>OZ059840.1:31478851-32864660 GCA_964057195.1 Orthosia cruda | reverse complement strand
TGGTTGAAGACTGTCAAAGATGCTACTTTACGAGGGTTGAAAAAGGCTATATATTTATAGAAGAAGAATTTATATTCATATGAAGACACTTTATACTCATTTTTAAGCATATTGCATGCACGGATGAGTGTCAGATTTGGCATAGTTAAAGTATAAAGGAACCAGTTTTGCCCGAACAGTTGTATTTATAACACGGTGGAGGAAATCATCTTAAGGAGGAAAAATAAAAAGAAAGAAAATGAGACAAAAAAAGAGAGACAGATTTAAAGAGTTGGTAGAGAATAAGCAGTCGAAAAAAAAATTTAACTTTTAAATACTGTTTACTATTTCACTTTATTGATAAACTAATTTAATAGGGGACTGGGCCCATAACCTATTAAAACAAAAGTCGATGCAAAACCACCTTCTTGTTTTAACAGAATAGCATTTCTCACATCTACTACGAAGATCTCTGACACAAACCTGCTTTAGGCCCACGTGGTGAATTGAAACTCTCCTTAACTCTCACAGACAGGAGGCTGCAGTCTCAGAAGCTTTGAGAATATTTTAATCATAATCTGAAAAGCCGTGTACACGTTTGGGGTTTCAGTCTCAGAAGCTTTGAGAATATTTTAATCATAATCTGAAAAGCCGTGTAAACGTTTGGGGCTTCAGTCTCAGAAGCTTTGAGAATATTTTAATCATAATCTGAAAAGCCGTGTAAACGTTTGGGGCTTAAGTCTCAGAAGCTTTGAGAATATTTTAATCATATTCTGAAAAGCCGTGTACACGTTTGGGGCTTCAGTCTCAGAAGCTTTGAGAATATTTTAATCATAATCTGAAAAGCCGTGTACACGTTTGGGGCTTCAGTCTCAGAAGCTTTGAGAATATTTTAATCATAATCTGAAAAGCCGTGTACACGTACGGGGTTTCAATCTCAGAAGCTTTGAGAATATTTTAATCGTAATCTGAAAAGCCTTGTACACGTTTGGATTGCCCAAGGGTAAAAATTACGAATGAGTAATTTTTCATTCCGTAGTAGTAAAAATACGCTTCTTGAATTGTCACTTGTCATGACTGACACTGAAAAGGAACTGTCATGCAAACTTTCAGTCTTCTAGATTCAGCGATTCGGGTTGTGTGTTATCCAACAGTGAATGAAAACATGAATTTTAGTATGCAGAATGATGGTTGTATAAAGTTCAAACATAATTTCATAAACTCCGATTGGAACACCCATAGTAATAGGGATGATGACGGGGTACGAAACAGCAAATTGTATTTAATCCGTCGGTTAAAATATTAAAAAAAAACCGGCCAAGTGCGAGTCGGTATTTTACAAAAGGCAACTTCTAGAAACATTACTGTGTTTGCGTTTTTTTGTTTACGATTTTATTACGTTTATTCATTAGAATCTTTTTATAGATATTATTAATTAGGCTAAATTCGTTGCGTAGTTTATCATACTTACCCACATTTATCGTACTCAAATTTAATAATGTTAATGGGGCACGGACGTGGGCATGCATGCCACCATGTTGTATGAATGACTTACCTCTGGAAATCTGTAATACATTAAATGCAAAGAACTGTTCAAGAGTGCTGAAAAGACACTTTCTAGATTGCAATGCGATCTATACTCCATTTGAGATAACATTAGACGTTTAAATTAGCCCATTTTACAGCCCGTTCAACCGATGTTGACTTCTATTGCGTTGGTGATAAGACAAATAGTAGCTGTAGTAAACAGTTGGTTTTGGTAACAGATTTATGCTTTTTATGTCATCCTTATGCTTACGGGATAGAACTCAAAATTGGTTGAACGGACTGTAAAAAGATTTGGAAACATGTCTAATGTTATTTCAAATGGAGTTTAGAATATGTATTTTCAAATGACGAGCTGAGTATACCTAATGTTCATTTAAAAGTATGTTGTCGCACCGAGTGGCCGCGTCTGACATACCGCTGTTAAACCCGCGATGGTTTGTGTTGGTATGTTGATACATTCAACAATTATTTGTAAAAAAAATGTTCATATTAAATAAAAGATTAAAAAAATATATTATCCGAAGTTCTAAAAATAGTAAACATACATGAAAATAAATGGCTAAGTTACCTTAATAAGTGGTACAAATTTTATAACCGAACAACAAAAAAAGTATGCGGTACAAAATCTGCCGTTCACCTTTGTACAAGTGTTATACGTAACTAACTGCCGCTCACAACAGAAGTTAGCCAGCTATTTAATTAAATTATCACACTCATGCATAATGAAAAATATCGTTTATCGAACAGTCGATAATTGAAATTGAACTACAAATTTATCCCAATCGTTTGCATAATTGATTCTCGATGGCTAGTTTCCGTAATGTACAATCGATCGATGTTCTTACTGCCGACAACTTCGAGACATCGAGACTCGGCTTTTCAGAGGCTTAATATAGACAACTAACTTTTGCCCGCAACTTCGTCTGCATTAGTAAGTACTTCGAATAGCCTATTTTGTACTTGAGAAATTATTGGTTAATCATTTAAAGTTCCACCAACTCTTAAGGATGATTTCCAGGATAAAACTATATGTCCTTCCCAGGCCAAGCCTGAATAGGGAACAGACAGAATTGCCGTCGCATTTTTAATAATAATATATAATATAAATACTTTCTCATCTTACTATAATATTATAAATCTGAAAGTTTGGATTGATAGATGTGTGTGTGGTTGTATGTTTGTTACTCAATCACGCCAGAACGGCTGAACGGATCTGGATGAAATTTGGCACAGAAATAGATTATAGTCTAGAATAGCACAAAGGCCAATTTTATCTCGGTAAATGTTCCCTTGGGATAAGAAATCACTTTTCACGCGGGCGAAGCCGCTGGCAGAAGCTAGTTTATAATAATTAAAGGTACCTTTTTCTATCCAAAAAGAATCCAAATTTCAATCAAAAATACTGATAGCACAGCAAAATAGGTACCTCAAAACAATATTATTTGAGCAACAATTGCGAGGCTCTTATTTCTGCAGACAGAAACTAGAATGTTAGGATTAATATGAAGGAGATGACGGTAACTGAGTTCGCTCGCTTTGCTCAACACTTTAGCTCCCGTCATCCGCTTTTAACCTAACCTATACGTGTCGGGGTGCCCTAAACTAACGAGCTCGCTTCGCTCGCTCTTGGACTTATTTTGTTATATGTGTGAGTATAACGTTTGTACGCTCTGGTTAATTTGCTGTGCAGTCAGTATTTCAGATGTAAAAAAGTATTTAAATGATGGTAATAAATTGATAGATGATTTTTTAGTTGATGTGCAATTAATAATATCCCTTAATTTAACAGTACTAATACGTAAATTCCAACCAACAATATTTGCCTAACATACTAATCCGACCGCTGAAATGTTCACCCTGAATAAAGTAAGATAATAAATAAATCCTTCATCAAATCGCCTCACGTCAGCCATCAAAACAAGATCATAACTACTGAGACGTGTAAGACACGTCAGTTCCACTTATTTCAGCAGTATAACGGTAAGCGCCGCTTTATAACGTAAACAGCTTTTGACTGACATCGCTCATAAATTCTTCGGTGAAGCCTTTTATAGTTGGTCTTGGAAAGTTGTTCATTTTACAGTGTAGTGTTCAACTTTGTTTGGTTGAAGACTATGACAAAGATCCTACTTTACGAGGGTTGAAAAAGGCTATATATTTATAGAAGAAGAATTCATATTCATATGAAGTGAAAACATTATACCCATTTTAAGCATATTGCATGCACGGACGAGTATCAGTTTTGGCATAGTTAAAGTTTCAAAGAAGTTTATTTTTTATGAATAAGGCGCAACTGGCCGACCAGTAGTATTTATAACACGGTGGAGGAAATCATCTTTGGAGAAATAGCATTTCCCACATACCACGAAGATCTCTGACACAAACAAGGGTCATCTTACAAGCATATCATGGAATCTGTAACAAACAATGTATATAAATCAGACACTAATGTAACTGTCTTTATAGGTAACAGTTTGGATGTAAAAAAAGACGACATCACTGAGTGTGTAACAAAGTTACTAAAATTAAATTGTAATAAAATAATATTGTGTGCTTTTCCATATTTGGAAAAATTGTCTAGTAGACAAAATAATTATATTCACATGCTGAATAAACATATTCATTTCCTTGTCAGCCATTACAGTGACAAATTAGTTTTTTTTGACATCAACATTTTTGTTGATAAATTAAAGTCGACAGGCAATACAGTGTATCTGCCTATTAGGGTAAGACGTCAAATAGCGAGGCTATTATCTTTTACTTTAAACTCAGACATAAATAGTATGTCGAAGTCATGTACTGTAGTTGATATTAGTAGTAATACTAATTTACAGGTATCCAATAACATTAATAACGTTAGCAATTCTGCTATTAATATTTATAGTTTAAACTAGTTTGTAGGACAAGGGAGGGTACCAATAACCAAATAGTTAGGAGTACATCCACCAACAAGAAGGTACCTTCTTGCTCTCACATAGTTAATTTAAAAAAAGGGGCTAAGCAGAATTCTATAAAATTATTCCATCAAAACATTCAAGGTTTTTCTGCAAAGCAATTGGAAATAGAACTGTTTTTAGAAAAGACAATGTTTGAAATTATTTGTTTTACTGAGCATTGGCTGAAAGAACATTCAATGCTTATTAATTTTGAAAATTATACTGTGGGCAGCTGTTTTAACAGAAATGTTATGTTACGTGGAGGTTCACTTATTTTAATCAAAAATGGTATTAAATCAAAATCTCGTAAAGATATTGTAGATCTATCAGTTGAACATAGTGTTGAACTGTCCTGTGTTGAGCTGGATAAGCATATTATAGTGTGCGTTTACAGACCCCCCAATTATAAAAATTACTGTATATTTGAGTCAGTGATGGAAGATGTTTTGGCAAAACTTACAACTGGTAATAAACTAGTCATAATCTGTGGTGACTTTAATATAAATATTTTAGAAAATAATTCAGATAGCAGTAGACTATTGAATCTCTTCAAATCATTTGATTTGTCGCATGTGTTTGAGGAACCAACCCGAACAACTGTGACTACTGCTACATGTATTGATAATGTTTTTTGTTGCTGCGACTACTTAAACAAAGCCATTATGAATTGTCTGCCTTCAGATCATAGTGGGCTACTGGTAACATTTGAGTCCAGCATACCAATACAGCAAGTGCAGATTCAATCCAGACCAATAACATCCGGCAAATTAAATAAATTTAACAGCGCTTTAATTGGTAAGTTAAGTTGTCAGGACCTCACAGTGAACGATGGTAATATTTTATACAAAAAGGTTTTCTCAGTTGTTCAAACAGAATTCAATAACACTTTTAAGAAGAAAACTAAAACTATATGCCGTAAGTTTTTATTCAGTGACTGGGCGACTAAAGGAATCAGGAAAAGTAGGGAAAGACTTTACGAGCTGTATGGCCTTAAGCCTTATATAAACACTGAAACTTTTAATAAGTATGTTGCTACTTACTCAAGAATTTTTAAAAATTCATGTAAACTAGCTAAGGCTTTATACATTAGCAATAAGGTTAAATTCGCAGAAAATAAAATTAGGACGGTTTGGAAAATTATTAACAATGAAACAAACAGGAACAAAAGAAATAATACTGATTACACGCTTGAGACTACACATGGACTTGTTAGAGATAGCAAAGAGGTTGCTCAAGAGTTTGTAAATTTCTTTACCAGCATCCCAATTAAAACTACTGAAACCTTAAATTCTTCGCCGTCGCTCGCTTATGGTTTATTACACGCTAACGTTTCAGCATGCCCGACTGAATTTAACTTTTCACATATAAACCCAATAACAGTGATAAAAGCTTTTAAGCAAATAAAGATAAAACTGACAGAAGATCTATGGGGAATGTCCATCAAAGTTTGTACCTCCATTATTCAGACTATAGCGCCGTACTTAGCTTTAATTTTTAATTTGTGTATAGATCAGGGAGTCTTTCCGGATCTAATGAAATATAGTAAGGTTATACCACTTTTTAAATCCGGGGACAGTAAAGACACAAATAATTATAGACCAGTATCCGTGTTGCCGGTTTTCAGCAAGATATTTGAAAAGATAATGCTAAATCAAATGCTCATTTATTTTAATACGAAAAACATCCTACACGAGAAACAATATGGTTTCACCAAAGGACGTTGTACAACCGACGCTGGTGTCACCTTAATAAAACACATCTTTGATGCGTGGGAGGAGGGACAAGATGCCATAGGTATCTTCTGCGACCTGTCGAAGGCGTTTGATTGCGTTGATCATGAAACATTGCTTTTGAAACTTGAGCATTACGGGCTAGGCCAATCAGCATTAAATTTAGTAAAATCCTATTTGAATGATAGACAGCAATTAGTTCACATAAACGGTGTCAATTCGTCGGGGTTGAACGTGAAAATGGGGGTACCCCAGGGCTCAATTTTAGGTCCTTTCTTATTTTTAGTATACATTAACGATTTACCCCATCTATTGAAAAACAAACTGAACATGGTGTTATTTGCTGATGACACTTCTTTGATTTTTAACATAAATAGACGTACGAGTAACGTTGCCGACGTAAATAATGCATTGCGGCAAGTTCTAAATTGGTTCACTGCTAATAATTTAGTTTTGAATGCTAAAAAAACTAATTGTATAAAATTTGCCTTGCCGAATGTCAAAAGTTATGATTGTGACATTATGTTAAACAACGAGAAGCTAGAATTCGTCGACAAAACCGTTTTCCTGGGTATCACGCTAGACTCAAGGTTACAATGGGGTCCTCATTTAATATCACTTGCGGGGCGGTTAAGTTCGGCGGCTTATGCTGTTAGAAAAATTCGTCAATTTACTGATGTAGATACCGCGAGGCTGGTCTATTTTAGTTACTTTCATAGTATAATGTCTTACGGCATATTACTATGGGGAAGGGCTGCAGACATTCAGTCAATTTTTGTTCTACAAAAACGAGCCATCAGAGCGATATACAATCTTCGCCGGCGCGATTCTCTAAGGGAACTGTTTAAAGACATTAACATCATGACGGTACCTTGTCAGTATGTTTACGAAAACATCATGTACGTTAGAAAGAATTTACATCTTTTTAGTAAAAACAGCGATAGACATAGTTATGTTACTAGAAATAGGGACCAATTAATTCAACCAGGTTTCAGGCTGGCTAAAGTAGCGTCATCTTTTAGGGGGTACTGTATAAAATGTTACAATAAAATACCGCCACACATTCTAGAATTGAATGAGACGAAATTTAAAACTTGTATAAAACGCACACTATGCAGGCAGGCATATTATAGGTTGGGGGATTACATCGCTGATAAAAATGCTTGGCCCAACGCTATTCCAGCTCCACAGCCACTAGGGCACAAAAACAAGTGATAAGCAGAAAAGTTCTGAAGTATTGTTGGACCTGCTGAAGACTGTACGAATAATTATAATGTATATTTGTGTTGTATAAACTCAATTTATTTTTTGGATTATATAACTGCACAGCACATATGTGAGTACTATGTACTAACTGTAAATCTACCATTTACTGTACCTATGTGTCGTTCGTTGACTTCAGTGTGCCCCGGCAGTTGAGTGTGTCATGCTCTCTCTAATGTCTCTCTGATGGTGGCACATGTGTTGGATCATTCGGTTCCCTTCATGATGGTTGAGCTGAGTGGTGCCGATCCATGTGTCATGTTCGTGAACGGGCGCCGTCAGTTGGGATTGGTCATATCTTAGCTGCCTCCGCATGTTTTTAATTACCTATTTATTGTATTTTTAATTGTTTGTTTTACTCTAGACGCTTTTAAGTGCGTTTTTTTTTTTTTTTTACATCGTTCTCACATATATGTATTTTTCCTACAAGATTATTGTAACCAAATACTTGTAAAACACATTTATGTTTTTTTAAAAGAGTAAGTTTGGAGTTTCTTGTCCGTTCTTCTCCATAACAAGCTACATTTCCGAATGGACGGTAGAATCAATTATTATTACATTTAATTTTTATTTTTGACGTTCGAAAGTGCCGCTTAATGGCCTAATTGAATAAAGAAATTTTGATTTTGATTTTGATTTTGATTTTGAAACCTGCTTTAGGCCCACGTGATGAATTGACCGCCTTATCTCTCACAGATAGGAGGCTTCAGTCTCAGAATATTTTAATCATAATCTGAAAAGCCGTGTAAACGTTTGGGGCTTCAGTCTCAGAAGCTTTGAGAATATTATAATCATATTCTGAAAAGCCGTGTAAACGTTTGGGGCTTCAGTCTCAGAAGCTTTGAGAATATTATAATCATAATCTGAAAAGCCGTGTAAACGTTTGGGGCTTCAGTCTCAGAAGTTTTGAGAATATTTTAATCATAATCTGAAAAGCCTTGTACACGTTTGGATTGCCCAGGGGTAAAATTACGAATGTGTAATTTTTCATTCCGTAGTAGTAAAGATGCGCTTCTTGAATTGTCACTTGTAAGGAACTGTCATGCAAACTTTCAGTCTTCTAGATTCAGCGATTCAGGTTGTGTGTTATCCAACAGTGAATGAAAACATGAATTTTATTATGCAGAATGATGGTTGTACAAAGTTCAAACTTAATTTCATAAACTCCGATTGGAACACCCATAGTAATAGGGTTGATGACGGGGTACGAAACAGCAAATTGTATTTAGTCCGTCGGTTAAAATATAAATAAAACGGCCAAGTGCGAGTCGGACTCGCGCACGAAGGGTTCCGTACCATCATCACAAAAAACGGCAAAAAAATCACGTTTGTTGTATGGGAGCCCCACTCAAATATTTATTTTATTCTGTTGTAATAGCGGCAACAGAAATACACCATCTGTGAAAATTTCAACTGTCTAGCTATCACAGCTCACGAGATACAGCCTGGTGACAGACAGACAGACGGACCGCGGAGTCTCAGTAATAGGGTCCCGTTTTTACCCTTTGGGTACGGAACCCTAAAAACATGGGACATGTATTTTTTGCTTAATCAAATCAATAAATAATCACCAAGAAACAGCGCATCAAAATTCGGGAGTGGGAGCTTGTGACGTAACTTCTATGTAAAAAGTATACCAAGGCATGACGTCATGCCATATTTTAAGGCACCGTATCGTCATATTTTTTTGTTAACTTGGCAAGAGAAAAAATACGTGTCCAATATTTTTTGTAAATCTAACTGACGGAAGATTTTTTTTTTTTTTTCTGTATCTTTACGGCAACAACTGACATTGATAGAAAAGCCATTTATTATTAATTCCATGTCTAATATATTACTCTATACAAGCTCCTACCTTCCTACAATAAATACAGAACATAAACAATGTCAATTTCATTGTAGGGTACATGAATATTTCAGTGAGTCCGGTGACATTTCAATATTCTGCCCACGCATCCGCTCACTCAGGAGAAAAGGTCACAAATTAACTTTTATTTCGCAAATAAATGTCGTTCTTAATGTAGGGTAGTTTGATGTTTTTCTGTGAAGGATTAGGGTAGTTTTTCTATTTAATAATTTAGAGGTTTTTGAAGTGTAAACGATTTTTGATAAGGGCAAAACTTATGGGTTCGCGTCACCGACATGCTATGACGTTTTAAGTTTTCACTTCTGTCGGCAGCCTCCATGACTACGTATTTTTGTATCGATGAGATGCTTCTTCTTCTTCTTTTCTTCTCGAATCCATGGATAGATAGATAGTTTGGGTCCCTTGGTGGTCACGTTAGTTGCAGCTTCGATGGAATTCATCAGGTCTTCCAAAGTGCAGGTTTATGCGCACTTGGTCCCGGTCATGTTGTGAACAGTAGCATCGCAATAATATTAGATCTCTGACGAGTAGAGATAATACATGAAATACTGTCTAAGTTTGCTGAAAAACATCTCATTTAACATGGTTTAGCGAATTCGTTTTAAAACACTAATTTTGATAAAAATACAGTTACAATATCATTTCAACATAAATGCACAAATTAAAGAAACACAGACAAATCTAATAAAGCAAAGATTTTCGCTCCAAACAAACATTTCTCATTTAAAATATTAAGCATACATTTCACGTTTGAAATAATTTTCAGACCAAAAGCTGAATGAATATTCGAGCTTGTCAGACGTTTATATTTAGATGATTCCAATTATGGCTTTAGAAGGTTTTATCTGAATGTTGACAATACTGACAACCATAATGACATAGAGGACAGGGTTAAAACTAAACTGGAAGCTAAAATCGTTCCCGTGACCACCCACCCCACAGGACCCAAATCTTGTTTTCTTTTGTATTAGTGTAGATAGAAAAAGGTACAGATTTCAGTGAGAGAATTCGAATTAAATTCGAATTTATCTTCCTCAGGGTGCACGGTGATTTTGAATTAGGGAAGTAGATATAGTAAGTAAAGTTCTATCACTCTATACTCAAAAAGGTCCACATTTAACTGAGAGAGTTCGAATTTTAAATTCCGCGGGATGGATGTAAATTCTCTCACATTGAAATATTTACCTTTACTTGTAGTAATTTATATTATATTTTGTATCGCTATCTTAAACATTGCGGTGTGAGTTGACCCACTGAAAGCAAACTTCAAGGCAAAACTAAAAACTATTTTAATGTTTTCTATGCTAATTCCTGATTTGATATTCGTATCATCCATTCCAAGTTGGTTTACGTGAAGATGCACTAACTAGAATGACAGACGGTCCAATGGATAATCTATTTGTGTTTCTATAATTTTAACCGACTTTCCAAAAAGGAGGAGGTTCTATGTTCGACTTTATGTTTGTTTTTTTCTGTATGTTCACCGATTTCTCCGTCAATTGTGGACCGATGTCGAAAAATTTTTTTTTTTGAAAGAGTATATTCCCAAATTGGTCTCATTTAAATTTGGTGACAACAGAACTCTTTAATAAATGACAGCAAATCTCTCGGGATTGCTGCAATAGCATGTCTGTTAATTGTTTAAACCATTTCATAACATAACATCACGCGAGTAAGCTCTAAAGGGGTACGCAGATGTGTACAACAGCTCACCTTAGTACACTCTCATTTCACCGGTTATGTTCACGTTTCATGATATTCGAGTAATCTAATTCTGGCATCATTTGCCTAATAGGTACCAAAGCAAAAAAACAATAATACTTCTTTTTCGGAAGTCGGTGTTCCCGTTTTCTTTGAAAAATAAGTTATTTTTCACTTTCTAGTATTTTTATTTGGAAGTTGTTTGTATTTTTTTTCTAAATGTGTTTTATTGAATCTTCTTTTTTCGATTCGATGATACTCGTACATTTAATTAAATGGTCTGGGCACACATCAATTTATTAAGGATTAATAAGCTTAGCCCATAGCTAAGCTGATGTGTTATTTATTTAAGACTACACAGAATACTGGATGACATTTTCCAAATAAAAGATAATGGTAGAGACTGAAGCAATTTGGAGCTGTCAAACTAGAGGAGAGGTACTTAGTTATTGAAGTAGTTAATAGGTTTTGAAGTTAGGAATCACAAATTGTAAAGCCATCAGTTTAGTTTGGCCTAAATATACTCGTATATGTAGGTAGTTTTAAAGACGAAGATTAGGATTTAGGACAGAAGGACGCTAAAAGGGGCCCTAGTAGGACATACACTGCCTTTTAGTTTGGTAATCGTCTTCTAAAATAAGGTAAACGAACCAAAAGGTTATGCAAGGATCCTAGTTCTATAGTTTTTCCAACCCTTATGGAAAAAAACCGGCCAAGTGCGAGTAGGACTCGCGTACCGAGGGTTCCGTATAAACCTCAGCTTAAAGGTATTATAGACGTTGATATGCATTTAAATTTAATGCCTCTACGCGTTCATGAGGAAAGGGGTAAGTAAGTTTAAAATTATTAAAAATATTTTTATTATTGATGTAACTAAAAATTTATGGTTTTCGCATTTTTTTCTTATCTTTAGACGTTGCTTCGTACCAAATTTCAAGATTCTGAGTTCACGAGAAGTACTCTGTAGTTTTTGATTGCCTTGTGAGTGTCGAAAGTTTGCGGCATAAACGGCTGTATCTTTTGATTGTGTTGGTTTAGAAGTTTGATTTTTTCACAGCTTTAAGGGACAGTAGACCTGAATATTTGATATAAATTAAGCTTGATACCTCCACGCGTTCCTGAGAAAAAGGGTCTTGAGAGACAGACAGACGGACGGACAACAAAGTGATCCTATAAGGGTTCCGTTTTTTCCTTTCGTGGTACGGAACCCTAAAAAGGCGTGAGCTTATGTTTGTACGAGAATGTATAAGAACTTCACAAAATGCACTGTCTTGAAGATTTTAAAATCCGAATCCGACCAACCAAATTCCAATAATACATTCCGAAATCAATCCTAATTGTGATTAGCCAATGAACCTACAAATTATCACGTTCAATGGAATCCTAACCCAGTTCAAAGTTTATTCAGCCAAGCGAATTAATTTCAATCCATTTGGGCTAAGGACATCAATGCAGAAACGTATCTGTATACCTTCTGAATCATTGGGTTTCTGATGCAAGGTGAATTCGGGTAATTTGCACCTTGAGTTAGTAGGGAAAGGTCTGGTTTTGAATGGGTACATGCTATCAAGGATGTTTTGGTAATACAGTGATTTGTATTTGTGTTGTTTTATATGTCTACAGGGTGATGACTGCGTGTCTGTAAACATTATCCTAATTTGTTTCTTCTTGGGTCTGTTTTCAAACCTCTTTATTTAAAAAAAACTGAAATCTTCCTGGGGGGCAAAACTTATGGGTTCTCGTCAGCGACATGCTAATGTGACAGCATCATCGACATGGTAATGTGTCGTGTGACGCTGCACGTCGCCCGTCTAATGTAAAAACACAGTTATTCCAAACTTTTAAGATTTTCTCTACTGTCGGCAGTCCCCTTGACTGCCTATTTTTTTTATATTGCTAACCTACTTTTGGAAGTAACGTACGTAAGAAGTACACAAATAACTGCCCCTTACTTGAAAACGCGTTTAATATAAAGTGCCAAATCGCTAGCTGTGCCGCCATTTTCCTACGACTTTCACACAAAAACCTGAAACTGAATTAAACAGAGGCTCATGAAAGTACAAAAAAGTAGAAAGCAAACACATTGGAATTCTGTAAGCAACAGGTATGCAATTATTTTTGGCTACAGTCTTTGTTGGCAGACCTCAAACCACGCCTGCCACCATTCTGTATTTTATTACCTTTTGTATTTAAACGATTTTTTCTCTCTTTTAAATTCGAGACCATATTCCAATTTTGAAGTATTGTCATTTATTATTCTTTATTTGCTGTGTTTGCGGCCTGCGACAACATAAGAATTCGATATTTAATTTGGCAATACCTTATCGATCACTCTTCGTTATTTATCTGTGGAAATGTCAATGTACTGTCATTGTTTGTTTTTTTGCAAATCGAATGTTGCTCTTGTTTTTAAACAGATCCATCAATATTCTATCGATGGACGAGACAAAAACTAACAAGGGAGTGTACTGAAGTAATAAAATGTAAACATTTGATTTTATACAACTATATTGATATTTTTTCTAGATGTAGAACAAATAAAACTGCTATTAAATAATCTAGTAAAAACAGTTGATAAAATTTGAGGTGATAGGCTGGAAGGATTTTTTACAAAACGACGTTTGGGTTGTCAAAACGTTGTCGGTTTAATAGAATAGGTCTTTTTCTGTGAAAATCAAAATAGATCATGTGTATGTATTTTATTTGTATTATTTGGTAATGTTCAAATTGAAATGGCCAGTTACTCAAAAAATCAATCACAGTTTCACCCTAAACCTTCGACCCTACCCAACTCTCGACCGTCCCTAACCCCCCCAAGCTCCCAAGCGCCTACAAACAAGACGCAATGATTCACAAAACATCACCTAATTAGCATGTTGGACTCCCGGATCCCGCTCACCTGTTGCGGCGCGCGCAGATCGACCGCTGCATTGTGCCCGCCGGTTAACCCTGCAAATGTGGGTCGGGCTTGTTCCCCAGTAACACTTGACAGAATTGTGCCGATCACTGCGCTTGTGATTTGAAAATGGAATCAAATTCTCTGAATCAAGAGAGATTCGGGATTTGAAGGTTGCCGTTGTTGTTTGAAAATGGAATATTTGATATTCTCCAGGTTTTTATTAAAATATGAACGCCGCTGTTTGAGAAGACTGTGCAAACTTAAATAAGCAAATACTTTTGGGTCCAATTTATATTTTGGTAGCCAATCTGGGTCGACGTTTGGTCCCCAGCAACACTTGACAGAATTGTGCCGATCGCTGCGCTTGTGATTTTAAAATAGAATCAATTCCACAATTTGCACACGTATGAGAGAGATGCGTTCTTAACTTAAAATTAAACAACCAGTTCAAAAAGTTCTGTAAGCCGATTTTTTTTATTCTTAAAGATATTAAAATATCAAAGATCTATTATGGTAAATTCTGTCAACCCTTCTTTACGCTGATTTCTATAGTACTGTTCATAGACAATACTTCTTGAACTAACACCAATATCTACATTAGCACAAAGAGGACAACAAACCTACAGCTATTTCCAACTCGGCAGAAATCCTCTGTCCCAGAAATAGTTGACAGAATTGTGCCGATAGCCGTCCCGTGTCCAAGTAATTCAATAAAGGCCCTAAGATTGCAAGAATACGAAGCTAAAAGTGCCTCTGTTTCTGCCAGCCGTTGGCAAATTGTCGATATACTTGTCCCGAGACAATTTTAAATCAGGAGTTGAACAAGAAATCTTGGCAGTTAGCAGAGGGAGTATTTCTCCCCTTAGCTGTACACTAGTTTCGCAAATTGATTATGAAGTGTGCTGGCTTTGTGCCTGAAAACATTACAGATTTTTTAAAATTCTCGTTCATGAATTTGTATGATTAAATTCCTGTCGGAATTGAAATGTAGTTTTGTAGTTGTATTTTGCAAAATATGGTTCGTCGCATATAGTTTTAAAAGACAATGGTATGTGCTATCTCTGTAGAGATCAAAGACCCTCTATATATAGCATGTACGAGATCAGGGACCATGTAGGTTTTGAAGAAGTTGACTTGAATGCACCAGCAGGATTATACTCGTTTTTTGAAAAAGATACGGTAATCCAATACTTACTTATTAGTAGACACCAAACCAACTGGTTGTCATAATGTATTTAAGGCTAAGGAATCTTTAAGAAACATACCCAATAATTATATTAACATATTATATATAATAATTTAAAAACACGAAACTGTTTAGCAACAGATTTTAGTTTGACCTCTTTATAGAATTTTGCTAATGAGTTGGTTAATAGATAAGAGATTTTTATGAATAAGAAGGCCTTTGAATGAACAAAAGTAACTTATGTGGATAAATTTATGATCCCCCTTTTAAGGTCCTCCTTATTTTCAACTTGCCCCACAACTATCTCGTTAACTAATGACACGAATCCCCCATTTATCCTCAAATTAAACCTCCAAAATCTTTATTCCTGTCAGTGCATTATTCGAGTCATTCCTTCGTGAAACACTTGACGTGTGACACCGATAGCCTTCCAATAGAGGCAATGATTGCAGGAAATCACGCCGTTGTGTGACTTGTGTGGCGGAAAGCTTTGCTTGTACGCAAAAACAAACATACATACAAAGGTATGTATGTTTGTTTTTGCGTGACTGGGTCGCTGTGTTAGTGTAGGGGTTTTTTTCTTTTGATTCTTGTGTTTCTGTTGCGATCAATAGCCAGTCATCAAGATTGAATGCATGTAGAATTCATGTATCATACTTGAAAGTAATTTTGGTTTGGTGTCTCGTTAACTAATGACATGTTTCCCCTATTATACTCAAATGAAACCTCCAAAATCTTTATTCCTGTCAGTGCAGTATTCGAGTCCTTCCCTCGTGAAACACTAGACATGGGACACCGATAGCCGTCCAATAAAGGCAGTGATTGCAGGAAATCACGCCGTTGTGTGGCGGAAAGCTTTGTCTTTGTATGTATGTTTGTTTTTGCGTGACTGGGTCGCTTTGTTAGTGTAGGGGTTTTTTCTTTTGATTCTTGTGTTTCTATTGCGATCAATAGCCAGTCTTCAAGATTAAATGCATGTAGAATTAATGTATCATACTTGTAAGTATATTTTGGTGACTGGCTACTGAATAACTATCTTCTAGACACTGTGCCCTACATGGCACCGTCCAAGCGTGTTGCACCTGCCCCAAGTTGTAACTTGGGGCAGGCAACACGTTTTCTTCTTCTACTCTTCCCTTTTCTTTCATATCATTCCACACACAGTCTATCCATTTCTTTTTTGGCCTTCTCATACAAGTCAAATAATTCCGTTGTAAGTTCTTTCCGTTCACTAACTCTACTTTCAAATTACGAGTATGATGCCATACGACTGAAAATAAACAACGAGATTTTCAAATGTGAATAGTCGCCAATAGTAATGTAAATCCAGTTGTTAGTTTCCTCATCAGCTGAGCGCACTCGTGTATGCTCTACCATTGTGTTAATTAGGCGCCAGTTTAATGAATATATAGGTCACATTAATAAGTAGATACTAGATTCCATCACGAGGCGGGAATGCATAATGAACCCTTGAACGATATGCAGCAGACAAGGGAAAATCAATTATAAATTGATTACCATGCTCCACCTCCTGCCCCAAAACATGCAGCAGCCAAAGTGATCTATTCTCTGTCACCGACGATGCCGGGCAAAGTTTTCGGCAAAACAAAATTGAATGACTGTTGTACCAGCCACAGGAAAGAGAACAACAATTGAAATTGACAATTCTGACTGACTATGGCTTTGACAGCCGAAAATTGTGCAAATTACTCGGCCATGAATATTTTAAGTATAATCAATGATATTCAAATAAACAGATATGTTATGAGCGCGCGCATTGTGAAGACTCGAATAGGTCACAATTGTGACCTTTAGTCTTTAGTTTATGTCACGCATGGCGAAGAGCGATAGGCTTTGTTGAAACAAAAACAAAGTAAAAAAAATGCCGTCGTGTGTATTTACAAATTGTACCAATTATGATACCAAAGTACATAAAACAGAAGGGATAAGTAAGTACGCAATACGCCTCAATTTACTAATTTATTTCATTATTTTTCCTAATATTCTGATATTTGGAGGTTAGAAAAAGATAACAACATTGGTGGTCAGAATAATGTTTGTTTACATTCACACGTAAGTGACAAACACTAGCTGTCTCTTTTTTCTTGTTGGTTTTATCAAGCCATCACTTTCGACTTGTAGTGAAATGTCAGATGAATGAAAAGTGTGTATGTGTGCTGTCGCTGCTGCGCGGAACACCTTTTTTTAATTGTTTTGTGGTTGTATAACGTATCTGTTTATTTGAATATCATTGAGTATAATGAGCTTTTCTTCTTTTGATATGATTATAACCCCTTGTTTTGATAGTAGTTAAAATGGCGTCTATAACCGCTGCCAAAAAAAAAATTCCAACCTCTGTAATACCTATTATTGTGGGTTAAGCAAGTACAAAGATATGTTCACTTTGACATAAGCGACAAAATAAAAACCTCCATTCTTTTCCTGTCAACAGAACCCACTCTTTATGTCGTTTGTGGACGACATACGAGCGATGTAAAGGCGCTTATCCAATAACTCGATTCGTTCATTCATAAAGTATAGGTACTCGGATTCTCGAATACTCGGTATTCATAGTCGGGATTGAATTTGTTGGCCGTACCACTTGGGAGTAAAATCTGAACAGGAAATTTTCTACATACTGTACTTTGGTGTATTCGGTCGTTTTGTGCAGTGTTATGGACTTAAAGATACATCATGTTTAATATTTAGTTCTGTAGTCATTTGTGTATATTTATCCGCCCTCCTAATTAAAATTTTTACTGATTATTTCCAATTATCAGGTTACCTATGATTTCAGGAACTATCACTCTACATTTCTACTTATCCGCCCTCGTAACTAAAAATGTTACTGATTAATTCCAGTTATCTGTTTACCTATGATTTCAGTAACTATCACTCTACAGTAACTGACGTAGCGTAGCAGTAACAAGCGTACCATTGCAACACAAAAGTAACATGCATAGCACTTTAATCATTAAATAGTTACTTGCGTAACACTATGTAGTTAATGCGTAGCAATCTGCATTAAACTGCGTAGCCCTATTTTCATTTTATCAAGGTTGCATAGAACAGAAAATGGTGTTGCACTAAATATTGGCGTAGCACTATAGTAACATAATTATGTAGCATGGTAATCATTGTACAGTTAAGTTACTAGCGTAGCACTCTGTAGGTGACTGGGCGTAGCAATATAATAACAGGCGTAGCAGTACAGTGACTGACGTAGTAGCCGCATAATGATTGGTGTAGCACTATTTTAGGTGACTGTTAAATACAGGTCTGCGGATCCCAAGCCAGGAGCTCATCACTGGGGCCCATTAGCAGCGTGCCACTCCTGGATTCAATCAGAACCGTATCCCAAGAAACCGCGGTTCGCGGCAGTGGAAAGCTAGGGATTTGCTCCTTATTGGTAGATATACTGGTTCCTACTACGGGTTTAAGGTGGCACAAGGGTTGGCCGGTAATATTATTCGTACGTACCTTAGATTCCTATGGTAGACTCCTGGGCGTCGATCAATCTCGTGCCGTGGGGTTAGGGATAAGAGAATATATATAATAAAGGACAATAAGGGATACACTGACGGCTGTCTGGACCGAAGAATCCGGCCGGCGTCCACCAGGCAGCACGTTTCCCGCAAAAGCACTTCGATGCGCGTGAAAATATACTCTAAACCCACTTTAGGGACGCCCCACAACGCCGATTGCGAACGGCGGGCGCGATTAACAAATACAATCACCGAAATATCGCTCGATTAGGTTATTAGAATACAAGACACCGATTTTCTCGCGTGTTCAATTCAAATTTTCTAACTACCCTGTTAGTGTCAGCTGTCAAAATCGTACGAATCCACCGAAACGGTTTTGCAAGTAAAAATCGGGACGAAACAGTGACGTAGGCCTATGACCATTTTATCAAGGTTGCATAGAAGAAAAAATGGTGTGGCACTAAATATTGGCGTAGCACAATAGTAACATATCTAGTTTGGTAATCATTGAACAGTTAAGTTACTAGCGTAGCACTCTGTAGGTGACTGGCGTAGCAATATAGTAACTGGCGTAGCAGTACAGTGAGTGACTTAGGAGCCGTATAATGATTGGTGTAGCATTATACTAGCTGACTTAGCACGTAGCCCTATGACCATTGAATAGTCTCAAAAGCGTAGCAATAACTTTCATAGAGGAAAAATGTCCCTATTACTTCTACCTAACCGATTATAAATGACCTTTGTTTTTTTTTCAACGATATTTTTTACTATATCGTTAAACCTTTTAAATTAGCCTATCAGCCCTGTTATAACGCAGGCTGAGCAAACGGCGATAAAACATGATAGGCTAAACAAGCCGTAAAAAGGTCGACAACCTAATGGAATGTAATCAAGTAATTTATTCTTTTGACGGCTGGGACGAAGGAAACGTCCCGGTATTTTGTACGAGATTTTCTTCTTTTTTTATAGGGCTTGAGATTTTTTGTCTTGGCGTATCTATTCGGGCATACATTCTTTGGCTGGGCTTTGTCATTGTTAATTAATTGATTTTGATGGTTCTTCTATAGGTACTATTTTTGAGAATAAAAGAATTCTTGTAAAATCTTATAGCGCAAAACATTGTTTTGGAGTAAGCCGCTACTTAATTCAAAACCGCCTGTAAATGATTAAATATGAAATAAATGCTTTGAGTTTAACACTATGTATTACCAATCAATGCAACTCTTAAAAGCCAGTATCAACTGGCAACTAGAAAAGTACTGAGGAGTCCCGGAATAACAAAGAGCATACCTACATTAGAAAGGCGAATCGTCATACTCCGAGGAAGATAGAAAACTTCATTGTTTATTAGTCGTAGCAAACTTAATTAAATCGAAAATCAATTAATATAATAAAACTGTAGAAAAGTCGTTTTTGTATAGTCAAGGTGTTAATAAAAGATAACCAACAGAGCCCATTGCCAGCATTTTTGGAATTCTTGTCTGTTTATCTGTTTAGTTATGCACGCATCACGTAAAACGTACAAACCCAATGCAGATAACTTTTATATATAAAAATTGTGCGACTAACTTGAAGTATTACTTAGTTTTTGTTTCATCGCAATCGGCTCTTTCTATCAAAATTCAGATGAATTTAAAGTAAAGAAGTGAAATATCACAACACACGCAATTCAGATACTCGGACAGTTTTCGAACTCCATATTCGATGTATGGCGTTGTGCATTTGACGTCGTTTTCTGAATGGTGGTGTTAAAATTCGCCGCGGAAGAAAGACAAAAAAAAAAAAGATGGGTAGATTAGGTAGTGTGGGCAAGTAGGTAGGTAGGGTTGGGTAGGCTGTAGGCAGTTGAGGTTGACGAGAGCGAAGCCGCGGGCGCAGCTTGTCATAGAATAAGATCAAAGATTAACCTAAACCTTTTGCAGTTGACCTACGAAGAAATACTCTTAATCTTTGTACCTGTGTAGGTGTGGTTAAGACACCTACACAGACACACATACAAACAATACACAGTTTAGTCCATAATCAACCTGTTGGCTTCCCTGATTAGCCCCTAGGGCTTAACTACTGAACTTTTGATCAAAGCCAAGTGTCTTAGAGAATAGTTAAGACGTAGCTAATAAACGACCAGTGTACTGTTTATCTTGTTAAACGCACAAAGGGTTGTAGATGAAAATGGTTTAACTATATTTTATTTAGGAAAGTAACTTACTAGTATCGGTATGGTCCCTCCTCCTTGCGTTTTTGTCCCAACGCTGAGGGTCTCTCCTTTATTATGTTCCTCCACTTGCTCCTACTTTCAGAAACATGCACGGCTTCCGGGGCTTTAATGTTCAGCGAGGTTCGAATTTGGTCTTACCATCCTATAGGGCTTCTGCCTCTGGGTCGTTTTCCCTCGACGTTACCACCCGCAAACCTGGTGACAAACCACCTTAAGTGGGTTGTCACCAGGTTTGCGGGCGATATGGCAATGGAAGTCAAATATCTTCGGTATAGTAAAAGAAACGAAAGCGATAGCGTTTTTCGAAAAGTTAAACTGAGGGTTTAGACAAGTGAAATTCTATCAACGCAAGTGTCAAATGTCAAACATGTATGACATTGACATTCCTTACATTTTGGCATTTCATCGCTGATAGATTGACCACGAGACATTACGATAGCACTTGACAATCTCATGACTCATTTACATCAGTTCGTTTTGACCGATTCGGTTGCAGCCTGTCTTTGGTCACCGACTAGTGTAAACTGGTTTTCGGTTACCCGTATTCGACCGCAGACCGTATTTGGTCACCGAATAAAGTAAACAGGTTGTCGGTTAGCCGTATTCGACCGCAGACCGTATTTGGTCACGGACTAATGTAAACAGGTTGTCGGTTAGCCGTATTCGACCGCAAACCGTATTTGGTCACCGACTAATGTAAACAGGTTGTCGGTTAGCCGTATTCGGTCGCAGACCGTTTTCCGTTACCGAATACGGCTGACTTGTTAAAACGCGCCACTCAATGTGCAGTCGAAGAGCGCGGATGGCGTACGCCTCGTTCCTCGTCCGTCGTTCGTTTTTGTTCCTTGTCGTAACACAATATGTCCATGATGGTGCTTTCAACAAGAGAGTACACAGTTCGGTTGAATGCGGTTGCCGAATCCTGTAAACCGTAAACTGACGACACTGTTGGCGTAGTGGTTGAGCGATCGGCTGCTGCGCTGCGTGTCGCGGCTTCGATTCCCACCCACGCACCCACGATACAGGAAGAAATTCCTAGTGTGGGACAACGTTTTATTTTTAAATGCAACAAAAAAATGTAAACACGTGACTTAATGTAAACAGCTCAATTCGGTTAACCGATCCATTTCAAATGAAAGCGGTCGCCGTATACGGTGGCCGCACTTTTTGGACTCAATAATAACTATTGACTCGCTATATCTCATGGAATGTAACTTTTCTGAGCCTCGTTATAATTGTTGATAATTATGTATCTATTATTTTATTTATTATAGGCTCGCGCTTGACCACTATCTCACCTGATTGTAAGCGATGATGTGGTCGACGGTGGAGCACGCTTGCCTGAAAGTAACCTATTCACTCTTGACTTAAAGACCCCTAGATTGTAGCTATCGGGAAACACAGACTCCGGCAGGGAATTTCACTCCTTAGCTGTACGCATAGTAAAAGTATTCTCAAAACGTTTAGTGCGTATGGGTGCGATGTCCACTATGTACCGATGACGCATCGCTGTACGTCTTATACTCCGATGATGAAACGGGCTGGGCGGAATCAGATCATGTTCTCAAACAATGAAGCATTGTTCCTGTAGCTTAACGGTCAGCGCAGGAAGCAAACTGCTCAGCTGTCTGTGCTGACCCTTCCAAAGCAAACCTAACTCGCTAATTCCTATAACAAGTACCTATACGAACTTTAGTCTTTTAAAGCCTTGTTTTTCAATAAATAAAGTTGCCATTATTTACCAAAACGATTATTTTTAGTAAGCAATCTGGACCCAACAAATGTTGACAACATAGTAGATACGCTTCGATCGGCAATCTATTGAACACGTAATTATGACACGATATCTTGCGAAAACACCCCGATACAAACAGTAAAACGCCCATAACTTTTGAACGGCTGAACCGATTTTATTCAAACATAGCTAAGAAAACTTTTTTTATTTTTTTTTATTTGAGATGGGTTTGCTCCTGACTCTAGTCTAAGTCATAGGTGACAGAGACAGAGTCGACGATGGAGTGAGCTTACCCAGAAGGAGCCTGTTTACTCTAACTTTGAAGAGATTCGGGTTGAATGCGTTCTGAAACTCTAAAAACTCTCGACAAAATCAACTTTCAAACAAAAAAAAACTAAATCAAAATCGGTTCATCCGTTTAGGCGCTATGGTGCCACAGACAGACACACAGATGTTATAAGTTTGACGTGTGTTGCTGTGTAATACACGTCAAACTTATAACGCTCTTTTTCCGTCGGGGGTTAAAAACTAAATAGAAGATTTTTTTTCCAACGAACTTTTATATAATAACATAATTAATTGCATGGCCTTTATCCAAACGTAACAATACACGTTATGGTTACGGTTGTCTGAATACTGAATTAAATAATAACGAAAAATTTAATATGACAACGTAAAATGCATGCAACAATATAGCCCACATACCAGAACAACGTCAGTACTTGAGGATATAAAATTACTCATGCAAAATGAAAATTTTATTACGGTTTCATAGTAATGAAATTGAAGCCCACGTCATGCATGCCATACTGACGTTACTTTCTGTATTGTAACGATATTAATCAGGCAATTTTATACGGTACTCGTTAATATTATGAATAGATTCTCATAATATCACGCCTATGTTCGTCGTAGGGTTAAGCAAAGGTGTAAGGTGTGTGTAGGTGTGGTGGGCCTTTGCAAGCAAAAAAGAGGTATCTTGAAAGGTCTAAGGGAATTATGCTGAACTTCCACATTGCCATTAACCGGGCAAAAAGCCAGAGCTCGGACTTCGACTAAGAAATTACTGATTGAAAACCCATTAGGTAGTCTTTTGCCGACCTGCAGCCTAATTGCGTTAATGAGTTCAGCAGGTTCAGTCCAAACAGAGACACTCCATGAAAGATTATAACACTTTTCCTTTAAATGTTTTCGGTATTGCGTAAATAATTTAGAAAGGGTACGTCCTCCATCCTAAGATTTGAATTCACATATCCTTTCCTTTCGAGTGAATTACGCAAAACAAAAGTCGTTATTTTGAAGATGCCAATCTTCAAAATAACGACTTTCGTTTTGCGTCACCCTTCCTATACGTGTTCTTTGCCGAATTCACTTACGCAATTAGGCTGCTTGAATGCAATCTTTAAGCTTTTTGCAGCAGTGCTTGCGACCATTAGACCAGTGAGGCAGTCCATATTATACCTTGTATTCGAAGTAGTATTTGTGCAACTCCAAATACACTCATAGAAGTATCCAAATCATCTTTGCCTTATTTCATCAGCGTATTAGGATGGGCTTATTATGAAAGTGCCTTGAAGTGATCGCCAAGGGTGCATGTGCGTCCTAAAACTTGTAAAACGAAAACCTAATTTTATAATTGGCTACATATAGAAGCTGGAATCTGCCAACATTTAAGTTTTTCACTATAATTTGTATTCTTCTCCTTTCTCTGTAATATATTTGATATTTATTAGTATATTATGTAGTATTGTATATATGTATTTTATTTTATTATGTATAAGTAATATTATTTATGATATTTGGTACACTGACAGCCCTAAATTCATCTCCTCTTGTTCAGTCCATCCAAAGGTTGTCTGTAAGAGATTGCCCTGTGCGATAAGACCGCCCATTGTACACTTGTTTTTGTAAATGTTTGTCCTGTATGTTTTTGTGGTGTACAATAAAGTATATAATTACGGTCGTAAAATCCTCTGTTTACAAAATTTTAAATAAACAGAAAGAATATCAAATATCAACTTGTTAGGAACAGTAACGAAATATGAATTGCTCATTAAAACACAATTCACTTTGCTGGTTTGCCTGAGGGAGCGACCTCGCTCCATGGAGACACAAAAATTAATTTATTAAAGTAAAAACAACTTATGTTCTTGTTCGTTTTTTCCTTAGTCAGTGTAAAGGCTGCTGAGGTATGTTTTGTATTTTGGTATGGTTTTTATTAGTAAACCTATTTTGATGGCAGACAGAGAAGTGGTGGCCCAGTGGAGGCCACGGCTTACGTGTAGTAGATCGTGGGTTCGAAACCAGGCAGACCCTTTACTTTGTGTAATTTATTTCATCACCGTTTCTCCAAAATCGGACAGGGAAAACATCATGAGGAAACCGGCATGTCCTAGAACCAATTTTTTTTAACTGATTTCAAGAAGGAGCAGGTCCTCAATTCGACTGTATTTTTTATGTCTGTTACCTCAAACCTTTACCAGGTGAACCGATTTTGATGATTCTATTTTTATTTGAAAGCTGGTGCTTCTCATATGGGGGACCACATTTATTTTATTTGATTAAGATCTGACGGGTAGTTTGTTGAGTTATCCTTAATAATGCGTATTTTGATGGTAATAAAAAAGGTACCAAAACTAAAAAGAACTTGAACGTCATGCATACACATACACACACACACTCCAACACACACATACACACACTCCAGCGCACACACACACCAACATACACACACACTCCAACACTCATTCACACATACACACGACCACTCATACACACACACATACACACACACTCCAACACTCATTCACACATACACACGCCCACTCATACAAACACACATACACACAAAATATACATTCACACACCCAAAAACACACATTTATACAAAACACACTCTACTTTCACACACTGCCATAAGCACGATCTTCATTTTCTTTTTATTAGTTTAATAAAAATGTGTAACTAAAATGTGTAAAAGAACTTGAACGTCATGCATACACATACACACACACACACACTCCAACACACACACACACACATACTCACTGCCATAAGCACGATCTTCATTTTCTTTTTATTAGTTTAATAAAAATGTATAACTAAAATGTGTAACAGAACTTGAACGTCATGCATACACATACACACACACACACACTCCAACACACACATACACACACACCAACATACACACACACTCCAACACTCATTCACACATACACACGCCCACTCATACACACACACATACACAAAAATATACATTCACACACCCAAAAACACACATTTATACAAAACACACTCTACGTTCACACACTGCCATAAGCACGATCTTCATTTTCTTTTCATTAGTTTAATAAAAATGTGTAACTTATACCTAATTGGCACAACGAAACAATTGTTAATTAATCGAGGAAAAGCGAGGTTTATCCCATCACAAGTATCTTCGGATTACTTTCTGGGAAGCCCCGGCAACTTAATTGTATAGATTTAAGATAATAAACACATTTTATTTATTTTATTTAAAGACAAAAATAAACACCTTTTTAACAAAAACATAAACCTACTTCCAAAACAAAGCATTATAAAGCGAAAAGTATCTTTCTTTTCGGCAGTCGGTATCAAAAACGTATCAGTACGTCATATCTAATCAACGAGTTCTAAACAACGATACCTCACTTGATAGGGTAGGTAAAATATTTTTCACACGCCCTTTGGCTGTTGGGAGCTCCCATTAAAAACCTTTCAAAATATTTTTGTAAATTTTTATGGCTGTGGGTTAACAAGATGAGAAGAAGAGACTGAAAATTTGAAGACTGTAGCTCCAACCGTTTGGCTGAAAAACCTGTGTGACAGAAGACTCACAGACAGTCGGACAGACAAACAAAAGGACAGACAGACACGTGAGTCCCTTCGGGTACGGTACCCTAAAAACTATCCCGAAAAACACTATGTCTTTCCCCAAGGTCCGATCTATCATATCTATAGGGACCAAACATCATCAAACGCGGTTCAGTGGCACACAGGAGTTAAAATGTTAGTGTGGACGTTAGCATTCCGTTAACCGGTTGGATAACGGAAATGTACTTCAAAGCATTTTCAATACAAGAGAGCTTTTGCATGCTTTTGTATGGAGCTTTATTCTGAAATGTTTCACCTTTATTCCTTACACGTGCCAAATCTATCATGGCTGGAAGATCAAATATGTCTGACCGGGTTTTGTATGGAAATGAGCCCTCCTTTCGATATTATGTAGCCGGGCTCGCTTGAGATATTCTTCGGTTTGTTTTCGCCATTTTTATTATTTGATTCTTTATTTCGATTCGGTGGAAACTGTATTGCTTTTGCGTTCTAGCTTTTGTTTCTATCACTTCAAACGGGTTTTGGAAATATGGTAACAAGATATTTTTAGATAGCCAATATTATGTGCGACTCTCCCTGCGCAAAATAGATTTTGCTCTTATAGATGTTTCCATAGATTTCTTTAGCTAATAAAAAAACTTTTTGCAAAAAAATACTACCGACTTCCAAATACAAAACTACAAAGTGAAAAATAACTTAATTTTTTGAAGTCGGTGTCTTACGTAGGTAACATTTTTTTGCGTTATGGACACCGACTTCAAAAAATCAAGTTATTTTTCACTTTGTTGTTTTGTATTTGGAAGTCGGTAGTATTTTTTTGCAAAAAGTTTTTTATTTTTTACTTTTTAGATGTACATACCTAATAGGCAAGTTAGTAAGGGAACTATTTCGCCAGAATAGATTTCATGAAACTTGAACATAACCGGTGAAATGAGAGATCTGCTTACCCCATAAGAGCGAACTGGCGTGATGTTATGTTATGCAATGTTATAAACAACAAACAGACATGCGATTGCAGCAATCCCGAGAGATTTGCCGTTATTTATTGAAGAGTTCTGTTGTATATCTCCGAAGTTCTTCATCAGATCTTCACAAAATTAAAATGGGACCAATTTCGGAACATACTTTTTCAAACGAAAAAAGAATTTTCAAAATCGGTCCACAATTGACGGAGTAATCGCTGAACATACACAAAAAAAAAAAAAACATGAAGTCGAACATAGAACCTCCTCCTTTTTGGGAAGTCGGTTAAAAAGAATGTCTGGAAGGACTTGGGAGAGGCCTTTACGCAGCTGTAATATTATAAAGAGAAACTATCTCGGTAGTGCGTACCGGTATAATTCTCGACAATCACGCGGACAAAGCCACTGGCAAAGCTAGTAGCCAATATTTAACCTGACAGGTCATTTAATAAAAAAAAATATGTTGCTCGTCTCGATATTTTCATACTTTCTTCAGTAAACAAAGTAAATTGAAAGTTAGCTTCTAATTTCGAATAGCCATCCCTCTTCATTACAAATTCGACAAATAATTGCTCGTCGACTATCAAAGAATCAACTTCGTTTGCCTTAATTGATTGCCTATCTTTATTAATTTAATAATTTCGAAACTAATTAAGCCTGTTTTCTTTTGATAATTGAGCGGCTTGGGAACGCTTTTTAAATCAGCCAAAGGCCTTTCTGAAACAGCCAACGTTTTTAATACCAACTTTTCCCTACGGCTGCGCTGCCTTGTACCCCATTTAGAACAGCCCGTGTATACCACAAGAAGTGTTAATTTATCTGGATAAAAAATTGCAGCAAACAGTCTAGATTTTCCGTAATCGGGTCAGAGCCCCTTTTTTCGTTGAACGGGCGATTACTGAACCGGAAAGTCGGCCTAGAATATTTCATCACGGTGCATATTTAAAGATAATATTCCGAACTTGATTTTTTAAGATACCATGTGCCAAAAAAAATACACGTGATTTAGAGGCAGTCTAAAACATCACCACGTGTCACCAGGGAAGACGGGGGAGGGATTAAAAAGTGGTTAAAAACATCACATGATCCCCCTTGATCCGTGACGTCCCTAGAGTCACAGATAACATAACCCGTGTATACCACAAGACCCGTTATTTTCTGCATAAAAGTAGGAGTAGCAATCAGTACGCAGTTTTGGTAATCGGATCAGTACACTACTTTCTGAGATTACCTCATGTAAGTAAACAAACGAACAATTTTACCTCATTATATTATGCGAGTAAGTTTATATATCCAAGTTTTTTTTTTTTTTAGTCTAATATAGACTCGCGTTTGACCACTATCTCGTAAGTTTGGTTCGTTCTTCCTGTTGTCGTCGCTGGTTTTCTGAGCATGTTGTCCTGAGGCACATTTTCTACTTCTTCGGCCGGTTTACGAGTCCCAAAATTAAGAATGACCTACATCGGTATCTCTTTCTATTTATACCTCTATTTACCACAAGTTAAAGAACTCTTTGGAAATCTACCAAGCGTATTTTTTTATTTGCATAAAGCTTGTACTTATTCTGTGTACTTCTTTCGTATATTAAATACTCGTATCGTAAACTATGTATATGGCATTGTATTTGTGGTGTTAACTTAGACTTAAACTGAGCAACTCCTGGAAGCCGGCCGACGTCTCAGACCCGCGAACTTTTCCCCTCCGCATTAGAGAGAAAAAAAACAGCATCCTAAAAGCATCTCAGCCTGTTAACATCTAATAAATATTTATCAATCCATCCTCTGTTAATATATTAAAATTCTCTTCCAATCCAAACTTTGAAAAGGAAATCGCAAAATGTGTTTGTTTCGGACTAAGATGGGTCTTTCGAGACTCTTCGGGGAGCATCGTGAAGCTTCGGCAATCTTCCGAGCTCATTTTCTTCAATATTCGGGACTCGCAATTTGTTGTAAATTAGTGTAATTGTACGAATCCCGCTTCGGGCTAGCTGCTCATTTCCCAATTTCAGCGTGTTTTCAACTTCATTTTGCCGTTCTACAACCGTTGATTAAGGTAATTCGTGGTTTTGAGGCTGTTGTATTGAATTGAAAATTGTGTTTTATGTAAAATAAAGAATAATATTATAAAGGATAAGAAGCCCGTTTAAGGTTAAACTAGTCGACGGCACGAACTATTTTGTGCGCGAGGTTAAAATGCATGCTATCTCATCCCACAACACGTGCGAAATATATAGATGCTGTGACGAGCAGTAAGAAGCTAGTTCGCGTACGAATTAGCACTTCTGCAATCTTTTATCCAAATGGATGATGATTTAGGACGAAAACAAGCGCGCGAAATTTTATTAACAGACCTTTAGGAGTGTAGATTTCATGAAAAAACTACTGAATGTATCTGATCAAAATAAAATTATTTGGATTGTTGAATTACTAATCTATCCCTGTATGGAGGCCGTTTTTTAATTGTCCTTCTTCTTATGGTATTTATTTGCGCCCAAAGATACGTTAAAATTAGTGTTGAAATATGGAACTTTCGACGCTCATAACTTTCAAATATTTTATTTTTTTATTTTTTCGGTTCCATACAGGGCTAGATAATGATGAGACAAATTGATATCTTTTTTTATTTTGAAAGTACATCGTCAAACAATGGAGTAATCTCTAGACTACGTTTGTATGGAAGAATTTTTGACTTGTGTACCCTTAAGTCTTCAAACAGTTTTGCAGCCACAGAGACACGACCGAGGCTAGAAACGGTTTTGCCAAAACCTTCCTTACTAACCAAGCGTGTCAGTGAATATCACCTTTAATTCCAAGTGACAGCCCGTGTCAGTTCTGACTATGGCTATGACAGCTGTAAGCCTGAGTTGTGGGCTTAGTGCGAGTTTTGTCTCATGCTGAATCGCGTTAACGTAAACGTCAATTTGTATTGAAACTGGATAAACGCCGTCTGGTGACGGTAAGGAGAAACCTCTTTTTTTTTCTATAGAAATTGACAAAAGAGATCGTTTACGTTAACGTGATCCAGAGTGTAATAAAAATTGCACTAAGCTCAAATTGCGCGCACCTGGATATTATAGTGTGATGACGTCTTTAGTCGCTGCTGCCTGTGGGCTGGTTCCATGCCCTGTGATTGCAACAGATAATATAAAGAATTTTCATTTTGAAAAGTCAAAACACTTCGATTTGATCTCAATTCAATTAAACTAAAACTAATCAACTGTCACTTGTCCATCGGCGCTTTTATGTAAATCTCTGGTCGTATGTCAAAATAGACAAAAAACATGCTCTTTATTTGCAACCAGTAGCATTAATAGAAACAAGAATTTCTCGTGGTTTAGCTATCATGGCTGGCACGGTTTTTGTGGAATAACAAAAACCTTGTCTTTTTCAGATATAAAGTGTAGCTTTTTAAAGGAAGAAACTATGGTTATTTGGCACAATCTTAAAGAGGCATTTCGAGATTTTCGGACAAATCAAAAGAAAATAAACCTTTAAAATATATGTTTGACACGCAACTATAGTGTAGCTTTCTACCAATGCTAGAATAAGAATATTCGTAACTTACCATAGATCCTTTTTTTTCTTAGATGCGGGAATACTTCAAAAGACGCCTGGACTTGTGGGGAACTGAACTTTTCGGGACTTTTTCCTCACTAAAACCACCTCAGTGATCACTATCAGCACGTAAACCCCGTAACCTCTTAAAATACCACCCCGGGAACACCTCTGTTCAACGCCTCTTAGGGCACATTCCTGGAGAGGCTGAAAAATCGACTCCCCTCAGCCTCACTGAGCACGGCAGCATACGATCACTGTGCCGCCGTCTTTGCTGTAGTCACTTGGTGGGCTCGGAGTCCCTCCTGCTTATGATGCAGGCAGGGTTTCGGAGTTTTAGGCATCGAAGCGTTTGCCTCTGCCTATGCCAAACAAACAATTTGACGTCTTTGTAACATTATTTAACACAAAACCAACAGCAAACAAACAATACCAATTCCATGGTACATTGCTAGCCACATACCCACAACTCAGACAACAGATTGCTATCCACGCCGCCTTGTATACGTTCCAATCACGCGGCGGTTTCGCTGCGGTCTGCTCCGGCTTTATTGGCTAACCACCGCCGGAATCCAAGACAGGGGCGTTGAGTTCAAAGGGTAAGACTGACTTCACATCTTGAGATAGTTTAGTCTTGATTTCTGAGGAATTGGTTATGTTGGGATGTGATGATATTATTTTAACTCCCCGACGGAATAAAGAGGGGTGTTATAAGTTTGACGTGTGTACCTGTGTATTTGTGTATATGTTTGTGGCATCATAGCTCCTAAACGGATGAACCGATTTTGATTTTGTTATTTTTTTTTTAAACGTAACTTTATCAGTGTTTCTTAGCTATGTTTGATGAAAATCGGTTCAGCCGTTCAAAAGTTATGGGCGTTTTACTGTTTGAATCGGGGTGTTTTCGCAAGATAACGTGTCATAGTAACGTGTTCAATAGATTGCCGATCGAAGCGTGTCTACTACTAAATTATGTAGCATGAAATAAAAACTGTCGGAGGTTTTTTAAATTTCACTTATGTATAATGCAAGTAAGATAGTTTGTGAAATTTTCTAGATTTTGGTGTTGACAATTTACTGTCCTAATTCCTGCCTGTTGTGATTCATCATCAACAGCCTTTTTATGTACCCATTGCTGAGACAAAGGTCTCCTCTCTGTGAGAGAGGGAATGGGCCATAATCCACCACGCGGGCCCAGTGCGGATTGGAGGATGTCACATGCCTTCGAATTGTTGTTTCTAGGACATGCCGGTTTCCTCACGATGTTTTCCTTCACCGTTTTTAGAGCAGTGGTGATGAAATAATTTACACAAAGTACGCGCCTGCTTGGGTTCGAACCCATGACCTACGATACGTAAGTCGGGGCCTTTACCACAGGGCCACCACTGTTCTCGCTATAGTTGTGTAAAACGAGCCAAAATAAACGAAGTAACATCAAGAAATGTTTCTCACGCCCCATCCCCTACATTTATGTCTATTTTAATACCGTAATCGGATCGGTAGATACCGATAAATCATTAATATATGTAGTTAACACGTGGCAAGTTCTCAAATCTCTTCCTTACACGACGTATTAGTTACTTAATTAAAAGCTTATCGTCGTGATTATGAGGTGTAACTTGTAAGTAACATCTACAGGATAATATTGTGCTAAGCTGCCACAGCGTAAACAATATATCTTCACGTCATAATATTAACCCCTTTATCAATAAATGTTGCTTAAAGATAAGTAATGATTAAAGACTGCTAGGCATACGCACATGTTAAACATTAAGCCAGTAAAAACAAGCTTTAAAGGTCTATCCACACATATCAGGGTCGTGCCCGGGACGTGGCAGGGCCGGGCCCAGGCATTGAAGCCTCGTCACTGGCCCGTGCACGGCCCGTGCACGGACGGGTGTGAACGAGTTCATATAAAATGTACACACGGATATCTTTTTGAGCCCCTGACGGGGCACGGTCCGTCCACGTCCCGGGCACGGCGCTGTGTGTCCATATGTGTGGATAGACCTTCAAAGGGCTAAAAGGCACAATATGAATACCATTTTTAAATACAATGAGATTTGGTTGAGGCATTAGGAGCATTACCAGACTACTTGTAGCATCATAGTAGCATATTTTTTCAATGGCTTCAAAGTTTTAATTATCATTATCTCAAAAAGCTTAAACGGATACCAGGAAATACATGAAAAATTGATCATTAATTTGTTACCGGCTACATACGATCGAAGCATAAAAAATACGCTCAGAGGACCGTTTAACATAAACGCATTAAAAAACTATATTACCATATGGCGTTGAAGTGTAACAAACAATTATCGGGTGTGAGAGCTAAAAGGAGCTAACGCATTAACTAGGGCGTCGGCGCATACAGGGTATAATCTGACGCTTTCGACAAAACTCGATCCCGTCGCCGTCGGCATTTATCCATTTTAAAATTATGACCATTCTGCATTTATGTCTGCGAAGAAGGGGCTTATTTTCTTTTAACTAAATTAACACTTTGTTTCTGGATTGAAAATTGTCCCAAAAATAATAAACGAGCTTAAATTGCTGTGATTTGTTGAATGTATATTTTATCAACTGTCACTTGCATCACATGCCTGGCGAGCACGGCCTCTGCTCGCCTGGCTGATTTCCGTTTAATTTTTGTCACGTCGTCGATTACATCTACTAAACTTAAACTTCGTAGCGTAGGCTCGTAGCGTGCCTACGCAACTGCTACGCAGACATTGCTACGCTACGTAGCTGCGTAGCATTCGCAACCCTTCGTAGACATTGCTACGCCGTATTTTGTTGACTATATTTTGTGTCGGATTGTTATGTTCGAGTTGAATTTTTATCGAATGACAGCCAAGAAGCCAAAAAATACAATTAGAATAAATAAAAATAAAACATAGCAGGTAAATGCTTAACAGAAAACATAAAAATGTTCGCCTTGCCAATTAGAGCAAGAAGCGTTTCCAGACCAGTAAATAACAGTTCCTACTTTCAGAATAAATAGAAACACGTATTGTGCACCAATTAGCACAAAGCTGCGTTTAATCTACGACACAAATTGCAGCAGGAGTGTCTGACACTTGTGAATAATTACGTTCGCGCTCGACTCAGTATTAAATTAAAGGATCACCTGTATATATGCCCTGGCTAACTTATGTTGAGAGTGGGAGTGTGAGTTTGTTTGTTTCTGCAGTTTGAACTGCAAGTAAAGTTAAGGGCAACAGCTAGTTTGAACTAATATGAGGTCAAATTGTGTTTTATTGTGTTAATTGGAGGTACGTAGGCCAAGAGAGTGAAGCTCCGGTTAAAAGGTAGTATCTAATAACTTTAAACGATCAATTATTGTATATATATATATGTATATATATAATTTGAATCTTGGAAACGGCTCCAACGATTTTCATGAAATTTAGTATGCAGGGGTTTCGGGGGCGATAAATCAATCTATCTAGGTTTCCTTTTTTAGAAGACGTCGTTTTTACTATTTTCATCCGAGTAGAGCTCGGTCGCCCAGCTACTTATAATAATGAGGTGAAATTGTTTTAGTATTGAACCAATTACAAAATATCTTTCACTGATACAAAGCTAAACTGCTGTCTAGCAATACGTATTTTATCGTAAAAAGAAACTTATCCAATACATATTTGATAAATCAATAAAACAAACATACGAAAACATAAGTAAAGTGAAATAAATAATTCAGGAATCACTTTTTTATTTTCACAGTCGTTCGCAGCTTTCTTATCTTTTACGAGCACCGAAAGTACGTAAACCTTTGCGTATGTCGCAATGTAATTGTAACTTTTTTTTTTCGCGTATATAATAGGATTTTGGCAAAATACCTGATTATTGAACAAATACTAAAACACCTGTATTTTTCAGGTATTTAACTGATAATTATGATTTTCACATTAGTAAGTATGTTTAGAGTAATTAGAAACTTGATTGCTGATTGGCTGATCTAAGAATTCACGTCACTTCATTCTGGGTGGTCGGAACATGGCTCAAATGTAGCTTACAACCAATCAGCGTCAGCATAACGTTTATATACCGCCAATCAGCTTTAATACTCTAACCTAACATAAGTATTTATTTTTACAAAAATAGTTTTACACGCTCACATGATTGCAAAAAGCTTTCTTAGTTGCAAATAATGCGGTAGTTTACAAAAATCCTAGGCTTTTCGCGATCAAACGACGTTTCCAATAACCTGCGACATACACCTACAGAAATATATGTCACAGTTTCCCACAAACAGTAATAGGTATTTTCCTTTTATGTGGTTGCGGAAATGAAAGACAAACAGACGAAGCCGTGTTTACGTCCTAAAATTTAACGCAAAATAATCGAGAACATGTTAAAAGTAAAGTTAATTTACATTATAATTTGAATACCGTTTGTTTGCTTTCATTTTGTATATTTTTTAAAGTACGAGTTTTTGGGAGTGGTAGGTAATTGTAGATGTTTGTGGGTACTGTGGGTAGTTTTGAGTTTTATGGCTGATGATTACAGAATGATTAATAAGAGTAAGAGTGAGTAGTCTCGTAGTCTCGTACACTTATGTATGGAAGTGAAGGTTGGGTATGGCAAAAAAGACATGAAAGTAGGATTAATGCAGTAGAAATGCGCTCCTTGCGAACTATGTGTGGTGTAACTTTAAATGATAGATTGAGGAATGAGGTAATAAGACAACGTTGTGGTCTAAAAGAAGATGTAGCGACTAAAATTGAAAAGATTGTGTTAAGATGGTTTGGCCGTGTTGAGAGGATGAATGAAAGGCGACTAACGAAAGGTAATTACAAGGCAGACGTGAATGGAAACGCCGGGAGGGGACGCCCTAGAAAGACATACATATACCTTATAGGTTATGTTCTTCAGAAAGGCCAGGTGCGCAGTACTCATAACCGGCTTGTGTATGACCAGATGTATGTATGTGAATGAAGCAAAAGAAGTATGTAAGGATCGTAGCAGGTGGCGTTCTGTAGTTTCTGCCTACCCGCATGGAAAAAAGGCGTGAATTTATGTATGTAAGAGTGAGTAATAGTAATTTTAATTGTTACCGGTTAAATGTAATCCGGTAATCGATATAAGTGGATAAAATTAAGTGACTTGTAGTTCAATACCACTTAGCTGAACTATTGTGATGTCTAAATAGTGCTTTCAAAACAAGTAAAATTTCAAAATTGAATAAACCCCCCCGACACATTTATCTTGCGAAAACATCCCGATTCAAACAGTAAAAGACCCATAACTTTTGTACGGCTGAACAGACTTTATTCAAACATAGCTAAGAACAGTCTCGACACAATCACCTTTCAAACAAAAAAAACTAATTCAAAATCATCCGTTGAGGCAATACGATGCCACAGACAGACACAGATACACAGCAACACACGTCAAACTTATAACACCCCTCTTTTTCCGTCGGGGGTTAAATGCTATTTAAATATTTGCTAATTTGAGGTAAAACCTGTAATATTTTCAGATACTTTAAAAGTAACTAATAAGTTATTTACATGCCAATAATAACGTTTTTTTACCTGAAAACGGCGAAGCCAAAAGGTAGGGTTATGATTTTAGCAGTCAGTGTATGTTTGTTTGTATTTACGTATGTTCCTCCGTAGCGCCTAAACTATTCATCCGATTTTGATGAATAAGCTGTCAATCGAATCGTTGTTATGGGTACTAGTAACACAGGATAAAAAAACGTCTAAATGCGAGTCGGACTCGCGCACGAAGGGTTCCGTACCATTATCGCAAAAAACGGCAAAAAAAACACGTTTTTTGTATGGGAGCCCCACTAAATATTTATTTTATTCTGTTTTTAGTATTTGTTGATATAGCGGCAACAGAAATTTCAACTGTCTAGCTATCACGGTTCATGAGATACAGCCTGGTGACAAACAAGCAGATGGATAGTGGAGTCTTTGTAATAGGGTCCCGTTTTTATCCTTTGGGTACGGAACCCTAAAAAAGAAACCGTAGTCGGTTATAATTAAACTTTTTTTAAATAGGTATTTGTTTATGCAGTCTTGCAATAATCGCAATCACGCTCAATTTGTTGAAGCTCAATTTGAGCTCACTTCATCTTAGTTTTCCACGGTAGGATAAACACAGAATAGCACGTCTACTTCTTTATTTGAGTCGATGATGGCAAGCTCTTTAAATGTTTTGAGCCCCTGGTAGTTATACCAAGTGCGGCGTCAATGGTGAGCATAACGTTGTCCAAAGTGCTGGTGATGGGTACTTAGCACTGTGAATACTACCTGTCCTGGATTTGTAGATGCATTCAATTCTTGTATCCAGCAACATGAAGTAGTGGCCCTGGGTTATGTGAAACTAAAGGTAACAAAAATATCACCAATCGTTAGTTTATCACATCATACTACTATAAAAGCAGACAATATATTATATATAAAGTTTGAAAGCGAGTGTGTGTGTTTGTATCTTTGTTACTTCTTCACGCTCAAACGGCTGGACGGATCTGGATGAAATTTGGCACAGAGGTAGATTATAGTCTGGAACAGAACATAGGATATATATATATATATACTTAATATCCCGGGAATATATTCTCTCGGGATAATTTTCGACATTCACGCGGGCGAAGCTGATTGCAGAAACTAGTAATTAATAAATAAAGAGAGAAACAAAAAAACATTTGTGACCCGCACAGGAGACACGAGATATAAGCAAAAACAAAATAATAAACAATAAAAAAACTTTTTTGCATAAAAATACTACCGACTTCCAAATACAAAACTACAAAGTGAAAAATAACTTTATTTTTTGAAGTCGGTGTCCATAACGCAATAAAATTGGTACCTAAGAAAGACACCGACTTCAAAAAATAAAGTTATTTTTCACTTTGTAGTTGTACCTTCCTAATAGGTAAGTTAGTAAGGTACCTATAACGCCAGAATAGATTGCATGAAACTTGAACATAACCGGTGAAATGAGAGATCTGCTTACCCCAAGAGTGTACTGGCGTGATGTTATGTTATGAAATGGTATAAACAATAAACAGACATGCGATTGCAGCAACCCCGAGAGATTTACCGTTATTTATTGAAGAGTTCTGTTGTATATCTCCGAAGTTCTTCATCAGATCATCACGAAATTAAAATGGGATCAATTACGAAACATACTTTTTCAAATAAAAAAATAATTTTTAAAATCGGTCCACAATTGTCGGAGATATCGATGAAAATACAAAAAAAAAACAAAAAAAAACATCGAACATAGAACCTCCTCCTTTTTGTGAAGTCGGTTAAAAAAGAAAAACAAAATCTCGTGCGAGACCCAAAAAGGAATCACATAAAATCATTCTTCCGTTCAGTTTTAATTTAAAGTCTCAACAAATTGTATAAAGAGGTGTTCCGCATTGAAACCAATACAAGTTTGATTAGCCTGTCAAAGTTTCGCGAGTCTATTCGCTTCAGTCTGCAGCTGACAGCTGATTAGGATAGGAATACACTCCGTGGGCGGATATGAGACCGGATCTTTTGTTATCTTTCTGCTTTTCATTTGGATGGCATGTTTTTGGTTTTATGTAATAGTAGTGGCCTGCCACGATGTTTCCCGGGTTATATACCTATGTAAACCTACATACATAGGCTATACCTATACCCATCTGGAATAATGTGCATTTCGAATGGTGAAATAATTTTTCAAATAGATGTGACACACAATGACAAAATTCGAAGTCTTTTTTAGGGTTCCGTACCGAAAGGGTAAAAACCACCCTATTACTAATACTCCACTGTCCGTCTGTCTGTCACCAGGCTGTATCTCATGAACCGTGATAGCTAGAGAGTTGAAATTTTCACAGATGTATTTCTGTTGCCGCTATAACAACAAATACAGAATAAAATAATTATTTAAGTGGGGCTCCCATACAACAAACGTCATTTTTTTGCTGTTTTTTGCGTTAATGGTACGGAACCATACGTGCGCGAGTCCGACTCGCACTTGGCCGGTTTTTCAATCGTTATCAATACCGCCTTTGTCTAGAGCCTCTGACGCACCCCCAAACTCTCAAACGACACTTCACTTTAAGATACATTCTTCACAGGGAAAGTCGTCCCCTTGCTACAATAAAGGTTAATAATACAGTAGCAGTCTCAGCGTATAACTTTGGAGTGACTTAAAATTGAGTTGCTTTTCTGAATACGGCCTTAATTGCGTCAATTTATGGTGACTTCGTGATCAAATTTAAATGTTAAAAAAACTCTTGATTGACCTAATTTGGTGTTGTTGTTGTTGTTGAATTGTAAATTCTCTTACTACAAACTTCAATAGAATTTTCTACTAAAATCAAATGGTTTCAAAGGCAGTCCGAAATGCAGTATTTCAAGTCAACGACCTACTGCTATATCAACCTCAAGAGCACAACCACATTCATAACAGCTAGGAACAAAAATGAAAATGCTAATTACTCTACTACTTTCAACTGCAATTACCATTATGAAAATATTCACCGTTAGTATTGTTCCACTTGTTCCAACGACTATTATTCTTGTTTCCACAGAAAAATAAACAGCGTTTGATGAAAAATAAATCGAGCGAGACGTCTTCGCCTTTGAGACGTATTGTGTATACAGCGATGGTAAATACTGCGTTCGTTAGTTTTGTGACGTTTTAGACTTTTGATGGCTTGAGCTCGTGGTTTATTGATGTTTATAAGGGCCTGAAGTTATTTTGGCACAATTGGCAACTTCCGTAAACAATTTTGAATGTACCTACGAAATAAAACAGCGTTCGTTTTTCTATTAATTCGTTTTACAATGGAAAATAGGAGCGGTCGTTGCCAAAACCAATTCACGAACACAATATTAGTCGTCTATTTTCATTTCGACCCACAATTCAAACACAAAGACACTCCGCTCGAGTTTAAATTAAAAAATCGATCGTACGGCGTTCAAAAATAATTTGAATCGAGTAAATATCGCTCATATACTATATCAATGTTACTCTCGAGGGCCATTGTGGAGTGGAACTGGCACGCAACATCCACCCGCAACGGTCCACTTTTGAATCTGGAGAACCGAAGCGGTTTCAACGACTTTTTACGTTATTTTTTTTATTTTACTTTTTTTCATAGATTGCGGCCAACGTTTTGCTCGAGTTATGAATCGTTTCGATTATTATGTTTGCCAGTGTTACGCTTTACGATATTCAAACTCATTTATTTCGCGAACAATAGTGAGTTAAAATGTAAAGCCTTTTGTGTTTACTGCTTTAATCCCTTTAACGTTGGAAGGGAGAAAATGAATTACGCTTGGATAAATAAATAAAGGCCCGAGTAGAAGTGCAAAGAGCAATAAATGTCGGGGATTTGATGAGTACTTGATTATTTCATGTTTCCCTTTTCCGTAAAACTAATCCGAAGTGTAGGCGTGACATTCACACCTCTCTATACTAATCTCAATTAAGCTGGCCGAATGTTTATGGCGGTCGTTTCGCACTTGACCGTTTCCCGTTAGGGCTGGTCTCGGTGAGTGCTCGCAGAACAATTTATGAGCTGACATATGTGACATGTTTACCGACAATTGTGGCCTGGAAAAGAAAAATGGTGGCGTGATCGTTGTCCGTGTTTGCATGCGTTTTTAATTCGTTTCGTTTGTGTACGATATTGTATGGATAATAGTTGTAGTGAGTTTGGCAGATTCATTGCGTTGCATTTTTTTGGAAATGCTTTCGTTCTGTAGTTATATTTTTTGTTGTGCTTCTTATCTCCTTTGGTGACGTTAATATTGTACTTTTCTACTACAGTCCTCTTTTAACCTGTACTATATCGTGAAAAGTAAAAGTTACATGCACTTAACACCGGTTGCCAAGACAGCATTTTCCGTGTTGGCGCCTACATTGTTTTATGTTCGCCAAACACGTGCAGAGACATTCAATTTTGAGAAAGAAGGATCCAACCTCAGCGCCAACATTAATTTTAATACCCATCCAACAATAGATATCTATGTTTGACCACCAGAGGGATAAGCTCCCGGAAAATGTAGTGACAGCTCCAACACTGAAATGATTCGCAAACCCACTGGCATCTCCATGATGTAGGAATTTTTCGCATCAGCTAACAAGGTGCTAATTATTCTTCTACACACAAAGAGGAAAGATTTAATTGTTTGTAATGAATTAACTCAAAAACTACTGGACCGATTTAAAAAAATCATCTCTAATGGGACGCTACATTATCATTATCACTGAGTAACATAGACTATATTGTTAATCGAATGAAATTAGGGATCCCTCCGAAAACTTTAATAATGTAACCCAAGGAGTAAAAAATGTAATGCAAACATAAAACTCCTTACATCGCAAGCACTGCTGGAACTATTGATGGTAGAACAAAAAATGTATTACATTAAAGAACATAATATCAATATCTACAAAATTGTCGCGATACCATGTCAAACTTTTGTAGTTGTGTCATTATAACTTATTCCTTACATTTAAAAGTTAATCAAAATGCCAACCAAAAACAACCAAACAGACCACGTTATTCTTATCTTAGTATTTATGCTTACTCAATAAATTCCTTCGTTCCTTTGTTTTCCTGTAGATAACTTTTTGAATTATTGGATTCGGACATTTCATTCAAAAGATACCCATCATGAATTTAAATCTGTAATCAAAACAAATTAGGTACTAGAAAGATAATCACCGCAGCGCGCAATGAACGACGGAGGGGATACCAAGGTGGAGAAGAGGGGTGTAGTAACTGGTAACTGCAGCGAACGTGACGGAAATTGAATACCTATGTTGAGTTTTTAAATTCACATTTTTAACAGTTAAAAAGTTTAGTTTCAGAACTACCAATTTTTTTATATAAATAAATGTCTATGCGTCGAAGCCGGGGGGACGCAAGAACTAAATAAATAAAATAGAAACAACTTACAACAAGTTCATGAAGACTAGCGCATATCTACGTTCCAATCTCTATTAGGAAAAGCCTTTTATATATTTTTTATTTAGTATTTACTAAGTACATTCATTTAAATATGAAAGCTCAGCTTCGTGCCCAACAAACTATCACAGTGAGCGAGTAGGCGGAACTAAATTGACAAAAGAACTTAATAAATAATAACACTGGCCAACAGCCAACCAGTCTGACAATACAAGTGCGATTACAAACGAACGAATTGTATGATGAAATTAATACCTACAGCTAGGACTGGCAGGCATAATGGATTAATTTATTCGTATCAATAGAGCACTACATAAACTAACTATTAGTCCAAGTTTCCTCACGATGTGTTCCTTCACCGTAGATGACAGAAAAACAAAATATCAAGAAGCAAATAGGAAGTCCTTCCCCGGGTGTTGCTAATTTGTAAATGTGAAGATAACAAACGCATCTAAATGCAAGGCTACATCATATGGTACATTAGCGGAATGACATGCACATTCGCGGTATCCGTCAATCATAAGTTGATTTTCATGATTTTATTTTTCGAATGAACACGACTATAATGTGTTGCGGTTAATTTATAGCTGGTAGGAATAAGAAAGGAATAAAAAAAAAATCGCGGTTTTGTGAAGATAAGAAAAAGAAAAATGTGTGTTCCAATTTTGAATTTATAAAGCCACTTCACACGTGCAGTCGTCCGCGCTGTTATGATAGTCTGGATAATAGTGTCGTAAAATTTATTTAGAACCATGTTTGGTTTACCTACTTTCGTAATAATTTTCTAGTACTAAATATTATGTAGGGCGAGTATTGACATCTTTAAAGAGGCTAGTACTTTTTAGTTCCGAAAATAGCAATGCTGCTGCCGTGCTGAAAGCCGCAGACTTTTTTGACAATAAAACTGCACTGTGAATTATTATTTGTCAAGCTCTTCAACTAACGATATTTTCGTAAAAGATTTTGACAAATTAACCTAATAGATTGAATGATTATCAAGCTAGGCGACGAGTGAGCCATCCATCATACAAAATTAACTCAACAAGCCATAAAACTAATATAAGAAAACTATTTCATCGTGTGATAAAATCTTAAAGTTTGCCGTCAGTGTCTGAGATCATGACGCGAACCGAATGAGCGGAAAAGAAATAATAACTCAGAAGTCAGAATAGTTTGGACATACTCGTAACTATAATATAAAAATATGATAAATTTTATGACCGTCACCTATATTCTGATGGCCAGTAATGTTTTCGGGGTTTTCCATGAATATAATATATTTTATTCGTTACGTTTTGCCGGTCTACCGTAACGTATACCACAGTATTTTTTTGCGGAAGCTGAAAGTTGTTTATAAACAAAAAAAAAATACTTGAATTGGAATACGATGCGTGTTCAAGCTTGCAAAGCCAGGATTAATATTCCTTCACAACTTGTGAAGTACTAGATATTCTGATCCTATACAAACCAAATGCTTAATTACACGACGACACTTGTGACATTTCATGTGAATGGTCCTTATGGCTCCGAGTGCATTTTTTCATCACACTTTCACGTAAAAAGTATCTAAACATACAGGTTAACTTGGCCGTAATGCCCCGTATAAAACCCTTGGGCTTTCTTTTTGTCATGAAACCCTAGGGCGGTACCTAAGTAATATTTTTTTAATTTATGGCACAGCACACAGGTCATGCAAGTTCAAGCAAGGAGTTTACACGCAATTGAAAAATTGTCTTAAAATGTTATCTAAACAGGAATTTCTTTGCAATATCGCTACATGTTACTTAAATACTCAACTAATGTTCTTAATAATCGATTTTAATAGTTATAGTATGAAAACGTCGAAATTATTTAATTCTTTTTACACTCCGTCATGGCTGTATACTTACGTAAGTATTTGCCCTTAAAGTTTCTGAACGAAACACTGTATAATCTGTGGTGTGGGCAAAAATTCGCCAACCGCTTAAAAAAAGTTCACGTATTTCGTAATAACAGCTGTGCTGAGTTGTGTATTAAAGCTATAATTCATAATTATTACTCGCAAATGTGATGAAAAACATTGTGTGTATCACGGGCGGTACGGGAATTACGAACCTCGACACAGAAAGCCCTCAGTCTTCGACTTCGGGCTTCTACTAGAGCCTCGATCGTAATTCCTTACATACCGCCCTTAATACACAATGTACTATTAAATCCCAGCCAGCTTTCTTGTGTGGAGTGTTAAAAATCCGTTCCTTGCTTTAAAATAAATGTCTCTTCGGGAAAGTCGCATATGTGAGACGGAAAACCGTGTCTTTAAAGCAACACGATTACGTAATGTGGTTAGAGAAACGCGCGAAGACGCGGGACGTACCGTAATATATGAACGTTATGGGCGGTTCGGATTAATTCGGAATGCGTAGCAGACTATATCATTATATGTACATTATTCAAGTCTGATAAATATTGTGATGTTTTATTGGGATTATTGAATTGGGGTTTTTATTTATAATATCAAACGAAAATTGTTGTTTCAGCAGGTTTAATTCAAATATTTGCGTAAAATCAATTGTAATTTTATAAATCAACATAATTACACCCACTGTGTCTACTTTTGTAACCGACTTTCAAAAAAGGAGGAGGTTCTATGTTCGACTTCTTGTATGTTATTTTTTTTTGTATATTCACCGATATCTCCGTCAATTGTGAACCGATTTTGAAAATTCTTTTTTTGTTTGATAGAGTATGTTCCGAAATTGGTCCCATTTAAATTTGGTGAAGATTTGATGAAGAACTTCGGAGATATACAACAGAACTCTTCAATAAATAACGGCAAATCTCTCGGGATTGCTGCAATCGCATGTCTGTTTATTGTTTACACCATTTCATAACATAACATCACGGCAGTACACTATAAGAGGTACGCAGATGTGTACAGTTCACCTTGGTACACTTTCATTTCGCCAGCTGTGTTCATGGTATTCGGGTAATCTATTCTGGCATTATAAGTACCTATCTTACTAAAGGCAAGTTGCTTAATAGGTACAACTAAAAAGTGTAAAATATAAAAACTTTTTTCACTTTGTAGTGTTTTTAGTTGGAGGTCGGTAGTTTTTTTTTTTGTAAAAATGTTTTTTTATGGTTGATTAAGGTTAATGTAGGTCGACACATTCGTAATCTTAATTCATAATACGATCAGTCAGTTGCCTGTCCTATTTATTTTGACCTTCTTTTAATCACCTATCCCCCGGTTACTCAACACTCGATTATCGTGCTGTTAAGGTAATCGACGAATAAACGCCGGTTATCTTTTTTCATTGGCTGTTGAAAATCCATTCATAGCAGATAACCCGTGCTTGACAATTTGTCACATTATTTCTGTTAGCGGTGAGAAACCCGGCCATAGTCGCTTAGTCTATTATTGTTTTATGGTTAAATTAAACATAATCGGGGATAACCCAGCCTCTACTATTTAATCAAAAAAAGGGAAAATAAAGATAGGAATTTCCCCTAAAGCTACAGCGGGACAGCACGTACATAAGTGTGCTCAGTGCACACGATTCTGACAAATAGTCGGATAGGTACTGTTACAATTACGGGCTAGCAACCGCACACAGACATAAATATGACGCGAATGCATGTACTTGGCATGTCAAAAAGGATGCAACGCGCATTCTTTGACACTGTTTAATTTAGAATTATCGGCACCGAAATCAAGAAAAATGTCTAAATGTCGTATCGAGCAATAAAAACTTAACAAAAAGTTTGGCCGGGACAATGGACTTATTTCCTTTCATCGGTTTTGTTCGACATTATGTTTGTTTTTTTTTTTTTTGTTTGTTCACCGATATCTCCGTCAATTGTGGACCGATTTTGAAAATTCTTTTTTTGTTTGAAAAAGTATGTTCCGAAATTGGTCCCATTTTTTAATTGGTGAAGATCTGATGAAGAACTTCGGAGATATATAACAGAACTCTTCAATAAATAACGGCAAAGCTGTCGGGATTACTGCATTCGCATGTATGTTTATTGTTTATACCATTTCATTACATAACATCACGCCAGTACGCTCTTAAGGGGAACGCAGATCTCTCATTTCACCGGTTATGTTCAAGTTTCATGAAATCTATTCTGGCGTTATAGTTACCTTTCTAACTTACCTATTAGGTAGGTACAACTAAAAAGTGAAAAATAAAAACTTTTTTGCAAAAAAATACTACCGACTTCCAAATACAAAACTACAACGTGAAAAATAACTTTATTTTTTGAAGTCGGTGTCTTTCGTAGGTACCATTTTTTACGTTATGGACACCGACTTCAACAAATAAAGCTATTTATTGAAGTATTTGCAAAAAAGTTTTTTTTAATTGTGTGTGATAAAGTGGCAGGCTTGGTTTACATGCAGATGGAGGAACTTGCGTTATTTTTTTAGATTTATGTCTGTGATAATATTACAGCTACAAGCGCCGCTCCGTAGTTCGTAAGCCCCATACTACACTCGGTAAAAATCCTATGGGACCGCTACCAACGGTTGTTGAACGATACCTCGATTGAAATATTCGAAATTTGAATACCGTTCTGGGATATTCCTCGTGTAGGTATACAGCGGAAAATGCCCGTGTATTGGATCATATTTTGATTCGATTTAAGCCTATTGTTGTACGCAATTTTGTTAGCTCTGTTTTAGATTCAGTTATCTCGTTTTCATGGCCGTGGCAAGCTAGTTTCCGGATCAACTTTGTGTTCCGGCAATGACAAAAAAGTCTTTGATCAAACGTCAGACGCAAGAATGATGGAATAGACTTAACGTTACTTTCTCTAGAATTTGACGTTTAAATATCAAACTATTACCTTCTGTCTAAATAAGTAGTTTAATAACATAATACTAATAATTTCTTGAAATTTCTCTAAGCTAACAATTCGTATCGTCCTACTTTATTTTCACCAACGTTTGATAAATCTATTAAATGCCAAAGGTTTTTAGGAAATAAGACCATTAGTTTCATAAGATCACGCGCAAAGGTAATTTATTATTTGGCCAATACCTTTTTGATCTTTATACCTCATTATTCGCAGATCCGAAGTCTTGTTACAAAAATATGATTTACACTTATTACGTGCACAATTATAATAATTTATTTGACACATTCGTGTCGTCTATAGTAGGGTACCTGGCTTGTTTCCAGAGCTATTAATACGCCACAGATAATATATTTTATGGAGGTGCAACGGAGTTTGTTTACTCTATGCACCATGCATCTAGGTGTGCTGTCTATGAATATTTTGATTCAGAAATTGTGTTATATTTATTGTGTTTTGATTGGTTTGTTTAGTTGAGTTTGTGGATATAGTTTGAACATAAATTACTTGAATTGATTAATAGATTCAGTACCTAACAGGTTTTGAAATAAATAGGTATCTTCACTGCACAAAAGAGAAACATTCGAGACTTATTAATTTGCATCAAATTCAACCGTATTTTTAATATTATTAAAACATTTTCGACAAGTAAAATTTCAAAATTTAAAAAACCCCCGACACATTTATCTTGCGAAAACATCCCGATTCAAACAGTAAAACGCCCATAACTTTTAAACGGCTGAACCGTTTTTTTTTCAAACATGCTACAGCTAAGAACACTCTCGACACAATCACCTTTCCAACAAAAAAAACGAAATCAAAATCGGTTCATCCGTTGAGGCGCTATGATGCCACAGACAGACACACAGATAGGTACACAGATATACAGCAACACACCTCAAACTTATAACACCCCTCTTTTTCCGTCGGGGTTTAAAAATATAACGCATTAATATAACAGTGAACTTGCACCGGAAATAATTTTGAACAAAAAACAAACACGTAAATCGCTGCGCATTCCAAATTTAAATACTCATTTATATCAGCCATACTCACATTGCATCTTATACAAACATTTTTATGTCGTTAAATATATTTTTAATATCTTCGCCCACAGTGCAAAGACAGAAGTTTTATGATACACGTGAAGTTTATAACCTAGCTTTTCCCGTTTGTCATTTTTCTTTTATTTTATAAAGAAAATGCAAGGACTCCAATTATAGTTCTTAGCTACTCGTAAAGTATTTTCATTTTCAGGGAAACTTACGCTACATTAATACCAACATAACGGAATGTTCTTTCTACCTGTCTCTTTGTCTATGTACAAAAGAGTAAGAAGCAGCATACCTTAGGCCCTTCAAAAACTTCTTAGTGGAGGTGTTGTCAAGAAGTAGTTTCCAACGACAATGAGTCATCAGAATATGGACTCTATAAACGGGCCAATATCAAGGTACAATATTTACCATAGAAATATAAAATCTATGGTTACGACCTAGGTGATTGTAAAGCATAACAACAAAATTATCTAAGACTATAATATTAACAATATCTATTTTCCTGGCAACATTAAAACGTTAAACTTGTACAAAGTAACCGTGGGTGGATTATTTATAATGTCTTGATGTCGACAGGTTAGTCCGCTTTGATGTCAGCTCGCCATAAATTATATTATTTCTCCTTATTTTAAAAGGAAAACAACGTGGAAATACTTGAATTCGATGTTAATAATAATATATTTTGTGGCTTTAGATAATTTGCGGATAATAAGACTTTGTAAAGGTCGTAGTAAGATCTTTTGATTTTAAATTTTCTTGTTTACAGGAAAATTATTATCTATTGTCACTATTGTTAAGGTTCCCCTAGTCAACGGCACGAACTATTTTGTGCGCGGGGTTAAAATGCATGCTGTCTCATCCGACAACACGTGCGAAAGAGATTGATGCTGTGATGAGCAATAAGAAGCTAGTTCTCGTACGAATTAGCACTTTTGCAAATTTGTAGCGAAATGGATGATGATTTAGGACGAAAACGAGCGCGCGAAATTTTATAAACAGACCTTTGGGAGTCCAGATATCATGGAAAAACGACTAAATGTATATTTTCAAAATATAATTATTTGCATTGTTGAATTACAAATCTATCCCTGTATGGAGGCCATTTTGCAATTTTTCTTCTTCTTATGGTATTTATTTGCGCCCTAAGATGCGTTAAAATTATAGTTGAAATATGGAACTTTCGACGCTCATAACTTTCAAATATATATTTTTTTAACTAATTTGTTTCCATTCAGGGCTAGATAATGGTGAGACAAATTGATATCATTTTTTATTTTGAATGTACACCGTCAAACAGTGGAGTAATCGCGAGACTACGTTTGTATGGAAGAATGATCGACTAGTGTAACCTTATTGGCAATAAGTCGTGCAAACATGGGATTTTAATCTATGAAAAGCCAGTCCAGAGCCATTTAATAAAAGTATAATAACAAAATGGGAAGGACTTACATATATCAAAGTTCTGTGACCCATGGGTTTTGTTAAGACAAATTTCATAGTGAAACCGAACGGCCTTTTTTTGTGAGTGTCTTCTCGCAGTTCTGACTACGGCTTAACCGGAGTTTCCTGTGCGGACTAAAGTTAAACTGTAGCCTCCAGCCAGGGCAAAACTGAACTACACTAAAACAAAATACATAAGCTAACCGCTTTCAGAAGCTGTCAGTGTCATTGTTATACAACAATGACGACATACTGACACTGACAGATCTTGAAGGCGGTTTAGATGTGTTTAGACTAACCTAAGGCCAAAAAAACATTCCCATTGTGACAACAACCTATCGAAACACTTGACACGAGAAACTAAGTCGATGCGTTCAGAAATAAAGAATTGCCCACATTTATTGGATCTACGAGTATCTTCCATCTTAAATATATCTTGAGCCCATTCCGTAGGCAGAACAGCAAAAAAACGTACGCATCTACAGAAACGTCTTCTATTTACTTAATACTCTTACATATTTCAGCCACGCGCACATCGTTTGTCTATGGTATACGCACGAAATATATTATCTGTGGCATCCGCCATTGTTGCCGCGAAACACATGTTGTGATATACAGCGATGACACTTGCTTCTTTTGTATCTCGATTCGGTAATAAAAGCTTATCTTTTACGTTGATCTGGAGGTAAAAAGAAAACGGTGCGAGTGATTGTGTTTTGTTTGTTATTCATTGCTTGAGGTTACTGGGTCACAGATTACAAAAGAAACCAATATTTTAGCGTCCACTACTCATTATTGTTTTTTTTTCGGAGTTGTGTGTTTACTAAAGTATCTTGAGTTTGGATCTGTATATTTTTACAGGCCGCCGATTTTTTTTTTTTTTGAAAATCAATAAATTGAAAACTTATCAAACCTTAGTTATAGTATCTAGTATACCTATAGATCGAGCCATGACGTGGCCGCATATGAAACAACAATAGTTATTTTCATCCTTGCACGTAAAAAGTATCTAAACATACAGGTTAACTTGGCCGTAATGCCTCATATAAAACCCTCGGGCTTTCTTTTTGTCATGAAACCCTAGGGCGGTAAGTAATATTTTTTTAATTTATGGCACAGCACACAGGTCATGCAAGTTCAAGCAAGAAGTTTACACGCAATTGAAAAATTGTCTTAAAATGTTATCTAAACAGGAATTTCTTTACAATCTCGCTACATGTTACTTAAATACTCAACTAATGTTCTTAATAATCGATTTTAATAGTTATAGTATGAAAAAGTCGAAATTATTTAATTCTATTTACACTCCGTTAGTCTGTATACCTACGTAAGTTTCTGAACGAAACACTGTATAATCTGTGGTGTGGGCAAAAATTCGCCAACCGCTTAAAAAAAAGTTCACGTATTTCGTAATAACAGCTGTGCTGACTTGAGTATTAAAGCTATTCATAATTATTACTCGCAAATGTGATGAAAAACATTGTATGTATCACGGGCGGTACGGGAATTACGAACCTCGACTCAGAGAGCCCTCAGTCTTCGACTTCGGGCTTCTACTAGAGCCTCGATCGTAATTCCTTACTTACCGCCCTTAATACACAATGTACTATTCTGGTGTTGCCGTGTTGGCAAATTTCCCCAAATTCAAAGCCAAAAACTATATTGAATAAATGTATGGTTACGATTTACGAATAAACCCTCTTGTTAAACCAAATTTAGTTAAAATATGTTTTGTCTCTTTCTTTCGCAATGGCGTTTTTATATTTTTTTTCACATTATAATAATGCAGTTTATTAGCATGCTACGCTAGCTATATTGGGTAATAAACAAAATATCCTACAGCGTAGTGAAGAAAGGTACCTAATGAAGTTAATTGAAAATTAATAAATGATGAAAATTAATATATTTATTTGGGTAAAATGAAATTCACAAAATGGCATCTCTTTACTTTTCTCAGTTTAAGGTTGTTTTATTTTAAGTTATTGAAGACACGTATTCAATCTAAATTTTCTAAGCTAAAATCATTGAATCTCACTGTAAAACATCATAATTGATCATCATATAGCGATTTATAACCAAAGGATAGATAATTTCGTCAACTTACAAGTGAAATGTTATTCCAACTTGTTTTCGCTCACTTTCACACTTGTTATCTATAAATAACCTAATTATTTGTCTCAATAAACACTTTGTACCACGAAATCACAGAAAATCAAACACGAGCGAGTTTGTTTGTCAAACCTGTCATGACCAAAAGCCGGCCATGGTGAAAAAGATAAAAAATAAACTTTTGTCCTTATTATTTACATGGGCTGCCAATAAGCGATCTCGCTCTATCAATCACGCTCATTTTATGGCTATATCTATTGGTCCTTTATCTAAGTATCAAACTTTCTCTTGACGGTCTTTAATGATATGTTACCTTAATAACTCTCGTGAAACGTTACATAAAATTAGATTTCAACTAGTTTTAAGGTTCAAATTCTCAACTCTATACTATAAAATCAGTAAGCGTGTCCGTAAGAAGCGTGAACATCGTTTCGCTTCAGCACCCGTTTACTCAACCCAAATGTACTTACATATAGACAAAACTCCGAATTATTTATGACAGATAGAGTCATGATACTCAGTAATTAATGGATACGACCCGAGAGAGAGTTGCCTCGGAATAGATAATTTAAGATGTCAAGTTATGTATCCCTTAGTTAGGGATAACCTAACTCATGAGCCTAATTTGGACACATTATTAATATACGACCTTGAACTTAGGGCTTGCTTTAATGTTAATTTTGACATGGTTGAGTAAAATGTACGTCTAAGTCAGAGTTATGGTAATTCAATTTTGGTATATTTCATTTATATTATTTTGTAGTAATAGCCCAACGTTTTAGGCGCAGGTTGGCTTACAGGTTCCGAATTGTCCCTTAACATTACTTAGTTTAAAAATGTATAGGTATTTAGGTAAGTTTAGTTCTCAAAGAAACTCATTGACTACCTAATAAAAATCAACTACAATGTACTCTATCACAAAAACAAATATAACGGAACGAACTTTTAAATAACAACAGCCAAAAATATGATTTCATGTTATTACAATTCTTTATCAAGTATGGAATACTCCAACATTCAGTAAATAAATAAAAATTTCTAAACTCATCGACAGAACGCCCACAGATTTTCCCTCCATTTTTTGTTCTATTGTATTGCCAACATAAAAATTCCAAAGGCAGCGCCAATGAGGAGCGGAGGCGGTACAGGGGTGCCAATTTTACAGCCCAATGACGCGAGAGAGCCGATTGGAAAACGCTGATGACTATGTAGTGATTATACTCTGTGTTCTAATTTTGTGTGCGGGGTTCGAAATATAATTTGAGCATTTATGGTTTGTAGGGGTTCAAAATGATATAGCTAGGTAAATCTCAAAGTATTTTGTTTTAAATCTATTGTGTGATTGTGAGTGACCTTTATAATCTCAAAGAAAGATTTAATTTGTGAGCACAATGAAACTTAATTAATTATGTATTTCAATTAAGGCCGTACCCTGACCAAAAAATCAGCGTGAGATATGAGCATTCCTATTGACCTAGCGGCACTGGTGGCGCATGAATTACAGTAGTGAATACGCCCAGATTTTAGAATAAAATCTTTATAAATCGAATATTGGTCTTATGAAAAAAATAAATCTACCAAAATGTTCGTTATCAAATTGTCTATCCATTAGTGTTAGTACAAAAAAATATTAATGAACACTTTACGAGGAGATGCATGCTATCAATTATTATTTCTCATTTTTATGGTTTTGTTAGGAGATTAGTGAAACATATATACTACATTTAAAAAAAAAGGAATCTACAATTTTGGAGTGTGTTACGTGACTTAGAAAAGTGTTACATCGAATAACACGTCCCCGTAAGTTTACTAATACGAAACACTTAACAACGAATGCACGCTACCACGAAAAACTTTACACCGTAGCTATGCGATCTCGAATAACCAAATCTCTAATTTCACCAGTTCGAATCACTTAACAACAGATGCGCGCTTCTACGAAAAACTTATCGCCGAAGCCACGCGACCACGCTTAACCAAACCTCTAACGAAAGACTTTTAGATTAAGAGCGCAAATTGTTTCAAAGAAAGGGCGAAATTATGACAAATAATTATATTTTTCCTTGGAGGGTACTACATGGGCAAAATATTACCTGAAACAGTTTATTTATCTCTGAGACAATCCAATAATCAAAAATGTATACATGCGAATGTTAAATTACTTCTTTAGGGCTTATTAGACCTCCTGAGGTATTTATTTATTTATTTTATTTTTTGTATGATTTATATAACTCCTTTTAGACCGATTACAGTATTTAAGACTACAACAATTTATATAGCATAGCTCAGGAGGCCGTATCCTTCCTTAGAAAGTATAAAACAAAGTCGCTTTCCGCTGTCTGTCCCTATGTATGCTTACATCTTTAAAACTACGCAAAAGATTTTGATGCGGTTTTTTTTAATAGATAGAGTGATTCAAGAGGAAGGTTTATATGTATAATACACGCAGGCGAAGCCGCTGGCAGAAGCTAGTAATCTCTAAAAGAAGTATCTTGTCATTTGTATGTGTCAATTTTGTCTCAGAGATAAAAATACAGACTCTATGCATAATATATGCATAGAGCATGATAATGCTGTATAATACGCGTTATTACAATAATTGTTCCCGGAATTTGCGATCAGTGATTATGGCGCACTTACAATTTCTATTATCTAAAAAGAATAAAAGACAATCGCATTGTCACTGATTGGTTTACCAGATATTATATCAATGGAACTTATAACAAGTAAAATTTCAAAAACCCCCCGACACATTTATCTTGCGAAAACATCCCGATTCAAACAGTAAAACGCCCATAACTTTTGAACGGCTGAACTGATTTTATTCAAACATAGCTAAGAACACTCTCGACACAATCACCTCTCGACACAAACTAAATCAAAATCGGTTCATCCGTTGAGGCGCTATGATGCCACAGACAGATACACAGATACAAAGCAACACACGTCAAACTTATAACAACTCTCTTTTTCCGTCGGGGGTTAAAAAGAGGACTACTCAAAACTCAATATCTCCTAGCTCAATAGGGACCACTGGTCCAATTACAAAAACAGAGGTGGAATCATAGCACCACCGCTGGAACAGCCTATTGGGCAGAAAGAAATAGAATTTTTAAGTTGAATTGAAGAAATTAATAAGGAACAAAAACATACAGAATTGACGGTAGAAAAATTAAATTCAGTCTCAAAAAACCAAAAGAGCAAAAAAGAAAGAAAATAGAGAAGAAAAATTAAGAAAACATTTGGTAAAAAGGAAGCAATGGACTTAACCACATTTTTAGATGGTCTTGCATACTTGTGCTATTTTAAACGATGACTGAACGCATATTAATATATTTTGTTTTTTTTTTTTCAAATGTTTGATTTTGTTGATTGTTAAATGAATAAAGATTTTTTATTAAAAAGTGGTTTTTATTAGGATTTCCTTAAATTAAATTGGTGTCTTTTCGTTAGAGGTTTGGTTAAGCGTGATCACGTGGCTTCGGCGATACGTTTTTCGTAGAAGCGCGCATTTATTGGTGTGATTCGAACTGGTGAAATTAGAGATTTGGTTATTCGAGATCGCATAGCTACGGTGTAAAGTTTTTCGTGGTAGCGTGCATTCGTTGTTAAGTGTTTCGTATTAGTAAACTTACGGGGACGTGTTATTCGATGTAACACTTTTCTAAGTCACGTAACACACTCACAATTTTGGAATCAATAATATGTAGAAATTTAATTTATTTTTATTAGTTGATATTTCATTTTAAATAACGAGTAGATAGCTCCTAAAAACTGCAAGAAAAACGGCTAGCGCGGCGTTTTGCTCGGGGTACCGCCTTAATAAACGTAATCCAATCACTTTATTTATCAGAAATTCTGCTGTAAAAAATATATGAAAAGCAGCGATCCGCTGCATAGCTGTAATCTGGTGTTAAACCCATGGAATTAGTATTTACTATTTGTTGAGTCCATGGAATATGTAAGTATAATTACTATAGTTAGAGTCAAACAACAAAAGCTTTATGAAACCTAATTTTAATAAAGTACGTGTAAGTGCTACAGCCTTTATCATAGTCGAATTCAATATTCCTTTTTTATCGAAAACTTTCGACATAAAAACCCGTAGCGAACCGTTTGGGACTTTGGAGACATTATAAGCAATATTCACAAATTGGCGTGGGAACGTAAGTGTTCACTTTGTACTCTCACTTATGGAAACTCTCGAGTATTCGAATTGATGTGAAAATTACGGGCGTTCGAGAAAGTTCGACGAACGAAGTGATTGAGGAGAGAATTTTGACGAGAATATTAAAGTTCTTATTAAAGCGAATGGCTTTTAGGTTCTTAAGAGGGTAGTATTACTTTTTCATAGTAAAGTTACAACACCAAGAAGGTATCAAAGACAAGCAAATTTTTGATGTTTTCTTGAAACCCGTAGGATTAACAAGTCGAAAATTCTCTTTCTGCAAAATCAAATGTTATCGGGTCATTTTGAGTACTTTTATTGGCTCGTGTTCATTAAATTTTGAGGTGATAAAGAGCATTACATTATTCGTACAAAAATGTTCATTCCCACCACTAACAGTCACTAAGTAATTCTTTAAAGATTTTTTTTTAAACAGGCTTTTTTGTATTCTTCTCAGCAAACCCTTTCATTTGATACCCATATCATGGCAATGCACAAAAAATAACTAGTCCGCCATCTTAGGCAGTCCGCCATATTGGATTAAGAATGACTTAGGTAACCATGCATTGTCATCCAAAATAAACGTGTATGTAAAATTTTATCTTAATCGGTGTAGGATAACTGCTTTGAAATTCATTTGCAAGATTTGACTCGAACAAACGTACATACATACATAAATACATACATTGCATGTTAAGTAAAAACGTGTAAAAACCTTACAGACTCCATTAAACTAATGAGAGTCTACACAGTCACCATTACAAAATTCACTACGACTAAACAAAACATAATCACAAAAAGCTCCCATTCAAAACTATCGCAGCGGCGCACTATTCACGGTGCGATACTATCGCGACGTCGCGTTGTCGCTCTGTTGCGTTGTCGCGCCGCTCCATCCGGCGTGTGTCGCGGTGCGCGCTCAAAAGGCCTCATCTTGTTGTTTTGTGCGAACAGCGACGATACAAGGCACCGTCTATAGGAAGCTTAGGTTGTCAAGTAAAAATGTTGCAATGTTTTTGTTGATTTGGTTCGGTACGGGGTTGTTAACTGGAGAAATGTCAAAGGTTGATCCTCCCTTAGATATCGGGTCTTTCTTAGATTCCATGGTGCTAGTTATAGTGTTACGCAAATATATAAGAGGAAGTCTACAGTGGAACCGGTGACAGAAAAGTTGTGTGGAAATCGGTTTTTATGAAATGGGAAATTGGGTTGTGAATGGAGGAATGAGTGCAATGTCAAATGTCAAAAGTATGAATGTGGAAATGTGGATTGGTATAGGATTAGGGCTGGACGAATGAAACGATGAATGGAGTATGTGATAAATGCTGGTGATGTCTAGAAAATGGATGACTTCTAATATAACAACTGATGGAGAAGTATGAAAGATAAAACATCATCATCACATCAGTCGAAAGGGTTCCGCTGCTGGACATAGACAACGCTAAAGTGATCGGTCCTTTGTGTTTCGCTTCCAGCGGATTCTCGCAGCCTAAACCAGCTTTCCGGTCCACCTAGCCCTCTAGATGGACCGATAACCTGGTTTAGGCTCTCCATAGAGGCAGAAAAAATATTGTGCTATTATAGGGATAACTGCTGAATGGTGAAGTTTTTAGTGTTCCGTAACCAAAGGCTAAAAACAGGACCCTATTACTAAGACTCCGCGGTCCGTCTGTCTGTCTGTCCGTCTGTCACCAGGCTGTATCTCATGAACCGTGATAGCTAGACAGTTGAAATTTTCACAGATGATGTATCTCTGTTGCCGCTATAACAACAAATACTAAAACCAGAATAAAATAAATATTTAAGTGAGTCCCATACAACAAACGTGTTTTTTTTTGCAGATTTTTTGCGATAATGCTACGGAACCCTACGTGCGCGATGCCGACTCGCACTAGTTTTTATATATATCTGGACATTCAATTCAATCAGTCGCTATTGACCTCTTCATGAGCTATACTCCCGACACAGCAAAAGATCATCCATATAGATTCCGAAAATTAAATCAACTCCTCGTTGAATATAAATTGGTACATTGGTCAGGTTCAGAGTCGTGTGACGAACCCAGAATCACTCAGGACTGTCACAAGTATGAATATTCATCTCGGCCCAGTGTATATCATACTGGAGCTTATTCATATTTATGATTGAATAAATACTTACTACGGAATTCGCAGATGACCTGCAAATGTGACTTCTGGGACAGAATTCATATTTGAGTACGTTTTTGTTGATGCGGTATTCAGTTTGCCTGGAAGGCTGGAAATATAGCTCTAACTTTGTTTGCAAGTTATGGTCTTGCTATATTTGATTACTAGCAGACGCCTCGCGGTTTCACCCGCGTTGTTTCCGTTTCCGTGGGAATACAGGCATAAAAAGTAGCCTATGTCACCCGGGGCTAGTGTAGCTTTCCAACGGTGAAAGAATTTTTGAAATCGGTCCAGTAGTTATTAATTTTATTCGTTACATACAAAAATACAAAACTTTTCTCTTTATCTATACTAATATTATATAGAGGTAAAGTTTGTGAGTTGTGGGTTTGTGAGTTTGTGACGATGTAAGGGGTAATCTCTGGATCTACTGAACCGATTTTGAAAATTCTTTCACCAGTAAAAAGTTACTTTATTCCTGAATGTCATAGGCTATATATATTTTCAAAAATAATGAGATTCTTATGAAAATTGCAATAATTTAACCCAAGGTAGCAAAATTTTGCCTATAAAATTCATTCTTTGGCGTGCGCTGAGAAAACTATTGATGATAGATAAAAAATAGTTGGTAGGCAGGTAGGGTAGGCAGGGTAGGCAGGATCTTATCTTATCTTATCTTATCTTGTGGAGGGGCCGAGAAACAACTCGGACACTTCGACCCATTGGGATCTATTGTGGTCCCCTAGATACCTTACTCCTCCCCAATCTCGTTGAAAACTCTTTTCATGAATTTTACAACGAGACTGGGGGATATGAGCCTATAGTCTTCTGGTCTTGGATATCCAGTCCCTAAGAGACTCATTCGCTTACCAGCCAGTGCATCGCATGTGCAAAGAAGGTGCTCCATGCGCTCCGTATGTTCCCCACACAACCTGCACATGGGTGTCGCGGTTAGACCCATCTTCATGAGCATGTCGTTGGTTCCAAAGTGCCCAGTAAAGGCCCCAAGCAGGTAGCGGATTTGCCCCCTGCTCATATTCCAAATGCATTCCCGGGCTTTGAACCACAAAGTCATTTGCTGAACCCTCTCTTGCCAGTTCGTCTGCCATTTCGTTACCATGGATTCCTTTGTGCCCAGGGACCCACATCAGTCTTACCCTGTTGTGCTTCCCAAGCCTGTTTAGGGTCTGGACAGCATCCAGAATAAGTCCGGAGTCCACTTTGTAGGATGCCATGGCTTTGATTGCAGCCTGACTGTCACTAAGAATATATATGGATTTACCTCTGGTTCCTCTGTCTATATTCTCTTGAGCACAGGTTATTATGGCATAAGTTTCTGCTTGGAATACAGTTGCCATTTTCCCTAGGCTTTTGCTACATTTATAACCTTTTGTGTATATTCCCGCCCCTGTACCTGATTCCATTTTGGATCCATCAGTGTACCACACCAGACTGTCTTGTTCTGGTGGATCGATTCCCTTCGTCCAGTCCTCTATTGTAGGGATTTGGACCTTGAAAGACCTTTCAAACACAAACATAGTTTGCATTTTATCGGATAACATGCTTGTTACCCGATCCAGGCCTTCATTCCCGTCAAACTTTGTATGGTTGGTCCTTGGCTTAGAGGCATCCCATAGTCCAGCCACAGCAAGTCAATGTAATGTCTTCCTTGCCTCGAATTCAACCATCATATGCAGAGGAGGGATATTGAGGTATCTTTCAATCGCTGCCGTAGGTGTTGTCCTGAAAGCACCCGTGATGCCTAGACACACTGTTCTTTGTAATCTGGTGAGTGGCGCTTTGCACGAGGCAAGCTTTGTTCTGGGCCACCACACTATGCTGCCGTATGTGATAATAGGTATTATCATTGTCCGGTACAGCCATCGTATCACTTTGGGATTTAACCCCCAAGTTTTACCGTAGGTGGAACGACACATGCCGAACACTCGTAGGGCTTTCGTCGTAATATTTTCCACATGAGTTTTCCACCTGAGTTCTTTATCAAGCGTTGCACCCAGATATTTAACTTCGGCAGACCAGGGCAGCTTTATTCCATTGAGGGAGAGCTCTCCTAGGTTTCCTAGTTGTCTCTTCCTCGTGAATGGAACAATGACTGCTTTGCTTGGGTTGATAGAGAGGTGGTTCTTTGTACACCATTCCTCTGTCATCCTCAATGCCTGTTGTAATAATCCAGAGACTATGTTCGGGAATTTACCATTAACCATTATGGCTATGTCATCTGCATAGCCTACTGTGTAGAATGGTCCAGTATTGAGCTTGGTAAGTAGCGAGTCTACTACCAAGCACCATAATAATTGTAACAGCACTCCACCCTGCGGACAACCTCTTGTTGTTTTTGCACTAAGTCTGTCTCCCATCAGTTCCGATCTGACTATTCTGCTTCTCAGCATATAGTCAATCCAGTTGCACGTGGTATCATTGATGCCATGTTCCTTTGCAGCGATGCGTATGGACTCAAATGTTGTCTTGTCGAAGGCTCCCTTTATGTCGAGGAAAGCCCCGACACAGATCTCTTGTCCCTCTAGCGCAGCCTCGGCTCGACTCGCAACATAGTGCAATGCCGTTTCTGTAGATTTGCCAGGGCTGTAGGCGCACTGTAGTTTATGTAGAGGGAAGATTTTAAGTGGTCCCTCTCTTAGGTACCTGTCTACCAGTTTCTCCAGAGCTTTTAAGAGAAAGGATGATAGACTAATTGGCCTGTAAGCTTTAGCTTCTTCGTAAGTCGGTCTACCTACCTTCGGTATAAAAGTGACTTTGACTTCCCTCCATGCCTTGGGTACGTACCCAAAGGCTATGCAGGCTCTGTAGAGCTTACTCAAATGAGGTATCAAAACAGATGCCACTTCTTGCAATAGTATTGGGTAGATGCCATCCGGACCAGGGGATTTGAGAGGCTGGAAGCCCGCTATGGCAAGCTTCCGTTTATTCTCATCTACCACTTTCTTTGCCGTGAGCCAGTTATTTTTGGACGCGTGCCTTGTGAGCTCGTCCCTTGTGACTGGTTCCTCTTCATCGCTGTCGCGTAGTATACATTCCGGGAAGTGAGTTCTGAACATCACGCCCAGAGTGTCCTGTCCAGTTTCCGTTAGATACCCATTCTCATCCTTTACAGATGATAGTGGGTTTGTCTAAGTAATGGACATTGCTTTGCACAACCTCATTCCATTTGGCAGAGCTTCGATGGAGGTGCAATGCTGCCGCCAACTAGTTCTTTTGGCCTTGCGTACCGCCGTCTTATACCTCGTCAGCATGCTATGATAGTCAGAGAAATCTTTCCTGACTTTTGCATCATTAAAGGCCTGTCGTATTTCCTGACGTATTTTAGCTAGTTCAGGAGTCCACCATGGTACCTTTTTGCAAAAGGCCTTTTTCTCTGGGCAGTTATCTACCCATGCACCGATGGTGCCCACCTTGATTCTATCAGCTTCAAATTCTATATCTAGTATGGAATTAAGCTTATCTTTAGGGCTCCCTAGGTTTATTTTAGTTCCCTCCTGTACTACTACTACGTCCTAAACCTAAAGCATATATAATTGTGGTCAGACAGAGAGATTTCGTCCGATACATGCCAATTTTCGATGTAAGCGCTGGCCTTGTTTGAAGCCAGTGTCAGGTCAATAACTTCAGTTCTCGCCGAGGTCCTGAAAGTAGGTTTATTGCCTGCGTTAAGGATTTGTAAAGAAGAGCTTACCACAAAGTCCAACAAATCCTCCCCTCGTTTGTTGACATCGGAGCTGCCCCAAACGACATGGTGTGCATTCGCATCGCAGCCAAGTATCAGGTCGAGGTATTCTTGGTTGCCGTAGTCAACCAGTCTTCTGATTAGTGGTATTACTGGTTCCTTTTGTTCATATGGGAGGTAGGCAGAGGCAAGGATAATTTTCCTTTTCTCTGTGCCCATCCCCACTTGGATCAAAGTTGTTGTGAGATCCCTGTAACAGAAAGTACGTAAGAGCATTGCCTCTATACCGCCCCTGATATAGATGCAAGTCCTCGCGTCATTAGTTGGACAGTCATAGAGCACCATGCCTCCTGTCCCACCTAAGCCTTTTATAGTCCCCTTATACAGATAAGGTTCCTGTATCAAGGCAACGTCATATGTGTTAAGCCTCAGTTGCCGAGCCAGAAGGGCAGTAGCGGCTCTGCAATGATGCAAATTAATTTGTACACACCTTAGTCCCTCCATCTTGGATGATTTTGATGGGCCTGTGTTAATTAATATAGGAGGGCCTTAGTTTTGAGGCTCCTCCTCCATCGCCTGGCTCTCCTCGAGAGCAATCGGCGACTCAATCCCCAGGGTGTCGAAGTCCCCGAGGATGTCATTCTCGTGGTCTGCCTCTGACGCCCTGGTCCCAATCTCTGCCTCCTGCGCTGCGCCGTAAGCAGAGATTTCCTCGATGGCCTCCTCACGTCGGTGTAGTCCATCCTCGGAGGGTTCCGCCTCTGCTTCCGCAGTGGGTGCCTCTCCCTTATCTTCTTCCAGGAGTTTGAACGAGTACCGTTCCATTCCTCCTGGAAGAGAGTAGCCCGCGGCCTTGGTGACCCCAGCGGACACCCCGTCCATGAGGACGATACGACGGATGCCGGTCTGCTCAGTGAGAGTATTCACGACCTTCCAGTCGCTCGTCCTCAAGGCAGGGTTAAGCCGCTGGAGCAGTCGAATGGCCCGGGCAGAGTCCTGCAACGCCAAGTTGCGACTCTTCCATGCCATTTTGACTGGCTTTGGAAGGTCCCTGGCGTCAACAACCTTGAGTTTCAAGGAGCCAAGTTCCACATTGTGGATGGCCCCCCGAAACCAGCTAGCTGCGTCAGAGTTGTCGCAGGATACATGAACTGCACCTGCGACAACTCCGGGAGCAACCGTTAAAACAGGCAGAGGATCCGGCGCCACTTCCAGTTTCTCAATTATGAGCTCCTGGATTGGCACCAAGTCCTCCGCCCTCAAGTACTCTTCCCTGACTGTGACGACAGCGAGTTTCACAGCCGCCACCGCATCCCTAAAGGATCCGGTTGAGGATGATTGCCCTTGTGTCTTCATCCTCTTGGCCACCATGTCCCCGCTGTCGTCGCTGAGAGCAGCACGCGGTCTCTTTGATGGGCCCTCCGTAGGAGTCCCCTCTAGAGCCGCCTGCTGTCTCAGCTTTTGGCGCTTTTTTCTGCACGCCCCAGATCGTCCAACCGGAAGCCAGCCTGGTTCATGCCGGCCGCCGGGTGACGACGAGGTGCTGTTTTTGCCGGTCGCGTCCGGGGCCCCAAGGTCCGAGGCCATTCGACCTCCGACACAAGGGTCACGTGTCGCGCCAGTTTTGGCAGCACCTTTGTGCCCGGTGGGCTGGTTTGCAGTTCCGCCCTTAGGTGGTCCCGCAGCAGTGCCGGCCCTCGGCAGTGCCGCAACAGTACCGTCATTTGACAGTCCCGCCGCAGCCCCACCTCGAGACGACCCCACTGCAGTCTCGCCTCCGGGCGTTCCTGCTACGGAAAAAGCAGTCCCGGCTTGCGCCGGTCCCGCCGTCTGGTGTGCAGTTCCGCCCTTCAACGGTCCCACAGCAGTGCCGACCCTCGGCAGTGCCGCAGCAGTACCGTCATTTGACAGTCCCGCCGCAGCCCCACCTCGAGACGATCCCACTGCAGTCTCGCCTCTGGACGTTCCTGCTAAGGAAAATGCAGTCCCGGCTTGCGCCGGTCCCGCCGTCTGGTGTGCAGTCCCTGCTTTCGCCGGTTCCGCCTTTTGGAGCGCAGTCCCAACTTTCGCCGGTCCTTTCGCCTTGTGGTTTTTTTTAAAATTTAAATCCATTTAAAATCCCGATATAAATTTCATCCCTCGACTATCCCCACCCTCCATGGAGTGCTCAAGTGGCGATGCTACGGTAGCACCAGGGATTAGCCGAGGGATATAGCCCCCCCCCCCATTAGTTGCTCACGAGACTGCACGACACTAACTCACACCACTACCACTAGCGATGCGAGCGAGCGCCGCCGTCTGCAAGCCCCCAATGGGAGTGAACTCGCCTGGGGGCCGTCTGACCGGACCCCGCAGCCGATTGACCGTAGCTGGCTAGGATCACCAGGATCCCTTCATCCCTCCATACGGGTCCCCGCGCACGGCACAAACACGCGGGAGGTCATTGCTATCCAACATTTTACTTGTTCAATGGTGGACACCCAGGGGCATGACCTCGCCACCCCTGTGATACGTCGCCCGGTGATTTCAGTTACCCTATTTCAGAGGGAATTAGACCAATAACAGGGCGGCAACCACGAGAAGGAAAATCACCGCACTTGCCTTGAGGATCTACACGACCGTAGCGCTCTCCCTCAAGACCACGCCACCTTGCCGGCTCTGAAGGAGCCAGGCAAGGTAGGACTGCATCGACAAAGCCAAGCCCTACAGGGCTTGTCGCTGACAGCTCAAAGCGTAAGTTTGCTAACACAGACCAGCCCCAGGGTAGGCAGGATACTGATGATATTGATCATAGATAAAAAATAGTAGGTAGGTAGGCAGGGTAGGTAGGGTAGGCAGGGTTGCAGGGTAGACAGAGTAGGCAAGGTAGGTAGAATAGGTAGGGTAGGCAGGGTAGGCACGGTAGGCAGGGTATGCAGGGTTGGCAGGGTGGGGCAGGGTAGCCAGGGTAGGCAGAATAGGCTGGGAAGGTAGTTAGGTAGCCAGTTAACGGGAGCGAAGCCCCGGGGGTCAGCTAGTAATATTATATGTATAGATATAAATTTAGCATAACCTACAAGTTTCGTAGTTATATCATGTCACAAAACTTTTACACAATATGGTGCCTTGAAGTATGTCCTTCCCGATTTACTGTCAATAAGTCAGATGAATATTTTAATTTCATACAATATTCATGTTGCTTGTGGAAATGTGGCCTGATCGACAATATTTCTTCAATATGTATGGCCATATCTTTTTGCCCGACTGAAGGAGATATCGTTTTTCTGCTTTTCTCTTAACCTCATACCTAAGAATAAAGAAAATATTTCATAACGTATCACAATTTTAATTGAAAAAGCTATCCTTATTCCTAAAATTTACAAAACGATATAAAAACGAATATCCTGAATCAACTGTATAATAACGGTTAATACCCTCAGACGTCGAAATACGAATATGATAATGTAATTTCTTGCTGTGGCCGGGATATTGCTTGCCATTAAATGACTCCAATGTCGTTTTGGTTATGAAAACGGAAACCGTTCAACTACGGCTGACTTTATCTTTGTGAGTGGAGGGTGGCATAAGGAACTAAATGAAAATGTACTAGATTCAATGATATTCAAATAAACAGATAGGTTATGAGCGCGCGCATTGTGAAGACTCGAATAGGTCACAATTGTGACCTTTAGTCTTTAGTTTATGTCACGCATGGCGAAGAGCGATAGGCTTTGTTGAAACAAAAACAAAATAAAATAAATGCCATCGTGTGTATTTAGAAATTGTAACAATTATAATACCAAATTACATAAAACAGAAGGGATCTCATTTTGAGAGAGAGAGAGATTGAGGAGTATTGCGTACTTACATATATGGTAATATGTAAGTACGCAATACTCCTCAATTTACTTATTTATTTCATTTTTTTCTTAATATTCTGATATTTGGAGGTTAGATAAAGATTACAACATTGGTGGTCAGAATAATGTTTGTTTACATTCACACGCAAGTGACAAACACTAGCTGTCTCTTTTTTCTTGTTGGTTTTATGAAGCCATCCCTTCGACTTGTAGTGAAATGTCAGTCGAATGAAAAGTGTGTATGTGTGCTGCCGGTGCTGCGCGGAACACTTTTTCAATTGTTTTGTGAGTGTATAACGTATCTGTTTATTTGAATATCATTGACTAGATTAGACAGATTTTGACAGCTAGCCTCTAGCCTTTGTTTGGCGCCACTTGCGCCACTTTGTCATGCTTAAGTTCTTCACGCTTTTGGAAGTTTGAGAATTGAATACCAATTCTCCTGACGGAGCAAGAAAGTATAGTAAAAAACTAGCCGTGTGCTATTCTGTTAAAATCTAAACTCAGGTGAAGTCATCTTAAATTGAGCTGTCCCCTAGCATCCCTAGCATCAGTAGTGCTACTCTTTAAAAATCTCAGAATAATAAATAATAGATAAAAAAATAAAAAACACGCTTTAATAGAAAATTAAACTAAAAAGAAGAAAACGATTTTCAATAAATTTAAATTTAAAATATTGTGATTAACAAAAACGAATTTTATTGTAAAAAGCGTGGGTGCTTTTTATAACATTTTCGAAATTACTACTTATACCAATATCTGCCTATAAAATATTATAACAATTGACATTAAGCACCTTCTTTTTAACCGACTTCCCAAAAAGGAGGAGGTTCTATGTTCGACTTCAAGTTTTTTTTGTGTATGTTCACCGATTACTCCGTCAATTGTGGACCGATTTTGAAAATTCTTTTTTTGTTTGAAAAAGTATGTTCCGAAATTGGTCCCATTTTAATTTGGTGAAGATCTGATGAAGAACTTCGGATATATACAACAGAACTCTTCAATAAATAACGGCAAATCTCTCGGGATTGCTGCAATCGCATGTCTGTTTGTTGTTTATAACATTTCATAACATAACATCACGCCAGTTCGCTCTTAAGGGGTAGGCAGATCTCTCATTTCACCGGTTATGTTCAAGTTTCATGAAATCTATTCTGGCGAAATAGTTCCCTTACTAACTTGCCTATTTGGTACGTACAACTAAAAAGTGAAAAATAAAAAAACTTTTTGCAAAAAAATACTACCGACTTCTAAATACAAAACTACAAAGTGAAAAATAACTTAATTTTTTGAAGTCGGTGTCCATAACGTAAAAAAATGGTACCTACGAAAGACACCGACTTCAAAAAATTAAGTTATTTTTCACTTTGTAGTTTTGTATTTGGAAGTCGGTAGTATTTTTTTGCAAAAAGTTTTTTATTCACAATAAAATACATGTTTTTGTTAACGACACTATTCTTAATTTAAATTTATTGAAAATTATTTTCTACTTTTTAGTTTGGTTTTCTATTAAAGCGTGTTTATTAGTTTTTTTAAACTATTATTTATTTTTTACTTTTTAGTTCAATCGCTAATCTTGAAGATGATTTGGACAAACTATTTCAATGATTGCATTGTCATTTGTCTTTCATAAGTGTGCAGAGTTTCAAATTAATCCGTCGTTTTGAAGGGGGTGAAAATCACGTTCATAGATTCCGTTACATAGATTCATACATACACGTAAGTGAATATGAATTGGGATGTTAATCTATGCAATCAAGATGGAATGAGAATTCACTTGGAGCTCACTCCACCTAAGTCCTCACGGTTATTTTGTTTACAGAATAGACCGGCCGTACCTACCTAAAGCAATATACAAACTTATACAATTTACTAATAGATTGCCCAGTACATAAACCAAACAGCTGTCTCAAGTACTGGCTATCAAACCTCTGCGCGAATACCCTCAGGATGCCGTTAAAGCTAGCCCGATCTATATACTTTGCCACAATAAATAATTCACAAATGTTCTCGTTTAGTACTCACCTAGGGTTGGCTGTATACTGCCTTCGCCTAGATTTTGTAGTAGTTTCGAATACACTACACCTACAGTATATTATTCATGGTAGAACTTTTGCGAAAGTTGGTCCGAAGCACAGACATAAATCTAAATAGATAACGCAAGTCCCTCCATCTGTATGAAAACCAAACGTGCTACTTTTTCACAAACAATATTTAAAAACATGTTTACTTACCAATGAAAGAAAACATTTCCAATGCCTCGGCCAACTTCTTCTATACATTATTTACAGCTCAATATGGCATAAAAAGGCATTTGTCTCGATTTTGGTGGTTTTCTTGTGCCGATAATGCTAAATCCAGGGATCCAGCAGAATATCAGCGTCAGGTATATGCCTGACACGTGCTGAGCTGGACTCCCATTTGGTGCAACCTTGAGACGCACACTGCAATGTGTTTTAAACGTTATAACTAGTATTTGAGGTATGTTACTATGTTACTTTTATTTCCTGTATGATTTTGTTTTTCTTTTTCTTTCTTTTGCATGTTGGCACCTTGTTTTTATATACCTCGTACAAATTGAAAATTTAATTGTGAATTTGTGTTTTGTGCTGTGTCTTTTGTGTGCACTAAATAAATGTTTTATCTATCTATCTATCTATCTAAATGAAAAGCTCAGATTACCATCATTGATCGTAACTGTACTCCATTTTTTGGCACGCAAAGTATTTATCATTCGCTCGCGTCATCTAGTTAGATTTATGTCTGTGGTCCGAGGGTACTTGGGGGTACTTAGAATTATTAACTTAGTAATAGTGGTACCACACTGTACCTTAAGGTTCCCCTAGTCAACGGCACGAACTATTTTGTGCGCGGAGTTAAAATGCATGCTGTCTCATTCGACAACACGTGCGAAAGAGATTGATGCTGTGATGAGCAGTAAGAAGCTAGTTCTCGTACGAATTAAATCTTTTGCAAATTTGTAGCGAATGATGATTTAGGATGAAAACGAGCGCGTGAAATTTTATGAACAGACCTTTGGGAGTCTAGATATCATGAAAAAAGCTACTAAATATATATTTTCAAAATAAATTATTTGCATTGTTGAATTACTAATCTATCCCTGTATGGGGGCCGTTTTGCAATTTTCCTTGTTCTTATGGTATTTATTTCCGCCCAAAGATGCGTTAAAATTAGTGTTGAAATATGGAACTTTCGACGCTCATAACTTTCAAATGTTGTATTTTTCTACTTTTCTGTTTCCATACAGGGGTAGATAATGATGAGGCAAATTGATATAATTTTTATTTTGAAAGTACACTGTCAAACAGTGGAGTAATAGCCAGACTACGTTTGTATGGAAGAATTTTCGACTAGTGTAACCTTAAGACCAAGCGTAAGCGTAGAGGAAAGTTAAAATCGCAAAGGGTTAGTTCAGTTTCAGGTACATGGTATTTTTTTGGCATTCAAAACTCATAAAACAAATAGGAAAATAATAATATATATGCCTCTCAAACGCCCTTTTCGTCCGCAAATGTACCCAAAAATCTTTTAAGAAAACTGCTGATCGATAAAATATTATGAAAGATTTTATAAGATCCTTTTTATATGAATAACAGATGCTGATACTTATATTGTCTGTAAGTTTTCGCCTATTAATCTAAAATACGTTTAATAGCATTTTAATTTGACTCTAATCCAGCAGAAAATTGCAACAAATTCAAAGTATAAAAGAGAAATTAAATTTTATTTTGTTCCAGTAGCTCCTGGCTGATAGGACCATTTACTCGACGTCCATTACAACAAAGGACGCAGGTGTAGTTTATTACTAATTGCAGAAGTTGCGCGACGATGCAATAAAGAGTAACTAGAGCAGATGGCAGCACCTCTGTACGGATTTTATCAACCAATCAGAATGATTTAAATTAACATTAGCAACAAGCGACTTTGTTTAACTTCAATTTATTAAATTAAAGGTTATTTGAATTTGTGCGTAGCAAAGTTATTACTTATTTAAATTAATTAGACAGTTGCCTAATTAATTCCTATGTGCATAAATTAATTAATTTAAAAAAAAATGTCTCGGACAACATTTATGTGATTATGTATGACGTAGATTTTGAAATAATACATCCCATACTGAACAGTGTTTCTAAAACAAAATATAAATGAATTTTTTTTTTTTTTTCGCTTCGGACTATCTGGAATCGACATAAACGTAGCCATTTTGTATTAACAGTCCTCAGTCTCTCTCTCTCCTGTCTCTTTTGTAGTCAGTCCGTTTGTTCCAAAGACAAGAGATTATGCCGCTTCTCTATAATATCAAGTCCAACAGAACATCAAAACATGGAATTACTATTTACTCCTCGCCAAAGCTAATTCCAAATTCAAACAAAATCCTTTTGCTTTTACTAAACCTATCTCCGTTGATGGCCAGTTCGTCCATTAACTGTTGTACAGGTGTACAGTCGCACTAATTGAAGTAATACCAATCTGAGCGGACGAACGATTCAATTCCGATGCGCATCCTATTCAATGAGGTAGGTACACTCGGGCGGTAAAGTGCTGGATGTGGCTCGTATATTTTTGGGTAATATATTATTCTATTATAGTTTCCGCTTTACTGGCCATATTCTATCTGGTCAATTGAAGTTGGTAATACAACTAGTTTTAGTAAAATTTTATCATAAACGTGCCGAGTATGATTGATTTTACGGACAGCTTCATCAACTGGTACAACATTACCCTTCTTGGTAGTCGGATACAAAGGTGGTACAAAATTTTTACCCGACTACTAAGAAGGGTAATGTTTTCTAAGGAACCTAATTTATTACGTGAGCCATCACGTTCACCCAATTAATTAATGCAACTGTCTGAACATTAATGTTGCTGAAATATCATGATTATCTTATCTAGCATTTTTGCAGCATGTTTTACAATATCGTGTTGCACAACTTTTCATGGCGAAATAACTAGGTTTATTTTTATATTTTCTTGTATTTTCTTCACACGTTCAATCACTTCTTCATCATTTCTTTCCGCCACACCGTCCGTTTAGTCCCGTTAATTATTTGTTGTCTTTCATTCACTCACTCCCACACGTCGCTCATTCTCTAATTGTTTGCTTGGCCTGTTTGTTTAGGAAACCATTCTTCAAATATTATTATATCAAATCTTTACCAAAGTTTCGTACGAGTGCTCAGATTTTAATAATTTTTCTGTTATATTTACATATTAATTATTTTTGCGCTTATCAGGGATTTAAATGTTTCTGAAAATTATGAGTTTTAGGGAAGTGAGGGGGGGTTGGTTTGGTGTTCAATATGTTTTGTTTAGTAAAGTTCTTATTTACCTAAAGCCGTTTTTTTAATTGAGTATTTGGGTTAAGAACCTTACTTTTATAACAAAGTTTGACAAGTTTTCAGGTTAATGTAGAGTTTGACATATTTTTTTAATTCAGAAATTGAGGGCAGTCTTATGTACTCTTACAAGCAATTTATTGCTGTTATAAGATATTGAGTGCTTCAATTAAGATTGTTATCGTATTCAATCCATTGACCATGATGTTAAGACTTAGGTATAAGTAATTGTAAACACTGCAAGTCGTTCATCCCACATGCTCAATTGCCGCCCAATTGTCGCCACTTGATGCCGCCAATTTACTGAGTGTCCATGTCATTTTAAATTCATTTTTTGGAACGAATTTCTGAACGAAGAATCGGCGCTGCTGTTTATTTTTAAATAGTATATCAATAATTTAATGTAGGTACTTTGAAACGAAAGACGATACAAATCATTACAATACTAAGGACTTAGGTACAATCGGAGATATTTTATGCTTACTAATTTTAAAACTTCATCATCATATATTATTATTAATATTATAAAGGCGAAAGTTTGTGAGTGTGTTTGTATGTTTGTTACTTCTTCACGCTCAAACGGCTGGACGGATCTGGATGATATTTGGATAGAGATAGATTATAGTCTGGTATAGCACATAGGATACTTTTTATCCCGGGAATGTGTTCCCTTGGGATAATTTTCGACATTCACGCGGGTCAAGCCGCTGGCAGAAGCTAGTAAGGTTATAAATAACTAGCACTTCGCCCGCGGCTAAGCTCCCGTAGCCCATTTAAAGAAAACTGCATTTTATTCCGGGATAAGAAGAAATCCATAACACTCAGAAAAATGGCGCTTTCTATCATTGAGAGAATGTTTAAAAATTCATGAATAATCTTCGGAGATTAATTCCTACACCCAAACTTTATCTGATTAGTTGTATCAAACTGTACCTGACTATACCTACTGACCAACTAAATTCCGGTATTGGCTCATCCAGTATTCCTACTTAAAGCAGTGGTCCCTCAAAGCCAGATGTTACGTCCATAGCTCTATTACAGTAAACGTCCAATAAGCGAGCGCAACTTCCTTGTTTCATTCTGTTCACTCTTGTCGACAATCCAATGGAATCCGGAATCCCAGCGATATGCTACGCTTCAAGATTTTGAACAATATTTTTTTTTAATTCTTGGACGATTTGTTTTATAATATTTTTTCAGTTTCGATATACCAAAATGTGTTCCAAAACAAATTAAAAAAATCGAGTCGATGCCTCAGAAATTTAAAACCGCGCCATCAATTGGAATCAAATTTAAATTAAGTGATCCATTCAAATAATCTTTGAAATGTGAATTAAGACCCCAATATTCGTTAAATTTGCTTAGAAGAGCTTATTAAAGAAGAACATATTGTTTTTATGATCGTCTCTAGAAAATCATAATATTTCACAAAACTCAATAACAAAGCGAAGATTATCACGCCATCTAGTGTAATTATTTGAACCAAATTATATTCTTTCTTCGCGTTGGGTGCCCGTAAAAGTAAGAACGTCTAGTCTACATCGTGAATTATTTTGTGCGCGAGGTTAAAATGCGACACAATCAAAAATCTCATCCGACAACTCGTGCGAAAGAGATACGAGTAGGTGCTGTAATGAGCAGTATGAAGCTAGTTCGCGACAAATTAGCACTTTTGCAAATTTGTATCGAAATGGATAAAGATTTAGGACGAAAACGCGAAATTTTATAAACAGATCTTTGGGAGTCTAGATATCATGAAAAAACGACTAAATGTATATTTTCAAAATAAAATGATTTGCATTGTTGAATAACTAATCTATCCCTGTATGGAGGCCGTTTTGCAATTTTCCTTCTTCTTATGGTATTTATTTCCGCCCAAAGATGCGTTAAAATAAGTGTTGAAATATGGAACTTTCGACGCTCATAACTTTCAAATATATATTTTTTTCTTTTTTGTTTCCGTACGAGGCTAGATAATGATGAGACAAAATGATGTTAATTTTTATTTTGAACGTTCATCGTCAAATAGAGGATTAATCGGTAGACTACGTTTGTATGGAAGAATGAATGACTAGTGTAACCTTAAGACTAATTTTGTTCTTAGTGTGCTCACACACAGTGAAGCTTAACTCGTGTGGGGCAATTTGGTAATATTCATGATTATTGGCCAAGTTGGAGTCACCACAATGTTTTCTTAACTACCAGTCGATACTCCAGAAAATTAATTCTGATTCTGAGGTCAATGTATTAATTTGAATATTTCTCTTGTTACAGGGGATTCGGAAAACAAGGATACCAGTGTCAAGGTAAGACAAACAATATGTGTTAAAGACTTGTGAAAGGCGATTTAATGACTCTGATGGCAACAGAATGCTATAATTTTGAATAAAATTGGTGAAACTTTTAATTAAAAACACACAAACCTAAGGCTTGAGAAAAAAGAATTAAAAGCGCTGAGGATAAGAAAAAGATATTCCTGAGGCCGCTACGTCTCTTTCAATCTATTAGCAGAATTTTAATTGTACCAATACCTAACCCTAGTAAGATTCCTTATCGAAATTGCAAGGTGTAAGTAAATCCCTCGGACAATTTAAATCGGTATCATCTCTAATTAAACGGCTCTTAAAACTGCTGAGTTCAATGCCAATAAAAAGCGAGCTTTAAAATTCTTTCAAACATTTTCTCTTTTTCTGAGAACGGTCGTTTGTAGTCTAAGAGCTAGGGTTCTCTCCTTTATCGTCATCTTTTTGTATTTGTGTGCAGTGTGCAGCTTTGTGGTCCATAAAAGATGCCACGAGTACGTGACGTTCACCTGCCCTGGTGCCGACAAAGGGGCGGATTCCGACGTAAGTATTGCGTATCTTTTTCATGTCGTTTTTCGATTATAGAAAAGATTTGAAGAGATATTTTATGAAGATTAACTTTAGATGTTCAGTTGATTTTATATAACATGTACTTGATTACGTCAAATGTTTTGATTGAAAATGTTTCTTCGAAGTGTACGCAAATAAATATTAATAAAGTACCTTCGCAGATATAATCATTAAATGATATATTTAAGTCTTATTAATTAATTCAGCTTAAACGTATTTATTTAGAGTTATTTCTAAGGTGAAGGTATAATAAAATTGTCTCTGTAAGTTAATTTATTATTTTGCAGCAAATTTATTTGTTGCATATTTAATCATACAAGACCTACCTACATAACATAAAATCACACAAGACAACACAATAATATTACACATCAAAACATATTTTCAATTACAATAAATGTCTGTATTGTAATTTGCAGATAAAAAGTAATTATTTTATATCAGTTTGCGTGCATGCCAACCGGTCAGGGCTCGGCCATCAACAAGAATTGCGCCGTGCACTCAACCATAATGAGATTCTCTTTTATGTAATAAAGTCACTTACATTAAATGAGGATCGGGGAAAAGACAAGAGGCAATCGGCTGAATTCTGTTTTGTGTGCTTAAAGCTGTCAATGTCATTATTTCTGTAAAGTTTGCCTTTATAATATTTTATTTTTTTGGTTTGTGCCACAAAATTATGTTTAAAAGACCATAGCACAGTATTTTAACTTACATTTATTATTGCCAGTTGTATGGTCACTCATAAAAATCAATGAAATAAGTACCTACAAGAAATTTTTATCAACAATTCTTTCACTAATTTTGGATTGCGAGCTCTAAGACAACACAGTTTGTCCTCGAACTGTATATTTATAAGTTTAAAGCCGGAGTGCAGCTCTCGGACTACGCGCCAGAATATTGAGTTTTAAAAAGCATTTTATATTACACTTTGTTTCTTAAATTTACTTCCACTCTTCGTTAACTAACAGCGTCTGGAAAGTTTTGTAGAATGTAGGCTTATGTCTTCGGAATAATAAAAAAAATATTAATTTTGAATACCTAAACAAAATACCGAACAGAAGATTTGTAGTTCTAATCTTGTTCTCAGCTTATGAAAACGAGATTTTATTATCTACTATCCATTGAATACAGTTACTCGTATAACGAAGCTTACGTTGTTAAAAAGGAATTTATGATTCACTATAAAAAGTGGGCATAATACAAAACAGTTTTAAACCAAATTGCTTTCACGAAAATCCGTAGCGAGTAAGTTATATTAAAAGCTGGGAAAATGGAAAACGGGCCTCATAATGAAAATCCCAGAAAATGTAATAGAAAATCAGGTCACGATCATTAAAATATCGTGTCTCAAGTACAAAATTGTTTAATAACGGTTCATCTTTTCAAATAATACGTAATTAGCAACGAGCGGCCATGTTGGATTAATTGTTGCGAACGATACTCCTCCATTTTGTTGCGTTTCAAATAGTTCACAATTGGTGCAATTTGTTGGATCGAATTATGTTTTCTAATTCTTAAAAATATAAATTTGTTAAAAATAATGACGAATTGATACGATTGATGACAAGTCAATTATGTATCTATCAGAAAAAAAAATGTTTTCTCATTTAAATCCGTGCACGATGTAGATTCCTGCATTGTGTACCTATATTTACCACATTGTATTGTTTTCATCCAAAGAGCAACGAACCGACTCCTAGAAGGTACTTAAACACAGTCCAACTTTATCCATTATAAACTTGCCAAACGCAGTTTCAAACACTGCTTTTTGCAAACACAATGCTTACTGCATTTGTAACTTTGTTAATGTAAATGCGAGTTTAAATGCGGGGTTTATTAAACAAGCCTAGTAAATAGTCAAGGGACAGTAACAAATTGACGGGTACCATTATTTGCCTTCAAAAGAGGGTAGCTAGGAAATCTTCTTGTCATAAAACATTGTTCTACCCACAGCAAGAGAGGGCTAATTAAGTTGGAAAAGATAACATTTTTATGTGTTTTCCCAGTACTTGGCATTGTTTGTCTGACAAGAATTAAGTACCTAATTAAAATTTGTAGACAGACTTGCTTTTACTGGCAAACAAAGTAATTTCTCCGCTTAAATATCTAGATAATTTACTTCTAACTATTCAAAGAATTTGAAATATTATTTGCGAATGTTTCTCTTTTAAAAATACTTAATCGCGTTGGGGTAAATATTGTAAAAGCTGACTGTTTAGGTCGGACTTAATAATGTTTGCTGTTGCCTCAAGCGTTCATTTCCAAAGTTGTTTTTGTTAAAAGAAAGATCATTACGGTATACTTCATTTGTGTCGACTTTTATCTGAAAAGGTTAAACAGAGATACTATGTCATAATCATCTTTGTTGAATTTTCTCCATTTTTATTCCTGAGTTAAAATGTATCTGACTATAGAAAAATCGGCTCTAAATACAAAGTAAGTTCGCTGTCCACAAACATCTTTACAGGCAATAAAATGTTAGGAATAATAAACAATACTAGCGTACGCCTCGCGGATTCACCCGCGTATTTCCAGTTCCCGTGGAAATACACGGATAAAAAGTAGCCTACGAGTCTACGCTCTGTGCCTGGGCACCGGTGGCACCGCCCTTTTTACGGCACTGCCTGGAAATATAGGTCTAACTTTGCAAGTTATGATCTTGCTATGTTTGATTACGAGCGGACGCGTCGCGGTTTCACCCGCGTTTTTCCCGTTCCCGTGGGAATACAGGGATAAAAAGTAGCCGATGTCACCCGGGGATAGTGTAACTTCGCAACGGTGAAAGAATTTTTTAAATCGGTCCAGTAGTTTTTAAGTTTATTTGTTACATACAAAAATACAAATTTTTGCTCTTTATAATATTATACAGTATAGATAAGGGTTATGAACATGTAATACATTACATCTAAAAGTTACCAAATAAAGTTAAAATACATCTATCTAGCTCCTCGCCTAATACAATGCAAGTTTAATACATTCAAGCAACGTAATACGATGAGCCAATTAGTAAAGTCTCTCTCTGTTTTGCTTTGATGGAGCAGATGCATTTGATGGTCTTCAAGTCTTCGTTGAGAGTTACAAGTGAAGTACCTGCTTACATCTTAGGTATTATAGAGTAGACTTATGAGCGCTTATGGTGAGAAAATACTAAGAATAATGGCTTGGTGTATAGCTAATACAATCTACACTGTAGGTACTGTGAAAGTTGCCGGATCCTTACAGCGAGACAGCTGGCTGGCAGAAAATAGTACTGGCTGGTTTTGAACACTAATTTAAATTTAGAAGAGATCATGATTATTATAATTAGGTAGGTTAAAACCAGGAATGTGGCCCTAGGTATATAGTTGCCCGGATGAATCGCTTGCTATTTTATTAATCTATGGAAAGACTCTACAACTATCACAAAGTTGACCGTGTCTCATGTCTCTGTGCGATTGCATGGGAAGGCAAAATGCCATCAAAGTTTTTGTGGGATATCTATCCTAAACGTTATTTATATGTATTATGCAGCTATTTAGTGAGATAGATATCCCAAAATATATAGAGTTCCGCAAGAATCCCTAATACTCTGGCAATATTAAAGAAAATGTTTTTTAATTCTCATGAATTTGTAGATTAAAAACCAAAGTACCGGCCAGTGTTACAAATAAAGTATTTTGTTTTTGTACTAAGAAATATAGAGTGATTCAAAAAGCGTGGCAACTGTCCGTCTTATAATGTAAAGGCATTTCGCTGACAATCGTTTTATTGGCATAATGTAGATAAAGGAAGTTTTACTTATAGTGAATCTAATATTAACCAAAACGTTATATCTTTCATGGTATTAAATAAACCTCAAAAAAGGCAAGTTCATACAATATCTACACCTATCCTAGAGTCTGCCAAGCGAGTCGTGTCCCATGAAAAAGGCGGCAAATTCAATAATCCTAATTGAATTTTTGATATCAAACAAGTTTTCAGCGTATTATATCAGCGTTGAAACCTGTAAGTTTTTTGAATTTGTTGCCTTTATCATGGGACACGACTCGCTTGACAGACTCTACCCTTGCTCGAAATGTTGTAGCAAATTTTACAGAAAGTAGTTTTACTTTAATTAACTTTAACGACCGACGGTATCAATCTGCCTAACCTTTTCCCAACTAACTATATTGGGGTCGGCTTCCAGTCTAACCGGATTCAGCTGAGTACCAGTGTTTTACATGGAGCGAATGCCTATCTGACCTCCACAACCCAGTAACTGGGTAACACGGTACCCTTTGGCTAGACTGGTGTCAGATCTCAAGCTTCTGACTACTCGTAACGATTGTCAAAGATCTTAAAGACCGACGCTATATTAAAGAATAATAACTAATTGAAATGAAAATAGTTGAAAGATGGTAATGCTACGGGTATTTTAACCTGGAAAATGAAGATGAAGCCATTTGAATTTCAATTATAGAGAATAGTTTGTCTTGACTCTATAGTTCTCATCATCATCATCAGCTTTTTAATGTTTCCACTGATGGGACACAATCCCTTCTCTCTGCGAGGGAACGGGCCTTAATCCACCATGCAGGCCCAGTGCTGGTTGGATATCACATGTCTTCGAATTTTTGGTTCTAGGACATGCCGATTTCGATTTTGATTTGATGAAATAATTTAAACAAAGTAAAACGCCTGCCTGAGTTCGAACCACGTCCAAGTCCAGTTCGAACCAGTCCAGAGTTAGTATCAGTTGAGAGACAGTCTCCATTGAGAGAAATTTTAGCCTACGGTTATTATTGACATCTCAAACTTCATTTTCCAGACTATAGAGTGACTTTATATTTATTGGCAATATTTCAGCGGGTAAGACCTACTCATGAATATAACCTACTTTCATTTTGACCAAACTTGAAAACGCGAAATAACATTCGCTGTTCAAATTTCCTACATTTTTCGGAGTACTACGAACATAAATGTTCAGCTCTCCCTGAAAATTGCCATTTCGTTAAAATTCACCCTGTTTAAGTTATTTATTGTTTTATCATTTTAACCAATTCCATTAATTACGTCACCAATCAAAAAAAAAAATCTTGCTTATTGGCCACTCAGTGGCAGTCGATAATAATTAAAAAATCGTTTAAAAGCTATTACCGTTCAATGAGTATCCTTTAAAATAATTTATTTTCCAATAACCTCGATGAAGCTTTAGAGTTAAAAGTTTCATCGAGGTTATTGTAAAAATTCAAACTTCATTAGTAAATGAAATATTAATATAAATCTGTTTAGTTCTGTAATAGACTTAGCGAAGAGTGGAATTAAGTTTAAGTTTGGTTAATTTAGTAAACTAAGACATTTCAGATAATTAATTCATGAATTATTAAGTGAATGAATTGGGTCGTACTTTAGGGAGGTGGTTGGAATTTAGAGAAACATCTGGGAATACACGCAGGGCTCATAATTCTATCAATTAATTTAAAAAAAAACTCTAAATCAGTGTTAACGATTTGATGTATCTCCAACCAAAAATGACTCCCAAGACCATTTTACTCTTTCCTCTTGACTATCAGGAGCCAAGCGGCACACTCAAGACCAATTAACTCGTTCCTCGACTATAACATCACGTCTAAACTGACCAACAGGATACACGCACGAAGCACAACTTCCGCAACTGCACATACTCGTCCCCGACGTTCTGCGACCACTGTGGCTCCCTGCTGTACGGCCTCATCCACCAGGGCCTCAAGTGTCAAGGTAGCAAGCGAACAAGGACTACCCACTAACGCTTGGACATGCTTCTGTGTTTTAGAACTCTCTACTTTCAGATTGGTGATGGTGCTTTCTGCTAATGCTTTTTTTTTATTAACTCTTTCATGTTCGTAGACTATCCCACTTCTGATGTAGGTACGCTCTCGCTCTCTCCGGGCCCTTTTTATTTGTGCTTTAATTGATTCTATGTTTGTGATTGCAAAGGCGGCCTACGCTCCTCACAAATGGAACACGTGGACGTTCCTTGCGCCAACTTTTTGTGAACACTGCGGTACTTTACTCCATGGTCTCGCCCATCAGGGATTAAAATGCGGAGGTATAATATAGACGTATCTATAGAATGACACTAACAAGAGGAAATTAGTTCCTGGATAGCGAATGCTTTAACACGAGACGACTAATGTATGCCTTTGCAACTAAAAGAATATATGTTGTCAGCACAAGCAGGTTGCAAGTCCCAGGTACAGCTCCCATTAGTGAGACAAGGAGGTCCCGTTGCACGAATTGTCTGAATCGTGAATAAATGTCTATTTATAACCAAACTATTACTATCAAAGTCCCCTCGTAGGTTCGTCCAAAAAAATATATTTGCTTCTGTTACTTTAATTTGTTTGCTTGTTTATCCCCTCTGTATATAAGTCTGTCTACTGCAGCTAAGTTTGTTTGCCGAGTATGAGAGCACGTCTTTGCATTATAAGTTATATCGCACGTAGCTTGATGTAGTTCATTGTATGAAGCTATTGTTTGCTCATCGGTTGTAAATGGAGCATTGACAAAGGTTTCATCAAATGCTATTGCAACTTGTTGTGTGTCTTGTACTTCTTTGTTTAGTTGCATACGGTTAAGAGTTAAGTATTTATGTTGAGCTGGCTGTGCAGTATTAACGACTTGCGTACTTACTAACCAATCGATACCACCTCTATTGAATTTCCTTTGTTCTTTATAATCGACGACTACTCTTGCCCCTTATTACTTTCTTTAATTTGCTTTCTTTCAACTGTAATTGATTCTAATGCTCTGTGAAGGTGAGCTGTTTTCTGCTAGACTTATGACGAATTTATTGGCTAGATTGGTATGCTATACCGTCATTTAAAATATCTATGCCCCTTACAACATACTTAAAACACCTATATTCACGTCTTCATTCCAACTAAACCAAATTAACAATTTCGATAGTAGTCTTTCTATTAGAAATATGTATGTTTTATGTAGATTCCTATTTAAATTTTGATATAAATCTTAACAAGTTTCAATGTTTTATAACCTACTTAATAACAAGGCAAATACCAAATAATTGATCAAGTTTCCTCCCTAAATGTAGCTTGTCTCGTACCTTTCCCCTATGTTATAATATTAAATTATCAATTAGCCCGGAGGCTGTTGTATTTTACCCTTTAATATTATAATTACCCAATTACTAAGGTAAGCTCCATATCTTCTCGCTTTGACTCTATTACGCCATTTATGTTTTTACTCTCTTCAAACGTATGTTTGTCTTTTGCTTGAGTGACTGTTATTGCTTGAAAAACTGGATGTTTGTCAACTATATTCGCGCAAGTCATTCCTAATATGAGCGCAAATGGTAAAGAATGAACTTTTTAAGTGTTTATACATTTTAATGATACATATTTTAGTATTAATGGACTTTTTATGTATAAAAAGACTTTATATTTAGTTGTTTTGAACTGCACTCAGCATGCATGAGGCAATTTATCATTAAACGCTGATGTTTGGAAAGATTTACGATATTATTATGTACATTCTTGAATATTTTTATTCTAAGATGTTTTTCCCAAGTTCTTTAAATTGCATTAATTGTCACTGACAATTTATTTGACAGTAACTTTATGATCCAACATATTTAGATTTCTATTCATGCTTTTGAGAGCAACACTAAAAGAAAATTTAACGATTTTTCATCCGTACACGAAGCATATTAAAACTTATTTAGAACCCTTTAGATGCAAAACTACCAAAGAATATAATACTATGTTCTGCAACAAAAAGTCCTTCATACACAGACCTATTTAAACCCTTTGGATAATAAAAAAACAATATTTTTAAGTTAGAAGCAAGTTAAAACCCTTTAGACGCAAAAAAATACCAAGGAACGAAACAAAAGTTCTGCGGCGCAAAGCCTTTTATCCACAGTCTTATCAAAGCCATGAATACATAAAGACCAATGAATATTAAGATATTATTAACACTTTGACCATGTAAACAGCATGCGACATGAACGTCCACAAACGGTGCGAGGAGTCGGTGCCCAACCTGTGCGGCTGCGACCACACCGAGCGGCGCGGGCGCATACAACTTACCGTGTCCTGCCAGGGGAACAAGCTCGTTGTTGTAGGTATGTACTGTTGGTAGGCATGACTGATACGGTGCGAGGAGTCAGTGCCCAACCTGTGCGGCTGCGACCACACCGAGCGGCGCGGGCGCATACAACTTACCGTGTCCTGCCAGGGGAACAAGCTCGTTGTTGTAGGTATTTACTGTTGGTAGGCATGACTGATACGGTGCGAGGAGTCAGTGCCCAACCTGTGCGGCTGCGACCACACCGAGCGGCGCGGGCGCATACAACTTACCGTGTCCTGCCAGGGGAACAAGCTCGTTGTTGTAGGTATGTACTGTTGGTAGGCATGACTGATACGGTGCGAGGAGTCAGTGCCCAACCTGTGCGGCTGCGACCACACCGAGCGGCGCGGGCGCATACAACTTACCGTGTCCTGCCAGGGGAACAAGCTCGTTGTTGTAGGTATTTACTGTTGGTAGGCATGACTGATACGGTGCGAGGAGTCAGTGCCCAACCTGTGCGGCTGCGACCACACCGAGCGGCGCGGGCGCATACAACTTACCGTGTCCTGCCAGGGGAACAAGCTCGTTGTTGTAGGTATGTACTGTTGGTAGCCATGACTGATACGGTGCGAGGTGTCGGTGCCCAACCTGTGCGGCTGCTACTACACCGAGCGGCGCGTGCTCATACAACTCACCGTGTCCTGCCAGGGGAACACGCTCGTTGTTGTAGGTATGTACTGTTGGTAGCCATGACTGATACGGTGCGAGGTGTCGGTGCCCAACCTGTGCGGCTGCTACTACACCGAGCGGCGCGTGCTCATACAACTCACCGTGTCCTGCCAGGGGAACAAGCTCACTGTTGTGGTATGTACTGTTGGTAGGCATGACTCCTTCGATTTGAAGATATCGTCAAAGATTAGGGTGTACCTTGATGAGAGACACACTGAAACTGGAAGTATGCCAAAAATGGGGAGACCTGTACGAAGCAGTTGGTGATTCCGAATTTAAATTATGATAATGGTGATTAATTAAATGGCAATTCGTGACAACACAGAACATCGAGACTCCTGGGGGCTGACCATAAGCTCTTAGAGTAAGGATATTTTGAGTGTGTAAGGAACATATGTATATGAATTGTATATGACTTGTATACTACTACTTCTGGGCGCACGGTTGGCGCAGTGGTTGAGCGACCGATTGACTGCTGCGCTGAGTGTCGCGGGTTCGATTCCCGCACGGATCAAATATTTATATGACCTACAGATAGTTGTTCCGGCTCTGGGTATCTGTATGTGAGTTTATATGTTTGTAAACGCACCCACGATACAGGAAGAAATTCCTAGTGTGGGGCAATGTTTAAAAATATATATATATATATATATAAATACATCTGTCCCTTACACACACTCAAAACAACCTTACTTTAAGAGCTTATGGTCACCTCCCTGGACCTGAAATTTTGCAAGAGACAGTAAATCAAGAGTGTCAGTGTCTGTGAACTCGGCTGTTTACTCATATAAACTGACAACAAGTGAAAATTCTGGATCAGACTTTTACAGCTGAAATCTGACGTATTCAGCGCTTATTGCGTCATGCGTGGAGACGAATATTTAATATTTATTACTCCGTATTATGTTGATGGGTTCTTTCAATGTAGCACACAACAAAAGTCAATGGGGCACACAGTCAACATAATGGTACAAAGTGTGCGCAATCAAGAGGTTGATTAAAACGCAACAGATTTGTCCATATTTGGGTCAAACTTGTTGCGGATTGTATTGACTATGCCTGCGTTGGATGAATTTGACACAGTTAAAATACGAGTGGAACTCAGATACGTACTTTTTCGAACAAGTGCATTTCCAAGGAACACCAATACTGCAACAAAATACGGAAAACCAACTCGTAAACCTCTACATGGAAAAACAATTGTTGCGAAGAATACTAGCCCAAATAAAAAATAACCATTAAAAAAACCCTAATCACTAACGAATTGTTTTCTTTCACCAGTGATACAGGGCCGCAATCTGATCCCAATGGACCCCAATGGCCTGTCTGACCCCTACGTGAAGATGAAGCTCATCCCAGACTCCGACAATGTGAAGAAAAAAACCAAGACCATAAGAAGCACGCTGAACCCCGTGTGGAACGAGACGCTGTCCTTCGATCTGAAGGCGGAGGATAAGGACCGGCGGTTGCTGATTGAGGTAACGGAGTAGAAACTTTTAGACTAATACAATCTTTTGAAGAGAACATAGAGAATAATTATGGTAAGAATGTGTGGTAAAAAGAAGAAAGAAAGAAAAACTATATAATTGCCACAAAACGACATACAAAAACAAGAAACAGTGCTAGTAGATTTTGAAAACTAAACCTTAAGGGTTTGTTTCGATAGTGTTAGTAGTTCTTAAGTTATGTTAGAAAAGTAAAAACCGGCCAAGTGCGAGTCGGACTCGCGCACGAAGAGTTCCGTACCATTATAGCAAAAAACCGCATGAAAATCACGTTTTTGTATGGGAGCCCTCGGAGAATATTTATTTTATTCTGTTTTTAGTATTTGTTGTTATAGCGACAACAGAAATACATCATCAGTGAAAATTTCAACTCTCTAGCTATCATGGTTCTTGAGATACAGCCTGGTGACAGACAGACAGACAGACGGACCGCGGAGTCTTAGTAATAGGGTCCCGTTTTTACCCTTTGGGTATGGAACCCTAAAAAAAAGACAATAATATAAATGCGAGTATAAATAAAACCAGATTGAGGTATTAGGTGAGAAGGTATTTCACGCCAGAACAGCTGCTCAGCTTGTATCAAGCGCAAGTTCGATCATGCTTGGAGTACTGTTCTCATCTCTGGGACGGATCTGCCAAATACCAGCTTGATGCACTAGAGTCGATCGAAAAGCGGGCCAAGAGGCTCATCAGCGATGAGGCACTGGTTAAGTCAAAGCTCCAGAGCCTTGAACATCGTCGCCGAGTTGCCAGCTTGTCGGTTTTTTATCGGTTACAATTCGGGGAGTGTGCGATGGAATTGCATGATTTAATTCCACCCAGCCCGTTCAATCATCGGACTACCAGACGTACGGCGATACGTCATCGATATATGGTGGACATCCCACCCATACGCACTAAACGTTTTGAGAATACTTTTATTATGCGTACAGCTAAGGAGTGGAATTCCCTGCCGGAGTCTGTGTTTCCCGATAGCTACAATCTAGGGGTCTTTAAGTCAAGAGTGAATAGGTTACTTCTAGGCAAGCGTGCTCCACCGTCGACCACATCATCGCTTACTATCAGGTGAGATAGTGGTCAAGCGCAAGCCTATATAAGATAAAAAAAAAAAAAAAACGATGCATGTCTTGGTTGTGGTAAGAAGGCTTACACTCAGCATAATGCTGTGCTGAAGGGGACCCACAGCACGGCGCTGATTTTCAGTGGTCGCCTAGGACGTGATGTACGGAAACCAAGGTCTGTAGCGCATGTAAAGATAGATACAAAAAAACATAAAACAAATACAGTAATATATTTAAAATAAACTACTTAAAAATATGTTATGAATAACAGGATGGTAAGGAAAGAAGTGGAAGAAAGAAATGATTTTGTCAGAGTTAAAAAATAATTAGGTAATAAAAAACATCTGAGACCTAATCAATTACTGCTCAATGAATAATAATTCCGATTAGATAGAAGAATATTACTTTCTCGGTAGTAAGTATGTACAGCTTTTTACCATTCATTCTATCCAATGCCTTTAAAAAAGATCTTATTTAAAACCTTTTTATTTCGTCCTACCAAAAATTACAAATCTCTTTTACACGGACTTCAAATAAGTAAATTGCATTGCAGAAGAAAACCACCAATGTTAACTTAAGAGGTTTCCTTTTTATTCCAAAGTATGTACCAGTAGCACATGTTACAAATACAGAAAAATACTAAAATACCTTATCTCTATAATAAAACCCAGATGTAATTTTTTTGTAAATCTCGGCATTTTTCTAAATACAGGCTATAAATAATCTTCAAAATTAGCATTGAAAAGGCATTCTTAGCAGATGTCAAAATATTCTTGCTTTTACGATACATTTTGTTCTGACTCCGTATTCTGAATAAATAATAATTTTACAGTACAAAAAATATTATTTGCATAAAAGCCATAACGAAAGACGTATTTTACAAGAATTCAATGATAAAAATGTACGATTTGAAAAAATATGATGGAGTAGTTTCTATTTTAATTTTCATTCTCAGACTTGTAAATTAACTCATAATCGCCTTCATTTGTGAGTCAACTTGGTTGTTCAACTATTCAAAATGAATTTCTCATTAGAGCTTTATTCTTATTAAAAATACCTTAGGATCAAGAACCTAAATAGGTTTTGAATTAAATCAATCTTTGTGAACGTATTGGCAGGACTGTCTGGAAGGTAGACACTGTCAAGACCATGCATCTTATTGATATATCGTCTGATATGAGTTCATACAAACAAGTTTTTAATACTATCTGGGTAGGTTCCAGGTTGTATTTTTCTGAATTATTTGCAAACACGGTACGATAGCCTTGAGATAATTATGAATAATGATCGATTTATGAAGGTAGCAACACGGTCAAGACACCTGCAGCCTTATTGAGTAAGTGAATTCGGCAAGGTGAAGGATTTGATCCCATGAACATGACCAATCATGTGCCAGATGAAACACGCGTTGTCGATTTCCATCTATGTGATTGGTCGATTGATGGGGTCAAATCCTTCGCCTTGCCGAATTCATTTACGCAATTAGGCTGCAGCTCCTGCTTATATTTGATATTTGGTTCGTTTAGGCACAGCATTGTCACCCTCATATCTCGACCTTTACCATAAAACAAGGAATCCGTCCGCCACCCAATTAAAGCAAAAATCTCATATTTGCAGATCTGGGACTGGGACCGTACCTCCCGCAACGACTTCATGGGATCCCTGTCTTTCGGCATCTCTGAGCTGATGAAGGCCCCAGCTGACGGCTGGTTCAAGCTGCTGACCCAAGAAGAGGGAGAGTTCTACAACGTGCCAGTACCTGAAGAGGGCACAGACCTGGCTCAGCTCAAGAACCAGATGAGAGCCACCAGTGTTGGAGCCCGTAGGCCGCCGCCCCCGCCGGATCGGGAGGTACCACATAATATGGCGGCTGCTGATGTTATTAGGGCCTCTGATTTCCATTTCATTATGGTGCTTGGAAAGGGGTCTTTCGGAAAGGTAAGAATGACTTTTTACTTAGTGCAACCAATTAAGTAATAAGAAGTATTTCAGCGGATTGAGAGCAAAGTTAAAATATTGGTTGTGATGACAACTCGTCACACTAGCTATCTCGTCGCTATCTTTAATAAGTCTCCTTCACTAATACGTCACTTTCTATTTGTAGTCAGTTTCCCATAACGTCTCAAGCCGTATTTCGTCTGTTGCCCAACTCTTCCGACGCTTATGTACAATTTAGCACAAAATATGTAAATAAAATATTTATTAAAATTCGGAGACTGCCTTTAGGACAGGTTGAAGTGCTTAACTATGGCCTCCCAGAGAGACCGGATCTGAAGCCCTGTAGCCCGTGCGTCGGACACGTATCTCTTAGCTACAGTGCTGTCGTTAGTATACCCAAAGGGGTATTAGGAGAACGTTTATGTGGTTCAAGAACAATGTTGCTGAGAGTACCGACCCCTGAAGTACCCCGGCATTCATATCCAGTTGATCTGACCTCGTATTGCATCGGGGACCTATTCACTTTATAATTTTGTACGTTGCTGTACATTGAACATATGCGTCGGACGAGTTGGGAAGGAACAAAATACGGTTTGAGATGAGTTGGGCAACTGACTACAAGTAGAAAGTGACGTATTAGTGAAGGAGACCTATTAAAGATAGCGACGAGATAGCTAGTGTGACGAGTTGTCATCACAACCAAAATATTATGTAGTTACAAACCGAAACCAAAGAGCGTCTATATATTTTTAAGTGAATTGGCATGCCGCGTGATCGCGTCACCTAAGTTTGTCAGGTGGAATTCTTAATTTTATGAATAGCTTGTATTCATAAAATTGAGTTATTCTGTTGTACTTACAAACCTACATACCTATTTGTTTGTTTGTATTGATAGCTCTTGCTATGCCACTGTTTTGGTTTGCTTTTGCTGCGTTCAAAATATCATTGTAGTAGCCCGGTTTGGTGTGGCTTTTTAAATGTCGACTTTTTGTTTTATTTTTACCAGTACCTACGTAAAGTAATCTTTTTTGACCAGGACCGTTCGATGTATCGACACATGAAAGAGGTCTATGTTCAGTTGTGGACGTCTTTCAGCTGAAATGCTGATGTTGACGGTGATGAACCATTTTCAAAATGCTCCGTTTTCTCCAGGTGATGTTAGCCGAACGCCGCGGCACAGACGAGCTGTATGCCATCAAGATTTTGAAGAAGGACATCATCATCCAGGACGATGACGTGGAGTGTACGATGGTGGAGAAGAGAGTGCTGGCTCTCAGCACCAAGCCGCCCTTCCTGGTGCAGCTGCATTCTTGCTTCCAGACTATGGTGAGGGATTTTTCATTATATTCTAATGTTCCTCAGCGTACCCTTCTGAAATACGGTAATGCCGTTGGTGAGGGTTGCTTAATTAAGGGTAACAAACCCTCATAGTTGTTTATGCCGAAACAATCAACTAGTTTCTGTTTCGGTATAGACATTTCGAATAATAATGCAAATGTTTAATTACAATAGCAAACTGGCAATTAGATATATAATATAATAAGACAGGTGGAATTCTCTGATGATTGAGTAGGAGATCTATGTGCTTGTGTTTTTCAAAAGATCAAAAATAACTTTCGTTTCGGAAGTCGGTGTCTGGTAACGACCATTTTTAGGGTTCCGTACCCAAGGGGTAAAAACGGGACCCTATTACTCCGCTGTCCGTCTGTCTGTCTGTCACCAGGCTGTATCTCAAGAACCGTGATAGCTAGAGAGTTGAAATTTTCACAGATGATGTATTTCTGTTGCCCCTATAACAACAAATACTAAAAACAGAATAAAATAAATATTTAAGGGGGGCTCCCATACAAAAAACGTGATTTTTATGCCGTTTTTTGCTATAATGGTACGGAACCCTTAGTGCGCGAGTCCGACTCGCACTTGGCCGGTTTTATTTTTGTCGTTTTGCGACACCGAATTCCGAAACGAAAGTTATTTTTGCTCTTTATGTGTTTTGCTTTAGAATTCGGTTATTTTTTTGTCATTTTTGTCAAAGTTTTTTTTTTTCTCTTTTTAGTTATGGGTTTTTTGGTTTTACGTGTCGAATTGATAACCTCCTTTTTTTAGAAGTCGGTTAAAATAGCAGTTTCAAGTGAAAATTTAGCATCCTATCATTAATTTCTGTAAAGCTATTTAGGTATTATCTGTCAAATTGGACCTTTTGTCTTCTCACCTTCTAAAGAGGTTATCATTGACTTCTCAAGTGTGGCTGTAAACACGTCGTTCAAATTCATGTTACTAACAATTTTATCAACCATTTTCAGGACCGTCTCTACTTCGTGATGGAGTACGTCAACGGCGGAGATCTGATGTTCCAGATACAACAGTGCGGAAAGTTCAAAGAGCCTGTAGCCGTGTAAGTATCTATCTAATACCAAAGTGCTAGGTTCCAATGGTATACCGATTGTAGGGATTTGGTAACTCTCACGCCTGGTAAAGAAATAATAGTACATTACTGCAGCGGCAAGCAAAAGAGGCGTTGATGGACATACGTAAGTCCATCAATGACTAGTTGTGGCCAAGGCTTGTATAGTACTTTTCGCAAATAATACGCTGAAATTAAAACTAAGAGGTACCTAGAACTAATTTTGTCAAATACATACTTTTCAGAATCAATAACGAACAACAATATTTATCCCGAGTGTTATTTTTTTTTTTCAGTAAACAGCTTTCTATTTGCAAGTCTGTTTGAAATTTAAATAAAACCTTTAATAAGTTACCTCCTTGATTGCCATGTTTCGGAGTAAAAAATCGTTCCATTTTTAAATTACATGTCAGATATGTAATTTATTTGGCCGCTAAACCACGACAGATATGTTTGTTTTCATACAACTTTTGCCGGCCGCTGCTCGCATGTATTTGGCCAGTACAGCAATTTCGATTTATCTCGAAGAAGGTTGTCAAAATAATGCTCAAATTGCCAAGCATGTTTGAGAAAAATACATATAACATATGGCACAAACTTAAAGACACACAAGAAGTTTACAGGAAACACGATACAAAAAAAAGGTGTTAAAAGCTAAATAATGCGAATCTTAGCACAATCATTCGCCTTCACACACTCTCCCGTTTTTTCGCCAGAGTTCGTTTACCTTCGTTCGCTTGGTCTTTTTTTTTTCGTTTTATTAGCGATGCGTAGTGTTAACGTATTTTTGACTTATGACATATTTATAATACCGTAATATTAATAATATTTGTAATACCGGATTATCAAGTCAAGTATCCAATATTCTCATCCATCAGTATTACGCCTTATTGAGAATTTAATGAAAAAATCCGTTTCTGAGAAATTACGTAGGAACCATTCATGTTAAGAAGCTTCCCGGAATGAGTTTGAATTTATTTCAAAATGGATATATTTTAAGCCCGTGAATATAACAAATGTAATACATCAGGATATAATGTAAATGGAATTGAAATGTCCATAAATGCCTTACTTTCGGGGAAATAATATTTTTTATTCGCGTTACTACGGGTTATTGAATATCTGTTCAATACGGAAGTTTGAGTTATTTATAAGGCGCCAATTCTATTTCCGTTTCATAAGTATGGGTTCTGTAGAAAGTAGATAGGTGGGTATGGGTACGTAGATATTTTTAACTGTCTTATTTAGTACTAGCTGTTGCCCGCGATTTCGTCTGCGTAGTATTAGTACTTTGAATAGCCTATTTTTTATATCGCGCCATAATAGTATAGGTGTGTGGCCGCCTTACTTGAGAAATTATTAGTTCCCCATAAAATCATCAACCACCCGGTCCACCCCCATATGGATGATTTCTGGGATAAACACTATCCTGTCCTTCCCAGGGTCTCAAACTGTCTCCATACCAAATTTCATGTGAATCTGTTCAGCGGTTTAAGCGTGAAAAGGTAACAGACAGACAGACAGAGTTACTGTCGCATTTATAATATTAGTAAGGATTTGGTATTTAATATAATATTTATTAGTACAATGTTTCTTTTTTGTTTTACCGTGTTACCCAGTTACTGGGTTGTGGAGATCAGATAGGCAGTCGCTCCATGAAAACCACTGGTACTCAGCTGTATCCGGTAAGATTAGAAGCCGACCCCAATATAGTTGGGAAAAGGCTAGGCAGATTGATTGATTTATTAATTTTATTAATTAGTTTATGAATTACCGAATTGAATTATTGTTCATATTTTTTATTTTCGATATTTTGTACACCTCCCACTGTTATGTCCTCCCAAAGGTTTTCTGGTACAAAATGCCTTGCTGCATTTAATCCGCCTGCCTATGTACCACCATTGTATACAAAGTTTAAGTATATAAATGCTCTTACACGTGTTTATGTTAAGCCGGCTTTACATGCTTGCCAAGCCTTGGCAAACGTCTTCAAGCCTCAAGCGTCCACAAACCTCGCTTGGCATTTCGAAGTCGTTTTTATGCTTGTGTATGCGTCATTGTGCTACGTACACCCAAGCATGGCGGACACCGAACTTGTGTCGGCTATTGCGTTTGGTTTAACATACTTTTATTTGAAATACAAGCAAAGTAAAAAAAAAGCTCGACGACCACGAAGATGGTGGATGTCATCAATATTTCTTTTTTGGCTATTGATTCTTTTACTGCTCTGCAAGACGACTCCAAGCACCTGCAACTTTCTTTTTATCTTTATGATTAAAGTCTTTGGGGTTCCAGATAGACGATTCGCTCTGGTAATATTCCAGAAACGATAAACTCTCTTCAATCGAACAGCCACTCATTTTAAACAAATAACTAAACATGCGCTCGTCGCGAGATCACAATGGCTACTACTAAACGCGCAATGTATGAATGCGTCGCAAGCGCTTGCCGCAAGCGCCCTTTGATCTGTGTCCAAAAACCGACACTAGACCGGATCGGAGACAAGCGCCCACAAACTCATGAAAGCCAAGCCAAACGCCGTCTTTACTCGCTTGTACTTGTGGACGCTTGCCAAGCCTTGGCAAGCATGGAAAGGATACTTTAGAGGCCAATACAATGTAGTGAACAATGTTGTAACAGGCTAATTTGCGTAGTTGGCCTAGTGGTTTACAGTCCTACTGCTGAGCATAAAATCCTGGGTTCGAATCCCGAGTCGGGCAGTTTTATTAAGTTATTCCATATGGAAGTACTCAGCAGCAACCCTGAGTCTGGAGTTGACTGCGGCTACCCGATTGGTGGTAATAGGCTGGCCCCCTATTCGAAAATTCGGTGTTCGAATGCCCGTATCTTTTTTATGGTGATATGAAGGTCTGCTTAATTTGTGGGGATAGGGGTTAATATGCTTTAACCACAGACCAGGGGCGTAGCTACCGCCGTATCTGCCGTATCAATTATACGGGACCCCCGACGTGCGTAAGCAAAAATTAATAAAAACTTCCCAAATATTTTTTTCGCCTGTCAGTCCTGTCACTAGTGTCCATAGAGGCAGAAACTTTAGAAATACTAAAGTCATCATAAGAAATGATTTAATAAATCAGTTTGCCGAAAAAAAGGGGCAAGGAGAGTGTATATTTAATTTGACTTGTTTGTAAAAATTGCGGAAATTGTGACAGATAGTTAATTATGATGAATGAATATTTATTTTAATTTTAGGCAAACTTTTTTTTTTCGTTTGTGAGAAATCTTTACCCTTCTTAAGGGCCCCCAAACAAATGTTATACGGGACCCCGCCAAGGCACGCTACGGCACTGCCACAGACATAAATCTAACTAGATATCACAAGTCCCTACATCTGTATGAAAACCAAGTGTGCCAATTTTTCACAAACAATTTAAAAACAAATTTACTTACCAATGAAAGAAAACATTTCCAATGCCTCGGCCAACTTTTTCCATACAGTCTTTACAGCTCAATATGGCATAATTAGGCATTTTCTAGATTTCGGTGGATTTCCGGTGCCGATAATGCTAAATGAAAAGCTCAAAGTACGATCATTGATCGTAATTTTACTCCGTTTTTTGGCACGCGAAATACATACAATCGCGTTATCTAGTTAGATTTATATCTGTGGCTTTACACATCCATATAGGTTAATCAATCAAAATGTATTCCCCTGCAATGGACCCCATTATTAATCACCATCTTCTCTCCGCAGCTTCTACGCCTCAGAAATAGCAATCGGTCTATTCTTCTTGCATTCCCGCGGCATCGTCTACCGCGATCTCAAACTTGACAACGTGTTACTCGACCAAGACGGCCACATCAAGATTGCTGACTTCGGTATGTGCAAGGAAGGTATCACCGGCGACAAGACTACCAAGACCTTCTGCGGAACCCCGGATTATATCGCGCCAGAGATCATCTTATACCAGCCGTATGGCAAGTCTGTGGATTGGTGGGCGTATGGAGTGCTCTTGTATGAGATGTTGGTCGGTCAGCCGCCGTTTGATGGAGAAGATGAAGAGGAACTGTTTGCGGCTATTACTGATAATAGTGTGTCGTATCCGAAGACTTTAAGCAAGGTTAGTACTACTTTTTTTATAGCTTCTCTTACAGGGGGTCGCCATGGCCCAGGGTTTAATTATCGATTTCATTAAAAAGGAGGTAATCAATACGATACGTAATATTGTTGGAACTGCACATTATTCACATAAGTTACTCTATGTGGGCTTCTAAATATGTGTGCCAATTTTTATTTGTTTGTATGTATGTTTGTCCACGCATTTCTCCAAAAGTACTTAGCGGATCGTGGTCATTCTTCTTGTGTTGGATTGAGTATCTCTCAACTTAGGGAATAGTGCAAGTTTCATTAAAATCGGTCCAGCAGTTTTCAAGATATAGAGCATACAACCGAAGTCAACAAACCGCACGAATTGTGTTCAAAATCAATCAAAATAGTTTATTTCAAATAAATCTTAGAGGTTCTTTTGAATTGTCAAACAAAAAAAAAAAAAAAAGATGACTCTAGTTGCAAATTCGCAAGCGCAAATCGTAGGTCTCAATGGAGAAGAATTTGCAAGAATGTTCACGGACACTCTTTCCATCAGTTTTAATTATAAGTTTTTGGTTACATCATTCTTGTTGAAAATATACATGTATGTGAGTATGATGTAAAAAGACGTGCACGTAAAAGCGTCTAGAATAACAAACAATTTAAAAAAAAATACAATATCAGGCAGAGGCAGCTAAGTTATGACCAATCCCAACTGATGGCGCCCGTTCACGAACATGACGCATGGATCGGCACCACTCAGCTCAACCATCATGAAGGAAACCGAATGATCCAACACATGTGCCACCATCAGAGAGAAATTAGTAAGAGTAGATACACTCAACTGCCAGTTATTATAGGTATTTTGTCAATCCTATAGGTACATTACTATAGAATTTGCTATTTTTTGTGATGGTTCACTAAAAGTAAAAAGAGAGAAATAAAATCATTTTTACAAAAAAATGAAACGACTTCAAAAGCTAAACACTAAAAATTGCAATATAACTTTTGTTACGAAATTATTTTGTGAAAACGTTTTACTAAGACTAAGTTCTTGAACTGCCTCTTTTCTGTTGGAGGTTAGCTGTAAGGTGGTAAGAACAGCTAAATATGATAACAATTTGGTTATAAGACGACATATTTCATGAAACTCCTGGCATCTGATAACAATAGGACATGGTTTTAAAATCAATGCTGCCGTCCTTAAGAATATTGCCTCGGGGAAATTACTTCCCAACAACTCACCACAAAGTTGCCTTGCGGATTGTATCTTTCTAGTCTGGCCCCTCACTACACCGCAGCAAAGTAAAATCTACCGTTACAGACCTAGGGTTCACTGTAGCGTGCAAGACCCATCAAAATGTCAACGTGAAGATACGGCGGTAATTTTGAAGGCTGCAATGGAATTTGAACTCTGTCCTCCACAATTTAAGTTTATTGTTACAAAACACGACAGTTATTTATGATTCTAAATTTAAGTTAAGCTAGATTTTTTTTCTGCCTGCCTGTTCCAAACTGCCTACGCAGGTCCCATTTTCAAACGTCTGTTTTGACAGCCTCTGCCATTTTTAAAAATTATTCCATTTTTAAACTTCTTATTCCGACTGCCTCTACCTTTTTATAAACATTCCATTTTTAAACTACTTTTTTGACAGCCTCTGCCATTTTTAAAAATATTCCATTTTTAAACTTCTTATTCCGACTGCCTCTACCTTTTTTATAAACATTCCATTTTCAAACTTCTTTTTCTCGCTGTCTCTTACAAAACACGTTCTATTTTCAAACGTACAGGAAGCCAAAGACGCGTGCAAGGCGTTCCTGACCAAGAACCCGACCAAGCGGCTGGGCTGCAACGCGCGCGGCGAGGAGGACGTGCGCACGCACCCGTTCTTCCGCCGCATCGACTGGGCGCGCATCGAGGCGCGGGACGTGCAGCCGCCCTTCAAGCCTAAGATTGTGAGTGTTCCGTGTTGTATACTGAATCTTAACGAGAGGCCACCTGCACTTCTATCTTCCGCCGCATCGACTGGGCGCGCATCGAGGCGCGGGACGTGCAGCCGCCCTTCAAGCCTAAGATTGTGAGTGTTCCGTGTTGTATACTGAATCTTAACGAGAGGCCACCTGCACTTCTATCTTCCGCCGCATCGACTGGGCGCGCATCGAGGCGCGGGACGTGCAGCCGCCCTTCAAGCCTAAGATTGTGAGTGTTCCGTGTTGTATACTGAATCTTAACGAGAGGCCACCTGCACTTCTATCTTCCGCCGCATCGACTGGGCGCGCATCGAGGCGCGGGACGTGCAGCCGCCCTTCAAGCCTAAGATTGTGAGTGTTCCGTGTTGTATACTGAATCTTAACGAGAGGCCACCTGCACTTCTATCTTCCGCCGCATCGACTGGGCGCGCATCGAGGCGCGGGACGTGCAGCCGCCCTTCAAGCCTAAGATTGTGAGTGTTCCGTGTTGTATACTGAATCTTAACGAGAGGCCACCTGCACTTCTATCTTCCGCCGCATCGACTGGGCGCGCATCGAGGCGCGGGACGTGCAGCCGCCCTTCAAGCCTAAGATTGTGAGTGTTCCGTGTTGTATACTGAATCTTAACGAGAGGCCACCTGCACTTCTATCTTCCGCCGCATCGACTGGGCGCGCATCGAGGCGCGGGACGTGCAGCCGCCCTTCAAGCCTAAGATTGTGAGTGTTCCGTGTTGTATACTGAATCTTAACGAGAGGCCACCTGCACTTCTATCTTCCGCCGCATCGACTGGGCGCGCATCGAGGCGCGGGACGTGCAGCCGCCCTTCAAGCCTAAGATTGTGAGTGTTCCGTGTTGTATACTGAATCTTAACGAGAGGCCACCTGCACTTCTATCTTCCGCCGCATCGACTGGGCGCGCATCGAGGCGCGGGACGTGCAGCCGCCCTTCAAGCCTAAGATTGTGAGTGTTCCGTGTTGTATACTGAATCTTAACGAGAGGCCACCTGCACTTCTATCTTCCGCCGCATCGACTGGGCGCGCATCGAGGCGCGGGACGTGCAGCCGCCCTTCAAGCCTAAGATTGTGAGTGTTCCGTGTTGTATACTGAATCTTAACGAGAGGCCACCTGCACTTCTATCTTCCGCCGCATCGACTGGGCGCGCATCGAGGCGCGGGACGTGCAGCCGCCCTTCAAGCCTAAGATTGTGAGTGTTCCGTGTTGTATACTGAATCTTAACGAGAGGCCACCTGCACTTCTATCTTCCGCCGCATCGACTGGGCGCGCATCGAGGCGCGGGACGTGCAGCCGCCCTTCAAGCCTAAGATTGTGAGTGTTCCGTGTTGTATACTGAATCTTAACGAGAGGCCACCTGCACTTCTATCTTCCGCCGCATCGACTGGGCGCGCATCGAGGCGCGGGACGTGCAGCCGCCCTTCAAGCCTAAGATTGTGAGTGTTCCGTGTTGTATACTGAATCTTAACGAGAGGCCACCTGCACTTCTATCTTCCGCCGCATCGACTGGGCGCGCATCGAGGCGCGGGACGTGCAGCCGCCCTTCAAGCCTAAGATTGTGAGTGTTCCGTGTTGTATACTGAATCTTAACGAGAGGCCACCTGCACTTCTATCTTCCGCCGCATCGACTGGGCGCGCATCGAGGCGCGGGACGTGCAGCCGCCCTTCAAGCCTAAGATTGTGAGTGTTCCGTGTTGTATACTGAATCTTAACGAGAGGCCACCTGCACTTCTATCTTCCGCCGCATCGACTGGGCGCGCATCGAGGCGCGGGACGTGCAGCCGCCCTTCAAGCCTAAGATTGTGAGTGTTCCGTGTTGTATACTGAATCTTAACGAGAGGCCACCTGCACTTCTATCTTCCGCCGCATCGACTGGGCGCGCATCGAGGCGCGGGACGTGCAGCCGCCCTTCAAGCCTAAGATTGTGAGTGTTCCGTGTTGTATACTGAATCTTAACGAGAGGCCACCTGCACTTCTATCTTCCGCCGCATCGACTGGGCGCGCATCGAGGCGCGGGACGTGCAGCCGCCCTTCAAGCCTAAGATTGTGAGTGTTCCGTGTTGTATACTGAATCTTAACGAGAGGCCACCTGCACTTCTATCTTCCGCCGCATCGACTGGGCGCGCATCGAGGCGCGGGACGTGCAGCCGCCCTTCAAGCCTAAGATTGTGAGTGTTCCGTGTTGTATACTGAATCTTAACGAGAGGCCACCTGCACTTCTATCTTCCGCCGCATCGACTGGGCGCGCATCGAGGCGCGGGACGTGCAGCCGCCCTTCAAGCCTAAGATTGTGAGTGTTCCGTGTTGTATACTGAATCTTAACGAGAGGCCACCTGCACTTCTATCTTCCGCCGCATCGACTGGGCGCGCATCGAGGCGCGGGACGTGCAGCCGCCCTTCAAGCCTAAGATTGTGAGTGTTCCGTGTTGTATACTGAATCTTAACGAGAGGCCACCTGCACTTCTATCTTCCGCCGCATCGACTGGGCGCGCATCGAGGCGCGGGACGTGCAGCCGCCCTTCAAGCCTAAGATTGTGAGTGTTCCGTGTTGTATACTGAATCTTAACGAGAGGCCACCTGCACTTCTATCTTCCGCCGCATCGACTGGGCGCGCATCGAGGCGCGGGACGTGCAGCCGCCCTTCAAGCCTAAGATTGTGAGTGTTCCGTGTTGTATACTGAATCTTAACGAGAGGCCACCTGCACTTCTATCTTCCGCCGCATCGACTGGGCGCGCATCGAGGCGCGGGACGTGCAGCCGCCCTTCAAGCCTAAGATTGTGAGTGTTCCGTGTTGTATACTGAATCTTAACGAGAGGCCACCTGCACTTCTATCTTCCGCCGCATCGACTGGGCGCGCATCGAGGCGCGGGACGTGCAGCCGCCCTTCAAGCCTAAGATTGTGAGTGTTCCGTGTTGTATACTGAATCTTAACGAGAGGCCACCTGCACTTCTATCTTCCGCCGCATCGACTGGGCGCGCATCGAGGCGCGGGACGTGCAGCCGCCCTTCAAGCCTAAGATTGTGAGTGTTCCGTGTTGTATACTGAATCTTAACGAGAGGCCACCTGCACTTCTATCTTCCGCCGCATCGACTGGGCGCGCATCGAGGCGCGGGACGTGCAGCCGCCCTTCAAGCCTAAGATTGTGAGTGTTCCGTGTTGTATACTGAATCTTAACGAGAGGCCACCTGCACTTCTATCTTCCGCCGCATCGACTGGGCGCGCATCGAGGCGCGGGACGTGCAGCCGCCCTTCAAGCCTAAGATTGTGAGTAGCTATGTCATCAGTAGTCCCCAGCATGTAACTTGGCAAGGTTTTGGCTTTAGAGCGAACGAAACGTGGACACGACGCGATTGGTCAGTAGATCCTTGTGTCAACTGATCAACCAATCGCGCGCTTGGATCGGTGCTAAACGTTTCCTGCGTCCCGCTTGGTCACCAAAGAGACCTTATAAAAGACTTGTGCGCATGTAACGACTCTTGCCAAGTTTCGTGCCGACAACTATACCACAGATAATACAATACTAGTATTTTTTTTATGGGATGAGGCATGTGCAAAGAAACCGTGCCACGTAACTAGCGTATTTCATCTGATTATACCGATATTTTTTTTGTAAATCGATCGCGTACGCTTCCGTTCCACGGCGATATATAGATCACCATCTAAAAATCAAACGATATCGATAGATAAATCAAATAATCAGTATAATCAGTACAGTACGTCGGGACAGTAATCATAGTTAAACTCATAAAGAGAAAAAAATGTTATGTTATCTTTTATCGTGATGGCATCCATTTTCGACTTAATCGTAACTGAGTCTTAAATAACGCACAAGTGCCGAAGAACAAAATTCCCAAAAAAAAACGTTGCAGTCCATATGTTAAAGATTCTGTAGCTATAACTCATAAAGATTTTCCAATAATTCTTCAATAAAAATACATAATTATAGCCACTTGATAGGCATAACAGAATGTTACTAAAATAATGTCTTTGTATTCTCCATAGAAACATCGCAAGGACGTGTCGAACTTCGACAAACAGTTCACACAAGAGAAGACAGAGCTGACGCCCACAGACAAGCTGTTCATGATGAACCTCGACCAGACCGAGTTCATGGGCTTCTCCTTCCTCAACCCCGAGTTCGTGCAGCATGTCTGAACAAGCAAGGTAAACACTATGGTCATGCCATCTCGCTAGACAAACTGTTTAGTATGAACCACTAAAATTCTACTATACCCCTTGCGTTTTAGCATGACACTACAGGTCACTGACCTATCCTTGTAGATGAAATAGTTTATTGATCAGGTTGCTACGATGATATATTGGTTGCTCTTAGTAGGAACCCCAGTATAGTTAGTTTTTCATTGAAGTGCCATAATCTGTCAATAAACGCAGATGGGTCAATGACCGCTATTACTATGCTAAATTTATGAACTATAGTAACGTCAAGGTTTTAGACAAACGGTTCAGCTTGAACCATCAGACCGAGTCCAAAGGTTTTTCTTTTCTTAATTCCGAGTTGTTAATATATATATTTTTATATAAAAATATAAACGGCTTCACACTCACATTTAAACTAACATACACAAGACACCCAGATCCGGAACAACTATCTGTAGGTCTTAGAAATATTTGTTCCGTGCGGGAATCGAAACCGCGACATACAGCGTAGCAGCCGATTGCTCAACCACTAGGCCAACCGTGTCGTCAAGAAATCTGTTTTTAAGCTATTGCATAGCTTCTATCGCGGGCCTTGAGCGCGGGGACCGAATCCAGAAATTCCGTAATGAAAAACCTCACGCTCCAATGGTGATCAATGTGGACCTTATGTTAATGAGAATAACAGTCACTTTTGCTTGTCAAAGAAAAGCGACCTTATTTCAATGTGAATAAGGGTATTTTTGTTTTGTTTTTTAGAGTTTTATTAATCGTAAATAAATGCGGGTTTGGCTCGCTACGTTTTTGAGTTTTTAACGTTTTTAATTTTTTTGACGCATTTTCCAGGACTGGATCTAGAATAAATGCTATGCAATAGCTTTACCGCGGCAGTCCCCGAGTGCCACACGACTTTTTTTTTTATCATAGAAACTTAAAATCTCATAAAACCTTCTTTTTCTTACGTTCCAGGGTTGAATTTCTCCTCATTATTGAAGCTGTCCGCGCGGCGAGGTCCCCGCGAGGCAGCACTTCACTCCACCTGTCGACTGTCTCTGTCACTCATACGGCGCGCGTCGCTGTCTCTCTCTCGCGTTCAGTTCCGACGTAAAGCTATCATTGTATCGTTGATTCTTGAGGGAATGCCATTCTTAGGCTCTTCGAAGGACGTTAGGAGAAGTATTTGCTCATTCCCGTTAATTTTACTACTCTGATGTTAAGTCGATGATATTCTACATACCATCCAATACGACATGACTTAGTTTATTTAATTTATTTCGTCTTTACCGTCGATATTTTGAGAGATTTTCTCACTTTCCAATATAAGTGTTACTATCTCTTCATAATATCGAAGTTAAAAAAGGAACGTTATTCTAAGAGTAGTCATTTGTTTAAGTATAATTTTCGCAATAATTAATTTATTTGAACGCAATAATTGAATCGGAAATGTAATCCAACGAATTTCGCTAAGCAATATTAATTGGAGTAAAAACTTATTGTTGAATTTTTGCTCTCTACGTATTGGCAATATTTTGTTCGGCAATTTTTAATAATAATTTATTTGTTAATTGAGAATCATATTCAGAATCTCGACACATGGCAATCTCTAATATCATGATCTTGGGGCCACTTGATATAGTAAATGTTGATCGCCACTCAGTATTTATACCTTCTGTCAAAATATACTCTATTAGAAGTCATTAAAGTTTATAATCGCTTGCAATTTTGACAGATCGCGTCAAACTGTGTGGATGTTTTTTGGTTTAATTTTCACGTTTTCGTCACATATCAGTGTTGTTTATATGTAAATAGTGTCGTGTCGTGTGGATGGCAATATTCTTAAGCGTTTTTGATGTCCAAGGAGCGTAAAAGAAACATATTTAGCATACGCTACAAAACCAAAGTGATGGCTTGAATTTCTAGATCTTCTAGCCTATATAAAATTTTAGAAATATTTCTAATAAAATTTGCTAACGCATTTTAAAGACATGAGTTTTGTAAAATGTTATCTTGATGAGCGAATGGTTGTTTAAAGTTATTAATATTAGATTGAGATAAAATGGTTCAGCGTAAGCTAAATGTGTTTCGATTTTAATGTTTTCCACAATATTATTTAGCTCATTTTGATTTGAATCTCTTACCTACATATCTAGTGAATACCGTTTTATTGTTTGATTATTTTTTAGCGAACCTATATTCAATAATAATATTATAACTACTCTTTTGTACCCAAAGATGTCGTGTTTTGTTTCTGACGTACGGCTGACAGGAGGTCGTACTAATAAGTTTTCATTGTCTATGGTAACACGTTTGTTTTTAAGGTTTTTCACAGTGTCGTGATCGCATTTTGACGTATGGATGATCTAATCGTGTATCGTATTAGCTTGACTGTTAGCTTGTATGCGTGTGGGGGTGACTGTTCACTTGTGCATGTGTGCGTGATTTCGTTTCGATTCGATTTGTATCGATATTATGAGGACAACAATTCTTTTTTATTACTGTCTTTGGAAACCTGCCAGGAATAGTCCTTTGGATAACACAATTTATTTGTATTTCTTTTTTAAGATACCTTCCAGAAATAGTCCTATGTATGTATGTATGTGTCTATGTTTTCTTGGCTTTTCTGACAGGAATAAAATTAGTGATGTTTCTGATAAAATTTAATCAATCAATTTTACATTTTGAACTATCCTTTAACTTAATCAATAAACCCTTATAATATCGTTACAAGTTGTCAACAGCAAATCGCTGTCAATAATCGTCTACTAAAATAGCCTTACTAACTTAATTAATAATTAATCGCTAATAAAATAAATTTTAAAATCGTATATAAACTCTTGCTAGATTAATTAATCGATGTGGATTTAAAAATGAAAAAGAAAGCATTTGATTCTAAATTGAAATGTAATAAAATGACATTTAGGTGTTTTTGTTTTTATTTGATAAATGTACTTTTAGCTTAATTATAATAATTAATTGTTATCTTTCAATAGTATTCTTGATTTGCCGCGCGTTCCCAATGCGGTTTTGCTAATCATAATTAGGTATAATAGTAATTTTTTTATTCTTTTAGTAGGCGTAAGTATTAATTTAAGGGCGCTGGCTTGCTCTCACGTCATTATTGCGTTTTTTTTCAGTATTTAAATCAAGTCATAATACCTTTTTTTAATCAATTTTAAACGCATTTAATTTTTCTATTGGATGTGCGTTTTATTTTTGTATTAAGTATGTCAAAAAGTAACCATGTACTAAAGAGGTTTTATTTTTCTACGCTGACAACATTTACACGACGTTCTTTTTTGCTGCTGTAAACTTTAAAGTCTAAACAGTTTTTTTTTACGTTCTATTTTGTTTTATTAGTGAAAATGAGCCAGCATCGTAGGTTAACAACAGCTGGAGCGGGAGACAACGTAGCGGGCGCACTGCGCTACCCACACCCACCCACCCATCCCTGTGTCTGTGTCTGTGTCTGTGTCTGTGCCTCACGTCAACACACGTACAGCACGACACCACCCCGTGACCCCGTCTTGTTATAAACACTTTTAAAATTATTTATTTTGATATACATCTTGTTAACTTTCTGTGATCTCCACCACCAGTTGGCAAAGTATGGAGACCCTCTCTCTTCTTCATTCGATTCCTCATTACGAAGGCATGTAGTCACTGGACTCCTTTAAGTAGACAAACTACCTCCAGCGATTCCGATCCAAAGATCGTCATCATCAGCCTTATAATGTTCCCACTGCTGGGACACAGGCAACCTCCCTCTGAGAGAGGTAATGGGCCTAAATCCACCACGCGGGCCCAGTGTGATTTGGTGAATGTCACATGTCTTGTAATTTTTGGTTCTAGGACATGCCGGTTTCCTTACGATATTTTCCTTCACCGTTTTATGAGCAGTGAAAATGTAATATATTACACAAAGTAAAGCGACTGCCTGAGTTCGAACTCACAAACTACGACGCGTAAGTCGGGGCCGTTACCACTGGGCCACCACTAAGATGCCACCAACATCTACTGAAATTTGCTTGAAGACGTAGCTTCTTTCGCAGAAGCCTCACAGACCTATCATAGTAAAATTTCAAACACTTTGCAATGAGCATATGTTGCATATGTTGGAATGAGCTACCATGGTCTCTTCAGCGCTTAATTGGTGTTAGGGACTACCCTACCCAAAGGACTAGTTTTTATTCTTACAGTACAAATTGATTCTTAAAATACCTACTATTTGGAAAGCATTCCTATAAACCCTGGGCACACCGACTATTTATAGCGCTGACAATTTATAAAATATCTTACAAGTGTTTATAACAAAACAAAACTTGAAATCCCCCCACCCAGCTACAATTTCTTTATATTTAGAATTAATTAGCGAAACTCTTCTGTTTTCATTTCGAGTACCTACCTATCTACTTAAGACCATACATTAAAAATATATTTGCATTTTATATAGGAGAAAAATAAAATCAGCGTTGGCAACATTTACTTTTTGGATGCGTACTTTTCGCGAACCGAAAGACGTTGCGTTGGAAGGCCTCCCACTAGGTGGAGCGACGACCTGGTCAAGGCGACGCTTGGGGGAGTCCTATGTCCAGCAGTGGACGTCTTTTGGCTGAAATTATGACTTTCTATAGTGGAATTTTTAGTAAATATTCTGTCTCTACTTAAATGACATTGACAGTATTTTTCCAACATTATAAAACCTGCAGCCTAATTGCGCAAGTGAATTCGGCAAGGCAAAGTATTTGACCGCCATCAATCGACCAATCCGCGTTTTAATCTCGCATGTGATTGGTCGATTGATGGCGTCAAAACCCTTTGCCTTGCCGAATTCACTTAAGCAATTAGGCTGCTGGAATATTAAGGTAAATTTCGGCATTGTATATTGTTGCATAAATTCAGTAACACGAAGAACTTAACACCAACGGTCAACATAACCACAGATAATACAATACTAGCATACAGATGCCTCATCCCATACAAAGAAACCGTGCCCCGTAACTAGCGTTTTCCATCTGAAAATACCGATTATTTTTTGTAAATCGTTCGCATTCGGTGCCTTTCCACGGCGAAAGATAGATCACGATCTAATAATCAATCTATATCGATAGATAAATCAAATAATCAGAATAATCAGTACAGCACGTCGGGACAGTTTTTTTTGTATGGGATGAGACACCACACATAACTATGCATCTATTGCTATGACGTCACTCGCGTTGACATGACTCGCTATTGGCGCTCGAAGTCACATTCCAGAAAGGTGCACAGTTAAGTTGACCGTAAAGTATATGCACGCAGGTACTCGTAAATAATTATTTTACTTCTAATTAGTGTCTGCTAGCTTATGCCTTTTACACCCTATTTTATTCTGACTTGGTCAATAATAGAATATAATATTAAATTAAAAAGTTTATAAAACTTATAGTTATTTATTTATCTAACCGTTAGTGTAAGATCTCACTTGTAAATAAGGCATGGTAAGGAGTAAGCCTTCATACACGCGGGTTCGGTTAGCTGTCTGCAGTAGCTGACAGATACGTTCGAAAATCTCGATTCGTCGCGTGAGTGAAATTCACCTTCTGGTCATAATATTAAGTCATTTCCATATTAAACGTTGAATATTAAATCTTAGCTTGTAAGTTGTAAGTTAAGCCATACTATCCAGTTTCCAAATCTGTCTCAAGCTTGCTTCATATGCTTCGACATTATTTTATTTTTAGTGCTGTGACGTTAACCAATTTTAAAAAACCGGTATTACTCTCACAACCATCACTAGTGTCCCGTAAAAATATGTTTGATGATATTGCATTTCTGGGTAACAATGAAAAAAGAAATTTATGAATAATAGGGACTAGGCAATGGCTTGAAGGAGTATGAATACTCGAGTCAATCTGGACAGTATGTTTAAAATGTTGAATAGTTAATGTATGTGTTCAGTGAGAATTAGTTTTAATATCTTGATATTATTTAGCATAGAATATGATATCGTGTTAGAATTAGGTTGCTCTTCCGACAGTCCTACCCTTTTGCGTACTTCAAAATGTTTGCTAGGACAGAAATAGGCTTACAGTGTGACATAAATCTTGTAAACGCCTTCAATTTATGACAAGCGAAATGATTTCTTCTTTTTTTATATAACTTTGCTGTTGGCCCTTTTTTCGAGTTAAAACTGGTCTATTTGACTAAGATTTAAGATCGTATTATGTATATTTTGAGTGACATTATTAATTTGACCAAACATTAAAATAAAATCATGCGCTTGATTGTGATGAGAGGAACAAAAATCATGAAAATAAATTGTCTTTACTTCGAGATATTATTTATTTAATTTTTTAATATCTCATAAATAGGCCTAAACCTTTCTATAGATTAAGCCCGTAGTTGATACAGGTCTTAGTATACTTTTAAAATATTTTACTAATGGATATTCAAGTGTTTAAAAAATTTACAAAGACGATGTCGCTAATTGCACCATCACCTGTGCCAAAATATGTAAATATTTTCCATGATAAATTAGTATTCTATTGAATATTTGTAAACTATCATTCTTATCTTATTACCTATATTTTGTGATTCATTATTTTATTAGTGGAAATAATCTAGAAACTAGAGATTATCTCATCTGGCAATATTCAACTTATATGACAGGGTTGGATACGAAATAATTTATAAACAATTTCTTACAACACTATATTATAAAGACTTAATAATATATAATAAAACGCACCACTGATAAAATAAAGAACCAATCACTTCAATTTCTACTGTTTTTGCACGTTATCCAATTATGTAAGCAAATAATAAAGCACTATTTTATTAAATTATAATCATACACTGTTATTTTATTCCTAACAAAATGTAACCATTGTTTAAAGTTTAGTGTATTTTATCAATAAATAATTAATTATTATCATTATTAGACTGCCACCATATTATAAGGGCTCATTAAATCACTTATTAAACTTTAAACAATGTTTTATAAGGAATTTATAAAATCATTTTAAATAATAATATTATACAAGAACTGTTTATATTGTTACATTAACTATTATTGCAATGCTTCAATGAATTTTTAAACTATACTGCAACTATTTCTGTGATATATCATCCTTTCACAAGCTACGGGGAAGAGTTGTTTGGAACTGAGAAATATTTAATTAAAATAAGAAAATATCAATTAACGTCTCACATAATCTTCATTATTTATTTTAAGAAACCATGTGCCAAAAAAAAATCTTCATAAATTTTTGTTTCCATGACCAAAGTCTAAGCAACTCTTCAAAGTAGGTATATCGGTCTATTCAAATTGCCGCGAAAAAATATTGTCTACTCTATGGCAATAAAAAAAGCGCGCGAATTTGAACAAAGGACGCCATGTTTGAAAAGACCTTTAAAATATTGTAAAGTGCACTTTCAATTTCCGTTAGTCTACCGTCGTCGCCTCTCACTAGGATTAATTAATTATTATTATTAAAATTTTGAATTTTAACCAATTTGCGATGATAAAAGGTGGTTGTGTGCGGATACAGCTACCAAAGTATCATCTGTGTGTGTCTGCACGCGATCATGGTTTATGAGATTTTATTGCATATTCTATTATTAATATCGATAGTGTAGTAACAGTATTTCGATTTGTAGTATTAAATTTGTCATTTTCAAAGATTTTTGGGGCATGTAGCCACTTGTTGGGGAGTGAAGCCACCGCTGGAGCGTGTGCCACGTGAGTGTCTCACTCGGTAGATCTGTGACTGGGATCTCTGGTTGTTTGTATGGATTTTGTCGAAGGTGAATGTCGATTGTACTCAACAATATAAATTTCTAATCCATTAGATTTTATCTGTGTTTTATTTACGACAATCCCTTACACTATATTTTAATTTCATTTACAAAAATCTAAATCAAATAAACCTTTACACAAATGCACCACCCTATAATTTGATGTCCTTTTCACCTCTCATCACTTGGCTAAGCATCTGATTGCAGAGAGCTGCATACGGATTTAGCTCCACCACCTGCAAATATGGACATTTCTTAGAATTCTGGAAAGTACGTTGATTAGACCAAACATCATAAGTTTTATAATAGGTATTGAGCACAGCAAGTTCAATGTAAAACATTGACATTACTAAAACAGATCGAATGATGACAATTCTACGAAACCACTCATGTTGAAATTAGGATTAGGGGAGCAGAATGTATATAAACAATCTAAAAGTTCGATCCATCGAATCCTACATGAGTTGTATCTACACAATCACAAAGTTCTTACCTGTTTCCTAGCAAAGCTGCTGCCAAATTTAGCAGCCTCTGTAAATGCGGCGCGTGCGTCGTCATCTTTCCCTTGCTTGCGCAGGAGCACGCCTCGTTGACACAGCGCCAGGGCGCGTGCGCGAGTCTGCTTGCCAGCAGTTAGCTCAAGGGCTTTGTCGAGGTCTAACATTGCGTCTGAAATTAACAAGATCGTGGTTCCAGAGTGAGAGAGAGCCAGAACTATACAGGACAAAGGACACTATGCCTTTTTCACAACGGAATCATGCTGGTATTAAAACATCGTAGTAGTGAACGGTGAAGGAAAACCTCGTGCGGAAACCGGCATGTCCTAGACCCTAGACAACAAATTTACGACATGTGACATCCACCAACCCGCATAGAGCCCGCGAGGTGAAGGCCCATTCCCAGGCCTGTGTCCTGTGATAGGTAAACCTAAACAATACACGAGTGCATTTGTAGTGTTTTTTTTTTTTTTTGTAAATTCTTAAATTTAACACGAAGAAAAGTAATATCATATTTCATCACAATAATATAGGCAGATAATGCATATTTGTCATGCTTGACGGCCTGCGCAAATCATGCAATCAAGATATACGTATAGGTAAGTAGCAAGATTGTGCCATTGTGCTAATTAGCTAGAAAGCTAGTCACTATATCATTTATGTAGGCATGTAGTACCTACCAGGATTATAAGCTAGAATATTACTTGCTTGCAATTCCATCACAGATTCAAAAACTAACTTATTGCAATCCAGGGATTAACCCTAATAAACGACGGCTACCCTAATAAATTGGCAAGACTTCACTTCAAGCTCGCTATTTCATAGATTTTTATTTGAATATTGAACCTTATGAACATTTGAGATACGCGATAGAGCACAAGGGTTAAATCTGAAACTCTTACCATCGTCCTTCTTCATCATTCGCAACAGCTGTGCCCTGTCGTTGTAACCAGCGGCTCTATCCGGTGCAGCCTGTACGCCCCTGGTCATGGCTTCCAAAGCCTCTTCCAGCTTACCAGCCTCTGCCAAACGAACTCCTTCGGCGCATAGCGAGATCGACTCCTTGTACGCTTCCGAAGTGGGCTCTGAAATAAACATAGATGTAACATCACGCCTGTGTTGGTAAGGCAGAGGTGTAGGTAGGTAAGTAACTACATCAACATTTCGCGAGTTATTAGTAAGGGTGGTTATGCACTACATCCAATCCGTGTCCGTGAAATTTCGGTTCCGAAGTAGCAGTAGTACTTCTTGTAGGGAATCTTACGCACTACATCTGAACTCCATCCGTCATAATTCAGAACATTATGAACTCGGAACGTAGTGCGAATGTAGTGCGTAACCGCCCTTAGTATTAGTACCATTTAAACCGGAATTATACATAACTATTAATAGGAGGCGAGCTTCATGCCATAAGCTCGGCACAACTCCATACTCCGGGATACTATTGAGAAATTCCAGATCAGTGTTGCCAGTGGCAGATAGTCAAATATTACATGAGATCTCAAAAAGTTACATTTTCATGAGAAAAGTTACAATATAGTTCTCGCCAAACTTCTTGGCCGCTCTGAAGTTGGTTACAATTTGGGCGCACGGTTGGCTTTGTGGTTGAGCGATTGACTGCTGCGCTGCGTGTCGCGGGTTCGTATCCCGCACGAAACAAATATTTGTATGACCTACAGATAGTTGTTCCTGCTCTGGGTGTTGTGAATGTGAGTTTATATGTTTGTAAACGCACCCACGACGCAGGAATAAATTCCTAGTGTGGGGCAAGGGGTTTCAAAAAAAAGAAACAGTTTCTGCGCAGTAGTAAATCTCATAAAAAAACAGCACCGTTTCGTGCTTTGCTCATCGATGATGATGAGCAAAGCACGAAACGGTCAGGGCGGCCCAGAAATTTGGCGAGCACTATATCTTATTTTATGTTTTATGTGGAAAACGACACTTATACGCTCACTTCCTCGCCGAAATAAGCGGCATTAGAAATTTAAGTGAGTGAGTGACAAAGCAATACGTCATTTTTTGTGTCACAAAATCAGATGCGGCAACACAACGAACGAACGCTATCTTATATCATTAGATGCGTTCCGTTTCACGATTATTTATTTATTTATTTATATATGCTTTATTGTATGTACACCAAATTAAATCAAAGAAAAGGAAACTTAAAACTAAAATACAAACAAAGGGCGGCCTTATCGCATACCACGATCTCTTCCAGGCAACCTGGATTATTTGTAGTTTGCTGGAAAATATTTCAATTCAATATGTTTATTAGGTCCTACAAGTAACGTAAAATTTACATTTTGAGCCGTGTTACATGGAGGTTACATGAGAAGGTCAAAAGTAACGTAAAATGTAACAAAAGCTACATTCTGGCAACGCTGTTCCAGATAGAAAAATCCACAAACACTACCCGACCCAGGGCATCGAATCCAGCAGCCGACTTGCGCAAATGAATTCGGCAAGGCATCAATCGACCAATCACATTGACGGCAATCCACATCGCGCCTTTCATCTCGGATGTGATTGTCCGATTGATGGCGGTCTAGCCGATTGGCTAGACCTATGTGCAGCAGTACCGTTTGACCAACTAGATCAACGAAACTCTGAAATAATCTACTCAACATATTACGCCTGTTTTCCGCGAAGGGTTCGGCAAAGTAGTAGGTTAGTATGTTTGCAAAGTTTAAAAAAAAAAACGTTGCCCCACACTAAGAAATTCTTCCTGTATCGTGGGTACGTTGACGAACATAAAAACTCAATAACACCCAGAGTCAGCACAACTAAATGTAGGTCTTTGTTCCGTGCGGGAATCAAACCCGCGACACGCAGCGCATCAGTCAATCGCTCAAACATTGCGCCAACCGTTCGCCCCGTGAGTTAGGTTGAACATACATACAAATGTCGCCACTAAGCTATGTTTTTAGTCGCATGTAAAAGCGCTCGAGCCGGTTGCCATAACCTACCTAACCGGAAATCTAAACCAATAAATAGTATCTACTTAAGCACCTATTATGAAGAGGAAATATGATGTGAAACTTGGATAAAACAGAAACGTAGATAATATTCGCTGCAGCTTTTTAGGTGGTTGCTAATTTATCTATCTACCTACAAATCAGCAAGCAGTGAGTTGCTCATTAATAAGTACAGTAGGTAGTTATGAAGGCCAGAGCACTTAATTACTAAACCAGCTATACATATATATAATCACTAGCGGACGCCTGCGGTTTCACCTGCATAGTTTCCGTTCCCGTAGATATACAGGGATAAATTATTCATTACCAATCTTTTTAAAACAAGCTTTTTTCGCATTCTTCTCAGCAAACCCTTTCATTTGATACCCGTATCATGGCAGTGCACAAAAAATAACTAGTCCACCATCTTGGGCCGTCCGCCATATTGGATTTTGAATAACGTCACTTATCTAACCATGCATTGTCATCCAAACTAAACGTGTATGACAAATTTCATCTTAATCGGTGAAGTATAACTGCTGTAAAATTTAGTTGCATTATTTGACCCGAACACAATTACATACACACATTGCAAGTTAATTAAAAGCTTGTAAAAATAGCCTATGTCACCCGGGGATAGTGTAGCTTCCCAACAGTGAAAGCATTTTTGAAATCGGTCTAGAAGTTTTTAAGTTTATTCGTTAGATACATACAAAAATACAAATCATTCCTCTTTATAATATTAGTATAGAAGTATAGATAAATAACACGAGAGATTTTCCTTCCACTTACTGCACTAGATTCAGGACTGTGACTGGAAGGTACCGGTACCAAACTATAACTATTTAGGGCTCCATTCGTACTTGCGCCCACAGGACCTAACTACTTTCGGGAACCAAAATGATCGCAACAATAATGTGACAAATTGTCAAATTCACATAAACAGCTGTTGACGATTTATTCAATCGATTATTGTGACAAATTGGCAACCACAGCAGTATCCAATTTTCGTTCCAGAAAGTGGCCAAAATGTTATAAATACCTACCTATTGATTACAAATAAAACATGATTGTTTATTGACTTTTCTAGCGACGATTTCTCATTTTCGTTCTAGGTATCATGTAGGTTGTAGGTGTCACAGGTGCGTCTCTGCCTTACTCTTCGGGGAATATTTTAGGCGTGATGTTATGGTCTGTGTATCATCGATAGAACAATCAAAATACCTACAGTAAACCGACTATGAATTATACTAGGAAGAGTTTATACCTAAGACCTTTGCAGTGGACACCCTCTGGCCCATCTAGGGTATTAAGTATCTAAGTTTGAAGATGTTTCTTACCGTCATCATCTTCGATAAACTTATCCCCAGCATCCTCAACAATATCAGCAGCTATGGTGGCCGTGGGATCGAAGATACTCCGGAGCACTGCTTTGTCTCTGTCACTGAGTGTATCAAAAGTCGACATGGTGAAGTCTATAGACACGACCGCACCGAGACGAACCTTGCTGTCAACTGGAATGTGGAACCCGTTTTGTATGTTTACGACGCTGCTTGAGATTGAGACTATTTTGTTCTATGGGTTTCTTTGTTGATTTAAACCTATCTAAGCGACCTTCCTCGGCTCGACGAGATTCGATTTTTAACTCATCGGTAAGCGATTTTTACTAAGCGAAATTGCAAGTTGGTAGGTACGTTCACATGGATGCAATTCGAGCGATTGCCGATTAGCACTTGACATTTTCTTAGAAAATATCTACGTGCGAGTTTCTGCCTACCGATGCAATTTAAATTGCGTCCTGCCATCTAGAGCAGTGAATGTAGGTAATATATACTGGTAGGTAATGTTTCTGCATATTACGAAACCTGCCTGTGTCCATAAAAATGCTTTTCTTCTTAGCGTGTCGATGGCAGTCAAAAAAAAAGGAGTACGCCTAAATTCATTTAGTAGCATTAAACAGTTTCAAATGCTAGTAAGGGCGGATACGCACTACATCCGATCCGTATCCGTGAAAGCAGCCGTAGTGCTTCCTCTTGGGAAGCTTACGCGCTACATCCGAACTTCCGTCATAATTCAGAACATTTTGATCTCGGAACTAAAATCACAGACACGGGCGTGTAGTGCGTAACACAGGATTGGGTGTCCCATTAGGCATACCACGCACTGCGATTTTTATTCGCGCGAATTATTTTCCGCGCGTTCTGTGGAGTTATATGAAGCTGCACGCACTGCGGAAAAAAAATCGCGCCCAAATAGTACTAAAAAATTCGCGCATAGCACGCACAGCGATTTTCATTCTTGCGAATTTTTTTCCGCGCGGATTTTTTAGTACTATTTGGGCGCGATTTTTTTTCCGCAGTGCGTGCGGCTTCATACATTTCCATAGGTCACAGAATGCGCGGAAAAAAATTCGCGCGAATAAAAATCGCAGTGCGTGCTATGCCTTACGGTTGCACTGAGAGGGTTCCGGGGTGGTCTTTTAAGAGGTAATGTGCTTCTAATACGTCCGGTGATCACCGGGGTGGATTTAGTGGGGTAAAAGTATCACACTCCCTGGTCTTTTCCCCAAAAGTCCAAGCGCCTTTTGAAGGCCTACACCCGAAACAAAAAAAAAATACTAAAACCCATTACTAAAACTTTAGGGCCCCATCGAGTTGACAACCTGCTCTATGGATCTCTCTGCATCAGGTAAGCATAGGCTACCAAACAGGTTTAACAGGACTGATATTCTTTCTTATAAGTATCTATGGGAGCAATCAATACCGATGTGCCGGTTCTAGACGAAGATTTATGCCCAGCTGTGTACATCTAGTCCGTACGCATAAACACACGTTTAGATATTTTTTTTATGTAGGTATGTTTAAAAAGAACAGTCGATTTGAATAAATGATATTGCAACAGGTAAATTTATATTTTCCTATTCGTAATAATATTAAAGACAACTTCGATCAACATTATGTAAATTATAAAACTGGTTGCTTGTTTATTTCCTGCGCAGCAATGTAATCAGACCGACACAAGATAACAATCTTTGTATAGATTTTAATAAAATGTAAAAAATATGATGAAATTATGATTTTGAATTACTAACCGTTTCTTTTAGTCGAACCTATTCCCACGATGTTTAATGTGAAGATCATTTCGAGTTACGAGATATTGAAGCTGTTGCAAATCCAGTGGGAACGCAATATCGGACGCAAATGCAAATATACCTAGTCCTCTAAACCGAATTGCGGGCATGGCGGGTAATCCCAACGGAGACTAGTCATCGGCACGGGAGCGTATTTAGCCCGCGCTCGTAATAGAAATAATAAAACATTTTACAATGTTTACAAATCTTAGCATTTTTTTTTTGTATCGCCATCGAAACACATTCAATCTAATTACTGTAGTGTGCCGTCACAAGTCGCACGCGTCACCAGATAGACCGAAATACCCTAGATTTCATTCACAAAATCGCATTTAAAAAGTTTGTTAAGTTTGGACGTGGATCCACGCTTAGACACACAAGCGCAGAATTTTTTGAACGTGGATACACGTCTCAAACACACGAAAGGTGGCCAAGGGCGGACGCAGGGTTTTTTTCTGGGAGAGGCACAAGGGGCGGACGGGCAAAAAAACAAACAATAACTGTACTGTGTGGTCTGTGTGTGTGTGTAATTCGAGTACGTATAGGAAGTGTTAAATACAGGTCTTCGGGTCCCAAGCCAGGAGCTATAACAGCGTTGGGACTGCTGGACCCTGTCTGAACCTGTAGGTACCCAACGAAACTGCCGTAACGCAGCAGTGGAAAGCTAGGGGGTTTGTTCCTTATTGAGAGATATACTGGTTCCTACTACGGGTGTAAAGTGTCACAAAGGTTGGCCGGTAATATTATGATGTAATATATGCACTTACCTGTGATTTCTGCGGTAGGCTCCTGGGGTCGATCAATATCGTGCCGTGAGATTAGGGATAGGAGAATATATATAATATTAGGACAATAGGGATAGACTGACGGCTGTCTGGACCGAAGGCTCCGGCGTCCACCAGACAGAACACGTTTCCCGCAAAAGCACTTCCATGTGCGTGAAATATATTCAAAACCGACTTCGCGGGCGCCCCACAAACCGATTGCGAACAGCGGGCGCAAGGAATATAAGTACTCTCTCTACCGAGAGGGCGGGTGCAATTAGCAATTACAATGGGCGAAACACATCTCGATTAGATATGTTTCCACAAAGCCCGAATTCACCTTGTGCGCACTACAAATTTTCTCTTTCGACTCTTGTCAAGTGTCAGCTGTCAATCAAAACTGTCAAATCTCTGACAGCCAACCGACATGGTGTTGCAATTAAAATATCAAAAAGTGAACGAAACGTTTGGTTCCAAACATCCCCCCGTCTCGGACATAAGAAATTATGTCCGCTAACAAATGGGCAAGCGTGCTAAATTGCCACTGCTCGCTTCAAAACCGAATCTCCGACCATGACCTTTGCAACTCTGGGAACTCCCTCAGACCCATATAATAAATCTACAATGCGTCCACGACGCCAATACAAAGGCAACAAAGGTGAACGGCAGGCTTGTATGGGCATTTCGTACCGCTAACAAAATTTCGTGGTTTGGGATATTTTATGTTTTAATTGGTAGTTAATATGATAGATAATCCCTTTTTAAATTCTTAGATTTTTAGAACTTGGGACGTAAAAGTTATAACCAGTTTAATTTTTTAAGGTTATGTACTAGTGTACCAATCTACATTGTTACATTATAGGTAAATGTTACATATTGTGTAAAATAAATGTTCTAAATTGTTTGTTGCTATTTTTATAGTATTTTACTTACCATAAAGTAGGTAGATTGAGGCAAGGATCGTACCTACTCAGGGCATTAGGATATACCTATATTCAGCAGTGGATTGCAAAAGTTTGATAATGATGAGTTTGATCATATTAAATGTTATTTCCATTTCTAACTAATTAATTATCATTTCAATATTTGTATTTTTTTTTAATAAGGCAACTTCTAAAACATAACTGCTTTCAGTGTTCGATTTTATTATGTATAATTAATAAAATCTTTTTATTTATATTATTAATTAATTCGATCTTCTAAAAATATAAAACTTTCATAAAAATAAATGGCTTAGTTGCCTTAATAAGTGGTACAAATTCTATAACAGAACAATAAAAAAGTATGTGGTACGAAATCTGCCATTCACCTTTGATTCTTTAACAAGTACAAGGTCTCCAACTTTGGGAGGGACAGTTTTGTCAGTCCACTTAACGCGCTGCTGCAAAATATGCAAATATTCTAAAGACCAACGATGCCAGAAACTTTGGGACATTTTTTGGAGCAATGCAAAACGCGTCAATTGCGAAGATTTAATTTCCCTGAAGGGGTATTCCAGCAGGATGCTGAGGGGCCGATCAATCAAAAAATGACCAGGGGTCATGACTTCCAGGTCATTTGGGTCTGAGGAGATCGGACAGAGGGGTCGCGAATTGAGGACGGCCTCAACTTTACAAAATACCGTAACAAGTTCCTCAAATGTGAAAATAGTTTCACCAACAACACAGCGGAGAAGCGGTTTTGCTACTTTCACAATACTTTCAAAAATGCCACCCCAATGTGGGCAGACTGGGGGGTCAAAATGGCAATTACAAATTTGCCAATTACAATAATTACAAATTTCACTTAAATATATATCAGCGCCCTTATAATTAGTACCGTTGTCAGAACGGATCAAAGATGGTAGTCCTCGGTGGGAAACAAATCTACCTAGCACTGCATATATTTAAAGATTATGCCCCTTATAGTGCGTCTGACAGTCAAAATTCAAAACTCACGCTGCTGGGATGGCAAAGTCAGGTTTCAAGTATCAGTCAAAGAGTCAACGGGACCTTGCGTTGCCTGTATCGTCTGAGAAACTTTCTGCCTGCAAAAACGAAGGTTATGCTTGTGCAGACTTTAATCTTCCCTATAATCGACTATGGTGATGTGTGCTACTTTGACCTGAACGCGGTATTCCTGGATAAGCTTGATAGGCTCCTAAACAACTGCATCAGGTTCATATTCAACCTGAGGAAATATGACCATGTGTCGAACTGTAGATCTCAGCTCAAATGGATGCCCATTCGGCAGAGGCGAAATTTACGCGCTTTGACCACGCTCTTCTCTCTACTCAACTCTCCCACCCCTCCTTCTTATCTCATCTCTCACTTTCAGTATCTGTGTACTTCACACGCTAGGAATCTGCGTTCGTCTAACAATCTTCTCTTGCTTTGTCCTTCTCATACTTCTGATTTTATTCATTCTTCTTTTCATATTCAGTCCATTCTTCTCTGGAATGCGCTTCCTCTCGATATCAGGACGGCCACCAGTCAATATGCATTTAAGCGGAAGCTGCGACATTATTTTCTGAACCATTAGCAGAGTCGTCTCAATCTCCTTTCTATTAATTTATATATGTATATATATATAAAGGTATTTATTATAGTAAATATATATGTATGTATATATATATATATTGTTATTCAATTTAATTTCTAAATTTTTATGCACCTGCCATGTTATCTCTCCACCACCCTTGGTTGACTGGTAGAGAATGCCTCAGGCATTAAGTCCGCCTATGTATCTGTATGTTGCATGAAGTTTTAAATAAATAAATAAATATGGCTACGAGGGCGTTTCAACCGGCGTGTGCATTATTAATGTGTCGATCGGACACCAACAACTTCACCAACGCTCCTCCCATAAGGAGCGACAAAGGATAGCGAGCACCATAAAGCAAATTCGAATTCCGAAGTCGTCCTCCGCCTCGGAGCAAACGAGATTGGTCTAAGAATAAATTATGACGAGCGATTGAGCCTCTCAATGCTGAGCATCTCTTCAGGGCCTCAATAGTCTGGTCAAAGTGCTCGGGTTGTACAGCACGAATCAACAACATCAGTAACTCTTGTCGTGCATGAGGTGACAAAACTGAGGACAACAATTCATTATTCGGCCTTCATCCGTTACGTATAAAACGCCGGATCCAAGCGGTGACTCCTAACAATTTCGACAAAGAACTGTATGTGTCCGAAAGACAATCCAAATTGTATGCAGGTTGCGTTTCAACAATTCCAATAAGCAAAACTGGCAAAACCTCTGGAGAGGAGAACCTATTCCGGGACCAGGACGACTTGCAATGCGTCAACCAGTCTGGTCCCCACTAAAGAGAATGGTTGACAAGGACAAGAGCCACGCGACGCGCAGTCTGCGGGGTTGAACTTTTCTGGGACATGTCTCCAGATCGGTTTAGTCTCAGAGTTCTGACTCTGTGAGACTCTATTCGCCCCAAAGACCTCCAAAGCATGAGCTGAGGTGCGAAACCAACAAAGGACTATCTCACTATCAGTCCTTGGTCCTCAATCCGCGGGGCGGAGCCCTTCAACACGGGACCCGTAAAGCCAAAACTAAAAAGCGTCGATACAACTACCAACCTATTCGTCTGCAGAACTCACTTGGTCCCGGACAAAATCAAACCCGAAACATCCGCACCCATATACGGGTCCGGGTACCAACCACTTCGGGTCGGCAGGAGTTAGGTCCGACGTCAATTTCACCAGTGCAGGGCTAATGGTTACCTGCGGCCTGCGGGTGTCTGCCCAAAGTATCATTCAAAATAACGGCCTTGGCCAAGATTCTTGGCCCACAATGGACAGGCGAAACACAAATTTCAATTTCTCCCCGTTGACCAACCGCTTCAATACCACCCATATGGTAGAAGGGTGGAATCATACACATACACAGATACAAGACAGCCTTGACAACCCGAATCCAAAAGAGCACGAACTAACAAAGATTTACTCTTCGGGCCCCAGATCATTACAGAAACAGTTGGCAGAAGAACTGTGTTGAAGACTACCTATTGTTGATAACCCCCTTGGGGTTGGTAGTCGTCCTGAAAAGCGATCAATTGAGTTCCTTCAATTGAGGAGAGGGTGGAGGGGTGCCCCCGCCTTTGCGAGGTATACCCTTTCGAGGATCCCCCTTGGGGATGGTGGGGATGCGCTTCCCCGCCTATGGGGGAGGGTCCGGCATAATCAGGGCCACCAACACCATTTTGGTCCGGACTAGGGCTTGCAAATATTCGACAATTTTGCAATTCGAATATTCGATATTTTTTGGGCTATTTTCGAATAATTCGAAAATTGTTCGAATATTAAATAAAAAAATAAGTTTTATAGAAATCTTGTAATTTAATTTCTAAATAGTCTTTATTTAATTCAAACAGTGTTAAAAAAACAATTAAAATAACATTTTTTTTCTTTTAAAAGAACACAAAGGATTAAAATAGGTGTTAGCTATTCTAATCCTTCGTGTTGAACTGCAAATAATCAACTACTTTCTTCAATTAAAATAGCTAACACAATCAATAACAAAATCAACGTATATTTTTGGAAGAATAAATAATGGTCAACTTAATATTGTACTGATGATATCAAAACACCACAAAGCAAAAATTTGAAACAAATGCTTAAAATGTTTTAAAATAAACAAATTTTCTCAAAATAAACTAATCTTCTGGACATAAACAAAACGCAGTCTTATAAAATCAGTTAAGTATGAGTATTGTAATCCTATTCTACTAATATTATAAATGTGAAAGTTTGTGAGAATGTATGGATGTATGTTTGTTATTCTTTCACGCAAAAACGGCTGGGCCGATTTGGTTGAAATTTGGTAGGTATGTAGATAGGTAATACCCTGGATTAACACATAGGCTACCTTCTGCGGGCGAAGCCGCGGGCGGAAGCTAGTAATATAATAAAATCAAACAAAAAATAACAAGTAACCCAATTAAAGCTTCGATGCAAAATCGGTTTCTTTCTTAATGTTAAATTAGAAATTGTCATTAACAATGTGTGAATTTGGTAATTTAACATTAAATCTTAGTTTTATAACAAAAATAATAAATCACGAGATCAGACCTAAGTAGCACGTAAGTAAAGGCACTGTAATTTTTTGTACATGTAGTGTAAAAAATTACAGTACCTTTTTAATCCTATCCGTATCATATACTTTTGGCGTGTTCTTCAACGTTTTCCCTGGAAGTAAGACCTAAGGAAACTTAGAGCATCCATGGATTCATCGTTTAAGGCACATCTTAGATGGTTGCAAATGTATTTGCTGGAAGAAAACACCCTTTCACACTCTACACTTGTAGGTGACGAATATTCGATAATCATAAATTTTCTATTCGAATATTTGAAACAGTTGATTATTCGAATAATTCGAATATTCGAATGCAAGCCCTAGTCCGGACACAACACCCGGTGGTGCCGGGTCTGTCCCAATAGTCCCATTGGCCCATTCCCATGATGGGACAAGTGGGATGATATGTTCCACTTGTCCCATAGGACAACTGACACTTAGATATTTTTAAAATTATGTCCCACTAGTCCCATGGGACAACTGATACTAATATATTTTTTAAATTATGCACCATTAATTCCAATAGGACAGTGAGTACTGATTATATGATTGCGACGGTGAATCTGCCAGCAGGGTAGGTACACCAGGTACATGTGAAAATGTCAATTTCAAATGGATAGACCGGTGGGTGCCTACCTTGACAGTGCGGGCAAGGATCCAACCTCTGGCAATCCCGCTGCAAATGCTGTCCCAGACAAGTGTAGCACCACTTGCGGCTGTTGGCGATTCCACGTCGGTACTTTGTGTTCCGTTCTAGGAACTTCGGACAGGACGTGACCATATGGCCATCCCTGTTGCAATATAAGCAACGCATACTGCGAACCTGAGTCGCTACAAATTGATGAGGCTGGCGTCGTGGATCACCGAATCCACGAGTGGAGGGGCGCGCACCAACACGACGCTGTTCCGGAGAGGGCCGCTCTGGGTCCCACAAGGGACCTTCAACCCTAGAATTGTCCAAAAGGCGACATTCCTCATCCAGGAACTTCAACAAGTCATCGAAAGGGGGGAGGAATGAGGCATTATCCCCACCATACCTCTGCTCGAACCGAACCGTCAAGTCGAAAGACAACCTTGACAGGACAAGGTGAAGTAACATAAAAGACCATTGGTCAATGGGTAGGCCCAATCGCTTCAATGCGTTCAAGGCCACCATCAGTGGGTTGACCGAATCCACTCGTAGGGTGGCAACCCGATGGATGCGAGGCAACGAAAAAATCTGTGAGACGTTGGCGTCCGCTTAAAGCCTCACGTTCGCATAGCGCTTTATCAACAGTTCCCGGGCAGTATGATAGCTCTGATCTATAACAGTTAGGTGGCTTACTAAACCTAGGGCCTCTCCTCTTAACGTGGACAACAAGTATGCCTGCTTTTGACTAGGCGACAAGTCTGTAGCATAAGCATCCACCAAACTGTTGAACAGGTCGAATTAGGCAGTCCAACAACCCAAATCTCCACTAAAGTGTGGCAAGTCTAGTGTAGGCAACCGTCCTAACAAAGCAGGATGGGCGGGAGACCTCGTCTCCACCTTCAAAACATCCTGTGTAGAACCAATCAATTTACTGGTTGCCTCAACAATGTCATCCGAGAAGCTGTAGAATTGTGTGACGTCTGCCTCAACCGCAGCGGCTAACTCAGTGTCCTCGGCGGACTTTACCGCCAAACATTCCGCATGATATTCATCTACCCTGGCTTGACGCGCTGGGAGTTCATCACAACGGACCAACAAAGCCCCTGATCTATCAGATCTACTTATCAAAGAGGCCGCCGAGGTCACCCATCTCAATTCCGCTCTAATCTTACAAGCTAGTATTGGTAAGCAAGCATTTTGGAAGTATTGGTAGTCATACTTCCAAAATGTAAGCAACGGTGACTTAATATTAATTAATACACTAATGTTCAACAACTTAAATTAATAATATATGTGTGTAACCAAAACAACAGTTTGACAGTAATTCTCTTACCAAATTAAATATCAAATCATAAAGTCTGTAAGAAAAACAACAAGTTAATTCAACAAATAGTACTGAACCCTGTTACATTTATTTTTCAGTACAAATTTATTATGGAACCCCAAATATCAATTTATAAATTATCAAAAACAAAGTGGGTACCTCAAGAAAATAAATTATCAACACACAAGAGGGTATTCAAAAAAATAAAAATTATCAACACACAAGTGGGTAGGTTGTTGAGTTGAGGAGCTCGTGGCTAAATAATAACAGCCGCAGGGGTCGATCTTCAAGGTTAAGCAACGCTTGACGAGGTCGGGCCGTGGATGGGTGACCATTTCAACATACCGAGTTTCCTCCGTGCCTCGGAAAGCACGTTAAGCCGTTGGTCCCGGCTGTCATTTGAAGATCTTTGACAGTCGTTACGAGTAGTCAGAAGCTTGAGATCTGACACCAGTCTACCCAAGGGGTACCGTGTTACCCAGTTACTGGGTTGTGGAGGTCAGATAGGCAGTCGCTCCATATAAAACACTGGTACTCAGCTGAATCCGGCTAGACTGGAAGCCGACCCCAATATAGTTGGGAAAAGGCTAGGCAGATGATGATGAAGTGGGTAGGTTGATTTTACAATAGAAGTTCAATATTCAATAATTTAATTTAATTGTCATAGTTTTTAACTATTGAAGTAAAGACTTTAACTTGAACCAATTAGAATATTACTGTCAATATCAAACAAACTAACCAATTTTCTTATTTAATTGGTAACAATATACTTTACAACAATAACTTCTGTAGCGGGCACTGAGTATGTTTATAATGTAAACAAACTTACAAACCCAAGATAGAAGGTTCAAAGTCCAACAATAACTATGATTCAATTAAATACAATTAGGGAAGACTATTTAGTCTGCACCAAACCTTTATTGTATACAACAAATAAACAAATTATATTTTCAATACAAAACTGTAACCTTCTATCCCGGAGTGACAATATTAAGTTGTGAGTTGTACACTTTATTTTAACAAATTGGAATGTAACTGTAGGGGTTGTTGCCCCTAACAAGACCCAGCTAACTCTGAGTGACTCAAAATGTACCACTTTCCAACCCAGTATTCTCAACAATAAAAAGCAAACCGACAAACAATACAGCGTTCAGTGTGAACGAGTGTCCTAGCGTATACTATGATCGTGGAATGCTCACCACGCTCTGCTACAAAATGTTAAATACAGGTCTTCGGGTCCCAAGCCAGGAGCTCAAAGCTGGGGCCCATAGCAGCGTTGGGACTCCTGAACCTGTATCCCACGAAACTGTCGTAACGCAGCAGTGAAAAGCTAGGGGATTTGCTCCCTATTGGGAGGTATACTGGTTCATACTACGGTTGTAAGGTGTCACAAGGGTTATTACAACATTACACACTTACCTGAGACTCCTGCGATAGGCTCCTGGGGGTCGATCAATATCGTGCCGTGCCGGGAGATTAGGGATAGGAGAATATATATAATATTAGGACAATAAGGGATAGACTGACGGTTGTCTGAACCGAAGGCTCCGGCGTCCACCAGGCAGCACACGTTTCCCGCAAAAGCATTTCGATGCGCTTGAAATATATTCAAAACCGACTTCGCGGGCGCCCCACAACGCCGGTTGTGACCGGCGGGCGCAATTAACAATTACAATGGCCGAAACACATCTCGGTTTATGAAAGTCTCAAAACAATACAAAACATTTAAATGTTTAATAAAGACAGTTATTTTTTATGTTTCCTGATAAAGATGTCCAGCACATCATTAGCGTGCATTTTTTCCGCAACGTCTTGATGGATATACATTAAAGCCAATCCAATCAAACGCTCTTCCGTCATCCTGTTGCGAAGATATGACTTTAATCGGCGTAAAGTGGAGAAAGATCGCTCGGCAGTGCTAGTAGTCACTGGAAACGTGCACAACAATTGACAAAGAGTTCTAATATTTGGCAGCACCGTTGCTCTTTTATAGGCATCTGCTGGAGATACTGGGATATTTTTTCTCATCTGTTGCCAAATTTTTAGCTCTCCCTTCAATGCTAACAAACAAGGAAGGTCTTATTTATATACTTCAGCGCCTTGCATAGCATCCCCTACATATTCGTCGCTGAAGTAATTGGACAGCAACTTTTGCAACTGTCCGATTCTTTGCATGTGCGTGAAAGGGATGCAACGAACAAAATTCGCAATTCCAGCCAGAAACAGACAAGTGTTTCACTCATGTTCTTTCTGTTATTTTATTCATATATTTTAACAACTGATAATTTGATTTGCTTCTAAGTACCTAAGTAGGTACTGTGATGGAATCTCCACATGAGGTACACAAAAATATCGTCTGGAGAGGGGGGTTCACGTAACCCCGTTCCCCCCTTAAATCCGCCCTTGTAAGTGGGAATGGGACAAAAATTCTTCGCGAACGGAGACGGAACCAGCGGCTGAAAGTGCTTTCCGAGGCATGGGGGCTTTACACCGCCAACATCCAAACTCCGGGTTGCCACCTGAGAAATCCTTAACTGTGCAACCTAGGAATCGAACGAGACCAACGGAGCAGCTAAATGCAAATAATAAACCATATCTACGTAAAGTATGAACCTACCTAGGCTACGTTATTTTTATTGCTAGTTCTCACGAATTGGCAATCTCTCTCGTTGGTAAGTACTTCATTTATTTTTAAATTTACTGAACATCTTTAACCACATAGGGACAACATTATTTCAAATGGAACATAACAGACATGAGGTTCTTGAAAATACAAAAAGAAACACCAAAATGAGATGACTAATATTTTAATTTAAAATAATTTATTGTTACAACAATGTTTGTATTTGACAAGTTTGTTGTTCTAGCGAGTGTTATAATCAACAGCTAATATGCAAACATTCGGTCGTATAAAAACTTTTAAAATACACTAAAAATAAAAGCCACAGTTGGTTTTTTACTGTACCAGATAGGCCAGACTCACAGGCCAGTAGGGTAAAGTAAATACCCCGAGTTTTAAAGCTCAGTGCTTACCAATCCGCGCTTTAGACCAATTTGGTGTCTAAGGCCTTTACACCTGCCCTTTCGGCAGGACCTAGGCTGTGTAACAATAGTCATAAGAAACAGTACAATACTTCAAGTTCCATACTTCAACAGTAGACTACCTTACTGATACTATTTTCCTAGTAAATGTACAGTTACACAGTTTCACCTCAGTCATCAGAGTGTAACATTATTCAGTACAAAATACTACGTAACAGAGAATCTTATAAATAGGCGCTTGGATAAAAGTATAAATAATGATTATAATTTCAATTAACACTTCTATTTGATACATGCATCCAATCAAATGTAAAGAATGAAATTGATAATGTTTGGCAAGGTACACATGGCGTTAGGAGTACAGACAACTAACGCCATCTATGCGTATAAGCATGTAACTCGATGGCACGGTTGGCGCACTGGTTGAGCTATTGGTTGCTGCGCTGAGTGATCGATTACTGCACGGAAAAAAAAATTGTAAAGCCTGCAGATAGTTGCTCCGGATCTGGCAGTTTATGTATGTAACGCACCTGCGTTCCATGAGAAAGTTTTTAATGTAGGTCAACATATTTCTTCAAAGAAAAGGAGGAAAGAAAAATAACTATTTAAGATTACTTAGTGGACGCTCAGAATAGGACTCAGATCGAGAGCAGGTTTCTTTGTGATGGTGTTGAATAATAAACTTTATTTTCAGTACCATAAAGTGCAGAGCTGTACAATACAAACATTGACGCAGAAAAAATCAACGGAGACTCGGGCGGGCTTGGTTGTACTTTAACTCAGTGCAAATAAAGATTATTATTTAATGCCATCAAACTACACTTTCAGGCCGAATTTCTCACCTCTAAATTGCGCTTGCTTGATAATTTGTCACATTAATTCTGCGATAATTGTCAAGCACGCGTTATCTGCTGTGATTGGCTGTTGTAAATTAATTCAACCAATCACAGCAGATAACGCTTGCTTGACAATTTGTCACATTCATTCTGCGATAATTTAGAAGTGAGAAACTCGGCCACAATCAATTTTATGCGCAAATGCAAAGTTCAGATGTCGTTAGTTGCTTGTAAACTCACTAATATCGGCGACTAAGCTTTGATAAAAGTGTGCAGATTTAAATATTGAACCTTTAACGGTTTTAATCTTCTGTTTTGAAATAGCAAGATGGTTCTCGTTCGTTGAGGTGCCTTGTTACTTGACTACCTATTCTAACGAAAATTCAACTTTAGAATTATCTATGGCATCAAGTTCTGTCTTTCTTACGGTCGAGTCATGGCAACTTTCAGTTCACTTGCTCCGATAGATGGCACATTATAATCAAGAATATATTATTTCAATAGTTAATTAATCTTTTCAAATGGCTGAAATTGGCATTAGGTGCCAATTTCAGCCATTCACACAGAAGTCGGTCAAGGAAATTTTTTGGCTGTCTTTTTGGCTAACTCATTAAAATTGGCACTGGTTCAAAATTTTAAATACAAACTTTGTTTATATACACAGAAAACCAATAAAATATATAGTTTAGATGAGTATTTGATGAGACGCGAGGTTTTCTGCAAGATATTGAAAATTTTTTATAGGCTTTCTGTATATATTTTTCTGTTGCACATTTTCAACTCCATTCTTTATATTTTTAAAGGAATTATCCTACGGTGTTACAGTAGCGACTTGATAAGCTATCCCTGTACTTCTTATAACGAATCTTATAAGTTCAATATTAAAAGTACATGTCAAATAATAAGAGTGTATTCCCGTATTATGTACAGTCAACTTCACAGTTGAGTTAAGGTTTGCAATAGACAATTATTCTATATCACAATCCTTTTAATATTATGTAGACTTACACTAGCGTTGGTTTGGTGCGACCGGCATTAATTTGATTATAATTATTTATTTTAGATTAGTGTCAATTTAGCTAAAAAATTACTACATGAGAAAGATTTTAAGATACTTTTGTCCTAAATGTTAGCCCAGTGAGGTCATAGCAGTCTTTTGAGGCAATATTTATTCATAGGGCCGATTTCTGAATTGAATATTTGCAGTTAAGAATGTGTCAAATCCTACTTTACAGCCAACTTTTGAAAGGTTTTCAGGTTAAAATAGACTTTTCTAAAAGCACAACATCCAATGCTGAATTTTATTAATCAGGGGTTAATATCGCTCGAAATAATTATAATCAAAATAATAGCTGGCCAAATCACATACACACAATATCAGTCACACTTTAAATGCATTTTCACATAGTTTGTGTAAACTCCACTGCTTTATATTCTAATAGTCAAAAGCCCGAAGCATAAAGCTAATTTTTGACAATGATATTTAGTAATATACCAAAAGGACAACTGGAGAATAAAATCCCAACTAATTCTTACATACAAGTTGTCTTCGCATGCCAGAATTGACACAAACAATGTGCAAGCATTGTAAAACTTAACATAGTAAAATAATATACTATAAATATACAATTAGCAATATCTTATCCTAAAAATACGCTATACATGTAGAAAAACTGTATATAAAAACGTTTAATGCTAAAACTTTGAATTTTTTAGTAATATATAAATCGTATTCACACAATGGTAATAGTTTTATTAGTCATTTTCCTAAATTCATACAATTTTGTGGTAAAATGTAGTTTTTCAATTTGAAATGTAACTATAGATTATGCTCATACATGTAAAAATATATGTAAATGCACACATACAATTTAGTGAGTGTTCATTTCATTAAATCTCATGACTGTTGCAATGTTTTGTTCTAATTATACATTAATAATAACAATAACATTGTTCCCTGAAGTGAGCACTCCACAATTTTCAAAATTATTTCACAATTTCTAATTAATTTCTTTGATTAATTTAGGATAATTTCATAAAATTGGTGTTATGTTTGATAAATAACAATTGACATTGCCATGGTTAACTCTAAAGGCTATTTTACACTTTTGTTAATACAAGTGATTACTTAACTGGAAGAAATTCAGTTAGCAAGTGTCACAACCCCTTGTTTCTTAAGCAATGAAGGTACTTATATTATCCAGTAACACTAATCAAAGTGTAAATATGCCTTAACTGAAGCATAACTGTATGTATCTAGATCAATCAGAGACCTTAGCAAATAATGCATGCTAAATCAGTCTACCTCAATTGGGAAACACGTGTAAAATAGCTTAAGATTCCTAACATGCTTATCTACTTATAGAATGTGCAATGCATGAAATCATGACAGACACTATCAAAAGTTTGTGATTTAACTTAAAATTATGATACAGTTGACACAGAAGACTTAAATCGAATTTGGATAATACAATAAAACACTGTTATAAATTAATTAAAAACTGTGAAACACATATTATGCTAATATCAAAACAGCAGCACGACTGGCATTTTAACATTAAATGGGTAAATCGAACGGATGGAAGTGAATTACGTCTTTGTGAGTTTACTGATTCATGGTGTCGGTGGTGCTACCTTTTCTGGAAGCCTTTCGTGCCGTCTGGACCCCTGGGGGTGCGGATGACGAGGACCCCTCGGGGTGGGGGTGAGGGGAACACCCCTGATGGGGTGGCCCCAGGAGGCAAGCGACTGAGGACCTTCCGTTCCCTTCCTTTGGTATTGTTGTCACATTGAGGAGATTTTGTCTTAATACTATTATTTTGATTGTCATTGAGGTTGTTTGCTTGCAGCTTGTCTTGAAGCCGGCTGAGGCTGGAACAGAGAATATAATAGTTTAATTAATTTCTGGTTCTCACTGTTGATAGCTATTACAGAGCTAGTCTAAACACAAATTGAACTTAACATTTTTAGAGGAAAATGTTCTAATAATCCCTCTCATTTGAATAATGATAAAATATGTAGATCATTTAAGTTAATTGTAATATCCTTCCTTCATCAAAATCAGAAGTCTGTTTCTAAAACTTTATCAATAACACAAAAACATGACTAACTTTCCAAAGTTAATATTCAAACTTCCCTAATTAAGATTATTTTCAATACAGAAAGTTACAATCAATATTACAGTCTGACATAATTTAAATCTCTAAACACAGTGAATTATAATGGCACACAATTTGCATATCCATTATCCATGTCATTAATAAAACTAGAAAATTAGTTATTTGCAAGATTTTACAAGATCAAGATCATTTTGTTAAACCTCTAAAATAAGTAACTTTATGAAAAAAATACAATTTCTTGCTGGCTGTTATGAATATTTCGAAGATGCAGCCCTGAGGCTTAATTTGTAGCTAGTTAATTGCATTAGGCTTATCCCCTATTACATGGGTATTTAATGTAACGGGCAAAATGTGAGTGTTCTTGTCTGCCTACCTCCTCAGGAAGTAAAAAGTGTGATGTCACCTATTATTGTTGATGTTATATGATTGTTATGGTTTATTTGGTTCTAAAGTAAAATGTATTAAGTAATTTTACTTTGGAACGTAACGCATATGTGTAACGTGTAACGCATTTTAGAACTTTTAGGATGTCCAGTTACTTTGGTTATCACAGAATTTAAAAAAAGTTAAGGTACAAGATGGTAGCAGACCATACGCAGCAGTAGCAGACGACGTGTCGTGGCTTCATGTCCTTTTTGTGTCCTCATGACCTTTGATTTAAAAAATCAAAAAACGCGACTGCTTAACAAGTGAAATAAAAAGACATAAACAAGAAGAAAATCATGCTATGCAATCGGGTTTTAAGTTTTTTTTTTTAACATTTTTAAATCTCTTTGATAAGTAACGTAATTGGACATGTACCATTTCAATTAACTTTAAATAAATGACAGACAAGAAGGTTTGATGCTATGCCATGGGAGGGGGGGAATCTCTCCTGTCAAAAGATTGCTATCATTCACTTCCTTTTCTTTCATATTATAATATGCCACACAATCCATCTATTATGCTTTGATTTTCTATGATACTGTCTTGTTATTTAGATGCTTTTTTCGTTATATTTCAGTTTTATCATTGAACTAGCTTCTGCCAGCGGTTTCGCCCGCTAGAAAGAAGAAATTTATCACGAGGGAACATATTCCCGGGATAAAAAGTATCCTATGTGCTATTCCAGACTATAATGTATCTCTGTGCCAAATTTCATCCAGATCCGTACAGCCGTTTGTGCGTGAAGAATTAACAAACATACAAACACACACAAACTTTCGCTTTTATAATATTAATATATATATATTAGTGTGATAGGGAATTGTTTGTACAAGGAAGTAAACTTAATGTTACTAAAAGAATTATCGACTATTAATGTGGATGGATGTTGAGAGAGAGGAAGGCAAAAGAAAAGACGGATGGACTGAGTGAGGAGTGATATAAAAGAATAGCTAGTCAGTGATGTTGTTACGGTTGACAGGACAGTATGGAATATGTGGCTGACCCCTAACAACATTGGACAAGGACAGAAAGATGATGATGATTCTACCCTGTTTATCATCACCACTATCATTAGCTACGTCTACACCAGTGCGGTTTTCTGTTCATCTTTCGTATTCCTCTAACTAACACATGCCTGAGCAACCGTAGCGCATACAAATTGAAAGTTAAAACGCAAAATGAACATGAAAGCGTACTGGTGTAGACATAGCTAATCACTTTTTATTCTTTCATGTGTTACCTCTCACTATCTATCTATTATATTTTGATTGTCTTGTTATTTTTATACATGCAGTTTTATCATATTGCATAGAAGTTAAGCATAACTTAACATCATGCCCGTATTCACCAAAGGTTTGGACAGAGTAGCGCCTATAGCATTACCTCATTTTGCCATTTATGTTTAAGTCCCATGTCATAATCGCCATGCATTGCAAGTTGAACATCGCAACGTTAAAAGAACAAATTAAGATAGCTTTATCAAAACAAATTGTATTCAATAAAGAGTAATCTATCACCTGATTTATTGACTGGTGATAAAGAAATTTATGGTTACTATGAAGATAGAAAAAGATGACAAACAGAATAAGTATGAATGAAGACATAACGCACTAACCCCAAATAAATTCGGGAAAGGCCAAGTGCACGATGATGCCAATTTTACACTTTTTTTTTATATTAAACCTAAACATTTTAGTATAGTAAAGTTTAATAATGGTTTAGCTTAATATTATAATTAGTTAAGTATCTACATACTTAACTAATTGTATGGTGTGTGTATGGAATTATAATATTTGTTTTTTTTATAAATGTTTGTCCTATGTTTGTACAGGTAATTACTTAATGAATAAATTATAAAAGAAAAGTATTGAATGTCTAGCAAGTTTTAACCCAAGTGCAGACAGATTCTGATGTAATAAATGCATATAGCAGGAATATGCCTATAGGTTTTCATTGAAGCTGATAATGGGACTGGTTCTTTGACTTGTAATTGACAAAAATTTATTGGTAGAATCTTAATTTAGAAGTAGGAACATAATTATCATGAGAATAGACTATATACAAACCAAGATTAGATGGTTAGTCTAAAACTGATATCTATGACAGATTTATAAATATTAAAACTCTTATAATACAAATAAAAATTGTTCATAAACATTAATCCAGAGATTATTCCTGCTGGTCTTTGAATATAACAACTCTGCACAGAAGACTACACACAAACAAGTGTTATGTAAAAGCGTAGCACAGTGTATGATAAATGAAACCGGCCTTACTTGTCGTCAATGACGTCTTCGGGGCTTCGAGCTTCTCCCAGAATCCGCAGACGAGCCTCGGCGTACTCCTTCTGCCTTTGTTCAAGTGTTTTAACCGGACGCGCGCGACTTTCGCCGTTCAGTTGGCCGCTGCCCGACGAGGACGGCCTCTTCAGGATACGAATAGCTGGCTCCGGCATTACGCACTGAGATCCAATACACGCGCTTTCTTCAACAGTAACCTTGCAACCTTTGAGTGAAGTTTGCACTGGCGCGCAGTCAGTTGACATCAGTCTGATCTTCTGGTCCAACTGAAATAGACAAACCCACATGTAAATAACTTCACTGCCACCAGCTCCGACAAGGGAAACCTCCAGGTTTGGCTTTCACAGTTACACTTACGCCAATTTCGTCCATATCCTCCCAACTTTCACATACGTCAACTTCATCTTGGGCCGCCATGTTTGACTGAATGAAATGACGTTGCCACATGAAAAAACATAAAAGATTTAGTACGTAACTGTGTTTTGCAAGTTTCGGTTTTCAATTACGGTTTAAAATTTTAACCATTATGTTGCCATATTCACAAAACAAGATGTTAGATTGTTAAAAAAAAAAATGTAAATGTCAAAACAATGTGCTTCATGTTCAGTAATCGTGAAGAGGCTTTTGTGAAAAGTTTATTTAAATTAAATAATATTGTGATAAATGAATTGGTTATGCTGTAGAAAGTAAGTATGTAAATTTACCTAGAATTATCTGGACACAACATTAGCTTTTCATATTTAAAGAAAAGTACTTTTGCGATTGATGTAGGTTATTTTATCATGCCATGTTTATTTACTTACGAGGATTTATATAATTTCAGGTAATAATCATGGCTTTCAAATCATCGTATGGATCGACTGCGTCGGGCCTGACGTCTGTTGATCCCGAATATGTGCAGTTCCTGATGTTTACTGATGAAGATGTCAAGAAGCTAAGTGTTTCGAAAATCACAAATGTGCAGTGTTTTGACGCCATTGGAAACCCGACCAAAGGGGGTCTGTATGACTCTGCTCTAGGTCCTCTGAGAGACCGGAATGAAACATGTGGTACTTGTAACAATGTTTTGTTACATTGTCCGGGACACTTTGGGCACATAGAACTCCCTCTTGTTGTTGTAAATCCATTATTTATCAAAAACATCTACTCACTGTTCCGCGTGAGTTGCCTAAAATGCTTCAAAATTCAAATGAATGATAGAATGAAGTTTATCCTAAAACTTCAGTTAGAATTAGTTGATGCCGGCCACATAACAGCTGCCTTGGACTTAGATAACTATCTTGGAGATATAAGCAGCGGCAAAGAAAACTCAACTGACAAACCAAATAAGGTAATTAGAAAATATCAGAAACTATTAAAAAAGAGAGATCCATTAGTAGAAACATTTCAAAACAAAAATGTAGACAAATTAAGGGCAAAGTTTATAAATCAATATTTTAGAGTTATCAATACAGCTAAGAAATGTGCCTTTTGCTCTTGCAAACTTATTAAAGTGACTACTTCAGAGAATAAAATCATGTACAATCTTAGTGCCGAAGGTGCTGAGAAAGGTGCAAAAGGAATCAAGATCCTAATGCCTGATGAAATCAAGCGCTTTTGCACAGCAATTGCCCAAAATGACGAAGACATTCTAAAACATTGCTTCCCTGTTCTGAAATTTTCAAAAGTGTCTCCAGTCACCAATGCATTCTTCATGGATGTGGTTCCTGTCTTACCTCCTTGTGTAAGACCTTGCAATGTTTTAAAAGGAGAACTAATTGAACATCCCCAGACTAATGTGTACAAGACCATTCTCCAAAATGCTTTTGCTGCAAGAGCAGTGTTACATGTACTCTCTTCCTCAGACCAAAAGAAAACTATTGACTGCCTTGATCAAGTACCCAGACTGGCTTATGAAGCAGTTCAAGGTAAATCACCAGCAGAAAAGCTTCATGTAGTTTGGCAAGACTTACAAAAAAGTATAAATAGCCTTTTAAACTGTGAAGGTCAAGGCTTAACAAGTCAGGGTCTAAAGCAGATCATTGAAAAGAAAACCGGTCTGATCAGAATGCACATGATGGGCAAAAGAGTTAACTTTGCTGCTCGATCTGTCATCACACCAGACCCTAATGTAGATATTGATGAAATAGGCATCCCCGATGCCTTTGCCATGAAACTGACTTACCCTGTCCCTGTCACAGAATGGAATGTTGATGAATTAAGAAAAATGGTTATCAATGGCCCTAACAAACATCCTGGTGCTGAGAAAATTGAAATGGAGAATGGTCGAGTGATCACAATAGCAACTGATTCAATTCAAAAGAGAAAAAGTCTTGCCAAAAGATTGCTCACACCTGACGAGTTTAAGGGATCTGGACTGAAGACAGTTCATAGACATTTGGTAAATGGTGATGTTCTAATTTTGAACCGACAACCTTCTCTTCATAAGCCCAGTATGATGGCGCACAGAGCAAGGATTTTGAAGGGAGAAAAGACTCTCCGGTTACACTATGCTAACTGTAAATCGTATAACGCTGATTTTGACGGTGATGAAATGAATGCCCACTTCCCTCAAAATGAGATTGCAAGAAGTGAAGCTTACAACATAATGTCGGTACGTAAACAATATCTTGTACCGAAAGACGGTACACCATTGAGTGGATTGATCCAGGATCACGTGATTTCTGGAGTAAAAATGTCACTAAGAGGCGCCTTTTTCGGAAAAGCTGACTATCAACAGCTGGTCTTCCAAGCTTTACCTAATCACAAAGGACCAATCAAACTTCTTCCACCTACAATTCTGAAACCATTAGTACTTTGGTCTGGCAAACAAATACTTTCAACAATTATTATAAATACGACACCTAAAGGAAAGCCGTGCCTTACTTTGATTGGAAAAGCGAAAATTAGTTCAAAAGCGTGGCAGAAGACTCCTCCAAGACCTTGGAAAGCTGGTGGTACTCCTTTTAATAACCTTAACACAATGACAGAGGCAGAAGTCATCATCAGGAAAGGAGAACTTCTATCTGGAGTATTGGATAAAACCCATTATGGTGCCACACCATATGGTTTAGTCCACTGTATGTATGAGCTGTATGGCGGCGACAGTTCAAGTGCCTTACTAAGTTCGTTCTCAAAAGTCTTCACATTCTATTTACAATGGATTGGATTCACGCTCGGAGTCAAAGATATTCTGGTAGTAGACGAAGCTAATCAAAAGCGCGATGATTTCATATGTTTAGTTCGTAACGCTGGCAAAACTGCTGCAGTGAAAGCTACTGACCTACCCGCAGATGTCGATGACGAAAAGTTGAAAGAAACTATCGAAATAAATTACACGAAAGACCCGAAGTTTAGAGCGAATCTGGACAGACAGTACAAGACTATGCTAGACTCTTACACAAATAACATAAACACAGCCTGTCTTTCTGAGGGCCTGCTTGAAAAGTTCCCTTACAATAACTTGCAATTAATGGTCCAATCTGGTGCTAAAGGATCAACAGTAAACACTATGCAGATTTCATGTTTACTTGGACAAATTGAGTTAGAAGGTAAAAGACCGCCACTTATGATATCTGGTCGATCTTTGCCAAGTTTTCCACCACATGACGTGTCTCCGCGAGCTGGTGGATTCATTGACGGTCGATTCATGACGGGCATACAGCCTCAAGAGTTCTTCTTCCATTGTATGGCTGGTCGTGAGGGTCTTATCGATACTGCAGTCAAAACCAGTCGATCTGGTTACTTGCAGAGGTGTCTGATCAAGCATTTGGAAAGTTTGTCAATAGCTTATGACCATACGGTGAGGGATTCTGATGACAGCATCATCCAATTTGCTTACGGAGAAGATGGATTAGATGTCCTCAAATGTCAATTCCTTAGACAGGATCAATTTCCGTTCCTTGACGTTAACTCTAGCGCAGTCGTTGGTAAAGCTGTAATCGATAAACTCAAAGAAGATGAAGACTTAAAAGACGTTAAAAACTCAATAAAATCTTTAAAGAAGTGGAAGAAAAAGTTTGGCAGTCCTTTCGAGAAAGTGCGAACAAGTGGCTTTGTCCAATTCTCTGTTCTCGAGAAAAAACAAATAGAGCTTGATGACATGCCGACAGATAGAACAAGAGATCCATTCTATTGGGAGTTAGAGAAGAAATGGCGTGAGATGGATGAGGAAGAAAGACAACAATATACACGGAAGAAATGTCCCGACCCAATCCCAAGCAAAATGTCACCGCAGTATAAATTCGGTGTTATCAATGAACAATTAGATAGTCTAGTACAAAATTACTTGAAAAAGCGCCACTCTAGCGTGTATGACGAGCATACACCAAAAGACAAGTTCGTAGATGTTATGAACGCCAAATATCTTGAATCAATGGCCGCTCCTGGTGAGCCCGTAGGCCTGTTAGCCGCTCAATCCATAGGAGAGCCATCTACTCAGATGACACTGAATACTTTCCACTTTGCCGGTCGTGGTGACATGAACGTAACACTTGGTATACCGCGTCTTAGAGAAATTTTAATGACAGCTTCAGCTAAGCTCAAAACCCCGAATATGGACATCCCGTTCAGGGCCGACATACCAGATTTGACGAAGAAAGCTGAAAAACTACGCCAAAAATTAAATAGGGTTACAGTTTCTGATGTGTTGGAAAAGATAGATGTGCAATGTCAGATAGTGATTAAGCCTGATAGGCAGTTGAAAACGACAATGCGCTTCCAATTTTTGCCGTATTCTCAGTATAAGACGCAATACGCCGTAAAGCCTCCGCAAATAATAAAACATATGCAGAACAAATTCTTTGACCAGATGTTCGCCACTGTGCGTAAACAAGCAAAGGCGGTTAGCGGTGTGGTTTGGTCTTCGGAGAAGAAGAAAACGAAACGAACTAAAGGGGGTGACGACGATGATGAAGAAGATGATGCTCCTGAGGCTGAACCTGCTGCTAATTTGGACAGCTCAGACGACGAAGCTCCCAATGAAGATGACGACAATACTGACGTAAGTTTATATACTGTTTATGTTCATTTGTATTGGTAGTCTATGTAACCTAGAATTTATAATTTTTCCTCGTTGTCATATGAAAGAAACCGTTGAAATATATTTGTTATTGTTGTCATGGGAATATAAAAGTATCTTATCATTTATTTTATTGTGTTTATCTTTTACAGGCTAGAATCCGCAAGAAGAGAACAGAAGAACAAGAATACGAAGATCCCGAATCAGGAGAAGAAGAGAAATCAGATGACGAGGTGGAATTCAACGACGAACAACCTGCAGATAAAGAGGAAGATGATCTAGACGCGACTGTTGCTGGCAATGACGCAGATACTAGCAAGATCTTGACCGACGTAGTTTCCAGCTTAAAAGAAGCTACTAATTACTCGTTCGACACCAAACACCATAAATGGTGTGAGTTGACCGTACTCTTCCCAATTACCTTCCTAAAAGTTGACCTATCACAAGCTCTTCGCGAAGCAGCAATGAAATCCGTCATACACGAAATCAAAAACATAAAACGAGCCATTACTAACAATGAAAAGAACGTACTATTCCTCAAAACTGAAGGCATCAATATTCTACAAATGTTCAAATACAACCATCTTTTAGATTTGAATAAACTTTACAGTAACGACATCCATGCCATAGCAAACACTTACGGCATAGAAGCAGCTAACAAAGTGATTATAACAGAAATACAGAATGTATTCAACGTTTACGGTATCACAGTGGATCCTAGACATTTGTCTTTGGTTGCTGACTACATGACTTACAACGGAATTTTCGAGCCTATGAGTCGGAAAGGAATGGAAGCATCTTCATCGCCGTTACAGCAGATGTCTTTCGAATCGTCGCTAATATTTTTGAAGGAAGCCGTGTTGAATTCGAAAAAGGATAACATTCGGTCGGCATCTAGCTGTCTTATGTTGGGTCAGCCTTGTAGGAGCGGAACGGGCTCATTTAGTTTACAACATTTCAGTAAAGTTATTAGCTGAACAAATTAAATCTTTATAATGAAATCGTGTACAAGTGACCATTATTTTTAAGAATAAATATTTTGTATTTAATCGTTCTTTTATTTCCCTTGACCATGACATTTAACGTGTTATGGTCTATTCGAAGGCGGTCCCGAATTAATTTACATGAGCTCAATTCTTAAACAAAGATTTTATATTTCATGAGAGAGTTCTTATTCTCTGTAGTCAAACATATAAAAGTTAATTCAAAAAATCGTAGGATACATATTCGTGAGCTGGCTGACCAAAACCAGATGTATCCTCCGACTGAACAGCATGATTTTCTTCTTGTTTACGTCTTTTTAGCTCGCTTCAGGTTTTTTGAATTAACTTTTTTTGTTTACAACTTTTTACTTAATATTTATTTTTTTCGAAATATGTACATATAGGTAAGTGATAAATATATTTGAAATCTCCTCTTAAAACCCTTAATTTTGATACCCCAGGCCCACACGACGGGTCAGGATTTAAAAAAAATTAAACACCCACAATTTAGCGCCCAAAAACCGCCATTTTCCTATTTTAATTTAGCCAATGACACTGCCCGGTTTAAACGAATCGATTGACGTAAGAATCATCAAAATTGGCCAACGTGTTTAGTCTCTAGGCCGCCACATAAGAACAAACATACATTCATCGAGTGATAAACATATTACCCTCCTTCGGCAGTCGGGTAAAAAGGGAGGGCTCACAATCCAACCCTGGCTCATCCATGAACGGTTAATTTACCCAATATCTGTCTGTATAACGTATACAATAAAAAGATTTGATTTGAACGTCAAGATGATGGGACACCGCCAGGTTTTTCGAATATCATTGCAAATAGGATTTATTACAATATTTCATACTTACATACCTGAAATTCTAGACTCATAAAATAGCCAAAATATTCTTCAAAGGACGCGCTATTTTGATATCAAAATGGCGGGACCTCTATTCAGTTATGGCCTTAATTTTTTTTATATTTTTAATAAACAAAAAAAGATAAAAATAAAATGTTTTTTAAAAGTATTCAATTACTCATATAAAGTGCATTTTCTCAGATTTTCGGAAAAAGGTTTTCTTGGGACAAATTTTATTAATAAATAATTTTTACAACATTAAAAAATATTATTATCTTATCAATATCTTGGTTTTGTATTTTTTTAGGCAAACATAAACTAAAATAAATGCACTTGAGATTCACTTACAAAGTAAAACTATAACCAACTAAACGCCTAAATTAATTGTAAGAGCCATAAAATGATACTTGGCTTAAAATTATACTTTTTCTTTAGGCGCTTTTCTGATGTAAATATATTGAAATTACAGTTTTAAAAGTATAATGACGATTCAGTTTTCAGTTTCGTGTGTTCAGTTTAAGATCACGTCATGTGTTTTTCTTTAACTGAATAGTGGTCCCGCCATTTTGATATCAAAATAGCGGAATCACTTCTTTGTAGAATATTTTGCATTTTTATGAGTGTAAAATTTCAATATATGAAAGTATGAAATAGTAGAAATATTGTATTAAATCCTATTCACATGATATTCCACTCCGGAACCGTGGTCCCACTGCGATGTCCCACTGGTGGGACAAAATAATTTCGTGGTCCCACCAAACACACACTTGACCGTTTTGTTACAATGTGGTATGTAATAGTCACTACTTTCTTGAAATAAAATAATAAGTAAACGAGATAAAATAGAAATAATTAAAATAATACCAGCACTTTTTTTACCGCAAAGCTTCTAAATAATGGCCAACTGAAATTTCGCCGTGAACTAACTGCAATTGAAGTTCTATAATTTCGTCGTCTTTTTCTATTTTGATTTTTCTTCGTTGTTGTAATGTTTTATTATGATTTTAAATTTTTTGGTTAGTCACGTTTTGTTGGAGCACTTCAAGGAGTTTTGCCAACGTCAATTAGTTTTTGTTTATGAACTTGTTTAATAAAGACTGCCAGCTTTCCATAATATTATTTTTCCTGTGTCTCTCTTGGGCAACACACCATTCATTTATAAAACAATTATTTTTCATCCATGTTTTCTTTACTTACTTTTGTTACTTTTTCTGTTTATGTCAGTATTATCCATAGTTAAGTAATCTTAGTATGCCGCAAAATTATTTTATTGTTCTAGCATAATATTTTCATCATCATCATATCAGCCAAAAGACGTCCACTGCTGGACATAGGCCTCCCCCAAGCGTCGCAACTTTGACCGGTCCCGTGCGTCTCGCAACCAGCGTATCCCTGCAACCTTCACCAGGTCATCGTTCCACCTGGTGGGAGGCCTTCCAACGCAACGTCTTCCAGTTCGCGGTCGCCACTCCAGAACCTTTCTGCCCCATCGGCCATCCGTTCTGCGAGCAATGTGCCCTGCCCACTGCCACTTAAGTTTGGCAATTCTTCGGGCTATGTCGGTAACCCTGGTTCTCTTGCGGATCTCTACATTTCTGATTCGATCACGCAAGGAAACTCCGAGCATAGCCCTCTCCATTGCTCTTTGGGTGACTGTAAGCTTTCTGATGAGGCCCATTGTAAGCGACCACGTCTCAGAGCCATAAGTCATCACTGGCAACACACACTGGTCATAGACTTTCGTCTTGAGACACTGTGGTAATTTAGACGAGAAGATACCGCGCAACTTCCCGAACGCTGCCCAGCCGAGTCGGAATCGATGGTTGACCTCTTTCTCGAAGTTGGCCCTACCCAACTGGATCGTTTGTCCCAGGTAGACATAGTCGCCCACAACTTCGAGTGAATAGTCTCCGATCTTAATAGGAGTGGGTGTAACATGGGTATTCAGCATCACCTTGGTTTTGTCCATGTTCATCCTAAGACCCACTCTTTCGAAAGCTCTACTGAGGTCATCGAGCATTATACTGAGGTCCTCCATGGTCTTAGCCATAACCACTGTATCGTCGGCAAACCGAAGGTGAATGATGTACTCGCCATTGACGTTGATGCCTAGCCCTCTCCAGTCCAGAACCTTGAAGACGTCCTCCAGTGCAGCGGTGAACAGCTTCGGAGATATGACGTCTCCCTGTCTCACACCTCACTGCAAATGTACGGGTTCCGAGGTCTGTTCCTGAAGTCGAACTGACATGGTGGCGTTTTTGTATAAGCACTTCAACACCTCGATGTACCGGTAGTCAATTTGGCACCGTTGGAGAGACTGCAGTACAGCCCAAGTCTCGATCGAATCGAAGGCTTTCTCGTAGTCCACAAACGCTAAACAGAGAGGCATGTTGTAGTCTTCGGTCTTCTGTATAACCTGCCGCAGCGTATGTATGTGGTCTACGGTGCTGAAGTCTTTACGGAATTCGGCTTGTTCGGGAGGCTGGAAATCATCAAACCTGCGCGCGAGACGATTCGTGATGACTCTTGAAAACAGCTTGTAGACATGGCTAAGAAGTGAGATGGGCCTATAGTTCTTCAGTAAGGCATTGTCACCCTTCTTGAAGAAGAGTACCCCTGCACCATGCTTGAGAGTAGGACCAGAGAGCTTTCTGTTCCTATCTGTACGGCGGGTCTTGAAAAACTTAGACCCGACCGTATGGACAGCTTCCACGAACCCATCGCTGTATTCGTCCACGGAGCTCCCTAGGCACTCGAAACGATTCTGGAGTTCGAGTTGAAAGGTCTCGGGGTTTTGGACCTGGATTTGTGCTGGACGGAGCGTGGACTTCATCAGTCGAGACCTTTCAAGCTTGACATTAATGTTCAATGTGCCTCTACCAAGCGGTGATCGCTCCCGGTTTTCACCGAGTTGATCACAGAGACATCATTGAACTTTTGCTTCTTGGTTGACATGATGAAGTCGATCTTGTTTTTAGTTGCACAATCGGGGCTTTGCCAGGTCCACTTCCTGTGCTCACGCTTTCTGAAGAAGGAGTTCATCATGTAGAGGCCCTCCTTCTCCATAAAACTGGCCAGTAGTTGACCCCGGTGGTTCCGACGTCCAACTCCAAATTGCCCCACTTGCAGCTCATCCTCGTCTCGTTTGCCCAATTTCGCGTTAAAGTCCCCCATGACAACAGTGAAGTAAGTTTTGGAACCATGCATAGACTAGAGATATCCTCATACATAGTCTCTACCTCGTCGTCGGGGTGTGCCGAGGTCGGGGCGTAGACCTGACCGGATATTCTGAGTATAAGGTACGCCACCCTGGTCGACACAATCTCGATCTTCACCACGTTGTTCACAAGGGACTTGTGGACGATAAAGCCGACACCACCCTGGGACTGCCGGTCACCCTCTCGGAAATAGAGCAGGTTACCGGATTTGAGGATTATCGAGTCCTCCCCCTCTCTTCGGACTTCAGATAACCTTATAATGCTCCATCGTAACCTGCTCAATTCTTCCTCGAGTTCGGCTATCTTCTCGTCGGTCCGGAGTGTTCGTTTGTTATACGTTGCCAGGTCCAGTCGTCGGTGTTTATTGGGGTAGCCGGGTCCACTCCGGAGATTCTTTGCACCCCTTGCCACGCCATCGCCTCGACCGCTACCGTAGCCGAGGTTAGACGGGCTGCCGGGCACTCGGGGCCATTTTTTTGTTTTGCTATTCATATTGTTTGGGGGGGGTTTGCCATAATCGCCACGCTTGGCAGACGGGTTGGCGATCGCAGTTTGTTGGTAAAGTACACAGAGAACGCTGCTGCCCATTCTCTGGTGTGTCCCTTAGTCGCCTCTTACGACACCCACGGGAAGATATGGGATGGTGAAATTCTTTACGTCCGTCACCATACGGTAATATTATTATTTACATTAAGACAATTTCAAAAACAAATGAAGTTAATATTACTGTCAGTTCAAGTCATAGTATTTTTTTTCGTGCCTGTCTGATTTAATAAAGAGTTTTATCAAGTTAGGGAGATATATTTCAAAATCGAGTGGGTCCTCTTTAGATTGCCACCTACTTAGGTACTTGCTAGGTACGTAGGATAATACCACAGGACAAGAAAATCTTTTTTATAATGTGGGTAATTTTTACCATATGGCGTTCCTTCAATTCGGCGTAACAAAACGGTCAAGTGTGTGTTTGGTGGGACCACGAAACAATTTTTGTCCCACCAGTAGGACATCGCAGTGGGACCACGGTTCCGGAGTGTGATATTCGAAAACCCTGGCGAGAGGTCCCGTCATCTTGACGTTCATCATGGTTTACTAATCTACTTTGGGTATCATAAGGCTGACAGTTTTTGTAATTTCAATTGGGTTAACTAAATATTGTACAAAATAAAACTTCAAAAATGTTTTGAAAATCAATCATTTGTATTTGTCGTATTACAATAAAACTTATAAACGATTATTAAAACGACTAAGTATTAATTACAGCGTTGATGGATATCACCCAGTGTGTCTGACACACCGTTATCCTTGAATTGTACTCTTAATATCAAGGCACATAGCATTGTCACAGACAAGACATGGAACTTTTACGAAAATGGTAAAATTTCAATTTCATTTATTCATTCAAGGCTTGTGATTACGTACTAAGTTTATGTATAAACATTTACAAGTTACAGGAATAAAATGTTTTTTATTTAATTTAATAATCTGTACGCGGTTTACATTATAGCTTAACGATAACTTAGGTTTCTATAACAGAATGATCACATAAGCTCCTGGGCGTGTAGCGTTTTACAACGCTACATGAAATATAACTAATCCATAAATATTACAATAATCTTGCACGGAAAACATATTTATAACCACTTAACTAACGCAACAACATCCGCTTTCAGCGAACATTGTATGATTTTTATAAAATCAGAACTCACAACACAATATTACCGTTTTGGCACTAACTCGTAGGCATAGACTGAGAGGAATTGGCGGCAAAATGACACCGATGGCGGTTACAATTTGTTTTCAAAAGCTCAAGGATAATGTAGCGCATTTGTCTACAAGTAATGAGTTTGAAACTTAATACATAAGTAACCGTAGTTGATAATAAATTAAACCAAATTGAATATTCCTGATAGTCTATGACGTGGATTAGTGAAAATGATTTTACGGCTGATCTCTATTCGAGGGTCGGCAACATAGTATCAAATGCGTCGATGGCACTAACTATTTGTTTGAACTGTTATTTATGATTACTTGCGAGGATATAAAAGTGTAAAACTCACTGGCTAGGACGGTAACATTAGATTTCATTTGGACCCCAGAATCGCTACTCCATCTTTCACTCGTCTTCAATACAAGCTATAAAATAACTATTAACAATACTTGTATGGTAATAATTAAACTAAATATAATAAATAGCAATGTTAAGAGTTAAAAAGTTGACCAAACACGAGCTCGTTGTGTATCATACACAAGATATTATCACAGCCCTATTGATGTGCGTCTCGTAGTATTTTGAAAATACTATAGACAGGTGAAAAGACTGTAGACTATAAGAAGTTTTATTATAACCACGATTTTTAATCAGTTACATTAACAGCCATATCTAAAAAGTTAATTTAAAGCAAAAATTAATAACAATTATAAATTATTTTGCAAATACACAGTCTCACCTTAAAAATACTTTGAGCTCGCGTTTGGTCGAACAAAGCCAACAAACACAACCGCCATTACAGAAACGCGCGGGAAACATTATAATACTTTTTTACAAGAGAATCGACACGTGAGCCGTTCGATTCAGCCAACATTTATTTTAACACATTACGTTTTGCAACTATTCTACCCCTAATTCAACAATTATTTTAAATAAAACACGTTAGAAAGCAGTGTTGCAAGCCGTATTGAGTCAACATTTTAAACAGTTGTATTCGCTGTTGGTTCTAAACTTTTTAATCCCTATTGCGCCGTTTCGGCTTCGCTCTGATTCTTGGCGGCTTTCTTCTTTTCTTTGATGGCTTTCTTGTCGGCTGTTTTCTTGGCGTTAGCCTCGTCATCAGCAGGATTGTCCCAGTCCTGTCTTCTGCCTGAAGCGAACACGTTGTAGAATGTGGCGCAGAAAATGTAGACTCCACCGGCGATGTAGAATACCTTCTTCCATTGCGCTTGTGTGGGCTGTTGAAGAGAAATATTTCGATGAGCAAATTGTAGATAATTCAATAAAAACTCCAGAAAGGACCTTTTAAGAAGGCACCGGAGTGAAAGCTTGTAGGTGAGTGTACTTACCCTGCCCTCAATGATGTAGCCAGCGACGATGGGCGCGAGGAGACCAGTCAGGTTGGCGAGACAGTTGGTGAAAGCCATCAGAATACCTGCGAAACGTGGCGAGATATCCAAGTGGTTCACCTGAAAACAAAGAACAGTATGAGTATTAATACATATATGGAGAGATTCGTACTTAAAACTTGACTTGGTGAAGAGGCTCTACATTGAAGAACTGTTTTAGGTTGACTAAGTACCATAATTACTTTCTATCTTCTTTCTGATCTATTCACATTTCAAAGTCGTGTTATCGTGCTTGTTTTACCATCCACAAAAAAAAATCCCATTGCTGGGTCAAAGACCATCTCTCTGTGAGATGAAGCTGGCTGCATTTCAATAGTTAGCAGGGACTAGTAGGTATTAAATCAATAAAAAAACATGAAGTCTGATTCTTACCTTGAAACCTGAGTAGATACCTCCGTTGAGACCGACACCCACAGCTAAGATGGCGACCGTGGCGGCAGGGTCGCAGCCGGTGTTGGCGGCGATGAACAGACCGCACGCCGGACCGTATTGACCTGAAAAGATGAAAAAGATTATGAATATTGGATTTGTAACATAAGATCATGTTTGTATTACCTGAAGAGTTCAATGGAGACGTGTATTTCACGCCCACATTTCCCTTGCATCCAGGAAGACAGTATTTATTTCTTATATAAATGAGGAAACTTTGAGGACTTTTGTCTGTGGAGCACAACTTCGGAGGTCGTTCCTTTCGAAATATTTCGAAAGTAACTACAATATTGCTAAGAAAACTCACCGATACTGTTGATGACCTTCCTCACTTGCGTGTGGTTGAATCGACCACTCGACAGCATCCAGTCGGCGACCACTGAGATGAACATGGAGAACAGCCACATGCATAGATATGGGAGGGCAGACACGAAACCGTTCTGAAAGAAAACATTGTCGTTAGAAAACATCACATCATAACGTCTGCAATAGAAAAAAGGTAAGCCGTTGGTCCTGCGCCTGATCTGTTCCCGATTACACGGTCGTGTCGGATTGCCTGCCTATCGGACCATGTGAGGGGAACACTCATACTTATGGTCTATGTCTACCTAATAACTCCTTCGACGAGAGGAGACTAGTCATATAGTCTAGTCTCCGCTGAGATTGGCCACCATAACCGAGTTTAGGAGGCCATTTCCAAAAAGGATGAGCAATGGCTAACCCAGATTTCGTGACAAAGACCGCTTAATCAAAACTAACGTGTATTACACAGGTTCCTGTGCAGAAAGCCACTAAAGATCTTTATTGAGCAATAAAATGTCGTCAGAATTGGCGCACATATTTCATACAACGGTTCCATTATTGTCACTGGTCTCCGGGTACAATTCCGTGGACCAATCTACGGAACGGGAGAACTCATTTAACTGATGTAGGTACCTGTAGGGTTGGCACCTGAATTACAGTAGGAACGCGTGTGTACAAGACTCACAAAAAAGGGGCTTAGACTTTGGTCCTAATTTTAATTAATCATCAAATTCGAACTACGAGTAGTCGGGCTTAGAATAGGTAGATAATGGTAATATTCAATTAGTTAATAGAGATAGTCCTGAAGCTATAGAAAATGGGATAAGTATGTTTTGACCGACCGACCCAATAGTTGTACCGAATTTCTGTCATGGCGACTAATCTCAGCGGATCTACCAGCAATCTACGCGGGAGATCGTAAAATGCACATGTTTGTGCGCTGACACAGGTGCACGCTCTCTTTAACCAGCTCTTTCAAACCAATCAAGTCCTTCCATCGACAATATGAAGTCGAAAAATACCAATAAATCTTGTCAACGAGTTGTAAATCCTGTAACTCACTACAATTGACCGATCATGAACTTTTGACCCTGCGGCTACGGCTCGCCTCGAATGATTAATGTCCGGAACGATCCAAATTGTATTATGTGCCGGCTTTATTGCTAAATTACTCTATTGGCTGAAGTGGGCGTTTATTTGTTTTGTATGCGTTCGTATTTATCATCTAGAAAATTTAATTTTTAGCCCGCTTTTATTAGCTTGGTATGTATGTATCTTTGAACGTTACTTTCACCCCCCTCAAAACGTCGGATTAATTTGAAACTGCAGTCTTATCAAGGCCCTATGACAATGCAATAATTTAAATATAGTTTGTCCCATTATCCTTACCAGGATTTTTAGGATTAGCGATCGTTTTATATCTGTAATGTAGGTAGATTCATATTAATTAGTTTGTAATGATGTCGGTAGATTTAAGTTGTATATGGAGTCAGTCTAATTATAGCCCTGAGGGGGAACGCTTGACTTTTATTTAATAACAATATCCGATACCCGGCAGTGTATTTGTCCCAAGTCCCCAGGTGCGTGCTGAGACATGCGCATTGGTTAATTTTTGATACATCCGAAGACACGGTAGTGCCTTGCGCCAAGTACACATATTGAATAAATGTTTCGGAGACCCCCGCCTGAGAAACGGCTATCACATCCAGGGAAGGCAGAAGGCACGCTAATTACCCACTCCCATCCGAGGGAGTACTAGATACTAGATAACTAGGTAAGTTACATTAAATTGTCGCAAAAAAACTAAAAAACACGCTCTAATAGTAAATTGAACTGAAAAGTAAAAAATAAATAATAGTTTAAAAACTGAAAACCCGCTTTAATAGAAAACCAAACTAAAAAGTGGAAAATAATTTCTAATAAATTTAAATTAAGAATACCTAGTGCGATAAACAAAAAAAAAATGTATAAAAGCGTGGGGTGCTTTTTCAAGCGTGGGGTCAATAAAATATTAAATATAATATTTTCAACATCAGATAGTTATGCTCTTGAACTTATCTATACTAATATTATAAAGCTGAAGAGTTTGTTTGTTTGTTTGTTTGTTTGAACGCGCTAATCTCAGGAACTACCGGTTGGAATTGAAAAATTCTTTTTGTGTTGGATAGTCCATTTATTGAGGAAGGTTATAGGCTATATAACATCACGCTAAGACCAACAGGAGCAGAGCATAAATGAAAAATGTTGCAAAAACGGGCAAAATTATTCCTTTTTGAGAGCTTCCGTTGCGTGCGCTGCGTAAACGGTTTAATTACACAACAATCATGTATGTAGAGTAGGTAGGGTTGATGGGTAGGTAGATAGCTAGTTGACGGGAGCGAAGCCGCGTGGGACAGCTAGTAATAAGATATTATTGAAAAGCCTCAACATCCTGGCTGGCTAGTATTTTCACTTTTTAAGATTTTCAAACAACTACTTACATCCTTGATAGAGAAGTGCAGAACTTGTCGCATGAAGGTTGGCAGCTCCGTCATGAGTGTCTCGTAACCGTAGTTCTGTCCCATGTGTGCCAACATAATGGCCCAGAAAGGCGTCGAAAGAAGAATCTTGCTCCAAGGAATTGGTGGTGACTGCAATAGAACATTATGGTCAGAGAAAGCTGGGTCTTCGAGAGATTCTAAAATACGATATGATAAAGAAGAAGAAAGAATTAATGATAACATTTCAACTACAACTTTTTACTGTTTGATTTGATCAAAGGCGTTTGCAAATTCTAAAAACTTACTACAAGGGACTTCGTAAATCCGAAACGACATTTTCAGTCGCAAAAAATACTTACGCTGGAACCAGCGGCGCCCCACAGCGAGCTCAAGATGTACTTCTTCTCAGCTTCCTTGATGGTGGGGCAATGTTCAGGGTCCTCGGAGACGAAGAACAGGAAGGCGACACACCAGACGGTGCCGATGACACCGAACACGTAGAAGATGGAGGGCCAGCCGCCAGAGAAGCCGTATGCTGACAATAGGCCGGACAAGGGCATAGAGATCACCGTACCGAATTGTGCACCTGTATGAGAAGAAACGGATTAGGAAAGAAAGAAAAATTTAGTTTACTTGCACCAGGTACGACGCATACAGTAAGAAAAAAACAAAAGGAAAAACTTAAATACAAATAGGGAAAGTATGCGTCACAACCGCGCAAAACGGCCATCGGTCAACATAATGCTGGGAGTCGCGTGCGAGACAGACCCACAGCGCTGGTTTTCAGCGATAATGGAGTTTTGTAAGAGTAGCTGCTAAAAAGACCAGAATATGACGGCAACCTGAATATTTAGATAAAGTACCTTGCGCTCACTAGTGAGCAAGGTAATACATTTAGATATTTTTTTCCTGGGTGTCTTCGTTACTATTTAACAGTAGCATAATATGCTCTGCTGACAGTATTTTCTTGGTTGTTGATTGTTATTTATCAATTGTCGACATAAATCTCGGCACGAGGATATGAGAGATGTTTCCATCTACTTTCTTTTTCTTTATAGAAGATTGTATTAAAATCTTACCGGCATATACGGCGGCTCCCATCCTACTCCTCTCGTTGGGGGGAATCCACTTCGCCAACATAGCGTGAGTGCATGGTACGATTGGTCCCTAGAAAATAACATTTGATTTTTAAATCAGTAATTTGAAATTAAGGTAGGTACCTAAAGATGTTTTACGAAAGAATAACTGTTGAATTGGTAAAAAATTATTCAAGTCAATCAGAGATTCTGTTAGCATAGTTCATGTGTGGAGTGGCAAAGAGACTTACCTCGCCCAAGCCTTGGATGAATCGGACCAGGATGAGATATTCGTAACCAGCCTCAGCGGCGACCGGTACCAAGAGACCGAACACTGAGTTGACCAACATTCCGATACCCAGGAAGTAACGGGCTCCGAACCTGAGAAAAATAATACAGGTTAATTGTTAGAAAAAGTTCGGCTGGAGGGAGAGAAAATAGAATAGGTAAGACTTCTTTATCGTCAAGTCTAATCAGATTTGTTATGTCATTCATCATAATAGATGAACCTTGTCATCATAAGATGACAAGGTTCTCTTGATAGATTACTGTAATTTCCTGACCTGTGCATAATTTATTTGTGAAAGTTGTAAAATGACGCTTAAATTATGTACCTACTTTATTTTAAAATTACTATGTAAGTAAACTTAAAAAGATTAATTATGTGTTTTGACTGGGAAAACGTGACGTTACTCTAAAAAAATTAAGTACTATCACGACGACGGCAGTCTCGTTTAAAATATTTTTAACAGACTTCAAAAAGGAGGAGGTTCTCAATTAGACTGCTTTTTTTACTATCACGATTCACGAGACTACAGTCTCGTTTAAAAGATTTTTTTGTACCAATTCGTAGATTTATCCATAAGCTGTTTAAAAAAATTAAAGAGTATTACAAGTCGACCAATCACATCGCGTCTTTCATCTCGCATGTGATTGGTCGATTTTTCATACTCTTTGCCCTTTGCCTTGCCGAATTTATTACGCAATAAGTCTGCAGGTAGGTCAATATTTCCTACAAAAATACTAAATAAGACTACAAGTAGATACAATGCAATATAAGAGGTAGAAAGCGATAGGACCGAACATCTTTCCTTGGGGTACGCCCATGACCCGCAGTATAACGAAGGTAACTTTATTATATATAAGTACTACTGATTTTTGTACAAACCTTTTAGACAAGATTCCGAAGGGTATCTGCGTGATGACGTATCCATAGAAGAAGGACGATAAGATGTAACCCTGCAACGTCGAACTCCAAACGAACGAGCCGTCTTGTGATGCCTGAAGCAATAGAAAATACATTGTTAATGAGACATTAGAAAAGATTTACGACACCCGCTTTTATGTGAGTCCAAATATTTCCTCCTAGTCTTCAAGGATTTTGAAATTGGCACTAAATGTCTGCCTAATGCCATGCTTCTATGCCAAAACTAAAATCTTAAAAAATCGCTTATAATAAATACTGTAATGCCAGGTACGGAAAACTTCTCATTATGGTGTACCTACGAGACTATAGTTCTTGCGCTGTTTGAGAAACTTGATACTAAATTGTGACGCACGAAAAAAAAAGCCTATAGGTAGTCCGTTTTTTAGCACGCGAAGTACATACAATCGAGTCATCTAGTTTGATATATGTCTGTGGTCTCGCGTCTCTGTTTCTGGGCTAACCCAACAATTTGTACTACAAAAGTACAACTCTGAATCATCAAATAGGTACCTACACCTAGTCAACTCCCGGTAACCTTTGTTTTGAAAGTCTAATGCGGCGACCAGGTTTCTCCCACGGCTCCGTTTCTGTGACCTATCCCACAGAAATCGTGTATTTTTTCGGAATATAAAACCTTACTACTTCCATAGACTACCTGTTACAAATAATACATAAACACTACTACAAATAATACTGTTACAATAAATAATACTACTAATAATACTTTTATATATTTATGATACTTATTACATAGTTTATAAAATAAAATGATCTACTTACACTGGTCTCATTCCCGATGGGCACTCCGCACTCAGTATCAGTCGGCTCCGAGATGACAGGCAGCGCTGTGTGGTTGACCATGGCCACGATGGCGACAGACATATTGGTCCTCATGATATAGGCGTTGGCCATCCCGAGGAATAGCATGAACGTCACCCAGTGACGGGTGCCGAGGCCACCTGGGCGAAAGAGAAAGATTCGTTAGTAAAGTCAGACTTAGGTGTATTTGTCAATGCATTTGATCTTACGGCATCTCTTTGGAATAAGGGAGTATGCTGGTGCCAATAGGGCAATCAACATCAACTTTTTAATGTTCCCACTGCTGAGACACGGGCGTCCTCTCCGTGAGCGAGCTAATATGTTAGGAAAATAGTTTACGTACTTAGTTCAAAAACTCATTAGAGAGACCTAGAATAGAATATACTTTATTGTACACCAAAAAAGTTACCCAACCAATAACTATCATATTGATTGATAAGAGGTAGAAAAATTAATAAGAACCAAAGCAATTTTATTTTAGTAACAATGGAATAGCTTTGAATCAATACACTGATGACTGACTTGATAAAAAAACAAGTACGAGTTAGTATGGTATGTAAACAAACAACATATACAAGTTATAAAGAAAAAAAAGAAGAGAACCTAACTTGTATACGGCAATAACCTCCCAAGTCCCAATAGATAAAATGGATAGAGATAATATGTACAACACGATTGTATTAAACGCATTAAGATAACGTGTGGCTGAAAATTAGATCGATAGGCAGATAACTGCAGGACTCCGCATGGTACCGACACTACAAAGAGACGAATAGAAGGACCACTCCAATGTTTATATTTATCAGTCAGATAGAAAAAAGAAAAAGAAGAAGAAGTAAATTAGTAACGTCGACTAGCAAGATATTGTTAAGACCTATATGACTTCTGAGGAATTGGAAATCAAGCACACGATCACAGCTGAAGTTTGAAAATTGCCAAAGGCAAAACCGGAGGGTGGAGGTTTTGAAAGACGGGCATTGGCTATTTTCCAGTTATGAAGGCTCCTTCTTATCATGGATAAAATGGTCTTTCTGTAGATGCGAATTCTATTGTGTGCCTATACTCATGTTCATGACGTCATTTTATACGCACATTTCGGCACACCAATTCGTTATTTATTGCCATGGCTAACCGTACACTGTTTGTTATGGTGGTTGTTTGTTTGTATCATTATTAGCTATTCTGTCTGTGGACAAGTAATCTACTGGTTATTTTGCAATATCTCCGTTCCTTATAACTGCTCAAAAGCTGTCGTTAGTTAACACGAATGACAAAGTTAATCCAAATTACCCACTAACCCAGAAATGAAATTTTCTTATTATTATCTTTTTTTTTTTACAATACCTACCGTCTATGCGCATCTGTACTTGAAATTGCTTATGTTTTGTTTTATATTTTATTTCTCCTCGTAAGTGATTTGTAATCTTTGAGAAATAAAGAATTTTAAACCGTATATCTACAATTTTGTCAAATAATATGCATTTGTATTTTCTCTATGTTCAGCAGTGCATGTAGACTTTTCTTCCAAACCATCGTGACCGTACTAAGTAGATCGCTACATACCTGAACTTTAAGAATCGTTTCAACAAAAAAGTACCAGATATATAGGTACCTATTATGTACGCTGATGAATATAATTTCAACAAAATAAAGGTATATATAAGTCAGTTGATTAATAGATATAATAAGGAGTTTTGAAAGTAATCCGCCTGATATGATAAATGATAAGATGAAGGGTAATACAGGAATATTGTTCAACAAGCAGAAGATAATTACTTTGTATGTTTGATTGCCAGCTATCGACATCATGTCAATGTTTGTAGAACATTAACTGCACTATAGCATACCATGTCATGTATCATATACATAGGTACGATTGTATAATAATGTATAGCAGCTTTCTAGATAACCTCATGAATGTGACTTGCCTATAACCTACAGGAAATTTCAATGTCGAATACCCGGAATGACAAAGTATTATATTTATAAGCATCAGAAATTATTTCACTATGAGATTCCAAAATAATAAGGTAGACTGCCAATAAGTTTGAAAAGATCACTCAAATTCACACAAATAGTGAAAATGGCAAGAAAGATTTATGATCTTTATTGTTTACGATCACTAAAGTATGATCTAGTGGCAATTTAGGTAACCATGCAATAAAATTGTTGAGGCAAATTTAATTGTATTTTTATGTAGATAGGTAGTATCCGGACATAGAAGTTCATACATTTTGCAAAGGAAAGCTTTATAAACTGAACTGAAAAACCGCCATATTGGAAAGTCAATCACGTCACCGCTGAAGCGCGGGCAAGCAATTTATTAACATAAATGATTTTATTTCTGTAAGTTGGTTTGTACAAACACTTTTACATGTCGAACATATTTTTTTAAACTATATGAGGTCGGCGTTTCCTATCTGACTACTCTGAGAAGAAAGGCCGAAACAAACACAGAGATCACAGTCTCTTTTAAAGTCCAGACAAAATATTGGTTAGATCATGTGATGACCATGTAGACTGATGTCTGAAATGGTCTTTTGAGGAAAGAACCAGCCAGATTGAGTGGACCTGTCCAGTCAGTGCACGCATTTGTCAATAACCGAGCAGCTCAACTCAGAATTTAAGGAGCTCAACGATTCGACGAACAATACCAAAGAAAGGACATTCGGGTAGGCCGCATAAACTACTCAAACTGCCAGACCATGATTAAAAACTAAGAAAATTTTAAATTAAAACAAAATAAAAAAATGATCCATAGGATATACCTAGTTTTTGAATTGTAAAAATGGACATGTTCTCAACGGACTACAATTTCAAGACTTGTCGGTAGCGGTACCTACATATTTACGAATCCAGAGGATTTCTGAATTACCTACGTCATTCAAACATTTTCAATCGTATATTTTTGTTACTTCATCAAAGGATATTTATTATTAGCAACTGAAGTCTGTAAGTTATATTTTAATATCTAAATAAGATAGCTCTTTTAATACTTACTTAAGTAGGTGTTTTAAAAAAAATACTCGTTAGGTATATAGGTACATATAGCTGTTTCTACGTTAAACTGTACAAAATAAATAAACAATTAATCAGTGCAATATTAATAAGGGGGACACGTCAAACAAAACCACAAACAGGCCACATTAAAAAAAACCGGGCAAATATGGTTGGAAAGATACCCTGACCATAAGGAAATACCCTATAATACTTACTTAATCCACTTCAATTTATTAATCGTTATTTGTTCCAACTTTTAGGCTTAGCACGCCTTGCGGTTTTTAGCCGCGCAGTTTTAATTCACGCGAATTTTTATCCGCGTACTGATTCACACGCACTGCGGATAAAATACCGTGCCATTAATTTCTCTTTCTACCTGTTCATAGAGCTCAAAATATTCGCTTGAATTTAATCCGCGCCGCGGTGCAGTTGATTCTATGGCAAAACAAAGATTTGTTACAGATTTTTTAACGCAAGTGCGTGCATCTGCGCAGAATTTGAAATCGTGCGAATAAAAACAGCAATGCGTGATAAGCCTTAGATCACAAATATGACATAGGTAATCATAAAAAAATATTATAGATACTTACAAAACAAGACGTGTAACAATAAGTAGTACCTATTACCTATGCCAAATAAAAAATCTAACTGAAAATAGTCTACACACAGATCAAAGCCGTACGAAACTGTAGATGGTAAACTGCCGTAAACTTGGCAATCAATACTAATTCGTGTAGGTTCGAGCCAAAATGTCAGTTTTCCATCACGTAGCAGATTGCAATCTATCAAATAAGCGCAATTAGAAACATGACTGAATTGGTGTAGGTAATCAATTTATGTAAACATGAAATAGGTAATACTTAGACAATTATTTTTATATGTTTGTGAATAGAAACACTGCTACGCCGCAAGATTAAATAAGAACTTAGCTATGAAAAGTCTAAGATCGAAGTAGTCCAAATGAATCCAAATCTTTGCATGCTACATTTGAGCACTTAATGGACCTAGAACCTATGTTTCAGCTGTGGATCCAGCTAATCTCTTCATTCGCGCAAATATACAAAACAAATTAACATAGATACAGACGGCTAGCTACCATTATCTAGGCATTTAGTTACAAAAACATTTATGTCTAAAGAACAATTTTCCTTTAACAAAGGCGTAGTCTACATTTTAATGGGGGCGATGAATGTCTGTGTGTTATTGTTGCCTGGTGTTGTGTCAATATGGAGATTCCTATTCATAAGAACATTATGGAAATGCTTCTTTGGTTTAAACATTTTGGAATAGTGGAGCAGTAGCATTATGGTATTTACTGCTTGTTTCCGAATGTCATAACCCCGATGGCTAATTCCCGGAAGTCATCAGATCGAACGTCCGACTCGCCGAAATTCCATAGCATCGATGTACCTACCACAATTTCGAATAGTCATTAACGTTTTTTTTTTACATTGTAACGATAGTTCTATCCAACGAATGTCTATTGGCACGACGTGCCAGTAAAGTCGAAAGCTATTCAACCTAAAATATTCAAGAAGACTATAAGAAGGAATATAAAATGGAAATAAAAATCATACCAGCAGGGTTTTAGGTCTATCCACACATATCAGGGCCGTGCCCGGGACGTGACAGGGCCGTGCCCAATCATTGAAGCTTCGTCACTGGCCCGTGCACGGACACGAGTATGTGAACGAGTTTTTATAAAATGTACACAACGATAATTTTTGAGCACCTGACGGGACACGGTCCGTCCACGTCCCGGGCACGGCCTTTAATCAACAGAATTTTCTAGATAAATAGAAAAAATATATGAAAAAGATAAAAAAATGTAAGTAAGAAAAGTACTTATGTGTGAAATCCGACATAAAACATTCAAGCAAAAAATATCCTCAGGTTTCATATACCTACCTACGTAGTTGCCAAGATAGTTGCATCGCAGCTATATTTAGAAGTTAACTGGAAAGAAACGCGATCTTTTTGATAGACGGTACGCCATGCCACTGGAAATTGAAACGTTTGAAAAAAGAACGTGAAGAAAGCGTGCTTTGTAATTTGGTATTTTCGTCCCCAAAAAAAACATACTGTACCGATATTCTTATTTCAAAATGCCTGCCTAAATAGTAAAGTTCTGCTGTCAAATGAAACTGAATTCACTCTTGACATAAAGACCCCGACGGTTGTAGCTATCGGGAAACAGACTCCGGCAGGGAATTCCACTCCACGCATAATGCAAGAAAAAAAAAATCCAAAACGTTTAGTGCGTATGGGTGGAATGTCCACCATGTACCGATTCCGTATCGCCGTACGTCTTGTAGTCTGTTGATGAAACGGGTTAGGGAGAATTAGATCATGCAATTCCATCGCACACTCCCTGAAATTTAACCGTTAATAAACCAACAAGTTCAAGGCTCTAAAATTTTGCCTCGACCAGTGCTTCATTGCCGATGAGCCTCTTGACCCGTTTTTCGATCGAGTTTAGTTAAACACCAATGTAGGTATCAAAGATTTTCTCTACCAACAGCTTTAAAGCTAAACACGTGTTTATTATATCACGAAGAGCACGTGCTTTCAGTATTTACTTTGGGTTGCGTAGGAGCCATTGTTTAAAGCCGAATAAAAATAAACTGATAATATTTACAAGACTCACCATATTTTTGACTTGATTGAAAGATAGCGCCAAAGTCAGAAACTAGTATGTGAATAGAAAATCTAAACTAATAGGTCAGCTCTGGAAGATATTGACTTGTTTACAAAATTTTATCACATATCTACAATATCCTCGAGTGCCATAAATCAATCTGTATCCCGACAAAATGCGTGGTTCATAAGAAAAATGCCATGGGCAATGATATTCAAATAAACAGATTCGTTATACACTCACAAAACAATTGAAAAAAGTGTTCCATACTCACACTTTTCAATCATCTGACATTTCAATACAAGTCGAAAGGGATGGCTTGATAAAACCAACAAGAAAAAAAGAGACAGCTAGTGTTTGTCACTTGCGTGTGAATGTAAACAAACATTATTCTGACCACCAATGTTTTTATCTTTTTCTAACCTCCAGCTATCAGAATATTAGGAAAATAATTAAATAAATTAGTAAAATGAGGCGTATTGCGGACTTACATACGGTATGAGATCCCTTCTGTTTTATGTACTTTGATATCATAATTGGTACAATTTCTAAATACACACGCTGGCATTTTTTTATTTTGTTTTTGTTTCAACAAAGCGTATCGCTCTTCGCCATGCGTGACATAAACTAAAGACTAAAGTTCACAATTGTGACCTATTCGAGTCTTCACAATGCGCACGCTCATAACATATCTGTTTATTTGAATATCATTGGCCATGGGCGTAAAGTCGCGGGCAAAACCATGAACCTAGTTAATAAAATAAAATAATAATAATGTAATAATTACCCCGAAAGGAGCGATAAACACGTGTCAACATATATTAAAGTCATGATATTGAGATTGCAACGCTTGATTGATGAAGATGATTCTTAATGTTGATATACTATATATTTCGCCAATTTAGCTGTCAACTCCCATGTACAGCATATTTTTATAGTTTACTGGATAATAAATCTGTTTCATTGTAAAACCGGTAACTAGATGGGGCTTTTCCGAACACTGCGAAATAAATCTCACGAAAGGCTCCCAATTATTTACACAACAATGCGACCACTTTTCATAAACATTGATCTAAAATGTCGTATTATCTCGTCTCACTTGTCTGTGGAAGCCTGAATTTGGTGGTGTGTCTGAGCGAAATTAGGAAACAGATTAAAAACCTCAAAGCATCAGCGTTATTTTGAAGTTCCAGTTTGACGGAACTGTTTGAAAAACGTGTGCAACAGACAGACAAATCCATAAATTAATCTGTAATAGCTTCAGAAATTGGCAAGATTTATGTTAGGTGGGCGCGTCAAAGGCCCCGCCGTCTGCGCATGCGACTTGTTACGAATGTTACGATATCGATACAATCCCTAGCATTTCAAACATCAATTCTAAAATAGTGTGGCGGTTGTGTCATCATCACTATTTCAGCCGAAAGACAATCACATACCCCAAGCGTCCCCACAGCGACCGGTCCTGTTCTTCTCGCATTCAACGGTGTTCCAAGGCCCTCACCAGCTCATTGGTCATATTTTTACCCACAACGGAACGGAGACGGTATATTTATTTATTTATTTATTTAATACTTCATGCACATACAAGTAGAGAGGCGGACTTAATGCCTTAGGCATTTTCTACCAGTCGACCTTTGGGTGATGGAGAGATAAACAGTGGTAGGTGCAATATAGAAAGTTAAGTAATGGATTATTTAAATATAAACAATAAATACAATATAATTATACCATATATATTCAAAATAATAAACTAAATACATAAATATACTTAAACATTAGTAGTAATAGATAAATAATTGAAAAACATTAGCGCTGTTACGATACTACTGCCAACTTCTTATGGATTTCCTGGGGTAGCGCATTCCACAGAGAAATAGATTGAACGAAGAAAGAACGGTGAATGAAGTCAGAGCGGTGAGTGGGACATTGTATATGCGTTTGGGGTGAGAGGATGTTTGTTTGTGCAAATCCGTTGCCATTTTTTTAGGACCCCTTACAATATAATGCATTGGTAAATGACTGGTAGGTATAATAAAAGCTACATCTTCGCGTTCCAACAATATATAGGTACTGTCTACAGTGTCTACTCATTAAAGTTATGTATCTAATTTGTTGTTCATGGAAGCTTCCAATCAACCACAACCAGTAACAAACAAGTCTGGGCACTTGTACAGATTCCTCTATATTGTTTGTGGATGCCGTACGCGTGTCAGACAAATTAATCCAACGCGACGATGCACTTAAAATGCTTCCCTTTGTGGATAACTAAGAACGGTAATTACACATGCATATTGTGTTATTGTCTGCTAAACAGCTTTGAAAAGGGTGAACAAACAATGGAGTAAACGTAGTGTTACATACTCTTTGTATCAAACTAAACACAAGTCACAAATTAAACGCAAATCCAGTAATGCGATTGTCTATGGAATAAATAATTCAACCAATCAGCTAACGCGTGTTTGACAGCTTGTTAAATGCGTGAGTTATTTATTTTTCGTTTTACAAACTGGGCCTAAGCCACAACACAAAAATTAAGTGGCTTGGAATTATGAGGTATAGATACACAAATTACTAAATCATGATAACACCCCGAATTAAAATATTGGACCAATTCAGTCACACAACTTTCTATAGTAGGTACCTACATCTACATTGATTTTATTAAAGCATCTTCCGTCAGAATATTTATATAATATTTTCTCGTCATCAAAACTAAACAGTATTCTTAGAAAAGCTTTGAAATAGGCAAGGTAGATCACGGTGCAGAAAAAAATTGGCAGTCAATGGCAGCTAAACTTCTTTTGGCGCCAATTTTAAGCAAAACCATAGAGGTGTTTATCCAGAAATATTTTTTAAGAACATCAGTATGATGACAACAGCCACATGCTTAAACATTCTTCAAAGAATCAAATGTTTAGGCATGGCACGCACTGCGATTTTTATTCGCGCGAATTTTTTTCCGCGCATTCTGTGTCCTATGGAAATGTATGAAGCTGCACGCACTGCGAAAAAAAAATCGCGCCCAAACAGTTCTAAAAAATTCGCGCGGAAAAAAATTCGCGCGAATGAAAATCGCTGTGCGTGCTATGCCTTACACCAACCTTTATTGTCTTGCTTGACGCAATAATTATTGTGTTAGCTTTTGTTATCTTTTTCAAGAAAAGGAAGTTAAATAATTTACCTAACCATTAAAACGATTGCGTGGCGGCGAATAACTACTATATACACAAGTGTTAAGGCTGTGGTTAAGGGTAGCTTTTGCTCAAAAAAGGTGTTTTTGGCCCATAGATTTCATAAAAGAAAGACGCGTCGTGATAACTGCGAAATTATTCTGTTTTTAAGACAGTTTGAGTAGAGAACAATTGCTATAAGACCTTATAAGTACTGTCGCAATTTCTCTGTCAAAAAGTTCCATAATTAGTCGCCTAAAATTCGCAGCGAAATAAAACACGCAATCAAAAATGCTAAAAGCTTTGGCTTGCAAAAATCATTATTACTACCTACAGAATTATAGGAATATTTCAGTCTTGAGTCTACAAATGTACGGCACGCGAGATACCGAATAATTACGTCACTTGCTAAGTCAGAATCAGAACACGGTTGACGCGGCATCTTAAAACTGCCTGCATTGAAGACCAAGGCTATAGAACTTCAAGGTTTTCGTGACGAACTTGATAACGAGTGCTAATAAATTGTGAACCAATTTTTTAGTAACTTTATAGTATTTTATCAATATGATTTAAATGTGGTTATTTCCTGATTGTGATTGTATGAATACAGGGAAAATTGTAACGTAATTTATGGTGAGTAAGTAGCCTGTTGTAGTCATGAGCTAAAAGTTTCGCTTTCGGATTTTGTATTTTTTGTAAGTTTTTTACTCAGTTACATTTTCTTGAATGGATTTTCATTACGTAATATTTCCTTACGATTTGGAAAATACTTAGTCTTTTCCTATTATGTGTAGGTGGAGTGCCGTCTATTGACGTCGCGAGTTCATTGACCTCCCTTATATCATACGACTATGACCCTCGCACTCGGTTAAATCTAAATGCTAACATCGGCACCTATCGATGGGAAAAATCAAATTTGGAAAAAAATATACTTTTCGTAGTTTTTTATTCATAATTTTCATTCATACGAAGTAGGACAACCAATTAATTATATGTACCCATCGCATGTGAATAACACGCTTCCTACATAGTTTCATCATTGATTCAAAATAGTTTTAAACCTGTTCAGTTTTCCTAAACACTAAACAGCAGTCGGTACAAAACTTACACTGACGTTCACAATAGAATGGACCGACTAGCCACCAACTAGCCGAGCTCCACGGTCTGACACAGCAGAATGTATTGTAAAAATAGAATACCCTTTATTTCTCAATTTGTACACCATAACAAATTACATACAATTAGAAGTTTATATTTCATGGATCGTGTATCAAACTGAAATTGTTCGCAGTTCCAGGAAAAAAATGGCGAGTGTCAACAAAAAAGGCGCCAAAGTTCCGAATCGAGATTTGAGATATCGGATTCCGTAGAATCAATCAAGACATGCGAAACCGAATAATGATTATTTTGTATTCGAATCTCATGTGGTAAGAAAGTCAATGGAAATAATTTCCTCTGGATACCTACCTCAATATTTTTTAATCAATATTGTTTGGATTAGCAATTTTGACATATTTCAGAAGCTTCTTCCTTTAGTTTTTCCTTGCCCATAGAGTTGCTCAAATGCTCACTCTATTATCGACGGCAAAAGAGAATTTTCATTGTTTTGGGAACTTATCGTCTTAAACAGCACTATCTCATTTTCAATTTCATCGAACCCAAAGGTCCGTAGGCTTGGCTGTCTTTGGCTTAATTTGCCGAGCAGATAACCATTGTCTTGTCTTAGAGTACCTCCCTACCGAGGCTGGTGATAACTTTACAAAATAAGTATACATAACAGCAAACTATAGTCTATAGAGGACCATAGTAGGTTTAAAAAAAATTGCAGTCATTTTGATCGCAGTAGATTGTCGGCCCCGCATCGTAGTCATTACCTTCAGAATTCTACAGGATTGTGTTCAGGCATTGTGACAGAGTATATAAACACAACAAAACCTTTGTGGGTTACGAACGGCCTCCAAAGTTGGATCATTACGAATTATACTTATCTTGTCATTCTTATAAATCACGGTTAGAGTAAGCACATTTTTATGAAGCTTCTTATTGCATAACATGATATGATTGCATTGGATTAGCAATCAGTCTAAAATAACTTTAGAATGCTTGTTTTTTTTTTGTTGTTCACTGAAGAAGGTAGAAATGCATATCTACGTTTTAAGTAATCAATGATGACACTGTTGTCAATGTTTTTTCTCTGCAGAGATCAACGTTTTTTGTACGCGGCAAGCATATGACTTTACTATAAAGTTCAGGCTTGTATTAGATTTTTGCCATCAGATAACAAATTGAGGTAGACTTACAAAACTACGACAAAATATTTTCAGAGTTTCCATGAATTAGGAATTCTACGTGCGTAGATACTACTATCGTCTGAGCTTCACGTAGGTACCTACGTAAATTGGCCCCATCACGTATATTTTAGTTGTAACTAGGTGTAGATGAAATACAATTAACAGGTTATATTGCTAACTCTGTTGTCTATTATCGCCACATATTCTTCATAACACAATTTATCGCCAAAACTTTTCAGTTTATGATCCTTAGACTCTGCCAAAACTGCCCTTGACTGAATGTAATGAATGTTGGGGATGAAAAAATATCCAGAACGTGACTTATTTTCAATTTTAATTTTACAAAATGTATCAAAAGACAGTTTTTTGTTAAACTTAGACCAGTTCATTGGTATCAAAAACATCTTTTTCAACGAGACCTTGAATAGTTTTCTTTGAATTATTGAGCCGACAGCCGACACAACCAGTACAGAAAACATTAACAATGATGTAATTTTTTGCTTATTTAGCGAAATTTCTTGTAATTGTAAGCTGTCGAGTTTTTGCATCAGCAATTTCAGTCACAATAACAATCCATTTCCTATTACTTTACTTTTTGGTCAAAGATCACGTAGTTACATATAATGAGAGTGAACTTATGAAAGTAATTAAAGACTTGAGTGACAATTAATTAAAATGGCTACCTACTAACGAAATGAAGTCAGTGAATCAAGAGGAAAATGGAGGAGAATGATACGAAGGGCTCAAACAGGCAGTGAGAGGAAGGGAGAGAGAGAGGAAAATACATCCAATCATTCCATGCTTCTCTCTCTGTATTTTTCTTTTGTTTGGTATAAGGATTTTCAACCAGACATCTAGAAATTCTGTTTTAGACCACAGACTGTGATTTTCTCCAAAACCAGAGACGATGGCACTCAGGCTGAAAATAAACAGACGACTGACGATTTTACTGCCGTAAGTATGAGTATCCGTTGAACTAAATCTGTATCTTCCTTCTGAGATGAAAGATACTTATTATAAAATTAATGATAAGAATTATACATAGTATGAATTATTAATATATGACATTTAGGTATAATAACTCAAATGTTTGATGGATGGAGTTTTTCTGATCAGTTTATTTAGATATTGCTGCTACACGATGGGTAGGACCTAATAAGACTTATCGTTAACATTGGCCAGAAGTTCAAGATTTGTACAAAATGCCGACATTTTTAAAAATCTACATTAAGTGATGGAGCATGATGCAAAAAAAGCTATGTTTACTAGATTACGAATTCTATGTTTGAATTTTACATCCTTTTTCTCTGAATTATTTTGACCTAATCGAATATTTTACTACGGTCAGCTCAAGGGCATCAACGTATTCAAAAATGTTAATAGAAAACATTGTCCTAAGAAGTAAATGCTATTTCAATGCCGCAATGTTGACACTTGTTGAATATTCTTGGCTATAAAGAAACCAATAAGTGTGGTGACACTTGGAGGATGCCATATTCAGCAGTGAAATGATGATAACCATAGAAAAGCAATTGCTTAAATAATCTGTAGCTATAGGTTCCACTGTTCATCCTATAGATGTTAGGTTATTCAAAGCATTTACTTATAGTTCATCTTCATCAGATCTTTTATCCCGCGCACCTATTAATTCAACAATCTTGGAAGCCATTGCAGATTTAAGATAAGCTAAATAAATGAAGATCGTTTATTTCTTGCCCTCATTATTATTCCTATCGGAAGGAATCGTATGACGTCGGCTTTTAATTATGCTGATTGCTGATGATGATTTACTTAATAATACTACTGAATGCAACAGGATGTTACGGGGGTTGGTGGTCATTAAAGTGATGGAACATAGTTTTATATGCATTTATGGTAGGTACTGTTCCTAATATTTAATAATGAATGACATAGGGCTAAATATAATAAAAATATTCAGCCCAATACATTTTTTGTGAAAGTTACTAGAATGTATCTAATTCGGGTTGAGGATAATGAATCAAAACAGCATTATGACTTAATTAAGTAAGAATATGAAAATGAAAGACGATGCTAACCACTAATACGTCGTACAACACAAAACTGCAAAGCTATAGAAGATTCCGATTACATTCTTGTAAACGACGATCGACACGTGTTCCGTTTTGAATGTTGTGATTAATCAAAACATTGAATGTAACGAAGCATATTATATTAGCGTATTGTTCGCGCTGTAACAATCTGTATCGTACGATAAGCATGGGGGGTATGGACGACCTTGCCCGTGACGTCATCCCAATAGGAGTCACTACAACAGAGGGACGCCTAACTCAAATAGTAAACAGTAGGGCAAACTCACCGGCTTTGCTCCCAGGGCGCTGATCTTCCAGACCAGCCTGCTCCCACACCAACACGTGGGTACCGCGACTTGATGAAACCATTTTACGAACGAGAGGAAAGCACAAAAAGAATCTTATTTTAACTAGATTATATTAAAAATTAATTAAACTAAAATGCGTCTTTTGAGCTACCACCTACGTAACGTTGGTGAGCGAGCCAACGAGTGGTTGAGAGTGACAGAGGGTGGACATGGCGAGGGTTGATCACGTGACGGAGTAGGAAGGCTCTGCTGAAGCAGACTGTTGACCGACTGACGGTTGTGAGTCGACGCGACGCGCCGGTAAATATAGGAGAGGAGTGCGGGGGCAGAGGGGTCGGGACGGGACGGCGCACGCGCTCAGGGCATGCGATGACGTGAGCGGTTCAACTTTTTACTGAACGCTGAAAGCAGTAAAAGGAATAGAGTAGGTGCCGCTATACAGCGACAGTACAAAGCGCTACAGCGGCGGCGGCGCGACGATCATTTCTAAAAAGTGGCTCCTGTAAACTGGAACGATGCACTTGACTGTTGAAAGTCAGACAGATAGTCGACATGCTTTATTATTGATAGTAGGTTCTATGCAATTTTATAGCGCAAAGATCACAGCGGGGTTTCTGTAGACTAATGCCAGAATTCAGTAGCTTGGTATTTATGTTGTGGAAACATCACATATGAAGCTGACTATGACAAAGATAAAAAGACTATAGTCCATGTCTAAACTAAGGCAAACAAACGTCCGCCGCCTGTTTTGAAATTCGAATTGCTTCGCGGAACGGTCATGGCAGCTCACAAAACATTGATAAACGAATCAAAGGCCTTTGTCAAAACTTCGCACATTGGATTTTTAGAACAATATACTTATCTAGTTTTCAACTATCTAATAGCTGACACGCGTCTGTTTCAGAAGGTAAATGATTTCAAATGAAGGGTTTACTTCGTAATATATAGAAAATGTTAATATAAATGTTTCCTTGGCTTATGGCCAGGGTCCACTTTGATAGATGGTGATTGGCCGGCACTCAGCGGTCATTCCCTGATTAGCAAGGGCGTGACCAGTTCCTGAGCAATTATTTTGTTTCAAGCCACAACCCTGAAATGAGAATCGAATAGACTTTTGCCTGTATATTAACGTAGATTTACTTACTGCTGATATGTATCTAATACCTTTAACGAGCAATTCTTGTATCTATATAATCTGAATCTCGAAAACGGCTCCAACGATTTTCATGAAATTTAGTTTGCAGAGGGTTTCGGGGGCGATAAATCGATCTAGCCAGGTCTCAATTTTAGAAAACGTCGCTTTCTCTATTTTAACCCGACCAGAGCTCGGTCGCCCAGGTACTATATATATATATACGAGACATAAAATTATTGTAAGTTTAGGGAGTCAGGAAGTAAAGGGTTTTAAAACCCACATTTATGTTAAATGGGTTCTAATTTAATTCAATTACCTATCTTTAACAACGCAATATAATTTAATCTAAAAGATAGAGTTAGGGTCAAACTACATCTTCAAAGGATTATCTAGTTAAGACATGAATACATTCATGTGCACTGACCCTCCAACATGAGATTTTAGGATTTACCGCAACTTCAGAGGGGTCAATAGGTATTCCTTTAATTACTATAAGTGACTCATCAGAGTCATCAGCGAACACGCCCGCGCTTGCCTCTACGTCATCACACTACAAAACATCAATGCTAAGAATACATTGCGCGTTGTCTTAGTTTCAGTTTCGTTTTACGTTCGTGATGACAGCAGTGTTTTAGTACCTTCCTATTGGTATCGGACTGCAAATTCCTCTGCTAAGTGTGTGTGAGTAATGGTGTCTTGCATAATATCAGAAAGAACTGTTAAGAGGTTGTATTTATTTTATCTATGATATATAGGTATTCTTTATCGCCTTCCGCCTTGACTCCTTTGAGTTGAGACCACGGTTTTGTGTTTCAGTAGTCTAAGCTGATGGTTTCAATTTTTTACTTGAACGATAGGCTGTTCAACCTTATGGCTTCTAGTTGATGACTTCAGCCAGGATTCATAAGGCAATTAGGTTTGTCTTGTCTTCGTGTTTGTCTGTGTTCTCATGTCATCAATCATGGAGTCCCGCAAGGCTTATTTCTGAGCCTGGGCTTAACTCTTTGGCTACATCATTTCTAATCTGCAGATTTTTCAGGCAGTTGACTAAGCATAAAAAGATAAAGAGTAAAGTGCATATGAAATGATTCAGCCGGAAATAGAGATGGTAATTCAAGATAAGATTACGCACAAGAGTGAATGTTTAATTGCATCCGACAAATTTACTGGTACCTACTAGCTAGGCAGAAATATGGCCAAAAACATCGGCTTATACCCGAAGGGGTATACGACATATCTCCTTAAGCAAGTATCTAGAGCAGGAATAACTTTTCAGACTGTGCATTGTGCTGTTTTTTCAAGATATTTGGTAATCTTAGATCCTTTAGCTCTGAGTTCGGCACTAAAACAGAAGAACCGTGAAGGTAGTTATTATGTCTGTGCTTATCATGCTTTTCTTTCTCTCTTTGTTTTCAAATCTCTCTTTACGTCTGACCCAATCTTAAAATTGGGCTGGAGGGTAAGGGCTCTTTCAATTTAGACGTTTGGTGTGGGACTACTGCGGAGCAGTCCCTACTAAACGTCTAAATTGAAAGAGCCCTTAGAGCCTGCTAGAAAATCTTCAGTTTTCAGCCCAACTGAAAAGGCGTGTAAATTAATTTGGTTCAAACAATAAACGCAAGTGTAAAGCTATCTTGGTTGCCGTGATATAATTAATTTTCATGCCAAGCCTAATCCTAATTTAAATGCCAAAAACTTGCGTGGGTGCAATGTTAATAACTATATTATTATGTGGGTAGTTCATTCATGTTAGTACTTCGGCACTTACCTAAGTGGTACGTCAGTACATTAGCTGCCGCCGACACTGGAAAGCAGAAACTCATCTCAGATTTTCCGGCAACAAGTTACAGTTTATAATGTTTCTCTGGCACAGAAGAGTAGAAACTAATCTCACATTTGCCGGAAAACAGTAGGTACCCTGTCTATCTATTTTTTTTTGACACAAGAAATGAACCTACTTACTCATTTAGATTTTAAGTCAAGTAAGTAGGTATGTACGTGCTGCTATCAAAACGGCGAAGGAAAACATTGCCACATCTTGAATTGAGGATTCAATTCAAACGCGTTTTTTGTATAAATATGTCACCTAGTCTTATTGAAAGCGGGTAAAAATCTTTACAATATTGTATTTCATTGATCGTCTATCTATCCCCGTGGCGTGTAAAGCTGAATACAAAAGATTATGCAAACAAAAAGATCGCACAAAATCCGACAAGTTTATTGACCCTGATCCCTGAGGCGAGTTCCTAAAACGCTATTCTGTCACTATCTTGACCACCTGCTAATTCTATTCACGTTTATCAGATTATCCAATCTATGTAAGCAATAAATTATTCAATAGGTAATCATTCACTTCATCAGATAAAAAGCATCTCTACCAAAATACCGTACAAGTAAGTGGATAGTTCCTCAAAGTAAAGTTGGCGATTAAAGATGAACGCGCACCTGTCCGCGCCGCAGGAGCCGCACGCGCCGCAGTCATCGCATTTTCTCAAGGCCCCGCGCTATCCGCGCCGAACGTGCCGCACGCATTGTATCCACTTCTGTACATCTTGAACTTTATTTTCATATGAATACGGATGATGTTGCCGCGCCACCCTCATCGCCTGCCGAATCTGATGACGTCATCCGCACGCGCTGGTGGAATCCGTATACCTACAGCATTTTGCTGAAATGCGGCTCGTACGGCGCGGATAGGTGCCCGGGGCTGCATACGATTTCATATAAAGATTTAAAAATGCGAAGACTGCGGCGCGTGCGGCTCCTGCGGCGCGGATAGGTGCTCGTCCACCTTTAGTAGGAAACGAGGAACAAAAACCTTACCTACGATATGAAATGCCTAAGTATGTACCTACCGTATCTAACTAGAACCACGGTAATGATATTAGCGTGCTAGAACGAAAAGCCGATCATGACCTTGAACATTGAACTGATTCGATAATAAAAACAACATGTACAATTAAGATGTAAGCATCATTTCATAAAACTTAATATTTCAATAAAATGAAAAGCTGGCGTGATGACTCAGTGAATGCGGAATACGATGGATACTTACAGCGCCATCTAGTAAAGTGTTTTGAAAGTTTTGTCACTGTGTTTACTGCCATCTGTTAAATTCATAACGAAACAATTTGACAGAGAATAACGTTTGAGGAAAAGTTGAGATTGTTTTAAAATAGAGGGCGCTTGCCTGTTGAAATGCCGAAACTGTTTCTCATGCTGAAACTGTTTTGAACGAATCATCTTCTCATTTAAGTTTAGCGCTATATCAATTATATATTGATAAAATTTCGTGAAAAATATCCTCAATGGTATGAGGATAGACTATACGACTACACCAACCCGTTTAACGAAACTGTAGCGACTTTTTACGCGACGTAAACACTATTTAAAAGCCAAATAGATTTGGCTTAGTTCAATAAAATAGTGCTGTGGTTTGTGTTACAACAAACAAAACTCTTTCAAAATTTTCTAACCGCGACGCTCTTTCGCAAATATTCCAAGATGTCTTCTGACCTATATCCCGTTAACTGTTTACGACATAATACTCTGAATAGGTAGGTATTGTCACCTATTGAGATCCTAAGTGCTATTGTGATATGATTGAATAACAGCTGAATAACATACCTTGTGACTGTGGCATCTCATTGTGTGGCGGATGCTACCGTTTAGAATTAGCCCACGCCTTTATTAGGGCTGCTGTGCTGGGTTTTCAGATTTTTCCAAGAGATATACCTACATACTCTACTGTGATCTAGTGTCGACCCGCTGGTGTATTCCAACAGCACATTTAGATAGAATAAAAAGTTACTAGATACTGAAATAGGAAAATATCTTTTCAGTTATTTCGGGTACAACTGTACAAGTCTATTTGAAATATCTGAAAAGAGGTCATTGCACTCATCATCACAAAATAAATAAAACTTTGCATATTCTGCAAGGACTCATAATACCGGGCCGATTCGAGGGAAAACGCGCTCAAGGCATAACAACGGCAACATGTAGGTACGCTATTGAAAAGGCTGTTGGATGCAATGCAGGATGTACCGAGCGATCCACACTGCAAAAGGCCGTAAGACTTAGAGACGCACTGTATATGGTTGCGTTCCTTAGCAATGACAGATCGACGAAGAAGAAGACTGAATACATTTTTCATACGGAAAAGTCCCGTAAACGATTAAATCAGCTGCTCTGTTCCATACATTTATGTTCACGGGTAAATTTATGGAAGCACAGTACAAAATTTTATCCGTGGTTTCAGGGATAAAACTTGTAATCACAAATCACCTAAGTAGGTTCCATTCATATAAATATACATAACTATATTGTAACTAAAAAACTTCTTTAAAAAGGTCGTTAATGTATTGTCGAGCAGATCCGTTGCCCATTGTTTAATAAAGTCTCACGAACAAGCATTATTTTTTTGAAATCTGGGGAATTCCACATTCAAAATTACGTCACTATTTTTTGGCCAACCCTGCCAAAACCTAGCGTGCATAGCGTGGAATACTACCAACCTAACCTGAATCATCTGAGGTGGCGTGTTTAAGGAACCACTTATCAAATTGAGGAATTACACATTTTTTTTGGCAATGCGATATCACAGAGCAACACATCTATACCAATATTATAAAGAGGAAATATTTTTTTATTTGTTTGTACCGAATAGGCTCCAAAACTACTGGACCGATTTCAAAAATTCTTTCACCGTTTGGAAGCTACTCTATCCTCGGGTGACATAGGCTACTTTTTATCCCTGTATTCCCACGGGAACGGGAGCTACGCGGGTGAAACCGTGAGGCGTCCTCTAGTCGTCAATAAAACACATTAGATAACATTGGTTGACAGAACTGACAATATTTAACCGCAACCATAACTTAAAAGCATCATGGACGGTGCAGTTTAAAGCCTGCAGCCAACAAGTGCATTTGCTGTATGTAGTTGATAAGGTTAAGGAGAATATTGCCTTTTATGAAAGATTTTAATTCTTTATGGGCTCTGAAACTTGAATTGTCGCGTAAACGAAAGCGCAAGGGAGCAAGTTCCAAATTCGTTGTAACAACTATCATGGAAGTAGCAGAGTGTGAGTAACGTGCCCAAAAGTATGCAATATAGCTTACGTGACATTTTGTTATTCACCAATCAGAAGTCGTTAAAGGGCAAAATATATTTCCCAAAACTTATTTAGATCAATCAATCCAAAACAATTTGAAAATATGAGTTTTTATTTTGCATTTCGAAAGCTACTCCAAATTAATAATCTTATGGGGAAATCCACATCCGATGTAAATTAGTCGATGTAATATATCCATTGGTTTAAAGTCAATGTAAGAACAAACTAATACATTAACTATGAGATACATAAGCGATTTAAAAGCCACGTGTTCACAAGGCTGCAGAATATCATCATTTATTGCAATACGCCGTAGGACTCTATTAGTCCTCCCACCAGGGCCGGATCTAGGGCGAAGGGGGGCGAGCCGGGCAAATGCCCAGAGTGCCACAAATGAGGGGCAGCCAAACTGAACTAACAGCCCTTTTCATTTCATCAGAAAACCTAACTTATTCGTAGTGTGGTGCTCATTTTTTTTGGCTCAATTGGTTCTTGTTGTAAAGCCACCGCTCGCTACGTTTTCACTGCGCTCGAAGTTGTCAAAAAAGCGGCTTTATCTGATCCGACGGTTAAAAACCGCATTTTTTTACAATAGATACGTAGTAACCTGAAACAAACACAAATAGAATACCTGCAGTACTCAATTTATTTTTTGTTTACAAAAGATTTGTATTCCTTAGATTTGAGAATTAGGAAAAAATAAAAAAGATTAGGTTAGCCACAATTTTTTTTATAAATGTCGCACAAGGTCTGTAGGTAACTAAAAGATCGAAAATAATGTCATATTATATTGTTACAATCTATGGTCATAGGTAAAAACAGTCAGTCTATAAGAGCAGCTACTATTTTGAATAAGAATCCTAATAAAAAGAAAAATATAACTACGTTGCCTCCTTTTTATACTCTTGGCAACTTCAGCCTTGAGCATCCTCGAATTAGGATCATAATTCTATTCAATTTGATACAAAATACTGTAGTGACATCTTTCAGTACCCTGCCTTCAAAATCTAGCACAATGATAACAGCATTAACACTTTAATGACTATGTATATCAAAGCAAACGGTACCAAAACAATAGGGAGGTGACATACTAGGACAGGAGTACCGTTCTGAATGTCAATGGCGAAGGTGGCGTGCGTGTGTTCTCATCCCACAGAGCAACGAGGCGCCTCTACGGGCACAACCAGAGGTTTTGTCAAAACTTTCCATATAAACTAAGAATATCGTTTACTCGTAAAAAATTACGGCCTGTGGGAATTGAGAGAGGTTTGCATTTGACCAATAGGCTAGGTATCTCACCTTAAGGCTAATTCTAATACTTAAAAAACGACCAATACAATTTATCAAAATCATGTCAGCGACAATGAATGTTAATAACTTATGAAATTGTAAGAAAAGTAAAACTAGACGTTCTTTGTCAGATAGCGACTACGACGAATACACGGGATTTGCCGTGTGAGGACCTAAGCGATGATGAAGTCGATAATGGAGCACGCTTGCACAGAAATAATATATTCACTCTCGACTTAAAAACTCCCCGGATATAACTATCAGGAAACAAAGATCCCGACCGGGAATATCATTAGTAATGGGCACTCTAGTCGCTGCTGTACTCTATGGTTCCTACCTTAACATTGTCCTACAACAACATGGTCGTTTGATATTTGAAGGAGCCGTTACGAACGTTTTGTAGCTGTGAAATTATATTAGAATTGAATTGATTGATGAGGTGGGACGCGATTCTATTGTGTTAGTGTTAACGGGAATTCGTAACAGGATTGCTTCTAGAAATTGCTTTGAGTGGTCCATATCTTCTCTTGCGGCTTCGGTATCTAAACTAATAAAATAAAGAGCATATGTAAAATAAAGTACTCATTCGATTACGAAAATCATTTCAATGTTAGAAAATGAACACCATCGCTGTGAGTGCTACCTTTTTTCCCGTAAAAAGGACGGTTTCAGTGGCAAAGGCCACGGGGGCGAAGCATCAGGAAAAATATAGTGATATACGAAATGAGCCAGTCAGCAAGTTTGTTAGTGGAACTGTCTACCAAGTAAAAGAGGGAGTACTACTGGGATCTGCTTTTGTAGAAGCATAATACTCTAGCAGATATCTTAAAATTTCATCGAGAATGTGCTTTAAAAAGGGAGCTTACTACCTAATGCAAGTGCACTTACAAATGACTCTAAAATGCAAAAAATTGTATGTGCTAGACTCTGACAGACAGGATTCATTTACTTAACTCTGCTGCTGTTTCATTAGTCTAAACTCAAATTTAATGGATCTACTTACTACTTAACTAGACACTAATACGTCCTGCCCAACGAAATCCCTGTCAAACGAGATTTGCGAACGGTTCTGAGTAAACTGCATAATATTTAAGATTATTCTAATACTATAAGACTGTGCGCGTGCAGTCCGTCCATTCAACCACTAATCTAATAAAACTGCAAATAAAGCAAATAATGGTTTGTTGTTTATACTTGATTTGGCTACATTGTAAATAAATGCTAAATTTATTCTCCAGGATAATGACCTCAAAGTTGATAACCTAGAACTACAATTTATAATGTCGTGCTAAAATGTCCACTTTTTCAACGAAGTACTAATCCCCAATTGCATAGGTATCTATTAAGCGACATGAACAGGGCACATGATAGAGCAACACATCCAAATTCCCAACTACCACAACTGAAATTCTTAGAAAACAGACTTTGTGCTAAAATCGGCTATATGAAAAGCATCATAGATATATAATCATGAAGATTTTCACATTCTTCACAGGAACTTGTTCCTGAGTACCAAATTTTATCATTATTGGTTCAGCGGTTTAGGAGTAAAAACGTAAGTAACAGACAGTTACCTTCGCATTAAATAATATTAGTACAAAAAAAACACAGTTCTCATTAATCAAAATGAAGATGTCGAAGGTGGTCCATAACTTATGCCAGAACAAAAAAAGGCATTAGTAGTAAAACAAAAGAATCTCTAGATACTAGACACCACGTGGAGCAGTATATGCTACCTAAGCAGCAATACTAGATATATATCATTACAAAGAGTGACAGATAAAAGACGCGTGCAACTGTTTATCAAGAAATTGTTGATACTTTGATAATAAAAACTACAGCAGCTATTAATAAGAAGGAGCATCTAATCAATCGGCATAAATATCAGTCGATTAATAGGTTGTACTATGGGGTTTACTATAAGTGTACCCCTGCCTAAATATTTCGGGAATACAGGCATCATTATTGTGTTTCAATAGGTTATACAAAATATGCAACTAACGAACGAAACAAAACTTCGTTGACGGTATCGATATTGAATAAATGGTATTAAGATGATCACGCTATATAAGGAACCCATTCTCTCCCCTAGTTCCAAATTTGAAAAAAATAACAAATTCCGACGTTGTATATTGCCTAAACTTGTCCACATTCTACATTTCTACAGGTTCGTTTACTCTATAAAAAACATAGTGTCAGTGACTCCTTTACATTTGTACCTAACCTTAAAATAGTTTGACCTCTACTTGAATTTTTTCGTTGCTTATTTTAGGTTGCTTCAACATTTATTGCTTAAAAAGGTATTTTGGATTTATTTCTAGCTTTTGTAATAGTTGGTTTGTTAATAATACCACAAAAACTTAGAATTTCGGTAGCGCATACATTAAGAGCGGTTGCGTACTGCATCCGAGCCGAATCCGAGAAATTTCGGTCAGAAGTAGCCGTAGTACTTCTAGTAAAGGAGGTTACGCACAGTATCCGAACTCCGTTTTGGAACTCGAATCTCGGATTCGGATAAAATTTCTCAGCTTTGGTTCGGATGCATTGCGTAACCGCTCTTACGCACTAGAACTTAGTCCGACCGAATTCAGAACATTTTCAATTCGGATAGAACTCGGAAAGCAAATCCGGAATCGAATCGGATGCAGACCGAAACGGCTCTAAAGCTATATATCGCGTGTTTGACCAGCATTTCGTTGATTTTTACATACCTACCTAGTTTTATTTCCCGTAGCGTGTTGGACAAAGCTTATTATTAGGTTCTAGATTACTAAAACATTTAGGCATCATGCTATCGCCTCACGCGAACTAAAAGCTATGCAATTAATGGGACCAGCCTTAACTTCGCGTGGTTTTTGACAGCTACTTAATGCAACTTTTACTTTTACTTTACAGATAATTGACTTTAAGAGGAGGGAAAGAACAAAGGCATATATATCAGCCGTAGTCATTTCCGAACTATTGGGCGTTTTATGTGAAGGAATGAGGAACATATCGTTAGGAAATTTTCTAATGTGAATGTTGAATGAATGGTTATAGGGAGGAACACCAGCTGTATGGCTAGAAATCATCATCATCATAGTCATCTCAGTAGTCACCGGCGAGCCATTTATCTTCCTATTCCATATTTCTCTGTAGTCGTCACCAACAGAGAAGTATGGAAGAAGAAGAGAATTTGCGCCGACCCCAAATAATTTGGGATAGAAGAGCATGAGTATAATGATGATTATGGATTTTCATATACTGCAGTACTTACTAAATCTCACGATTTTTTATTCCAGCGCTGGTGCATAAAACATTTGTAGAGATAAAATCAGCGCGTAAAATTTCTTATGGACCAGGTACCTATGCGTAAGATCAAACTATTCTCCATAAAGTTACAGATGATGAAATTGAAGTAGCCCTTGTAGAGACTAGACAGGACTAGACTTAATCAGCAAATAAAATCTAAAAGCAATGGGAGTGGAAATATATAGTTAATGATCTTTTTGTGATGAAGACAAAGTAGTAGTAAGCCTCGTAGATAATGTAGAAACCTTCAAATATGTAGTTATAAAGCAGAATTAGTTATTATATTATAGTTTAGTGACTATAGTGCATAGAGCCCTTGAATGAACTGTCTTAGTTAGTCATTGTCACATACATGTTATTATGTCCAGGCAAAATCCTCCAGTTTCGGATTTACTCACCATTGTTTAGTTTGTGTGTCAGACAATATACCTATTGTTAAATTATGGATGAACATTAAAATATATCATCGATGTTGACAATCTTTTGTTGCTGATAAGATTGATTATAAGTATTTTGTATGTACTACAAATACAGGGTCAAATAAAATTAAGGGAGTTAAGAACGTTTCAAACCCTACTTTTAATGGCGAAGTTTGACAGGTTTTCTTGCTTATGTACAGTTTGACAAATACTTGAAACTACAAATTCTTAATTTAGAAATCAGAGGTGAATAACGAAATTTCGTAAAATTGATGAGTATCGATCTGAAAATAAATAAATGTAAACTTTAAATTTCAAGTAATTACAGCTGACTACGGCGTCAATGGCCGCTCGTAAGCAGACTTTAATTTGACTCTGTAGGTACAGAGCATCATCAGCCTTTTAATGTTCCCACTACTGGGACACAAGGCTCCCCTGTGAGAGGGAATGGACCGTAATCCACCACGCGGGCACAGTTCGGGTTGGTGGATGTCAAAAGCCTTCGAATTTTTGGTTCTAGGACATGCCGGTTTACTCACGATGTTTTCCTTCACCGTTTTGAGAGCAGTGGTGATGAAATAATTTACCTCAATAACCTGACACACTAAGGCATGGCACGCACTGCGATTTTTATTCGCGCGAATTTTTTTCCACGCATTCTGTGTCCTATGGAAATGTATGAAGCTGCACGCACTGCGGAAAAAAAATCGCGCCCAAATAGTACTAAAAAATTGCCTTAAAACATATGTGCCTTATTAATGTGTACAAAACGAACAATGATAATAATTTTCTAAAGAATCAAGTCTTTACATATGTACTTTCAGTAATATTACTACAAAGGAATGTCCAAGAGATAAGAAGTTACATAAGTTTACTTTCATTTGTCTGGTAGAAGACCGACAATGTTAGTCTAACAACTTCAACTGGTTTTGTTTGCTATTATCTTAATTATTATCTAGCTGAATTCTTAAACAGAATAACCTTCACAATAATATTAGGTAACATTTAATACTATGGTTTTGAGCTGTTCCATAATAAGAAAAAAACTAGAGCAAGGCATTCATTCAACAGACGATTTGCCTGCGGGCATCGTGGCCATACTTTCCTTGTACTTAGTTTTGTATGATAAGTCCGTTGACTTTACCACAGATAATATCATTCTACACTTAACTAAACAAATTATTTAAAACGTTGCTTTGTGGAGAGCATTAGTCAAGCATCATCAGGAATTAGTTCGAGGTAATCTCAACTTCAAATACCTAAGTAAGTTGTAAAAAAGCCTCGCCTTGTTCTAGATCCAAATAGTAAGTATAATATAAGTAGTTATTCATTGTCATTATTTTTATTAACTCATACTATCCCTCTATCTACTTATACGGTCTGTAACGGAAACTTTCGTGGAGGAAATCTCTTCAAAGTTAGAGTGATGAGAAAGATGTAGTGACTAAAATTGAAAAGAGAATGCTAAGATGGTTTGACCATGTTGAGAGAATTAATAAATGGCGACTAACGAAAGGTATTTACAAGGCAGACGTGAATGGAAACGCCGGAAGGGGACGCCGTAGAAAGATATACATAGACCTTATTGGTGATGTTCTTCAGAAAGTCCAGGTGCACAGTGCTCATAACCAGCGTGTGTATATGACTAGATGTATGAGCGTAAGCGCAGCAAAAGAAGTATTTAAGGATCGTAGCAGGTGGCGTTCTGTAGTTTCTACCTACCCCCATGGAAATAAGGCTAGAGTTTTTGTATGTTTGTATGTAAAACGATATAAAGGATTGATATTTCAAATTCATCTTCATTTTGAAATGCATCTTCATGCTTCGTGATATTCTGAAGCACCCTGTTCATTCATGTCGCATTGGTATATGTTAATAAGTAAATATTTTATCAGTGTACCTATTAGTCACCGTGACTTCTGCACTATGCATAATTACTTTTATAAGTTCCTAATTGGAAGATCATTCTTTAATAAAACCTAACAAGAAAGTCAGTTTTCATAAGAATCACAGTCTAAATGAGATATTACGTTTTATTACAAAAATACAAATAAAACGCCTATGTAACCTTAAAATTATCTTATCACGCAATTACGGCTAAAATTTAAGACAGTGTTTAAGGATGAGTAAACACTATAGCATAATATTTGACTTGGCATTAGTGTTTGGAGTATTTTAACTTTCATGTTTTATTTACTTTAAAATGAGTGATTGTTTTGACTTCCGTAGTTATCATCTTTTACTAGACAAGAACCAAATGTGTGGTATCGATATGTACAAAAGGTATTAAGGACCTAATAAGACCAAGAGCCAGATGACCGAACTACTTACAAAAGATCACAGGAAAAATCTGGATGAGACTACTAGCAAAGGATACACAAAAGACATGAGGCCTGCTACTTTGCAATTAGTGTAAAAAGGCTGCCAAAGAAGATCATGATGAAGAACTTAAAGCTGAACAATAATCCAGCTCATAAAACTAGGTGATAGAACTACTAAAATCACTTTTATTTGAGTTAGGTGAAACCCAATCGGCCAAAGTTAAACTTTGGTAAAGGCATGTATATTTAAGTGTGAAAACATTTTGTTTAAAATCTATTTCCACGAATCAAGTGATTAAGACCTCTAGGTCTAGAAGTGTACAAACCACTCGTATCTGCCTCCCACCTACACAGACCGACAAAATGTTGGTAATTGTGTAAATAAAGGAGTCTCCTAAGGTGCGTTAAAATATCTTGTGTCAATATAATGATTCTAAGTTTAAATTTTTTACGTTGTCTAACATTTTGTAACCAAGCCGTAAAAAAAATTAGACGACGAAATCATTCTTAAAATATAAAGAAGGAGCGAATACATTTACACACAAGGCAAAGGTATACAAGAATATTAATTTGGTAGATTTAGACCCGAAGGCAGAACGTCAGAGTACATTATCTAATACTTTCACTAAGGGGCTGGACTTAGGTTACGATAGTAAATAGGTTAAAATGAAAATATGACAAGGATATCTTTGTTCTGTGGTGGGATACAGCAGGCTCATAAAGACAATGATTTAAAAAAAAATCGATAGCTTTACAACTCTTAAAATAATAACTTTAAGAGTTGCCCACCTATCGATTATACAAAAATATTCGATATTTTCTTAAGATCTAGTTATTTCATTAATATTACAATCATTGTTAATAGGTACGGAAAGTGTTTGTTTCACTTAAGAAATAATATTGTGGTTTCGACACTAACCGCAAAACAATATTGTTATTTGTTAGGGCTTGTGCAGACATCGTTGACTACATTCTTCTGAATATTGCCACATGCCAGTAAGTACACAGTGTACTCAAGTCAGCCAAAAAATGACTATAAGGCAGGAATCGAATATTTTCTAAAATTCTCATTAGGTTTTCATGCAATATTGCAACAATTGAATCCAACAAGTCAAATATAATTAATCACAAAGAATACAGTTTAAGTTCGTTTCACTTTGTTTATGTCACAATAGCAAATAAAGATGCCTCTTATCATAATTTCCTTAGTTTATGCATCTATTGTGGCTACCGTTTAGATACCTAATTTTATGATTACTAACACGTGTTAACACAGCATTATTTTACTAAATTACAAAACTGACTGATGCAAGTACCTGTCTGTTGATATTAAGATCGGACAATCTTTGAAGAGTGCTTTATCAGTTTTTGATATAACAAAATAATTGATAATCAATTGAAATGTGAATCGATTGTTTCTCATATATCTTTGAAATAAAATATTTTCAATATGGCACCCTGGGGAACTCTAACCGTGGATTCGTATAAAGCTTTCAACACAATAGGCAATAAGATTTTGTTGATGAAAATGCGTTCTATCAAATTAGTCCGTGTTTCTAAACAGTTGTTTCTAAACAGTGCGTGTGCAAACAAATGCGATTATTATTCTATAAGTTTATCAAAACATCAATGAATCATAGCTCTCACATATTTTTACAATACAATGAAATTCTATGCAAAAGAATAGCGAATATCATTCGCAGTTCTCAGACAGCAGTGACCTTGAACATGCCTCATTGTCTACGTTTGTGACTTATAAACATGATAAATAAACACCAGGGCATGAAGACAATACATAAAGGATTAAACATTAAATATGTACAAATAAAAATACAGAGGTATTCTATTCGCATACAATACGTAAGTATTTGCTGGCAATCATTAGCAATGAAACTTGCACGTCGTAACTAAAAGTTGATTCTAACCAGGCGATCTATAATAACACAGCCGTCCGTCAATCTTCATCAAATCTTCCCCGAATGCTCTAGAAGCAGCCATTTTTCCAGTTTTCCTATTTTTCCATTTCCATCGATCGGCTGCATAGTTAAGTCTAATAACAGTTTGATTGGCAATTAGCAACTGATTAGGTTTCGTCTCAACGATCGTTTTGCTATTTTAATTTGTGAACCGATTATCTTATTGCTCTTGTAGCGCGGGACCATTATTTATGATTACATTTGGAAGATTTTTTGTTTCGTCTTTATTATATGGTAGGTTATAGCCGAGATATTTGTACTTCTAAAGTATCTCATGGCGCTGCTATTAGGGTTTTTGTCTGATGTGAAATAATATCGGAATTTGAGTGATACTGCCAAATGCCAATTTTGATCCAACCAATTTTAAGGAGATATTTCACTGACCTTTTCCTTTGGTGAAAAATAAGGGTCAAGAATAATCCAATTAAGCAACAAAATCTATTCTTAATGAAGACACGTATATTAGTGACGATTCTCAATAAATTTCAATCTTAAAGGATTCAAAGTGCAATCTCGAGACAAAATTGCTTTAAACTATTAAAATCAACGAATTTGAAATTATTCAATCAAAAGTTATTGATGTTTCGATGGCCACACGTTATTCTAAATTGCAATACGTTCTACTTACCTGTTACCACGAGGCATGTCGAATTTTCGAACCAACGAGAATATTTTCAACTCAATAACAACTTACCTGGAACGAAAGTAGATTTATTAGTAAACAATAAACTATGACATAATATAAAGATAAGGAAAGAATGTGGAACAAAAAGTTATGCAAGTAATAACAATCGTTAACTTAATGTAGATGGCAATTAAAAGAATCTTAAGGAATTTGGGACATTAACCGGTGAACTATGAAGTGATCTTTATTAGTATCATTTACGCAAATATATTAAGTAAGAGGAAGGCCATAGAAAAGATGGATGGACTGTGTGAGGAGTGATATGAAGGAAAAGGGAGTCAGTAATAGCGTGACAGGGGACAGAACGGTATGGAAGAAGAAAACGTGTTGCGCCGACCCCAAGTAACATGGAATAAGGGCAGGAAGATGATGATGATATTAAGTACCTGTAAATGCAGTCCTTTCACAAAAGATCAACATTTTAACAACCAGTCTAGAAGCGCCAGTTAACAAAGGTTAACAGATTTTATCAAATGGATTCAAAGCCGCTTAAACCCGAAATAGTCGGGCTGAAACTGGGCTATATGCAATTATGCATAGTTGATACAAATTACCAACATATTACACCAAATACATTAAAATGTAAGTATAAACAGCAACCGCATGACTTAAAAAAGAGCCATGAGAAAATAATAGCACTGATTTACATAAGAATGCAGTTAGAGCATAATTTTGGCAACTAGATTTGTAACTGATAAAATCCGGATAGACCGGATCTAAATATTTTTTTAGTGATCATCAAAGACGTTTCTAAAAGCGGCTTTATTTATAATAAAAATAAGTTAGTTACCAATTTTAGTTCTAACGGATAGGTATATTTTGGATATACCGCATCGTTTTAGCGGTTTTTGAATGGTATCTAAAACACGATAATTTTTAAATTCATCTTAAAGGCATGTGCAGAAATCGGTTGACATGGCATGGGTATATGATACGGAGGAAAGAAGAACAGGATGCCTAGAAGGAGGTGACTGTTGAGATTACGGCAAAAACAGATGATGGAAGAACAAGACATGCTACGACAATCATAAATAAATTGAGATATGCAGAGTGTGACAATCTTTTAAGAACCTATCCTAAATAAAGTAATGAACATTAAAGTATAGCGAATATACTTCGGCCGCCTTATATGGACCAAAGTATTCAGTTCGTTATGCAAGCCAAGTCCCATGTCGTGACAAATCGATCGACTTAATGCATGTTAAATCGATTGAAAATACGATCGCAGGCTGTCGCCACGATGTCTGATAGCTCTGCGAGTTGAACAAGTATCGAACGCAGTGTTTCTAATAGAATTACACCAGTGGAAATGTACAAAAAGTGACTGAGTCTCACCATCCTGCTGCCTTTATCCCGATTTATTTGGGTCGCTGCAACATCTTCTTCGTTCATAATTCTTTTTTAGTCGCAATCTCAAAACTCACTTCATTTCTAGACTGTAACGCCTTTAATTCGAGTTTCTACTTTTCCCTGATACCCGATTGGTACAATCATGAGAAACCGCTTCTCTATCATCAACATATCTCACAAAGAAACAATATCTAATAAAACTTTAAAATAATCAGTAACTAGGTAGTTTTCGTGAGTCGCAAGCACTAAGGGTCTAACAACTCTATCCACGAATCTGGATGTTTTCTGCGAATTCGGAACGTAGCCATTACGATCGAATAAATTCTCTAATTGTCAAGTTAATGCGAATCTAACTGTTCAAGATGTGGCATCGCTTGACTAGCTTCGAAGGCTATATTATCTTGAAGGTTTTACTACGTTTTACATCGTAGCTTTTTACTATATTGCTGAATATACAAATGAGATGCTCATCTAAATGTTCAATATAGTTATTTATAATTATATAGCTATCATTAGTTTTAGGTGTTATGTCCAAATAATTCTAAATTTTATAAATTTATTGCCCTTTCATTTTCTTTATTGCACACAGGATTTTTCTCTTTGTCATGTAACTTAAACTAATTGATAAACGTTAAACTGTAATCTTTGTGATATTTACTCATCTTGAGTAAAAAACATATTTTAATAAATTAATGTTATTACCTAAGCTGTCTGAGTTACCGACCTGCCTAAGCCACGAAGGTAATCTTTCATGTTTGAATAGCTGATACCTACAAAATATTATTAATGAGTTTCTACGCCGACATAATAATAAATATATAAAGCTTTCCAGCGTTTCGGACAGAACTCGAGCGCCATAATATTTTTTTAAAGAAACTTAAAAAGTTGCCTATTAAATCATCATCGAATTCACAAACTTGTTGAGTTCACAATAATGTCAAAATTCAGTATGAAGTATCAGTATTTTCCGGACCATTCCGGAAAATACTGATACTTCATCGTGAAATACCGTACAATCTTCTCAGAATATGAACAATTGACACTAAAGCAACTAGATCAGGGATAGCGAACCTTTATTATAAAAGGTGCCATTTAAATTATATTTTTTTTTATGTCACAACGAAGTGCCACCAAAAGTAAAAAAATAAAATCTCTAAATGCTATAATTTTTTTATTTGCCTACAGAAATTCTTACAGCAATCCTAATATTTATTTACAGTTACTCTTATGTTGTTTTTAAATAAAAGTAAGAGTTGGTGTCATTTCTGCTGTGGCAAATTACCTAGATTCTAAATAATCTCATTTTAGCGTGCCTAAAATATTTTGTCGTGTGCCGCCACAGGCACGCGTGCCATAGGTTCACCATCCCTGAACTAGATGGTGCCCTGATAACTCTGAGAACAATAAAGTGGAAACTGACACGGCGATGACGTAACCAGGTAGTTAGACCTAGATAAAACTATTAGATCTTCAAATAAAAGGCAACTTTAATACCCTGGCATTGGGCTGCAATTGCAACACCCGACAGGATAGGACGATTAAAGAATACTATAGTATAAAGACTACAAAGTGACCGGTTTGAAGTGGGCGCATCCCGAGGATGTGTGTAAGTGGATTAGCTGTAATCCGGGTACTTGAAACAATCATCTTTATCGGTCTTGATGTGTCAAGTGCAGCCTGGGATGTCGTAACCCTTCGCGTATGTATGCAGGGTAGATCTTTGTTTGCATCCGTCCGTACCTATATGTTTAAGTATCTACTGTGTTTTCTTATTGTTCCTAAAGATCTGAAACATGGAAGTTATCTTTCTAAATATCATTTAATGAATAGGCAATAATTATAATGATTGAATTTGTGTGGCCTATTATTGTGCATTAATATTTGTACTTTACTTGATTTCTGATAAAACTATTGTCCATCTATCTAGTTGTCCCCATATATAATGTCCTCATATACCTATATGGGGACATCAAAGTATTCCCTTTGAACAATTTGACATTCAAAGCAAAGTCAACATGTGTACTAGTATGTAGCTAATTTACATTAAAATGTATGATTCTCGACTCATAAATTCCTAGGATTCATTGTATGAGTTGAATAAACATAGAAGATCATACAATTTTCCCTAAGACTTGAGTTCAACAACCCAAAGAAATAAAATGTCATTACAAAATTTGATTAGATACTATTGACTTTAATGCCGTGACGAAAACAATAGCATATTAGTGACAATTGACTGTGGCTTTATAAGAGTGAAATAGTAGTGAGAATTAAACATTACCAAAATAATGATAATTTGTATTTGATTATGATTGATTTGCTTCAAGTAGATAATCTCATTGAATGTTTATTTACTATATAGACTATTCATCGATTCATTGAGTAAACTTCCAAAACAACAGCGGCTTCGAAATTGCCTCAAAGGAAAGTACTACCGGGATAAAAATGTCTTATGGCCTAATCCAAGCTATGGTCTACCTGTGCGGCACATTTCAACAAAATCCGCTCAGATGTTGAGGGGTGATAAATTAACAAACATCGAATCATGTAGACTATTTACGTGGATACGATGATGTAACTCGCATTTATAACGCCATTTTGGATTAATTATGGGTATTTACCTTCCAAAATACATGGTTAAAAAAACGAAACGTTTAATTACCATGCACACTGACTCATGTTTTATTTTAGTACCTATACCTAGGTCTCAATATTTTCCTCAATTTTAACAAAAAATCCAGTTGTTTATGGAAGCAAGTTTTCCAACATTGTATGCATTTTATTTAGAAAGGCATAAGTATAAAAAACCTATAACGAAGTAAAGAAAAATGCTTCAGCCATCAAGGTGAGAGCACAAATTAGTTAATAGTTAATACGTAAGTGATAGCACTTACAAGTATTAAGAGAAAGTCAAAGTTAAAAAGTAATCCCATCTTTTCCTTAAATACTGATTCTAAAGGATAAAAGCATAAAGAGAAGAAAAGATTAAAAGGATAATGAAGGAGAAAAGCTGATAAAAGTCTGACGCCCGGTGCTGTGTCGTTTAGAAGAGGTAACGAGGCCCATTCTATGTGCACATGGTGACTACTGGAGTGGTTTTAGTGAGGTTAAAAAGCCCACACTCCTCTGGTAATTGCCCTAAATAACAAAAATAAACTCTATAAGTCGGAATTCGGAAGAAAAAGATTACATCAATGTTGACGACAATTAACTATACCCACTTGGGCAACTTCTAACCAGCAAAGGTCGTCAGGGACTCAAGGTAGGGTCATCTGACAATCATTATTTCCTAGTTCCCATCATGGATTGGAAACTTATCCTCAAGCAAATTAAATGAAAAGAAAACAATACCAATGTTTATACAAAAATGCTAATTTGATCTATGCGCTGTGTTTACAGCCGATTGACATGCAATAGTTCGATCGGAAGGCAAAACAAACGAACTGGCGGGAAGCGACAATTCTACAAAAAATGGCCGTTTCGTTCAGAGTGACACTTACGAATTTCACCCCCGATCCTACTAATATTTTGAGAACACAGCTCATCGAATTTGGATGAAAGGAACACGGTAGATCATCATCTGGACTGAAATTGTAAGTACCTACTTTTGAAGATTAGGAAGGGCTTGAAAATGAAAATACATTTTTTATTGATCACATAAAGTTTTACGACGTTTCGTTTTCGCACAACTGACAGAACCCTTTTTCCTTGTAAAACAATAAAATAAAAAGGAAACAAATAAGTATATAAAAAGGTTTGTTGCTTGTCGCTAACATCTACTTTGTATTGACAAGAAAATATGATCTGACTGGTTAGGTTAGGGTGAGTGGTTAGCTTACTGACTAATAGGTTGCCAGCTCTACTAAATTATTAAATAGATCTCCAATCCAATCTTAATAGATAAGTATCTTACTTTTGCTAAATAAGTTATAACACTTCAAGTTTGCGTCATAATACTTAATGGGTCTCTTGTTTCCCTGATTAAAGTATTTAAAAACTAAAGGATGAAGTCATAGCACAACATTGAAATCGGCAACCAATTAAAAAAACGACAGGATTTTTATTAATTTTCAGCCAATGACGCATGTAACAACAATAAAACAAAGCCTACAGGAAAAACTTATCAAGGCTTTCAACTTTATATTTTGCAAATTACTTGCAGCAAGTTCATCGCGTTCATTTGCAATGCCACACAAGACATAGAGAACAATACCAGCCTGTGTCCCACTGCAGGGCAAAGGCGTCTTCTTTTACAGAGAAGGCACGAGTAGGACTCAACTTCTGTGTTTATACTATTTTGTTATTATTTATTTTATTCTATTTATGCCTTAAATACTGTCTGTTCCGTTTCCGTGAATGTGTCCCGTGGCATCAACAGTGGGCCCTATCAGAATATCAGCCGTTGCACATGCTGAGATAGGAGCCTTTTTGGTCTCGCACGGGGTTATTTTTTTAAACTTTTTATTATTGTTTGTGGTTCGCTTGTCTCCCGTGCGGGTCTAAAGTTGTTTCTTTCTTTATAATCACCATGCTTGCAGATTGCGGGCTGGCGATTTGAGACTTATAATAACTATAACCATATAAAACTACAAAGCAAAAAATAAATTTCTTTTCCGAAGTCGGTGTCTTTTGTGCCTACCCATTCTTTCCCGTTTTTCGACACCGACTTCGGAAAAGAAATTTATTTTTTGCTTTGTAGTTTTTTGTTCTGGAAGTCGGTTTGATTTTTTGTTAAAAAGTTTTTATTTTTCTGTTTTTAGTTTTGGTAGGTACCTCCAATTAACATGATTATCATTTATAGCCAAAGTACATCTCATGGCGATTCCAATAAGCCCAAACACGACTAGGATACATTGTTTTATATTAGAGTTCCAGTGCCTACCTTCCGGCTTCATCATCAGATCAGTTCGATGGTGTCATTTTCATCAGTACCATTTATTTATAAGTATTTGCTTCATTATAGTCGGTTAACCATTCGAGATATCTTATGCCCGTGACATATTTAGCATTTAGGAGATCCAGTGGCCATCTGTGGTCTTCTTCATCAGTTCCACTTCACCAAATGATACTTTCTGAGTGCAGATGATTGCATTGTTGATGAAAATACCAAAATCACTATATGTTCGCCTATAATATTTGAGGAGTTCCCTCGATTTCTCTAGGATTCCATCATCAGATCCTGACTTGATGATTATGGGACCAACTGGGAAGTATAACCTTTCAAACAAAAGAAGAATTTTTGAAATCGGTCCAGGCGTCTTTGAGTAATCGGGGAACATACACAAAAAAAAAAAGATTCCGACGAATTGAGAACCTCCTCCTTTTTTTGAAGTCGGTTAAAAAGAGTAACCATGGACTTTCTTGCCGGTTCTTCTCCATAGGAAACGACCAACACGAACCGTGCACCTTTTGTCGACGTTTTATAAGTGCCCATGTAGGCCTATGTAAAATAAAAAAAAATAAAAAATGATTTTGGTTGATTTTGAACTATATGCGCACAGGTTTCATCACGCTATGCATTTCTTCATGATTGACCATGAATTTTTTTTGTGTATTATGCAGATTTTAACATTTGCGGTACATTTGTAATCTATATATATAAAAGAAGAAACTGACTGACTGACTGACTGACTGACTGACTGACTGACTGATCGATCAACGCACAGCCTAAACCGCTAGGCCTAGAAGAATGAAATTTGGCAAAAAGGTTCCTCATGTCGCGTAAGTGAGCACTAAGAAAGGATTTTTGGAAATTCCACCCCAAAGGGAGTAAAAAGGGGGTTGAAAGTTTGTATGTAATTTCCACAGTTTGTAAGTTGGGCACGTGAAATTTTAGGTGTACGCTCTTGGTTGATAAAAAGAATTAATGTATTTATTAGTTTTTGGATATTCGACCCCTAAGGGGGTAACAAGGGGGTTGCAAGTTTGTATGAAGTTTTTACAGTTTGCAAATTGGAGACATGAAATTTTACATTACGCTCTTGGTTGATAAAAATAATTAATGTTGTTTTTGGTTTTTCTAAATTCCAACCCTAAGGGGGTAAAAAGGGGGTTGAAAGTTTGTTTGTAATTTCTACAGTTTGTAAGAAGAACACTTGAAATTTTAGATTTACGCTCTTGGTTGATAAAAAGAATTAATTCATATATTTGTTTTTGGAAATTCGACCCGTAAGGGGGTAAAAAGGGGGTATAAAGTTTGTATAAAATTTTTACAGTTTGTAAGTTGGACACGTGAAATTTTAGATTTACGCTTTGGGTTCGTAAAAAGAATTAATATATTTGTTGGTTTAAGGAAATTCGACCCCTAAGGGGGTAAAAAGGGGCTTGAAAGTTTGTATGAAGTTTTTACAGTTTGCAAATTGGACACATGAAATTTTACATTACGCTCTTGGTTGATAAAAATAATTAATGTTTTTATTGGTTTTTCTAAATTCCAACCCTAAGGGGGTAAAAAGGGGGTTGAAAATTTGTATGTCTTTTCAACAGTTTGTAAGAAGAACACTTGAAATTTTAGATTTACGCTCTTGGTTGATAAAAAGAATTAATTCATATATTGGTTTTTGGAAATTCGACCCGTAAGGAGGTTAAAAGGGGGTAGAAAGTTTGTATGAAATTTTTACAGTTTGTAAGTTGGACACGTGAAATTTTAGATTTATGCTTTTGGTTCGTAAAAAGAATTAATATATTTGTTGGTTTTTGGAAATTCGTCCCCTAAGGGGGTAAAAAAGGGGGGGGTAAAAGTTTGTATGTAATTTCTACAGTTTGAAAGTTGGACACGTGAAATTTTAGATTTAATCTCTAGGTAGATAAATAATACCATGTATTTATTAGTTTTTGGAAATTCTAGCCCTATGGAGATAAAATAGGGGTTGTAACGTTATATGAAATTTCTTCGGTTTGAAAGGTAAAACATCTAAAATTGTAGGCTTTCGCTCCTTATTAATAAAAAAACAAAGAGTTTAATTATTTCCGAAAATGCCACCCCTAAAGGGCCTAAAAAGGGGGTTGAAAGTTTGTATGTAATTTCTATAGGTTGTAAGTTAGAGTTGAAGTTGTTAAAAAGAATTCATGTAATTATTAGGTTTTAAAAATTCTACCCCTAAGGGGAATAAAGTAGGGGTTGATACTTTATATGATTTCTTTTCGGTTTGGAAGGTAAAATATCTAAAATAGTAGGTTTACGCTCTTGATTAATAAAAAAGTAATGAGTTTATTGATTTTCGGAAATTCTACCCCTAATAGAGGTTAAAGGTGGCAATTTGTTGGGCTTATATATTTGAAACTTGGCATCAATACTAACAGCAATTTTTTTTTTTTTTTTATTGATTTTAAAATAAAGGTTGTCATTACAAGTTTTTCAAAACTTCTCCTAAAATACGATTTAAGGGATGTTAAAGTTTGTATGGAAAATCTCATTAATTGGATTAATAAACTTGAAACTTGGGGCAAATACTAACCTAAGTAAATAATAAAGGATATCGTTAGTTTTTCGAAACTACCCTTAAAAGCTGATTAGGAGGGGGGGGTTGCAGATCTTGGTTTAAAAAACTTGAAATTTTGCGCAAATACTAACCATAATAAATAATGTGGGTTGCTATTAGTTATTCGTTTTTCGGAACTATCCCCAAAATACTATTTAGGGGGTGATCAAGATTTTTGAAGTTTTTTATTAAACATAGCTTCTTTTAATGATGAAGGTGAGCACTAAGGAGGAAGTTTTGGAAATTCAACCTTTAAAGAGACATTTAATTGTGTAGATATTACTGACCTCCAACTAAAAACACTACAAAGTGAAAAATAAATTTATTTTTCGAAGTTGGTATCTTTGGTAGGTACCAATTTTTTTCGTTATGGACACCGACTTCGAAAAAGAAAGTTATTTTTCACTTTGTAGTGTGTTTAGTTTAATGTAGGTAGTATTTTTTTTGAAAAATAGATATTTTGTTTTCACTTTTTAGGTGGACCTAATAGGCAATTTGCCTTTAGTAAGGTACTTAATTATTTTTTGTGTATGTTCACCGATATCTCCGTCAACAAACACTGGACAAACGGTCCAGTTCGGTAGTTCCAAATCGAGGAAGAGGTCATCTTAGTGCCGTAAGATTCTTCAAAAAACCGTTGACACACCTAAAACACCTTATGGGGGTAATTCTGAAAAACTAATGATGGCAATTTATTATTGCCCAAGGAATAAGATTTTTAACAGACTTTCCAAAAAGGAGGAGGTTCTATGTTCTCTAAATCCTAACTTAAACCCTAGAAATCTACGATATCCCATTTATTATTGATTTAACAATAGCTTATTTTTGATCGCCTTCACTAACTGCACATAATTTAGTTGAATAAAATACAAAATCATGCGAACGAAGTCGCGGGCGGAGTGCTAGTACTTAAATATAATAAATAATAAGTTTAAAAACGCGGAAATTGATTGGTGGCATTTGTTTTGGTTTCGGCTAATTTACATAAACGTGGATTCTGGTAATGAGATAGTAATTATTCTTCTACAGAGTGAGTGATTAAGACAAATAAAGCTTGTGTTTTCTTTTGTGTTCGGAATCCTTAAACTAGCAGGTGAGTAACCTTTACATTGGGTACTGTAGTACCCCGTACCCGCCATACTGTACACGTGTTTGGCTTGTCATATAAATAAGAATAGTTTATCGTAATATTAATGTTTCACTCCTCTTTAGCTTTGTTTCTAAAATTAAATCCTATATTTTATTTTTTCTTTTTACTTTCAATCTTACTAGGCTTTTCTCAACTATGTTGGGGTGGGCTTCCTGTATTAGAAACAGAACGCACCTGACAATGTTAAATGTCATTGTACCGTCAACTTAGAAACGACAACCGCGGGCAGCTCGTACTAAATATTAATTACCAATAATAACGTGTAAGAATTGATATAATAAAAGAAGATAACAAGGAAGTTAATATAAGCATTACAAGACTATTCGGATGCAGCTGTGAGTGCTAGTACTTTACAAGGAGCGACTGATCCATGACTTCACTAGACCCACTAATATTGTAAATGTGAAAGGCATTACAAGACTATTTAGATGCAGCTGGGTGCTAGTACTTTACAAGGAGTGACTAGATCCATGACTTGACTAGACCCACTAATATTGTAAATGTGAAAGGCATTACAAGACTATTTAGATGCTGCTGAGTGCTAGTACTTTACAAGGAGCGACTAGATCCCTGGCTTGACTAGACCCACTAATATTGTAAATGTGAAAGGCATTACAAGACTATTTAGATGCTGCTGAGTGCTAGTACTTTACAAGGAGCGACTAGATCCCTGGCTTGACTAGACCCACTAATATTGTAAATGTGAAAGGCATTACAAGACTATTTAGATGCAGCTGAGTGCTAGTACTTTACAAGGAGCGACTAGATCCCTGGCTTGACTAGACCCACTAATATTGTAAATGTGAAAGGCATTACAAGACTATTTAGATGCAGCTGAGTGCTAGTACTTTACAAGGAGCGACTAGATCCCTGGCTTGACTAGACCCACTAATATTGTAAATGTGAAAGGCATTACAAGACTATTTAGATGCAGCTGAGTGCTAGTACTTTACAAGGAGCGACTAGATTCCTGGCTTGACTAGACCCACTAATATTGTAAATGTGAAAGGCATTACACGACTATTTAGATGCAGCTGAGTGCTAGTACTTTACAAGGAGCGACTAGATCCCTGGCTTGACTAGACCCACTAATATTGTAAATGTGAAAGGCATTACAAGACTATTTAGATGCAGCTGAGTGCTAGTACTTTACAAGGAGCGACTAGATCCCTGGCTTGACTAGACCCACTAATATTGTAAATGTGAAAGGCATTACAAGACTATTTAGATGCAGCTGAGTGCTAGTACTTTACAAGGAGCGACTAGATTCCTGGCTTGACTAGACCCACTAATATTGTAAATGTGAAAGGCATTACAAGACTATTTAAATGCAGCTGAGTGCTAGTACTTTACAAGGAGCGACTAGATCCCTGGCTTGACTAGACCCACTAATATTGTAAATGTGAAAGGCATTACAAGACTATTTAGATGCAGCTGAGTGCTAGTACTTTACAAGGAGCGACTAGATTCCTGGCTTGACTAGACCCACTAATATTGTAAATGTGAAAGGCATTACAAGACTATTTAGATGCAGCTGAGTGCTAGTACTTTACAAGGAGCGACTAGATCCCTGGCTTGACTAGACCCACTAATATTGTAAATGTGAAAGGCATTACAAGACTATTTAGATGCAGCTGAGTGCTAGTACTTTACAAGGAGCGACTAGATCCCTGGCTTGACTAGACCCACTAATATTGTAAATGTGAAAGGCATTACAAGACTATTTAGATGCAGCTGAGTGCTAGTACTTTACAAGGAGCGACTAGATCCCTGGCTTGACTAGACCCACTAATATTGTAAATGTGAAAGGCTATGTGTTTAGATGTGTTTTGTTAATCAATCACGCCTCAACGGATATACGAATTTGAACTAAATTTGGCACACGGTTAGACCTTGAGTTGGGTTAGGACATAGTACTTTTAACCGGGTAGTACTTCCCCTTGTAATAATTTCCTACTTTCATGCGGGTTCTAGAATGGCGACCGCAAACCAGAAGAAGGTGCGTTGAAGGCCTCCCATTAGGTGGAACAATCACCTGGTTAAGGTTGCGGGCATCCGCTAGATGCGAGACGCACGGGATCGGTCAGTGAGGCGGCGCCTGGTGGAGGCCTATGTCCAGCAGTAGCCGTCTTTTGGCTGAAATGAGGATGATGCGGGAACCGTTGGTAAAATCTAGTGTTTTATAAAACTATGTTAGGTAAACTACATTTGGACTTGGATTAATGCTGTAATTATAACTAATAATTATGATATTTAATTGACAGGTGATGAAATATTGCCTCTTTTATTTAATATTCAAGAAAATCATTCAGTAATGGAGTTCATCATTGCTTGCTTTTCCCTCAAAATGTATGTTTGATTAATTATATCTATATTTAAAAAAAAAAACAACTAGACTCGATCGACTTTTTAAATATAATCTGATTTAGTCCTTTTCTAAACTATCCATGCATAACTTTCCCACTTCTGAGACACGCTCTCTGTGAGAGAGAATGAGCTTTAATCCAGTGAATTAAAATTTTGTGGATCACATGTCTCTGAATATTATGTGTATAACAATTTCTTCGTCGTCAACTTTTTCTAGATGCTTTCTTTCGCTGTTTTAAGAACAGTGATAATGAAAATGCACTAGAACATCTTAAACCGTAAATCAAATTACTTTTAAAGTAAGACATTACTAAATGGAGCAGATGGTTGCAGCCGCTTCACCGTTCATCACAAAAAGGGCTCTGCAACAAAACGATACAGCGCAAAAAGCGCTATACGTTCATTGATATAAAATGTTTAAAGTTAGATAAGATTCGTAATCGCTCGATGGTGAAGGTTTAAACTTTTCTTTGATTGTTTTTTTCACACTAAAGCCGTAACCAACAAGGTTACCGATTGGTTATGCATTTAAATATAAGATTCGAACTCAAATTTCCTACTGGTTGGTATATCCATTTAGTATTGATGTATTGACACACTATTACGTTTTTATTTAGGTTTGTCTTTTTTGTTGATATTAGAGCTATTTGTGGTAACCTGGAAGCTCTATTGTTTTGTTGTAGAACTTTTATTTCATTTATCCGAACTATTTTCAAAAATCGTATTTCCAAATCGCATCCTTCCATATCTTTAAATGTCTTTTTCATCACACTTGCACGTAAACAGTATCTAAACATACAGGTTAACTTGTCCGCAATGCCCCATATAAAACCCACGGGCTTTCTTTTTGTCATGAAACCCAAGGTTGGTAAGTAATATTTTTATAATTTATAGCGCAGTACACAGGTCATGCAAGTTCAAGCATGGAGTTTACCCGCAATTGAAAAATTGTGTTAAAATGTTATCTAAACAGGAATTTCTTTGCAATCTCACTACATGTTACTTAAATACTCAACAAATGTTCTTATTAATCGATTTTAATAATTATATCAAAACGTCGAAATTATTTAATTCTTTTTACACTCCGTCATCGCTGTATACCTACGTAAGTATTTGCCCTTAGCGTTTCTGAACGAAACACTTGTATAATGTGGTGTGGGCAAAAATTCGCCAACCGCTTAAAAAAAATCTCACGTATTTCGTAATAACAGCTGTACTGACTTGTGCTATAATTCATAATTATTACTCGCAAATGTGATGAATAACATTGTATGTTTCACGGGTACGGGAATTACGAACCTCGACTCAGAAAGCCCTCAGTCTTCGACTTCGGGCTTCTACTAGAGCCTCGATCGTAATTCCTTACTTACCGCCCTTAATACACAATGTACTAATAGACATATAGATCATAACTTATTGTAAACTTTTTCTTTTACTTTACTATGGTAAACAATAACTGATGGTATTGCGATGTTTTTCTGTCCAAGTATGTCAAGCAAGGCGTTAATACATCGTAGAAGCATGCTAATTGTTGACGCACGACCAGATTTCACTTTAGCTGCATTGTTTACTACAAGTGATGCAGAAGCGAATTATTTTATTTGTTCAGTTAGATAAATATTCCGTTCTATTTACCTATAAATATAAAAATCTTACCGTGGAAACTTAGATGAAAAGAGCTATCATTCCACCTGATGATAGGAATTAACAGCTCACTTCAAGCCTGTCTAAGTTATTACGGTGGTATTTTATAGAATAGCACTATTGTATTTTATTTGTTTATTTGTTTACCCTCGCACTGGAACGCCTTGCAGCAATTACACCAATGGAGTACAAACTTACAAATACTAACTATAAGTCCAGGTTTCCTCATGATGTTGCCTTCGCCGTTGTCAGCGATGTCAAAGATAAACTTAGAAAGTACATATGAATTGAAAAAGGTCGAGGTCAGAGGCCTGTGGGGTTCCCAAGGGCAGCTTAATTAATTCTGACACCAGAGTTGGCCACATCCTCACACGAAAAGAAGAAGAAGGTAATGAAAAATGCTGGCACTAAGCTGCATCCGGCTAGACTGGAAGCTTACCCCAATGAAGATGGGTAAATGGAAAATACCAAGCAGATAATGTCGATGATGATGCTAAAACGTGAATGCCAACTTTGGGGAGAATGGAAGATGAACACATATCGCGCCAACCACAATAATCCTACGACAAAGGCAGGCAGAGTGAAAATAGTACATTATGGTACAAGTGTGTAATGTTGGTGATTACCGCTGAGGCGCCATTGAGACCCGAGCCGTTAGCTGAGGGTCTTAAGAGAGCCGAGGACGGTAATCATCAATACACACGTGTATCATACGACGTTTTTCAACACACTTGTGAAGAAAATAATACAAAAAAATCATTTCCAAGAGTGAAAACGAGTTGTGAATTTTTTTTCGCAATGGCGGGCAAAATTAATCAGTTTTCCTATGCGCGCGCATCTAACAATGGCGATCGGCCATAGACTAAAAATAATGAGTTATCTTTTTTTTGGCTTTTCGCGAATAGCGTTTTAGCCATGTACAAAATGGAGAATTTACAGACAAAAACAAAAGTTATATTTAAGTGAAAGTTTTATTTAATAAACACGTACAAGTTGAAATTATCTATTTAAATACGAAGTTGCATGAAATGTGTTGCATTTGTACTATTGAGCACGATCTTTTTTGTATCGAAACTTTTTTAAGAACAAAGCAACTCAACCAATAAATTAAAAAAAAAACTCTTTATCTCACTTGTGAATAATAGTAATGAAAAAGTCACAGTTTGATAACAGGTGCCATTATGTGCCTAATTGCGGTGAAATTAGAGCCACTTTATGAGCAAGTGTGTTGAAAAATAAAAAGTTATATAAACAAAACTTAATAAAGTATTTTTGTGTCACAAAGTATGTATTTAGAAAGCCAAACTTATCCTAAAACTCTTTTACAGCGACGCAAATGCGGTGTTTACGAAAATAAAAGAATTCCTAATACACGTTATTAGTCACGGTATTGATTGTATATTTATACTTACCTACGTAAATCTCCACACTTGATCAAATCTACATTTATTTGCCCTTTACTCAAATACCGAGACAAATGCTGCATGATAATCGCGCTTCCTACTAAAATTACTATTTAGTTTAGCATTGTATAAAATTTGCTTTTATATATGAATAATTGAGCATGTTTTCGTCGTTTTTCTATGGAAAATAACGTGACAATGTTTGTTCATGTGCTGGGCGCCAATTTAGGAATATAATAGGTACTTAGAACAATATATTAGTACTTAGGACTGCCTCTTTGGTCACAAGCGCCACTGCTGTTCATGAGGTCTTGGGTTCGATTCCCAGGTCGGGAAAGTGTTATGGCGTTATTCCATCAGGAATTTATCAGTAACAGCCTGGAATGTGATCATGTGCTCGGTTCGTGGTAACTAAAGCGAAATTAAAATACTAAATATTGTAAAAAAAAATAAGTTTCAATTTAGGCAACAACCAAGAGCTAACTCTTTTGTAAATAATGAATTGGCTACAGCACATAATTATGCGTACCTAAAGAGACAATTTGTCCCATTCCAGTGATGTACCTTCCTATTATACGGATTAGTAAAACAATCAGATTTATCATGCTAAATGGTCCGCAAAACTCGTGCATGACTAAAGACTCAATACCCTCCAAATACGAATATTTATATGTGTTAAAACCACACATTTTAAAATCAGTATCTAATGGACAAATCAAAAATTTTCACGTGACTTTCTTCATAAGATCCTTAAAAAATACCTCGTATTTTATCATCAACATTTTATTTTGAATATCGAAATGGTTGACAACTGAAACTCAGTCAGTCAGTTACTTAAACAAACTTCTCAAATTCCTTATACGAAATATTTATTTCTTCTGTATCCGATCCACACACATTCAAAAAAAAAAAAACACTTTTATTCCGTTCATTCTCATACTTTCTATTACGTAGTATAACAATTTCAAAGATCATACTTAGGTAAGTATGATCTTTGAAGCTGTTGTGTGCTTGAGGTCTACACGACCTCAATTTGGCTTCGGTTACGAATGTTACGATTCATGTTCTCTCTAAATTGAACCGGACTCCAATATATCACATTACATCATGTTATATGATATTGATACAAAACTATTCCTAACAGACATACACCCAAGTCACGCCTTATGGGTTCCATTCGTTTTTGACCTCGTAGATATCCACGTTACTTTATAGGGTAAGGTAAGGATGTATTGGACTATATATAATAGGCAGACCACGAACCAGGCGGACCGACGATCTGGATAAATTAGCAGGCAAGGGTTATATGCTGGAGGCCTCAGACCCGGTAATGTGGCTTGCCATGGAAATGACCAGAGGCTCTACTATGATATCTTAAAACCATCATGATTCCGGTGCGATAGAGAGACGAAGCCATACGGGTCGAATAGCACTGTCCCTTTTGTCACAGTGGAACCATGATTGTTTTAACACGTCAGAGTAAAGCTCCTACACCCAGCATAAGGTTTAAGAAGAAATGCAATGATTCTTAATTGAACTCCAGAATGACTTTTGCTTTCGCATTTTCTATAGTACCAGTGTAACTAGTCTGCGTCATTTAAAAACTGAGTAGATACCTGCCTAAGTGAATTTACACGAAAATTTTATGCACAGACATCGTCAACTAATTACTTAGAAAAGTGAAAATATGGTAATAATAGAAAAATATATGCACGGTCATTATGGTAATGTTCGCGTAGTTAGAGTAACCTTCAGTTAAAAATAACGTGGATGTCAAATCAAGGACAGAAAATTATATCAAATTGGAGTGAGAATAGTGTGGCAGTGTCACGGTTATGATTTATGTCAGAAGACCAGGGAGCGTGAACCTTTTGACAGATTTATAAAAAAGCGCACTTCAAAAAAGTTAAATACCAATGAAAAAAGTGAGATTAGGACAAGATGTGCAAGAAAAAATATCTTTTTTGGGTAGTTGAATAAGATTTCTTTACGTGTAAAATACCAGGATCATTAGATTGAGATTTCTTTACCTAATTATCCAAAAATCCCCGTACCCCAAACTGAAACTTAATATAATTCAATGTTCGAAAATTAAAAAGGAATATTATTTTGGCAGTATATAGGTAATATGAACTTGAATTTACATTATTATCTAATGTTGCTGAAGTTACTCGAACCGAACCGTATCGAAATACTTACCCAAATACACCATTGTGTCCGAAATTAGAAGCAAATAAACATGAGTCAAAGATTTGATTGAATTATTGTCGGTTGACTGGGTATTTGTCGATTGAATGCCCAATTTTACAATTGTAGTAAAAACTAACTTTTTTTCTTACATAAAAGTGCGTGAGGTAAAATAATTATAATCCCAATTATATATGAACCTGTTATCGTGACAACTGCGTATTTTTTGTTTTATTCGTATATCCAAAAACCAAAAACCAAGTCCAAAAACTTGTGAATCGCGGTTGGAAAATAAATTAAAGGTAACAATATCTCGATTTTGCAAAAAACAATATATTATTATGCAACCAGTTTATTTGTTTTAAAGTAAACTGTTACTATGAAGTTGCTTTAAAAAAAAGATAAAATAACAAACGTGTTTCGCCACGTCTGACATTATCTATGACAGTATTGACAACGGTGGCACATTTCGACATATATATATCGCAGTTGCAATGTAACTTTATCTATTTCTAAGTAAGAAGGTATTTTCACTTATTACGACAATGTTTCAGTTAGTTAAATAACTGTAACTATCATGATTCTTAGAAAAAAACAATGCAGTACTTATTACTTCGTCGTGCTAAAAGTATTTAAGTATTAAAAAATCATAAAAAGCGTTTTTTTTTTAATACTTAAATGTATTGTGGATATGACTGGACCAAATGGATTATGATAATTATAGTAATGGGTAAATGGCTAGAAAAGGGAAGACGGACTAAGAAGGATAGAGATGTACAAAAAAGAACTTGCTTCAAGTACCCAAAAAAGTAGAAGTAAGAGAAGGATATTTTGAACCTTCAGTTGCTAAGTATTGCCTTAACTGTCCTGGAAGAAGAGTTACCGCGGCCCTGGCTCAAGCAACATGGGTGGGTTTTAGTCAGTAAAAGTCTAACACGCCCTGTCACTTCACCTAGAGCAGGAGAAACCATTGGATGATAACCCAAACAAAAAAGAAAATTGTCTTAATTAATATTGTACAGAGAGAGCCTGAATTTTATGAGTTTATTTAGCCATGTAGGGTAATCTCTGGAACCACTACACCTATTTGAAAAAATATTTTAAAGCTACTTTATTACAGATGGTTATAGGCTATAAAATATTAGGCCCGAAATAAAGCCATTATTTTATAGCCTATAACTAACCAAACATACCAGGATGTTTTTAAAACAAGTTATCGTCGTCACAAAACCAAATATAAAAGTGATTCACTTTCCGTGCAATTGCAACGGCCTTATGTGTTCAACACAACACAGCTGACAAGGTTGTTATTGCAACAAACAAACAGACAGACAGACAATGTGTTACTGATTCATTGTGTCTTCCGAGTTCCGACTCAGGTGCAATTGAGCATTGTTTGCCAATCAAAACTATGCATCAAGCTAGAAGTAATAAATGAATGTCCTGTTTCAAACACAGATCTAGAAAAACAAAAAATGCATTTTCCAAGCAGTTTATTCGTGATTAGGATTCATTGTTATCTTTATAAGCTAAGCTAAATACTTTGTTATGCATGAATGACGTAATGATATTTTTTTTAAAAAATTTTCAAGCACTCATAACAAATTAACACTTTCTAAATTAATCATAAAGTTTGACAACTCGAGAAGCGTCATGCGGGTTTGCGATCCCTGACCGCTGAGTCAGCGTCACATTTTTACAACATATTTAAAATTGGATTTTTATATTTTTTGCGAAGATGAAATGTATGGCATTAAAACTAAATATTATGTAAATTCTTTATGTAAGTAAATTCCATTTTATGGTTGAATGATAAGTAAATAAAATACCGCGTCAAATTAATATATTTAGTTATGGACTGCATAACAATACACAGCGGAAAATACATAAGTATCTTAGTACAGACCGAGAGGCTTTATGGTTTTTTTTTAACTAAGGGTTAGCTTATACCGAGGGACTTTAAGGGGTTAAAATGAATCGACCGTTTTCACCTGATTACTTATTTTAAACTTCTGAGGACGTTTTGATTGTTACAGATAAAATAAATCGTGTTATGAAACCGGTTTTTAATTTTATAATTGAATTTTAATTACGAACTTTATTGCTGTATTATTAATGTAGTTGTCAAGTTTTATTAACCTTTGTTAAGGAGCCATAATGAAATGACTATAATAATTCAATATTTGGCATTTTTATATTAATATTTTCCAGTTATTCCCTTCGGTACGCATTTGTAAACAATTATGTGTTAAGTCAGTCTAGTAACACTGTGACTTAAAACGTAACTGCATACTTATAAAAAAAAACATTTCCGCGGGAATTATTTAAAAATGTTAAGTAAGTAGGTAGTATATGTTTGGTATGAGGAAACCTGTCAAGACATAATGTTAAGTGGCAAAGTAAATGATTTTAAAATAGGTACCTGCATTGTTTCAGCACCTGTTTAAATTTTATGACCAGAACTACGCATTTGCAGTACTTGGAAAAATCTTCCTGTAGGTACTAGGTACTAGAATAGCCTCTCTGGAATCGAAGTTTTTAAATGATAACTTTTAAAAAGCGAGCAAATCAAGAAGAAATAATAAGGGTTTTTGTATTGTTTACGTACATAACAACTTACTTAAATTGTGTTTGTTCGAACATTATACATATACATAAATAATCAGGAATACGAATAAGTGCATAAATGCCGTAAGCTTACTTACAAATTGAAAAAAACTGTCATGACAGGAGCTTTGTGTTTGGTGGAGCAACCACTAAATATTCAACAAAAAGTATTTATAAAATCTTAATTAAAATAAATAAAATAATCCTTTATTGCTAGTTACTTAAACTATTTACAATATACCTACTATACTTAGTTTTTATGAGATTATAACCTGTTTACGCTGTATGTATTACTATTTATTTATTTTACTTGGCACCTGGTTATTTTCCCTCTGATTCCTGATAATTTTCTTGCCTTTCTCTTAGCATATGTCCTGTCAACGCCATTTAAATATTTACCATGCAGAAAAAAGGAGAGATAGTACAAAAAAAAATCAGATCTTAAATACAACTATATTAAATATCAATATCAACACGCGTTATTATTATTTCGCGATTACATTATAATAAAACCATTTATATTATAATTTATGCAAATTGTTCATTTGACTCTATCAACGGCTTCTTAATTAGTTAATGTGTATATCCGATCCAATTATTATATTATGATAATGATAGATTTAAATATACAGGTATTTTAATGTAAAATATAAATGAATAATACATTTATTCATAATTCGGTGTCTTTCGTCGGTACCAATTTTTTGCGTTATGGACACCGACTTAAAAAAATAAAGTTATTTTCCACTTTGTAGTTTTGTATTTGGAAGTCGGTAGTATTTTTTTGCAAAAAGTTTTTTTATTTTTCTTTTTTTAGTTGTACGTACCTAATAGGCAAGTTAGTAAGGGAACTATTTCGCCAGAATAGATTTCATGAAACTTGAACATAACCGGTAAATTGAGACATCTGCTTACCCCTTAAGAGCGAACTGGCGCGATGTTATGTTATGAAATATTATAAACAACAAACAGACATGCGATTGCAGCAATCCCGAGAGATTTGCCGTTATTTATTGAAGAGTTCTGTTGTATATCTTCGAAGTTCTTCATCAGATCTTCACCAAATTAAAATGGGACCAATTTGGAAAAATACTTTTTCAAACAAAAAAAGAATTTTCAAAATCGGTCCACAATTGACGGAGTAATCGGTGAACATACACAAAAAAAAAAAAAAACAAACATGAAGTCGAACATAGAATCTCCTCCTTTTTGGGAAGTCGGTTAAAAATATAATGATTGGTTGTTTACGTAAAATTGCATCCATATAATTTTGCACAAAATGAAGGCCAGCAAAAAACAGACAAGGGTTTACCAGTAAAAACCAGTGGCTGGCGAAATTTTGAGACACGCAAAGGTTGTATGACCCTGATCTTGAAACTCGTTTGCCCTACGAATTCGGTCGATTGAGTAGACTGTAGTGAGACATTCCAGGTTAATGTAATGATAAATTACTAATGCATTATATACCTATGCCAGCCTTAATAATGCATCTTTGAGCAAATCTAAATAAATAAAATTAAATTGGCGCATTTATGTAAATGCATCACTTCAGAACGGATGCACCTGTTTAGCGTTCAATTGATTTTGTATTTGTAATTGTCAGGACAAAGCTGGTATGAAAGAAAAATCCGGCCAAGTGCGAGTCGGACTCGCGTACGAAGGGTTCCGTACCATTATCGCAAAAAACGGCAAAAAAAATACGTTTGCTGTGTGGGAGCCCCATTAAAATATTTATTTTATTCTGTTTTTAGTATTTGTTGTTATAGCGGCAAAAGAAAAACATCATCTGTGAAAATTTCAATTGGCTATCTACCACGGTTCATGAGATACAGCCTAGTAAGACAAACAGACAGCCGGACCATGGAGTCTTAGTAATAGGGTCCCGTTTTTACCCTTTGGGTACGGAACCCTAAAAATAAATATTCTTCATTAGAACACCCGGGTGAAAATGGGGCAGAAATACAACTTTATAGTAACTGTGGGGGTCTACCGAAACACAAAAATTCACTCAAGTTTGATAAACTTTGCTTTAAATAAATAAAACCTACATAGAACGTATACAATTTTCGGGATTCATTTGCCGGGACTTCGTCGAGCTTGTTGATTCTGGCTTTCAGGAGTTGCAGTGGTTTAGGAATAGTGCGGTGGGTTTCTCCCAAATAACGTTGTATTTGGGACAAACCCACCGGCCCACCGCACTATTACTAACGTAAAACCATATGGCGATCTCCCGATAACCCCGATTGGTAGCCAGAGGTACGTGTTCGTGTTAAAAGGTAAACACAGGTGTGATTGTCACGCGATCGTTACAAATGTTACAATTATATTGTTTTAGCCCGATACGGTACAATGTGGCGATAAAAGTTTTTATGTATTCTGCAGTTAAGATAATACAGCCACAATGTTTAATAGAATTATTACATGTGTTGAGTATTTGCTTTTCTTTGCGAAAATAATTAATACAATACTTTTGCGAATAATGTTGTTTGAAGAATTAAGCGATTGGGTTCGTTTCGTAAGCTACAGATGCAAACTAATGCATTGCATCCAGAAATGATTCTAATCCTCTAAATTTACTACGTAACACGCCGCGCTAGCCCTTTTTCGTGCAGTTTTTAGGAGCTATCTACTCGTTATTTAAAATGAAATATCAACGAATAAAAATACATTAAATTTCTACATATTATTGATTCCAAAATGGTAGTTTTTTTTTTAATGAGATATATGTTTCACTAATCTCCTTCCAACAAAACCATAAAAATGAGAAATAATGATTGATAGCATGCATCTCCTCGTAAAGTGTTAATTCATAATTTTTTTTACTAACACTAATGGATAGACAATTTGGTAACGAACATTTTCTAAGTTTTATTTTTTCGAAATACCAATATTCGATTTTATAAAGATTTTATTTTAAAATCTGGGCGTATGCACTACTGTAATTCATGCGCCACCGGCCGCAAGGCCAATAGAAATGCTCATATCTCATGCTGATTTTTTGGTCAGGGTACGGCCTTAATGACATATATTGATATAATAAAAACGGGTGTTTAATGGAATCTAAGCAAAACTAGAAACTAACCACAATTAAATTCATACACTTAATAATATTAACGAACACAAACGAATAAAAATCGAAAAAAAAGTAAAAACCAAAAAAAAAAAACGGAAAAGTCAACTTAAAACTCGGAATTATATTCAATTGTGTTCAAGGAGAAACGTGAGGAAAACCAGTAAGTTAACTCGAATAGGTACAAATGAATGAATGTGTATTTTTCGGTTTTGGGGTCTTCCACAGATGCATTTACAAGATTTTAAGCCATCAACGACAGGTTTCGCACTAATCGGTGTCTTTTTTAATCCAAAGACGGAAACGAAATTCAAAAATATACTATAGTTGGCAAACAGGAAAATCAAAATACAAGTTTTTGAGATAAATATAACATTTGAAATTCCAAAAAGATTTGAGTAGCCTGTTAAGCATGCTAATTTTAGCACAAAAAAAAACGGAAAAATATACCTTATTTAAAAAGGTCGCTTAGAAACATCAAAATCAAATCGAAACATTTGCATATACGGGACGGGTAAAAAATCGGGGATAAAACGAAATAGAGCGATAGTTGGGGTTATTTGGAGAAGGTCGTAATCTATCAAAACATTTTTTTTTACTGCAAATCCCCTCAACTATCGCCCTGTTTAGTTTGATCCACGATTTTTTGCCCAGCCTGTATAGAAGGGAGTTCCGTTGTGAGTGGACCACTAGAAACACAATGATATAACACGATTTTGAAAAACGAATCTGTTGAACCGGTTTCAATCTTATTGATTTTCTTTTACATGTATTACTACTGCAAAAGCCCGAAGTACGGTAAAATCCTAGGATTTACTTTCCAAGTTATACTGGTAAAAGCCCGAAATGATCTATCCAGAAACCACGCGGTAAGTCTTCGGATTTATGTCAGAGACTTGTAAAGTCGATGGCACACTCTCGATATCTACGAAATGATGAGAACAATTTAAGGACTGACTGATTAGTTTTACCAAAGTTGGTTATATGTTTGTTAGATGATTTGTTTTTTCGATGAAGTCGTCTATTCGTATCAATATAGTGTGTCACAGACATTAAAATTTTTAGTCTCTAACTAAATATTCCTAAATCCGTGTGATTGCTGGTAAAAGCCCGAAGTCAGCGATTATCATATAATTTCTGACTTTTACCTGTATGACTTGGTAAATCCACCATACTTCGGGCTTTTACAGTAACATAAGTATTTAATTTGGAAAACTGGCTGATGACGCATTGGAATGTAATCGGAGAAACATATGTGATTGTAGAATGTAGACCTTCGATAGTAATGAAGACAATAGAAACGCAAAGTCCTTGCCCTTACTAAAAAATCTCTCTTTTCAAATTAACCACCGCCGAGAATTGACCGTGATCACGTATCGGTTGCCCAACAACCAACATTGTGAACATTCTAGCACATGATACGTGCCTGAGCAACCTCAATGAACCTACGGTACGAACCGTAATGATTTTCTATTGCAATGGCCCTACAGAATAATTACTGTGACATGTCTATAATTTAATAAATTATTATTTCTATAATTTAAATTATTATTTCTATATTTTATTTATTATTTCTATAATTTATAATTTCACCGATAAGAAAATCGCAGAGCGTGTTTTGACGAAACCATTGACGAACGTGTATCGTGATACATTAATGCTTCTAGAAGTATTGTAATTAAGTTCCTTACCGCGCGTGTCCGACCAACATAGTTCGATATTTAAAATGTTGAGTGCAGTTTTTTACAGATAGATACATTAAAACTGATGAAGTTTTTTATTTACTTATGTAGGTTTAGCTGCTAGTTCCGCAATGCATTCTTTAAAGATTACTTATGATGTGGGTTTACCGTGGAAATTGTCATCTCTTCGGTCAACAACAACAACAATGTAATCTTCTTTTTTTGCTTATACTACATTTTTTTTTTCAAAAAACTTTTTTTTTTTTTTGGATTTGTTTGCTCTTGACTCTAGTCTAAGTCATAGGTGACAGAGACAGAGTCGACGATGGAGTGAGCTTACCCAGAAGGAGCCTTACTTGAGGAGGTTTACTCTAACTTTGAAGAGATTCGGGTTGAATGAAACCTTATTTCTTTCTACGGAAGAAGGTCTTAGTTACGCAGACATGTACCTACTACAAAGATTTTCAGCTACCATGTTGCCTATCCTATCCACAGAAATATTAAAAACTAATAATTATACCTATGGTCCTATTCTACTTGCGCCGTAATAGCTTGTAATAGCCGCGCAAAATCAAAATCTTCATTGATATTGTATCTATATTTCCTTATTTAAGATTATTATTTAAATTTTAGGCGGGTGATGGTGGGGGGGGGGTGGAGGTTGGTGGCTCTGAACCATAAGGACCGCGAAAGTTTGAGAGTACGGATAAATGTTTGTTATTCTTTCAAGCTAAAAATACTTAACAAATGTTGATTAAACTTTACAGTAGCATTAATAATACATAGACTATTTTTATTTTACAACTGTAAACAATCAGTAAAGTCACGGTTGTATTGTATTATATAAATTAAGCCGCAAAATGTCCGACTCCTAACATACAGGTCTGCGTACCTAGTTTAGGAGCCCGGAAAGCTGACAATAATTATAACTTGGTAGTACAACCCACTGTTTCAATATGCCATGTAATGTGTTGTTGTTCTTTATGTACTAAATAAATAAAAAAATAAAAAAAAATAAAAAAATACACTAGCTGACCCCCGCGGCTTCGCTTCCTTCAAAGTTATAGCCTATGTTACTCGGGTATAATGTAGCTTTCCATAGGAGATTTTTTTTTTTAAATCGGTTCAGTAATTTCGGAGCCTATTCGACACAAACAAACAAAAAAAACTTTCCTCTTTATAATATTGGTATAGATGAATTTTGTGCAATTTAACCAAAGGTGAAGAAGGGGAAGTACTAATTCCACCCGTGTGTAGCTGCGGTTGCTAGCTAGAAGCTACACACAAAGACGTCCCTACATTTCTTTCAGTACGGAAGCACTGAGTGACTAAGATGCTGAGACAATATACATTATGTATCATAGTTACTCATTGTGAATACAAAGTGCCATCAAGTTACCGACTTGATGGCACTTTGCAACAGAGGAAATGTCCGTGGCAATGACGTGATCCGCAACTGTTTAACGGAAGGAAAACCTTCGCTTTTATTGGAAATATTAACTATGGCAGGCTGAAGTTTGACATTAAGAGTCAGGGACCTGCAAGGGGTACGATTTCTTGGTCCAGTTGTGAGATATTGTGGTAGATTTTTTGTTGAAACTGGAAAGCCGTCAGGAGTTTTGGCTATGTTACATAAACTAACGACTTCTTCCATGGCCCCTCACCATGTATGTTGGTATGGTCACTGCCTACCAAGTGCTTTTCCCATGCTAGGCAGTGACTATATTGTTTACAATGTATTAAGCTCACTAAATATTTTAACCAATTTGCACTCCATGCCACCAAAATAAAGAGATTAATCCTACATCTGGTTGCTACTAAGGCCTAACCTGAAAGAATCATTGATATCAATTCCGATATATCATTAAGACATACAAAACTGATCGTATAAAAAGATAAAATAGGTATATCAGATTTTCAATACCTACCTACTACTATTCTTTCGAAACTGTACGTATATGACTACACGTGTATTTACTTGTATAACAAAATCTTGATAAAATTTTACTTGCTCTACTCTGTCTTGGTCTTAACGGTCACGTCTTTGAGTCATATTAAATATTAGCTTCTGCCAACGGCTTCATACGCGTAAGAAATACTCTAAATGAACATATTTGCAGGATATAATTTATTCTATGTCTTAATTCAAGACATGGTCTACCCTTGTGTCCAGTTTCATCCAAATCCGTCTAGGGATTAAAAGGTTACTAAAATACAGACAGAGTTACCTTCGCATTTATTAGTATCTATATCTATTTCACCATTAGATCTCTTATCAAGTACAGGTAGGTACATAATCAGCTCGTCTGACATCTTATCTGAACTTACTTCATATTGTCAAGTGTCTGCCGGACAAGTTGATGACCTTCGATTGTCTGATAGTCATGACGGTGCTATCTTAGAGTACTTTCCCGTCATACGAACTTGTGTTACGAACGCGTGCAGTTTCTTCATCTTGACCCAATTGTGCGGGAAATTACCATTAAGCAACTAAACGCATGGCGATGATGTGCCATCGAGGCATAGTGGACATTCTAACCATATATACGTACAAACTGTTTTGAGAATAATTTACTTTTATTTATTTTCTATTTATTTTATATTTTATTTTCTAATAGCTATAACCTAGAGGTCATCAAGTCAAGATTCAAAAGTGAATAGGATAAAGTGCTTGCCAAACTTCTTGGCTGCCCTGAAGTTAGCTTTCCGACGCGCAAGGCACTTTTTTTTTTTATATGTGTCTGCTCACAGTTCGACCAAAGTAGCCGTCCTCTGCTTAACCGGACTTCCCTGTGGAGACTAATCTCTTAGCCTACCAGCCAGGCTCAAAATTCTAAACCTAAGCGACAACGCTGAGGGTACCCCAGTTCGGGTCGAACCTGGGCTCATTGCGTCGCTGGGGGGGACAACTAAACCTGGATCTAATAAAGTAAATCTACCATCCGTTCGGAAAAGCCTACGTGGAGAAGAACGGACAAGAAACTCCAATGATTATCTAACTGGCATTTGATATTGAGCATTGCGGGAGAGATTTGCTACTGCGCAGCCATTGTAGCCAACTTCAGGGCGGCCAAGAACTTTGGCGAGAACTATACTTCTAGGCAAGCGTATTTTATCGTCGACCACTTACTAACAGGTGAGATATTACTCAAAGATCAACCTATCAATAATACAAAATCAATTATGAGATTGATCAAGAATGAATAGGTTAATTCTGGAAAGCGAGCTTCACCGTCGAACACATCATCGCTTACAATCGGGAGAGATGGTGAAACGTCGCTCACGTTTAGAGTTAAAAAATATATAAAATTGGCCCATCAAAGGATAAGATTAACTGCGGTAGTAATTATTGACCTAAAGAATACAACAGTAGCTCAGGTAGTAGTTGTGAAGGTTGTTGTCATGCAGGAAAAATGTCCAGATCGCAAACGGACGATAAAATACATAGATACATAAATTATGATGGATAACACGACTGTGATTCTTATCATGAAAATTTACAACGCTAGATTTTATCGGGTTGAAAATTAAAGTGAAATATTTGTATACCTATGTATATTTTATTAACCCCCGACGGAAAAACAGGGGTGTTATAAGTTTGACGTGTGTTGCTGTGTATCTAAACGGATGAACCGATATTCATTTAGTTCTTTTTTGTTTGACAGGAGATTTTGTCGAGAGTGTTTTTAGCTTTGTTTGAATAAAATCGGTTCAGCTGTTCAAAAGTTAAGGGCGTTTTACTGTTTGAATCGGGGTGTTTTCGCAAGATATCGTGTCATAATTACGTGTTCAATAGATTGCCGATCGAAGCGTATTACTATGTACTAGATAAAATGTGTAGCATGAAATAAAAATGTGTAGGGTTTTTATAAATTTTACTTGTATTGATTTTTACTGTACGGACCGTTTCATGACAGTTTTATGTAGAATATAAATCTATTTTGATACAGTATATTTTGATTACATAATACTTACAATAATATGATGTTAAGTTTATAAATACCTGAATAAAAACTGGTCAAATAAAAACACAGTCTGCGTCATTAGTAAATATTTTCTATTAATTAAAACAAAAGGTATCGTATTATAATGATATATGTTATTCGTAAACCAGCTGTTCACTACATCAAAGGGCTAAAACATTTCATAAGAATATAATAACGAAGAAATAAGTATATATTATGTCAGCTAGGCTAGTATATGCAAAAATAAAAGATAATTACCAAATATTATTCTTTTAATTCTGTCTGACAGGAATATAACTGTTTAACCTTTAGCATTCTTATGTGATTGCCAATAACATGCAAAACTCGTTTAATAATCATTTATATTATAATTGCATCTTTTGATTTTTGATTGACTATTTCATGATCGTTAAAAGAGTTAATTTAATATTTGCAACAAAATACCCTGTTCTTTTTTATTTAGCCGGCTATGTATTACCACAGATAATAGTAATACTAGCATAGTACCTGTCAGGTACTCAGAAAGTGATATTCCATTGACAAAAACTAACCTAACACAACTATGTAAGAGTTAAAATAACAAAAATATCAAGGCAAAGCTGCATTTCTGAGCTCACGGAAGTGTACAACCGAATAAAGCCTCAACGGGTTTTGCAACAAATCCATTTTAAAATATTCGAACACACGCCATTAATTTATTGTTAATCAAAAAACTTGTTATGATTAAGAACAAACGTTTTAAAAATAGAATAGGTACGCCAATATTTTAATGGAGGCAAACATTCCATGTAGCTCTCGCCTTCCATACTTGACTTATGATACTTATCGAGTTTAAAAAAAAATACGAACTCCGTCATATCATAATAAAGTGGCCTATTTTAGTACATTGTGTATTAAGGGCGGTAAGTAAGGAATTACGATCGAGGCTCTGGTAGAAGCCCAAAGTCGAAGACTGAGGGCTTTCTGAGTCGAGGTTCGTAATTCCCGTACCGCCCGTGAAACATACAATGTTTTTCATCACATTTGCGAGTAATAATTATGAATTATAGCTTTAATACACAAGTCAGCACAGCTATTATTACGAAATACGTGAACTTTTTTTTTAAGCGGATTGCTACCACACCACAGATTATACAAATGTTTCGTTCAGAAACGTTAAGGGCACATACTTACGTAGGTAGTCAGCCATGACGGAAAGTAAAAAAAAAATTGACGTTTTTATACAAATAACTATTAAAATCGATTATTAAGAACATTAGTTGAATATTTGAGGACATTACAGGAATTTCTTTGCAATCTCGCTACAAGTTATGTAGCGAGATTGCAAAGAAATTCCTGTTTAGATAACATTTTAAGACAATTTCAATTGCGTGTTAACTCCTTGCTTGAACTTGCATGACCAGTGTGCTGTGCTATAAATTAAAAAAATATTACTTACCGACCTTGGGTTTCATGACAAAAAGAAAGCCCAAGGGTTTTATATGGGGCACTGCGGCCAAGTTAACCTGTATGTTTAGATACTGTTTACGTGCAAGTGTGATGAAAAATAATAAGTTGCCTATTAAAGTTTATTTCTGTTTTTTTTATATACCATGTTTTAACCAAAAGGCTCTGCGCTAAAATAGGTACCACCAATTATAGTTCAACGTACGAAATAGAATCTGTGGCATATTTCCGCATGTTTACAGCCTTCTAATTTTAAATACATCGAAAAAAATGAATGGAATAACCTGATTTTTTTATGACTTTATTATTATTGTGCCGTTATATTCCTCAACGCGTGTCGAGCTTATGGATTGTACAGACAAGCGCGATGTGAGAATGTGACAATGATGCCTGTGCCAATAAGTTTTATAGAACAAAATTATAGTTTCTAGAAACAATAATTTTATAGTTAACCAATTGCTTTGAAAACGCAAACTGGAAGCCGATCACAACTTAATTGATAAAACGCTGGGCAGATGTTTGAGTTTTGTCTAATACTACCTACTATGTTTGTTCTTATCTGCCGTTCTGGAGACCCATCGACCACATAGCCACTAGACGCCTAATGCTTGATCTGATACATCAAAACAATTCTGTCAACTAGCTGAGGTATGAGGCACGGGGTACTGCGCTCTGATTGGTCCTTTACCAAGGTCATATGTCTCATTAAGGATGGGACAGGTTTAAATAAAACCAGACAGGTATCGATATTTTTAGATAAATAATATTTGTACTTATTTTTTTTTATTAATATTACCTTTTTTATTATTAATTATACGGCGTTTTAACATTTTAGTAATGTAATAACATAAAATGTTAAAACTAAAAAAAATATCGAAATTCTAAAGGTAACTAACTTTGTTTGGTTGTTGGTTCTTAAATATAGTAATATTAAATCTTAGTAAAAAAACGTCATCAAAAACTCGTTTCACAACTAACAAACTATTCAATTTAATGTTTTTATTTGTAAGGTTTCTAGTACTATCGATAACAGATTTGGTCATAGGATATGGTGCATCACTAGTTGTGTTTACGAAATTATAGAGGAGAAGAGATAGCGAAAAAAATACTTTAAAAAGAAAGAGACGCAAACATGCGTTGGGCGTTTTCACCTACAAATATGACCAGTATAATATGAACTCCGATAAATAATATCAGAAAATAAATCTAATTATGTTTATATGTAACTATTAACTTATCAATGAAATGTTATGTCATTTTTCCGTAAACTCGAAGTCTGGCTGTTGTTACCATACCAACGGATTGTACAAGAGGCCATTATAATATTTATTTCGTCAATTTTTTATTGACTGACGCGGAAGTGTTTACGGCTCACAGAAGTGGTCGGTACTAATTCGAAATTGTCGAGTGGCGACCTGTATTACCTGTATATGATCTTTTTAGTCATATGTGTTGACAGACATCGCTCGCCTGTTATGAGGCGTCTAGGGGCTGGGTTGTCGCTGTGGAGACCAAACGCGTTGGCCGATTTTGATGATTCTTACGTCAATCGATTCAACCTTACGAGTATCACTGATTAAAATTGGAAAATAGAAAATCCGGCATTTTTGGGCGCCATATTTATATCTAATATGTGGGGGCCCAATTTTTTTCATTTAACTCCATCGTGGGGGTACCAAAATAAAGGGTTTTAAGAGTAAGAAAAAATATATAACACTTATATGTTTAAATGCACCTAATTCGAAAACACAAATGTTAACAAAAAAATTATAAATAAATAAAGTTAAAAACCCGACTGCTTAAGAAGCGAACTAAAAAGACGTAAACAGGAAGAAACTTATGCTGTGCAGTCGGAGGATTCATCTGGTTTTGGTCAGCCAGCTCGCGAATATGTATCCTCCGACTGCACAGCATGATTCTTCTTCTTGTTTATGTCTTTTTAGTTCGCTTCTTAAGTGATCGGGATTTATGATTTTTTGAAATAACTTTTTTTTATTGTATGAGATTTTTATTACTGCGCATCCATTCTAGCCAACTTCACGATGGCCAAGAAGTTTAGTGAGAACAGTAAAGGAGCATCTCTGCGGAATTTTTCGAAGAACACAAGCGGCATGTAAAGTTACACTTGCTCAGTCTCTCCTTCTTCCTCTTCTTGACTATGCTGATGTCAGCTTTCTTGATGCGACTGAGGAACTTCTTGATAAGCTCGAACGTCTACAGAATTTGTGCATCCGTTTCATATTTGGCCTTCGAAAATACGACCATGTGTCGGAATTTCGGAGGCGGTTGAAATGGCTGCCTATTCGACAGCGCCGAGATGCTCACACTCTTTCATTACTCTTTTCTGTACTTCATAATCCTAATTCTCCTTTGTATCTTCGAGAACGCTTTGAGTATCTTGTTCCGAGAGGAAAACCCTGTCGTCTGTCATCATCTCTTCTCCTTCGTTTTCCTTCCCACTCTTCAAGTCGTTACGGTGGATCTTTTACTGTTCGCGCTGTGCGCCTCTGGAATACTCTGCCACACTCTATACGGGATAGCCCTTCATTGGAGGTTTTCAAGAGAAGAACTAAGGAATATTTCCTATCAACATGACTCATTAATTTATGTATTTACAATTGTAATATTTTAGTTTTGTAATAAATAGGTATATATTATGTTTATGTATTGTGTGTTGCACACGTATTTGTTTAGTTTATTTAGTGAGTAAGTATTTAAAATTGTTACGAGTTTTTAATAAGCTTTTGTTGTGCACATGGATGTACTATCCTCAATTGCATATTTCTCTACGCAACTGAGGTTTGCTGTTAGAGAACCCAACTATGGGTTAAGCTCGCCTTTGTACATAAACTGTCCTATTGTATTTGTATGTTTCTATGTTTTGTGTACAATAAAGAATAAGAATAAGGCATGTTACGATATGTCATTTAACATGTCAGAAATAAAACCTCGTAACCAAAAGGATATTGCTCAATCTGTCAATGTTACATTGCACATACATTTAGTATCTTCTTATAAATTATCAACATCTTATCACAGAGCCAACAGTAGGTACCTACCTACCCACTTATAGCATACCTATTGAAACAATGTAAGGTGCTCACAATAGATTTATTTATCTAGAATTTAACTTCAGTTGGCTAATGCGAAAATAATAACTAAGCTACTGTCAAGGTGGCTCTGACGCCGAGTTTCTGGAAGCAAAATTATCGCCAAATTAATGTGACGAGTTGTCAAGAACGCGTTATTTGCTGTGATTGGTTAAATGTATTTTGAACGATGACCTGGTGAAGGTTGCGGGGATCCGATGGATGCGAGACGCACGGGACCGGTCAATGTGGCGACGCTTGGGGGAGGCCTATGTCCAGCAGTGGACGTCTTCCGGCTGATATGATGATGATGATGATTTTGAACAGACAATCACAGCAGATAACGCGTTATCATTAATTTTGCTGTCAGAAACTCGGCGTGAGACTGCTAAAAGACGTTTACTTTATATAACTACTGGGGGGTGAACATAAGCTCGGTTATTTTGAGATAGAGTAATTGACAGATGTATACACGTCATATACATCTGTCCCTTACACACACTCAAAATAACCTTATTCTAAGAGCTTATGGTCACTCACCCCCCTGAAAACAATTACCTAAATTGAAAGATGAAAATATCTATCTTTATATTGCAAAAATAACTATCGTTACAATGCATTGTACAATAATATTATGTTTTACAGGCGTGACGCAACTATATGGGTCTATAGGACAACACGTTTAAATGTATTAAAAGCAGTTATAAAACTACTAAACAGATTTGCCCCAGAAATATATGCAAACGCGCTTTGCCATTGTCGCATCGCACCTGTCTGTCGCGGCAGCCTTTGTGTTAAAAGTTATCGACTATTTTCTTAAGCAGTTTAGTTACAGACAAAATTCTGAAACAAAAATCCATCAATCAATGTTTTCAGATAGATAAACAGAGACATAAAATACACTTCAGATAATCTCCACGGATTTATTTATACCGACTATTGTTGAGTCAAGTTTTATTATCTCTGAATATCTATCTTAACCACATTCACTTGTTATTGTTAAGTGTTAAAAGACAATGTGGCTAGCCTTGGCAGTAACAGTAAAAGCAAGTAGGTATGTAACCACAGATAACATTAAACATCCACAAAAAATACATTGCAGGAAACTGACAGACCTATGTAAGTATTGCAAATGTCTGAATTTAAATGTATAAGAGAATAAGTAGATATTTATTGATTTTATTAACGATACCCACACCACATACAGCTAGGCTATCAACCTACACCATAGTTAACAAAAGAATAAACTAGTCCCGAAATATTAGGCAACAAGCTCTTAATCGTTTTTTATTGTTCTAGAAATAGTTTTTATTCGTACCATAAACCTAACTAATGGTGGGTTCGATTGTCACGCACATCCAATTACGAGTACGAATTTGGATTATGAAACAAACCCTAGGAGGGTCTTTAGTCTTTGCAGTTGAGGTGAGGCGACGTGACATTAAATGGAAGAGGTTCAATTATACATTCGAATTTCGAAATTGTAATGCAATCATGACGTGTGATCGGTTGTCTGGCATATGGATAAAACCAATGATATTCAAATAAATAGATACGTTATACAGTCACAAAACAATTGAAGAAAGTGTTCCGCGCAGCAGCGGCAGCACACATACACACTTTTCATTCATCTGACATTTCACTACAAGTCGAAAGGGATGGCTTGATAAAACCAACAAGAAAAAAAGAGACAGCTAGTGTTTGTCACTTGCGTGTGAATGTAAACAAACATTATTCTGACCCCCAAAGTTGTTATCTTTTTCTAACCTCCAAATATCAGAATATTAGGAAAAAAAAAGGAAATAAATTAGTAAATTGAGGCGTATTGCATACTTACATATGGTATGAGATCCCTTCTGTTTTATGTACTTTGGTATCATAATTGGTACAATTTCTAAATACACACGATTTTTTTTTTTTGTTTCAACAAAGCCTATCGCTCTTCGCCATGTGTAACATAAACTAAAGACTAAAGGTCACAATTGTGACCTATTCGAGTCTTCACAATGCGCGCGCTCATAACATATCTGTTTATTTGAATATCATTGGATAAAACCAAACACAGTTAGGCTTTTTGAATACCTACGTGTTCGACAAATTAGGAAAACCTTAATGCCTTTGCCCCAAAAGTTCGGTTATAAACTTGCGGAAAATATCGGTATTCAAGGATCTGGTAGCACTAATTGCAGCCAGTGCGTGGTTAGGTTCAACAACGGAAAGAGGGGACGGGCGGCAACTGCAAATGCGACAATCGGACACAATACTATTGCGAAAAGTATCCTATTACTCGATTGTTGACTTAACTAGCAACGAATACCGTTAATTACCGTCCGGCTGAGTGATTCACTCAAAGCATTTAGTATCGGTAATTTGTTTTACGTAGTTACTGGGATGATCGTGTGGCTAAAATGACTTACGTAATAATTTATTGGTTTGAATGAGGTCGTTTATCATAACTTAACAGTTATTTACAAGTGACCTAAAAAGGTTACCGACATTGCTGAAGAATTGCCAAGCTTAAGTGGCAGTGAGCAGGGCAAATTGCTCAAAGAACAAATCGTCGACGAGGCCGCAAAGTTCTGGAGTGGTCTTTCACAAAGCTGATGACCGATGACCTGATAAGAGGCCGTGGGAGACCACTGGATGAACTGGGTGAGAAGCAGATGTGACTACGCTTGGGAGAAGCCTAAGAAAACTTCCTGATGGTCGACGAGATTCGATTTATATCACACGTATATCAAGTCGACGGCACGAACTATTTTGTGCGCGGGGTTAACATGCTTGCTATCTCATCCGACAACACGTGCGAAAGAGGTAGATGCTGTGATGAGCAGTAAGAAGCTAGTTCGCGTACGAATACACACTTTTGCAAATCTGTAGCGAAATGGATGATGATTTAAATTAGGACGAAAAACGACGAATTTTTAAACAGACCTTTGGGAATATGGATATCATGAAAAACGACTAAATGTGTCTGTTCAAAATTAAATTATTTGCATTGTTGAATTACTAATATATCCCTGTATGGTGACTGATTTGCAATTTTCCTCCATCTTATGGTATTTATTTGCGCCCAAAGATGCGTTAAAATTTGTGTTGATATATGGAACTTTCGACTTTCTCTTACTTTTTTATTTCCATACAGGGATAGATAATGATGAGAGTTGAGACAAATTGATATCATTTTTTATTTTGAACGTACACCGTCAAAGAGTGGAGTAATCGCCAGACTGCGTTTGTATGGAAGAATGATTGACTAGGGCTATAGCCCTCGCCAAACTTAATGGCCGCCCTGATGTTGGTTTACCGGATGCGCGAGGCACGAAACGGTGCTGTTTTTGTATGAGATTTTCTACTGCGCAGCCATTGTAGCCAACTTCAGGGCGGCCAATAAGTTTGGCGAGGACTATACCTTAAGTCTAGCAGTGGACGTCTTTCGGATAATAGCCTATATACAAAATTTTAACCTGGCTTTGAACTTCAAATTTTGAAGAATAACCCTTTCAACCTTTGAAGGGGTTATTTGGGCCACTATAAAAAAGAGAATATGATGTGTTTGGCGAAAGTGCGTCTAACAAAAGCATTCTCTGAAACCGTTAGGCAGAGTGAACAATCTTTTGTGACATTTGCTTATGAATAATGTCAGCCCATTGAATAATGATCTGAGCCAGACACCCTACTCTATATTTTGTCTCTGCCTTCGTTTCGGAACTTCTTTTTCAATCTGATTTGAACTTAAACTCTATAATATTAAGGAACAAAACCATCTACAGGCATTTTAGAACAGCTGTCAAGAAGTCAGTCTGCGAACAGAAAATGGGTGTCTAAGAAAAACTAACATTTGTATATACATAAAAAATTAACAAATATATTTATGTATACACGTTAAATTACAAAATCAGATACTGAAGACAACTTTAAAAAAATAACATAATTCAAATATCGTCCTTCACGGCTCCGACACTCTTCAAATCGATCTCTATGAAAACGCGCTTTAGAAGTTAAATAGCCCAGACCTCACACCTATATGTGTAATATATATATATATAAGCATTTTATTGTCTATAGTTGCCTGCTAATAATTATGAAGCTTCTTAGGCATGCATCTGTCAAATGGAAACAGGCTGGACGGAGTATGGTCCTGAACGGTACAAAGCGGCTTTGTACCGTTCAGACCAAAATAGCTACGATCGTAGCAACTGACTACGCCGTTCGTAGCACAGCGTAGCATATGTTACATCAGGCCTGTATTCCTCAAAGGGGAGCCAGATTTATGAGACAGACGAGCTTTAAGTACACCCACATCTAGCCATTTTCTAATTATATTTAAGTGCCATAGGGACGGGCCTATTGCCATCAACCGAGTACAAATTCAGACTTCAGACTGATACTGAGAATATTCAGATTGAATAACCCAATAACCCTTTTGCCCAACCCAAAAATTTAACTTAAGAACTCATGCTCATTATTACTAATACCGCCGCCGCGCCGCGCCTTCCTATTTTGTGTGGACACTGTGTAGGGATTTTGTACATAATCCCTTACGTGTAATCGTATAACAATTTTTCCATTTATTTAGTTCAATGCTCACATCTGTATGTATGTCAATAAAAATTAATAAACTCTCGCGTGCAAAAATATAAAAGAGTATAAAACTGGTTCGGACGCATGCTCCATGCATGGCGCATACACGTAAGATAACGCACTATGAACGTGTTAAGTAAACAGTACAATATAATCTACATGAGTACGTAATCCCGCGAGTTGCCTTTACCGTCGATATTCGACAACGAGCGAATTATCTCATCAAAATCTTCATTCATATTGTATCTACATTTATTATTTATATTTTAACACGTGACGATGTAAGGGACAAATTATTTGAAAAGAAAAATGGACCCCAAATGAAAGTAATTATTGACCCCTGCACTAGACTCAAGGAGACAGACCACCTCGTTTAGCAGTCATAACGGATCTTTGTGTGTCTGAAGTTGGCTGTAAGACCCTGCGCAGTTACTATTGTGTCAATGTTGAAGTAGAACATAGCATTGTATAACTATCTCTTTCACTCGCTTACTTTTGGCGCATCGTCCTATCTCGCTTACTCTATGCAGTACACTCGATGACAAACTGTTTCTTGCGCAATGGTTCGCAGAGCCAACTTCAGAAACACAAAGATCCGTTGTGACTACTATAGCAATTCTTTTTTTATTACCCGACTACGGCGAAGCCAAATGGAGAGGTTTTTAGATTATTTAGTAATCATTCGTTTGCCATAATGACAATAATTATTTAGTAAGCGCGTGTAAAACCAATGAACATTAATGTTTACGTTACCTACCGTGAGAACATAGTCATTATTTATTTACTAGTTGTTGCCCTCCTCGTAAAAAATCATGGGTTTTATAATGTTTACGTGGAACACTAATTATTTTCTAAAATAAAAGTACTTACCTTTAGTTACTCCATAATATCAGCTATTAACCAATGCAAGTTCCGTCAAAATCGGTCTAGCCTTTTCGGCGATTAACAGCCTAGATTGATAAAAAAATGCAACTCGTTTTATTATACCGTACCTAGTTATATACTTTCATATGCATTTAATAAAAAGATATTATTTTGATATCACAAACAGACACTTCAATTTTATTTGTTTGTATAAGTACTCGTAGATCAGCCTTTCATGACCACGTGCGACTCAAAGCCTTGACATGCATTCATACGTATCAATTGAAAATAATAACAAAAAGACATTTCGCAAGCTATTATCAATATAATACTAAATATCTTATATTTACTGAATGAAATTATCAATACAATGCCATGCATACCTACTTATATCGGCAAAAAACCGAAACTTGCCACCAATTTGGGCACCTCTATTTCGTAAATAGAGCGTACGTGGACGCGAGGAGAAAAACCGATAGAAAAGGTCTGTTATTGTTGTTTCATAACCGGTATTGTATTTGTAATAGACTGATATGTAAGCCGGTCAAGTGTGTGCAATGGCCTTAGCACGAACAATGTTACATTATCATAATCACTTGCCTAATTTAATGATAATTATTGCAACAAGTAATCGCTGTTGGCTGAGTCATTGATTCCTTTGCGTCGGTGTAGAAAAAGTTTTTATTTAATTGCATAATTTTATAGATCAACTAGCGGACCCAATAGACGTTGTCCTGTTCTAAATTCAAATGCCACCGAGAAAAACACTTTCAGCTTTTCTCGACTTTTGTAGCGGGCTATATTGCCAACTTTCTTTTCCCTAACCACAGATAATATAAATACTAGCATACTGTAACTAAGAACCTTACTTGGACAATTATGAGTAAAAAAAACAAATTGTAAATTTATTTCAGCCGTTCATTAATAAGTAGGAATAACTATGTAGGTAAACACCTAATTGTTCCATAAATAATTAAAAGTTATAAAACATATCGAAAAATTATCGAACTAACCAAATTAGGGTAACTTATTGTTTATTTAAAGTTATGTATCCAGTTCACTGCTATTTTAAACCAACTCCAAATTCAAATAAAACGATAAGCGCTTGAAAATAGGACTTAAAATAGTATCGAAGCGAATAAACTCTATATATTCGTTGAAACAAACGGAAAATTACCATAATTTTCCGTTTGTTTAAACGAATATATAGAGTGAATGAAAGAACAATACAAATACTTCCTTTTGAATGGTTCTAAAGCAATCATAGCATGACTTACCATAATAAAAATTAATACTAGGTAGATTTGCTTGCCTAGATTTTATTATACAGGTTTAGTAACAAATAGGTTTAATAATCTTTGTGAAAAAGTGGAGCTCTATGTAAATACTTACTCCGAGTTCCTAACTCAGGGGGGTGAACATGTATATGACTTGTATACATCTGTCCCTTACGCACACTCAAAATAACCTTACTCTAAGAGCTTATGGTCACCCCCCAGATTATTGCAATTCATTGCGACTTTGTTATATGTTATACTCCCGACTTGTGATTTGAAGTTGAGTATTTGTCAATCTCTAACTTAGCCTGAAAACCTGTCAAAATTTTTAATTGTTTTTTTTTTAGAAAAATAATCAAAAAAACCTTCCCTGGTAGGTATTTTTTTCTCTGTATATTTGAAGTTTTTCTATTATCAGAATTGATCAATACGATGGTTTTTCACCATTTTAAGTATCTAGACAAGAATTAGTAATAACTAATCAAATGAATAACAACTTTTCTATTGTTTCTTTTACCAATTCCTTTCATAATAAGAAAACAATGTCTGACTATGACAATGTCTGTCTAGTTTTTTTTATCAAATGAAAGTCGATGCCTGGCTTATCAAATGAAAGTCGATGCCTGGCCAACCAGGCATCGACTTTCATTTGATAAAAAAACTTTTTGCAAAAAAATACTACCGACTTTTATATTTCACTTTTTAGTTGTACGTAACTAATAAGCAAGTTTAAGGGAACTATTTCGCCAGAATAGATTTCATGAGACTTGAACATAACCGGTGAAATGAGAGATCTGCTTACCCCTTAAGAGCGAACTGGCGTGATGTTATGTTATGAAATGTTATAAACAACAAACAGACATGCGATTGCAGCAATCCCGAGAGATTTGCCGTTATTTATTGAAAAGTTCTGTTGTATATCTACGAAGTTCTTCATCAGATTTTCAATAAATTAAAATGGGTCCAATTTCGGAACATACTTTTTCAAACAAAAAAAAGAATTTTCAAAATCGGTCCACAATTGACGGAGATATCGATGAACATACAAAAAAAAAAACAAACATAAAGTTGAACATAGAACCTCCTCCTTTTCGGAAAGTCGGTTAATAAATTACTATTAATTACCTTCATACCTTGTTTACAAAGCGAGTCATGAACGGTTAAAAAAAGAATTTGTCACAGATAAAATAGAGCTAAATATTTTTTTTTTAATGAGGAGGTTACGCATTCGGCGAAAACAGCTTAGGAAGTCGGTGGCAAAAGAAAACTAAAGACAAAGACTGCCGAAACCAAATTCGATTTTCAATTTGTAGAGCTTTTATGTACGTTTTCCTCACATTGAAAAGTATTGAAATTCAATTAAATTGCTCTTGTTAAGGAAAACATCGAACCCGCGTGTTCTACCTATGTATTTACTTATGCGCCATTAATTTTATTAACTCATTGTTTTACTGCAACATGCATACAAATGGCTGATTATTTCCTATTTTGCTGTCTGACTTCGATCTAGCATTGTCTTTGCCCATCATCATTCAAAAATGACGCAGGGAGTGACAGGCCACAGATTATAATCTCGTTACACTCTTTATAACCGACTTACAAAGATGCTAGTCGGTATTTAGTTCCTGAAATAAGTTGTATAAAGTCACACCATTTTGGTACTTAAGTAACCAATTTGAACCATGCAGTAACTGTCGTTAGTTGATGAGAGACCATGTAGGTTTTACGTGAAAAAGTTAAAAAAAAACTGTAACCCGATTACAAGTATTTTTTTGTCTATTTTACGAATCGATTGACACCTTATTCGTCAAAATAGGATGAATAGTTTAGGCGCTACGGAGGAACATATGTAAATACAAACATAAATACATATGTCGTGGTGGCCCAGTGGCTAAGACCTCGTCTCTCGTGCTTGAGGTCGTGGGTTCGAAGCCAGGCAAGTACCAGTGTGACTTTCTAAGTTTATCTTGGACATCGCTGCCAATTGTGAAGGAAAACATCGTGAAGAAACCTGGACTTATAATGAGTATAAGATTGTGCTCCATTGGTGTATTTGCTGCAAGCCGTTCCAGTGCTAGGATAAACTAATAAATAAATAAATAGACTGCTAAAATCATAACCCTTCCTTTTGGCTTCGCCGTAGTCGGATAAAAAAACATCTTGATTTTTTTGTATCCTCTGCAGGGGGAGAAAGGATGTTTCTACACTTGCTTATCATTAAGTAATATTTACAAACTCGAAACTAAATTAAGAGTGTATATTGGCTAACAGAAGTAGCACTTTTATTGAGCACATGGTCATAAACGAAACTATCAAATTTAAGGTAAATACAAAACAGCATAAACTGTTAAGGTGAGTACACACTAAAGCATTTACTTTACTACAGAACATCGAGCATTCGCTGTTTTCAAATTTACTCGAACCACACTTCGAACATGAGGCTCGATGTTTAGTTGCAACCTGATTTTTAAAACCAACGAGCGTTCTGGTGTAACATTTCATCGAGCAAAGGCACGAGCGCCAGTGAGGTCAAGAATGCAAGGTATAGTGCTCGCCAAACTTGAGCCCCCCTGAAATTTGCTTTCCGATGCGCAAGGCACACAACGGCGCTGATTTTGTATGAGATTTACTACAGCGCAGCCATTGTAGCCAACTTCAGGCCGGCCAAGAAGTTTGGAGAGAACTAAACAAAGAAATGTTAAAGGCTCACGGCGAGTGAACGTCGAACACAGGTTGAACATTCGCATGAACGTTACATTACATTGTAATGTTCGCGGGAATGCTCTAGTGAATACTTTACTTTACGGAAATTTCTATCTACATACTATAGTTGAAGTACAAGTGAATCTGATATTGATTCTTTCCAATAGCAGTGCCCTTATTCCGTGAGATACGCCTCCTCAATTCTTAATAAGGCTGTATTGGGTTCGGGTCATAAATAGAGCAATGTATTGTAGGTCATACGTCGCTTAACTACCCTGATCATAACACCAGTTTGATTTTAGTTACAGTTTTCAATCGATAATGTAGCTATCGGAATCTTTTTTGTAAAGGTCTAACTTTATTCAGTTTCAAGACACAGAATAAACTATAGTAGTACAGTAGTCACAGCGGATCTTTGTGTCTCTGAAGTTGGCTCTGCCAACCATTGCGCAAGAAACAGTATGTCATTGAGTATACTGCATAGAGTAAGCGAGATAGGACGATGCGACAAACATAAGCGAGTGAAAGAGACGGTTATACAATGCTATCTTCACCTTCAACATTGACACAAAAATAGCTACTGCGCAGGGTCTTGCAGCCAATTCAGAGACACAAAGATCCGCTGTGAGTATTATAAAATTCGTTATCCTTACATGATATAATACAAAGTCGCCTCCCGCTGTCTGTCCCTATGTATGCTTAGATCTTTAAAACCACTCAACGGATTTTGATGCGGTTTTTTTTTATAGATAGAGTGATTCAAGAGGAAGGTTTATATGTATAATACACGCGGGTGAAGCCGCTGGCAGAAGCTAGTATAATATATTATATAAATAAAGCATACAATTAATTTTCAGTTATAGCTTAGGTAACAATATTTCTGCTAAACAAAGGCTGCCTTTAACGCGATTTTGGAAGACTCCAGGTTTTAAGTTCACTGTCCACACAGCAAAAAAATACGTCCAAGTGCGATTCGGACTCGCGCACGAAGGGTTCCGTACCATTATCGCATAAGTCTTAGCAGCCCCGGATATAAGGGAGGGCAAACCGGGGCAATTGCCCCGGGTGGCTGTTTCATGGGAGCGCCAAATCCTTGAGACAGGAATTATAGGTTTTTATCAAGTAATTGAATCTTAATATAATATGTTTGATAAACAAATTTTTCTAGCTTAAAGCTAACTTTATTAGCCATTGAAAACAAAACTGCCTATGCGACGGACTTTGAGGAGCTAATAGATTCTTTCGCAGGAAAGAAAGCACGCCGTGTAAAGTTGTAGTCTTTCCTGGTTATATATTTTTACTGTGTTTCTGTTTTATGTCACAAATGAAAGTTATTAGATAATAAAAAGAATAAATTTATTAAAGGACTAGCTGTTCCCCGCGGCTTCGCTCCAGTGGACCACCCCAAAGGACCTCCTGGATAAAAAAAATAGCCTATGTCACTCAGGAATAATGTAGCTTTCTATTATTGAAAGATTTTTTAAATCGGTCCAGTAGTTCCGGAGCCTATTCGGTACAAACAAACAAACAAAAAAATCTTTTCTCTTTATAATATTGGTATAGGTTATTATTTTAACAAATGGTCACAAAAATGCTACTCATTGGCAGTTTTAACAGTTTTCTCTAACACTGAAGGGAGGGGACGCCACTATCAAGGTTTTGCCCCGGTTCGGAAACACCTTAGATCCGGGGCTGAGTTTTAGTAATAGGGTCCCTTTTTACCCTTTGGGTACGGCACCCTAACAATAGTTAAAACAATCACAAATGCCATATTATTATATGCGTCATGGGACTGTGAACCTGTTAAAAGAAGGCCCTATTCCATAATAATGAAAATAAAACCGTTAGGTACTAGAAGAAAACTTGCTAAAATAAAAAAAGTTAATTTAAAAATCAAAAACCCGACTGCGAACTAAAAAGATGTAAGCATGATTTTCTACTTGTTTACATCTTTTTAGTTCGCAGTCGGGTTTTTGATTTTTAAATTAACTTTTTTTATTTACAACTTTTTAGTTACCTATTTTTTTTTTCGAATCGCATTTAAACATATAAGTGGTATATATTTTTGTAATCACCTTTAAAAATCCTTCATTTTGATACCCCACTCGATGGGTTTCGAAGAAAAAAATATTGAGTCGCCCCCAATATGGCGCACAAAAGCCGCCATTTTTGTTTATTTTTAATGTCACTTATCTAAGAACACTTGGGCGGCCAAGCCCTATCTAACGATGTATTAATTATAAAAATCCATCCAGCGGTTTGCAAGATATGTGGTAATAAAGAATATTACATACATACACATACAAGATACGCGCGAAAAACATAACCCTTTCCTTGCAGCCGGGTAAATACTCTAAATTAAATCATTATTACGTAAACTAAACAGCGAGATTCATGAACTTGAGGCGAAGGCTATATAAAAACATCCGAATCTAGATTAACAAAAAAATATTTTATGAGTTGACATATCAATTCTTTGCCAAATAAAAAAGGTAAACCGCGAGGTGAAGCTGTATTGCAGTTGACAATAGAAAATTTGATCAAAAATTATATGGGAATTAGACCACTTAGGACTAAATCCACTTATTTACGTTGTATTTTATGCTAATAACTATCTCACGATTTATTTGCAAAAATCATAATTTTTACGCGTTTTTTACGTCAGTCAACACGAGTCTAATATATGATATATCCATGTATGCATTTGAACATTGTGTTTAGGATGACCATCATCGTGAACTTTGAAGGACAAGTCTCTTTTTTAGCACATCCGAATATTTTTCATACAATACTTTTTGCACATTCGGATATATTTGTTATTTAAATACTTTTTGCACATACGGATATTTCTGTTATAAATACATAAGTAATTTTAAGAAATTACTTAAGTGGTCTTTATTTAAGGGCCAATTTGCATCTCACGAAATAATTTGCAAATGAATGCATAACAATATTATTTGTCATTGTTTGATATTGATTCAAGAAAATTATATTTAGAGAGAAAAATAACGCTCATAATTATATGGAACATATCGGCAGCCATATTGCGTAAATGAACTCGGCAAGGCAAAGGGCAAAGAGTTTGAAAATCGACCAATCATATATACGGAAATCCACATAGCGTCATTCGTCTCGCATTTGATTGGTCGATGGTTCATACGGTTTGGCCTTTTGCCTTGCCGAATTCATGTACGCAATAAGGATGCCGGTATCCACAGCACATGTTTATAGTTTGAATTTATATGAACAACTTGAACTCTGTATGACGTTGCACGTGTAATTGAATCAAGGGTGATAAAGGATCAGGGGGGTGACCACAAGCTCTAAGAGTAATAGGATATTTTGAGTGTGTGTAAGGGACAGATGTATATGACGTGTATACATCTGTCACTTATTCTATCTCAAAATAACCTTATTCTAAGAGCTTATGGTCACCCTCCTGAAATGGGTTTAGTAAGAATTAGGATGATGCAATAGAATTTGGAAACTATAAGAAATTTTTCTTTATTTATTCTTTAGGATTCCTATGACTATATTTTTTTGATTCGACTGAGAACGCTGTTTTAAAAAAATATAAGAGCCCAAATAATTAATAAATAATCGTTTTCAACGACTTAATCTAAAGCAAATTCATTCATAATACCTAGGTATGATAGCTTAAACAAATACATTATTTACTTCATAAAGAGACGTAATTTATTGCGCGATAATTAACTGTTAGGAAACAAAATGTATACACGAAATTCTGATGCATTCGATACATGAAATGATCTTTATGAGGCTTTCACTTATATTGTGTATTATTTATTGATGCGTATTTACTCTTGGGGGGAAAGGGGGTGTTAAATCCATCCGTGGACGTCTTTGATGATTTTCTCTTCACTAAAATGGGCACGAACTAAATTACTTTTTTTTTCTTTTCTTTTCTCGTTAGGGTTTCGTTTTAAGCAAAATGTATGTATATATATGTCGTTGTCTGTGACAATTTTTTCCTTTCTTTTACACAAAAAGGAATTCATGCCATTACCGCTAATAAGAAATTCATCCCCGATATTTATGGAATGTTTTATAGCCCATCTCAATGTAATTTCTCGAAAGGAACAAATCTCTAACGTCACTTGTCATTATCCACGCGTTTATAGCATCGTATAACACAACCGTTTGCGAGAAATCTAATAAATTGCTTCCATAAGTAACGGGTTTTTATTATGAAATTATCTACTAAGCGCGGTTCCTTTAATAATTTAATTACTTTTTACCGATATTTTTTAAGTTATTATCATTAAAACAATATTCTCACATTTTCATTTTATTTAATTTTTTTCTACCTTGGTGTAGGTACTTATTTAAGGCAAAAATGATGTTAAAAATGACAAACATTTCTGTTACATCAATATGTTAGACAACAAAAATTCGCAGTTTTTTAATAATATTGAACAAAAGAAAGCTGGAAGATAGTTCGAAATTCAAATCGGTAATGAAGTATCGGAGGGCCAAGAGAAATCAAGAATAACCTATCACGAACATAATGAACCTGTTTTCTTTAGACAGGAACCCTTCAAATTGACATTTAACAACTAACTAAGACAGTTTAATAACACGCTTAATAAAAAGAAAACAATAATATTCACTTTACGTCAACCGAAGGTTTTTTCTTCTACCCTCTAATCTAATGGGTACGTAACCTATTTTTGAAAATAATGTATATTTGTTCATATAATATCAACTAGATACTGTCAACTAGAGAGGCATTTTAAGAAAATTGAGAATCATACTCAATATTCAAACTCATAATTTATTAAACTATTAGTTGTATGATAAAACTCAGTCAAACGTTAGCTAAGTTACATAGATATTTTTTCGTTTGAGTTTTCTTTGTTTTTAAAGATATTCAATTTATTTTGAGTAGTGCTCCTTTTTATACACAATTAATTGCACAATACCCCACCCCTACCTTCATTTTGCAAAAAAACAAGTTTAACGTCTCGATGAACTTATCGCTGCTTAACACTCACAATAATTTCCACTTTAACGAAATTATAAATTTTAAATATTGATGTACCTACTCACTTGGCTTATCCGAGGAATCCTCATCCATGATCGCCATTTTGCTCGGCCTCTTATCATCTTCAGACTTCAAACCCATGTTCACTGAAACGGTCGGAAAAATAAATGTCAAATAAGGAACGCGGTGTTTTTATTCACGTCGATCACTAGCACAGGCTGGATACGTATTTATTTATGGTCTTTATTTTTTTTAATTCTTATATTTTTTTTTTAGAATGTATGTTTCGAATTATTGTTGATTATTTTTATTTTTACGCGCGCGTCAAAACGCCATGCTCGCGACAGGTGAGCCTGGCCGCGTACTTCGTCCGCGAAGGTTAGTATCGACTGTCACGGTACAATGGACTAGCCTTGTTTTTATGGCACGCGACTTGCCGGATCGCAGCTGATTCGATCGTTCGCGTATGTAGGTAGGTTAAGGCATAGCACGAACAGCGATTTTCATTCGCGCGATTTTTTTTCCGCGCGAATTTTTTAGTACTATTTGAGCGCGATTTTTTTTCCGCAGTGCGTGCAGCTTCATACAACTCCATAGGCCACAGAACGCGCGGAAAAAAATTCGCGCGAATAAAAATCGCAGTGCGTGCTAAGCCTTAGGCATAGCACGCACTGCGATTTTGATTCGCGCGAATTATTTTCCGCGCGAATTTTTAGTACTATTTGAGCGCGATTTTTTTTCCGCAGTGCGTGCAGCTTCATACAACTCCATAGTTCACAGAATGCGCGGAAAAAAATTCGCGCGAATAAAAATCGCAGTGCGTGCTAAGCCTTAGATCAGTGAAATTGACATAGTAATTGACAAGATCGCAGAGATGAAGGTTGATCGAGATTATCGAGTGTGTAAGAAGATTATAACAATTTTGTCTGAAAATAATAACATATATGGCGATTAGTATTTATGAGTTAAATTAGTTAATCAGTTAAATTATAAAGGAGCTAATAAGGATGAGGATGTCCTTTGATATGTAAGATAAAGAATCGAGATGAAAGACCCGAACGTGCACGAGACAAAAAGAAGACAATGGTTTTAAAAAATCATATTTCCGTTTTGTTTTTGCAAAAGTTACACATACGTCACGATATTAATCTCTTGAGGAATTCAAAGAGTTCCTTAACATTGCCAATTCTTTCAGCCAGGCCCATTGAAAACCGAATGGATTCAATTCACTGAGACTCAAAGAGAATAAAAGAAAATGTTACCTATAGGCATTTCAAATTCAAATATTTCTGCTTTAGTTTTGGTATAAATCGGTTGATTTATTTCAACATTCTGTTTTATTATGATATTTTCCATGCTGATAACGGAACAGGCTTACTTTTCTATTTCGAAACGTGGTGAAAGAACGTGTTTTTATGCGAATATTTGTTTAATGAAATTGAAGATATATTTTTTTTTTTAAACCGGCTTCCTTATCGAAACACTACAAAGCGAAAAATTACTTTCTTTTCGGAATGGTGTCTTTGGCACCTATTGCTTTTCATTTTTGACACTGACTGCCGAATAGAAACTTATTTTTCGTTTTGTAGTGTTTTTTTTTTGAAAATCGGTAATATTTTTTTGTTAGATTTTTTTTTGTTTTTCTCTATTTCCTTTTGGTAGGTACCTTATAATATTATTAGTTTATTACTATGAAAATACGCATTATTACGGATATTTTAAAAACTACTTGTCAGATCTTGATTAAATTTAAATGGGACCACATGAGAAGTACCAGCTTTCAAATAAAATAATTGGCCAAGTGCGAGTGCACGAAGGATTCGGTACTATTATCGCAAATACGGCAAAAAAACACGTTTGTTGTATGGGAGCCTCATGAATATTTAATATTATTCTGTTTTTAATCGACTTCAAAAAAAGGAGGAGGTTCTCAATTCGACTGTATTTTTTTTATGTTTGTTTCCTCAGAACTTGTTACTGGGTGAACCGATGTTGATGATTCTTTTTTTATTTGAAAGCTGGTGTTTGTCATGTGGTTCCATTTAATTTTCATCAAGATCTGATAAAGAACTTCGGAGATACACATCAGAACTCTTCAATAAATGACGGCAAATCACTCGGGATAGCTGCAATCGCTTGTCTGTTTATTGTTTACACCATTTCATAACATAACATTACACTAGTACGCTCTAAAGGGGTACGCAGGTGTAAACAGTTCACCTTGGTATACCCTTATTCGACCGAATTTGTTTAAGTTTCATGTTATTGGGTAAATCTATTCTGGTTTCACTATGGGCATTATTGGTACCTAGCCTATATAAATTGTGTAGCACAACTAAAAAGTGAAAAATAAAAAAAACATTTTACAAAAAATACAACCGACTTCCAAATAAAAAAACAAAAAAGTGAAAAATAACTTCAATTTCGGAAGTCGGTGTCAAAAAACTAAGAAAATAAAACAAGAACACCGACTTCCGAAATTGAAGTTATTTTTCACTTTTTTGTTTTTTTATTTGGAAGTCGGTTGTATTTTTTGTAAAATGTTTTTTTTTTAGTATTTGTTGTCATGCGGCAACAGAAATACATCATCTGTGAAAATTTCAACTGTCTAGCTATCATGGTTCATGAGATACAGCCTGGTGACAGACGGACAGACAGACAGAAGGATCGTGGAGTCTTAGTAATAGGGTCCTGTTTTTACCCTTTGGGTACGAAACCCTAAAAAGAACCATCAAAATTGGTTCATAATTGGCGGAGGAATCGCGTAACGAACATACCTACAGTCGAATTGAGAACCTGCTCCTTTTTGAAGTCGGTTGAATTATACCTAAGCTCTAGAAATCCAATATCCATAATCCTCCTACTATTCCCCCAATTTATTGAGGTATTGGCACAGCATGCCTTCTTCTTCCATACATTTGTATAGTTCTCGCCAAACTTCTTGGCCGCCCTGAACTTGGCTACAATGGCTACGCCGTAGTAAATCTCATTCAAAACAACACCGTTTCGTGCCTTGCGCATCGGAAAGCCAACTTCAGGGCGGCCCAGAAGTTTGGCGAACACTATATCTATAGATATATCTCAATAGCCACTTCCTTTCTTGAAAACGTTGCTCGAATTTTCGTTCAGCTTTTGGAATAAAAATAACTAGTAATTATTATTAGGAAATACATTATTAACTCACTGAACGGAGGGAACATACTAATGTGAAACTAGATTTAAATAACCTACTTCAATAAACGATCATTTATTCGCCATTATAAAGACAATTTAAAGTAGATATTTTGAGCGAGTTTATGACAGTTAAAATTAAACTATAATTATAATTAAACTATCTATCTATATATATAAAAGCGAAAGGTCACTCACTCACTCATCACGAAATATCGAAAACCGGTTAACGTATAAAGATGAAAATTGGCAGGGAGGTTCCTCAAGTGACGTATGTGCGCACTAAGAAAAGATTTTTGAAAGTTCTACCCCTAAGGGGATAAAAGGGGGCTTGAAAGTTTGTATGGAATTTCTACTGGTTGTAAAATGGACATGTAAAATTTTTGATTTACTCTGTTGGTGGATAAAAGAATTTATGTATTTGTTGGATTTTTGAAATTCTACCCCTAAAGGGATAAAAAAAAGATAAAATAGGGGTTGAAACTTTATGTAAAATTTCTTCGGTTTGGAAAGTAAAACATCTGAAATCGTTGGTTTACGCTATACGTTAATAAAAAAAAAATTGTTATTTTTTTAATTTCGGAAATTCTCCCCTATGGGAGTAGAAACGGTGTTGAAAGTTTGTATATAATTTCTACAGTTTTTCTCCCGCAAAAAGGAATGCAAACAAGTTTGCCTTCTCCTCAGCGGAGTGGGCCAATGATCCGTCAGGTTTCAGCAGTGGTGGTAGTGAGGTGCGACAAAAATTTGATTCGACCGACTTAGCCAGGGACCAAAACGGTTTGCTACCCGCTGGGTATGAAGCCAGTTTGTTCCCGATTCTGCTAATGTGATCAAACCTTGCTCTTCGCATCACCTTTTTGCAGGACTTGGCAGCCGTGTTGAAGGCTCTCTTCTTCTGACTCAGGTAATTTGCCTTGCGCGTTCGAGCGTCAACCCATGCCTGGTAGGCCTTGTGTTTAACCGCGTTGGCGTGGTTACACTCGGCTCCAAACCATGGTCGGTCGACGTTAGACATTGCTACGTCAGAGAATGGAAATAGTACTCCATCTCCCGACGCAACACATCAGTCACAGCGTCAGCGCATGACGATGGATCGTCCGAAGAGAAGCAAGTAGGCTGCCAAGGATAGCTTGCGAAAAAAGACCGCATCCCATCCCAATCTGCTGACATGTACCGCCATACCCGCCAGGTGCCTCTTGGGCTGGGATAGGGCGGGGAGTAGACTGACACAGACTTCACCAGACGGTGGCCGGAACTACCCAAAGGTGAAGATATCGACACTGAGTATCGGTCTGGATCTGTTGTCAGCAGAAGGTCCAAGCAATTGGCTGTGTGCGAATCAACATCTGGCACCCTCGTTGCCCCCTGGACCAGCTGGGTGAGATTTAGCGCTAGCGCAAGCTTGCGCGTCTCTCGTCCAGCATGATCAGTGTACTGGTATGGGAAGAGCCACTCCTGGTGGAGGGCATTAAAGTCCCCCAGTAGCACTAATTGGCCGGAAGGGTACCACTCGCTGCTGTGCCGCATCAAACGCCTCACTGAGGTACTCTGCCTGGTTGTCTCCTGATCTCCGCTGTGCGAGCGGTAGACACAGGCGTAGATAATTTTATCCAGCCCTGTGTCTACCAGAGCCCACAGCACTGAGAACCCCACAGCACTGAGAACCTGGAGTCTTCAAGGTTACGGAGACGCCAATAGCAAGTGTCGTCTCGGGCATACATGCATGCACCCGTACAGTCGGAGGATACATCTGGTTTTGGTCAGCCAGCTCGCGAACATGTATCCTCCGACTGCACAGCATGATTTTCTTCTTGTTTACGTCTTTTTAGTTCGCTTTTTGCAACACGACGGGTTTCGCAACACGACGGGTTTGGAAGAAAAAAAAACTGGTGCCCCACAATAATTTTATTATTTTTTAATTTTAATGTAGCCAGTGGAGGGTTCTGGCGACTGATCCCGCAATTAACTGATCCCGCGGGATGAGTTGCCGGATACATTTATTTTAATATTTTTCTTCCGGCAACTCGTCCCACCCATAAATGAATAAAATTAATCTATTGTTCTAGCCAAAAACAGTACTGTCAAACGAAAAAATGTTTAATGTAATAATTAAAGGAAAAACTATTTGATTCAAAAATATCATTTATTTAAAATATTCTTTCATTTCTTCATTTGCAAATACTATGCGTTTTTTTTCCCTCTATAGACAGCAAGCACCAATCTTTGTAAAAATGTTGGTACTTCAACGTCGGGAGCTTTGTGTAAAGTAACTTTTTTGCCCCAATAGAATCGTTTCTTTTCTTGTAGCAAAAATTCAGCACTGTGTCTAATAAATATCTAACATAAAATTGTCCAAAGTAAAATTTGACCGTCTTAAAGTATAAGCGTCATCAAGCTATGCAAAATCCCATTTTACAACAAAAGGGCTGCATTAGCTGCATATTCTTCATGAGATCGACAGCAAAACGGACTAGAGTTAAAGAGAGATAGCATTGTATAATGCTATCTCGTAAAAGTAAACAAGAAGAAATTCATGCTGTGCATTCGGAGGATACATGTTCGCGAGCTGGCTGACCAAACCCAGATGTATCCTCCGACTGCACTCTTTAAGCAGTCGGGTTTTTTGATTTTTTATTATCTTTTAACTTTTTAGTTATTTTTTTTTAGAATTAGGAACATTTAAACATATAAGTGTTATATATTTTTGAAATCACCTCTTAAAACCCTTTATTTTAATACCCCACAAGATGGGTTTGGAAGGAAAAAAATAAATTTCCCCCACAAAATGGCGCTCAAAATACGCCATTGTTTTTCTTTTCCAATTTTAATGTAGCCAGTGACACTTGCAGTATTAAGACGAATCGATTGACGAAAGAATCATCAAAATCGGCCAACGCGTTTGGTCTCTAGAACGCCACATAGGAACAAACATACATACATTGACTGATAAACACATTACCCTCCTTCGGCAGTCGGGTAAAAATTATATTTGTTAATAAAAGAGTTTTAAACATTTTTTCGTTTGACTGTACTGTTTATGGGTGGGATGAGTCGCCGGAAGAAAAATATTAAAATAAATGTATCCGTCAACTCGTCCCGCGGGATCAGTCGCCGGAACCCTCGCCAGTGACACTCGCAGGGTTAAGACGAATCGATTGACGTACGAATCATCAAAATCGGCCAACGCTAATCGATCAACGCACAGGCAAAACCGCTAGGCCTAGAAGCATGAAATTTGGCAGAATAGTTCAAGTCAAGTGACGTAACCGAGCACTAAGTTTTTTTTTTGGAAATTCCTGCCCTATGGAGGAAAAAAGGGGGTTGAAAGTTTGTTTGAAAAATCTTATTCCTTGGGCCTTAATTCATGAAACTTGGCATAAATAGGTACCTAAGTAAACAAATAAAGATTGCCATTATAAGTTTTTCGATACTACCCCCAAAATACGATTTAGCGGGTATTAAAGTTTGCTATGAATCTTAATGCATAGCGTTTTGTTTTTGATGTAGAGGTCTAGGGGAGCAGTAAGAAGGGTTTTTTGGCAATTCAACCTTCATCATCATCATTCCAGCCAAAAAAACGTTCACTTCAGGACAAAGGCCCCTCCCAAGCGTCGCCAAACTGACCGGTCCTGTGCGTTTCGCATCTACTGGAAACCTGCAGCTTTGACCAGGTCGTCATTCCACCTAGAGGGAAGCCTTCCTATGCTGCGTCTTCCAGTAAGTGGTCGCCACTCCAGAATTTTCAACCTTTAAGGGGATAAAAAAGGGGAAATTTGTTTGTATGAAAAATCGAAATCCTTGGGGATAAAGTAAATAATTAAAATAGACATAATACGTTTTAAAAACTACTCCCCAGATAGGGGATACGGGTTGTTATGTTTTTTTGAGGAATCTTACTGCGCAATCTAACTAACATAAACGAAAAATAATAAAAAATAGAAGAAATAGTTAATAACATAATATTTGGGCTGCTAAAAACTCGACCCTCAACGGGGCAAAAAGGGGGTAATTAAGTTTAGGGTAGGTTTTTACTTTGTGGCGGTAACCATTGGACCAGTAAAAAATCAAATAACGCTCGAAACTAATAAAAATCCTAGATTTCTACGATACCCCATTCATTGATTCAACAATAGCTTATTTTTGGCGGGACTGGAACTGCCAGTTCAATTAATTGTTCAATTAGAATACACTTCATTTTTTACACGGTTGACATAGTGGTTGAGCGAACGGCTGCTGCGCTGCGTGTCGGGGGTTCGATTTTGCGCGGAACAAATATTATATATATTAAAATTGTATGCCCTACAGATAATTGTTCCAGATCTGGGTGTCTTGTGTATGTAAGTTTAAATGTCTCTTAACGCAACCACGATACAGGAAGAAATTCTTAGTTTGGCAATTTTTAAATAAGAATAGGAGCGAATATAAGATCCGACGCATTTGTTATTGTGTAAGTGAAACTATTATCACCAACAGCACACAGATTTTTATCGACACCACCAACCAGTGTTCCTAGCGAAAAACATTAATTTACGAATCTCTGAGTAACAGACTTAACCCCGAAAAGGCGGCAATAGGTGTTACTTTTCGTTAAAAATAATGATCCAATGTTTAACTTTACATAATAATAGTACATTATGGTACAAGTGTGTAATGTTGGTGATTATCGCTGAGGCGCCATTGAGACCCGAGCCGTTAGGTGAGGGTCTTAAGAGAGCCGAGGACGGTAATCATCAATACACACGTGTATCATACGACGTTTTTCAACACACTTGTGAAGAAAATAATACTAAAAAATCATTTTCAATAGTGAAAACTAGTAGTGAAAAATTTCTCGCAATGGCGGGAAAAATTTAACAGTTTTCCTATGCGCGCGCATCTAACAATGGCGATCGGCCATAGACTAAAAATAATGAGTTATCTTTTTTTTGGCTTTTCGCGGATAGCGTTTTAGCCACGTACAAAATGGGGAATTTCAAGTTTTCTTTATTACAGACAAAAACAAAAGTGAAAGTTTTATTTATTAAACACGTACAAGTTGAAATTATCTATTTAAATACGAAGTTGCATGAAATGTGTTGCATTTGTACTATTGAGCACGATCTTTTTTGTATCGAAACTTTTTTAAGAACAAAGCAACTCAACCAATAAATAAAAAAAAGAAACACTTTATCTCACTTGTGAATAATAGTAATGAAAAAGTCACAGTTTGATAACAGGTGTCATTATGTGCCTAATTGCGGTGAAATTAGAGCCACTTTATGAGCAAGTATGTTGAAAAGTTTTTTAATTAAAATCTTGCGAAACAAAATACCCTCGTGCTCATATTACTCCTTTCTACCCTCCACCACGTAGAACCGTTCTCGGTGTCAGTCGGTAATTTACCGGCTGTGTAATCTTTTGAATACTAGCAGTGATCTAGTAGACGTGATGTGGATTCACTTACCAAGTTTCGTAAATCGACATACAATGTTATGAATGTAGTTTTGTATGTAGTTGTTAAGTAGTTTAAATTATAACTTTTTTTATTTTTATATAGGATATTTAAAGTAAAGTCACTTAAGGCACCGATAATATAATACTAGCCTTAAGGTATTTTTTAATAGGGAATTTTTAACTGCACCTCTATTTAGAAATTTAAGCAAACAAAATTTCTCCACTAATAAACCTACTGCATATCAAATAAATGACTGTACTACAAATTATTTACGTAAAACAAAAATACTGATTTGCACACAAATTATTCAATATTACAACGGAATTTCCAAAATTATTTTCTATAACTACATAATAAAAAAATTTAATTAGTCCAAGAGCGAGCGAAGCGAGCTCGGGAGTTTAGGTCACCCCGACACGGATAGGTTAGGTTTGAAGGTGATGACGGGAGCTAAAGTGAGCGAGCAAAGCGAGCGAACTCAGCCTCCGTCATCTCCTTCATGTTAGGTTACTTTAGTCCCTGCAGACAGAAAAAGGAGCCCCGCGCAGCGGGGCTCCGTCGACTTTGTTGCTTCAATAGTAATCGTAAAAACTATAACCATGGATATCTCCATAACCATGGGGTTCCGTGGGGTGGGGATGGTACAGTGGGGTTACCACTCAGTGTGCTAGTGTTTAGTGCATATTAAGTAAGCACTTGATTATTTTTTTGTGTACTTAATTATGTAAAGATGTCTGGTTAAATTGAGTTTCATTTAAGATAAACGATGCTCCTAAAAGTAAATTAGGTTATTGTTTTTCTTTAAAAATTTGAATATGTTTGTTGAACTAAGGAATTGTTAGATATACTATTTTGATAATAGTTATTCGTTCAGTAAAATAGTTCTGCAAATACCATTAAACTGTATATTTAATTTGTTTTTTTTAGTATGCTTAATTTGTGTGCAAGTCAGTATTTTTGGTTTAACTTTGAAATATTTTGTTCGAAAAAAGGGAATATACAATAACAATACTTATATAACAACAATATAACAACAACATAACAACAATATAATTTTTAATGAATATCATTGTAAATTTTAAGTGTTGTTAATTGTTGGTGAGCCTAATAAATAAATAAATCTATACCAATATTATAAAGAGGAAAGATTTTTTTGTTTGTTTGTTTGTTTGTATCGAATAGGCTCCAAAACTACTGGACCAATATCAAAAATTCTTTCACCGTTGGGAAGCTACTCTATCCCCGGGTGACATAGGCTACTTTTCATCCCTGTATTCCCACGGGAACGGAAACTACGCGGGTGAAACCGCGAGGCGTCCTCTAGTAATTTATAAACGCGAATGTGAGTTTGTTTGTTAGTAACGCTTTCACGCCTTAACGGCTGAACGGATTTGGATAAACTTGGAATATCGATAGACCAAACCCTGGATTAGGATTAGGACATAGGTTACTTTTCATCCCGGTATAATGTTCCCTTGGGATAATAAAACAGTTTAGAGTTTTCGACGCGGGTGAAGCCGCGGGAATAAGCTAGTACAAAATAACCTTTAATACTAGGTATATAGTATTCTATACAAGATGACAGATGAATTATTTATAATAAAGGAATATTTTATTTATATAAATCACGATTAGATCATGAAATGCTAACATGACATACGAAGAATTATTGCGTTATTGTGCTAGCTAGTTATATTATTTCTAAGAAAGACTTTGTATAATAAATTATTTATATTTATTAAGAGCGGAAGACTTGCTTTAAGGGTTCCGTTCCATAAAAGAAAAAAAAATCTTTATAATATCACTTCGTTGCCTGTCTGTCTGTCCGTGTGTCAAGACCTTTTTCTCAGGAAAGCGTGGAGGTATCAACTTGAAATAAATACGAGTATCATATACCTACTAAAATCTGAAATTCCCTGAAGCTGTGAAAAAATCGAACTTTTCAATCAACGCAATCTAAAGATACGGCCGTTTCTGCCGCATAATAATATGTTTCTAAATATAATCTATACTAATACATGGTATCAACTTGAAATAAATACAAGGATCATATACCTACTAATATCTGAAATTCCCTGAAGCTGTGAAAAAATCAAACTTTTAAGTCAACGCAATCAAAAGATACGGCCGTTTCTGCCGCATAATAATATGTTTCTAAATATAATCTATACTAATACTAATCTATACTAATATTATAAAGCTGAAGAGTTTGTTTGTTTGTTTGTTTGTTTGTTTGTTTGTTTGAACGCGCTAATCTCAGAAACTACTGGTTGGAATTGAAAAATTCTTTTTGTGTTGGATAGTCCATTTATTGAGGAAGGTTATAGGCTATATAACATCACGCTACGACCAACAGGAGCAGAGCATAAATGAAAAATGTTGCAAAAACGGGCAAAATTATTCCTTTTTGAGAGCTTCCTTTGCGTGCGCTGCGTAAACGGTTTAATTACACAACAATCATGTATGTAGAGTAGGTAGGGTTGATGGGTAGGTAGGTAGCCAGTTGACGGGAGCGAAGCCGCGTGGGACAGCTAGTAAAATATAAAGCTGAAGAGTTTGTTTGTTTGTACGCGCTAATCTCAGGAACTACTGTTTGGGATTGAAAAATATTTTTATGTTGGATATTCCATTTATCGAGGAAGGTTATAGGCTAAATAACATCACGCTACGACCAATAGGAGCGGAGCATAAATGAAAAATGTTGCAAAAACGGGCAAAATAATCCTTTTTGAGAGCTTCCGTTGCGTGCGCTGCGTAAGCGGTAAAGGTTACGCAAGATTCATGTGTGTAGGGTAGGTTAGGTAGCCAGTTGACGGGAGCGAAGACACGTGGGACAGCTAGTGTATTATATAATCCAAGAAATATAGACATTTGCTGCGATAAAAATCCTAATTAAGTAACTCCACCGGAATTATGTTCAAGGTAGTAGATGCGAGACGGGACCGATTAATGCGGCGACGCACGTCGCTTGAGGGAAGCCTCTGTCCAGCAGTGGGCGTCGTAGTAGTAGATACTGTTGCCTGAAAGGTCCATAAAAACTCCCACACAGCTGTCAAAGGGCCCAAAAATCAGATCCAGTGTTCTTACAGTGGATCACCGTTGCGACCTTCCTTGCGGTAACCCATGAGAGATGGCACAACAGTGACATACGAACACGCAGTCTAGGCGAACCGCAATCGTGCTTAGGATACTGTTGGAGCTGTCCCACACCTTGCGCACCAGGTAAGCGCACCTTTTAGACATAGTGGTGTAAAAGCAGTCTACATGCGCATCTGCGAACATTCCCGACGCCCTAGAAAAGTAGGATAGGCCCACCAGCATCCTAAACGTGTACGTGGACCTCGTAAACATAAAATTAAGTAAGTAGGTAGGTACATGAACCGTACTACAACATTTCACCTTATCTCTCTCACAGTGGAACCATGATACTCCTAGATATTTCTGATCCAAGTCCATAAAAATACGACAAGACAGACAATCCAAACTAATAACTAATATAATATAATATAATATAACTTATAACTATATAATATAACTAATATTATAAATGCGAAAGTAACTCTGTCTGTCTGTCTGTCTGTCTGTCTGTCTTTCTGTCTGTCTGTCTGTCTTTGCTTCACGCCTAAACTACTGAACCGATTTGTGTGAAATTTGGTACAGACATAGTTTGGAACTTGAGAATGGACATAGGATAGTTTTTATTACAAAAAATAAAATATAAAATAAAATTTATTCCGGACATACAGCGCCATCTATTGGTCAAGAGTCGGCATCAGAAGTCACTATTCCACGCGAACGAAGTCGCGGGCAAAAGCTAGTATTATAAATGCGAAAGTAACTCTGTCTGTCTGTCTGTCTGTCTGTCTTTGCTTCACGCCTAAACTACTGAACCGATTTATGTGAAATTTGGTACAGACATAGTTTGGAACTTGAGAATGGACATAGGATAGTTTTTATTACAAAAAATAAAATATAAAATAAAATTTATTCCGGACATACAGCGACATCTATTGGTCAAGAGTCGGCATCAATTCAGTACTGAAAATTCATCGGAAAAATGTAAATAAATAGTAAAAAGGTATGAAAATATAATATAGTACAACTTTTAGTACAAAGAAAATGCTCTAACGGAGTATAGATAATTCTATTAGTACTATATGTCGAGTTGGTGATCGCGCAATGGTGTCGATCGTTACACGAGTTCGGTTCATGTTATTGTTTTAATTCATCGGAAAAAAGTAAATAAATAGTAAAAAGGTATGAAAAAATAATATCAATATAATAAAACTTTTAGTACAAAGAAAATGCCCGAACGGAGTATAGAATAGTATAGATAAATAATCCGAGTTGTCACTATGCTCGATAGATGGCGTTGGGATCGAAATAGATCGCGCTATGGTTTCGTTACACGCATTTGGTTGGGTATCGGCCGAGCGCTTCGGTACTGTAATGTATTGATGTGTAATGGATTGATCGTTTCGTTTTTCTATGTAACGGCACACGGTTACAAGTAACCTATTTAGGACGGAATGTCATTAAAGCCGTTATTATGACTGGAATGGCAAAAAGCGAAACTGTAATTATTCCCCGCATTCCCATCATTCCAACTGATTTGCCATTCCAATTCAAAAGAGTTCAGTTTCCGCTGAAAACTGCGTTTGCAATGACCATAAATAAAGCCCAAGGGCAAACGCTTAAAGTTAAATAAAGTTGCGGGAGTACATCTTGAAAAAGACTGTTTCTCCCATGGACAACTAAACCACAAGACCTATATATTTTTGCAAAGGATGGCAAAACTAAAAACGTGGTATACAGAAATGTCTTGGTGTAAGAAACTTTAATAATCTTTAAAGCCTAAAATAATAGAAAATTTGTCAAGGGAGAAACAGTATTTTTTTCTGAAATGGCATATCAAAATAATATTTTGAAAATAAGGGAAAAATAACATTTTCGCCTTTTTCGATCGGCAATAACGGCTTTAATGCCCTAAGTGAGTATACATATCTTCAATTCAAACGCAGAGCTCATTATGTTGATTTTTGAAGAGTTCCCTAGAATATCTTCCACATTTCATTTTTGAAGAGATCCCGCGAGATCGGGAACTATGTGGGTAAAACCAAAAATCTGCCGGAAGTCACTATTCCACGCGAACGAAGTCGCGGGCAAAAGCTAGTACCTATATATAGACACGGGGTCCCAAAGCTAAGAAAAAAAAATTGGTTTGAAACAAAAGATGACGCGATATGCATCGATTTGTTATTGAATTGTGTGTAGAATTGATCATAAAAATTGTATGTTCTTGTTTAATCAACTATCAGCACAAAATTATGGTATATTGGGCTCTTAATTCACATTTCAAACGAATCAATTATTTTGAAACGGATCATTTAAAATTGATTCCAATAGATGGCGCGGTTTTCAATTTCTGAGGCAAGCCACTCGATTTTTTAAATTTGATGCAATGAAACTGTGGAATCGTGCAAAAAATACTATAAAACAAATCGTTACTGTATTTAAGGAAAAATTGTCACAAACCGAATAAGCCCTTTACTTGCAAGTCGCTGCTAACACCATATATAGCCGTGAAACGGCACCAAACGCGTTAGATGTTCTTATTAAAATAATCAGTATAATCAGACGAAAAACGTTAGTTACGTCGGCACGGTTTCTTAGTATGGGATAAGGCATCTGTATGCTAGTATTATATTAGGGTAAACTGCCCTAATCTTGACACCCTGCCAACTATTGACACCATATCAGATACATTAAAATTATAAGATTCACGTTCAGTTTATAGCAAAGTTGTTTTAAGTAAATGCATCTGTATTTTTATTATTTTGTTATGGGAACACAGTTTGAGTTCTTTTACAAACATGGCTGAACAAAACTAGTCGATTTACTAAACGTCTCTGTGTTCATGACAAAAAATCGCCATTTTGTTGGAAAATCAGAAAGGTAAATGCATACAATTTAGAACAGTTCTAAGTTAGTAAATAGTTAGTTTGTGTTGTAGTTATGTTTGTTCTATATGTTTGTATTTTTGTGGTGTACAATAAAGTATATAATAATAAATAGAATAAGTTTTTCGTTTTTTTTTTTTTCTATTATAGGCTCGCGCTTGACCACTATCTCACCTGATAGTAAGCGATGATGTGGTCGATGGTGGAGCACGCTTGCCTAGAAGTAACCTATTCACTCTTGACTTAAAGACCCCTAGATTGTAGCTATCGGGAAACACAGACTCCGGCAGGGAATTCCACTCCTTAGCTGTACGCATAATAAAAGTATTCCCAAAACGTTTAGTGCGTATGGGTGGGATGTCCACCATATATCGATGACGCATCGCCGTACGTCTGGTAGTCCGATGATGGAACGGGCTGGGTGGAATTAAATCATGCAATTCCATCGCACACTCCCCGAAATGTAACCGATAAAAAACCGACAAGCTGGCAACTCGGCGACGATGTTCAAGGCTCTGGAGCTTTGACTTAACCAGTGCCTCATCGCTGATGAGTCTCTTGGCCCGCTTTTCGATCGACTCCAGTGCATCAAGCTGGTATTTGGCAGATCCGTCCCAGAGATGAGAACAGTACTCCATGCATGATCGAACTTGCGCTTGATACAAGCTGAGCAGCTGTTCTGGCGTGAAATACCTTCTCACCTTTGCAAGGATCCCCAGCTTTTTGGCGGCCAGCTGAGCCTTTGCCTCAATGTATGGCCCAAAATTGAGAGTCGATGTCAACGTAACGCCAAGAAGCTCAAGATGGTCAGTTTTTAATATTAACATATTTGCTGATGTTTGCATTTTGTGAATTGATGAAAAATCGATAAACATTTCTATGACCTCACTTTTTCGCATATTTACCTAGTCTTGCCATAAATTTTTTAAACATTTATTACTATTACAATGTGTTTGTTTAATACATAAATATAAAACAATTTAAAATATAAAAAGCATATTCGAATTGGTCTCCATTGGCTGCAATACAGTCCTTTAAACGTTAAGGCCAGTTATCAATAGAAGCACGCACTCTTTCCATGGGAAAATTCTTGACTGCCAATCGTATGGATTGTTTTAGGGACTCCAAATTATCATGGCGTTTAGAACAAGCCATACTCTCTAAAACTAACCATAAATCATAATCCAGAGGATTAAGATCGGGACTAGACGACGGCCAGTCTTCAGCTCTGATGAAGTCGGACACGTTCGATTCCAACCAAAACTGCGTGGACAGAGCTTTGTGAGCCGGCGCCGAGTCATGCTGGAAGGACCATTCTTGGTTATTGAACATGGTGTTGTTAAGGGGCTTAACTACCGTCTCAAGAATGGTATCTTGATACACTTGTGCCGATGTTTTGATACCTTTTTCACAAAAGTATGGCTCAGTCACTCCTTCATAGCTAACACCCCAACAAACCATCACTGAAGTCGGATAATGCCCACTCTGTCGACTAATTGGGAAGCTTCCTTAGAGCTTTGAGCATAATACGGTCATTTTGTTTGTTAAAATTTTGCTCAATTGTAAAAAAAAATCTCATCCGTAAACAACATTTTTCTGTGACCTCCCTTTGCGTACCGCTTCAGTAGTTGTTTCGATTTTACCACCCTATTATTTTTTAAATTATCAGTTAAGAAATGACCAGTACGTCTCTTATAGGCTGAAAGTCCTAAGTCATCTTTCAAAATACGCGACATGGTTCTAGGTGCTATCTTCATCTCCCGAGATAAAATCTTTTGCTTTCGGGCAGGATTTCTTCGAATTCTTTCCCTTACTGTTTTTACCACCTTTTTCGTACGAACACTACGTGGACGGCAAGATCTTTTTCTGTCACAAACAGAGGAGGTCTCATTGTACCTATTGATATAACGGTACACAAACATTTGACTAATACCAAGCGTATGGAGAGTTTTAAAATTGCATTTAGCTCCATACCTACTTTGTGTAGTGCAATCACAGCGATTCGGTTCTCTTTATCCCCCCACTCCATTTTAATATCGCAAAATATTGTACAATGCCAAAATAAGAAAACACAATGAAAAATCATATAAAAATTACAGATTCCAAATTCAAATGTAATATTTTGTTTATTTTTAATTCTAACAGTATTTATGGCCAGACTAAGTATATGTTTTTAAATTAAAATAGGGGTGTTAATAATTGATAGGCAAATAGACCACACTGCCCATTATTGAAATTGGATGTCAATGTTTGGATTTATATTATTATTTATTAAAAGGCATTTTATACAAAAAATATTTATTTTAACTACAGGGATCATTTTTAACATAAATTAAAAGACGTCTGGCTTATTTTTTCAATTTTTTTACACTGTGTCAATAACTTATTATCCTATTATGGACACCATGACAATGATAGGAAATATATATGTCAATAATAAGTTTTTTTACTATAATTTAAAACTATTAATTTCAGTCAATTAATTTACCAATAACTCAAAAAACTATTTAATGGTTTTCGATCGATGTTTTTACTGATTGCTCACAACAAAATATTATTACGCTTGCACGTTCTCCACCAAAGACCATGCCAATGCCAACTAATTTAAGTGACATAATAATAAGACCAATGAAAAAAAAATTCTTAAAGACACTTTAGTTTTAGCAAAAACTCTGGAAAGGGGTGAGAAACACATAAAGAATTTAGTTTGTATTGACATCTGAAGAACGGCTAAAAAAGAGAAGTCAAAGGCTGATGAGAAACAAAAAAAAGGTAGAAGAAGTAAAGAAAAGAAGAGAGAATATAGAAAAAAGAACAAACTAAGAAAACTAAAAACATTTTAACCAAAAGAAAGACAGATCCCAAATTGATGTCCAACGTGATTATTACACAAAATCAAACTACAGATAGATTGAAAACTTTTAATAATCCGGAAGCAAATACTGAAGAACCAAAGGCAATAATGATGTATACCAATTATGAACAACATAGATTTTCTACACAATATAAGGGCGAAGAGATTCCTTAAGTAAAAATAAAACTTAATGGTGATGATAAAAAAGAACAAGTGCTTCTAATAAACTGTTAGAAACACTTTTGAAGACTGTGTGCACTAATGTAAGACTGAATACAGATTCTAAGGACACTGGTGATATAATTCGTAACCAAGATAATTTATGTTTAACAAACGATTTAGAAAAGAAATCAAAGTAAAATCCAAAATAAGACAAGCAAACACTGCAAGATAAAGTTAAAGAAAATTTATCTGACGAACGTTCTCAAAAAGTTATGTATGATTTCAGTTTAATAAATAAGTAAGTTATTTACTTGTTTATTAAACTGAAATCGTAAAACATACATTAATACAGTAAAATATAATTGTTTAATTTATTTTTAATTAAACTTGTAATGTTGATTAGTTGATATTTTTATAGTGATTAAGAGGAGAAAAAAAAAATATTTCGATGCTGCTTTTTTTTTAGATTTCTTTTACAAATTACTAAACTACAGACTTATTTTATTTACTATTTTCCCTATAAATTTGTTAAAATTAATGATCAACGGACATGAGAACCAGGGTGTCAATATTTAAATAATATGGTGTCATTAATAGGAAATTGTATGTCAATAATAGGGAGTTAGAGGTATCTTCAGAGAAATGTTTTTTTTTTAATAAATAGTCATTATAATTTGTACAATATTGCTTAATTTTAAGAGAATGATAATAACGGAACAATACTAATTAAATATAAATTACAAGAATAATTTATTTAACTCTTTTTTGATCAAGGTTTTGTGCCGAACGTCTTAAAGTGTCCACAATTGGGTAGTTTACCCTATCTGTGATATAAGTATCTATGGTCTGTCTTCTCATATACTTTACTACTCAATTATATTGGTAGAAACCTAAACGATCATGCAGAAGTACAGTATTATAAAAGAAAAACAAACCATAAATCATCGGTTAAAAAGCAGGCTGAACAAATAAAGATGAAATACTTAATAAAATGCAGACTATAACGCGTCAGGCAAAAGCAATAGCTGACAAAATAAACATTATTCTTAGGAATTTCATATTAACAAATCGTAAAATAACTACATCAATTTAGAAGGCTCTCATGGGGAAACCATAAACACATAATAATATATTTTAGCAGGTAGTTTGCTAATAAAAACGGTGGTATCATGTATTGACAGAAAACTAACAAAACAAAAGCTGTCAAATAAAATGGAAAAGGGTGATTTATCGAACAAGTAACAATTAACCTCCCCCGACCCCAATTTATTTATTTCAATAACTCAATGCACTTACAGTTTGACCCAACACGTGCAGAGAGGCAACAAATTCACTATTACACATATAACATCCATAATTTGTCAGAGGATATTAAACAACACAAATAATAACATAATAATCAATAAAAAACATTACAATGCCTAAATAATCAAAAATACATTTATTATAAAGTTATAGTAAAATAATAATTTAATTATTAAGAATAATTTAATAACAATAATTTAATAATAAACATAATTCAATAGTTTAAATTTAATAATAAAAATAATTCAATAATTTAATATAATAATAAAAAACGTTTAGAAACAATCAGCATTATCTAGGTTATAAAACACTTTATATTCCTTTAGGAATATACGCATATTCGAATAAATTCCTATTTAATATGACCAGTAACTGGGTAGGTAACACGATATCTCTTGACAAGTTTGGTGTCAGATTGCCTAGCTTTTGACTACGTGTAACGACTGTAAAAAGTCAGACGGGACCAACAGCTTAATGTGCTTTCCAAAGAACGGAGGTATCTCACTTTGTAAAGATGGTCACCAATCCATGGACCGCCCTCGGGAAGCGTTGCTTAACCTTGAAGATCGACCCGTGTGGCTGCTATCAATTATCGACCAAGTGACAAGGATATTGAATTATAAATTCTAGGCATGTCTAGAATTACCTATATTGCTATATCAGACTAAAACCACACCATGTTACATATAATATTATCTACATGTCTGTATCTACCTACCATGCGAACTATCGCAAATAAGAAATATTTGCGCGAAAACGACCATTAGATAACTACATAAGTACCTAATTAACAAAACAAACATATTGTGATTCGTGAGTTAACAACAAACAAAAACAACTTTCGCCTTTTATTTAAACAAACAGTTACTTACGCCATAATGCCTATTACCTACTTTATATTTCTTTTATTTTCACAAAGTAATTAAGGGCAATGGAAAATTTAAAAGAAGAAAGTATTTCGAATTCAATTCTATAATTAAAATTAAAAAAAAAATACTGACCGTAAAGTTCGAGAACGTTCGAAAAGTCAATTTAAATTTCTATTTTGACAGATGACCAGTTTTCGCGGGTAAATGCACCCAAAACCACCCAAAACGTTGTCTTACTTCGAGCCCGTTGACCAAAGGGTACCGAGTTGATGATGATGAACCACCAAACATGGAACATCAACTTCAGGTTGTATGACGTCACACACAACCACAAAGCAGGTGACACAGAAGTAAGTGGTCAAAAAAAATCCAATTGGTTACACATACGTAAGCTCAAAGAGCATTCACTACATTGAGTAGAAAAAAGAAAGAATGCGTCAGAATGTATGACCCAATTGAAGTACCTACCATACGGGCATACCTTACCTACCGTCATCAATCTATTTACCTATGTATATGAGTCCATTGACCAGTTGACCACACATCACGCTTACATATCGTATTCCTGCGATTTTTGTAAACAGACGCTAACCTTTAAAATTACGTAATAATAATTTAACGATGGTTGATTAAAACATAGTATATAATAGTAGCTCTGGTTGTAACAACAAAAATTACAAGAACATTCTAAATAATTATTAGCCAAAATGTGCCAAATGCAAAAAAAATAGGTTTGAAAAGTTTTTCTGTTATAACAAAACATTTTATAGATAGGAGAAACCCATTTTTAAAGAAAATAAATGAATGTAGCACAATGCACAAACTAAAAGTTATCTGGACAAAAGAAACAAAAACAAACAAAAAAAAAGTTAGGGAAATATTTATTTTCCTTTTATAAAATAAACTATCAAAGAAAGTGTGCTTCACGGCTGACATAACATAACAGACAATAGTACCTACATAGTTGCCTGACGCCTGGTTTTCAACTGAACCTGGTTATCTTCATCTTTTCATCCGAAAGACGTCCACTGCTGGACAAAGGCTCCGCTTTCTCCACATCGACCAGTCTTGAGCATCTCGCATTCTAGGGATTCCCGCAGTCTTCACCGGGTCATCGGACAACCTTGCGGCAGACCTTCCAACGTTACGCCTTCCGCCTTCCTTATTATTTTATAAGCCCACCTAAAGCCAGTGGGCTAAAACATTGTATTTTATTTAAAGTTTCCTCTTGAGAAATATATTTTGACGGTAGGTATTCTGTGATAGGTACGGGTAGAATCGAACCTAATGGTGGCACACTCTGCGAATCGCTGTGCAGTACCAAAATTCAAGTGACTTAATGAGAGGTTAGTACAGCGAAAAGTGAACTTCAGAATTGACATATTTAAATTTTTTATAACGTGACCTGTGTATTCAAAGAATTCAAACAAAAAAAAAACCTAATATAACATTATTTGGAGAGGGAGGGGACGGTCAAAGAAAAGATGAATGAACTGTATGAGGAGTGATATGAAAGAAAAGGGAGTCAGTGATGGCGTGCGCGACGGGGGACAGGACGATATTGAAGAACAAAACGTGTTGCGCCGACCCCAAGTAACAACGGACAAGGGCAAGAATATGATGATCCTGATTACTGACGTAACATTATTTCGTTCCGTGAGAGGTACAATATAATAGGATACGATATACCCATGTATTTCGTTGCATCACCGTTCACCGTAAGTATATTACATCAATTATTGCCAGTGACCAACAACTTGAGTGATGGTTTCCTTTTAAGTTACCGCTGTGAAGGATGTTGCCAAATCTTTACGAAATCTTTCGACGGATGATCATGTATTTGCGTGCCAATTATCTTTCGTACGGATAGAAGTTAGGTACTAAATAAGACGGTATACAAACACCTACACTTTGTGTTACGAGATGTATCACTAGCTAGCTCCCTAGATGCCGCATCATCAGAGACCTGAGGCTCTAGAGCGATATTGCAAGAAAATGGTAAAATGTCAAAAAAATCTGGGATTTACCAAGCGCTAACGAAATGCCATAATCAATGCGTTACATTTTGGAATTTCGACAATGACCATCGCTAATAGATGAGACGTTGTCTAGAGCCCTAACCTAACATTAAAACTTTGTCATGAAATGGCCATTTATTTACCTATTAGGTAAATGTTGTGAAATACCTTGTTTATTTATATATATACTAGCCTTCGCTCGCGACTTCGTTCGCATGATCCGTATTTAATCCTACAGATGATTTTTTAGTTTCATTACCGAAAATCCCTTCTTAGTGTTTCTTCCCTTACATCATAAAAAAGCCCTGTACATTAAAATTCTTCAAAAATCTTTAATACCCCCTAAATCGTCTTTTAGGAGGAGTTTTGAAAAACGAATAATGAAAACCTTTACTATCTACTTATTTATGCCAAGTTTCAAATATATGAGCCCAAAAAAATTCTACCTTTTCACCTCTTGGGTAGAATTTCCAAAAACCAGTAAATACATGAATTATTTTTACCAACCGAAAGCGTAAATCTTTAATTTCATGTGTCACACTTAAAAGCGTAGAAATTTCACACAATATTTCAACCCCGGTTTTACCTCCTTAGGGGTGGAATTTTCAAAAACCAATCAATATATTAAAATAAAATATCAAACAACAGCGTGAATCTAAAATTGCACGTTTCCAACTTACAATCTGTGGAAATTTCATACAAACTCTCGTAAAAAACAGTGAGTATTTTTTTAATTTTGGTAATTCTACCGAAATTTGAAAGATTTTATGTATTTTTTAGAGTTTGTAAGAGGACACGTGAAATTTGAGATTTATGCTCATCATCATCATCATCATCATCATGGGGTCGGCGCAACACGTTTTCCTCTTCCATACCGTCCTGTCCCCTGTCACGCTATCACTGACTCCCTTTTCTTTCATATCACTCTTCTCCACTTTCTATCTCAGATTTAACTCATGGTTGATAAAAAGAATTCAGGTATTTACTAGTTTTTGGAAATTCTACCCCAAAAGTGTATATGGTAAAGGTTTTCATTACAAGTTTTCCAAAATTACTCCCAAAATACGATTTAGGGGATGTTAACGATTGTTTAAGAATTTTACTGTAAATGGCTTCTTTTTTGATGTAGGGGAGCAAACGAGACATATTTGTTTGAATGTGAAGTCTAATTCCTTGGACAAAATAAGAAAGGTAATAAAGGATGTCTCAGAATGTTTTTCTTTTTTGATACTTAAAAAAAAGATACTAGAATTAGTTAAAACTCGGTTTATTTACTGTTGAATTAATGAGCAGTTTTTCAATTTTGTTTATTAAAAACATTGTTTAGTAAATGTGCATCCTCCACTTCCTGACACTCAATTTTCCTGTAACTAAAATCTTCAATCATACGCAAAAAAGTGAGGGACCGACAATTCCTTGACGTGATATGGCAGCCCAAATAGCCGAGATTAAACTTTTGCTGATGTTCTCCTATGGGGCTACTTAAAAAGTAAAGTTTACAAACCATTGCCACCCAACCTGAATGTTTAAAAGCAAGCAAAGACTCACAGATAAAATAAATAATGAAAATTTTAGTTCCAGGCCAAATGAGTGTCAGGCAATGGAGGGTGCGAATTTACTTAATTTCGTTTTGTACAAATAAAATTGAAAAACTGCTAATTAATTCAACAGTAAATAAAAAGAGATTTAACTAATTCTAGTTTTTTTTTAAGTATCAAAAAAGAAAAACATTCTGAGACACCCGTTATTAGTTTTTCGGAACTACTCCCAACGGAACGATTTAAGGGATGTTAAAGTTTGTATGGAATATTTTATTTCGTGGGTTAATAAACTTGAAACTTGGCACAAATACTAACCTAATTAAATAATGAAGGATGTCATTATTCATTTTTCGAAACTACCCCTAAAAGATGAATTGGGGGGTGTTGAAGATCTTGGGTTAATAAACTTGTTATTAGTATTTCGGAACTATCTCCAAAGTAATAGTACTATCTCCATAGTTCCGAAATACTAGGGGCTGATCAAGATTTTAAGTAAAATACTTGCTTGCTGCTTACTGCACATAGGTTCTTTTTATGATGTAGAGGAGCATAAAGGAGGGATTTTTGGAAATTCAACCTTTAAAGAGGTTAATAGGGAGATATTTATCATTAGTTTTTCAGAATTACCCCCAGAAGATGATTTAGGGGTGTCAACGTCTTTTTGAAGAATCTTACGGCAATAAGACGTCCTCTAACCTCGATTTAGAACTACCTGAACTCGACCGTTAGTTCCAGGTCAAACAAACAAAAACAAAACACAACAAAAGTCAACAAAAAGTGTAAGGCCAAACAAACGTAGGAAATTTTATGAGTTCTGAGTGACGTTTTAGTGTCGCGTAATTTACGCAGCATTCTTTTTCATACAAAATTTTTGCTCCACCTGAAATTATGCGACTCAAAAATCGCGACCAGTCTTCTGCTCTTCGAATTCAGCAGACTTGCGGCCCTCGTCGGATATCAGTCCAACTTCTGCAACCATTCAGTCCCATAGGCCATCTGTTCAGCGAACAATCTGGTCTGCTTAATGCAACCAAAGTTTGGTCATTCTTGGAGCTATGTCGGTTTCCTCAGTTTTCCTATCCGTGTTGCCGAGTCGGATTTGATGAATAGCTTCTGTGAAGTCACCGATTTTCATGAGAATGGGTGCTACATGGGTATCGTTAGACTCATGCGAAAGCTCCACTACACTGTCTTCTTTATAGTATTAGATGGTGAGTGGTGTACTCGCTATGGATCTTATTGTGAAGCCTCATGACTGGGGTTTTGATCGAATGACCGGTGTGACTGTTATTTACCCACGAGCCCTTTATTTAGGTAAAACTTATCGGACACGTCATTAAAGTTTAGTAAATCCTAACGTATACTGTAGATATCTACGATACCCCATTTATTATTGATTTAACAATAGCTTATTTTGGTCGCCTTCACTAACTGCACATATTAAAGTCATATGTACCTACTTAGTTGAATTAAATACGAAATCATGCGAACGAAGTCGCGGGCGGAGTGCTAGTTTTATATAAAGTTTCAACCCCTATTTTATGAAGTAAAATTTCCAAAAACCAATAAATACGTGAGTTCTTTTTATAAACCAAGAACGTAAATCTAAAATTTCATGTGTCCAATTTACAAACTGTAAAAATATCTTACAAACTTTCAACACATTTTTTACCCCTTTACGGGTGTAATTTGCAAAAACCAATATATACATAAATTCTTTTTATCAACTTAAATATTATATCTTGGCAAAAACAATTCACAAAAAATTATACTTGCAATATATCCACATTTTTTGTTAAATACAACAAGGTATTGCTCGCAGTTTCTGAAAATTAAACTTTTAGAAAAATTGTGAGTTAGGAACTCACAATTTTTCTCTTTCCTAGGTGCGAAAGAAGCCTAACGGCGTTTTCCAGGGTTTAACAACCTTTGATTCCTATTATGTTTTTTTGCATTATTTCCTAATATATTTAGTTAATTTAGTTAATATTATTTATTTATTAATGTATGAACTAATCTACTCATTTTTATATAAATTAGAGTAATTTTTACGGAGTTTTAATTTTTACAAGTTAAAACTTGTCCGTTCTCTATAGTATCGACTAATTGCATCAATTCTTTCAACAAAAGTGCATTTTGATAACAATTTTCAGGTTAAAAAAGATATCTATAAAATTAAGGTCTGTAAATAAAAAATTAGTAATAAAAAAATAAAAAGGTTTTCTACTTCTGATATTTATGTATACTGCCATTATTATCGTTTGAAACTAAAATATATGAGACTGTAGTTTAAAAGTGAAGTCATCATCATCATCATTTTAGCCGAAAGACGTCCACTGCTGGACATAGGCCTCCCCCAGGCGTCGCCACATTGACCGATCCCGTGCGTCTCGCATCCAGCGCCTTCCCGCAACCTTAACCAGGTCATCAGTCCACCTAGTGGGAGGCCTTCCAACGTATCGTCTTCCGGTTCGCGGTCGCCATTCCAGAACTTTTCGGCCCCATCGGCCATCCGTTCTGCGAGCAATGTGCCCTGCCCACTGCCACATAAGTTTGGCAATTCTTCGGGCTATGTCGGTAACTTTGGTTCTCCTGCGGATATCATCATTTCTGACGTGATCACGCAAGGAAATTCCGAGCATAGCCCTTTGGGTGACTTTGAGCTTTCTGATAAGGCCCATTGTGAGCGACCACGTCTCGGTCCCATAGGTGATCACTGGCAACACACACTGGTCATAGACTTTTGTCTTGAGACACTGCGGTAAATTGGACGAGCAGACACCACGCAACTTCCCGAACGCCGCCCAGCCGAGTCGGATTCGACGGTTGGTCTCTTTCTCGAAATTGGAACTACCCAACTGGACCGTTTGTCCCAGGTAGACATAATCGTCTACAACTTCGAGTGTAGAGTCTCCGACCTTGATAGGAGTGGATGTTATATGGGCATTTAAAGTGAAGTAGAAGTGTAATTAAAAGTGAAGTACAATTATTTAATTTATATAATTTACTTATCATTTGTCGCCTAATTCTCCAAATTTTCACAAGAACAAAAACTTCACAAAAAATATCCTAATTGATGATTCATTTATTTTTTACACCAAATACGATCGTGAATCGTTTGGCGTATTTGTAGTTTTTCCAAGATTTTAGTATAAAAATTATCAATTTCTTTAAATAGTGCTGAAAACGCCAATCGGCGCTTTTATCAGGTGCGGAGGACGCCCATCGGCGTTCGCGACGAAAACCGTCCAGCACTTGGCTAATAAGCGTAATTTTGATCGTTGCAACGAATGGGTTAACCTACAAAGCAGCTGCACAAAACTTATCCACAGCATTATATATATACAATGGCAGTGCCGATCAACAGACATGTTCTAAGATCAGTACAAATACTGGAGCAATCGCCTTATCTATTGTGTTAGTCTATGATTAGATAGACGAGCCAGTTAACTTGTCCACAAGTTCGATCACCGTTGAAGAAATATGTCTAGGAACACTTGCGTAACTATGATTTGAACTGACGAAATATGATGACTATACATATGTACGTAGATATAGGTACCTGAGACAGCCTCTGTGGTCTAGTGATCGCAAGCGCTATTGGGGTGTATTGGGTTTTGCCGCATACATGAGATGGGGTTCAAACAAACATAACTGGCTGAATGTGGGTATACTGCCCAACTCACCGGGGAGTACCGGTATAGTATTATGTTATATCACCTGAATACTCTGTTTTCTTGAAGAACCTTTTTTAAGGTTGCTAGTCGACGGCACGAACTATTTTGTGCGTGAGGTTAAAATGCATGCTATCTCATCCGACAACACGTGCGAAGAGATAGATTCTGTGATAAGCAGTAAGAGGCTAGTTCGCGTACGAATTAGCACTTTTGCAAGTTAGTAGCGAAATGGATGATGTTTTAGGACGAAAACGAGCGCGCGAAATTTTATAAACAGACCTTTGGGAGTCTAGATATCATGAAAAAACAACTAAATGTATATATAATCAAAATAAAATTATTTGCATTGTTAATCTATCCCTGTATGGTGGCTGTTTTGCAATTTTCCTTCTTCTTATGTTATTTATTTCCGCCCAAAGATGCGTTAAAATTAGTGTTGAAATATGGAAGTTTCGACGCTCATAACTTTCAAATATATATTTTTTTTACTTTTATGTTTCCATACAGGGCTAGATAATGATGAAACAAATTGATATCATCTTTATTTTTGAACTTTCATTTTCAAACAGTGGAGCAATCACCAGACTACGTTTGTATGGAAGAATGATGGACTAGTGTAACCTTAAACTAAATATTATGTATGATAGAACCTTTAAAAAGCCCGTCTATTTAGCTTTCCGTGAAAATCTCGAAATTATGTAAACAATAAAATTAATAGGTCAATTAGCTGAACTTAAAACGAATTTTGGTGTCGATATTGAGGTGTCAGAACATACAGATTATAAAGACGACTAAATAAGTACCTAGACAGACACTGGCGTTGATTAGTTTCGTCATATCGGCGAACAAGAAAAAATCTGTAATTTATAGGAGTTTCTTAAAAATAATGAACAAACTAAAAATGTTGTTGTCGTCAACCGAAGGCTGGTGGTAAATGAAAAACTGTTTATTTAAATGAGGATAAAAAACTTTTTGCAAAAAAATACTACCGACTTCCAAATACAAAACTACAAAGTGAAAAATAACTTAATTTTTTGAAGTCGGTGTCTTTCGTAGGTACCATTTTTTTGCGTTATGGACACCGACTTCAAAAAATTAAGTTATTTTTCACTTTGTAGTTTTGTATTTGGAAGTCGGTAGTATTTTTTTGCAAAAAAAATTTTATTTTTCACTTTTTAGTTGTACGTACCTAATAGGCAAGTTAGTAAGGGAACTATTTCGCCAGAATAGATTTCATGAAACTTGAACATAACCGGTGAAATGAGAGATCTGATTACCGCTTAAGAGCGAAATGGCGTGATGTTATATTATGAAATGTTATAAACAACAAACAGACATGCGATTGCAGCAATCGAGAGAGATTTGCCGTTATTTATTGAAGAGTTCTGTTGTATATCTCCGAAGTTCTTCATCAGATCTTCACCAAATTAAAATGGGACCAATTTCGGAACATACTTTTTCAAACAAAAAAAGAATTTTCAAAATCGGTCCACAATTGACGGAGTAATCGGTGAACATAAACAAAAAAAAAAAAAAAAAAAAAAAGAAGTCGAACATAGAACCTACTCCTTTTTGGAAAGTCGGTTAAAAATACAATTGAGCTGTAGGTAAACGGTCATTGTCAACATGTGACGAATCCCAAAATAATGAAGTCGGTTAATAAGCAAGTGACCAGCCTGACCACAAGCACGATTGCTGAATGTGCACTCACCAAAATAAATAGGTAACATTAGTAACGTTCATAAACAATGAAAGCACACACAAACATTTTATAAGTTGGTAGGTGTGATAGTTTTCCTTTTAATTTCGTTATATATACGTGAATTTTTCACATATCCATTCAGCTGGCAGGGGAAGCAGGGCCGGTCCTACCATATGGTTAATTGGGCTGCAGCCCAGGGCCCCGTGAAAATATAGGGCTCCCAGCTCCTCTTGAAGGCAATGGACAATATTGTTGCCTGGCTTTAATGATTAAATGTTCTAAAAGACTTGAGAAAAATAGACTATTGCTGTATAGTCGTAGGGGGCAGTAGTCTTCTGACAACGCTGCTAATATGGCGTGTCACTGCATGGTCAAACATTACAAAAACATAAATATTAGAGTGCAACTTATCAGGGTTAACAGGGTCCTGAGGGTTAGATATTGGCCGTATCAACAAACGGAACATTAGGTACCTACTGTTATTAATGGTCAATCGGGTCAGTCGTCAAGATGGGTTTACCTTAATACTTTTTTATAGTTCAAATCTTATTTATACAGTTCAGGGTGGTAAAATTGTCGAGCTCGCTTCGCTTGCTCTCTTGAGGCCTGCATTTCCATTATGCCTCACCTTTTCTGCATAAGACGACAAAATTACTTATTTCTATTTCTGTACAAAGGTAATGACTATGATGAGGGTCTTTGTTGATACATGAAAATTAACGTCTTAAACCGGACCCAGACGATGGTAACTGAAGAAGGAGTTCTAAAATCCAACTTCACAAGTGAAGTTAGAAAAATATTATCTATTTGAGTAGGTACCACCGCGGGTAGAAGCAAGCGTTTGTAATAAAGATATATAACCAGCGTCACGTAATCATTTGAATACTGCAGTATTGCCGTTACGGAGATAGTCTTCGTTAAAATCTCCAAATATATACAAACCAAAAACAAATATTTTAGTATGAGTATTTTCAAATAACCTACTCATCTACCTACTACAGTAAAATCAAACTATTCAATGATAGGAACCAACAACCTATATGAAATAAACAATCTATATGAAGAACGTCAATTGCGAAAGGAGCCGATTCGAGCGCGTGTTAGAGCCACGGGCAATGGTATGGTACGTTCCTGGATCCTCGCAGGCACGCTCCTTGTTTCTTACTCTTTTGAAATTGAAAAAAACGGCAAACGCAATTAAATTTATAATTGCGACCACTGATAATACCGCCATCTATGGTCGGGTAGCGAAATTTGCTTGGCCATCGAATTAAGATTGACTTTAGATTACAAAAAGACGAAATAAAAAAAACGTCGAAAATATTTCTGCACTAACACAAAATAGACTCCCCCGCGCGCATGCGCGAAACGGACCGGTACTGCCAACGACTCCGCCCACTCCAATGCGTTATTCGAGCTTAAACATTATTAATTTGGAAATCATTAAGGTTGTTATAATTTTATTTTTGAATATTTTTACGTGGTTCATAAGGATATATTTACTATCTGTAAATATATCCTTAACAACATTATTTAAGTAATTTTGCAATAGCATTTGTACAAAATTTGTACTGTTCCATTTCCCTTTTTTCCAATTTATTTTATAAGTAGGTCTCCTTTTAATTTCGTTATATATACTACTGCCGTGATTTTTTTCACATAACCAAAATCAACCATTTCGCTGACAGGAGGGGGACACTTGACTCCATCAAAAATTTACAATTTAAAGCTTAATTTTACGCAAACGGACTCTTAATCGAATAATGTTTTTAACAGATCCGTAATATTTTTGAATGGCCTATCCATAGCTACGCCATACCATGGGATAGACGAGAAAAAAAAACCCACTTTTCAACACACTTGCTCATAAAGTGGCTCTAATTTCACCGCAATTACGCACATAATGACACCTGTTATCAAACTGTGACTTTTTCATTACTATTATTCACAAGTGAGTTAATAGTACATTATGGTACAAGTGTGTAATGTTGGTGATTACCGCTGAGGCGCCTTTGAGACCCGAGCCGTTAGGTGAGGGTCTTAAGAGAGCCGAGGACGGTAATCATCAATACACACGTGTATCATACGACGTTTTTCAACACACTTGTGAAGAAAATAATACGAAAAAATCATTTCCAACAGTAAAAACGAGCTGTGAAAATTTTTTCGCAATGGCGGGCAAAATTAATCAGTTTTCCTATGCGCGCGCATCTAACAATGGCGATCGGCCATAGACTAAAAAGAATGATGTTTCTTTTTTTTTGGATTTTCGCGGATAGCGTTTTAGCCACGCACAAAATGGCGAATTTCAAGATATTTTTTATTACAGACTAAAACAAAAGTTATATTTAAGTGAAAGTTTTATTTATTAAACACGTACAAGTTGAAATTATCTATTTAAATACGACGTTGCATGAAATGTGTTCCATTTGTACTATTAAGCACGATCTTTTTTGTATCGAAACTTTTTTAAGAACAAAGCAACTCAACCAATAAATAAAAAAAAAACTCTTTATCTCACTTGTGAATAATAGTAATGAAAAAGTCACAGGTTTGATAACAGGTGTCATTATGTGCCTAATTGCGGTGAAATTAGAGCCACTTTATGAGCAAGTGTGTTGAAAAGAGTTTTTTATTTTATTTATTGGTTGAGTTGCTTTGTTCTTAAAAAAGTTTCGATACAACAAAGATCATGCTCAATAGTACAAATGCAACACATTTCATGCAACTTCGTATTTAAATAGATAATTTAAACTTGTACGTGTTTAATAAATAAAACTTTCACTCAAATATATTTTTTGTTTTGTCTGTAATAAAGAAAATTTGAAATTCCTCATTTTGTACATGGCTAAAACGCTATCAACGAAAAGCCAAAAAGAACATTCTTTTTAGTCTATGGCCGATCGCTATTGTTAGATGCGCGCGCATAGGAAAACTGATTAATTTTTTGTTGTTTTCCGTTTTCACTGTCGGAAAAGTTTTTTTTTTGTATTATTTTCTTCACAAGTGTGTTGAAAAACGTCGTATGATACACGTGTATATTGATTATTACCGTCCTCGGCTCTCTTAAGACCCTCACCTGGCGGCTCGGGTCTCAATGGCGCCTCAGCGGTAATCACCAACATTATACACTTGTACCATAATGTACTATTACGTCTATAAGAGGTACCCGAAAAAACTTTTTTTTTCATGTTTTTATGTTACCACTTTGTCGGAATTATTAATATGTGTATCCATGCCAAATTATAGCTTTCTAGTACTAAGAGTCTCTGAAGTAAGCTGCGGACCGACAGATGGACATAGCGAAACTATAACCCTAAAAAAGGAAAACGAGGAGCAAGCATGACATGGCAAGTAAAGATCCGACATAGATATGCAAAACACAAAGGGACATGCAATAATTCGGAGGAGGTGGAACTCCGAAATCGAACATGAGAATCATGCTGACGATACATCAGCTGCAATACATTGAATGTAGTGTGTTCACAAGTGTCAGCTTAGCTTGAGCAGGGTGCTTTAGACCTAAGCTCATCGTAAAGATAGGCTATCCGTAGTATCAGTGTGTTTGTGCGTGCAATTGCACGCTATTTCTTACTGTTTGTTAGGGTTGTCTATTTATGAGGCAATGTGGTCGTAGATTGATTAGTTTGGTATCTTTGTGTGTTTACTCCTGCCATGGTTTCCATATTTATACGCTCCTGACAGTACATTGGGTTGTTATCTGATTTCCTAGTAAGTAAACAGGGAAGTTATTTCAGAAGTGGCACCTATAGGTACAGGAAATCGTTTTACTATGAGATCATACATTATTTTTGGAGCAATATAATCCTGATGGCACTTACATTTTCATAAATCTCAAAACTACCACCTCGTATTTTTTCAAAGCCTCTTCAATGGACTTGAACCCGTCTGTGGACTTGTTTATTTGACAAGCAAATGTCGCGTAAAAACAGTCAATAATGATCCTCAATCACGTAAAAACCTGCTTCTTCATGATGTAACTCTTGTGTAATTTTAGTTAAGAGATAATCTACGGTCCGTTGGGTACTTCATTTTTAAACTTGACATGAACAGTCGGTGTCTGCGTGGGGACTGACGTATTCGTTCACTAATCTTATCAACGTATGCTGCGATCTTTACACCTCTTAGCACGTGAGAAAAATATCTTCTGCGATTTTAGCAATGTTGATGTTTATCCGGTTACCTAAAGATGGCACTTGAGACATTACAGCTTTATCAATGAAGGCAACGCATTTGCATTTGAAATGTCTGTGGGTGTCCATTAGTAAATTGACAATCAACGTTATCATCAACATTCTATCTTTTTTTTTTGAAAAACAACTTACAGCCATTCAATAAAAGTTCTTCTAAGATATCGGCGGCAAAAGCAGCGTGTATTCCACTCATTAGATCCTAATACTTACATGACGTGTGTACTTTTTTTCAATTGTTTAAGCTAATGAAGTCATCGATTTCTGGAATAGGTTTTTTTATACTTTTCTTGGAGAGGCTTAGTTTGCATTAGGTAAATAGCACAGGTACTTGAGTATTGATTGAATAAATAATCTTATCCTTATTTGATGAGATGTTAAAATATTATAATTTTGTGGCCACTGAACAATAGTAAACAATTTATTGCGACTACTGAGAGTTGGAATCTCGTGGTAAGAAATAGCAACCGGACAGATCAATCTTCAAGGTTAAGCAACATATACCGTGATCACTCCGAGGGTGTCCACCGTGGATTACATTTGTAGATCTATACAGATGCTCGAAACAGGGTGTAAAGTCCCACAAACTCCATCGAAAAATGAGAATTATCCTCCATCCAAACGGGTGTTATAACTCGCCCGCGGTGGGTGCCCGTATTGTCGAGGCGGAGGGTCTCAGTAGCCGTGGCTCTGTCACCCACAGTGAAGCAAAGAGGAGGAGGGGCCGCTCGTCAGGGATTTTTGAGGTAGAATTGAGTAGGTTACTATGGAGTAATATAGGGTTATCTGAAGTCCGAAGAGAGGGGGAGAACTCTATAATCCTCAAATCCGGTAACCTGCTCTATTTCCGAGAGGGTGACCAGCAGTCCCAGGGTGGTGTCGGGTTTATCGACCACAAGTCCCTTGTGAACAACGTGGTAAATATCGAGAGTGTGTCGACCAGGGTGGCGTACCTTATACTCAGAACATCCGCAAGATATTCGCTGAAGGTCATACAGTCTACGCCCCGACCTCGGCACACCCCGACGACGAGGTAGAGGCCATGTATGAGGATATATCTAGAGCCATGCATGTTTTCAAAACTCACCGTTGTCATGGGGGGCTTCAACGCGAAACTGGGCAAACGAGACGAGGACGAGCTGCAAGTGGGGCAATTTGGAGTTGGACGTCGGAACCACCGGGGTCACCTACAGGCCAGTTTTATGGAGAAGGAGGGCTTTTACATGATGGACTCCTTCTTCAGAAAGCGTGAGCACAGGAAGTGGACCTGGCAAAGCCCCGATGTTGCAACTAAAAACGAGATCGACTTCATCATGTCAACCAAGAAGAAATTAAATGTTCAATGATGTCTCTGTGATCAATTCGATGAAAACCGGGAGCGATCACCGCATGGTAAGAGACACATTGAACATTAGTGTTAAGCTTGAAAGGTCTTGACTGATGTAGTCCACGCTCCGTCTAGCACAGATCCAGGTCCAAAACCCCGAGAGCTTTCAGCTCGAACTCCAGAATCGTTTCAAGTGCCTAGGAAGCTCCGTGGACGAATACAGCGATGGGTTCATGGAAACTGTCCATATCGGTCGGGTCTAAGTTTTCTAAGACCCGCCTTACAGATAGGAACAAAAAGCTCTCTGATCCTACTCTCAAGCTCATGAAGAAGAGGCGTGAGATGATCTTGCAGTCTTCAAACGATGCGTTGAAATACCGGCAGCTAAATAGACGGATCTCAAAGTCCTTGACAAGCGACCTCCGCCACTTTAATACCGAAAGTATTAAAGATGCGGTTGAGCGAAATAAGGACTCCAAGGTCAAGTGCAAGCGATCGTCTATTGGGCAGAGCCAGCTCACGAAACTGAAGACCGATGATGGTAGGATCGTGTCCGCCAAACCGAAGCTTCTGAGGGAGATCGAGGGATTCTATGGGCAGTTGTACACGTCAACCAGTAAACCCGTCGCGAATCTAGTGAATGACCCTAGAGCTAGATTGACCCGACACTACACCGAAGATATTCCGGACGTCAGCCTGTATGAGATTAGGATGGCTCTGAAACAGCTTAAGAACAACAGGGCACCGGGTATGCCAGAATCACGGCCGAACTCCTGAAGGCGGGTGGAACTAGTACTTCAGGCCCTTCAGAAGCTGTTTGATTCGGTCTTACTCGAGGGGAAAACGCCACAGGCATGGTGCAGGGGTGTGGTAGTACTCTTCTTCAAGAGGGGTGACAATGCCCTACTGAAGAACTATAGGCCCATCTCATTTCTTAGCCATGCCTACAAGCTGTTTTCAAGATTCATCAAGAATCGTCTCGTGCGCAGGTTTGACGATTACCAGCTTCTCGAACAAGCCGGATTCCGTAAAGGCTTCAGCACCGTAGACCACATACATACGCTGCGACAGGTTATACAGAAGACCAAAAAGTACAACCTGCTTCTCTGTTTAGCGTTTGTGGACTACGAGAAAGCCTTTGATTCGATCGAGACTTGGGCTGTACTGCAGTCTCTCCAACGGTGCCAAATGGACTACCGGTGCATCGAAGTGTTGAAGTGTTTATACAAATACGCCACCATATCAGTTCGACTTCAGGATCAGACCTCGGAACCCGTCCTTCTGCAGCGAGGTGTGAGACAGGGAGACGTCATATCTCCGAAGCTGTTTACCGCTGCATTGGAGGATGTCTTCAAGGTTCTGGACTGGAGAGGGCTAGGCATCAACGTCAATGGCGAGTACATCACTCACCTTCGGTTTGCCGACGATATAGTGGTCATGGCTGAGCCTATGGAGGACCTCAATACAATGCTCGATGACCTCAGTAGAGCTGCCGAAAGAGTGGGTCTTAGGATGAACATGGACAAAACCAAGGTGATGTTGAATGCCCATGTTACACCCACTCTCTATCAAGGTCGGAGACTCGAATCTACACTCGAAGTTGTGGGCGACTATGTCTACCTGGGACAAACGATCCCATTGGGTAGGGCCAACTTCGAGAAAGAGCTCAACCGTCGAATCCGACTCGGCTGGGCAGCGTTCGGGAAGTTGCGCGGTATCTTCTCGTCCAACTTACCACAGTGTCTCAAGACGAAAGTCTATGACCAGTGTGTGTTGCCAGTGATGACATATGGCTCTGAGACGTGGTCGCTTACAATGGGCCTTATTAGAAAGCTTACAGTCACTCAAAGGAGAGGGATATGCTCGGAGTTTCCTTGCGTGATCAAATCAGGAATGTAGAGATCCGCAAGGTTCTCTAACCAGGGCAACCGACATAGCCCGAATAATTGCCAAACATAAGTGGCAGTGGGCAGGACACATTGCACGCAGAACGGATGGCCGATGGAGAAGAAAGGTTCTGGAGTGGCGACCGTGAACCGGAAGACGTTGCGTTGGAAGGCCACCCACCAGGAGGACCGATGACCTGGTGAAGGTTGCGGGGATCCGCTGGTTGCGTGACGCACGGGACCGGTGACCTATGTCCAGCAGTGGACGTCTTTTGGCTGATATGATGACGATGATGACCACACGACCACATGACACTTGAAGGGCAGGAAGATAATGATGATAGTGCTACAAGAACTGAAATTGAAATTACAGTATTCTACAAAATGGAAAAAGCAAGAAGGATGCTTAACCGGACAAAACTAAAAACATTGAACAATGTTTTATAAATTTTATACTGATTGATTGTGATGCATTCGAAGAACTTGCAATAATTCTGTGAAACAAAGTAAGGTGGAATGGAGGCCCGTGGCTAAATAACATCCGTAACGACTAGCCGCGTACCCACCTAGCGCACAGGCTCGCGCGGCATCCTCGCGAGCCAAACGCTCGGCTGGTGTGGACGTGCCTCGGCCTGCCTCGGGCGCGCGTTTGCTCGACCGAGCACGGCTCGGCCCCGAGCCATCTGTTGTCGGTAAACTTGACGCGCTCAAAGGTGCCTCAGTGTGCGCTGTGCATTAGGTGGGGACGGTTATGTTTTGGCTCGCGCGCGAAGCTACTACAAGTTTTGTCTCTTTGCAATTATGTACAGTCTGATCATATACTAAATCTCCAAATAATCTATTTCCATATTGGTGGCGACGCTCATAAATTTTTCTAATCCAGAAGCGTCTAGGTTTTTTCTTGATACGTGACTGTTTTCGTTTCTTTAAACAATAACCAGCTAGGAAAATAGCAGCAGCTGAAAATACACGACTGTCCATTACGAATACTCGCGGACTTATGATGGCTCAGCCTGCCTCGCGAGGCGGCCTCGTGTAATTGAACAAATCTACTGAGGCTGCCGCGGGAGCCATCGCTCGCGATCCGGACACCGAGGCTGCCGCGCGAGCCTGTGCGCTAGGTGGGTACGCGGCTAATTGATCTGCGAAGGCTCGAATATCAGATGAATATCACACATACAACAGACGGAAGTAGGTATATACCTGCCTGCATTATAATTTGTACAGTGGAAGAAAATCTGAAAGAAATTTGTGTTACAGCTGTCGCCAGGGGCTCAAACCACGTTGTATTAGTACTTTTCCCAATATTTTCATAATATAAAGCCTATGTCTTATTCTGATGTATAAGCTATATTTCTGTTAGTTTCATAAAAAAACACTTCAGTAGTTTTTCGTGAAAGAGTAACAAACATACATCAATCCAACCATCCTCACAAACTTTCATGTTTATAATGGTATGTTTTATTTCAACACATTAAACTGTTGCAGGTTAAATGGAGAAAAAAAACAACGAACGAAAAAGAGTTTATTTGCACCAGGTATGATGCATACCATAAATAGAAAAGTAATACTTAAACGCAAATAGGGAAATAAGCATCACAACCGCGCCAAACGCCATGGCTCAGCAGCAATGCTGTGACTCAAGTGCGACCGTGCGAGACAGAGCCACAACGCTGGTTTTCAGCGATAGCCGGTTTGACTGGATGGCCACCCCAAAATAGTTGGGAAAAACCATACATGAAGTCACGCTTTTCCCCATGACTTCCACGCCTAAACTGCTACGATCCTTACGTATACGGATATACCATTTCCTCCATTTACGTTTATTATCTAGCCATATATATACCCACGACGTACTGCCTAAACATGCGCACCCAAAATAGTTGAAATTATGAAGTATGGACAGATGATGAGGGCATCTTTTGCCATTACAGTGAAATTAAAAGTTCCTAGATGGTTAAATAGTAGTAGTAGCTATTTACAATCTGAAAAGTTACATAAAATCATTTCAAACAAGCAAATTGACGCCTTTACCGAATCGTAAGAAAAATCATAAAGAACAAGACAACATTTATAAATAAGTCTGTACTTAAAGGCAGCGACGTACCTGCAACACGCAAGTTCCTCATTAAAACATCGTTCGTTTAAACGACTGTGAATCACCCACTTGAAGTCTAGTGAATCACGCAAAATGTTGTACGTGACAGAATTTAAACGGTTTTATCTCGAAAATATAAGTATATAATTTCCTTACGTTTACTTCGAATTTGTCCATCTTGAGAATACGTACCTACGTATGAAGAATACTTATTGTATAAATTACCTTTTTGTCACGGTTTCGCTCCTGTCTCCTATCATAAATATAATTAAAAATGTTTGATTATTATATAATTTTCTTAGATTAATTTTATTTTCATTATGTAAAAATAGCTTACTATAATGAAACCGGATAAATTATGTAAGCTATTTTCATTATAGTATGCTATAGATCAGGTACTAATACTAAAGAACTATCATCAATTTTTCTTGTTTTAATATTAATTTTCATCACACTTGCACGTAAAAAGTATCTAAACATAGAGGTTAACTTGGCCGTAATGCCCTATATAAAACCCTCGGGCTTTCTTTTTGTCATGAAACCCTAGGGCGGTAAGTAATATTTTTTAATTTATGGCACAGCACACAGCTCATGCAAGTTAAAATGTTATCTAAACAGGAATTTCTTTGCAATCTCGCTACATGTTACTTAAATACTCATATAATGTTCTTAATAATCGATTTTAATAGTTATAGTATGAAAACGTCGAAATTCTTTTTACACTCCGTCATGGCTGTATACCTACGTAAGTATTTGCTCTTAAAGTTTCTGAACGAAACACTGTATAATCTGTGGTGTGGGCAAAAATTAGCCAACCGCTTAAAAAAAAGTTTACGTATTTCGTAATAACAGCTGTGCTGACTTGTGTATTAAAGCTATAATTCATAATTATTACTCGCAAATGTGATGAAAAACATTGTATGTATCACGGGCGGTACGGGAATTACGAACCTCGACTCAGAAAGCCCTCAGTCTTCGACTTCGGGCTTCTACTAGAGTCTCGATCGTAATTCCTTACTTACCGCCCTTAATACACAATGTACTATTACGTGAATAGCAATTAAAGGTGCTAGGCTAAGGCGCAAAATAACTGAAAATAATCATTTCATTATTCGAAAGTTATACAACAATTTCTCTTATAGTTAAATGCGTGAATCACTCAGATCGTACGCGGAGGCATGCATGATGGGTTATAAGGTCACGATTGTACAACTTGCGGGATACACAGAATTTTTCAGCCTAGTCGGCTGTAAAGGATAATTGGAAAAATGTTGTACTCATTTTCCCTCTGATCCAATCCAATCAGGTAAATATTTTTGTGATGTTATTATGTAATAATGTTCTTTAAATGGTTCTCATTACCAAAAGAATAAGAATAAATTTATTTGATATGATTACAATCAAGTGGATTGAATTCCTAGATCTCAAACTAGGATTCCCTGTGTCCGTAGATCCAGGCCCCTTCGTTCCGTTAACAATTTTTATAAAAGGCACAATTTTTAATCTTAAAAATAGGTAAAGAAGAGTGTACGCATGGTGCTGTGATTTGTATCAGTTGAGTCGGTGTTATAAGAGAGTACCTATTTGTTTATGAAACTACTGATAATATTGTAGGCTGCTATAGGGTACCTAAGCATTAACATTATTATTTGGAGGTCAAAATTATTTGCAAGTTACCAGACGGCTGGCCTTTTCTTTGGCCAAAGAAGCAGCATTGCCATTCAACGTGGCTATAGAGCCAGGCTTCTGGACACTTCCAGTGAAAGGGAAGTGGACGAATTTTTTGATGCCCAATGGCTTTCCCTCTTCCCTTTTTATACGCGCTTATACTTTATAATAATTACTTAGTTTGTATATAGTTAATATTCATAACATTTTAGTTACCTATTAATTGTAATTTATAATATCTAGTCCAAATTGAGGTTGTTTATTGTCCCAAAAAAAAAAAAAAAAAAAATCCATATACATAAATATCCATATAATAAATCTAAATGGTGGATGATTTCTCGCTATTATTCTGATGCAACTGCACATTGTACTATGGCCTATTTAAAATACTCTAATTTTTTAAATGTAGTATCATCAGCGTCACGTACTCAAGTACGTCAGTCTTCGACTTTATATCGAGCTCGCGCAACATTCAACATTTTCTATTATTTTCTTTTCAACACACTTGCTCATAAAGTGGCTCTAATTTCACCGCAATTAGGCACATAATGACACCTGTAATCAAACTGTGACTTTTTCATTGCTATTATTCACAAGTGAGTTATAGAGTTTTTTTTTATTTATTGGTTGAGTTGCTTTGTTCTTAAAAAGTTTCGATGCAAAAAAGATCGTGCTGAATAGTACAAATGCAACACATTTCATGCAATTTCGTATTTAAACAGATAATTTCAACTTGTACGTGTTTAATAAATAAAACTTTCACTCAAATATAACTTATGTTTTTTTCTGTAATAAATAAAACTTGAAATTCCCCATTTTGTACGTGGCTAAAACGCTATCCGCAAAAAGCCAAAAAAAAGAAACCTCATTATTTTTAGTCTACGGCCGATCGCCATTGTTAGATGCGCGCGCATAGGAAAACTGATTCATATTGCCCGCCATTGCGAAACATTTTTCACAACTCGTTTTCACTGCTGGAAATGTTATTTTAGTGTTATTTTCTTCACAAGTGTGTTGAAAAACGTCGTATGATACACGTATGTATTGATGATTACCGTCCTCGGCTCTCTTAAGACCTCAATGGCGCCTCAGCGGTAATCACCAACATTACTTGTACTACACTTGTACCATAATGTACTATTTTACATTATTTTAGTGTAATTTCAAATTATAAACTTTTCGGAACATAACATTTATTTTATTAACATTAAACATTAAGTGTAAAGGCTCGCATGCCCGTAGAACTAGAAATGTGACTATTTAAGTGGCGGTAAATAGAGACGTGTGGAAGAAGGAAATATATTTTAAAAACTACATACAAGAGATACCGCAATTACTGTAACACACTACTTAGGAAATTGAAAACTACGAGAGATCGCTATTAAGGGGCTGAATACTCAAAATAGGCTTTCTTTAAAACTTTTTTTAGCCACATCTATTGAAGATGTGGCAGCAGAAAAAATATATGTTAATCTTGATCATATTTCCGAAAACTTCTTTGTGGCCGAAACACGTTTACGCACAAAAACTTCGATATATTTTAATGGCAAAGTAACCTCTTACCGTGACCTTCAAAAAGTTTTTCCGGTAATATTGAACAGCGTACATTGGTACAATTAACAACAATAAAGTATCATAACAGGACGCAAAACTTCATTGTCGTATATATTGAAGTTTCATTCATTATTTTTAAGTAATTCATATTATTGTGTTTTGTAAAAAAAGTCTATACAAATTATATCGTGCTTCTCTTTCCATCCAGTGCAATTCGACAGTGACCGCTTTGCGGCGTTGCTAGGTGGACGTATGTCGCTTTTTTCCGCAAAAAGCAAAAAAATATCTGATTTATTTCTCGTCAATTCAATCTGTCAAAAAAAATATCAGGTATAATGCAGCCAGATCATGTAGCCTGGTGGCTTTAATTGGAACTAACGAAATCACAAGTAATATCGTCAAAGTCTGTATTATTTTTATTTTCTGGCACTACTGCTGTCACTGGCATCTATATTTTTGTTGTATTATAAACGACTCATGTCGTTTAGTTTACTTACTAAGTCCATAACTAAAAAGTATTTGAACCTCTTTAAAAATACAACAAATGTTATCTCAATTTGAATTAAAAAATATTTAAAATATAGATGAGGTCGAATGAAAACAATAGAAGCAAAACACACAGAACATGGAATGGTCGTAACAACCGCGCTGGCAGTGTCTTGAAATGACAGAACTAATAAAATTCTCCGTATCCATTTGTTTCAATCTTTGTTTCTTTCTAACATACGGCACCTAGAACTGACCAAAAAAAAACCCGATTGCTTAAAAAGCGAACTAAAAAGACGTAAACAAGAAGAAAATCATGCTGTTCAGTCGGAGGATACATATTCGCGAGCTGGCTGACAAAAACCAGATGTACCTATCCTCCGACTGCACAGTATGATTTTCTTCTTGTTTACGTCTTTTTAGTTCGCTTTTTAAGCAGTCGGGTTTTTTGATTTTTTCAATTAACTTTTTTTATTTACAACTTTTTAGTTATTTTTTTTAATTAGGTATATTTAAACACATAAGTGTTTATATATTTTTGAAATAACCTCTTAAAACCCTTTATTTATACCCCACACGATGAGTTTGACAAAAAAAAAACCCTCCACAAAATGGCGCCCAAAATCCGCCATTTTTTTCATCCGGCACTCGCAGGTTTAAGACGGCCAACGCGTTTGGTCTCTAGAACACCACATAGGAACAAACATACATACATACATAGACTGATAAACACATTACCCTCCTTCGGCAGTCGGGTAAAAATGTCAAATTCGTGAGAAATAGATTATCATCATCGTTTCAACCAAAAAACGTCCACATGTGGACATCTATCGATCAATGTGGTGATGGTGTGGTGAATCACCACCACATTGATCAGTCCTGTATTTCTCGCAATTAACTATCCCAATTGCAATAACGGGCTACAATAATAGTTTGTTAATCTATTAATATTGTTAAGCTAATTATTAATTGATCTTATCATTTTACCAAATCGGCACTGATAATTCTTATTTATAAACAACTAGCTGACCCCCGCGGCTTCGCTCCCGTCAAATTTATAGCCTATGTTACTCGGGTATAATGTAGCTTTCCATAGGTGAAAGAATTTTTAAAATCGGTCCAGTAGTTTCGGAGCCTATTCGGTACAAACAAACAAACATACAAACAAACAAAAAAATCTTTCCTCTTTATAATGTTGGTATAGATAAATCCGTCGATGTGTATTCTGCTCATCCGAACCTACGGTTCTCAGACATGGTCACTCAAAGACTTACACATGGGGATTGCCAGAGAGTTACGCAGCATTCCGGACGTAAAAAGAACAGACCGAATTCTGTTAAAAAGGCTGCTCGGCTCAAATGGGCCGATGCCATTACGGCTCACGTTAGTTGCATGCAAATTGACCGCTGGGCAAGCCTCCACAATCCTGAAGATGGAACGCACCGTTGAGGCCGGCCCAGAAATAGGTGCCGAGATGATTTGGACGCGTACCGTGAGGGCTGGTTCTAGACGGTGCGGGAAAAGAATGTCTGGAATGACTTGGGTGTACTCTTATGAATTTAAATGGGGATGCCCAAAGAAAAGATCGATGGACTGTGTGGGGAGTGTTAAAAAAGAAAAGGTAGTCAATTATAGCGTGATGGGGGACAGAACGATATGGAAGAAGAAAACGTGCTGCGCAGACCCCAAGTAACATAGGACAAGGGCAGGAAGATGATGATGATTTTGGAGTTTTACCAGTAAGAATTAGTAAATCTTAGGTTTTGTCGGTAAATAATAGGTTTCGGTTTTACAGTAACATATACGACACATATACGTGGTTGTGAGGCATACACGGTATTTTGTATATATGTATTGTTTTTGTTTTTTATGGTATGCGTCGTGCCTGGCGCAAATACACACCTTTTTCTTTCTTTCTATATATAACAAACAATAGCAACAAATCGTTTCAGCAGTTCTGTAGTGATACGCATACAATCACATACAGCATTTTTATTTATAAAGATAGATAAAGTTTTGCATAGGTAGTAGGTACTATTGGGAACAATAAAACAAACAGTCTCCCTAGTACCACTAAGTAAATGGTGGTACTATTGAGAACGAATTGTCCCGTTAGTACCACCGGTGGTACAGTTCGGTGGTACTAATGGGAACAAAGAGCTTTTTGCGCCCTGTCTATTTGTTTTTAAACTCTAATACACAGAAAAAACGGCACCACGTGACCTCACCACAGTGGGCTGATGTATATCAAAACCCAGTAAGTGCCTTTAAACTATTATATTCCAGGATAGCGCAAAAATATACTATGATTTGAAACAGGCTATGGAAAGTTATCTTTATAGTAACTAAATGACATATCAATATTTCAAGAGAATACTAAACAAGGAATACGAACCTACGAATTGTACAAATGATATTAATAGTGTTCTAAATTCTATTGGATATTTTAAATATGCATAAAAAAGACAATTCCGAACCTAGTAAGTTCTGGATATTTGCAAATTTAAGGTATTTTATAATTTGATGGGACTTTCCTATTGTAAATAATGATTAAATTGATTAATGAAAGCACCAAATCTCAATTCAAATATAAAGTTTTAGTTTAACGTTACAAAGTCCATTTCAGTATAGTAGAACTCATAAAAATAATATAAATAAAATTATCTGGCTATAAAACCGTTATAAAAAAAATGTCACCTACTGTGTTCTTATATGTGGCAGTCGCATATAAGCAGACATAATTATAATATTTATTCAATTTGCACGTCAAAGACTCGTATGACACTAGCCAGATTACATATTTTAGTGATCTTTATTTTCGTAGCAATAAGGTTGCATTCATAGGCAAAATAACAGTGAACGATCTGATGTCAGATGCTAGCCGCCAGTTTGAAATAAGAACTTGCGCGGTAATATTTTTGTAAAATCCATTGGAAGAGTCCGTTTATGATGTGGACCTCTGTGGTCGGCCTTGTGTATTTAATTTTCAAATAATTTTCCCTCCAATTTAAAGTTTGCCCCTAAGCTATCGATGACAGTGGGCGTGGCTTAGAACCTCAGATGTCGATTGTCAACTGTTCGACTACAGCCCCTTAACTGCCTCAAATAACACTAAAGACACCTGGAATGCAGTCAAAACTATATTGGATTTGAAAAATAAAAAACAAGCGGCAGATGACCTTTTACATTCAACTGAAAATGTCCCAAAACGATAGACGCAATAAACGTATACTTTAGGAACGTAGGAAAAGACCTAGCAGACAAAATAATACTTTCTTGTGATAGCTCTCAACCCGCCATATAAGTTTGAAATTCCGCCTAATCTTGACCCTATTGTGTTAATCCCACCTGATGAATCGGAGATAGAAACACTGATCATGAACTTGAAAAATGATTGTGCTATTGGGTCGGACGTCGGACGCTATCCCCGCACGGTTTTTAAAGCTGGGCAAGGCTACTATAGTTTCACCACTTACGAAGCTAGTGGAGCTTTGCTTTGCACAAGGAATATTTCCGCAAGATTTAAAAAAGTCTCTCATAACACCAGTGCACAGGATGGAAATCCGACCGACTACAAAAATTATAGGCCAATCTCAGTGTTGTCAGCGTTATCAAAGATTTTAGAAAAGGTTTTAAATAATAGACTAAAAAAAATCCTAGAACACAACAGAATCTTATCTGAATCGCAATTCGGGTTTAGATCCGGAAAGAGCACAGAAGACGCTGTAAACCACTTGGCGGATTATGTGACAGCAAAAGTAGACGCAAAACAAAAATGTCTGGGTGTATTTCTTGATCTGGCCAAAGCCTTCGACACCATCAGTATTTCATCCCTCGCGGACAAGCTGGAACACGCGGGAATACGAGGTAACGCCCTAAAACTCTTTAAGGACTTTCTGTGTAACCGTGCGCAAAGAGTAAAGATAAGTGAAAACATAAGCTCCGAATCACCAATCAGTTTCGGCGTGCCGCAGGGAAGTGTTCTGGCCCCAAATCTCTTCCTGATTTATATTAATGACCTGTGTCAGCAAGTTCTAATAAACGGAAAAATCTTCTCTTATGCCGATGACACAGCGTTGATTTTTCATGGAGGGACTTGGGAAGAGGCACAACAACATAAAATTAAATTTTGGCTAGAAGCAAATCTGCTAACTCTCAATCTTTCGAAAACAACTTTCATGCGGTTTGCCTTTTCTAAAACCAAATTACCTGAAATTATGATTAAGGTCCACTCCTGCAACTATCCAGGCAATACCGAACACTGCCCATGCCTGTCCCTAAAAGAGTCTTCCTCTACCAAATACCTGGGAGTACTCTTACGACTACGACTTAATTACAACACGCACAAGAAAGTTAATTTGGGCATTCAAAAAGTTACGACACGTTGCTGATCTCGGGCTGCTTCGGACGGTATACTACGCACTAGCACAGTCGGTACTGGGTTACAGTAACACGGTCTGCGGTGGAGCATGTAAGTTCTACATGATTAATTTTGAAAGAGCCCAAAGATCACTCCTCAAAGTGATGACATTTAAGCCATACCGGTTTCCAACAGTGACTCTGTACCAAAGCTGTCAAGTTCTAACCGTGAGACAATTATATCTACTGAATCTCCTTATACAACAGCATCTTGTTACTCCTTACAATGAGCATGCAATCAGCAGACGTACGATTCGCGATTCCGATCTGCATCAGCAAGACGGCAGCACATGTTTTTAGGCACAAAAATCTACAATAAAGTTAACACGCTAATGAACATTAATCCACTATCACTTATCAAGTTTAAACAGAAAATAAAAACTTGGCTTCGAACACTAGATTACGAGCGGACTGAAAAAGTCCTACAGTAACACGATGAATACTACCTATCTCCAACTATACACACAAACACCAAAACACACACACACACTCACAAACTGTCTTAAGGATTTTAAACTTAATTTTGGATTTTTTGTAATTTTGATTTTGAGTTTATTTTGATTGATTTTTTTTTTTTTTTTTAAATTTTAATTTTTGATATTATTTTATGGTGATTTTAACTTCACTTCATTTAATTGCAATTAGGAATCAATTTGACTCTATTTTATTGTAATTTTGAATTTATTTTATTTTAATTTTATCGAAATTTTGCTTTGACATTATCATGTGATTTTTATTTTTTTGTTATTTCGAATTTATTTTGATTTAAATTTTATTTAATATTATTTCAATTTAGAATTTACTCTGACTTTATACAGATTTGATTTAATTTTAGGTAATTTTAATCTTAGTTTGAGCATGATTTAAAATATTTATTTTGTCACTACTATTATAAACAAGCGTCAACAATGGGACTGACTTCTGTAACACAGGTTTTTACCTAGCTCAGATGTCAGGGCTTCAATTTTATTATTCTGGTGTATACAATTTATTTGTCAATAAACTATTTGATTTGATTTGAAACATGATGCACTGATCTCAATTATTTTTGGGTAAGGACTCGAGGATGGTGGTGAAAGTCAGGAGAGGAGAACCTCTCGAATCTCTCGAAGCGTCCTTTGGAACAACTCATGGCCTCGATCTTGCCTGATGGGAAGCGAAGGATTAAAACTCCAATGGAACAAGCGTCTCAGAAGATTCTTGTTAATCATATCCCAAACTTATACTATTGCCAATAATAAGGCTTCTCAACTATTATGAATTATATAAAGAATCATAAACTCACTTGCTGTTTTTACATCCATCGTAGAAGCGTTAGGCTGTAAATTTTCGCCTCCCCCAAGCAGAGCGTTTGGAAAAAAAGGGGTAATAATGTTGGTTGAACATCGTCCAAAACATTTTGCAATACGGAAATTACTATACATCAGTTTGACATTGACATTTTAATTTTTTAATGATTATGTGCAATCTTTTTGGCTCAATAACTACCTTATGAAGTTATATTTTGTGGAGTTTTAATGAGTGTATAGGACAGCAATATTGGTATTTTACACAGGGTCACTTCAATTCATCATTATCTTTACTTCGCCATCATAATTTCAGCCGAAAACGTCCACTACTGGGCATATACCTCCCACAGGGCGTCGCCATATTGACCGATCCCGTGCGTCTCGCATTCAGCGCATTCCCGCAACCTTAACCAGGTCATCGGTCCACGGGGTCCACGGTAGTGGGAGGCCTTCCTTCCTTATCTTTACTTATTAATTTATTATAATATTAGCATAGTTCGTTGTCCTCATATGTTTGCAACAAAGTTCCTCAGCGCGGCTTGCGGACACTTGCGGTAGGGAGTTACCTGGTAAAAATCGTCACGTTACAAACGACCTCTCGAGACGTTCGGTTCCGTCCTGCGTAGTTCGGGTATTATCGTCAAGCGCTGGCTGCTATTTATTTCTTTATTATGGTTCACCAACGAGTTACAAAACATTAAAATAAACAGACAATATTAAAATCTGGTACACTGACCTTGTTATGCACTCTCAATTATTGGTAACCACAGCTTACACATTAAATTCACTGTACTTGTTAACATCGGGTTGTTCCCAGAGGTCCACGAGTCTATTGTTCTCGAAAAAATAAAATTCATACTTTACTTCCCAACGGGTCCGCGACATTTTAAAATATGAAATATTTTCTTTCCCTACGGGTCCATGAGAATGTTTGGTACAGTCAGCACAACTGTTTACTATTTCTATGAAATAAATCACAATGAATATAGATAACTAAGAACTACATATTTACTGTATCACATGAATGGTCATGACCATTAAAAAATGGCATGTATTTAATGCAGCAACTAAGTAAAATGAATATAGGTTTAAAAAAAAATAGAGTGTGTACCATATAATAATGGGTTGGCAGCTAATAAGGAGTATCGTAATAAGTAAAAGGTAGCATATTAATATATCAGTTATAAGCTCCGTTTTAATTTAAACTAGCATCAAGTTTTTCTTTTGGGAACTGAATTAATATCTAAGCGAAAACTTAATGATGAAAATAAAATAGAAAATGGGCATTCATAAATAATACAAATCAGATTCTATTTAAAATTGTTTGTATGAAGAATAAATATAAACTAGCTTATATTATACATATATTGTGTGACTTTTAATAGCTTTAAATAACCTCTAAAATGACATGAAGAAAATATATTTTGCGGCTTTTATTTTCAAAATTATAGGTGAATAAATTAAAAACATAAAAAGAGTAATTACTTTTATTTATTTTTAAAAAGTCATAGAAGACAGTAGTTATACCTTAGTATTAAAGTTACACAATAAAAAGTTACGCAGGTAGACACAATTAGGTTAAAATTTCCTTTATGGGCCGCTGATTTATGGCACGGGGGGTACGGGGGAGGGTGGGGGGAGGGGTTTTATCACCCCCTTACCAACCCCACCACTCGGAGCCCCATGGTTATGGAGATATCCATGGTTAAAGTTTTTAGTTTAGAATCAAAATTTCTATCAAAGTCCATCGATTTTTGGGGCGGGAAGGGGGGTAGGGAAGTGGGGGTTAGTGAGGCTACCCCACTGTACCATCCCAACCCCGCGGAACCCCATGGTTAAGGAGATATTCATGGTTAAAGTTTTTACAATTACTATTTAACAACAATGTCGACGGAGGCCCGCTGCGCGGGGCTCCTATTTCTGTCTGAAGGGTCTAAAGTAACCTAACACGAAGAAGATGACGGGAGCTGAGTTCGCTCGCTTTGCTCGCTCACTTCAGCTCCCGTCATCTCATCGAACCTAACCTGTCCGTGTCGGGGTGCCCTAAGCTCCCGAGCTCGCTTCGCTCGCTCCTGGACCAATTCTCATATTTTTACCTCACGAAAAACACACAAAAAAACATAAAATTTCCGAGTCTTGAAAATTTGTAAAAAGCTTTCTATATATGAGTACAACCTATAAAAAAAAAACGAAGTGAATATAGCCTATAAAAGAAAAGGGCAGTGCACCCGCACGCACCCGGCCACCCCGCACTACACTCGTATCCAACCACAGAACAGATATCCAACCATCGCACCTTCCGCCGTTTTCATGTAATTATGATAAAAAATATTAATAATTAACTCTTATTCCTTTTTATTGTACTCGTTTTAACATTTAGAGCTGCCCGCAAAGCGAAGCCTGAAAGTGGGTTTTTAGACGGCACGAAATAGTTGGTAATATATTATCTTTGCCACCCTACTAACATTATTAGTCGCCAAGTCATTATATATAGCTCCTCGCCTAATATTTCAATTGACTGGTATAGTTTATTTGCTACCTAAACGCAGCTGCTAGTTTTTAGTTTTTATAACACCCTTAAGTACGCAAAATACGCGCTTAGACGTGGAGTTGCGGACACAAGCCCGTCTTAACCTAACCTAACACCCTTAAGTTTGAACCTTACATAATATAATAGTCGCGAAAATATTTAATCGCTGACAATTTATTTTATTAGTTGCAAACATTTAGTCGACTTTTAAGTTATTAGTCACTCGGAAAATAATAAGCTTTAAAAAATCACAGTTTTATAACAATCACAATAAATAATTTTAATCTTAGACTAAAATAGACTTAAGTATTAAAAAAATCCGTTTCAGATTAATCACAATAAATCATCTTAATCTCTTTTATTAGTTAAATGTGACTTTTATCCACAGGGATTTGGATGGGTGGGATGAGGCAGCTGTTAGCGAAGTCAGAATTTGGTTGGGTTGGGTTATGGCGTAAGGAACTTCGTTCTTGACGTTTTGCCAGTTAATTTAATTTGACCTTGTACATAGCCTTTCCCCCAAATATAATCTCAAAGATACAGATCATGATCATCTGTCACCTGCCACCCAAAACGCGTGGTATCTCAGTTGTATCAATGTGGTATCACAGCGTTCTTGTATCTTATTTTATCAGAAAACTGATATCGTTGATATTTCTTTAGTTTCTCTGTATCTTTTGATGCTGTGTGCGTGTTTTACTCACTCTTATCTAGGGGCTTATGTGTATTTTGAACCGTTCTTCTATCTCGATTTAGACTTCCTTCTTTGATTAGTTTTTATGTAAAAGAAGCTGAACTTGGAAACACACCTTAGGTAGCTACTGAAAGATTTTCATATATTATAACTTACAACCTCTCTAGAGAAAAATAATTAGTAAGGCAATGCAGGACCAATTTTTTTCTCATTATTTCTTGATTTCCATCAATTCGACGGCATTTCCCAAACTACCGTATTTCCATAATAAGGACCAGTGTGCGTGTCACTTAATATAAAACTATATACAACTTCTTGAATAGACATCAAAAGGTTTTTTTTTGTTATTGCAGAACAATTTTTGAATACTTATTTCAGTAGTGTTTTATAATAAGTACTTACAATTTCGGTACCATCAGTTTGATGAAGTCATCTAATAGGTCTAATACACACTAGTTTCCATTGTGTATTCTAATTGTATACCTAATCTAAGCTACATCATGGCATCAAGGTCATTTTATCAACAACAAGGTACTACTGAAATGGTTCAACCGTGAATACCCTTCATTTTTTGTTCGAACGAATCTAAAAGATTCGATAATCAAATATTAAACTTGGAACCGCAAATTTTAACTTCCTTCCGGCTAATAAAATCCTTCCTTCTGGCAGAATTCAATTCAATTCTTTTATAGCATACTAGCTGACCCCCGGAGCTTCGCTCCCGTCAACTGGCTATCTACCTACCTACACTGCCAATCATGCCTACCCTGCCTTCCCTGCCTATCCTGCCTTCTCTGCCAACCCTGACTGCCATGCCTACTCTGCCTAGCCTGCCTATCCTGCCTACCCTGCTTACCCTGCCTAGCCAGCCTAGCCTGCCTACCCTGCCTACTTTGCCTACCCTGCATACCCTACTTACCTACGATTTTTATCTATCATCAATGTTTTTCTCAGCGCACGCCAAAGAATGAATTTTATAGGCAACAGTTTCCTACCTTGGGTTACATTATTGCAATTTTCATAAGGATCTCTAATTTTTTTGAAAATTTATTATAGCCTATGACACTCAGGAATAATGTAGCTTTCTACTGGTGAAAGAATTTTCAAAATCGGTTCAGCAGATCCAGAGATTACCCCTTACAACGTCACAAACTCACAAACTCACAAACTCACAAACCCACAAACTTTACCTCTTTATAATATTAGTATAGACTAGCGGACGCCACGCGGTTTCACCCGCGTAGTTCCAGTTCCCGTAGGAATACAGAGATAAAAAGTAGCCTATGTCATCCGGGGATAATGTAGCTTGCTAAGGGTGAAAGAATTTTTGAAATCGGTCCAGTAGTTTTTAAGGACGCTGTTACATTTTCGACGAACTTAAATTTAGGTATCTAGTCGCACACAGCAACATTACGCGCACGCACTCATTTGAAAATACTGAGCGCTCGATTTTATTTATACACTAGCTTTTGCCCGTGACTTCGTTCGCGTGGAATAGTGACTTCCACTCTTGACCAATAGATGGCGCTGTATGTCCGGAATACATTTTATTTTATTCTTTATTTTTTGTAATAAAAACTATCCTATGTCCATTCTCAAGTTCCAAACTATGTCTGTACCAAATTTCACACAAATCGGTTCAGTAGTTTAGGCGTGAAGCAAAGACAGACAGACAGACAGATAGACAGACAGACAGAAAGACAGACAGACAGAGTTACTTTCGCATTTATAATATTATATATATATATATATATATAATATATATATATATATATATATATATATATAATATATATTATATATATATAAATATATAAATAATAATATATAATATATAATATATATATATATATATATTATATATTATAATATTATATATTATAATATTATATTATATAGTTTGGATCACTGAAGTAATATTGGTCCTTGATATTATTTTTTAATTTTATTGAAGTTGATTCGGGAAGGTTAGTTGGCACTTTGAAAATGCATTTGGTAACTGTTACAAACCGTCGTCGTAAAAAGTAGGTTATTATTTTTAACCGACTTCAAAAAAAGGAGGTGCTCTATTTATTCGACCCGTATTTATCCGCGATTTTCTTGAAAACTACTTATCCGATACTATCGGGTTTTCGTCGACAATTGTGTGTTTTCAGGGAAGGTTTTGGTATTTTTAGAATGAAAAATTTTTTTGCGGGGTGAGGTAAACGGTTAAGGGGGGGAGGGGGGGGGGGAACCCTATCTTGTTCTCCTGGATGAAGTAGCGGACGGCAGGGGGGCAATTTTTTTGTCAGAAATGCGCTAACTCCAACCGTTTCTGAGATATGAGGGTTTTAAAATTTTTGTTGGTCGTAATTTTTTTGCCTTTTATCGGTCTGTCTGAGCTGTTTCTGTGACAATGGTGATCAATGTGGACCTTACGCTAATGAGAATAAGGGTCACTTTTGCTTGTCAAAGAAAAGCGACCTTATTTCAATGTGAATAAGGGTATTTTTGTTTTGTTTTTTAGAGTTTTATTAATCGTAAATAAATGCGGGTTTGGCTCGCTACGTTTTCGAGTTTTTAACGTTTTTAATTTTTTTGACGCATTTTCCAGGACTGGATCTAGAATAAATGCTATGCAATAGCTTTACCGCAGCAGTCCCCGAGTGCCACCCGACTTTTTTTTTGTTATTTTAAAATTTTGCCTATTAAACAGGAATAACGATTAAAATACCTTCGTTTATATTAAGATTTTCATACATTAAAATAATGTACATTTTGTATAAAAATTTCTACTTCCAACAAAAAAAAAAAAAAAAAAGAACCTGAACTCTGAAAATCGGACCGATATATCGATATATCGATATTTTTTCCTCGATATATCGAGGTCGATATTGATATTTTTATAAATATCGATACATCGATATATCGATATATTTTTTCACTTTCGACATTCCTAAATGGAGAGCTTCGAGTTCAAAATGTATGAAGAAGTCGGCAAGTGTTTTTATTTTAGCTAATAATTAAAAAATATAATGATTTGGGTAAAAAATAATTAGCTGAACCTGTAAAGGACTGTATATACCGCAATTTCTTATAATTTTGAAGATAAAATATGCTGTAAAATTACCTAAACTGGGACCTATTAGGACCCTATTATTTTAATATTTTTGCGATTATTGTGATGGGCAAAACGTAATTGTGCAAAAATTTTGTATGATGTCATGCAATTTTTTTGATGCCAATCTGGAGCTGAATATATTATCTTTAAATTAAAACCATGATATCTTCACATCTGTGATTGCATATACATTAAAATTGTACCTGAAAAGCACTGTTATATGCAGAAAAATGTAATAGCGTCCTTAAGTTTACTCGTTACATTAAAAATAAATAAAAAATCTTTCCTCTTTATAATATTAGTATAGAAGTATAGATTTCAATTGCTCGTGATAATGTTTCAGTTAACTTATCTGGAAGATCATCACCATAATTTCAGCTGAAAGATCGTCTTCTGTTAGACTTAGGCCTCCCCTAGCGTCGCCACATCGACCGTTCCTCCCACCCAGCAGGTTTGTACGACCTATACTAGGCAATCAGTACACCTTGAGGGGGGGAGATCATGCATGGGCGCCGGGAGGGGAGTGCAAGGAGGTGCTTCTATCACTGAACCTTGCGTATCCGAGGTGAGGTGCTATAATTTTCGACCTTGAGAAATTTTCGAGCTCGCTTTTCTCGCGTAAATAGAAAAGCGAGCTCGAAAATTTCTCAAGGCTTTTCGCATAAGTTCCGTCCAGCCATTAATTTGACATAAGCACACATATGGAGCTTAATAGTGCTAACATACGTCCGGGTTTGGTCCGGCCGGACTAACTCCGCCCACAAATCCTTTCTCGCTTACACACGCTTGTGTGGAGCGAGACGGACTCAATAAATAATAATGTCCGCCGGACCACTCTACGCACGCTCGGATATGGTCCGGGCCGGACTAACTCCGCCCACAAATCCGTGGTCCGGCCGGACCACGGCCGGACCAAATCCGAACGTGTGTAAGCACTATAATAATTATTAGTAGGCAACCATAGACAATAAAATACAATACTTCATGGATGCTGACAATAGTGAAGTGACGTGTTGTTTAGCCCCGTTATTCCTATGAATTAACGTTATGAAAATAAACATAATAATCTAATTATATCAATAAGATATGTAAGTAAGGTTTCATAATGAAAAAAAGTAATATAGGATATAATATTATAACATATAATATAATATACATTTAGATATATATACAAAATGTAAAAGTTTACTTATTTAAATACATGAAACATAGTAATTTATAAGCCTGGGTATATTTATTTATTTAGATTAGCTTAATTTATAAAACAAATCAAAAATAAAATACTAATGTATTCAATCGATTAAAATATCTTCGTAAATAAAGTCGATTGTTGTATGAAATCGAATCGATACCGTATTAGTTAGGCCGCTAAATAATAAGTTTTTGAGCTGTCAAATTTAAAATTAATCAATTCCTTCTATCTCTGTATGAAAATGGGCAAAAGAAATCTGTTCGAAGCTGGGTGCTAAAGATGTACTCTTCTGAAAATAATCCTGCTGGCGCCCATGAGGCCATGCAACATTGTGTTCTCTGGTATACGAACGTCTCTCACAAAGATCTCTAGAATGTCCCAACTGCACATTGGAATATGCCATTGCTGTTACAAATATACTGAGTACCTAAATGAGGATAACATTAAAGTTATGCCTGATGGGCTTCTTGCGTACTTTATATTCCAAGCAACGCAGGTTGCAACGTCTTTACTAGGTAGTCATTTTGTTTATTCGGAAGTATCCGTTTAGTTTTCTAGGAATAACAACTACATCAACTGTGACCGTTTTTGTTTACAGAAGAAGGATAAAAACAGTTTTGCCATGGCACGAAAACAGTACAGTTTGCTTTGAGGCTTTATTGCTTCTAAGTAAGTAAATCTCTCTTCATCCATGCATAACCTGCCGACAGAAGGTATCAGCATAATGTTACTTATCTACGAGTATCTTCAAAAAGCCCCCTGCCCCAAGCGACGCTACATCGACAGGTCCTGTGCTCTTTGCATCCAGCAGACTCCCGCAGATCTTATCAGGTCATTAGTACATCTGGTGCTACCACAACGTGTCAATGTGTTCCTACCTTACAAGTCTCGTCTCGTCTCATTTCACTTACGTATGTAATAGAAATCTTATATCATAAGTCTTGTAGCACTTATTTCGCTTACATAATATGTAAAATAAATATGTGGCAATTAAACGAACAGAGTACATATCGTTATTGTTCTTTATTCATAACTCACTTTAAAAATGTTCCACAGGTCCTTTTAAACCATTTTTCTTTCAACTTCGTAGTAATGTTATCATTATTCACTACAAAACCGATCACAAAGGACGTCTTTTTTGCTTAGAACCAAAACAGTGCAGAAATGTTATATGAAATCTCATTGTTGCACAGTTTTTCATTACTGCACTGTTTTTTTTTTGGGTATTTTAACATAGAGGTTTAATGTCTCCCAGTTGAATATAAAATGTATAGATCAAAAAGATACTGGCTGAAAATAAAAATCGGGTCAATAAAAACGAAATATTGAAAAAAATAATGGCGCGCATTTTGTACCATTGTAATACTTTGATACTTCATAAATATAGCAAGAAAAGTTTTAAAAATATGGAAATAGACTGCGATAGCGAAATGAATTCAACTCCAGAAAGCTGCTGCTACAGCTGCAAATTAAATTGTTCATAACATTTTGCCTCAAAAGCCGCGGGATAAATATTTTTCATTAACTTGAGTATTTGTTTTGAATAGTTATATTTTATCTACCTATAGATTGTTAGTTGAAAGAAAATTAGATTACGCACCTCGCTAAAGTGAGTAATTATTGCACTCGTGCTAATTTAGTGCCCTCGCGTGCGCTCGGGCACCAACCTAACACTCGTGAAATAATAACTCACTTTGCTCTCGATGCAACAATCTACTAATTGTATCTCTCAACAGCCAAAATGGTCGCGCTCGCGTGCCAACCAACTTTATTTCTGGAAATCCGTGAAAACAATTTTTTTTTTTCAATTTTGCAATTGTCTTCCGTTTTATAGAACCGGAAGTCAATTGCCAATAATATGTTGCCAATACAATAAAATATTCAAAGAAAACCTCAAAAAATTACATCACTAAGTAATCTTCAATTGCCTTGTTTAAAAGATACGAGTATTCCATTAGTGCTTAGACAAGATTTCGGGCATATGGGCGCCACGACTGGCTCGAATGAAGCATAATCGAGAAATCCAATTTTCGACCACTTTATCGAGCCACTGGGGCCGTATATCGGCAAACGCTACGAATGTTGACTTCAAAGTGGACCGTAGTTTATCTGCGTAGATTAGTGACTTCACATATCCCCAAAGAAAGCAATCTATAGGTTTGAGATCACACGACCATGGTGGCCAGTTTACAGGTCCATTACGCGAAATTATGCGCCCATAACCCATATGCCCAAAATCACGTTTAAGCACTAATGGCATAAGAATATCTTTAAAAAAAAACAATACCATGGCAATTAAATTCATTTTCACGTGTTTTATTTTATTTTAAAAACCAACCTCTAAAAAAACAACCTTTATTTATTTTGTGACATATCATTATACCGTTTTCATACAACAAGCCTGCTTTCACGCAGACAGTTTTCCTGATGTCGCACTAATCCCTATACCAACACATTAAGCTGTGCAATTAAGACACTCCGTAATTAAATTACATGCAATACCGCGTGGGTAGAGTCAATATACTACAGATAACGTACGATTACAGAAATATGTTTAGCAAAGAATTCTATTGAGAGAAATTATGAAATCATATAAGTAATTACCCCGGTCCAGCCCCCCTAGCCAAGTTACTAACGTTCCGTATCGAATCTTTTCCTACAAACGTTAACGCCTTCTATTTGTATGGTCTGACCACGTGACTTAACGTTCAAATGTGTCATTCCCATACAATGATTCATTTAGTACTAGCGTATTATCGATTGTAGGTTGTCAACTTGGGTACAGATGCTGGCCGGGTCGGTTAATTTGGTGAGGCGTACACACGTTGGCTATTAAACTAGTTCTGTCTCGCCAGAGCCAATATGAAAATGGCCAATACAGAAATCGAAACAGCTCTAAGCGCTGTAACAGTACTGAGTGCTTAATGTGCATATTATAATTTATATTTGTTACTTATAAAGATATCGTCAGTCGATGATCCAGAACGAGTAGAGTTTCATCAATAATCCTCGCTTTTTTTTCATTCGGGTATATCATTCCCACATTCTGTTGAATTTTTTATTAAAGATTTTGTGGATGAGTATGACATTCTCGCTCGACGTACGCACTCGATGCGTGTTGCAACATACCCAGTATATAACAGTTATCTTTGAACAGGACTGAGGAAGAAAATCACCAATATGTGGACCGATCGCTATCATTGGCACAGATTTCTTTGATCGCGCCGGCCAACTACCAACGCTCGCCCCAACGTTGGGGCCAATCAGGGGCGTAGCTACCGCCGTATCTGCCGTATCAATTATACGGGGCCCCCGGGCCACAGGGCCCCCCGACGTGCGTAAGCAAAAATTTATAAAAACTTCTCAATTTTTTTTTGCCTGTCATACCTGTCGCTATTGTCCATAGAGGCAGAAACTTTAGAAAAACTAAAGTCAGCATCAGCTATAAATGGTTTAATAAATCAGTTTGCCGGAAAAAAAAGGCAAAGAGAGTGTATAATTAATTTGATTTGTTGTTAAAAATTTTGGAAAAGGTGACAGATAGATAATAATATGAATAAATATTTATTTTAATTTTATGCAAACATTTTTTTTCTTTTGTGAGAAATCTTTACCTTTCATAAGGGCCCCCAAACAAATTTTTATACGGGGCCCCGCCAAGGCACGCTACGCCACTGGGGCCAATGCAGTTTTCTAGATCCACACGTTGGATGAGTGTCGATGGGGCGAATTCAATTTTCTAGATAGAGTGGGACCTGCCTTATAATAAGCAAAGAGGTTTTGTTATAACACGGAGTGACCGTGAGAAAATCTCTAGATTATTTAAACCACATATTGACGTCTGGGAGGAACTTTTTTATCCGAATGGCAATTTAGGTGGGATAATTCCATCAAGGGACGTCACCTATTCTTTCCATCCGTTCACGTGCGGCTGGCCAGGACGTGTCTGGAGGTAGATCACTGTGTTGTACAATTTCTAATAGGGCATGGTAACTTTAAAAGTAAATTATTTTCCTTCAAGCTCGTTGCCTCGCCTTTATGTCAGTTTTCTACATCTGACTGCGAATATGTACAATCTGCTTATCATATCTTATGGGAGTGTATTCTTGGGCAGAATGAACGCAATACTATGTTGAATAATGTAGGTACAGGCTACATCAGTAGCTGTTTACTATACGGACCTTGTGGAAACTAGAACAAATTTCCGTGCGTTCAAGCGTTTTTACCATACCTGTTATTGAAATCAAATATAATAATAGCTCACAATGTTAGGACCCATTAATATTAATGCTAATTTTTATCCGTGGTGCTACGCAACTGGGCTTATCCCAGCCCAGTTGTAATCGACCCTTTGTGCCTATTGGCCTTGTTTGTTCTGTCTCCTGCTTGATGGCAGTTTCAGATTGGCAGTGGAAATTTGTATTTTTTCCTACTCCTCCACTATTATTTTCTGATTAATTTCGTAGCGGGGTCCAAGACAGTTAAATTTATTCGCCGGGACTTCGTCGAGCTTCATTGCCTCGGCACTTTTCTGGTGGTGCCACTTTTGATTCTGGCTTGCAGTGGTTTGGGAATAGTGCGGTGGGATTGAACCAAAACAAAAAACATTCAGGTACACATTGCTAAACGATGATCGATAATAATATGGCTACAAATTGGTACAACAGGTAACAGGAAAATAGATATGTACTTGCATATCTTCCTTTTCTGCTTCCTTGACCTTCTTATTTTCGAATCAATGGTTGACCCTTACATATAAAAAGTTTAACGTTTATAGTTATCAGTGGCGATCATTTACCCCTTGGTGCAAAACGTGGATACACGCGAGACACAATGGCTTTTTCATTGTTCATTCATTCTTTTTCATGGTTAAGTCTTCGACGGTGCAGGTATCCTTTACTAAGAAAGCATGGATTCGGGCAGAAGTAAACTGGGCTTGATTAGAAATTTGCATGTTCCTACAGATCTCTATTGCCTTCCATAAATACAAGCCATCTACCTATATCACCTATCCCTGAAACCAAAGCAATTCATTGCTAATCCCTGTCAATGACGGGCAAACCCTGGCCTCAATGGGCAAACAAACATATATTTATCAGCACTATTAGCAGTGATCATCAGTATTATTAGCATCATAATTTTAATGATCTTTTTACTAGATGGTAGGCAATAATAATACCTAAATAAATCTCCTCCTACTTCCACTTTTTATTATTTCTCTGGGAACTCACATTCATCCACCATAGTGTGACTTACGTAGAAACAGAAGATACGAAAAGCAATATGTAGCATATACCTGAAAAACAAACAACAAAGAAATACCCCTCTATCTGAAAAACGTGGTACCTACACTGCACATGATTCAGGTTAAATACTCTCCGGTTCCTATCCTGTAGTAACGCTCATCTTGTCTCGAAAGGTATCTAAACACCCTAGGAAAAACAACATAGCTACAATGAAAGAATTCCGAAGAAAACTAGGCAATTCATCGCACAGACACGCAGTAAGCATACTGATAAAGTCTGTGTTTGTTTCATTGTTTGTCTGTACCAAACAAACATACACTGGTTATAAAGTTCTTAGTTCGGTTTCGGAGAAAAATACTAGAGACGAACAGAATGACACAATGTAGCTATGATATGCTATTGAGTGGTTATGGACGCGTGTGCGGCACGTGCGCGTGCTGTTATTTCTTATCGTGTAGTAACGCTTGACCCGATAGATATCTAAACAGCCTAGGAAAAACAACTTCGAAGAATTCCGAAGAAAACAAGGAAACTCATCGCTCAGACACGCAGAAAGCATATTGATAGTGCATGTTTGTTTTATTGTTTGTCTGCAACAAACATACACTGGTCATACACAGCTCTTCGTTCTGAGAAACAGTACCTAACTAGTAACCAACAAAACGACACAATCTACTAGCTATTGTTAAGTATATTCGCTGTGTTATTGTTGCTAATCTCAAAACAAATGAACATCATCTCTTTAACATGCAAGCAAAGCAAGATTTTACAAAAAACTAAATATAAAATATTCATCATCACGAATTTACTTAGGACCTAACGTAAAAATAGTACATTACTGCAGCGGCCAGCAAAAGAGGCATTGATGGACGAACGTTTAAATGTGGGCCGAGGCGAAGCCGAGGCACACATACGTAAGTCCATCAATGCTTAGTTGTGGCCAAGGCTTGTATAGTGCTTTTCTCAAATAATGCGCGGAAATTAAAACTAAGTAGTACCTAGAACTCATTTTGTCAAATACAATTACTTTTCAAAATCAATGACGAACAACGAACTACAATAATTATGCCCGCGTTAGGCTTAGCACGCACTGTGATTTTTATTCGCGCGTTCTTTTTCCGGCCATTCTGCGGCCTATGGAATTGTATGAAGCCGCACGCGTAGCAGTAAAAAAAACACGAATAATACTACAAAAATCCGCGCAAATAAAAATCGCAGTGCGTGCTAAGCCTTTAAGTGTTCAATTGTTTTTTTTTTCAATAAACAGCTTTCTATTTGCAAGTCAGTTCGAAATTTAAATAAAACCTATGATAGGTTACCTCATTGGTTGCCATGATTCGGAGTAAAAGATCGTTCCATTTTTAAATTACACGACAGATATGAGATTACTATGTAATTTATTTGGCCGCTACAAACGACAGATATGGATTTTCATACAACTTTTGCCGGCCGCTGCTCTCATGTATTTGGCCTGTACTGCAATTTGGATTTATCTCGAAGAAGGTTGTCCAAATAATGCTCAAATTTCCAAGCATGTTTGAGAAATAAAACTTTTTAACGCAACGATAACGTATAATTTTGAATTAAAAAGAAACACACCGAACATATACAAAAGTACCTAGTCTGCGCAAGCGTGGCATTTTGGTAAATCTACGACAAATGAAGAGCAAAATGTCTCACCTTGGAAATAGGGTAAATCACCCTATCGCTTTCGCTGGCACTCCTCCATCTGGCACTTCTGAGTTTATAGGCTAAAAATAAGAAAACGATAGTTTACATAAGTGTTGATATTTCAATGGATTTTAGATAGGTTTTACTACTATATATAATAATTTATTATATAATAATTACTATTTCACTGGATGAAACAACTCTTAAAATAAAGATTAGATTATTGCCTTCGATGCCATGATTTTCTTGGATTATAATTTTTGTGTGCATTTCGATATGATTTTCTGGGCATTTGATTACTCTCTTAAAGTGCCACTTTCCCTTAATTAAAAAAAAAACACAAGTTAGGTGTGCCCTGACTGCTAAGCAGCAGGTGTAATTTGCGTGATCGAAGAAATCGACTGTGACCTTGGCGTGATCAACAATCCTAATTGTGTCATACATACAAGTTGAAGTCAAACATAAATCAACAATTTTTTTACCTTATTAAATTATTTTTGTCTGAATCGTTCTAGATGTGAGCAGATAAAAAAAAGTCCTTCTGTGTTTCTTGTATGTGTGCAGTTAGTAAATGGAGTTTTAAATTGCCTGCATGTAACCCCGATTGTAACTAGCCCAAGTGGAATAGTGGTGTTTCTTTGTTCAAATTCAAGATTCTACCATACCATAGCCAAGAGATGTATCTTTCTAATGGCATTCCTTATATATAGTCTTGCTTTTGTCCCTTCAATGCCTTATTGAGTACTACCCACCTACGACTTCCGAAGTAAAGAAATCATTCCATCTATCAAAGTCGACATTCTACGTCAGAACATCAGCTCCTTTATAAGCGTGTTAACACTCAAACATTCATCACCACACCTTATTTGTCTTAAACCTCTCCACACTAATCTCCTGACACACTCGAACATGTGCTCGAACTGATAAAACTGTTCGTAGTAGCTGCAACTGTACTCAGCCAATGAGCGTTCAGCATTCATTCACGCCCTCGTCTCATGGCTGTCATGAGATCTCTCAGTGCGGACCATGAGTCTCTCACAGAAATATGATAAGTAATCATGCTAATGCCATGACAAATAGAAATCTAAATCCTTTGTAGCCGTGCCTCCGACTTGTTTTATGAGGCATAGGGTTAGCACATGTTTTTGTTTAATTTATTTATGTGATGTCTTTTTAGCAGGGAATGAAGGAGAAAAAGTTTTTTCCTCTTATCTTGGTTTCTTCTATTAGTTCTGTGCTTTATATTGAAGCGATCCTTGGCAGCCACCAAGCGAAATGACTCGTCCCTTCATCAAGCACTCCAAATATAAGCAACTTTAATTTCCCTACCTCTCCAGCACACTCCATCAGCTTATGTTCTAGACCAGAGACACCAAATGGCGGACCGCGGTTCGGATCCAGACCGCCGACCTATTTGGTGAGGACCATAAGTAAATAGCCTAGAAAATATCTTACTTATGTTACTTGGGTACGTAATTTATCCCGCGCGATAGAATCATCTCATCAAAATCTTCATTGATACTGTAGATATATTTTACATTTATTTTTTATTAATACTTTATGCACAAGTACAAAGGCGGACTTAATGCCTTAGGCATTTTCTAGGTACCAGTCGACCTTAGGATGGTGCAGAGATATAAAAAGGCAGGTGAAACTAAATGATAGAATATTATTTATGTTTATTGTTTCAATTTTTACATATTAGAGACATGTGAGAATGTAAAGGCCGGGGAGGGGGGCCTGGTTTAAACCTTACGGACGGCAAGACGGTCATATTATTTAAAAAAACGGCCCATAATGAGCTTCTTGTCACAATCGTGTCTGCAGATTTTTAAGTCCAAAACTTTATCAGTTTTCCTAAATTTTCAGAAAGAAACACCTCTGTCGTTCTTAAATGTTTACTTTTCGGCATCATAATTAGGTATATCTGGTACCTGTTTTCATACAAAAAATATTATTGCTTCTACTGATTTTAACAGGATTTCCAAGGACTAGTGCATTAAAAATACTAGTTGTTCTATGTCATGTATACAAGCAGGCAGGGTTGGGCAGTATTTCAATTACTTGTAATTAAAATTCGTATTTGAAATACAAATACGTATTTGGTATTAATTTGTAATTCAGTTCTTTCTTATTATTTTTTTTGTAATTGTTATTTCAAATACCTGACGGTTAGGGATAGCAAAATCCGGCTATTTTTGAAATCCGGATGTCTCCCTTCTTGTCCGATTGAAATCCGGATTATCCGGTTTTTCCGAATTTTGTTTTTTTTGTTTGCTCGCGCTTGACCACTATCTAAGTTTAGGTGTTTTAAGTTGATTTAATAATACTGAAATGAAATAGCACAAATGATTTAATATATATTTAATTCGCTCAATTACGACGCACGACCGAATAAAATAATGTTCATCGTCGGCAACATAATCGTTTACACTCAGGTGAGATAGTGGCAACTCGACGCCGATGTACAAGGCTCTGAAGCCTAGACTCGACCAGTATCTCATCACCGATTAGCCTCTTGGCCCGTTTTCCGATCGACTCAAGTGCATCCAGGTGGTATTTGGCAGATCCGTCCCAGAGATGAGAGCAGTACTCCTTGCATGATCTACCTTGCACTTGATACAAATTGAGCAACTGTTCTGGGGCGAAGTACCGTCTCACCTTCGCAATGATCCTCAACTTTTTGGCAGCCAGCTAATCTTTTGCTTTAATGAATGGACCAAAATTGAGGGTCGGACGGACCGACTTGAGCTTCTTGGCGTTACGTTGAATCGGAACGCCAAGAAGCTCAAGTCGGTCCGTTATCGGCACGGTCACACCTCGGAAAGAAGGAGCCGGGTGAAACCGGAACAAAGGACACGCCTGGGTCAACTTTGAACAGCACCATCAAACCTGACCAGATTGGCATCGCCTCATTCGGAGACTGCCTACAAGGATAGATTCAAGCGCCCAACCATGGCCTCTCGGAGATCGGGTCTGAAACCCAGTAGCGCGCGTCGGACATATATCTGTATCCGCATACCCAAAGTTCGTTTATGTGAAGCAAGAACAATGTTGCTGAGAGTACCGAATTATTGACCCCTGAGGAATCCCGGCATTAATAGCCAATTGGTCAGACGAGTGGCCATCAATAACCACTCGGATGGAAAGGTCCCTCAGGAAGTCTGCAATTCAATCGCACAGACCGTTTGGCACACCGAATGAAGGAAGCTTACAAATAAGGCTTTCATGCCAGACCCTGTCAAAAGCCTTCGAGATGTCCAGGGAGTCGGCAAGGACTTCCCACATGATCGCGTCAAGTGTCTCATTGTTAAGGCGCGGTCTTATTTTATTACAGAAAATGCAAGCAATAGAAAAAGCTCTTTCGGTCATCCAGTTGATCTATAGAATAAAAATTTAACCTAAGCCTACCAATTCAAATATTATTCCGATTTGGGCATTAGAATAGTTAATATCGATCTACCGATTACATATAAAATATTAATTTGTGGATAAACACAAACATTATCCGTTAAAATAAGTTCTGAAATAAATCCGGAAAAACCGGATTCGGGTCTTTAAAACCGGATTTAAAAATGTCAAGAAAATCTGGATTTTACAGTCATTTTCGAATTTCAAAGAATCCGGATTGCAATCCCTACTGACAGTGAGGTATTTTGTAGTTATTATTTGAAACGCTTATAGCTTCATAATATAGATTATGTGGAAGACTATATCTACCTAGGACAACTTGTATCCTTCCAAGACCGACAGAGCAAAGAAATTGAACACATAATAGCTAAAGCTTGGAGGAAGTACTGGAGTCTGAAGTATATTATGAAAAGTGAATTATCGATTGAGCTAAAGAAAGCAGTCTTTAACTCTGCCATACTACCAACTCTCACGTATGGAGCCCAGACTTGGAGCCTCACCAATAAACAGGAAGAGAAAATAAGCACTTGTCAAAGAGCCATGGAGCGATCTATGATTGGAGTTAAGCGAATAGACCGGATCAGAAATACTGACCTCAGATCGACAACAGGAGTGGAAGACGTAGTTAAAACGGCAAAAAGACTAAAGTGGAACTGGGCTGGCCACGTCAGCAGAATGGCAAGTGGAAGGTGGGCAAAGATGGCTACAGAATGGATTCCAAGAGATAAGATGAGGAGAGTTGGCAGACCGAAAACAAGATGGATAGATGACATATCGAAAATCACAAGCAAGTGGTGGAGAAAGGCATGGAACAGGAAAGAGTAAAAAAATTAAGTAATAGAAAAATTAAATAATAGATTAAATAAAATAATATAATGAATTTAATTATATAATGAATTAAATAATAGAATGAATTTAGTAATAGAATCAATCAAATAATAGAATGAATTTAGTAATAGAATAAATCAAATAATAGAATAACTTAAATGATATAATAAATTTAATCATATAATAAATTAAATAATAGAATAAGTTAAATTGTAGAATAAATTTAACAATGAAATACATATCTAAATAATTAAATAAAAATATGTTATTAATAAGTGTTCTAACTAATGATGTTTATATAACTTTGTACGGTTCTGAATTTAATTGGCTGTTTTTATTAATAACTATGTTATAACTTAACAATTAATGCATGTAATAAAGGTTTTATTATTATTCCTATATTTAATTTCTTTTCTTATTAACTAAATTTTTTAATGTTTTTATAAAACACAAAATAAAAAAAAAACATTTAAAAATATAGAAAATAGAGGCCCACCGGTATCGGGAACAAGGTCCAAGCTACCGGCGGTCAGGGCTCCAGAGAGAGGAACCTCCTAACAATGCGAGCCGTGTCCAGCAGTACTGCTTTCTGGATCAGGCCCTTGACCCAGCCGCCTAACGAGAGCCTCCTAAGATGTTGGTCGAGGCTCGTGGCTATTAAGCCATTGGCTGACACGACTATCGGTACAATGATCGCTGTGTTTACATCCCACATGTCGACAACCTCGCGAGCCAAGTCAAGATACTTGATTTGCTTATCTTTCTCGGCTTTCTCGGCTTTCACGAGGTTCCCGTCATGCGGGACGGTAATGTCAACAATCATTGCACGCCTCTCGATTCGGTCCACCACCACTATATCAGGCTTATTGGCTACAATAGTCCTGTCAGTGATGATGGACCGATCCCAGTACAATGTGATATTGCCATTTTCGAGAACTGGGTCGGGCACATACTTGTAGTACGGTACCTCCGATGCCACAAGAGTGTATTTCAGAGCAAGTTGCTGGTGGATGATCCTGGCTACAAGGTTGTGCCTATGCAAGTACTCCTCGTTAGCTAGACGAGAACATCCAGAGATAATGTGTCGGATGGATTCACCCGGGCGGTGACATGCCCGACAGATGTCAACCGTGCCATCCTTCACAATAAATCTCCGGTAGTTATTCGTCATGATAACTTCGTCCATAATTGCACAGACAAAACCTTCGGTTTCCCCAAAGAGGTCACCGAAACGCAGCCAGGCTACGGACGCTGCTTGGTCTACATCGGACCCATGTAGGGCCCGGAAAAAGCGTCCGTGAAGCTCCTTACTCTGCCATACCTCCCTGCGATCGTTAGTGTCAAGCACTACAGGCTTGCGCCAGTTCTCATTCGCCAAGGAGAGCGGGGTGAGTCCCTTGTCCACTACTACTACATCTCGATGAATACCCACGTCGGTGTTTAGAAAATATTCTCTGAGATTGCATATCTCGCGGTTGTGGAGGTTTTTGGCATTTAAAAAGCCTCGGCCTCCACACTTCCGCGGGATATACAATCTCATGACTGACGATCGTGGGTGATGCATTCGATATGCAGTCAGCAGTGTACGGACCCGCCTATCCAGGGCGTCAAGTTGCGTTTGAGTCCATTTGAGTATGCCGAAAGAGTACATCAGCACCGGCATGACCCAACCGTTGAAGGCGCGCACCTTGTTTCCGCCCGAAAGAAGGCTATTGAATACCTTCTTCAGGCGGCCAAAGAAGCGTTCCCTCAACGATTGCTTCATGTCTATAGTACTGATACCTAACGCTTCCGACATACCCAAATACTTATAGGTTTCGTTTGGAGAGAGGGATCTCAGGTTTATGGAATCCGCAAGTTGATTTCCTACGGATTCCATAATCTCCCCTCGCTTTACATGCATGACCGCACATTTGTCCACACCAAACTCCATCCTGATGGCGCTACTAAAAGTTTCAGTTACCTTTAGTAGCTCCATCAGCTGAAGATTGCTGGGGGCAAAAAGCTTCAAGTCATCCATGTAAAGGAGGTGAGATATAACCTGACCACCTCTCTTCAACCGATAGCCTAGCCCTGAATTCTCCAGCATCATGCTTAGAGGATTCAAGGCAAGGCAAAACCAAAGTGGACTCAAACTATCGCCCTGGAATATACCTCGCTCGATCCTTACAGGTTCGCTATTCCTATGGATATTTCGACATCCTGGATAGCGAAGGACTGTGCTCCATTGCCTCATACACGACATCAGAAAGGTGCGTAGAGTTGTATCTATTTTATACAATTCTAGCACCCTCATGAGCCATGTATGCGGCACCGAGTCATAGGCCTTCTTATAATCTATCCAACATGTCGACAGATCCTTTCGGGAACGCCGAACCTGTTGGCTAATGGCCATATCAATAAGGAGTAGCTCCTTAGTACCGCGGGACCCGTTCCTACATCCATTCTGAGAGACCGACATGATGGAGTTATTGTCAACTTGTTTATTAATTTTTACTCTCAAAATGGATGTAAGAACCTTAAAGACCGTTGGTAAACATGTAATTGGTCTATAATTTTTGGGTTCCGCGGTGCTACCAGACTTGTGGAGCAGGTGGGTTATTCCTGTTGTAAGGAACTTGGGTAGCGAACCAGACTCTAAGGCTGCCTGGTACTGAGATGCCAAACGAGCGTGCGACCTTTGTAGCCACTTGATCCAAAAGTTGTGCAGTCCGTCCGGTCCTGGAGATTTCCAGTTCGGCAACGGACGGACTGCACGGGCTACATCTTGGGGGCTGATTGTGATAGCCCCCATTTCTTGTATTGGATCACACGCTCGTTCGACCTACCGAGTCCATTCACCTTCGGTGTGACTGACAGGCACCGACCAGATGCTGCGCCAGAATGAACACATAGCGTCATCATCCGGCAGGTGCGTATCAGTCACACCTTGGTCGGGTCGCTCCCATGCCCGATAAACCCACCTTTCATTACTTTGGAATGTGCGATTCTGGGTGTATCGCTCCACTCTCCGCCTGTACCTACGAATACGGTTTGCCCATGCATACACTTTTTGTTTCAGGAAGTCGATGCGCTCTGTGACATGGGATATATAGTCTCGGGGGCTGACATCAGTCCCCGAAAACGCCCGTCTCACAAAGCGCATCACTCTTGGGCGACTATTGCCCTCCCTGAAACAAATTAGTTTGCCGATGAGTGCTCTGGCCCCACCAATACGACATTCGATCCTGCACTGCCAAGCCGGTACGGCTGGTTTCGGTCGTGTAGCTCTGTCATCTGCAAATTTGACATGAGCTACACGACATGCCGCTACAGCCGCGCAGTACATGATCGAATGTGTATCAGTGAGATCTTCGCAGTCATCAAAATAGTTTGACAACTGCGAATCCAGAACAGCCACCAGCGCCCTATTTTTGTTATGCATGGGCAAACGAGGTAATCGTGGCCTAAGTTCAGGTGGCATGTAGCGATAATCCCGAATAGCACACTCCAAAGCACTCCTCAATTCCTCATTGCACTGGGTACTTACGTTTGTAACCCTGTCACTACTCTCCATGTCAGCATTGATGGCAATATGGCTTGACTGTGGTGGTACCACAGCCTGCGACGATGGGGCAGTGACACGGTTACCCATTTCCGTTCGGAGGCGATCAAGTACAGTATCATCCAACATACGATTACGCTGGATGACCCGCACCTGATCCGAAAGTCGTTGGGCCGAAACGTTGACGGCTGGCTCAAGCACCTGAAACAAAGAGAGCATCCGGACACGGTACGCGGTCAGGTTGTTTCCTCCCTCTGTAGCCCCAAAGTACACCCACGTTACGCTCATTAGCTAGAAGCGGACAGACGTGTGTCGCATCGCGCTGTGAATATTGACGTTTTTGTGATCTGTAATTTTGTAGTGCTGTGATTGGTTGCTCTTGCCGTTTTCAATTCCTTGTTGCTCTTGCGGTGTTGTTACCTGTGATCTACGCCCACTGGGAGGAGTTAAGGCAGGACAGAGCATTTTTGTCAGCTCCTACATTGAATGAGTGTTCAAATATATTTGAAAAGCTCATTTAAATAAACACAAAAAGTTTTGCGTTTGGCCGGACTCGAACCTGCGACACCGGAGCATCGGAGTCGGCACGTGTGCGCACTGGGCTAAGTGAACATCTGGCCGCTCAGACGAAATAACCAAGCTCTATCGACTGCAAGGAGCTACACTAAATTATATTATTATTATTTTACTTGTGTTGTGTCGTAAGTGCGCAGAACAGCAATGCCTCGCACTCGATCACCCCCCATAAAAACTGCCATAGCGTTGCTTGAGACACAGTCAGAGCCTGATCTGTCCTCTGACGCGTCTATTCCTGAATTGAATAGCGGTAATAAAATGGATAGCGTCACAATACGGCAGAGCAAGAAGCGCTTCAGAGGTGATGACGACTGCGCGGAGACTGACAAATTCGAAGATTTGAAGAATATGTTGCAGTCATGGAAAAATGATCAAGATGTTGTCCTCAACAAAATAATTATGGAAGTTTCTGAAATGAAACAACAGAATCTCAATATCCAGAAGTCATATTCTGAAATTGAAAAATCAATTCAGTTTTTCAACTTGAGCTATGAGGAGATGAAGTCTCGTCTGGAAAGTCTGGAAGGTGCACATAGGGAGAATGTTAAACGCTTGAATGACATGACTGGCAGTGTGAATGCACAAGCTGTGGCTAAACTTGAGGCTAAGATTGAGGCAATGGAGCAGCAGGCATGTTCATGTAACATTGAAATCTGTAATTTACCAGAAAAGCGAAATGAAAATTTGTTCGCCATCGTGGATTCTATAAGCTGCGCTATTAATTTACCAGTGTCTCATAATGACATTATATCGATACACAGAGTACAACACGCTCAGCATCATGATCGCAAACCTAAAAATATTGTCATAAAATTCAGAACACGTATTATACGTGACAACATTCTTAGTGCCTGTCGCCAGAAGAAGGGCCTAAAGTCTGATCAATTGGGGATCGCTGGTGCCTCGGTACACGTTTATTTTAATGAACATTTAACCCTAAACAATAAAGCATTATTTCGAGAAGCTAAGAAGATTGCCAATGAAATCGGTTTTAAATACGTTTGGGTCAGGAATGGGACGGTACTGTTGCGAGAGCGGGATGGATTATCATCAATTGCTATACGTTCTGAGGAAGATCTTAAGGGGATTGTTATCAGTAAAAAGAAGTGTCCTGAAAACCCAGATTCATAGCTATACCTATGTTCACACAATTTATTTTTATAGTTATATTAAGCTCTGTCCTGTTTCCTTTTATATATGTTTATTTGACAGGTTTGTAAGTTTAAATAATATGTATGTAAGTTTCAAATGTTACACCTATCTCTTGCCCACTAGCTTACACCATTGGTTGTCAATGCTTATATTTAAAAAAATCTTGCATTTTATTCTAGGCTTTCTATGCTTCATACGATTGAATTTTTTTATACCATTTAAACAGTTAAGTATAATATTGAAAAGTACCTTGAAGTACAAACATTGCGGAGGGCTTAAACTAATTTGTAATTCTGGCTTATCTGTAACTTATCATATAATTACTGTAGACAACGGGTTTAAGTATTATCTACGGGGTGGTGAGCGTTACATAATACAAATTTATTATACTACTGTTATTTATGGCTACTAACAACATAATGTTTTACTACCAGAATTGTAGAGGTACTCGTACAAAGTTGCAAACACTCTATATGAACATATTGAGTAATTCTTATGACGTTATCGTTCTGACCGAAACTTGGCTCATTCCTGACATTTGTGATAGTGAATTTATTGATGAGCGATATGTCGTCTTTAGATGTGACCGTGACCGTGTCGCGACGAATAAAAAAGATGGAGGTGGTGTTCTAATTGCTGTGCTTCGTGAATTGCGGGCGACAATATTGACAACTCAATTATTTAACTCTGAGATTGAACAAGTATTAGTACAGCTGCCTGCCGCGCAGCAGCACACACGTCATATTATTGGTGTCGTATATATACCTCCGGCGTCGCGTGTAGAGTTATATGAGCAATACTTAGACATGCTGCAAGGCTTAGCTAATAATCCCAATTGCAATTCATATCATTTCTTTGGTGACTATAACTTGCCTGAGATTGACTGGGCGCAGCAAGGCAACCATGCCACTGCGCGTCGCGCGGACTCTACGGGACGTATATTGCTTAATTTTATAAATATAATAAATGGTTTACAATTTCACTACACAAAAAATCGTTTAGGTCGCGTGCTAGACTTGATAATCTCTAACGCGGACCCTCAAACGGTGCCTTGCAACATCTTGGTGAATCCCGATAGCCTCCATCCCCCTTTTTCTATATTGACTCACCTAGATGTGCGTTTCAAACCGATGAAATGCCATCTGGTTCGCAGGTATAACTTTTACAAAGCAAACTATGATTACATTAAACGCGACTTAAGCAATGTAAATTGGGAAAAGTCACTCTCTCAACATTCTTCCGAGATGGCTGTTGATACTTTTTATGAAACTATATATAGAGTTATCAGATCACATATTCCATTAACATATACTAAAAACTCAAAATTTCCGATCTGGTTTCCACCTTCTCTAATAAAAATATTTAAAAGTAAAGAACATGCATGGATTAAGTGGAAGAAATATGGTAATCACTCTGATTATATGCATTTTTCAAATTATCGTAAATTGTTTCATAGTAAGACCGCTGAATGTTATAAGAGATATATGACATCAGTTGAAGACAGTATTCCCAAATCTATTAAGCACTTTTGGTCGTATGTCTCTTCCAAGAAAGGGAAAGCTAAGTACCCTGCTAATATGTTTTACAAAAATGTTTCTTCTGATGACCCCAAGGAAATATGCAATTTGTTTTCAAATTTCTTTTGTTCTGTATACGAACCCTCTACCTTTGACCCAGACCTATGGCAACCGTCCAATTGCTATGAAGACAATTCGCCATGTATCTCTGACATTTACTTGCCAAAGGAATCAATATGTACAGCATTAAAGTCACTGGATTCTTCTAAAGGAGCTGGACCCGATGGCATACCACCCTCCTTCTTCATAAGTACAGCTGACCACTTGTCTGCCGCCTTACATATTATTTTTAATAAATGTTTGAAGGAGGGGGTCTTCCCTACATTTTGGAAGCGTGCCTCTATCACCCCTGTGTACAAGAGTGGCGATAAAAATAATGTAGAGAATTATCGGCCCATTTCTATTCTTTCCACTTTGTCAAAGGTTTTTGAACGACTAGTGCACAGTGCGCTATATCCTCATATCCGTCATCTTATCATACCCGAACAACATGGTTTTGTTAAACGTCGCTCTACCACTACTAACCTCATGACCTTTGTGAACTATCTCTTTGAAAATATGGACCGCCGGGTACAGGTTGACGCTGTTTACACAGATTTTCAGAAGGCCTTTGACAAGGTGGATCACACATTGCTTATGGAAAAAATTGCCTTTAATGGTATACGTGGCAATTTACTCAGATGGTTTGCGTCATATATCTTCAATAGGACTCAAAAAATCGTCATTAATGGGCATGAATCTGACTCCATAGTTGTTAAATCCGGGGTTCCTCAGGGTTCAGTATTGGGTCCTTTTCTATTTGTATTGTTTATTAATGACATTAAACATTGTTTTATCAATTCAAATTTCTTGATGTATGCAGATGATATGAAAATTTATATCTCCTGTAAAAATATTAACGACTGCCATTATTTACAACAGGACCTTGATAGATTTTATGAATACTGCCTCAAAAATAAACTCTATCTTAGCCTTCCTAAATGTTACACAATCTCTTTTACTAAAAATAAAAATCAGATCAAATTTAATTATTCAATAAATAATATAAGGCTTAATGAAGTCCAATCTGTCCGTGACTTGGGTGTTACGCTGGATTCTAATCTTCATTTTGATACGCACATTGACAATATAGTAAAAAAAGCCTTTCAGATGTATGGACTCGTGATGAGAATTTCAAGTGACTTTGTGCGACCCTCTACATTCTTAATATTATATAAAACCCTGATTCGGTCGCAATTGGAATACGCCGTCCAAATTTGGGATCCTCTATATGATAAGTACAAGGATAGGCTAGAAATTGTGCAGAAAAAGTATTTACGTACTTTGAATTATAAATGTTATCGTCCTAAAGTATCTTATGAGCAATTACTGAGTCAATATAATGTTCTTAGTTTAGAATCTAGACGACTTCTTCTGGGTGTATTAATGCTGCATGGTATATGCAATAATAGATTCGACTGCATTCCCTTAACTAATAGCCTACATTATATAGTACCTAGATCTGTCATGCTTCGTGGGGTACGTGTGCCTCAGCTATTCTACACAAATTTGTGTAAGACTAACGCTGGGGTGCGCGTGCCTCTTCGTCGCCTCGTTGATGCGTACAACTCTCACTTCATGGAGCTTGACATATTTACTCTCTCCAAACATCGTTTCAAGGCGGGAGCAATAGAGTTACTGAATTCTTAGTATATATATATATTTATTTTCTTCCTTCTTCTTATTTTTTACGATGCGCACTATTTGTTTGTTTTCTTTTACCTGTTTTTTGTGAATTCGTGGACAATGTTGTGGGTTACATGTGTAGTAACATAAATATGAAATATATATATATAAATGTATTTCTAAGTATTGTACTAACTTAAGAATATCTAGTTAAGCTTGGCATGTAACTGTTTTTTGTCCCTAACAAATAAAATAAAATAAAATAAAAAAGTATGCGCGCATGACATTTTCGTTAATGGATTGTGTCCATCTCATGCGCTGCACACTTCCGCCGGGTGCTGGGACCCTATCAGAGACCGGTAAGCCTCGAGGTCCTAAGCAGTCCGGCGGCCGGCGTCCTCCCCGTCGACGCGTAGGTGGTGGTGTCGTCGGCGGAGAGAAGTACTCGTCGCTCGAGCTCGACGCAACTGCCACGGCCGGTGTCACCGGTGGGCTGGTTTCCGGCGGCGGCGAGGCGGAGCTGGGCGAGGAGGCCGGAGGTGGTAGGCGTGCTTGTCTAGCGGCGGCAGCTCTCGTTAGCATGACGTCGTCATAATTTTTCTCAATTCATGTTCCATTTATAAGTCGGTTATTGATGATAAAATTATTGTGTTATTTTTTTTTCTTGGTTTCATGGTGTTCTGCACAATTTAGATACTTAAAATTGTATATTTTGTAAAAAAAATTGTGGAGAAAAATTTTTGGCAGCCGTCTGTCAAGTCGAGCCACAGATTATTATTATTATTATTCCATTTATTAATTTTATATACATATTTTTACATTTTTAAATATTATTCTATAAAAAAAAAGAAAATAAAAAAACATTTAAAAATACAAAAATAGTAGCCCACCGGTATCGGGAACAGGGTCCAAGCTACCGGTGGTCAGAGCTCCTGAGAGAGGTACCTCCTAACGATACGCGCCGTGTCCAGGAGTACCGCTTTCTGGATCAAGCCCTTGATCCAGCTATTATGCCATTGGCCGTAACGACTATCGGCACAATGATCGCTGTATTCACGTCCCACATGTCGACAACCTCGCGAGCCAGATCAAGATACTTGCTTTTCTTATCTCGCTCAGCCTTCACGAGGTTCTCGTCATGTGGGACCGCTATATCAACAATCATTGCGCGACGCTCAAGTCGGTCTATCACCACTATGTCAGGCTTATTGGCAACAATAGTCCTGTCAGTGATGATAGACCGATCCCAATACAACGTGACATTGCCATTTTCGAGAACTGGGTCGGGCACATACTTATAGTAAGGCACTTCCGACTCCACAAGATTGTATTTAAGAGCAAGTTGCTGATGGATTATCCTGGCTACAAGGTTGTGTCTATGCAAATAGTCTCCGTTAGCCAGACTAGAACAACCGGAAATAATGTGACGGATTGATTCACCCGGCCGGTGACATGCCCGACAGATGTCAACCGTGCCGTCCTTCACAATGTATTTCCGGTAGTTGTTCGTCATCATAACTTCGTCCATAATCGCAAAGACAAAACCTTCGGTTTCCCCGAAAAGGTCACCAAATCGCAGCCAGGCCACGGACGCTAAAAGATCTACATCGGGCCAATGTAGGACCCGAAAGAAGCGTCCGTGAAGCTCCTTGCTCTGCCATACCTCCCTGCGGTCATTAGTATCTAATACTATAGGTTTGCGCCAGTTCTCGTTAGCCAAGGAGAGCGGGGTGAGTCCCTTGTCCACCGCTACCACATCTCGATGCATACCCACGTCAGCGGCCTGGAAGTATTCCCTAAGACTGCATACCTCGCGGTTGTGTAGGGTCTTAGCATTTAAAAAGCCACGACCCCCGCACTTCCGAGGGATATACAGTCTCATAACCGATGAACGTGGGTGATGCATACGATTTGCCGTAAGCAGCGTGCGGACCCTCCTATCCAGGGCGTCAAGTTCAGTCTGAGTCCATTTGAGTATGCCGAAAGAATACATTAATACCGGCATGACCCAGCCGTTGAAGGCGCGCACCTTGTTACCGCCCGATAAAAGACTATTTAGTACTCTTTTCAGGCGGCCAAAGAAGCGCTCCTTCAACGACTGTTTCACGTCAGTAGCATTGATGCCTAGTGCTTCCGACATACCCAAATACTTGTAAGTTTCGGTTGAGGAAAGGGATCGAAGGTGTATGGAATCCGAGAGTTGTATTCCCACGGATTCCATAATCTCCCCTCGCTTTACATGCATGACTGCACATTTGTCCACACCAAATTCCATACGGATGGCGTCACTGAAGGTTTCTGTTACCTTCAGTAGCTTCATCAGTTGCAAGTTGTTGGGGGCAAAGAGCTTCAGATCATCCATGTAAAGGAGGTGTGATATGACCTGACCACCTCTCCTCAACCGATAGCCCAGACCTGAACCCTCCAGCAGTGTACTGAGAGGGTTTAGGGCTAAACAAAACCACAGAGGACTCAGACTGTCGCCCTGAAATATTCCGCGCTCGATCCTTATAGGTTCGCTGTTTTCCTGAATCTGTCGACATCCTGGATAGTGAAGGACCGTCATCCACTGCCCCATACATGACGTCAGGAAGGCGCGCAGAGTTGCATCAATTTTATACAACTCCAGCACCCTCATGAGCCATGTATGTGGCACTGAGTCATAGGCCTTCTTGTAATCTATCCAACATGTCGCCAGATCCTTGCGGGAACGGCGAACCTGTTGGCTAATAGCAATGTCTATGAGGAGCAGCTCCTTAGTACCGCGGGACCCGTTCCTACATCCATTCTGAGAAGCAGACATGATGGCGTTATTGTCAATATGTTGATTAATTTTCGCTCTCAGAATGGATGTAAGAGCTTTATAGACCGTCGGTAAGCACGTTATCGGTCTATAATTTTTAGGATCCGCAGTACTACCTGATTTGTGGAGCAGGTGGGTCATTCCTGTCGTTAGGAACTGGGGCAGTGATCCTGACTCTAAGGCAGACTGGAACTGAGTTGCCAAACGAGCGTGCGATCTTTGGAACCATTTAATCCAAAACTTGTGCAGTCCGTCTGGCCCTGGAGATTTCCAGTTAGGCAACGGACGGACTGCACTAGCCACATCTTGGGGGCTGATGGTAATTGCCCCCATTTGTGGTATCGGATCGCACGCCCGTTCGACCTCCCGAGTCCAGTCACCCTCGGTGTGACTGACAGGCACCGACCAGATATCGCGCCAGAACGAACACATGGCGTCGTTATCCGGTAGGCGCGTATCAGTCACACCTTGGTTGGGTTGCTCCCAAGCCCTATAAACCCACCTTTCGTTGCTCTGGAATGTGCGATTCTGGGTGTATCGCTCCACTCGCCGCTTGTACCGACGAATACGGTTTGCCCATGCATAGATCTTCTGCTTCAGGAAGTCGATACGCTCTGTGACGCGGGACATATAATCTCGAGAACTGATATCAGTCCCTGAGAACGCCCGCCTCACAAAGCGCATCACTCTAGGGCGAGTGTTGCCCTCCCTGAAGCAGATAAGCTTGCCGATGAGTGCTCTAGCCTCACCGATACGACGCTCAATCCTGCACTGCCAAGCTGGTATAGCTGGTCGTGTAGCTCTGTCAGTTTTGGGAAACTTGACATTAGCTACACGACATGCTGCTGCAGCCGCACAGTACAAGATCGAGTGGGTGTCGGCAAGGTCTTTGCTGCTATCAAAAACATTTGATAGCTGCGAATCTAGAGCACACACCAGCGCCCTATTTTTCTTATGCATGGGCAAACGAGGTAGTCGAGGTCTAAGCTCAGGCGGTGTGGAGCGATACTCGCTGAATGCACATTCCAAAGCGCTCCTCAAACGCGCATTGCATTGGGTACTCACAGATATAGCCCCGTCGTCGTCGTCCTCGCCAACATGGTCGGGTCGCGGTGAAACACTGGGTTGCAGTTGCACCGCGGCCGGTGGCAAGGCAGGTGAGACACGGCTACTCTGTGATTCCTCACGCAGTCTATCAAGTACGGCGTCATCCAGCATACGGTTACGTTGGATGACCCGCACCTGATCCGATAGACGTTGGGCCGACACGTTGACAGCTGGCTCAAGCACCTGAAACAGAGAGAGCATCCGACCACGGTACGCAGTCAGGTTACTTCCCCCCTCTGTAGCCCCAAAGTATGCGCGCATGACGTTTTCGTTAATCGATTGCGTCCATCGCATGCGCTGCACACTTCCACCGGGAGCGGGGACCTCCACCGGGAGCGGGGACCTCCACCGGGAGCGGGGACCTTATTATTATTCCATTTATTCGTTTTATATACATATTTTTACATTTTTAAATATTATTCTATAAAAAAAAGAAAATAAAAAAACATTTAAAAATACAAAAATAGTAGCCCACCGGTATCGGGAACAGGGTCCAAGCTACCGGTGGTCAGGGCTCCTGAGAGAGGAACCTCCTAACGATACGCGCCGTGTCCAGGAGTACCGCTTTCTGGATCAAGCCCTTGATCCAGCTGCCCAACGAGAGCCTCCTAAGGTGTTGGTCGAGGCTCTTGGCTATTATGCCATTGGCCGTAACGACTATCGGCACAATGATCGCTGTATTCACGTCCCACATGTCGACAACCTCGCGAGCCAGATCAAGATACTTGCTTTTCTTATCTCGCTCAGCCTTCACGAGGTTCTCGTCATGTGGGACCGCTATATCAACAATCATTGCGCGACGCTCAAGTCGGTCTATCACCACTATGTCAGGCTTATTGGCAACAATAGTCCTGTCAGTGATGATAGACCGATCCCAATACAACGTGACATTGCCATTTTCGAGAACTGGGTCGGGCACATACTTATAGTAAGGCACTTCCGACTCCACAAGATTGTATTTAAGAGCAAGTTGCTGATGGATTATCCTGGCTACAAGGTTGTGTCTATGCAAATAGTCTCCGTTAGCCAGACTAGAACAACCGGAGATAATGTGACGGATTGATTCACCCGGCCGGTGACATGCCCGACAGATGTCAACCGTGCCGTCCTTCACAATGTATTTCCGGTAGTTGTTCGTCATCATAACTTCGTCCATAATCGCAAAGACAAAACCTTCGGTTTCCCCGAAAAGGTCACCAAATCGCAGCCAGGCCACGGACGCTAAAAGATCTACATCGGGCCCATGTAGGACCCGAAAGAAGCGTCCGTGAAGCTCCTTGCTCTGCCATACCTCCCTGCGGTCATTAGTATCTAATACTATAGGTTTGCGCCAGTTCTCGTTAGCCAAGGAGAGCGGGGTGAGTCCCTTGTACACCGCTACCACATTTCGATGCATACCCGCGTGAGCGGCCTGGAAGTATTCCCTAAGACTGCATACCTCGCGGTTGTGTAGGGTCTTAGCATTTAAAAAGCCACGACCCCCGCACTTCCGAGGGATATACAGTCTCATAACCGATGAACGTGGGTGATGCATACGATTTGCCGTAAGCAGCGTGCGGACCCTCCTATCCAGGGCGTCAAGTTCAGTCTGAGTCCATTTGAGTATGCCGAAAGAATACATCAATACCGGCATGACCCAGCCGTTGAAGGCGCGCACCTTGTTACCGCCCGATAAAAGACTATTTAGTACTCTTTTCAGGCGGCCAAAGAAGCGCTCCTTCAACGACTGTTTCACGTCAGTAGCATTGATGCCTAGTGCTTCCGACATACCCAAATACTTGTAAGTTTCGGTTGAGGAAAGGGATCGAAGGTGTATGGAATCCGAGAGTTGTATTCCCACGGATTCCATAATCTCCCCTCGCTTTACATGCATGACTGCACATTTGTCCACACCAAATTCCATACGGATGGCGTCACTGAAGGTTTCTGTTACCTTCAGTAGCTTCATCAGTTGCAAGTTGTTGGGGGCAAAGAGCTTCAGATCATCCATGTAAAGGAGGTGTGATATGACCTGACCACCTCTCCTCAACCGATAGCCCAGACCTGAACCCTCCAGTGTGTGTGTGTGTGTGTGTGTGTGTGTGTGTGTGTCTCCTCCCTCTCTTATTATTATTCCGTTTATTTAGCTTTGTACACACTTTATACTTACATTTTTAAATATTTCTTTATAAAAAACAAATCATTAAAAAAAAACATTTAAAAATATAACAAAAATGGTTGTCCACCGGTGTCGGGAGCAGGGTCCAAGCTACCGGTGGTTAGGGCTCCAGAGACAGGAACCTCCTCACAATGCGAGCCGTATCGAGGAGTACTGCCTTCTGTATCAGGCCCTTGATCCAACCGTGCAGTGACAGCCTCGACAGATGGTCGTCGAGGCTCTTGGCCATCAGGCCGTTGGCCGTAATGACAATCGGCACAATGATCGCCGAGTCCACATTCCACATGTCGACAACCTCGTGTGCTAAGTCGAGATACTTGATTTGTTTCTCTTTCTCAGCTTTCACGAGGTTCTCGTCATGCGGAATGGTGACATCGATTATCATTGTGCGGCGCGCTAATCGGTCTATCACCACTATATCTGGCTTATTAGCAACAATAGTCCTATCAGTGATGATAGACCGATCCCAGTACAACGTGACATGGTCATTTTCGAGAACTGGGTCGGGCACATACTTGTAATACGGTACCTCCGATTCCACTAGATTGTACTTCAAAGCAAGTTGCTGGTGAATAATCCTGGCCACTTGATTATGCCTGTGCAAGTACTCGCCGTTAGCGAGACGAGAACAACCAGAGATAATATGTCTGATGGATTCACCCGGACGGTGGCATGCCCGACATATTTTATGTCAACCGTGCCGTCCTTCATTATATGTCTCCGGTAGTTATTCGTCAGGATAACTTCGTCCATAATTGCACAGACAAAACCTTCAGTTTCCCCAAAAAGGTCGCCGAAACGTATATTATTATTATTATCCTTTATTTAATTTATTTTCTTATTAACTAAATTTTTAAATATTTTTATAAAACACAAAATTTGAAAAAACATTTAAAAATATAGAAAATAGAGGCCCACCGGTATCGGGAACAGGGTCCAAGCTACCGGCGGTCAGGGCTCCAAAGAGAGGAACCTCCTAACAATGCGAGCCGTGTCCAGCAGTACTGCTTTCTGGATCAGGCCCTTGACCCAGCCGCCTAACGAGAGCCTCTTAAGATGTTGGTCGAGGCTCGTGGCTATTAAGCCATTGGCTGACACGACTATCGGTACAATGATCGCTGTGTCTACATCCCACATGTCGACAACCTCGCGAGCCAAGTCAAGATACTTGATTTGCTTATCTTTCTCGGCTTTCACGAGGTTCCCGTCATGCGGGACGGTAATGTCAACAATCATTGCACGCCTCTCTATTCGGTCCACCACCACTATATCAGGCTTATTGGCTACAATAGTCCTGTCAGTGATGATGGACCGATCCCAGTACAATGTGATATTGCCATTTTCGAGAACTGGGTCGGGCACATACCTGTAGTACGGTACCTCCGATGCCACAAGAGTGTATTTCAGAGCAAGTTGCTGGTGGATGATCCTGGCTACAAGGTTGTGCCTATGCAAGTACTCCTCGTTAGCTAGACGAGAACATCCAGAGATAATGTGTCGGATCGATTCACCCGGGCGGTGACATGCCCGACAGATGTCAACCGTGCCATCCTTCACAATAAATCTCCGGTAGTTATTCGTCATGATAACTTCGTCCATAATTGCACAGACAAAACCTTCGGTTTCCCCAAAGAGGTCACCGAAACGCAGCCAGGCTACGGACGCTGCTTGGTCTACATCGGACCCATGTAGGGCCCGAAAAAAGCGTCCGTGAAGCTCCTTACTCTGCCATACTTCCCTGCGGTCGTTAGTATCAAGCACTACAGGCTTGCGCCAGTTCTCATTCGCCAAGGAGAGCGGGGTGAGTCCCTTGTCCACTGCTACTACATCTCGATGCATACCCACGCCGGTCTGTAGAAAATATTCCCTGAGATTGCATATCTCGCGGTTGTGGAGGTTTTTGGCATTTAAAAAGCCTCGGCCACCACACTTCCGCGGGATATACAATCTCATGACCGACGATCGTGGATGATGCATTCGATATGCAGTCAGCAGTGTACGGACTCGCCTATCCAGGGCGTCGAGTTCCGTTTGAGTCCATTTGAGTATGCCGAAAGAGTACATCAATACCGGCATGACCCAACCGTTGAAGGCGCGCACCTTGTTTCCGCCTGAAAGAAGGCTATTGAGTACCTTCTTCAGACGGCCAAAGAAGCGTTCCCTCAACGATTGCTTCATGTCAGTAGTGCTGATACCTAACGCTTCCGACATACCCAAATACTTATAGGTTTCGTTTGGAGAGAGGGATCTCAGGTTTATGGAATCCGCTAGTTGAATACCTACGGATTCCACAATCTCCCCTCGCTTTACATGCATGACCGCACATTTGTCCACACCAAACTCCATCCTGATGGCGCTACTAAAAGTTTCAGTTACCTTCAGTAGCTCCATCAGCTGAAGATTGCTGGGGGCAAAGAGCTTCAGATCATCCATGTAAAGGAGGTGAGATATAACCAGACCACCTCTCTTCAACCGATAGCCTAGCCCTGAATTCTCCAGCAGCATGCTTAGAGGATTCAGGGCAAGACAAAACCAAAGTGGACTCAAACTATCGCCCTGGAATATACCTCGCTCGATCCTTACAGGTTCGCTATTCCTCTGGATATTTCGACATCCTGGATAGCGAAGGACTGTGCTCCATTGCCTCATACACGACATCAGGAAGGTGCGTAGAGTTGTATCTATTTTATACAATTCTAGCACCCTCATGAGCCATGTATGAGGCACCGAGTCATAGGCCTTCTTATAATCTATCCAACATGTCGACAGATCCTTTCGGGAACGCCGAACCTGTTGGCTAATGGCCATATCAATAAGGAGTAGCTCCTTAGTACCGCGGGACCCGTTCCTACATCCATTCTGAGAGACCGACATGATGGAGTTATCGTCGACGTGTTTATTAATTTTAACTCTCAAAATGGATGTAAGAACCTTATAGACCGTTGGTAAACATGTAATTGGTCTATAATTTTTGGGTTCCGCGGTGCTACCAGACTTGTGGAGCAGGTGGGTTATTCCTGTTGTAAGGAACTTGGGTAGCGAACCAGACTCTAAGGCTGCCTGGTACTGAGATGCCAAACGAGCGTGCGAACTTTGTAGCCACTTGATCCAAAAGTTGTGCAGTCCGTCCGTTCCTGGAGATTTCCAGTTCGGCAACGGACGGACTGCACGGGCTACATCTTGGGGGCTGATCGTGATAGCCCCCATTTCTTGTATTGGATCACACGCTCGTTCGACCTCCCGAGTCCATTCACCTTCGGTGTGACTGACAGGCACCGACCAGATGCTGCGCCAGAATGAACACATAGCGTCATCATCCGGCAGGTGCGTATCAGTCACACCTTGATTGGGTCGCTCCCAAGCCCGATAAACCCACCTTTCATTACTTTGGAATGTGCGATTCTGGGTGTATCGCTCCACTCTCCGCCTGTACCTACGAATACGGTTTGCCCATGCATACACTTTTTGCTTCAGGAAGTCGATGCGCTCTGTGACATGGGATATATAGTTTCGGGGGCTGACATCAGTCCCCGAAAACGCCCGTCTCACAAAGCGCATCACTCTTGGGCGGCTATTGCCCTCCCTGAAACAAATTAGTTTGCCGATGAGTGCTCTGGCCCCACCAATACGACGTTCGATCCTGCACTGCCAAGCCGGTACGGCTGGTTTCGGTCGTGTAGCTCTGTCATCTGCAAATTTGACATGAGCTACACGACATGCCGCTACAGCCGCGCAGTACATGATCGAATGTGTATCAGTGAGGTCTTCGCAGTCATCAAAATAGTTTGACAACTGCGAATCCAGAACAGCCACCAGCGCCCTATTCTTGTTATTCATGGGCAAATGAGGTAATCGTGGCCTAAGTTCGGGTGGCATGTTGCGATACTCCCGAATAGCACACTCCAAAGCACTCCTCAATTCCTTATTGCACTGGGTACTTACGTTTGTAACCCTGTCACTACTCTCCTCGTCAGCGTGGTTGGACTGTGGTAGCACCACAGCCTGCGACGATGGGGCAGTGACACGGTTACCCATTTCCGTTCGGAGGCGATCAAGTACAGTATCATCCAACATACGATTACGCTGGATGACCCGTACCTGATCCGAAAGTCGTTGGGCCGAAACGTTGACGGCTGGCTCAAGCACCTGAAACAAAGAGAGCATCCGGACACGGTACGCGGTCAGGTTGTTGCCTCCCTCTGTAGCCCCAAAGTATGCGCGCATGACATTTTCGTTTATGGATTGTGTCCATCTCATGCGCTGCACACTTCCGCCGGGTGCTGGGACCCTATCAGAGACCGGTAAGCCTCGAGGTCCTAAGCGGTCCGGCGGCCGGCGTCCTCCCCGTCGACGCGCAGGTGGTGTCGTCGGCGGAGAGAAGTACTCGTCGCTCGAGCTCGACGCAACTGCCACGGCCGGTGTCACAGCACTCACGGTGGGGCTGGTTTCCGGCAGCGGCGAGGCGGAGCTGGGCGACGAGGCCGGAGGTGGTGGGCGTGCATTTCTTGCGGCGGCAGCTCTCGTTAACATGACGTCGCCGTCGACTTCATTTTTCACATTTCTTATTCTTGAATTTGTATTTCGGCCATACTTTTAGTGATTTTACTGTAGTATGTTTTTTTTTTTCTTTGATTTCATATTGTTTTGTATAATTTAGATAGTTAAAAATATTTATTATGGAAGAAATTTATAAGAGAAAATTTTTGGCAACTGTCTGTCAAGTCGAGCCACAGATTCCATTCTTATTATTATTCCTTTATTTAATTTATTTTCTTATTAACTAAATTTTTAAATATTTTTATAAAACACAAAATTTGAAAAAACATTTAAAAATATAGAAAATAGAGGCCCACCGGTATCGGGAACAGGGTCCAAGCTACCGGCGGTCAGGGCTCCAAAGAGAGGAACCTCCTAACAATGCGAGCCGTGTCCAGCAGTACTGCTTTCTGGATCAGGCCCTTGACCCAGCCGCCTAACGAGAGCCTCTTAAGATGTTGGTCGAGGCTCGTGGCTATTAAGCCATTGGCTGACACGACTATCGGTACAATGATCGCTGTGTCTACATCCCACATGTCGACAACCTCGCGAGCCAAGTCAAGATACTTGATTTGCTTATCTTTCTCGGCTTTCACGAGGTTCCCGTCATGCGGGACGGTAATGTCAACAATCATTGCACGCCTCTCTATTCGGTCCACCACCACTATATCAGGCTTATTGGCTACAATAGTCCTGTCAGTGATGATGGACCGATCCCAGTACAATGTGATATTGCCATTTTCGAGAACTGGGTCGGGCACATACCTGTAGTACGGTACCCCCGATGCCACAAGAGTGTATTTCAGAGCAAGTTGCTGGTGGATGATCCTGGCTACAAGGTTGTGCCTATGCAAGTACTCCTCGTTAGCTAGACGAGAACATCCAGAGATAATGTGTCGAATCGATTCACCCGGGCGGTGACATGCCCGACAGATGTCAACCGTGCCTTATTATTATTATTATTATGGCTTCAAAATACATTTGAACTAAATCTTATTAATAAAATTTGATCTTATTAATGGCGTTCTGCAGAAAATAGCGCTCGATAGCTTTCGTAAGCAAAATGGCGACCGCGTACGTCAAATTGTCAAATATCTTGTCAATTGTTATTTTCATTTCAAACGGTTATTTTCACGAAACTTCTATGTATATACTACATATGTTTATACGATGGATGATCGACTGTATTTTGTACCTATGTATATGTGTATCTACTGTATTTTGTACTATATATTTGTATTAAAGTAACAGTAAAAAACAACAGTAGGTAGTAGTAGTGTGTAGTAGTACAAATATTTCGTATTTTAAATACATGCGAGATAGTATATTGTAATTTAATTAAAGCAAAGCATGTATTTTGTGCAGCTCTGCATGCAGGTAGATAATGACGAAATAGCGCAACTAAGAAGTGACCTCAGAAAAGGAACACCGGTTATTTCAGGCAAGTCCATTGACGTCTTTGGACGATTCTAAATTCCGCCCAGTACTTTTCCTATATCCATAACCCCAAAACCTTTTTGCAAACTACAAAACGGGCATTAACATAAATGACTAATAAATATTTATAACGCCTAATTAAGATAATATAAGAATAGCATTCCGTAATAAAACTAATTATAGAATGGGCTTTTTCAAGTGAATAATTTAAACAGGTTACTGATTGTGTTGTAAACTATTAATTTCGTCTTTTTTAAATAATAAACTGTAAGTATCGTTGATTGAATAAAACTAAAAACTAAAAAATATAAGAATATAGGTATTTTTTTCTCATTCCCAATGTAATAACACTTCACCACATTTAAATAAATATTGTAGCAGCAAATCTCTCTAAACAGACGCGCAAATCCTTGCTTGCATTACAAGGGACAGATAAAATTAAAAAAAATTACCGACACTTTATTATTTCATGCTACATAATTTATCTAGTAGAAGACACGCTTCGATCGACAATCTATTGCACACAGATATGATATATATAACAGAACTTAAGAACGACTGAACCTATTTTCATCAAATATGTTTGCTAAGAAAAAGAACACTCTCACAAATTCCTTAACCTTTCAAACAAAAAAAACGAAATCAAAATCAATTCATCCGTTTCGGAGCTATGATGCCACAGACAGATTCAAATATACACAAACACACAGGTACAAACGTCAAACTTATAACACCCCTCCTTTTCCGTCGGGGGTTAATAAAAGAGATTGCATCAATATCTTTACCAAATTCCTTGGAAATCTTGCAAAACCTTGGAAAATCTCCCTATCGCCTATCCCTTTGGTAATGCAAGGGATATTGCACGATTAATGCAATGTATAATGAAACCCATACACTTAAAGGTATATGTATACATAAGCTTAGGCATGCAACTAATTCGGTTATCAAGAGATCTAGCAATACCAGAAATATAGTTCTCGCTAAACTTCTTGGCCGCCCTGAAGTTGGCTACAATGGCTGCGCACTAGTAAATCTCATACAAAAACAGCACCGTTTCGTGCGTCGCGCATCCGGTAAACCAACTTCAGGGCAGCCAAGAAGTTTGGCGAGGGCTATAACATTGAATTGTAGTTGGCGTATTGGATCCCATAAAATTCTCATGAAAACCGGACAAGCCCTCCAAGTTATTTGTTGACAAAAAGTGTGTCAACTGCATGAACGGAAACACACATTTTACGGCCAACACATTTTCCTGTTTTTGTCCCTGTTCTATAATAGGTACTTCTGTCCCTAAAGGCTTTATATCTGATTTGTTTCTTGGCACTCGGCAGTACCTAACTATGTAATAGTTAGTCAAAGAGACACACACTCACTTGCTCCATGTTTAATTTTATTTGTATTTTTACCAAGATAAGTCATCGTGCAAAAGATAATAAAAGTAAAATATCATGACAGCTATAAGCCGTAACGGTAGGCCATTCAGGAAATACCAACACCAAAAACTTCAGTGTCAACCACTCCATTGATAACTCTCTAACGGAAATAAAAAGTAGAAGTAGATACATTTATTATTATTATTTCAGCCGATACACGTCCACCGCTGGGCATAGGCCTCCCCAATGGCAGCATCAGCATCGACTGGTCCAGTATTGTTTCATTTATTTCGAAACCAGCGGAAGGCAAGGAAAACCTAATAAAATAGTCTTTGTCCCAAATCATGAAACTTGCCTAACATGTAAGTTGCTTATAACATATATTTTTTTATTTTGTTCATTTTTTCCATCCCCTAATTTAGGTATGTATTTTATTATTTACAACAAGCAGTCCCTACCTATATCTATTTTCAGGCCTCTAGTATTATATTATAATTATGTGCCTCTAGCATCTAAATTTTATTATTTACAACAAGCAGTCCCTACCTATATCTATTTTCAGGCCTCTAGTATTATATTATAATTATGTGCCTCTAGCATCTAAATTTTATTATTTACAACAAGCAGTCCCTACCCATATCTATTTTCAGGCCTCTAGTATTATATTATAATTATGTGCCTCTAGCATCTAAATTTTATTATTTACAACAAGCAGTCCCTACCTATATCTATTTTCAGGCCTCTAGTATTATATTATAATTATGTGCCTCTAGCATCTAAATTTTATTATTTACAACAAGCAGTCCCTACCTATATCTATTTTCAGGCCTCTAGTATTATATTATAATTATGTGCCTCTAGCATCTAAATTTTATTATTTACAACAAGCAGTCCCTACCTATATCTATTTTCAGGCCGAGTGAGTCAGTGACGAATTCGGGGTTTTTTAGATAACAATAAAATCTAAAGTATAAGAGCTATGCAATTGAAACTTTAATAAGACTACTATTGACATCATATCCCGAGTATTTTGTTTATCTGGTATAATCCAAACCCAAGTCATGAAAGTTAAAAAAAACGACGAAGCGCTTCGAGAAAAGGTAGGTAGTGCCCTTGCGCTTCGCTTGGCCCGTCTTGGCGGGGGCACTGCCGTGCCCCGAGACCTAGTCAATGCCAGGCAAATGCCTGGAGAAGCTCACAACAGAGTTTGAGAAAAAAAGAAGAGCGAGAGGTTTGAAGAGCTCCAGAGAATCAGCAGGGGTCCACACCTTTGCCATACAGTGGGACAGTAACAGAATTTAAGAAACAAACAGCAAAAACTTCAAAGAACCGTTACCGAAACGGAAAACAAAAAACTATCAATCAACCCTACACCTACCTACCTCTCTTCCTTTTATAAATTAGAGCAAAAGCTATTGAACACGGTCTAACAAGACCTAACGAGTGTATTGATGACAAAATTAGCATCATTACCGATTATCGATGATCAAAAATATCACGTTACGACCATTAGTAGAGTATAATGGATATTTGGCGACAAAATCGTGATGGCTTCTTAGCATACCCATGAGAATTTGTTAAATTTTTGTAAAATCATCATAATTATGGCGTGCCTATTTCTTGGTGGGGAAAGGGGAAGTGCTAAATATTTTATTTCCTCTTACGTCATTCACGTGCTTCTTACGTACTTACTGTACATGCACGTGAAGCGTGGGCTATTTATATGTTTATTTATGTACTAGCTTGTACCCGCGGCTTCGCTTGCGTGAAAGTGTTATTATTCTTATTAGGGATACGCTACGGCGAGGCTATAGTTAACTTACATACGTACAACAAAGCTATCTTAGCTTTGTTGTATTTTAGGTAGGTATTGTTTTTATTTTTTTTGTGCATGTTATGCGTTTCCTGTAAGACAAGGAGCCAATAACTCCGGCTTTTTTTTCCAGCTATATTGGGGTAAACTGGTACTGAGTACCAGTTTTTAACCGACTTTACAAAAAGGAGGAGTTATCTTCATCGATTTCGCCGACAATTGTGGACCGATTTTGTTTTTTATTGATGGTGTATGTTTCCAAATTGGTCCGATTTAAATTTGGTGAATATTTGAACTCTTCAATAAATGACGGAAAATTTATCGGGATTGCTGCAATGGCATATCCGTTTATTGTTTATACCATTTCATAACATAACATCACGCCAGTACGCTCTAAAGGGGTACGCAGATGTTTATAGTTCACCTTGGTATACTCTCATTATCACCGGTTATGTTCAAGTTTCATGATATTCGGGTAATCTATTCTGGCATTATAGGTTACTTACATAGAACTTGCCTATTAGGTGTGCTACCTACGGTACGGTAGTATTTTTTTGTAAAAAAGTTTTTTTATTTTTCACTTTTTAGTTGTACCTAATAAGTAAATTGGCATGTTATTTAGTAAGGTACCTATAATGCCAAAATAGATAACCCGAATATCATGCAACTTGAACATAACCGGTGAAATGAGAGTATATCATGGTGAACTAACTGTACACATCTGCGTTCCCCTTAAGAGCGTACTAGTACTGGCGTGTTATGTTATGAAGTGGTATAAACAGACGGTAAATCCCGAGAGATTTTCCGTCATTTATTGAAGAGTTCTATTGTATATATCTCCGAAGTTCTTCATCAGATTTTCACCAAATTAAAATGGGACGAATTTGGGAACATACTCTTTCAAACAAAAAAGAATTTTGAAAGGCGGTCCAAAATTTACGGAGCCATCGGTGAACAAACAAAAAAAAAACATAATGTCGAATATAGAACCTCCTCCTCAGGGTCGGACTAGCCATACGGGAGTACCGAGACTTTTCCCGGTGGACCGGTCCTCCCTCCGGCTAGCGAACCGGACCGGCCCGGGCCGCAGACTGACCGGGCTGCGGAGCGACCCAGCTCCATTTTCCCTTCATTTTTATATAGAGCCTAGTCGTGATTAGTGAGACAGTGCTAGGCAGCGTTGCAGTTAACCTATCGCCGGTCATCTATACCTACAATAAAGAATTAAGAAGCGTGAAGCTCAAGACCAATCGTGATGGTGGATATCTGTGGACGCCCTCTGCCCCTTCTTTTTTTGTTAACCTTCAAAACGCGCTCGGACTTTTGAGGAAAAGACTAGGAGTGTAGGCTTTTTACCTCACTAAAACCACCCCGGCACGTCCCTGGGAGATTGAAAGAGCGTCTCCCCTGAGCCTCGCTGTGCACGGCAGCACGTGATGACTGTGCCACCGTCTATCCTGGATTCACTTGGTGGGTGTACAGTCCCGAGTCCCCAGAGTCCCCAGTCTGAGCGCCCGCGACCCCGGAGACCCGCCTGCTTAAAATGCAGGGAGGGTTTCGACGTTTAAGGCATCGGGGCGATTGGCTCCACGACGCCTTCTTTTCCAAGTGGGATCGGCCCTCTCAAGATCCCGCTCGGCGGCCTCCTTCTGGACCATCTCGGTCTCACAAAATGATGCCATTTCCCTCCAATTTTCTGTCTCTGCCAGCATGGCCCTCACAGCTTCTAGCAGAGGCAGGTCTCGCCCGATCCTGGCAACCAACACCTGCCGCTCAAAGGGCCACGCCGGGCACTCCTCGAGCGTGAGCTGTGCAGAACCAAGGTCGCCTCCACAATGTCAATTTGCCCTGATCTCTCGCCCAATCCTATTCAGGTACTCACCGAAGCAACCGTGTCCGGTCAGTACATAAGTGGGCCTGTAGGAGATGCGCTCCTCTCTTTTCAGCCATGGTTCGAAGTGCGGCAGGACGGCTTCGATAACGCGCTTGCGTGAAAATTGCAGCTGCTTTAGCCGCTCGCAGCACCGCTCGAGCGCAGAGGCCGTGCTTGCCCGGCAGGTGACGTCTGGATCAGTAGAGTCATTTAAAGAACATTCATTTATGTTCAATCGCTTGTCTAAAGGCTTGTAGGTCAACATGGCGCATATTCAGTATGCGTTCTTGCTTGTGGAGTTTTCTCAACTGAAGTCGGATCGTGGCATCAACACAGACCGTATGGTCGATGGATCGTGGTGACTAAACTTGGTGATCCGAGCCACAGTCCGCTCCAGGGTATGTCGTAGTACCTATTCATGACAGACGATTTCCATTGTCTCCGGATGAGGATATAGTCCATTTGGTTTCGAGAACAGTCACCAGAAGAAATCCTGGTAGTCACGGGTCCCGGTAAGATTTTCCTCATAACAAAACTGAAGCATACGTTCGCCTCTCTCCAGAATTTCTCCAATGTCTTTCGCTGAGTCCGAGGATAGTGATATCCTTCCTTTTCATTTCATTCTTTACCATCTGAAGATTTCCAGATTGGTTTAGCCCGCTTACATTCCGGTTGGTGGCGGTTGTGATTGTGAGGCTGTCTAACTGATTTCGGTTTATCAATAACATAGTTTCCATGTGTTGTCTGACCTGACACAAACACATGGCCGGTACCACCATCCCCGGTTTGGTTCTTCTTCTTTCGTGTCGATTAACTCAAACTATACAACCATACAGATTTTGGCCGACCAGTACGTAGCTACTCGGACAGCTCTATCATTTGCTACGTTCAAATCCCGTAAGGTGCAGGTGGTCGGGCATGACGGGCAGACAAGGAGGTGAGCCATATCTTGCGAATGGGCCCCACACTGACACTGTGTTTTGGATGGGTCTATGATATTCCATTTGGCCTGGTTGTTTTTACAGAGATTTCCAGATTGGCCACTACAGTTCGTTTCCAGAGGGCAGTTTCTCTGCCGGAGTGATGAAGTGTGGAGGAGTAGGGTGTGTATGGTTCCATAATTCACATCTCTCGTCAGTTGCGCTGGGTCTCGAGGAGGTCGTATGTCTCAAGAAGCTCTTACGACTCTTCAGGCGCGCAGGTTGGAGTTGATGCTCATATAGGGGGTGCCGACTGTCCCGTTCCTAATTGTCCTTCTCGATGCGGCTGGCTACTTCGCGACGAACTTCTGGTGGAGCTATACCCGCCAGTGGGTACAACATCACAAGTGGGGTTGGTTTCAAACACCCAGTTACGATGCGGCAGGAGTCATTTAGTACTATGTCGACTTCTCTAGCGTTAACGGATCGATGCCACAATGATCATGCGAAATCGCCAGCAGAAAAAGACAGACATAGGCCAGATGTGCGTAGTATTTGTGTCGATGCTCCTCAGCTAGTGGAAGTTAGACGGCGAAGGATATTATTCCTTGTTCCGACTTTTTGCTTAGTTTTTAAGCAGTGGAATTTAAACATCAGGGACCTATCTAAGGTGATGATAGATGAGATAGCGGGGTTGTGCGCAGTGCACTATGGCAACACCTTGCCACGAGATAAAGGGTCCTATTTGACTGACGGTTGCGTAGATGAAAAGCACAGGATTGGGTTTTAGATAGATTTGGCCTTAGAGCATTTTCACCATAGTACTTTCCGAGCGTTTCCAAAGCTTCCATCAGTATTTCTTCGGCCTCTTCAAAACTGGGTGTCTGGGCGGCTAGAGCAAGGTCAACTGCGTATATAAAGTGTTGTGTTAGTGGAGAGCTAGGCTGGTCGTTTGTGTAAATGTTGAAAGGGGCCGGAGCCAGCACGCTGCCTTGAGGTAGCCCATTTCTGACTACCCATACCTAAGTATGTATAACAATCATTTTTAATCAACATAAAAATATCTGCTCATTTATCCATTTCAACGATTATAGGTATATGGCAAAAGTGGCAGCTCTTCGACACATAAGTGTGATTTAATATCAGCTTATTTCCGTGTTGCCACTGCCACCGGTTAATCATGCAAAAAAATATTTAATTTAAGAAATCAAAAAACCCGACTGCTTAAAAAGCGAACTAAAAAGACGTAAACAAGAAGAAATTCATGCTGTGCAGTCGGAAGATACATCTGGTTTTGATCAGTCAACTCGCGAACATGTATCCTCCGACTGCACAGCATGAATTTCTTCTTGTTTACGTCTTTTTAGTTCGCTTTTTAAGCAGTCGGGTTTTTTGATTTTTTTAATAAAATATTTTTATTTACAACTTTTTAGTTAATTTTTTTTTTAGAATTAATTACATTTAAACTTATAAGTGTTATATATTTTTGAAATCACCTCTTAAAACCTTTTATTTTGATACCCCACACGATGAGTATGGAAAGAAAAAAAAAAACCCCCACAAAATGGCGCCCAAATTCCGCCATTTTTTCTTTTCCAATTTTAATGTAGCTAGTGACACTCGCAGCGTTAAGACGAATCGATTGATGCAAGAATCATCAAAATCGGCCAACGCGTTTGGTCTCTAGAACGCCACATAGGAACAAACATACATACATACATAGACTGATAAACACATTACCCTTCGGCAGTCGGGTAAAAAAGCTGTAAGCTGTGTTTTAAATGATATCTACTGGCAGTGCCATCTATCGAAATTTCCTAGAACTATTAAAAAAAATGATAATAGAGAATTGCAGCAAGCAAATTTCGTCAAATTAATAAAAAAGATCCACCACAAATTATTATGTTACTGTTTCCTTGTGATCATTTTTTAAATTATTTTTATCAAAGTAGGCTGTTTGGACTTAATTATCACAACTTATTTTTTATTATCTTTAAAAAAGCTATAGACATAGAACGTAACACTGCACCACTCACGGCGCTTTTGTTTTTTTTATGTATTGTATTTGTATTGTTATTTATAATAGCAATTTACATGCAAAAATAACGTAAATAACAATGACCTTTTATTTTTTGTATTTATTTAAACATTAAAAACCGGTATTTACATCTAATAAAATGCTTAGACTCCAATAGACTAATTTCTTGCTGTCAATGGTACTGTACTCTGGACTCTGGTTGACTCTTTGGTTGTCTATGATTAACCGTGCACAAAGCAAAGCTGGCGTGGCCCCGTTGACACTTCGAATTTCGATATTCGCGTCGCCATTTTGCGTTGCTTTTTCCTTTGCAATCGTGTGGCCTTTGGTTTTAACTGAATAATAATTGTTTTGTTATAGCTAACCTGTGATTGTTAGTAACTAAGTAGTGTAATATATCTAATTGTTTATATCTAATTTTATTCTAAGTTTTCGTGTATTTTACGTTACAATGGGCAGAAAGAAGAAGAAGGCATCTAAACCATGGTGCTGGTATCCTTTTCCAATATATACTAAATGGATTACAAAATTAGATTTGTACACGACCTTCGTAATCAGGTCAGACGCTAATATAAATTGTATTATTGACGTATGATCACAAGGAATTTCCTTAGCTGTAGTACAGGTATTGCAACAGGGAGTTCGACGACGAAAAGATTCTGATCCAACATCAAAAGGCGAAACATTTCAAATGTCACATTTGTCACAAGAAACTATACACGGGACCTGGACTGTCAATACACTGCATGCAGGTATGTGCGTCAGTCAGTGCCGTTGTGCCGTAGTTTTGGCATCCGCTCGCCCGCCCACGGCCAACGCGCACTCGCTTTTTTTAACTCTCATACATATATCTATAGATATTTGGCGCGACTTACGGGCCCAATTCTGCTCCCATAGTAGTACTATACAAAATGTCTTTCCCTATTTTCACTTGGGTGGGTGGGTCTAACAAAATAAAAGATTCTAATTTCTAAACTAAACATGTGCTAATATCAATTTATAATTATGTTACAGGTTCACAAAGAAGCCATAGATAAAGTACCAAATTCATTACCAAATAGGTCAAATATAGAAATAGAAATCTATGGCATGGAAGGTATACCGCCAGAAGATGTGAAGGAGCATGAGAAACAGAAATCAGGTATAAAAACTCTTTTATTTGGCCTCCAACTGAACAACTTTGGATGGATGTATGTACTATTTCTTTATTTTGCTTGGGACACTAGTTATTAATGTAAATAGGTGTGTAGTTTGTTAAATGTTCCAAAATGAGAGGTAGGTGTATATTGTGAATTTCTTTTTATCTGTAGCAATTTGTACAGGCGGCGGTAAAGGTGATGAAGACAGTGACGATGATGAGCCCGCTGCAAAGAAAAAAGCAACACCAGCTCTGGTAAACATACTTATTATAACTTTTTTGTACATTTATTTTTCCTGCTCTAAAATACTGATGATTACAATTCCTTGTTTATGACTCTTAAACTGACCCACATTTGAGGTATGGAGTTCTAACTCTACTCACTGCCCCAGTTTTCATAAGCCCTCATTTCTTTCATTTTATCTAAAATTTTCTGCGCTCTTGGACATAGTTTGCTTATACCACTCAATATTTACCTCAAGCTCTTATTATTGTCTTTATCAACAACACATGTCTTTTTATCTCATAGATAAAAGCTACTTACTAATTTGTTTATTTTTTATTATCTAACAGCTGGGCCCCGGCCCATCACAAGTGACACAAGGCATATTGCCCACACCTATGGGACCAGTGCCGCCCGGGATGTATCCGGGACATATGCAAATGCAGATGATGCCTCCATTTATGCAGGCACCTAGGTAAGCAGCTACTTAGTTACATACACATATTATAAACTCACGCCTTTTGCCCATGATCCAGGCAGACACTACAGGACGCTAGCTGCTAGGGTCCTTACATACTCCTTTTAGCTTCTGTAATTAAATACAGTACAGTATAAACCAGGAAACTAAAGTTCCTTATTATTTATACTCTGGCCAAGATGAAGGTACAATATTTATTTACAAAGCACTGACAGCTCAATCAGCTGACAGCAGTGATAAAAATTTTAGGTTTGCTCTAATCTAATCGTCTAGTCCTATGACCTTGAATATTTTATGTTCTCAAACTATCTTTCATCAGTTAAATCGATGTACAAGAGATACAACATTATATCGAATTGGTTTTATTTTTGTTGTTGAGAGGGTAGCCCTAAAAAAATTGCCATTTTACTTTGTTGGTAAACATCTATCTAACATATCGTATCTTTAAAATTTTGCCAGTTGTTTAAGTCCAGTTCCATGTTATAGGGGGCAGGCCTATTACCTTGTTTTAGTAAAACTTATAAAGGGTTTACTTATCAGATATAATAAAGGATTTGGGGGGTATAGGATTGTACATTCTTCTCCATAGAGACCTACTGATGCTTGTAAATGTAGATTCATTTTTTTCTCTGACAATTCAAAAGTACCTTTGAATGGTCTAATTGAAATAAATAATATTTGATTTCGTAAATCAGATATATTTAAGTATGTATACTCAAATAAACACAAAGATTAGTAGAATGTTCATTTTGTTTCATAAACATAATGCAGTATAACAAAAGAGAAACTTCTAATTCATTATCCAGTTTAGGTAGATGCAAGTTTGATACAACTTAAAATTAACTTGTTCACCTTGTACCAATACTGGAACACAAGAAGGTCAATACTTATGAATCATATTTTCTAATTCTAAATGATAACTTATGGCTTATATTATGGGATGAATATTTATTTGCTCATTTGCGATAAGGTTACTTCATTAACTAATGATATGATTGGCAGTTCACATTTCTAATACTAATGTATGTTAGACTGCCTCTATTAGTTTTTTATTAAAGACAAGCTTCGCCCGCGTAAAAAGTGTTGTGTCATCCCAAGGGTATACAAACTGTCCTATGTCCTTCCCAGGGTCTTAATCTATCTCGATGCCAAATTTCATCTAAATCGGTCCAGTAGATCCAGAGATTACCCCCATACAACCTCACAAACCTTACTTCGTTATAATATTAGTATAGATACGTAAATATATTCAAGATATGTAGGTATGTAAAGATTCTAAAACCAAAAGCTGATAAAATAATTTATGAATTGTCATTTCTATTACAAAGGTCTTTGTAATTAAATAAATTTTCATAAACAAGGCAAACCATATTGGCAACATTTTTCATCTTCACAATCAAATTAATAATAAAAGCAGGTTACTGTCCTGTAGGGCACAGGTCTCTTCTCATAAAGAGAAGGCACGATGATTAATCACCACACTTGTTTAAAGGGGGTTGATGATTCCTGAATTATTTTTCACGTTTTCAAAGTTGAGGAGAATAGTTTTCAGCAACTAATACTTTTAAACAAGCAATTCTTGTATACATATAATCTGAATCTCGTTAATGGCTCCAACGATTTTCATGACATTTTGTATGCAGGGGGGTTTTGGGGCGATGAATCGATCCAGCTAGGTTAAATTTTTTGAAAACCTCGTATTCTCTATTTTCATTCGAGCAGAGCTCGGTCGCCCAGTTACTGCTTGATAGTATGGCAAAGTCAGTAACTGTTTATATTGTATTGTTTTAAAGGCACATGTAAGTATATACACAAAACTTCACCCCTTTTTCTTGTGAAGGTAGGCAGAAGTTAATAAATGTCACCTGCTTTACCATCCTTACATACACATTTTGCTTTATGGACATAACTTATGTAGATTACTTTATAATGTAATTGAACATGAAAACGAGTATTACAGAAAATGGAGCACACCATAAATAACAACGTACATAATTTGCATAAGTTTCTGAATTGCAATGTATTTCTTAACATAATATGAATGAGGTTTCAGAACATGTGTTAATGAATATTAATTTGCAGAAACAGTTGAAATGTATTTTACAGACAGTGTCATCTGTGTCTAACATTGTATACACACTTGTGTTGTCTCTGTAGAAGCGTGAATGGGCTAGTAGCATTGGCCACCTACTTGCACGAAAAACTAAACTTATTTCATGTTGTTTAACTCAAACTATAGTCACAACCATTCAGATTTAGTCTGACCAGTATGTTAAACGAAACTTAAAAGGTTAATTTGTCAATATTGTATGACAAACTGTCAATTTAACCTTGTGTTAGCAACTAATACTGGGCTAAGTTTTACGTGAAAGTGGGTCTAAGTAACTTAATGATGCTGAGCTTTTCGCCTTACTATAAGGAAAAATCAAACTAAAGTTTTCTTTTTTTATCTCTTCTTTTGCCTGCAAGCTGTCCTGTTGACATTAAGCTGGAGTTATACAATTATATCTCGTGTCGTGCATGGTACAGTATCCAGTGATAAGTCCATATATCAGTTCATATTCCTTCATTTAAAGAAGATCCTGTGGGGCACGTCTTTTAAGTCAAACGTTTTCGTTGGTTGTTCTTCCATTAAGTTTCATGCCAGTTGGTTGGGATGTTTATGGAAACTAAAGTTTAAACCTGATTTTAGTTGTGTATAATACTCGTCCAAGAAAATTAAACACATTTGCAACAGTTAATATGCATTCAAAGCCTTGATTAGCTAAGAAACTATGAGTTCCACAGACCACTTAAAATTAAATAAATATATCTACATTTTTCTAACCTATTTTATGGCACTCCTACAAAGATCCACTTCTGCCAGCAAACGCAAGCCTTTTCCAGTCAATTAAGAAAGGCTTTCTGTTCTCTACGAATAACTTTAATTTAAATAATAAAATTGAATGTTCTCTATTTTAGCATTTAAAATAACATATAACCTAATTGTTTCAGGATGATGATGCCAGGAATGCGGCCGCTGTTCCCGGCGGCCAGTATGCCCCCCACGTCGACGAGTAAACCCACGTTCCCCGCCTATAGGTATGTCGGCTAATTATAACTAACTTGTAACACTAATATATTTATAACCCGACAGTTTAATACTCCTCTAGACACTCATTTCGTCAAGTTATTAGCTTACGGGAATTTAAAAAAAGTTTATGATGAAAATAACTTTTTATATCCACTATGATGATGTCAACCTAAAAATATTCGAATCTTCTTAAATGGATTCTAGTAACTCATGGACGGAAATAGGAATATTTGCATTATTCAGCATTAAAAAAATTGATTGAATTGACTTGTAAAGTAATAGACACTGGTCAAGAAAACATTTATCCGGTAATTCAACTGTATTTATTTCTGAAACACATAAGTTCGTTAACCGACGACTTTTTCCCATGAGGGTAGGCAGACACTAAAGACCCCCCACTTACTGTGATCCTTTCATACTTCTTTTTCTTTGTTGAAGTTCAATTTTCAAGTACGTACTAAACATAATTACAATTACAACAATTATTCACCATCCTAATATGGTGTCTCAAACGAATGTTTACAACGTAATAAGAATGCATAGGAAATGACTAGTCTCGGACTTTAAATATTTTGGCACCTGCTGTCTGCCAGCAAACAGAATTTGTCACATAAAAGTGCCAATGTATGTCACAAAAGTGTTCACTAATTACGCTGTAAAATAACTGTGTTAATTGCATTGACAGTTATAACTAACTGATTATCTAGGAATTTGTATAAAAAGGTTTTACAATAGATAATGATTTCTCATTGTTTGCGTCATTGTAGTGCACAAACGGACTATGGAAACTTCCCTACCTGTAATAAAAAGTAGCATAGATTCTTCTCTAGGATGTGTTTGGATCCTGTACAAGAATTAGTTGAAATCTGGACAGTAATCTTGATAAGCTCAAACAAAAAAATTGTAATGCTTCATTAGGAGTTTTTTTTTAAATTTACGTGATAAAAATAAATTCGAATGTTATGATGTAGAAATTACATGTACTTGTATAATAATGCCGTTTAAATGTTATTCAAAACAATAATATTACTATTATGATAATATATTCACATTAAAACGTTATTGCGACAAAGTAGAATGTTTAGCATAAAGAGATAATAGGTATGCCAAGAGGCACATTTACCAAGAAAATATATAAATAAAAATCACAGTTTGTATATCAAATTCCCTTTTGTTATTATGCTATCTATTAAATGAAACGGAGGAGTTGCTAGAATAGCAAACGTTGCGGAGAGAGGATACTTCCCGCATTGTGACTACCATTTATGTAAATAAAACAAAGAAAATAAAAGAATACAACTAAGTATAATCCATTTGAACTCCCACCTCAGTATGTATTCTGGATCAAACACTACCACTACCTACTACAGCAACGCGACCATAAGCGCGCCGCCGACCACCACCACGCCCTCGAGCAGTTCTGAGCTCAAAGAGAACGGGGACGTGAAGCCTCCGGCCGCTAACGCGTGCCCGCTCGTCACCGCAACCGGCGCGGGTTCCAAGATCATCCACCCCCCAGAAGACGTGTCTCTAGAAGAGATTAGAGCAAGAAGTGTCAAGTACAGAGCGAAACCCAAGCCGGACGCGCCCCAAGCGCAACCCCAGCCAGCGCCCGCCATGATCACCCCCAGTACGAGTCAAGCAGAGGTATGGGTTAGTGGTTCTTTTATATTTATCTATTTATGTCGTTTGAAAGCACTTTGGTTTAGTTTGCTCACGAGTTTTCGTTTTGCTAATATTTTTGCTGCTTTTACTAGTAATTCACAACTGAATTGTTACTGATACTGACAATAGGACATAGTAAATAATCCTTAACATTCAGATTTGAAGTACACAATGCATACTAACTCTTATCCAATTTATAAAGACATTTTTTTGTGTCTTACAGCATGTGTGTGGAATTTTTAAATTGAGTTCATAAGATGTTTATTTAACATCCAAGATACCGGAAATTTTGTTAACACAACGCACGCGCTTATGTTTATTTGTGTTTGTCAATTATACAGAATAGTTAGCTGCAATGTTTGTTTTACACATGGAGAAATATTTTAAGTTCTGCTGTAGATGCGTAAATGCTTCAGTTTTATTTAGCAGCTAAAATTAGATAGTTACCATCTTAGATAAAAATAATAATTTTATGGAGCCATCTGCTTCACATGTCTCTGGACTTGATTCATTCAGTCTTAATCTTTCCTTCTGACCATTCAACAACATCTATAGCAGTTTGCTAACAGTTGAGATTATAAATTTTGAAGTATGTGATGTCAAGCAATGATCTAAAGCGTTGTGCTTGTGCCTACTATCCGATCATGAAATAGATGTTTTAAACATAATTATGACGTCAACAAGCAAGCTAAAGAAGTGCTAGTCAACCTCCCCATTAGACTATAAGATTGTTTAGCAACAAGAATATGATCAGTACTAACATGGTGACTTGTTGTGACACCAGGTGGCAGCGCATATGAACGCGGCAGTCGCGGCGGCGCGGCAGCAGCAGGCGGCGGCGGCGCTGCGGCGCAACGTGCTGGGCAGCATGAGCGGCATGGGGGGCATGGGCGGTATGGGCGGCATGGTGGGCATGCTGCCGCCGCAGGGCATGGTGCCGCGCGTGCAGGTGCCCGTGTCCGTGCCGCAGATGCAGCCCGTCATGCCCATGCTGCCCGTCATGCCGCAGTTCAACCTCGTGCGCCAGCTGCAGCCCGGTCAGTACCCGCACTATGCGCCAAACGACTACCCATACCGCTAGAGACGAGCGAGCCCCCCCCTACAGGCGGCATTTGCAAACTGCGATAGCTCAATCCATTTGCAGTCTGCCACGTTTTTCATTTCTTGACTAGTTTTCAACTCCTGTTTATAAACTTATCCGAAATTCTGAGACCAGTACCCAGATAGTTTCGTTAAGCTACTAAGCATAATATTAGACCAGTATGTGGTATGAAGCACTTTGCAAACGCCCCCGGGCGCATATCGAGCGCCTCTCGCGCTCGGTGACTGTTCTGAGGACATTCTGTGAAGTATGATTATGTTTAGACATTGTTTAATAATGTTTACATCCCCTTTTGATCATGTTTACCAGTGTTCTTTGATGAATTATATAAAAGTTCGCGTCAATGCTGGTTAGATGAGCCGCTCGTATGTTGACGACGGCCCCCCTTTCTTGTCCGTGTTTAAACCTCTGATGTCCTTTCAGATGACCCCCCCAATGAACAGTATTATGATGTATTTGTATGGATATGATATACTCTAACGTAGGACATATCAAAGTATTAGGTAATTCGTAATAATATATTCTCGTTGTCTTTGATGTTGCACATTGAACATGAAGTTAAATGTATTTACTTGTAACAAAATGTATTTTTTGATGTTGAAATGGTCCAAAGCCGAGACTCGTTGAAAATTTTTTGTACAATGTAAACCAAAGAAATTATGTAATGTTAAAGGTTAGTTAAAAAGACTGGATTTTAGTACATTCCGATTGAAAACCCACTATAGTCGTCCATATTTTTATATTCGCATAATATTGACAAGAACACAGTTCACACGTTGAATGTAGCTCTGTAACACTGACACATGATATTATTTTGCATTTATTGAACTTAAGAATAATATAGAATGGGTGGTTTTCTTTAGTAATAATTTTGCTTTACGATAGTTTAGTATAAGAAAGACAGTAAAACAAACAAGTATTGTTTTGATTCGTTTTGTTACTCACGCGACGCGTGTTTTTTACAATCTGCGTGGAAAATGGAGTGTCATGAACTTTTGATCATCAAATAAAAAGTGCATTCACTTGACTGATTTTATTTTTCTATTTTCCACGACAACTAGACTGTATGATCTAATTAAGACTTGACTAGCTTTAGTTTATTTTGACTGTGTGTAAGGAAATGATCGCTTGTGTTTTAAGAGCGTGGAGCAGTTGTCCTCTTAGTTCGCTAAAGTTCGAAGGCATCACAAGACTCAGTGCTTGGCTGCGTCAGTCGCTCGGTGGGTGCCACTTGTTGTATCATACGTACATACGTAGCACCGGACGGAGTCAGCTCCGGTGCCCGCGACATACACGATATCTGTCTCTCAGTAATCTAAACACTTAACAGCTTGTCGATACTCACCCCTAACGCCCACTAACTCGACCGACCTCTCACCCCTAGTACAGAGCCACTCGTCCTAGACTAAACACTGTCAAGAGCTAAACTGTGATTTTGATGTGCCATCCGCACTATCGGAGGAACGGAATGAAAATGAGCGGTAATTTTATTCACATTCCTTAATGGATTTGCTTATTGTAGTAGCTCTTATCTTATTACTGTCTCGATTTTCTCGTAGTGTCATATAAAATATGACTTTGTCGGTTTACGGGTGGGTACACTAATATTATATTTACGTACAGTAGTTTTGTCGCTTTACAATGTGCATGAAAAGAACGAGTTAATAGTCGTTGGCTGAATTGGATTCTACGAGCAACCATTCTCGGATCACACTGAAACATGCATGAACTACGGATATTACGATTATTACATCGCCGAGTATTTTGGAAGTGTGATTTTTCATGTGAATTATTTATCCTACCTACCTGTGTTCCTTTGCTTATACTGCACCTTATCAGTCGCCGAGCTCGCACGCGCACGTGAGTACAGTGAGTACAGTGTACAGTGTACACATGCGCGCACGAGCGGCCGGGTCGCGGGTGACAGGCGATTGTTCAGCAGTCACAACGGCCCAGCCGTGTGTTGGACCACGGGTCCCCTGTTGCTTCTGCCGAGCGGCCCGGCGCCCTAGTGAGCGAGCCTTTGTGTGTGCAGGGATGCTGCTGCCGGGCGGCATGATGCCGATGGGCGCGATGTTCCCGAGCGGCATGGTCATGCAGCCGCGCTACCGGTAGCTGCGCGCCGCCCCAGCCGCCGACTAACCCTCTCTGTTGACAGACGCCGGCCGCCCGCGGAGCCGCCCGGCCCCGAGCGAAGGTAGGCGCTCGTTTGTAATGTTATATACGTCCGCTTGACCGGTTGTGTGTCCGAGCTCGTTGCTAAACGCGGTGAGGGGATACTAACGAAGGTAAGGCGGAGCGGCTAGCGGCTAGTGCACGGCGGACAGGTGATGCAGTCGCCCGGCGCGGCCGCGGTTGGGCCGGCAGTTCCCTGCGGGCGGCCGCAGGCGACGCGTTCCCTGTCACAACAAGTGTTGTTGGATTGGCGGCCCCCTGTCCCTTAGCATAAGTCATTATATTCCTACCTTACCACTAAGCTCTCACATAGACTGTCAACAGCAGATTTCAGTAGTGAATTCCGTTCTTAATTAAATTTCTGGTGTTAAGAGATGTGTGTAAGATTAATAATTAAATAAATGTTATCTGCCTTGATGATTCCTAAGCGTTTCCACATAAAAGTTGTGACGTTTGCCTACTCTTGTAGAATTTTGACTATTTTACGCAATAAATGCTCTGGACAATGATACTTGCCTTAGTTTTATTTTCTACATCCCTTGATAAGCGCTCGTCCTACCTTAAGCGCTTATTACACTACACGGTATTCCACTAAAGGGCACTCCCTACGCCCTAATTTAGGGTGGGGTAATAACTTTTTTCTAGATAGGGTCCCCAAAATAGCGTCCTGGAATGATGTAGCGTCACCGCATTCAGGGCCCTGAATACCGTGTAGTATAGTAAGCGCTTTATACTCTGAAACTACCAATTTTGTCTAAAAACTTACTGGCTACTTGCAATAAATGGTCTGGACAAAAATACTTTGTTTTATTTTCCCTTATTAAGCTATTGCATAGCTTCTATCGCAGGCCTGAGCGTGGAGACCGAATCCAGAAATTCCGTAACGGTGGTGATTAATGTGGACCTTATACTAATGAGAATAAGGGTAATTAATAATTAGCTTTATGTATGAAATTTAAGAATGAGTGTAAAAAGACTCACCGACCCCACAGTCAAACCATTACTACGGTTTTGTGGGGCTTAGTTTATAAGTTACTTACCATTATGTGAATATAAATAAATAATAAGGGTCACTTTTACTTGTCAAACAAAAGCGACCTTATTTCAATGTGAATAAGGGTCACTATATTTTTTTTTGCGGGGGGAGGTAAACTGTTAAGGGGGGGATAAATCCTATCTTGTTCTCCTGGATGAAATAGCGGGCGGCAGGGGGGCAATTTTTATGTCAGAAATGCGCTAACTCCAACCGTTTCTGAGATATGAGGGTTTTAAAATTTTTGTTGGTCGTAAAAAAAAATCTTTTATCGGTCTCTGAGCTGTTTCTGTGACAATGGTGATCAATGTGGACCTTATGCTAATAAGAATAAGGGTCACTTTATATATTTGTTTTGTGTTTTAGAATTTTATTAATCGGAAATAAATAGGGGGTTTGGAAAAAATAATGATAAGAAAAAAATTAATTAAAATTAAAAAAAGTGGTTTTGCAACTCTATACAATTCGACATTCAGACTCATTTTCCAGGACCGGATCTAGAATAAATGCTATGCAATAGCTTTACCGCGGCAGTCCCCGAGTGCCAGTTTTTTATTTTCCTGATCTTTTGATAAGCACTTGAACGTCCACTATGTTCTCGAATCTCTTGCGCTCCTGCAACTGCTTCAATGGATACGGGATGCGCTCTACATGCAAACATGCCCACTAGTACACCACACCATAGTATTCGATGAACCTTTAAATTTCCATATAAAATCCTACCTGCAAATTTACATCATAAATTAATAATAGTATTTTATGTTTGTTCAAGGCGATACAGTCCGAGAATAAACAAATAGATGGCTCCACTGTGTCAGTGTGCCTTGACCCTTACCTCGAACAGCTATGTTCGGCTGGATACTGAATATAGTAGCCAAACTTCCAAAACACCCTGCTGTTCGGATAGACTCCATTCGTAAGCATCAATCAAGAGAAGCTTTAGCAAGTACTAATGATGCGGCTGTTTGTAAAAATAAGTGGCGAGAGTGTGGATCTGGTATTAGAGCTGGGCATTTTTTTTTGTTAACCAAAGGCGCTTGGACTTAGAGGAAAAGACCAGGGAGTGTGGGATTTTTACCTCACTCAAACCACCCCGGTGATCACCATTAGCACTTTGAAGGGGTCCCGTTACCTCTTAAAAGCCCACTCCGCAACCACCTCTGTGCAACGCCTGTTAGGGCACTCCACTGGGGAGAGTTGGGCAGTTCCTGCACTATTGGCGCTAGTAGCACAGCTTATAGCCTCGATCGACGCATAGTTGCTAGCTCGATTTTGTATCGAATACATTTCGGGGAGTGTGCGACGGAACTGCACAATATGATTCTACATAGTCCTTTCCATCATCGGACTACAAGACGTACCTACGGCCATGCGCCAACGGTACATGGTGGATATTCCACCCATACGTACAAAGCGTTTTACTAATAATACATTTCATTGTACGCACAGCTTAGGAGTGGAATTGCCTGCCGGAGTCTTTGTTTCCTGATAGCTACAACGTTGGGATCAAGTCAACAGTGAATAGTTTACTTCTATGCAAGCGTGCTTCACCGTAGACCACATCATCGCTTACCATCAAGCGAGATAGTGGTCAAATGCGAGCCTAACATTAAATAAAAAAAAATATTAGTGTGTATAAAAGTCACCTGAATAGGTAAAATACCTTCGTAGATGAATTCTATGGCGGATATTTTTACAAAATCATGGATTCCGTACAATAAAAAAATACCAACATCGGTCTGATGGTGAAACAGGAAGTGTACCTAAAGTCAAGGAAGGAAGGAAAGTAAAGAAAGTGTAAAGTGACTCTTTTGTGACTGAGTTAGAAATCACAAGAAAGTCATGTTGTCCAATGTTAAGGTCAATAAATGGAATTTGTAAAATAGAACCGATCAGCTGATTGAGTTAGTATGAAGAGTCGTTTTTTTTTTATAAATTGCATTTTTGACATTGATAAAAGCAACTTTAAAGACATGTTATCATTCCCACGTTTTGGCTTGTGAGGGTAAACAAGTCCGTTTCGACGGCGCGGCCACGGCGTTTTTTTTTTTTTAAAACTATGCCAAGATTATGTAAAAGTTGATTCGCAAGACCATAAATTTGTCAAAGTTATGGTTAAAAAGTTTTAAGGGTTTGAACGTGGCCGCGCCATTGAAACGCGGCGGTTCGCGTGTACGTTACCCCAACAGGAAAGTGACTCCTAGAGTGATATGAGTGGAACTTTTAATTAGAGCGTAATCTGCTGTGAATGTGCGCTAAAAGTCGTCGTTTTTGAAATAAAGGGAAAAAACTATTCCTGCTGGGGTAACGTTGTTCCAGCAGGAAAATTCTAAACGAACGATCGGAATGAGAAATAATGTGCATAGGCAGAGAGCTTATAGTTGTGCAAAAATGTGCGCCGAAAATATAATTGGTGCGTCATCAGGTTTTCGAGATATTGCATTTCTTGCTGGGGTAACGTTTTGCAGAATCGTGTATCTCTAAAACTATTGTACTTGCACCTTTAGAATAAACATACACGAGTAACTCTTGATTTGTGCGTATTTGTGCCGGAATAAGATTTAAGAAAACATTTATAATTTTCAAGTAAATGCGCTTTTTTGAAAACCCTGAAAAAATCGCTTCGCCTAAATGAGAAAACGTATAAGCTCGCTGAAAACTGTATCCAGTCCATCTTGACGCTTGTAACCATAAAAAGTTTCAAAAGCAGACATGCTTGCGTTATAGAATAATATTGCTAAAAGTCAAAACGGCTTAACCCAAGATAAGTAGGTGTAAACCACAAGTGTGTGCGTTTAGTAAAAAATATATACCTAGTGAAAATATTCAGCTTGGAATTTTTCGCATTAAGTAGATTTAAACAAAAAACTAAACATGTAAACAAAGGCTGGTTATCCGACCAAATTCAAATGACTACGAAAAAGCGACTGATTCATACATATCGATGACCTTCTTCTTCAGCTGAAAAACGCTTTTGCTTGAAAATTATAAATATTTTCTTAAATCTAATTCCGGCACAAATCAAGAGGTACCCATGTATGTTTATTCTACAGGCGCACCTACAATGGTTTTAGAGGTACACGATTCTGCAAAACGTTACCCCAGCAGGAAATGGAATATCTCGAAAACCTGATGACGCACCAATTATATTTTCGGCGCACATTTTTGCACAACTATAAGCTCTCTGCCCATGCACTTTATTTCTCATTCCGATCATTCGTTTAGAATTTTCCTGCTGGAACAACGTTACCCCAGCAGGAATCGTTTTTTCAAAAACGACGACACGCACTTATTTTTTATTTGGCGTACATTCACAGCAGATTACGCTCTAATTATACGTTTTACTCATATCACTCTAGGAGTCACTTTCCTGTTGGGGTAACGTACACGAACCGCGCGGCCACGGAGATCTTTAAAACTAAGCGTTGCAGAGACCTGAAATTTTGACAGATAACAGATTGAATTTGTAAAATATAGAAAAATATCCTAGGTTTATATTTTAGGAGCTGTAAGACTAAAACCCCATGGCCACGCCATTGCAATGGTGAAAAACACGTTATCGCCGATATCTCGTTGAAAAAGCAACGCAGAGGTTTGAAGTTTTTTGTAAAACCTAGATTTGAATTTGTCAAAATATGTAAAAATACCTACACGAAAAATACTTATACTCTGAATTAACCAAGGGACTAACAAGGCAGATTCAGAATATTCGCGAGACTGTAGATAACGTTTTCGAAAAGGCAAAAAAAGTTTGTACTTGAATGTGAAAATATATAATATCAGTTTTAAAAAAATACGTGTGGCACTCGGGTACTGCCGCAGTAAAGCTATTGCATAGCATTTAATTTTTGAGAATTTAAGTCATTTTCTTTCACCTATTGTTCTTAAAATCTACTTTCTTTTCCCAAATAGTAAATGCAGATCACGGTCCACCCACAATAATAAACCCTTAACGCCACCCTCTAACAACCCCCTTATTATCATATTTTTTACCTTTTCCCCAAATAATAAATTTAAATAGTGACCCCTATTTATACCACAATAAGGTCGCTTTTTCAAAGTGACCCTTATTCCCACATACATAAAGTCAACATTGAACGCTTGGAATTTAAAATAGGATACGGATACAAATAAAGAACCTCAACTTCAACAGAACATAAAAATATTTCCTACATCCGTCATAATAAAAACTCTTATTTTAACTTGTCATTGCCAAGCGAATTTGAGCCTTTAAATTAAAAACGTTAAAAACTCGAAAACGTAGCGAGCCAAACCCCCATTTATTTCCGATTAATAAAACTCTAAAAAACATAACAAAAATATAAAGTGACCCTTATTTTATATTGAAATAAGGTCGCTTTTCTTTGACAAGCAAAAGTGACCCTTATTCTCATTAGCATAAGGTCTACATTGATCACCATTGTCACGTTTCGTTACGGAATTTCTGGATTCGGTCTCCTCGCTCAAGGCCCGCGGTAGAAGCTATGCAATAGCTTAAAAAAAATGATTTTTCTTCCAACATATTAGTTATATGTGCCACCAACACCCAAGTTACTTGTGCTTTATTTTATCATCCTGACTGAAATAAAGTAGGCATATACATAGCATTTAGCATTGCTCTAGGGTGCCTTTAATATATATAAAAAAAGAAGGGCGCAGTTATAGAAGCTCACACAGGGCGCAGAAAAGGCTATTTACGGCACTGGCGTTAGATGATCTGCAGTCTTCAGACGATGCTTTGAAATAACGGTATCTAGCTAAATATACCCCAAAGGATCTCAATGATTTCACATATTGTACAGTTGCGTAACAAAACTACACCAATTTTATTCCACTAGGAATCAATTTGCAAATAATTTTAATAGCCGCTGAATTTCACTAGAACAAAAACTCCGCAAACCACCATCTTACATTTAGTATTACCAGGCCCCCAAACATTTATAAGAAATACTCTTGCTCAGTATTAATTAATTATTTTTTAAATACAACGAATTGATTAATTATAGGAACTGTATAAATATTTAAATACGTTTCAAAGTCTATGAATCGTTCGTTTTGGTATAAAATAAAATATAAATTTTCCTACCAAACCCAAGGATTAATTGAGCTGTCAGGATGTCAGACAAGGACACACTACCAGCGGAATCCCTCTCGACAGGACCGCTTTTGATTAGCTCCCGCTTATAAGGAAATAGCTAACCTAGTTGTATGACAATAGATTTCATTTTAGCTAAACAAAATTTTTTGGTACACAGTCAGAAGAAATACGTGTAAGGTCTTTGATTATAGCAAAGACCTTATACTTCTTACTACTAGACTGTGCACTATGGCGCAAAAACCGGTCCACGTGAGAACGCTCCCGTTGGTAGTGTGTCTCTTTCTAATGAGGTGACCATGACCAAACAGAACACGAGACAAATGTGTGAGTCTATCTGGCAGGCCCCAACGAGATTTATCAACAGGTGATAGCTTTTCATAAAGACATTATTTTGTACTTAAAGAAAATAAATAAGATATATTTTGTACCTCGACAGTTTTTGATTGAATGACGTTTTCATGAAATGTCTAGCTAGCGGGCCCCTTATGATTATTTTTGTTGTTATTATACTTTCAGAACGCCCAATAGTGCTCGGAGTTAGAAACTATTATGTACCTTACAGATCCAAAATTTCGACTTTCTGTGAGCTAGACTTCAGAAGATATTCGTTATTTAAAAAGGGCCCGCTTGCTAAGAATCCCAAACGAGATCCGGCTACCCCAACAAATACCGACGACTAGACTGGACCTGGCAACGTACACACTCCGGACCGACGAAAAAATCACCGAACTCGAAGAGGAATTGAGCAGTTTACGATGGAGTATTAAAGGGTTATCTGAAGTTCGAAGAGAGGGGAGAACTCAATAATCCTCAAATCCCAAGCAAGTCTCCTCAAGTCGCATTCTTCAAGACCATCTTATAGATAGGAACAAAAAGCTCTCTGACCCTACTCTCAGGCTCATGAAGGAGAGGCGTTAGACAACCCTGCAGTCTTCAGACGGTGCTTTGAAAAACCGGCAGCTAAATATTCCTCAAAAGATCTCTATGATTTCACATATTGTCCAGTTGCGTAGACAGTTGAGAAATAAAACTACACCAATTGTACACTAGGAATCAATTTGCAAATAATATTAACAGCCGCTGAATTTCACTCGAACAAAGTCCGCCAAAAATTTCGCAAACCACCACCCTACATTTAGTATTACCAGGCCCAAATATTTAAAAGTACTACTTTTACTCAGTAATAATGAATATTTTTTAAAATACATCGAATTGATTAAATCTAGGAACTGTAGAAATATTTAAATATGTTTCTAGAAATATTTAAATACGTGTCAAAGTCTATGAATTGTTCGTTTTGGTATAACACAAAAATAAAAATATAAAATTTTCTACCAAACCCAATGATTAGTTGAGCTAGCAAGAGGTCAGACAAGGACACACTACCAGCGGAAACCCTCTCGCCAGGACAGCTTTTGGTTAGCTACCGCTTATAAGGAAATAGGTAACCTAGGTGTATGATAATAGATTTAATTTTAGCTAAACAAAAAAATTTGGTACACAGTCTAGTAGTAAGAAATGCGTATAATGTCTTTGGATTATAGTATCCATTGAGGAAATTTGACAGTTTGTGGTAATGTGCTGTTATTTGTACCTACCACTGACCTCTAATAAACAAGTACGCTGGACTAAATATACTACATGAAATGACAGTTGATTTTTATGTCGAAGCGCCCCGCTCGAGCGTCTCAGGAACTAAAATTGAAAATTCAGGAAAAAATATTGAAGAATTTCTTTCTAATGAGGTGACCATGACCAAACAGAACACGGGACAAATTGACTGTAAAAACGATAGTGTAAGTATCCCGATATATTGATGCTACTTAACTGCGCTACCTAAACCTACCTAATTTATAATTAGTAAAAAAATAATGTTTATATTTTTTGTTATCTACATCACTAACCGTAAAGAATTTCACCATCCCATGTTTGCCCGTGGGTATCGTAAGAGGCGACTAAGGGAAAAACCAGAGAATGGGCAGCAGCGTTCTCTGTGCATTTGTCAAAACCATACTGCGATCGCCAACCCGCCTGCAAAGCACTTCCCATGAATAGCACAAATAAAACATAGCCCCTATTGCCCGGCAGCCTGTACCCTCGACTACAGTAACGGTCGAGGTTACGGTATGGCAAGAGGTGCTAAGAATTCCGGACGAGATCCGGCTACCCCAACAAATACCGACGACTGGACCTGGGCAACGTACAACACGCGCACACTCCGGACCGACGAAAAAAACACCGAACTCGAAGAGGAATTGAGCAGTTTACGATGGAGTATTAAAGGGTTATCAGAAGTTCGAAGAGAGGGGGAGGACTCAATAATCCTCAAATCCCATGTCTCTTCAGGTTTCATTCTTCAAGACCATCGTATAGATTGGAACAAAAAGCTCACAGATCCTACTCTCAAGCTCATGAAGGAGAGGATTTAGATGACCCTGCAGTCTTCTGACGGTGCTTTGAAATACCGGCAGCTAAATATACCTCAAAGGATCTCTATGATTTCACATATTGTCCAGTTGCGTATACAGTTGAGAAATAAAACTACACCAATTGTATTCCACTAGGAATAAATTTGCAAATAATATTAACAGCCGCTAAATTTCACTCGAACAAAGTCCGCCAATAAATTCCGCATACCACCATCCTACATTTAGTATTACCAGGCCCAAACATTTAAAAGTACTACTCTTACTTAGTATTAATGAATATTTTTTAAAAAACAACGGATTGATTAAATATAGGAACTCTAGAAATATTTATATACGTTTCTAGAAATATTTAAATACGTGTCAAAGTCTATGAATTGTTCGATTTGGTATAACATAAAAAGAAAATATAATATTTTCTACCATTTCTACCAACCCCAATGATTAGTTGAGCTAGCAAGCAAGAGGTCAGACAAGGACACACTACCAGCGGAAACCCTCTCGCCAGGACCGCTTTTGGTTAGCTACCGCTTATAAGGAAATAGCTAACCTTAGCGTATGGTGATAGATTTCATTTTAGCCAAACAAAAAATTTTGGTACACAGTCTAGTAGTAAGAAGTATAAGGTCTTTGGTATAGAGGTCAGTGGTACCTAGGGGAGAGTGGGTAACAGTCGATTGCGGGGTACAGTGGAAAATCCCTACTAATATTATAAATGCGAAAGTAACTCTGTCTGTCTGTCTTTGCTTCACGCCTAAACTACTGAACCGATTTGTGTGAAATTTGGTACAGACAAAGTTTGGAACTTGAGAATGGACATAGGATAGTTTTTATTACAAAAAATAAAAAATAAAATAAAATTTATTCCGGACATACAGCGCCATCTATTGGTCAAGAGTCGGCATCAGAAGTCACTATTCCACGCGAACGAAGTCGCGGGCAAAAGCTAGTTCACTATAACTCAATATGTGTTACACTCACGTACACATACAAACTTGTTCTTGCCGCCTTTGACTCCGTTCAGTAGCCGGTAACGAAACTAGTTTTTTTACGAGGTTTTAAAATTAGTTTAATTTCTAAGTGAATAAGAAATGTGTGTTTTTGTTTTGTCGTACGCTTGTTATATACTAAATCTGATGTAAAATATGTTGTTTTGTCCTTAAGATAGATCGTATTTTTTTTTGTTAATGTTATTTTTCTGTAACGGCCAATGGGATTGCCCTGTGCGATAAGACCGCCCATTGTATAAAGAATATAATAAATAAATAAAATATATATAAATAATAAATGGGTCACACTGAATTATTTAGTATTGGGTCACAGTGGACTGCTGATCCAAGGTGACCCGTGAAGCTGAAGTTCGGCAGTAAACGATATTTGAAGATAAAGATGATTATGAGACGAAATTCCAAAAAATAACATGCAGTTCATAGTTTGCCAAATGAAGGTGCCAAATGAAGGTGAATTTATTATGGTGGAATTCCAAGTTAAAGGGTAAATAAAATATTATACCTATTGCCAAAGTTATAGGAGAACGGGAAAACAAGATGGAGGCTAAAATCCTATATTAATTAAACTGTGATTGTTAATTTTTTCTACGACTATTTTGATGTAAAAGACTGTCTATTATAAATAGTTTTTTACTCAAACAATTATATAAATACAATTGAAGATACTAAAAAAAAACAAGCCTGTATACAAATACAAAGGGGAGAGGGAAAAGGCCTCATTGTGCATCAAATAATCGTACTTACCACTGTCAATGGGAAACGTGCCCGAACGCTAGCAGCATTGTAATAGTTTTTTTTTTTTTTTTTAATCTATTATAGGCTCGCGCTTGACCACTATCTCACCTGATGTAAAAATAAATAGTACAAATGAAGAAGTAATATTATTATGGAAATTTTTAGGTCTAAGAAAATCTATATTTATGTTCAATAAAGCGTGATTATAAATTTTTCTTAGACTATTTTAATGTCAAAGACTGTTTATTAGTACAAATATAAAGTAATAATATGGAAATTGCTGTCTTTTACTGATTCTAATTAAATAAATCCAGTCTGCCCTAGTCGATTCACTGCCACCCATGCATTGATCCAAAGTGACCTATGCACATGTCAAACTGAATCATTTCCCATTTTATTTTAAAGTGGCTATATCTTGTAATTTTATATAATACACGCCATTAATTGCCTTTTTCTTTAAAGATTAGATACTCAGTTTATGATTAAATATCAGAGATCATTTAGCCATAAACTTCGGAGTAGGTAGCATTACTTTAAAAAAAAGTGATTCACTGTTACCCACTCTCCACTACCCATTCCATTTTGACCGCGCGCTTACTAGAGGGCGCTAGGGCAATGATTGTACATGCCTACATGGGCTAGAGACGCCTCTGGCGCCTATCGACGCCCGGCTGCTCTTCTGGTACGGATGGAGTGAGAGGTATACTCTTTCTGACGAGGCAGACTCCTTTGCATGCATCATCTTGCAAAGAGGTTAGAGCATCCCACGCATTCACGCCTCCGACCATGGACTGAACGACCGGAAGCGAGAGATCGGGCACCCAGTGCCGCAACGAGCTGAGTACTCCTAGCGGATGTTTGAACTGGAAGGTAGATAACGGAACCCACGTATGGCTTCTAGTATAAGCCTTTTTCAGGTGGGCTCAAAGATGTCTTAACGACTCTTATTTTCTAATATTCAAAAATACGATTTACATTCCTATAAGCTATTGGGGCCCTAGGCAAAGGCTCTCTGGCGTGAATGGCAATTTCGTGCCATTTACAGACACTGCCAACGCATTTGAAATTCCTTGTCTTCTGTCTACCATTTTCTCCAAGTTGAATTCAATGATATTTGGCTCTGTAGCCAAAGAGGAATAGGTAAGTAAATAAAATAAAAGCTTGCATATAATAAAGCTGTATATTGAATTATAATAATAAAAGGTCTCGTCTGTACACATAACACATTTATACACGACAACTATCCGCTAAATCGTTATTAGAAGAAATATTATAATACCATATCCTAAAATACATGAATTACAACAGGCTTAATTATATAAAGTAATAATACAATTATTGCATTTAACTAGTATCACCATTAAACGATTCGTTCAACCCAATTAAATCTTTTAGTAAATAAATTCACAACATTAATTAATTTAAAATAAACCAATGATGCTATATTTAAAATAATTTCACAACAAATACTTAACATCTATTTATGGCAACATTTAAAAACGCAATTTAAAATGCAAACACCTCATAAAACTGTAAAAATTGTAAGTGGCATTGATTACTAAACTATTGTAAAATTAATTATCTGTTCCGTAACATCTAAGCTAAGCATTATACGCTACTTGGTCAGACGAAAATATAGGTGTACAATTCACTGCAAGTTTACGATTTAGTTACAAAACTACAAAATTTGAGCTTTCGAAATACTGTTAGATAAATGTGAATGCTTCCAAAGTTACAATTATACTCCTAGCGGCCGCTAGCCCGCGAATATGAGCTCCTACTTTATCATAAACTGCCCTTACGTAAGGCTACATACATACTAGACTACAACCAATCTTTGTCGATATGTAACTGTTCATTTAATTGCATTTGAAAATAAATCACAACCGTTCAGCTAATTGAGAACACCTTTTGGCACGCTCGGACTATTACAATTTTTGTTTTAAATTACCAAAGTGGACTAGCAACGATCGAATACGAAACGAATACTGATTAATGTTACATTAGAGGTTATAAAAATGTTATGCAGCAGTCACATAGTTCTAGTTCATAGTTGGGGAAGTTTGAAAAACCATGCTTTCCTCGAGTTCAACCTCATTTGCTTTACCCTGACACTAATCAAGGCAGCTCTCTTTTGAAGGCAATTTTACCATCCAATTCATTAGTCTAAATACTTGGCCCGAATAGCCTTGCGGTCATTGTATCAGTGATGACCGCGTAATAATTCTTCCATAGGCTTGCCATCTAGCAACTGCCACTAACTATTTAAAAACATTCGTCTATTTTATCCTACCCTAGTAGATCAGGCGAGGGCGTCGTTCGGAACACATCGAGCGAAGGCGAAGTCGAACGAGTTAAGTCGGGACACGGCGTATTCGTCCGCGTCATTGACTCGAACCGCTCTCTCATAGCGGCCACATGACCGGCAATAGGCACGACCTCTTTCTTTTCCTCTTTATCCTTAACTTCGGGCGGTGCCTCCTCATCTACAGTGGGCTTTTCGGGCAAGTCCAAATCGGAAAGCAAAGACACTTCGGAAGACGCTGTGAAATACATTTCACTGGTTGGTTCGTACGCTGCGTTTGCGGGTTCTGTGTCGGACGGGAACGTGTCCGTCTCGTCGGTGGGCGGCGACACCGGCGCGTCGCTCCAGCGCTCGGCGCGGTACGCCTCTATCGTCCTTATCGACACTTCTGACGGACTTATCAGCTCTGTGTCGCATTCTACGACTTCCGCCATGTAAGTTTCAACGTCGACCACACTGATGGTCTCAGCTACACTGACTGTGTTGCTACTAACCCTATTTTCTATTTCTACATTATCTTCTTCAGGCGAGTCGTCTGCGACTTCATCGTAAGTGGAAGTTCTCATCGTTTCACATAGTCTGTTGATGGCGTCGAACACGTCCTTCAGGTCGCTGACGTCATCAGTGGACATCATGGGTTCTTCTATGGGCAGTATGTCTCGGTCTGCGGCGGGTTCTTGTACGCAGGCGGGGAGGAGGGTGGCGGCGAGTGCGTTGGCGGGGCACAGTAGTGCGTGCGCCACTGACAGCAGCGCGTGTGCGGGGGCGGAGGCGGGCACCAGGTGTGCGGTGCTGCCCGAGCGCGCGGGGGGCGCGTGCCGGCCGCGGGGGGCGGGCGTAGGAGCCACTTGTGTTGTTGGGGCTGGGGTGGGCTGTGCGGTCAATACTGCCTGCACAGTGGTCGTGGTCGTATCTTGGGCGGTCGCAGGTTGCGGGGGGGCGGGCGCCCCCCGGGCTCGCTAGCAGGCACTGGAGGTGCGCGTCCAGCCCTCCAGCGGGACCGACAGCGGCGGCGGCGGCGCCTGCGCCTTGCTCACTGTCACACACACAACGAACGTTAGATACAGTCAAGGACATAAGACACATAGCCTAAGTTATCACCAGTTCTCTCAGAAAATATACTTCGTTCACAGATAGGTTTGAAGGTCTAGACACACACACAAGAGTTAAGATAAAACATAACATTCCCGGAAAGGTAGAGGTGCACCTATAGTACACTCAAATTTCGCCAATTATGTTTAAGTTGTCGGCACGTAACTTGGCAAGAGTCGTTTGATGCGCACAAGTCTTTTTCTAGGTATCTTTGGTTACCAGGCGGGACGCGGGGGACGTTTAGCACCGTTCCGAGCGCGCGATTGGTTGATTAGATGATACAAGGATCGACCGACCAATCGCGTCGTGTTCCGTTTGCTCTATATGGTGGTTGGTCAATTCGGCACGACGCCAACACCTTGCCAAGTTACATGCCGGGGACTATAATTGGTGACAAGTCTATTGCTAGATAAAGATAAATGAGATTGGTAATCCCAGCAAGAACTTAGAATAGTATGATAATGAATTTTAATATTATTGCAGGTGTCTGTCTAAACCCCCCATTTCCCAAAAGAACAGATGCTAAATGTATGTGTATTATACAGTTTGTTATTAGTTATTCTTTTTCGCAGCATGTTTTAAAAGTAGTCACAAAGTTCTAAACACATTTTCAGTATAATTAATTCTTCTCTAATATTTTCTAGGTATTATTAGCTACAGAAATACGTTGGAAACAATATTTTTATGATTTTGTTAGAGGATACCAAATCCAGTTCCTTATTGCATGCAAAATGTACAACCCTTGCCAGAAGTGCCTTGTGTAATTCAAAAACATTGCAACAAAACTGACTTTATTTTAGTTTAGTTTTTATTTTAACTTTATTTAAAACAAATTTATTTGACTTATCACAAAGCACACTTCAAATACGCCCAGTACATCACTGCATACATTACTACTTATAGAAATGGTAATTTCACAGTACACTGGGCGTATTTTATTTTGGCACAGATTGACCGGACAGCTGAATAAACCCGAAGGCAAGAAACCAACCTGCTACCTTCTCGATAAAAGAGCTATATCAGGCAACCGCTTGATAACTTGGTATGACCAACATTTATTACCATTGAATAACCAGTCTATACCCCGAATTCTCAAAAGACTCGCACAAAGAGTGAAAAAGTGCCAGTTACGTGAATTGAATATTTGAAGGTAGGTCTTTCAAACTCTATTTTATTGCCAAATTTTGACAGTTTATCACGCGAAATTAGAGTTTGACAAGTTACAACATCATCTTCAGAAATCGGAGAACAGACAGCAAGACATTCGACAGCACCACAAAAATTGTTTAGCATTCGAGAATTTGACCACATACCATGCAATAATTTTTAGTAAAGATGTTCATGCAAAATGCTCGTGCAGTGTTAAAATGATATACACATAAAGAATGGAAAACATGCTTGAAATAATAATTATGAACTTACCCATTTGACATGCAAGTCATACGGTTGTAGACCACATACACTTTTACTTAGTACCTTGACTACAAGATTGGATGCGAAATAGTTCTCGAGTTTCTTAATGAGAGAAACTACTGATATTTGTAACTGAGCCTGAAGAAGTTGGATAAGAAGGGCTATAGTTAATTCGAGTTAAGAAAATAGTGAGTCATCGTTTTCAGCCGACCTCTCGACCAATCGGGTCGCAACAAATTAGAAAGCTTGCGACCCGATTGGTTGAGGAGCCGGCTGACAACGATGACTCACTATTTTCTTAACGCGAATGAACTATAGTGGCATATTTTATGTTTTCTTAAGGTAAAATCTTTTATAAATGTGCTATTTTCTACTCAGTTATACAGAAAGAATCTATACTTGGTGCAAAAATAATAATCATATATATGGAAGTAAAAATGAAGTTTATAGCATCATCATTAGTACCCTTGTGCAGTGTAATTCCACTGAGTACATTAATTGCATTTCATATTTCTTAAAAAACTGTAATTAATACGAATAATCTGTTGAAAACAGTCACAAGGAGCATGTTAACAGCTATATAAAACTATCTGTGTATTAAGTTTTCTACAGTCTTCTTCCTAGCTAATAATCCATTCAGGTGGGGGTCTATATCCCACGCTTGGTAACACGGGCGGGAGAGGAGTCTTAGGTTTTCGTCACAATGTCAATATCCTCTAGGGATATCTCGCACTTTTTCGAGCTATATTCAAAAATGGCACGCACTCTTACACGAGCCATATTATTATTTTTTTAATTTTCTGTTTGCAAAAAATATTTAAAACCTATTTAAGAATTACTACGTGAAGGAGAAGCGAGAACACTCTATTTTTCAATATACCAATATTACTTATGCCAATATATTACGGGTGGTCACCGAGGCGGGAGGGGGTTAAAAAATTGGAAAAAATGGGTCATGAAGTACGGATACGTTAACCAATTTGATTTGACCGGTAGAGAATGCCTAAGGCACGTCTGATATTGTACTTTTTGTGCATCAAGTCTAAATAAATGACTTGATATTGAGTAAACTCTAGTTTTATTTTTCTCTATTTGCGAAGTAAAAAAGTTAAACCTACTTATTTTATTAGGGAGTCTTAGTTAAAAGTTATAACTACAGAACGAACGCCGACGTACACAAACAAGCAGATACGACACGACACAAATGTTAGGACAATAATAAAATACAGGACAACTGATTGGTAATTATTACTCTTTTATTATCGAAAAAATAATAATATTATAAATACTATGAGCGTCGTACACATCACTATCACAATACCGGTTGCGTTTCAATACAAAAAGCGTAACTGTTGGTCCGACAGTAAATTTCTTAACTGCGAGATTTAAAAAATGTATGAACATCAGACGCATGCGACAAAATTTAATGGAAGTCATGTGGAAATAAAACTAATCATGCGTAAACACAGTCAGTGTGTCGTTTCGGCGCGAGATAATTTGACGGCGAATTTTTTTTCGCCTGGGAATGTTAGCTGGGACGAGCTTGAGGCTATATATTACTAAAAATATTTGCATAAGGCTGAATTTTCAACAAAACATGAGGCGCATTTTTCATCTAAATAAGCATTCTAAATACCGTGAAGTTTATCTTTCGCAAGTTCGCAACACAAAGCCAACTTCGCAAGTTAGCAGTTAAGCAATTTACTGAGCAGCTTTCGAGTGAAATAAAATGGGTATGAAGCGATACAGGTACAATAATAGCATAAAAAATCTGCAATGGCACCTCACTATATTTAAAAAAAGAGAATCACAACATAGTTCTTCCTAACCTTCCAACATCGCTACATCGTGCAAGCATTTGATACACGAACAACCGATCCAGTATGTATAAACTAAATTATAATATAATAATAAAAATATAATTAAATATAAATATTTTTAGAGCCCCTTCACACTAGCGTTTGTCCAGCGTAGGCGTATGATGAACGTATGCGCAGCGCAGACGCCGCGTTTCCTCTGCAGTTAATTGAACGCTGCACTATCGCGACTTGTGCGCTGCGCATACGTTCATCGAACCCCTACGCTGGACAAACGCTGGTGTGAAGGGGCCCTTAATGACTCAACGCGATACATTGGTAGAAGTCCTAACGTACTACTCCATGAAAAAAAAAACTAGACAACTATCAATAGCGTAAAAATAATCATCAAAGGATAAATTTGACATTAATGTTTTCAGATTAAATAATTAATAAACAGTTTTTTTTATCCAAAAACATCAATATCAATTGTACTAAGAAGTACATATTTTTCGACAAGTGACAGTTATCTAGTGTTATTTGAGAAGTACAATTTAATAACTAAATAATGAACAATACACTCTGTGTATAAATTAAGAGGCTTACATAATATACGAATATAATTTGGTATTAAATCGCATGGTTCAAACGATAAGTGATATTGATAACGAATGATTTGCATTGTTGTATGTGGAGTGTGGTGAATCGAAATACTGACTCAACTTCTAAGCATTTACATTAAGATCTATTCGGTCTAATTAAATTTGGACCAGATCTTGTATCGGTCGAGGATCTATCGAATGAGAGACTGTTGATTATAATTCAAAGAATATGAACTACTATTACTACTTCATATAAAATATTTTAAACCAAAAATTTTAATATCTCAGGGAGATATTATTTGACTTTTCTATATCAACATGTCGCGATTGACCGATAAAAGTATTTAGCTTAACAAACATGTTGGAACAAGTAAGATTTTATCAAGTCCTAGTATTTTATATTGTTACTGTATTGCTTGATTGCCGAAGAATATGTAGCGCAGTATATTACACGTTTTTATTTTATAGTTAAGTCAGTATTTAAATAAAAATATCACTCGTTAAGTTAGTAGCATGGAACACTAATGATATCAATGTGATGTCCACGACCATGATTTGAAATATTGCATTAAAACTAAAACCAACCAAATATCCAATGTTCCTGGAATGACATATTAAATGCGAACTTTTTGGAAAATGCTCACTGTACCTTTTACTAAAAAAAAAAGTACTATAAAAAGAACAATTTTGGAAACATAACATTACTTGTAAGCATAGAGTTTAACTAACTATACTACGATGTGCAGTGTCTAGCAAAATTATAGTTCAGTACAAATAAATATATAGCGCGCATTTGTGACTTTGTATTGTGCAAAAGGCACACTAAAAATAACTCTGTCTGTAATGTCAATTCATGCTAATATCGATAAATCTTCGCTTTAGTAAAATGCATTGTATTTTAATTTTTACTTCATTAGTTAACTGGTAGACGGTCTAAGAAATCAATCAATCAAAATTCATTTATTTATTTCATCTGATGAATTATCTCAGAGAAATAATATTGGAGCGAAAACATATCCTCATAAAAGGGATGCCCAATTATGTATCGAGTTTCGAGACTACAAATCAGCAATTGCGCGCTTCCATTAATCCAATTTCAGTCTCCATAAAGACACTTAACCAAGTCATGCGGTCATGCACGTAAAAATAAACATTTTAATAACAAAAATAATACTTTATCATAATAATATTATAACAATATAAATCTTCGAGACGAAGTTTCGTAAAATAATCATGACTATAATAATTTTACTTAGATATTATGCATGTCAATTTTGACTTGTACCTATTGCACTTAAAGATAAGCGTATAACTAGATAAACTACGTTAATATAATATGACTAAGTAGAGCATGCGTTGTGCGTTTTGCTCTATAAATATCTAAAAGAAAAAGATATCGATACTATTTGTAATCTTTGTTTTTAAGCAGTATCGATCCTCGATCGGTAATATCGATGTTTGAAATGCACATCTCTATTTAGTAGCAATTTTACTTATTTGTAACAATTGCACATGTTGTCAAACAAAATCAATTGTACTGTAGTACAATTAAGTATTTGAATTTTAGGACTATTCCTATTATGATAATGACATTTATTTATTAATAATATGCCACTATGTGTTTTGATCGCATTTTCGTTATTTGCTCTATATCAGCGAAATACTTATTTGATGAGTCAACACTTTCAAACAGGAGCAAATGGAACTGACGGCACCATTTTGAATTCTTATTATATTGATCGAATAACCTCTACTTTGGAAGTTTAGATAAATAGATTAAACTGTCTCTATAAAACATTCAACTCGCTACAACATCAACAGCAATGATCTATTTTGACTTATCAAACATAAATCCTCTCCCATCCAAAAAATCTGACGTACCGGACCGTTCATAAAAATCTGAACGACCGTTCAAAAAAGTCTGACCAATGGTTCAAAAATCTGACCGGCCGTTAAAATCTGAACGACCGTTCAAAAAATCTGACCGACCATTCAAAAATTTGACCGACGCTATTTTTTTTTGTTCGGTCGTTCAGAATTGAATTTCCACTGGCGCCGTCCTAGTGCATTCCCAAAGGATCCCTCGTCCGTTCACGCGTACTTACCGGCGACGGTGGCACTGCTGTAGCCCTTGGCGATGCGCATGAAGGGCTCGGGCTCCGGGAAGCGCGACGGGTGCTGGAACAGGTCGGCGAAGCGCGCCTCCAGGTCCAGCGAGCGCATGGACGAGCCGCGCACGGGCGGCTGCGGGGCTGTGCCCTCGTCGCCGTTTATACTCTGGACATTACCAAATTATACATTTAATCAAGTGTAAAACTGAATGACTAGGATCTTAAGGGATCTATGATTTTTTATCACTGTAGAAATAGCGCCTAGCAAATTATACATAAAAATAATAACAATCGCTTTCGCGCTTTCGTTGTTAGAATGTCACTTGTCCAGAACCTCACGATAATCTAGAGTTATATGATAAGACTCACTGCGAGATAGTTGAACAAGCTCAGGCTTGCCACTTTTTTTACCCTGTTTCCCAAATAGCCAAGATTAAAATTAATAGCAAAATGAATAGTATAAATAGAGAAAACTGCTCTCGATATGAACGCGCCCTTAGAGTCAACAACAACTAAGCATAAAACATAAAACTTTAGTGAGCATTTTTAGGCGGGCTATATAGTAATTGGTACGTGAGAGGAGTCACCCAAAAGGGCTCAGGGACACCCGTCATCCCACATCATAAGATATTCTTTCATTCGCGCATCTTTTAAAGGTTAAGCGGGAGGTAATACCTCACCTCCACCTACGAGACGAAGCCTGCGAAAGTCGAACCGGCAATAGTCCGGGGCAGGGTTGCCATCTCTAAAATCTGCCAACCAGGACAACGAGCGTGAAAACCCCGGATTTTGGAGCTTACAACCCGGATATTTATTTTCATAACTTTTGTAAACTAATTGTAGTTTTAACATATTTTTTTACAAAAAAATATAGAACCGCCTATTAATTAAAAACACTAAATAGTGAAAATAATTTCAATTTCGGCAGTTTGTGTTTATGGTTTCGTTTCTTCGATACCTTGGGATGATAAAACACTTTTGACGCGGGCGAAGCCGCTGGCAGAAGCTAGTGTACAATAAACAGACATGCAATCTCGGGTGATTTGCCGTAAGTTTTGAAGAGTTCAGTTGAATATCTCCGAATTTCTTCATCAGATCTTCGTCAAGTTTAACTGCGATTAATTCGGGATCATAACCTTCCAAACAAAAAGAAAGTCGGTCTACAATTGACGGAGAAATCGGTTCAAAATTGCCGTTGGTGATTTGAAGACTTTAAAATCCGGACTACAAATAAAATATTACAAATAAAACCCCGGCCGGACGCTCCCCGGACGCCTTCTAAACTAGCAAATCCGGGGAAACTCGGACGGGTGGCAACCCTAGTCCGTGATGGTCAGGATGGCTGGACCAAGAGAGATTTTGGAGGTTTGAGCAATACCAAACTTTTATACCTATTTTATACTATTTGGTACCAGACATCAAATTACTAGTACCTCACTAAAGAGGGAAAAGTATTACGAGGAAAGTGGCCAGCCATTCTGACTTCAGGATGGCTGGACCAAACCGGTTTCACCTAATTGTAGGCGTTATAACTAGATCATCTTTTCATTAAAATATAGTACCTCATCAGTACCTCAACATATGTTTTTCTTATATTTTTTCGATAAGCCATAAATAAGTTACACCTACAAGAAGAAGAACTCGCAATTGCCCGATTTTTTCAAAGCCAGTAGATACTTTACAACGAAACTAAACATGTTTAAAATAAATAAATAGGAATCTATAAATATAACAAAAATAAAAACCGGCCAAGTGCGAGTCGGACTCGCGCACGAAGCGTTCTGTACCATTATCTATAAAAACGGCAAAAATAATCACTTTTGTTGTATGGGAGCCCCCCTAACTATTAAACTAACTAAACCCCTCCCCCCTTAACTATTGAATTATTCAATTTTTTTGTATTTGTTGTTATATCGGCGACATAAATAAATGATCTGTGAAAATTTCAACTGTTTAACTATCTCGGTTCATGAGATAGTCTGGTGACAGACGGACAGACAGACTGACTGGCGGACAGCGGAGTCTTATTAATAAGGTTCTTTTACCCTTTGGGTACGAACTCTAAAAAACTGCTTTTACATATACAAGTTAATACCTACTCGACCAAAAAAAAGAAATAGTTTTTTTTTTGGGGTTTCTGAGTTGGTACCTGAAAATCTTCATATTCATGGGCAGAAACACACTGTGATTTAGATAATGATTTAAAAATTGTCCTGTATTTACTGCTCATTAGTTAATACAATGGTATCCTTACTTCTGCAAAACTTCTGTTATCTAAGTTTTTAAGTAGTATTACTCAACATAATTAATTATTCATTATTATTAGATAGCATTTATTTTTGCATTTGACATTCAACTTTCAACTCAAGTTAAATTTGATTTAGATAGTAAAACACAGTCAAACATTATTTCGAAGAAAAATGTGGGTATACGTAAAATATTTGTATCTGTTTTCATAATTATGACAATCATTAGTATTAAACAGTACAAGCACAACAGTAGTAACAGTATTAAACAGTTGAGATTTTCACAGATGATGTATTTCTGTTGCCGCTATAACAACAAATACAAAAAAATAGAATAAAACAAATATTAAGGGTGGCTCCCATACAACAAAACTGATTATTTTTGCCGTTTTTATAGATAATGGTACAGAACGCTTCGTGCGCGAGTCCGACTCGCACTTGGCCGGTTTTTATTTTTGTTATATTTATAGATTCCTATTTATTTATTTTAAACATGTTTAGTTTCGTTATAAAGTAACTACTGGCTTTGAAAAAATCGGGCAATTGCGAGTTCTTCTTCTTGTAGGTGTAACTTATTTATGGCTTATCGAAAAAATATAAGAAAAACATATGTTGAGGTACTGATGAGGTACTATATTTTAATGAAAAGATGATCTAGTTATAACGCCTACAATTAGGTGAAACCGGTTTGGTCCAGCCATCCTGAAGTCAGAATGGCTGGCCACTTTCCTCGTAATACTTTTCCCTCTTTAGCGAGGTACTAGTAATTTGATGTCTGGTACCAAATAGTATAAAATAGGTATAAAAGCTTGGTATTGCTCAAACCTCCAAAATCTCTCTTGGTCCAGCCATCCTGACCATCACCTCTAGTCCGGGGCAGCGGAAGTTACACACACACACACACACCCGCAGCGCCAGACGCTTGTGTGCGAGGGAACACTAAGATCCTTTTAGTTAGTAAGAGTCTGGCAGACTCCATCCCAGACCAATGGACATCATCATCAAAATAGTAGTTGATATTAGTAACTTACACTTACAGACTGTCGGTGGTGCGGCGGCGGTGGCGGAGGCGGCTGGTTGGCGTGCCGGGCCGGGGGGGGCGGCGGCGGAGCGCCCGGGGGCGGCGGCGGGCACACTCCAGGGGGGCGCATGCCGCGCGGTGCTCGCAGTGTGCCTGGAAAGGGATCAAATCATATTAAAACTTGTGCTAATGAATGTCTAAAGGAATGTTTAATTTCTTGAAAAAACGAGCCTGTCAATGGAGGTCCAATGTGGGGTGATGGTGATGGCTTATTTCATTTATTAACATTAAAAGCCATACACAAAACGGTTGGACGGAAGTTTGTGTTATTGATGTAAGGCTACCACCTCCTTACTTTTTTCCTCAGATAAAGTTATCTCGTTTTGGTAAAATGGGTATTCGAATAGAATAGATAGCAAAAATTTCAAAAATCTATCTTACCGAAATGTGAAGCCGGATTCTTGGTACCAATAGGCGGGTTGAGAGGCGCGGGCGGCAGGTTGAACGGGCGTCCTCCACCAGTCTGTGGTGACGACGGCGACGTTGGCGGAGATCTACAGATATTACAACAAATAGATTACAATAAAGCTAATATGTCTGCAAAACTGTTAAAAAAACGACAATTTCAAAACCTTGCGCTTATATGCTGACTTTTTGCGATATGTGAAAAAGATGATGCAGCGAAACGATGGTGATGTAATCAATGTTCGTTCCTAAGGAATACCTTGAACTGGATACATCACCATCAGATTTCAGACAGAGAAAAATTATAATTCTATTTAGTCCATCAGTGAGATTATCAAATAATATTGGACACGTATTTTTTGCTTTAGCAAATCAATAAAAAATTACAAAGTTAAAGCGCATCAAAGTTCAGTAGTGGGGGCTTGTGACGTCACTAAAGCAATATAATGTGTACTAGCGGCGTGACGTCACACGATATTTCACCGCATTATATCGTCGTCACTTTATGTATACGTGTCAAAAGAAAAAATACTCGTACGTGTCCAATATTATTTATTAATCTACCTGACGAACAAAAAACTAATTTTCAGTAAACTACCCTATTGTCATTAAATCCATTTTCACTGCAGACTACAGATTTATTCAAAGAAAAACTTATCACTTTATATAACGTTAACGTAACGAACGTTAACGTTAACTTTAACGTTGCCTCAGACTAGGAATTTATCCTTAACGATAGCGGCGACTGCGAACATTAAAGTCACATACACAAGCAGCCAGATCCGGAACAACTATCTGTTGACCATGTAAGTATTTGTTCCGTGCAGGTATCTAACCGGCGACACGAAGCAGCCAATCGCCCAGCCGCTGCGCCAACCGCGCCGTTAAATCTATCGTCCATTCCATACTGCCATATACTTTCCAACTCACCTAGGCACCCTCATACTCTGAGTCCTGCCGGCAATCTTCCCATTCATAATCAGCTTCTTAGGCGGTGGCGAAGGCCTGGTATCGTTGGGAGGCGCCGGGGCCAGCTGCGGAGGCTTCGGCGCCAGGTTGGGCTTGCCGTGGCTGATTCGCGTGGGACGCTCGCACAGGTCTGATGTGGAGAGAGAGGATGCTGGCGCGGGGGATTGCGGCGCGGAGGATAAGGAGGTCATGCTACCACCTGGAATTGTGAACAGGTTAATTAATAATTATTTATAAACGATTGGATTGCCTTATTTGTCTAGTGATTGCAAACGCAACTGCTGAGCTCTCCCCTATTATAGGGGGGGGGATTTAATCATAACATAACTGACGTATTTTCTTCATCATCAGCCTTTTTACCCGACTGCCGAAGGAGGGTAATGTGTTTATCAGTATGTATGTAAGTATGTATGTTTGTTCCTATGTGGCGTTCTAGAGACCAAACGTGTTGGCCGATTTTGATGATTCTTACGTCAATCGATTCGTCTTAACCCTGCGAGTGTCATAGCCTATATAAAAATTGGATAAGAAAAAAATGGCGGATTTTGGGCGCCATTTTGTGAAGGTTTTTTTTTTTTCTTCATAACCCATCGTGTGGGGTATCAAAATAAAGGGTTTTAAGAGGTGAATTCAAAAACATATAACACCTATATGTTTAAATGTAACTAAATAAAAAATATAACTAAAAAGTTGTAAATAAAACAAGTTAATTAAAAAAATCAAAAAACCCGACTGCTTAAAAAGCGATCTAAAAAGACGTAAACAAGAAGAAAATCATGCTGTGCAGGCGGAGGATACATCTGGTTTTGATCAGCCAGCTCGCGAATATTATCCTCCGACTCGATTTACGTCGGGTTTTTTGATTTTTTTAATTAACTTTTTTTTATGTTCCCACTGCTGGGACACAGGCCGCCTCTCTGTGAGAGGGAATGGGCTGTAATTCACCACGCGGGCCCAATTATGTCACATGTATGTGAATAAGACGTATTATCTTACTAATATTCTAAATGCGAAAGCTTGGATGGATGGATGTATGTTTGTTACTCAATCACGCCAAAACGGCTTAACGGAGCTGGATCAAATTTGGCATAGTGATAGATTATAGTCTGGAAAAGCATACAGGGTTTTCGTCCCGGTATAATGTTCCCCCCTAGGGATAAAAAAACACTTGCCACGCGGTTGAAGCCGCTGGTAGAATCCAGTAAACAATATACACCTCAGTCCAAACCTTTCTAAGTTAGCACATAAACTAGATTATTCTATGTCATAATCTTCTCTCCGAAGAATCGCCAGGACGACTGATCCGAGGATTTCACATACAGCAGATTTTCACAATCAATTTGCTATGTTGCACTGATGAGTAGCTGTCCTCACTGGAGGGAGCACTCTACAAGACATTGACCCGAGAACACATCTGATTATATTCTATGAAGACTGATGACAGAAAAAAAATGCTCCATGCATTGCCAATAAGTTTTAGAACTCTTCAGGCTATGCGTATTGCAAAGGGGAACTCTGAGCATAGCAGTCTCTATTTCCCCTTGGATCACAGTGTCAATAATGATGACACGAATGATACCGGGGTGCCATTTAACACAGAAATAACTGTTTTTAGGGGTGTCCCAAATTCACACGTATAGTCCTCGCCAAACTTCTTGGCCGCCCTGAAGTTGGTGTACCGGATGCGCGAGGCACGAAACGGTGCTGTTTTTGTATGAGATTTACTACTGCGCAGCCATTGTAGCCAACTTCAGGGCGGCCGAGAAGTTTGGCGAGAACTATACCCAAGATGACTTTAACAACTTCTCAAACGCTGCAATAAATTTGCCCAACTACTGGGTCCGTACGCTATTGGATGAAGCGTCGTCAAGAAACAAGAAGAAGAACCGTATATTTACCCAGTGCACCCTGCCCTGTGGTGTGGAGAGAGCTCTTGTTTCTGTGCAGTGTAGTCGCGACATGGGGAGCGAGGCCCTGGTCCGAACTCTGCTGCTGAAGGTTGCTGATGCGGTCCAGTATGGAGTTCGTCGTCAGCACCGAATCTGACGAACTCTGCAACAATTTAGATATAATTTAGCGTAACTACGATAATGGATAAATGGAAATAGCAGTTTTATCTATGATATAAATTACTAGTAATTAACGAAAATAATTATATAGTGTTAAGGCAAATGATATCACAAAAATAATTTCAATCTATTTGTAAATCATAAATATTTTTCCCTTACCTCCCTAATATTTGTTGTAACCTACCCAAATATCAGATAGACCTACAGCTATAACGATCTACCTATCGACCGATCTATATAATAATATACTCGAATATTAACTTTTTGTTGTAACAGGTTGCAACCTTCAAAACGCGCCTGTAATTTTGTGGAAAAGACCAGGGCGTGTGGGATTTTTACCTCACTAAAATCACCCCGGTGATCAACATCAAAGAAGAAGAAGGCTAGAAGGGGTCCCATGACCTCTCAAAAGATCACCTGGAACCCCTTCTGTGCAACGCCTGTTAGGGCACATCCTTGAGGAGACTAAAATCGCCTCCCTTGAGCCTCGCTGTGCACGGCAGCACGTGAGCACTCGTATATTACCTACAAAAACGTGTGAACAAACGATAACTACGAGGATTATTATTAAAATTACACTCGGCAAAAGATACTAAATCCTATACAGTGAATCCATAATCAGACGAAATCGGCTCTACTGATATATTTAGTTTTAAATAGCATACAACCAGGAAAACTGATATTACTGACGGGAAAAGAAGCATTTTGTATATTTTGGATGTTGGTCCACAGTGACACATCAATTAATACATAGCCTAGCATTTGCCTACCTAAATTGGTTGGCTTCCAGTATAAACATATGCAGCTGAGTACCACTATTTTACATGGAGCGACTGCCTATCTGACCTCCACAACCCAGTAACTGGGAAACACTGGATGCCCGGCACAAATATATTTATTGCCTACAGCTAATTGTTCCAGATCTGGGTGTCTTTTTTATGGGAGATTAAATGTTTGTAAACGCACCCACGATACAGGAGATTCCTAGACTCCTAGTGCAGGGCAAATATTTTCAAAAAAAAGAAATAAAATTTGGTTCAAATAAATGTCACTAGATGGCGCGATATGCATCGATTCGTTGTTGAATTGTGTGTAAAATTAACATTTTCTAGTATTGGTCATAAAAATAGTATGTTCTTTACTTCTTTTTTAATCAACTCTCCTAAGCATAAAATTATAGAATTTAACTATTTGAACGGATAATTTAAAATTGATTCCAATAGATGGCGCGGTTTTAAAATTCTGAGGCATGCCACTCGATTATTTTTAATTTGTTTTGTATTGCGAACACCATCTTTAGCCGTGGAACGGATACGAACGCGATCGAAGTACTTATAAAAATAATCATCTTAATCAGACGAAAAACGCTAGTGACGGCAGCACGGTTTCTTTGTATGGGATTAGGCATCTGTATACTAGTATTATATTATCTGTGCCCTTGGCAAAAATCATAGAGGTACAAATGAAATCTCAACAGCTTAACCCTCAGTTTCCCACCTAAAAATTATCGCAGAATTAATGTGACAAATTGTCAAGCACGCGTTATCTTCTGTGATTGGCTGTCGAAAATTCATTCAACCAATCACAGCAGATAATGCGTGCTTGACAATTTGTCACATTAATTCTGCGATAATTTTTAGGTGGGAAACTGAAGGTAAGGCGCATATATTTCCCGATGTTAACGCAATACTGGCCGTAGTTACGCCGAACCAGAATATTAATATTGAACCTCCTTTTGGGACAGTTTTGTTTGCAAAATATTCTTATATTTACATATATGCTATTTCTGTTATGAAGAAATTCTAGACATCAAATTTTCTATGTAGAAATATTTTTAAACATTTAAGTCGTTTTGGAGCAGTACCCAAAAGTAGCGAAGAAATATCGTGTTGTTAATTATTTTTTTAAAGCAAAACTATTTGTTATACGAAAAAACCATGTTGCACAAATAATTTACAAGAAACAGTAATATTTTTTTTATTTTCATTCCTTTTAACCTAACTGTTACTAAGGAGTATGCTTTAGAAACTTGCCGTTTTACGGCACTAAAGCGGTTGTAGGCCCCTAATGTGCTTTCGAAGGCACGTAAGAATCTCGCTATGCTAAGATGGTCACGTCTTTCATGGAGCGTTGGTAAGTGTTGCTAACCTTGAAGATCTTCTGTTATAATTTAACTACGAGCCTCCACGAATTCTCCAGTGACACATACACCCTCACATTAATTTTTTTTTTAACAAATCAATAGCTTTTTTATGTGTCATCATCAGCAACCGCATAAAACACAGGCTTACTTAGAAAAAGATTTGATATGTCGTGCGTTGGCAGAAGTCCAGAAAACCGCCGGCACTAGGTACGAAGTTCAAGCACACTAACTCATGTCTGCATATGGATGCAGGCGATGAAAACGATACCATCGGTCGTGTGGTTACGAGGTAGAAGGTCTCCGAAACATATAAGGATAAAGTGTTCTGTTATCTATCAGGCACAATGGATCGTTAGTTTCCGAAATAGTAGAGGACTAGAGGTAGGTAAGAGAAAATATTTTTGTGGCCCCTTGAGGTCATGCTTAGGACAGCGTATATTTTCGTCCTTTTTGGAGGAGGCCCATCTCTTTGTCTGAATTTATAATGATGGTAATTATAAAAATCCTTTTCAGTAAGTGTGATCGACTCGTGATTTAACTAATATTTATATATATTTTATTATTTTGCGCCAGCAATATTTTTACTGTCAGTAAAGTGCAGATTTTGTTTCTGAGGTTGGGTTCTAATCTTTTAAATGTCACCTTTATCGATTTTTTTACTCGGGAAACCATCAGTTACAATTAAAAGTAAAGTAAAATTGCGTGAATTTGCAAAGAACTGCAATAAGGTGTCAGTACACATACAAGCGTAGTAGAAGACAGTCCATGGGACCACAAATCCAAAGCTGCTTGAGATATGGATATCTCCGAGCCAGACAGTCAGACAGAGCGATGAACTGACGAAGATATAGTTAGTCAAAACACCGAGGGTGGAGGAGTGAATGTAATGATCCTATTTGCGAGAGGTGTCTGTGATCTGTCTGTCTGGCGTATTATTATGATCCGATTTGGCCAATTTCGGGGTAAGCTCATAACTTGTAAAGTTTCAAGAGACTGTAGTAACTAGTCTTGCGTAAGGCAACGTTGCACCAACCAGCTCGCAAATTGCATTACATTGCGGGCTTGCAAGGTATAATTTGATCAATCGCTCGATCGTGCCCCGCAATGTAATTAAACATACATGCGATTTATTTGCAGGTGCAAACGCGGCCAAAGTGTATGCCTAGGCTATCACCATCGTTTTTTCAGGAGACTGCCTAGGCTTAGTTTGTCATTTAGCAGTTGCTAAAGTCAACGCCAGTTAACAAAAAAAAAAGTCGTTAATACCTGTCTACCAATGTATTCTAATATTTCAAAACGATGGAAACGAAAAAATGTAAAGGCAGTGTGGCTACCTCGATCAAAACAAACGTATCGCAGTAATCCTATCACATGGCATTCTGTAATGAATTGGTATCTCAAAAACGCGTGGACCGATTTACATGATTTAAAGGGATAAAATGGTTCTACGTCTATACCTTTCATTTGAGACCAACATTATCAAAAAAACTCAATAAACGAAAAATCTTGTTTTCAAGTTACGTAATTATACTTTTTGGTACAAGTCGGATCAATTACTTTTATCTTTTTGTTCTCTGGCAGAGACTTTAGTACGTATTGTCTTTCGGTATCTCTTTAATCACACTATATATATATATATATATAAAAGAAAGTCGTGTTAGTTACACTATTTATAACTCAAGAACGGCTTTACCGATATGGCTGAAAATTGGTGAGGAGGTAGGTTAGAGCCAGGAGACGGACATAGGATACTATTTATTCCGTTCGACAGTGTTCCAGTGTGTCTTGACATAAAACATCAGTCACTATAAAACGAGGTATAACAAAGAAGAATCAGACTTGGAATAACAAAACACAAATGACAGCTATGTAATGGACGTATGGATGACAATTTGATTTATATAAGAAAAGAAAAAATGTTTAGGTTAGGTAGGGTGGGTAGGGTAGGGTAGATAGGGTAGGGTAGGTAGGGTAGGGTAGGGTGGGTAGGGTAGGTATGGTAGGTAGGATGGGGTAGGTAGGTAGAATTGGGTAGAGTAGGTTAGGTAGGGTAGGTGAATGTTTGGTGTTTTTATGGCAAAACAAAGTTTGCATAGTAACGCAAGTCGACCGCAAAGCAAAACAATTTCCAATGAACCTACGTAATTTATAAATAGTTACCTACAGAACAGGACAATTCATTTGAAATTAGGTTTAGTTTGAATCATGGTCAATTGCCTACGTAAAAGGGAAACTCAGCGGCCATCAGCACAAAGCCACAAATAAAATGTCATACCATAAATAGGCATATTATTATATCCCTACGTTTAGAGGGTTATAGTTAGGTTATTCAATAATATAGGTTCTATATTCCCATATACGGATATACCACAGTAAAAATATACAAACAGTATTATACTGCCATCCAATTTTCCAGGTATTAATCATAGACACGATCATGCAAAAAATTAAAAGCATCTATTCATTTTTGTTCGCATATCTAAATGTAACTCCACCCTACGTAACAGCTGGTCGGTCATTTAGAACTTTATATATAAAAATAGAAAGAGACTTCAAGCAAGCCCAAGTGCCAGAACAGATAACCCAAAATAGAACAACTTGGTGCAAGAAATCTACCTCCTGCGGCCGAAAAGTAGCAGGTAACGGGGCCACTGTCCTGACTCGTCACAGGGCCCTGACCAAGGTTGCCATACACGGGGTCGTCTGGCGCCCATATGCTGGTTTGATCCCTGGGGTGGTCACGGCGTACAGTGTGTTCTGGTGCGCCGGTGATGGGGGGTAAAACCCCAGAGGAGGGTCCGGAGACGGACAGCCGCGGCGGGTTCGCGGTGAGTGCTAACGCGTGCCCGTGTTCCCGCAATAATCGGCACAGGAGGACACCGTGGAGTATTAGTGGGTTAGAGTCCCACATAACTGCACTATCTCCCCGTGGTAGCGCAGTATGCATGAGCATTTCTCAAAGCTAAAAAAGAATAGGATAGTGAGGAGACCCGAACCCAAATAATGCGACCAAGGAATGAAGGAAAAGGTTGTTTAGCTAGCTAGGGGTCTTTAAGAGTGAATAGGTTACTTCAAGGCAAGCGTGCTTCACCGTCGACCACATCATCGCTTAGCATCAGGTGAGATAGTGGTCAAGCTTAAGCCTATTAATAATAAAATCTATACTAATTTATTATTATAAAGATGAAGAGTTTGTTTGTTTGTTTGAACGCGCTAATCTCAGGAACTACTGGTTGCAATTGAAAAATATTTTTGTGTTGGATAGTCCATTTAGCGAGGAAGGTTATAGGCTATATAACATCACGCTACGACCAATAGGAGCGCAGAATAAATAAAAAATGTTGCAAAAACAGACAAATTATTCCTTTTTGAGAGCTTCCGTTGCGTGCGCGCAACAATCATGTATGTAGGGTAGATGGGTAGGTAGGTAGCCAGTTGATGTGAGCGAAGCCGCGTGGTACAGCTAGTATCTGATATTCTCCATAATATCGATTATATGAGCAATTTCGATGGTAAATAAACAATGTGCTGATATAATTGTTATCAGGCTGTGAGTCAGCGCTTGCGAAAGTGTCCGCGCGATAAAACCTGCCTACGTAAATGTGAAGAGGCTGCGTACTTGTGATAGCGGACCATAAACAGTATGATACAGGAAGATTTGCCTTTTGTTGCGATGTTACATCAATCAATTCAGATTATAATAGCAGGATAACAGCTGCAAATATGCAAAGCAGAGGATTGGTATCAACCAACTGTTGGCTGCAAGAACCTGCGCTGCTCAAGAAAATAGCATTCTATAACTGCCTCTTTCACTTACGTCGTATTTACGTCTCCTACGTCAGAGACACAAAGATCCGCTGTGACCATGTACCTATATTATTATGCCACTGCATAAGTAAGATATGTCAAAAGTTTTTCACTAGGTTTGCAACTAGTGGTCAAGCGCGAGCTAGAAAAAAAAATAGGTTTGCAGCTACCCGCTACCACTTTATTGACTCGAAGCGCTTTTTTCAAGCGAACGCCTCACGGTTTCACCCGCGTAGTTTCCGTTCCCGTGGGAATACAGGGATAAAAAGTAGCCTATGTCACCCGGGATAGTGTAGCTTCCCAACGGTGAAAGAATTTTTGAAATCGGTCCAGTAGTTTATTCGTTACATACAAAATACAAATAAAATTCTTCTTAGACTTTTAAAATATCAGTATAGATATAGTTATGCTAATATATTAGCACTATGTAGATTCCTTTTCGCGTCCACCAGCTGCCTAATTGCGTGAGTGAATTCGGCAAAGAAAAGGATTTTGACGCCATCATCGACCAATCACTTGCGAGATGAAAGTGCCGTTAGTGAGTGAGTGATGTGGATTTTGTGGATTGCCGATTGGTCGATTCATGGCGGGCAAACCAATGATACTATACATATAAGTCAAACCTTTGCCTTGCTTAGTTAATTTACTCAATTAGGCTGCAGGGGAAAACAACTAAAGATACACATATAAGTCAAACCCTTTGCCTTGCTTAGTTACTCGTAATTTACTCAATTAGGCTGCAGGGGAAAACAACTAAAGATACACATATAAGTCAAACCCTTTGCCTTGCTTAGTTACTCGTAATTTACTCAATTAGGCTGCAGGGGAAAACAACTAAAGATACACATATAAGTCAAACCCTTTGCCTTGCTTAGTTACTCGTAATTTACTCAATTAGGCTGCAGGGGAAAACAACTAAAGATACACATATAAGTCAAACCCTTTGCCTTGCTTAGTTACTCGTAATTTACTCAATTAGGCTGCAGGGGAAAACAACTAAAGATACACATATAAGTCAAACCCTTTGCCTTGCTTAGTTACTCGTAATTTACTCAATTAGGCTGCAGGGGAAAACAACTAAAGATACACATATAAGTCAAACCCTTTGCCTTGCTTAGTTACTCGTAATTTACTCAATTAGGCTGCAGGGGAAAACAACTAAAGATACACATATAAGTCAAACCCTTTGCCTTGCTTAGTTACTCGTAATTTACTCAATTAGGCTGCAGGGGAAAACAACTAAAGATACACATATAAGTCAAACCCTTTGCCTTGCTTAGTTACTCGTAATTTACTCAATTAGGCTGCAGGGGAAAACAACTAAAGATACACATATAAGTCAAACCCTTTGCCTTGCTTAGTTACTCGTAATTTACTCAATTAGGCTGCAGGGGAAAACAACTAAAGATACACATATAAGTCAAACCCTTTGCCTTGCTTAGTTACTCGTAATTTACTCAATTAGGCTGCAGGGGAAAACAACTAAAGATACACATATAAGTCAAACCCTTTGCCTTGCTTAGTTACTCGTAATTTACTCAATTAGGCTGCAGGGGAAAACAACTAAAGATACACATATAAGTCAAACCCTTTGCCTTGCTTAGTTACTCGTAATTTACTCAATTAGGCTGCAGGGGAAAACAACTAAAGATACACATATAAGTCAAACCCTTTGCCTTGCTTAGTTACTCGTAATTTACTCAATTAGGCTGCAGGGGAAAACAACTAAAGATACACATATAAGTCAAACCCTTTGCCTTGCTTAGTTACTCGTAATTTTCTCAATTAGGCTGCAGAGGAAAACAACTAAAGATACACATATAAGTCAAACCCTTTGCCTTGCTTAGTTACTCGTAATTTTCTCAATTAGGCTGCAGAGGAAAACAACTAAAGATACACATATAAGTCAAACCCTTTGCCTTGCTTAGTTACTCGTAATTTTCTCAATTAGGCTGCAGAGGAAAACAACTAAAGATACACATATAAGTCAAACCCTTTGGCTTGCTTAGTTACTCGTAATTTTCTCAATTAGGCTGCAGAGGAAAACAACTAAAGATACACATATAAGTCAAACCCTTTGCCTTGCTTAGTTACTCGTAATTTTCTCAATTAGGCTGCAGGGGAAAACAACTAAAGATACACATATAAGTCAAACCCTTTGCCTTGCTTAGTTACTCGTAATTTTCTCAATTAGGCTGCAGGGGAAAACAACTAAAGATACACATATAAGTCAAACCCTTTGCCTTGCTTAGTTACTCGTAATTTTCTCAATTAGGCTGTAGAGGAAAACAACTAAAGATACACATATAAGTCAAACCCTTTGCCTTGCTTAGTTACTCGTAATTTTCTCAATTAGGCTGCAGAGGAAAACAACTAAAGATACACATATAAGTCAAACCCTTTGCCTTGCTTAGTTACTCGTAATTTTCTCAATTAGGCTGCAGGGGAAAACAACTAAAGATACACATATAAGTCAAACCCTTTGCCTTGCTTAGTTACTCGTAATTTTCTCAATTAGGCTGCAGGGGAAAACAACTAAAGATACACATATAAGTCAAACCCTTTGCCTTGCTTAGTTACTCGTAATTTTCTCAATTAGGCTGCAGGGGAAAACAACTAAAGATACACATATAAGTCAAACCCTTTGCCTTGCTTAGTTACTCGTAATTTACTCAATTTGGCTGCAGGGGAAAACAACTAAAGATACACATATAAGTCAAACCCTTTGCCTTGCTTAATTAATTTACTCAATTAGGCTGCAGGGGAAAACAACTAAAGATACCACCATATATTTCAACCCGTGTCCAAGTCTGCCTCCGAATGTTATACATTTGCTTCTGGAGTTAACACCCAAGCTTAAAAAACAAACTAGTCTAATCTTGTGTTACTGCTTATTTCTGCCAATTATTTACCAATCATTAAACACATGTATAAGGTCATTACTCAAAATCAGTTTGGCCAGATGCCCATTATTTTAGCTGCAAGAAAACGTCGTCGAGATTCAACTTAAGCCAAAGTGCACAAGACTTCTGTGCAGAGTGGCTTTAAGAGTTCCTTATGAATATTTATTTCAAACTTGTATGCAAAACGGTGGCACATAATAGGGACGACTGCATAATACCATGTAGATATATATTTAAAATGAGAAAGTCACTAGTTTTAATAGGTGTAAAGACTACACCAGAATCCTAAGACTACTTTGTGCTACAATTAGCCTGCTGTAAATTAATTAATTATTCTTTGATTCAATTAAAACAAATCACTACTGGCTTGTTTTTTTACCCTTCCGTTCGCATGGTTTCATAACCTGATAATGAATTTGAATTTATCAAAAATTAACAACAAACATAATAACGTCATACATTTTGCTTGACCGCGGATAAAAATCTCAAATAGACGATTCTGTATTATGTTGTTTTTCACAACGTGTGAATTCCGAAATGAAATAAAGCTTGTTTTTACCAATAAGGCAGGAAATCCCACAAAAATCCATACGTAAGCGGTTTGTTTATAATTGTTATGCACATAGCAACTCGCTTGCGGTCGGACCTAACCTCGCCCTACCCTTCAACTAATTACCAATCCTAACACAATCACAAAAGACACGTTTCCCGGTGAATCATTGTCAGTAGTACCTACCTAATGACTCACTGATGATTCAAATGATACCTTATTGACACGGTTTACATGTGAAACTTTATGGTTACACAGGTTACTTCGTATCAAGGTAGGTTATGTGGCAATGATTCTGAATCATTATTGAACCTATGGTCGGAACTCGGATGTGTCTAAGAATGAGGATTGATCATTTACCCGGAACAGAAAAGTTTCCGAGATGATAATTATTGTATTTGTTCGCCATTCATCGAATGAGATGAATCAGAGGACGTAAAGCGAAACAGCTGTTGCTGTTGGTTAAGAATTATAGAATTAACTGATTGTTAAAATAATTCCTTCATTACTACGCCATGAGTGATTCAGGAACTATTTGCGCAGTTCTTATCTAAATTGAATTAGTTTATCAAGTTCTTTAGATAGGCCAGCGTGTAGCTAATGAAATAGTTTTCCTATTATGTTCTTTTGAATACCCACAACGGTCTTATCGTTGTGGGTATAAACTGGCAGCCTCAGGTTAGCTTAGAATAGAATAGCTTAGTTCCGTAGCCAAATAATAGTAGCCAAATAATAGAATAGTTCCGTAGCCAAATGGCAAAAAACGGAACCCTTATGGATTCGTCATGTCTGTCTGTCCGTCCGTATGTCACAGCCACTTTTTTCCGAAACTATGCTGTTAAAACTTGGTAAGTAGATGTATTCTGTGAACCGCATTAAGATTTTCACACAAAAATAGAAAAAACACAATAAATTTTGTGGGTTCCCCATACTTAGAACCGAAACTGAATATTGAGGTTTCTAATATTATTTTTTTCTATTCTGAATAGTTTGCGCGAGACACTCCCAAAGTGGTAAAATTTGTGCCCCCCCCCCCCCCCCCGATGTAACTTCTAAAATAAGAAAATGATAAACTAAAAAAATATATGATGTACATAACCATGTAAACTTCCACCAAAAATTGGTTTGAACGAGATCTAGTAAGCAGTTTTTTTTTGTATACGTCATAAATCGTAAACCACAATTTACCAAGTACGGGTTCCGTACTTGGTAAATTGCGGTTTCCGTGCGAGAGTCCGACTCGTACTTGGCCGGTTTTTTTTAGCTTTTGCTTGATATATTTACAGTTGTCCCTCATTCTTGTTAATCACAAAGAACAAAATGTGCTACAAAGAAATCATTTATTAGTAATTTTCAATTAATTCTCTTCCAATTCAATTTCGCGTTACCAGAAAAAAATACAGCAAGAATCAACTTCAAAAACGAACGTAAACGGCAACGTGAAATATCACAAACCAATACCGTGTCAAAGCTCCAATATACCGGAAATTCGCAACTTCGGCAATGGAAGCATTTGGACGAACAAGGTGAACTGGCTGCCCGGCTTATGTAACGTCCTGCCCAATGTGTGCCGATGCCGAGAGGCTGTTGACATAATGTTAATAGGCACACCGTGTTAATAACGGCCGAAACTGCGACCCACACCGGGCTACGAGAACTGGGCGAATATTTCTTTATGACTAGCGTCGTCATTTTGGCATTTGACAGCGGTTTCGAATCGCACAAGTCGAAGATTGTCCAACGGGAACGTAGAACCGGAATGAAAAGTAGATGTATCGTATTTTCAGACCATGGTCTACCAGTTTCCTAAATCAACCAAAGTCATTGACAGAACGTTAATAGGCACACCGTGTTGAAGGCGTCCGAATCTGCGGCCCACACTGGGCTACAAAAACTGGGCGAATGTTTCTTTATAACTAGCATCGTCATTTCGGCATTAGACAGCGGTTTCGAATGCGTGTAAGTCAAAGATTTTCCTATTGGAACGTTCTAATAGGATGAAAAGTACATCTTATATTCAGACTATGGTCTACCTGTTTTCTAAATCAACCAAATTCGTGGAAATAATTTTAATAAGCACATCGTGTTAATGACGGCCGACACTGCGACTCACACTGTGGGTCACGAGAAAGAGCGAATATTTCTATACGATGGTACCAGCTTTTTGACAGCGCTTTCGATCGCGTGTAAGACGAATATTGTCACACAGGAAGGTGCTACCAGAGTGAAAAAGACAGTATATCCAGGCCATAGTCTAACCATTACTTAAATAAACAAATCCGGTGAAATCCGTTCAGTCGTTGAGGCGTGTTTGAATAACAAACATTCAAACATCCATACAGATTTGGAGGATCAGATTGTTTGGTTCAGACGACAATTCGTATGTATCTTTTATTTTATATTTCGTCTCAACATCAAGTCTGAAATCCGTCACTTGATGAGTCTGCAAAAGTTTATTCTTTGTCTAAAATATTGCGCAGGTCAAGTAATAAACATGTCCCTTTGTTTCACGTTTTACGAAGTAAGATAAAAAGGGTAATGGACACGTTTTAGGACACGGCTCGTTTGTCTTAATTAACTTTATTTATTTTGGGAACACTGGTAAGTTATACAAAGGAGGTGAATAAAAAAATAGGAATGTGCATGGAGCAGCTCCAACCTTAAAGCAAACCAAAAAGGGCTTATATGGCCACTTAACACTTCTAACTTGGAAGTTCGAAAGTTCCATAAAGAGAAACTACATGGCTACTTTAAAGACAATCTGTTTTGACGCAGAAAGAACTTACCTACCTATTGGTAATTAGGAACAAACTCATAAGTAAAATGACCTAGAAGGTAATGCGCACTTTTTCTAATGATGCGAGAATAGTTTTCTTAAATGTGTGACATTGTTTAAGTTAATGTCTCACTTTACCTAATATTATAAGCAGAAACCCACAAATATAATTCTCGTCAAACTTCTTGGCCGCCCTGAAGTTTGCTACAATGTTTGCGTAGTAGTAAATCTCATACAAAGCAGTAACGCGCCGTGCCTTGCGCATCGGAAAGCCAACTTCAGGGCGGCCAAGAGTTTGGCGAGAAATATACACTAATGACTATTTTTTCGCTAGTCTACACTGTCCCACCCCTGGGTAAAGATCTCCTCCTACTTCTTCCACCTTTCGCGAGTCTTCCTGCAAGTTTGAACGGAATCTGTCCATTCTTCGCAAATGAAGAATTAATGCTTATTCAACGGAAAAATTACCAAAAGGGAAAACTTTTTGCAAGCCAGAATTATGACAATATGAGTTCCCAAACAAGAAATTAGTTGAACAATATCAGGAAAACAAAAGCATAATCCAATGAACTGACACAGTAACTCTAAAGGGAAAACCAACAAGATACAATATACTCTAAATAAATATTAAATTCCAGTTTTTAAACTCGGTAGTTACGAGAAATGCGAACAATTGACGGAAAAATGAAAATGTTATCAAAACTAAATAGGGAATTTGGCATAAATTGGGACGTGACTGTCGCATGTTTCTGAAGTTTCCAACAATTACATGAGAATCAAACGATTTTATTAAATAATTCCTCATTCCATAATCTCGCCTTAGTCCATTCTCACACAGAGAGAGCATTGGTGATATTAATCACCAATGCTCTCAAGGGATTGACCATTTTAGACTCCATGCCGAGGTAAAATTATAAACTATTCAACGCGGGACTGACCGCCCAGGTTGTACCAAAATATACTCTATACTATTAAAGAATCAACCCTCGTGAAAACTATTAAAAACAGGGCCACTAATGTCAGTTTGACAGCTCTCACTGCAACTTGCAATATGGCGATGTGCGAAAGGTCATTCCTACTCTTAATCCTTATTTATTTTGATCGCATACTATTGTGATTCACAATTCATTGATATTCACGGTCAGACATGACTACCTGTGACAATGACTAAGGCTACATCTTTGTCTTTTTATTAAATTGTTCTAAGGAGTGGTTAACTGAGGAATTAATAAGTTATGACTATGAGTAATGTGAATAATTGTGTACTTATCTATTTAAACTTAACTTTAAAGTTCAAGAAATCCGAATTCATGAAAATGTACAAGGGTTATTAAAATTTTCGCTAAGCAAGTCTTTACAGATCAAATAAACTTATGAACGAAAAATCTGAAGAAGGACATATAATACTAAAGCAACATGCGAAGGCTACCTACCACGTTCTAGAATTATTTGAAAAGCGTCCTGTTTGCCAACTTAAGGACCAGTATTGCTTGATCTAAGGACCAAATACCAGAGTCGGCGCTGACAGTTTTTTGTTGTGCCATCGTGGTTCCATTACTTAGTGCTGATGTAAACCTAAGAAGTAAAACTCTTATAACAAACGCAGTAAGAGGTAGAACCCTATTCTCAGCTAAATACCACACGGCCAAGTCTAAAATAAACATGACGTTACTACGTATTAGCTTTTATAAATAAAAGAAGCGCACAGGTGTAATATTTACCAAAAATATATTAAACTGTGTCAAAAAAAGTTCGAAAATTGTATAAGTCTACGCCGTAATGTGTCATTATCAGTTCCATAAGTTCCTCTTATGTAAAAAAAATATATCACGTCAAAGAAAGTATACATAAATTATATATATTTATTCGGCGATTGCATCACATACTACTCAAGTATTTCGCACTATAAACGAAGTATGGTAATACTTGTATAGCAGTATAATAAAAAAATCGCTTGTTCCTCATTTAATATTCCAGATGAACATCTGGCGAAGGGTTTTATGTTCGCAACTCACTCTGCCAAGTGCATGATGAACTGGCTTTTAGCTGGCCACTCACAAAAAAAAAAGATTGCCCTTTGCCTCAAAAAGTGACGTTCGGTTACACAGTTTAAAATCGAATTCCAAAATGGCGCGTCACCTGTCGGCTAAAATAAAATGACCTGTCAACTGCAAGAGAGTAAACTTTCAATTTCATGTACAGAAATAAAACCAATAATTCTCGTACAAAGCGATTTATCTAATGTAATATTATCAAGCATTTTTCGGGCTTTATCATTCTTATCTAGTATTTACTTGACATTGATGTTACTTTGTGAAATCGGAGCAAGGTGGCGAAATTTTTCGCTCAGATCACCAACATTCACACGATCCTTCAGAGATTTATGTTCAATCGATTTAAAATTGCACTAAATTGCTCTGCTGGGTTGAGTTTTAGTAATAATTGGTCTACAATCTCTAAGGACGAAATATCCAGATGAATCCTCGAATGTGCTTTTTATATGATTACATCAGTTCAAATCAGCTGTGAAATTAATCGCACATGACATACACATAACACAGCGATGGCCAGTAATCATTTTAGCAGCACCGATGCCCTATTTCTGCACCATATTGTTTTGAAACGCGGTCAAAGTGTAACGCCCGGAAAACTAATCAACGGAATTATTTTATTTTTATTTCAGTGCCACGTTACGTTTATGGAATTCCGAGTTCTTTATAAACAATGTTTTTGTAATCATGTTCATAAAACGTGATTAACTTCGTTTGATTACTAGTGTGAATCCAGTGTGAATCTGAAACCTTTGGGGCTTCGTCACATTATCACAGCGAATCTAATTAGCAAGTTTTAGTAATTACATGAAGTGACCATGTTTCTGGTAAATCATATACCAACGTTCATGTCGCATTGCAATTTGCAAAATTCAAATAAGTGATCTCCAAAAAATAACATATTTTTGCAAACCTATCAACCTGATTTCACTTAGCACGTTTTTACTTATGGGTGCTACACCAGTGATCCAAAATGTAATACTGAAGTAAACAAAATTTACGCTAGGCTACCTACGTTAATAGTCCACAAGAAAAAAAACAACTCCAGCTAGAGACGGCTATTTGGCTATTCATTTCAAAACGCGGTACTTGGTAGTATCCACTACGCCTTACCACCTCATTACTCTAATGAGACTAACAGGAAATCTACGATAACGTTACTTAAGCATTAAAACTGCAGAAGTTAAAAATATAACTCATTAATGAAACGCAAGGCAATTCTAACGAAATCTTTGCACCACTTTCCTTGTACTGAACCTTGACACAAATGCAGGAATGAGAATGATATCGACTGAAAAAAATTCGATACTTGTATAACCTTGCCCTAAGTCCATTAGCATGTTGGGACTAGTCATATTTTTATCAAAACTGGCTTGAAAATCAAGTCCTATTTCATTATCTATAAAGAAGAATTCCCGGCAGATACAAATATATCATCCATATAGCAGTCGAAAATACTGGGATATCAGCACGTAGGAAAAACTGTATGAAAAATAAATGAAAGCGTGCACATAATACGCGTTATTGATAATTATCAGATAATACTCGAGGCAGCTAACGGCCACAGCGATAACAATTCAATCTACTGATACTGTGGTTTTCCGTAATAGCTGTAAAATAACAGAGCATTTTTTCATGCACGCTGCATAGGTAGATCTAATTATTACAGTATGTTTCTCTTCTGCCGTTAATAATAGTCTAATGCTCATCCCGTGGTTAACAAAGAGCATAATAAGTTTTATAAATTTTTATCACAGCAGTTATATCTGTCTGTATATTGATAGTATCTCGCCAATACATTTGTACTGATTAGGATTACGCGTGTCAGCCATTGTGTTTTTGGCTTTCAGTATCTCTTGTATCATAAATAAACCGAAAACCATATTCATGTGAATCCCCCTTGAAATCTTTGGAACTACTCCCCTGCGAGCCTCAAGGATTGAGTACCACTAAATTATTTAGCTCGTTCCGAATGACTGTTGCTCATAATCTCCCTGCACAAATCCTTTTGCTAAAGAATAATAAATTGACTGTGGGTGTGGAGCACGCCCTATTTTCCCCGTTTGACCTCAGTAATCCCTTGCTTGTGCCGGAAACATTTTGAATACATGACTCTGCATCATTTGGTGCGTCCGGAACAAACGGGTGTATACGTGGTATGTAGTCCATAGAATCTCATCGGATTAAAAGTTACGATGCTCGGATGCTGTATACTGACCTTGGCGTAATCTCTAGGGAAACAGATTTCGCTCTATGATACTGTGAATGAGGATGGTTGGACTATTGTCCACCTACGGACTCTATTATAGAATCCGGATTTATCATTATTTAATGGGTTGAGTTTTCCACAAGATAAGACCATGAACACGAAAAATCTTAGAGAACAGGAATAGTATAAAATAATTCGTGTATGAATTCAAATACAGATCTGTTTTCCAAACTGCACTCAATGCTAATTTTAAGGCAGTATATTTTTGGACTGGTCTATACCACGAATCGTGTTCACAATTTCTGATTCAAGAAAATATTATCATCTTACGTTAGTAAAACAACACAGTACGGACCACCCAAGTTTTTGTCAAATAAGGCTTATTTTGACAGGCCTTTGTTCCACTTTAATGTCTCGTCTAATTTGAATCTCGGCATTAACATCCGAATGAATCATCACGAGATAAATCTATTATTCAATTAAAACATGTGTCACATGAACAGGTTTCTAACCCCACAATCTCGCTAACAGGCCACTATCTAAATAACTGACATGATTACTACAACGGCTAATTACGCCGGCATCGTAATTAGATAACCTGTGACCTTCGCTGATGACAGTACGACTATTAATTTTATAATTAAAAGGTTGTACTGAAGCCCTACTATTGTGTGTCTGTAGTTGTTTATCAAGATTTTTATTGTAATGAAGTTTTAACTAATGAAATTACGATATAGAGATGATGTTTTTTGCACAGACACAATATTTGGGTGGTTATGGGAGTTAAGGCAGACCAAAAACACGACAAATGAAATGATACGGCCAAAAAGAAGGAGAATATTGCAAGGGAATCAAATAAAGATGTATGAAAGAAGACATGCACCGCCGACCCCAAATAAATTCGTATATGAGCAGGAGGATGATTGATGCCACAGTATTTAGACGAGCAATCTAAAGGATATGAGGTACTAAACTGTTAGGTGATTTATCGAACAGACATAACGTTGCTAGCGCCTAACACGATTCCTAGTGCCAAAACACTATAAGTGCTTCAAACGTCGCATCATTTGGCACAGAAATGGTACTTCAATTAAAACTTTGTCCAATTTACCAGCTTATTGCAAACAGTTAGTCTTATTCTATAGTCAATGAACAAGTTTTTCTGAAGGTAATGATACTCTATCGGGAATAATTAAAGACCTACCGTCTTTAATTTTCCCAGATAGAGTATCAGTATTAGGATATATCCTTTTTTCCTTAAGACAAGTTTTATGTTTATCCTCTTTACTGCTAACGTCAGCACTAAGAAAAACTTCATCAATAAATCCGAAATGATCTAGAAACTTCGATAGGGCTTGGAAACGATCGTCCGCGTCACAGCAATAAAACTGTTCTTAACAAACGTTCGATAAGTCCTTGACATTACCAGAAAGTTGTTTTCTATAAAAGGACAGTCATTCAATACCAGTATTTTACGAATGCCTAGGTCTGATTAATGAGAGGACGAAGATGGATGAGAAGTTTGGAAATACAAAAGGTTTAGCTGAGATTAGTCGTCTCTATTCTAGAAAATAGTTTTTTTCAAATTCTTTTTTCTTTGCCGTTTGGAAACTGATAGGCAACAAATGAACAGAAGTGGAAAGTGTGCCAGAAAGGCTTTTATCCAGTAGGTATTCTGTCGATAATAATGATGATGATGGATCAAATGAACAGGGTGTGGCCAGTAAATAGAAAAGACAATTCGTTAAAGATGATGGTCAACATAACATGTCAGATCATGGTGAAAAGATTAATAGTAGCAAGTCTGCCAGATTTTGTAGCCGTCTATCAAGAATGCGACCACAGAACAGAAAAAACAACGCGACAGTTGATGATGACGATGATGAAGTATTTGTATCATCAGACGAAATAGGAGACAGTCACTGGTGTTATGTCAATAAATTGTATTAGCTTGATGATTAATCCACATGTCAAAGGCTTACATAAGCAGCGATAAACTCTATGATTAATACAACTTTTACTTTCAAACAAATGGCCATGTTCGCGTCAACTTTATCTTTGCGGCTGCGAGTTTCACTGATTGTCTTCATATTTTTATTGTTGTTTGACAATATGACAACAGAGCGAAAAAAAAAAAAATTGATCTGGTCAGTTTCCATGCTGCTAAGAACTAAGATACAGGTGTGTCTTTTCGCCGCAAAAAAGAGCCAATTCCACCCGGCTCCATCTTTCCGTGGTGTAACCGTGCCGTTAACGGACCATCTCGAACTTCTTGGTGTTACGTTGACAGCGACCCTCAACTTCGGTCCATTCATTGAGGCGAGAGCTCAGTTAGCTGCAAAAAAGTTGGGGATTCTTGCAAAGGTGAGACGGTACTTCACGCCTGAACAGCTGCTCAACTTGTATAAAGCGCAAGTTCGGTCATGCATGGAGTACTGCTCTCACCTGTGGGATGGATCTGCCAAATACCAGCTTGATGCACTTGAGTCGTTTGACAGACGGGCCAAAAGGCTTATTGGCAACGCTGCACTGGTCGCGTCAAAGCTGCAGAGCCTCGAACATCGACGCCGAGTTGCCAGCCTGTTAGTTTTTTATTGGTTACATTTCGGGGAGTGTGCGACGGATATGCATAATTTGATTCCGCCTAGCCCTTGTCACCATCGGACTACAAGACGTACGGCCATGCGCCATCGGTACAGGTAAAGCGCTTTGTGCGTATGGGAGGGATGTCCCCCTCCCATACGCACAAAGCGTTTTGCTAATAGTTTCATTGTGCGCACAGCTAAGGAGTCTTTATTCCCTGATATCTACAACCTTGGGGTCTTTAAGTCATGAGTGAATAGGTTTCTTCTAGACAAGCGTGCTTCATCACCGTAGACCACATCATCGCTTAACATCAGGCAAGATAGTGGTCAAAAGCGAGCCGAATGAATATAAAAAAAAAGATTGTATGTATCAGAAATAATAAAACTAAAATTAGACTATTTCGTTTGGTTTCTTGCCATCATATTCGTTATTCTCTTTCATTTTTGTTTTTTTTTTTGCCAAAGATGACGAAAGGTTACGTCATCTATCTGTCATCATCATCATTTCAGCCGAAAGACGTCCACTGCTGGACATAGGCCTCCCCCAGGCGTCGCCATCAGAAAGCTTAAAGTCACCCAAAGGGCTATGATCGGCTTTTCCTTGCGTGATCATGTCAGAAATGAGGATATCCGCAGGAGAACCAAAGTTACCCACATAGTCCGAAGAATTGCCAGTGGCAGTGGGCAGGGCACAATGCTCGCAGAACGGATGGCCGTGGCCGATGGGGCCGAAAAGTTCTGGAATGGCGACCCCGAACCGGAAGATGATAAGTTGGAAGGTCTCCCATCTATCAGTAGCTCGATTTAATTATGGATTTTTTCCTAACAAAAACCTCTCTGGCATAGACCTTTCATTTTCACAACTTTCCTACTTTACCTGTTCCTCATGTATAGTCAATCAACTTGACGGCTGCTTTGTGTTTTTTACGCCGACAAAATGACAAACACACAAATTAGTTTTATTTTTATGTAAAAATCGGATTATGATGAAACCATTCATACAAGAATACATACGCATCTGTCAAGTACGATAACCCTGATGTTATCAAAGTTATGAGCGCTTTGACCCTTCCAATGTGTGACAGAACAAACAAGAGCATGGTAGCCCTTTGACACGATATAAATCTTATCTGGACAGATTTTCTCTCACAAAGAAAACAAAGGATTTTCTTTGTTTTAAAGACTAAAAGGGTCCTAGAGAACCTCAATCGTGATTTTGAAAAAATCGTTCATAATCTTCAGATTCAAACGTGCCAGTTAGTCGAAAGTCATTTGCCCTTTAACTCCACGTAAATAAGGGTCAATCTCCAATCTTTCCAGATGTGGCAAATAATCCGTATTGCCATTCATTAAAAAAAAGGTTAAGAATAAAGTTTGCGGTGGCGCATCGCGTGCACTGGCACAAAATAAACAAGTTACCAAATCCGTTCGAAATCCTCCCACATGGCGTTATTTTTTTTATTGCGACACGTGGCCGTCATCCCCGCTGATATTTTTACATTCACACCACACCACTTGCGTGGGTGGAAAATATTATTTTTAAGCGTAGAAATATTCTTTGTTTAGTTTTCATTGTCAAGTGTCTGTTACAATAAGTCGCAGCATTTCCTGAACCGGAATTTTTTTTGGGTGTGCCGAAGATCTAAAATCACGCTATGGAGGGATATTAAATTCAAACTATATATATAGATAGGGAGGTTAAATTCAAACCAATCTACGAGTATTAAAAAGAAGTAAAATTGGTTGTTTATGTTATGTTTGTTAAAAGTAATCTCCAGAAGTATTAATCCGATTACGAAAATTCTTCAACTGATAGATAGCTACACTATAACAGATTTTATCTTGATAAAATACACGGTTTCTGCGGAAAAAGAACCAGAAATTAACTGCCTATTTATTTTAATATGCCAATTCCAGAGCACTCAGGGTCCTTGAACCCAAAACAACTACCAAGTAAAATCACGTAATAAATAAATAGAACGCGTTCTGAACCTTTCTTTTGCCTTTGAGTCTTTTGTATCAGTAAAGTTTGCCCCGGGGTGCTATGATTAATTTATTTGGAGCTCTACTTGTGCGTAAATTAGACCGAAAGATAAATTATTTATTCAGGAGAGAAGCTCTTGGTTAATTATTTTTTAGTTAGTTTTCGCCACTTTGGTAAGTCTGAGGTCTTTGCCGGCTTAAGAGTCAAAAGAATTCGAATATGAGCCTCGAAATTCTTGTTTAAAATTCATTAAAAATTGCTAGAAACATCGTCTCTAATAACATTGACATAACGCAGCACAGCTAACTCTTAAGCAAATTTAATCACGTATATTTTATGACGTAAACAGCGCACAAATATTATAACGACGAAGTTCTAAACTTTCTCCACAAGCCAACACGTCTGCTGATGTAAATAACAATTGAACAAAGATACTTTGCTTTATTAAAACATTGTTTTTACGATGCCCAATAAGGAAGATGCTATGGCTTCGATTTATTTTATTGGCAGGCATTTGACGTCATCGTAAGCGCCATGTTTGGGTAAGAAAGGAGTTCTTTCGTAATTGCAGCTCCTTGGATTGTTTTCGTCGGATTGACTTGATACCTTGTGTTGACTTCGCTGAATGTTCGTAGAACCGTTCAAGACAAATAAATAGCGTTTCAATTGATCAATTAATTGAGGATTTCGTAGCCACAGTATAAATATTGACGAACAGTACGGAAACTACCTATGCGAGCGGTTTTCGCGAAGCTGTCAGTAGTACGGGCCGCTTAGGGATACGTCTCATCGATGCGCATGTTTGTGTAAGTGCGTGTGTAACTCTTTACGGAACCGACTCACTGATCCGGATCTTTGAAGTGATTCAAAAGATTGGTTCAGTAACAACGTTTCAAATGCATCATTTGGATCTGAAACATTACTCGCGAGTCGATTGAGCAGTGAGCGATTGAGAGAGAGATGCAGACTGAGACACTGAGTTACTTAACTATGGACTCACGAGTCGCGAATGAGCGGACGACATAATCACAATCTTTACAAGTCAGAAAGAGATACCAAATGAGATGTGTATCGCTCATACTCTCACAGATTTTCGTTATCGTTATACATGCACGTAAAAATTACCACTAAGGCGCTTACGTATCAAATACAATACGGTCGCTTTTTGCATAATTATAATGTTTACACTAACAAGTTATTGTTTTACGTTGATGCGGCAGATCTTTTGAGCAGTTTGAGCCGATGATCCAAATGAGTCAAATGAAACATATCAGTGAGTCGGATCTTTTCAGTGATTGAGATGCAAATGATCCAATCCCAAAAAAGATTCATTTGGCCCACCTCTAGTAAGTGTGCCGTTTCGATCGAGCGTTTGTAGGTAGTTTCGTACTGTGTCGTAGCATCATGACAGCTACTGCTCAACACAAAGGCCCATTTCAGGAAAGGATAATGTCTTTTGACACTTCGCGGGGTAAGAGATTAGTTGAAGCCACGGAACCCGATAAGTATGAGAATAGACAGAAGATTTGAAAAAAGTTTTGAAGTGTCTCTGAGTTTTATATTACAGGTTTTGGAAATGTCATTAAACCTTACAAAATCATTTAATCTATTATAATTACCACGGGCACCAAACAAAGGGAAATACTCGTACTTTTGGCATCTACATAAAAACGAATTATGTTTCGAAATAATTTAGTCCACATTTGTTTTAAGAACAATCGTTTTCGCGAGCGTATTTAATCAATTTTATCATATCGGAATTTATAGCAACCTTCAAGGCTAACTTAATTCATGTAATATGTTTTGCTAATTAGTTAGCAATTTAATGCGTAGAATTTTACGTTTAATATTGGATTTATCTGAGCCAAAAAGCGCTAATCTTTGCTAAACGAGTTAAAAACAGAAACCTATACAATTTCTTAGGATCCTTACAGTCACCATTAAATGCAATAGCCACCAAAAAAACACAGGCAGAAATAAGAGCATTAAACTTACCAAAGGCATCATTTTCTGCGTAGGCGGCTGTGGAGGGGGCCCTCTTGTCCTGATATCGCTCGGCTGTCTTCTAACCGCGGGTCTCGTAGGGGGCTCTCTTGGGACCTCTCTTGGTATCTCTCTAGAATGTTCCCGAGAATGTTCTCTAGAATGATCTGTCGAGGCTCCTCTGTCGCGTCCTGCTAACGCTTCAGACAATGCCGCTGATAGTGCCCCGACATTGCTCGTTGGGGCAGGAGGTATCGCTGGTCGGACCTTGTCTGGTGAATACCTTTGTGGCGGTGGTTGGTGCGGCTGTGGTGGCGGTTGATGTGGTTGCGGCGGAGGGAACCGCGGCGCATCGCTTTTGACTTGCCCATTGGGTGTGGAACCTGCGAAAATGTTGTTGGTTATTTTTAATCGTGCTTAGCGAGCTCTTAACCTCGATCTGGACTGATGGAAAGCGATGAATGAGTTAGGTTTGCTATAGAACGAGCGCGCCCAGAAAATGTCGCTTTGAGGTCTAGCTTATTTAAGATTTTATGTTCAGCCGGATTTAAGGGAAGGTGAGTTTGTTTAATTTTTGTCTTGAATGACAAGTTCTGGCTTCAAATTCATTGAGCGTTTTGACGCTAACTACTCGAAGGTATTGTTCCAATATTTATCCCTTAGTGGATAGTGAGTATCAAGAAATTCTACAAAGTATCATGGTATGATTCTCAGTCAAACGTAGATATGAAAAAAAGCTGTTTATTTTTCGCATTCATGGACTAGATAATACTAGCTACTCATAACACTATTGAAATGACGTATTAAATAGGTACGTCTTACTAATGATATAAAGTATGTGTATGTTGAGGTAACTCTAGCAAATGTTACGGCTGAATGGAACAGACATACCGACACCACAACACTTGTCTGTCAAAATGATGATAAAGTTCACTTAATTTGCCAGATCAAGATTAACTTTTAGTATGGCTAAAGCTTTTTATGAAGGAGGATCACTGATTATCATTCACCAAAAACAGAGGGTATGGTGTTCTTGAACGAAGACCGCGAATCAGCTAACATAAGGTGAAACGCCCTCAGGCTAGAAGGAGCGACGATCTTCGTATGGTGAGTGGTAGCAGCTGGATGAGAGTGGCCGAGAATCGACTTGGAGATACGATTGAAGAGGCTTAAGTCGACCAGTGGACTACTACAAGCCGATGATAATTAAGGGCAGTCCAGGGCTATCCGCGCATTAATGCGGCCTAGGGCACCAATGTCACGGCCGTTTCTCGATGACGACACTGGGTATCCTATGTGCAACCCAGGATGTATTTCTACCGCTGTACTCATCCAAATCCGTTCGGCCGTTACGACGAAATTAAGCAACAGACATACCTACATACCAACTTTCGCGTACATAATTTTGGCAGCAGAAACTTATATGAAGTTGCATGTCAATATTTTTTTTCTTTAAGTCAATTCTCATGTAGGTACAATTTTAATGTTTCATGTTCTGCTTAGGCCCTCTTTTCCGGAAACCAGCAATTTAATCAGTTATTAAATGTTATGTTGAATGATTTGATAGGTTGTTGTCATTTTGGACAACTACAGGATAGGATAGATGGACCCCCATTTCCGCACGACTCCCATTTGTTCCGTTGTGCGTGCTGGCCTCCTCTTTGTGAGATGGGAATAGTCCATCATAATGGGAGTAATCTACCACACAGGCCCAGCGCTGGTTGTTGGATGTCAAGTGGCTTTGAATTTTTGGTTCTAAGACACACCGGTTTCCTCACAGTGCTTTCTTTCACCGTTTTGAGAGCAGTTGTGTTTAAATAATTGACACAAAGTGCAGCACCTGCCTGGGTTCGAGTCTATGAACTACAACTTGTAAGTCACAGCCGTTACCACTGGGCTATCACTGCTCAACAGGTAGAGTATATTTACCTAAAGTTCGAGGAAGTAAGTAATATAGAGTTGATAATACCTCCTTTAAAATCCCGGTATAAAAAATGACAAGTAAAGCCCGGAAATAAAGAAATTGCCAATTATAGTTATCGCCACGTAACTTGGCAAGGTTTTGGCGTAGTGGGGATAAATTCGCGGATAGTGCGCGAACTGACCAACCACCATAATAGAGCGAATTGAACGTGGACGCGACGCGATTGGTCAGTAGATCTTTGTGTAAACTGACCAACCAATCGCGCGCTCGGAACGGTGCTAAACGTACCCCGCGTCCCGCTTGGTAACCACGGAGACCTAAAAAACGACTTGTGCGCATCTAACGACTCTTGCCAAGTTACTTTCTGACAACTATACTTTTTTTGAGCTTTGAATACATTTGAACTAAATTATTATATTATGTTTTTAGAGTTTATAGGAATAAATTTTGTATGTAAAAGAGAACTCATTCATATAACTGTTTTAGTACACAACTCTAAAAACATAATAAGATTCTTCAATATAATAATTTAGTTAAAATGTATTAACAGTTGAATAATTAATTTGCAATTCCTTAAATCCCAGGATTTAATTGTCATGTTTATGATTCCAGGCTTTTAGAGGAGGTATTATCATCTCTATGTTACTTACTTCCTCGAACTTTAGGTAAATATACTCTACCTATTCCGATCTCTATTGATAAATTTACTAATAAATCCTAAAAGGTCACAGAACCTAATGCCTAGTATGACTTAAACTGTTTATAGATAGATAATTATTTCCCTGACAATTGTCCATTTTTAGATTATTCGCCAACATGTTAAAATTTTGATGTTGTTTTCCTTCATGGTCTGTTTGTGGTTTTATCATTTATACTTAAATAGGTACTTTATAGAAACATCATTTTTATTATAAATAACTAACTTTCATGGCAACATGACTTAGAAATGGTCTAATTAAGTAATGAAACCTTGACCTATAATGGTATGATTTATTATGACTAGATTTGAAGAATGAATGTGAATGAAGCAAAAGTAGTATGTAAGGATCATAGCCACCTGCATTCTGTAGTTTCTGCCTACCCCCATGGGAAAAAGATGTGAGTTTTATGTATGTATGATTTATGAAACAAAACTGTAAACAAGATGTAAACAAACTCACAATCTCATTGTTTCCTATTATGAAACTTATTTGAATTTGTAATTATTTATTTGGGTCAAATACATATCCATATTTTTTTTGGCCAGTGGGTCTGCCTGAACTAAAATACTGTTTTTTTGTCTGAATTTACACAGTTAAAGCTTTGTACCAGTATTTTTTTATATGTCGTGGTGGCCCACTGGCTAAGAGTCCCCCTTTCGTGTTTGAGGTTGTGGGTCCAAATCCAGCCAAGTAGCAATATGAATTCTTCATATGTACTTTTTTTAAATTTAGCTTTGACATCAAAGGCAACGGTGAAGGAAAATATTGTGTGGAATCCTGACCTAATATAGTTAATGTAAGTCTTAAATAGCCAAGTCAGAGGCCTGTGGGGTTTACAGAGGTTTAATTAACTCTAACACCAGAGGTGGCCATATCCTCACATGAAAAGAAGAAGTCAAGACCAAAATATTAAGTACTAGACTAAAGACAAAGACTTTTCTGTCCTACAATAATGTATATTGTAATGATGCATTTTTTACAAAACCCTTATGTTAGTGTTTTAAGCCTTCAACAATCATAATTAGTGAACATTTATTTTTCTATTGTTTCACACCTGATTCAGGTGTCGCAACCGTTGGGTTATGTTTAGGGGTAATTTTTTTTACAATTTATAATATAGGTAAATAGATATAAATCAACCCTAAACCAACTAACCATAATTTATTATTTAGGTTCATCATATCATAAATCAAATCATACCGTCAAAACGGAATGGAGAGAAGCGTAATGGGCGTCAAGAGGAAAGTTAGAATAAGATTAGATAAAATTAAAAATACAACTAAATTTAAGGATGCAAAGAAAACTTGTAAAACTTTAAAATGGAGATGGACTGGACATATGCTTAGAGATACGAGTGGAAAATGGACAAAAACCATAACAGAGTGGTATCCCAGGAATGGGAAAAGAAGTAAAGGGCGTCAAACAAAAAGATGGGAAGATGACCTCAAAAAGGTGGCGGGTCCAGAGTGGACGAGAACAGCGAAAGACAGGCAGAAATGGAAAGCTTTAGAGGAGACCTTTGTCGGAAGACAAGCTGTGAAGTGAAACCAATCGTGTAGTCGAGTTAATAAATGAGTATATTGTATTAATAAAAATAAGAAAAGAAAAAAATGTTTTGTAAACTCATAGAACAGCAATAAAGGCTTATTTTATTTATTTATTTTATTATCATAAATTGCATTGTATCACACCAAGGTTTACTTTGATTTGGTAATATTTGTTTTAGTATGTAATGAATAATAGTTTACTGCTTTTAATAAAACCAAATGTCTGATAAAAATGTATCAATATTATTTTACATAGGAACATTGCAAGCTGATGTATTTGCAGTTTATGATATTGTTGCAAAAGCATTGATAAATTCAGTTGTTCGTGAGTCTCTTAGATAAAAGAAAAGCAGTACTATTTTTGGCTAGGTTGCTCCAAAATTAATTACATTCACACTTGTTTTTCATATAATTCAAACCTGCATGATTATTGACACATAAACAAGTAGGCAAATGTATTTTTTTTTCTTTGCACATTTTGTTGTGTAGATCTAATAGTTCACATTATGAAATAAAGTTTCAAGAAAATAATATACAATCAATTTCACAACATCTGTATAAAGTTGTTGATTGTTTCTCCATGTGTGTTAACAGTTGAACAACACCTCTAAGATATGAAACTTGTAAAGATAAGAGGACAGCTATCTCTTAATGACAATCAAATTATATTTAATATGGAGATGTCTCACCTGCCAGTTTACCAGTAGGTCTGAGCTTGGGCATTCCACCAGCGAACAGACCCCCCAGGCCTGGGGGCGCGCCACCACCTCCGTTCTGCAGTGGAGCTGCACTCCTGGTGCTGCCCCCACTCGGGGAACCTCCACCAGACGCATTTGATACTTTCCCAGGAATATATGGGCCACTTTTGTCCACTGTCTGAGTCTTTTTCAACTTTGCACCCTGCCTTATAGAACTCAACAACGCATTTCTATCATCAGCTCCACCACTCTTCGAGCTCCCTCCGAAAATAGGCGGAGGCGGCGGACCCGGAGGCGGCGGAGGGCCAGGCGGCGGCGGAGGCTTCGGTGCCATGACGACACAACACTAACAGATACTGTCGCCAAATGCCATCAGGCGCAAATGAATAAATTACAAACGTCGTGATACTATGCAATTCAGTATTCAAGTGACAACCCTTCAAACCTTCACAAGTCTCTGTGTTCGTTCTCGCACGTGATGACAACACTTAATGCACAATACGTCACACTACACCAATACATACTAATTTACCTACAATAATAAAGAACCTTGCCCCAAAAGATTAATCATTGTAGGAAGTACGTAGGCACTATAATATAATAGAAATTGTTTCTTGGTCTGAGTACACCTTGTCATAATAACCAAATACTCATAATATTAGCGAACATCGTTTTATTATTATTCTAAATCTTAGAATAGATTACAAACGAGTTCAATTTATTTCGCAAAACATAAACGACCACCACACACAAAGTGCTAAAATCGACGGAATGATGAACCCACTATTCGAGATTTTTGTAAAATTCGTTCACAAATGGCCGACTGGACTGGAGCCAGGCCAGAAGAAGAGCTGTCAAAAAAATCTCACAGATAATAAAATAAATATATTACCAATATAAAAAAATAAATAGAATAGTAGTTTGTACTAAAGCAGCTTTTATTAAGTTGGAAACATATTATTGAAACCCCACCCGACGCCACGCCACCCGACGCATTCTGACTAGAGATGTGTCCCTCACTCATGAGGTACCTCATTTGAGGTACTCGTGATCGCAAATTGAAAGAGTTACTCGAATTTCAACATTGAACCACCTCACTCGTTCTCGCGTCCTCACTTAAAAATTTACATTGACATTGTATTCGGGCGAGTACTTGCGAGTGAGTATTGAGTGATTGAGTGAGTTTAGTTTATTAGGTACTCAAAATGAATTAAAGAGAAAATATTTTTATTACTGCTATTACTATGAACTCTAAACTTTAACTATAAACTCTAAAAACATTGGCATTAGATTGGTATTCAATTGTCAATGATTCGTTTATTTTGGCGGTCTAAAATTTATGAGCGAAAGAAAATTATATGAGTGAGGGAGACGTAAAAATCGGAATCGTGAGTACTCGTGAGTCGACGCGCCTCTTCGCCTCGCTTGCCGCTGTCTCTGACAATCGGCTGAGTTCGGCTCGGGCTCGGCTCATGAGGTGAATTAGCCGACATACGATGCCTCGCCTCAACTGAGGGGTACCTCGTGAGTACCTCGCGAGGTAAAATGAGGTGCTCCCTCAACCTCATATAAAAATGACGAGTTACCCATCAATACTTCTGACGCATTGAAGTACTAATCAAACCCATACATATGATATGGTCAGAGACACATAGTCAACACGCCATGCGATCACACGCATTCCCACGCGTCAACACGCAATCGGTTTGGATCAGCGTGTTGCCGGGAGTGGGGGTTGCACACTGTGTTTAAACGCCACCCGACGTTTCGACACAGTGTGTCTCTAGTTAACACCCGATCCCACGCGTCAGTCAGTCGAGAGCATGATCAGTGGTGCCAACATAGGGTAATTTACCCTAATTTAGAGTAAAGTTTCATCAGCACGGTAATTTTTAGGATACAAAATCGGTGAGGGTAATTTTTATGTTTATGCTATAATAGAAATTAGTAACTTATTTGAGTCAAATTTGCAATGATATGCACTTAAGTTTAAATATTTCCCTTGAACCCGCAATTTCTTAAAACTTATTTTTCGATACGCCTATCATAGTCTCAACGAAGTAGTCAAGTACTTGGTATCGTACAAATCCCAAAATAACCAGTTTTATTTAATGGTTTCTATTATTGTTATAGTAAAACTGGTCTGTAATTATATTATAGATTATAATGTCTCGTCTTATGTATAATCTTGCATGAAATGTATCAAATATTATATAGAACAGAGAGGGAAAGCAAATTAATAAAAAAATGTAATTTTTTCATATAACTTAAAATCAAGACATGTTTCCAAATCTTTTTACAGTTCGTTCAACCGATTTTGGGTTCTATCCTGTTAACATAAGGATGACATAAAAAGCATAAACCTGTTACCAAAACCAACTGTTTCTGCAGCTATCATTTGTCGTATCACAAACGCAATAGAAGTTAAAATCGGTTGAATGAGCTGTAAAATGGGCTAATTTAAACGTCTAATGTTATCGCAAATGGAGTATAGGGTACATTGAGATCAGACTTGGGATACAACACAAACGAGACCTGGCAATACTGGCTATGACATTAGCGAACGTGTTGTAGCATCACGTGGGGTGTTTTAAATGTGCACGGTGCGCGTCGGGTGTCGACACGTCGGGTGGCGTGGGGTCGCGTGGGGTTTCAATAACATGTTTCCACCTTTATGTTCGTGACTACAGCTGGACCCCCACGCCAATCGCTTTCATATTTGGTAAATAATTACTACATAATTGGTACCAATTGGTATTCGAGCAACAAAATTGGAACCTTAGAAGTATTCGAGAAAATCGACGTTGAAGGTGGTCCAGCGGTAGTCACGCTGCATTCAGAAGGACACCATGTGCGCCGAAAAAGGGGGCATGCTACAGCTATTCTTAGTATATAAATAATTACTACTCATTAATGCGATTCATTTCGTAAAAAAGACAGAACTGAAACATTTGTGTTTACCGAGAAATCAACGGTGATAACTTTTGCTCGCTCATTCAGCAGGACCACGACTTTGCATGTTGATTCCAAATTTGGGGAGCCTGTCACTGTAAGGTAAAATTAGTATCCAAAATTCAAAACAACTAGTACTCCAGTAGTTTACGAGATATACCATGCCATTGGTGGGATGGAGGTAGTCACGGTATTAAATTTTCCCTATTAAAACTCTGTGATTTCTTCCCAAATTTATACCAAAATTACTACTCCTAAAGAGATTATAGCAATCAAAACTTCAGTTACTTAAGTGTTGTATTTTAAGAGAAATTAACTTTCATTACTTTTCCATAGTAAATCTCCGCGTGGTTAAACGCGACCAAATTAAGTTGTCAATGATATTGAGTTGTTTAGATGTAGGTACACTCGTAGACATAAATTTATGGAAGTGTCGAAATAATAATAACAACAGATCACTATCTATAATTTATACAAACGGTGTACAAAATAATAAAAAAAGCTATTTTTCCCATGGCCTATAATACCTTTGTTAATGACGTGGGTAGGAAGGTACTCGAATAATTATGTTTCTATATTGAAAGTACCAACCTTCTGTGTTGTTATATGAATATCATTAAAGAGCGATAGGTATTCCTTGATTATTTCTTTCCTACTGATTTACCATTGCTGCAAGCCTGATTTACCTACGTATTAAAAACCTAATTTACTGCAGTAACAATATGTTTCTAATAATGTAAGTTTAAAAGGATTACAAGAAAGATATAATGGGTCATTACAAAAGTTTAATAAATAGACATAATTTACTTATTAAGTTGCAACTTTATGATGACTTAAAATCAAAATGTGCAAAGAGTCCTTCATTCGTAATACCGCATTGCATTATTTATACTAAAATCAATTGACCAAGTAAAGATAAATCTTTAAATTTTTAACTTATTCTACTTGGTTCTAACATCAATGGTCGTTGTGCTATTTTATAAGATTCGCGTATTTTAACCACCAAAAAAAAAACAAATTATAAAGCATTCAAACAATTTAAAAACCTTATAATGTAAATTTTTATGAGATAAATTGTAAATGATTAGTGTTGTCATTCACCTTAAGTACTTTTAAGTTATCTAGATATTGAAAACTTGTGGCCCTGCTATAATAATAATCTGTAATTTTGAAATAGTTTTGAGTATATTCAAACTATTTTTCATTCTATTCTTTAATTGTTGTACCTTTGCATGAATATCGAAGCTTTCCCCATTCTGTTTTACAGATCTAGTTTTGTTTATGGTTCTACCTAGCTGATTGCTTAGTGTTGATTTTTAAGTACTTATAATTTTACTGTAGGTATCTAATTTTGGGCAGAGCCAGCTCAAGAAACTAAAGACCGATAATGGCAGGATCGTTTCAGCCAAACCGGAGTTTCTGAGGGAGATCGAGAGATTCTATTGGCAGTTGTACACGTCAACCAGTAAACCCGTCGCGAATCTAGCAAATGACCCTGGAGCTAGATTGACCCGACACTATACCGAAGACTTTACGAACGTCAGCCTGTTGGAATGAGATTATGATGGCTCTGAAACAGCTTAAGAACAACAAGGCACCGGGTGATGACGGAATTACGGCCGAACTCCTGCAGGCTGGTAGAAAACCAGTACTTAAGGACCTTCAGAAGCTGTTTGATTCCGTCATACTTGAGGGGAAAACGCCACAGGCACGGTGCAGGGGGGTGGTACTCTTCTTCAAGAAGGGTGACAATGCCCTACTGAAGAACTATAGGCCCATCACACTTCTTAGCCACATTGTCTACAAGCTGTTTTCAAGAGTCATCATGAAACGTTTCACACTCAGGTTTGACGATTTCCAGCCGCCCGAACAAGCCGGATTCCGTAAAGGCTTCAGCACCGTGGACCACATACATACGATGCGGCAGGTTATACAGAAGACCGAAGAGTACAACCTGCCTCTCTGTTTAGCGTTTGTGGACTACGAGAAAACCTTCGATTCGATTGAGACTTGGGCTGTAATGCAGTCTCTCCAACGGTGCCAAATTGACTACCGGTATATCGAAATGTTTGTACATAAACGCCACCATGTCAGTTCGACTTCAGGATCAGACCTCGGTACCCGTCCTTCTGCAGCGAGTTTTGAGACAGGGAGAAGTCATATCTCCGAAACTGTTCACCGCTGCACTGGAGGATGTCTCCATAGTTCTGGAATGGTGATGGCTAGTCATCAACGTAAATGGCGAATACATGACTTACCTTCGGTTTGCCGACGATATGGTGATCATGGCTGTGACTATGGAGGACCTCAGTATAACGCTTGATGACCTCAGTAGAGCTGCCGAAAGAGTGGGTCTTGGGATGAACATGGACAAAACCAAGGTGATGTTGAATGAATGCCCATGCATGTTATACCCACTCTTATGAAAGCCGGAGACTACACTCGACGTTGTGGGCGACTATGTCTACCTGGGACAATCGATCCGGTTGGGTAGGGTCAACTTCGAGAAAAAGGTCGAATCAGACTCGGCTGGGCAGCGTTCGGGAAGTTGCACGGTATCTTCTCGACCAACTTACCACAGTGTCTCAAGACGAAAGTCTATGACCAGTGTGTGTTGGTTTGCCTCAGAGCCATATGTCATCACTGCGGTCTCTCACAATGGGCCTCATCAGAAAGCTTACAGTCAACCAAAGAGCAATGGAGAGGAATATGCTTGGGTTTCCTTGCGTGATCGAATTGGAAATGTAGAGATCCGCAAGAGAGCCAGGGTTATCGTCATAACGAGAATAATTGCCAAACTTAAGTGTCAGTGGGCAGGGCACATTGCTCGCAGAACGGATGGCCGATGGAGCAGATAATTTCTGGAGGAGCGACCGCGATCAGGAATACGTTGCGTTGGAAGGCAAGCGTCGCTACATTGATCGGTCCCGTCCGTCCAAGCCCAGCAGTGGACGTCTTTCAGCTGATATGATGATGAAATATTTCCAGATTTTACAAATTATTATCGAACTGTGATCTGTAACTTAATAAAACTTATTCGATTTATAAATGTGTTTTCGATTTAAAATACACCTACTGATTCATAACCTAGCTTTAACAATGTAGGTAATGAATGGGTAACTAATACAACCAAAGTCCACAGATAATGTCAGTGGAAATTTTACAAATTGTATCATACAATCAACTTTAGGTACTGAAAAAATACATACCTATTATTTAACTAATTCTTTACTTACGTTATTATCAACATATTTTGCTGCAGTAAATTAGGTTTTTAATACGTAAGTACTTAGGCTTGCAGCAATGGTAAATTAGTAGGAAAGAAATAAATAAGAAATTAATGTTTAATGTTATTCATATAACAACACAGAAGCTTGGTAGGTACCTACAATACAGTAAAATAATTATTCGAGTACCTACCTACGAGTAACGATAGGTTATTTTTTTTCTTGTTAAGTGCTTAGGTACACGGTTTTTATATAAATTATAGATAGTGAACTGTTGTTATTACTATTCCGACATCCATACATTTATGTGCACGAGTGTACCATTAAACAGCTCAATACCATTGAAACTTAATTTGGTCGAGTTATACGCGGCGATTTATTAAGGAAAAGTAATGAAAGCTAATTTCTCTTAAAATACGAGACTTAGGTATCTGAAGTTTTGGTCTCTATAATTACTTAACTTCTTAAGGAATAGTATTTTTGTATAAATTTGTGCAGAAATCTCAGAGTTTTTAATAAGAAAATCTTGAAATGAAAATTTAACACCGTGACTACCGCGACCCCACCAATGGCATGGTATTTCTCGTAAACTACTGGAGTACTAGTTGTTTTGAATTATGTGTACTAATTTTATCATAAAGGGTAATAATTTTCTATGTAGGTCTGAGGAAAGCGACAGGCTCCTCAAATTTGGAATCAACATTCAAAGTCGTGGTCCTGCTGAATGAGTGAGCAAAAGTTATCATCGTTGATTTCTCGGTAAATACAAATGCTTCAGTTCTGTCTTTTTTACGAAAAGAATCACACCTATGGTTAGTAATTATATGTATACTAAGAATTGCTGTAGCATGTCCACTTTTTCGGAGCCCATGGTGGCCACCTTCAAAGTCGATTTTCTCGAAAACTACTATGGTACCAATTTTGTTGCTCGAGTACCAATTGGTACCAATTGAAGAGTAATTATTTACCAAAAATGGAAGCGATCGGAGTCGGGGTCCGGCGGTAATCACGAACATGCTTTTATTTCGGAGCAGGAGCGCAGGTCGCTGGCTGTTCGATGTGGGATGTTGGCCCGCAGATTTGCACGTTGTACCGCTCAGGTTAAGGTGACGCTTTTCAAAGCCTACTGCCAATCCTTTTACACGTGCAGCCTGTGGGTGAACTTTACGCAGAGGGCATATGGTGGCCTGCGCACACAATATAACAACACGTTCCGGGTGTTGATGGGGCTGCCGCGTTTTTGTAGTGCGTCCGGCATGTTTGCCGACGCGGACGTTGATAGTTTTGCGGCCATCATGCGCAAGAGATGCGCATCTCTACTACGCCGTGTTCGCGCCAGCCCCAACACCATTCTTAGAACGTTGGCTGATCGGTGGGACTCTCCGATCTTGGGGCGATGGATACGACTGCACGCAGTCAAATAGACATTTCCCAGGATCGGCGTGCCTCGCACAGCGTATAATAAATGTAAAAAAAATTTTTACTAACACTATTTTATAAGTTTAAATTGTTACTAACAAATATGGAAGTGATTCTGAAATAAATGTCTTTTAATTTTAATTTCTTAACCGACTTACCAAAAAGGAGGAGATTCTATGTTCGACATTATGTATGTTTTTTTTAATATAATATTTATCATTGTGTTACTACATTGAATATGTTTGTCTGTAATATAAAAAAGCAGCAAGTTATAATACGAAATATTTTTAATAAAAGACAAGCAACATAGTTCACTTCCTTGCGGCAAAATAAATAGTATCTTTAATAGAACACAATTATTAAAATGCGATAATTAGGTAAATTATTTTGTATGTCAAACAATCCACCTAGTATTTTCTCAACTATGTACGTTGGGGTCGGCTTCCAACCTAAGCGGATACAGCTGCGTACCAATAATTTACATAGAGCGACTGCCTATCTAACTTCCACAACCCTGTAACTGTTTCACGGTACCTACCCCCTGGCAAGCATGATGTCAGATTTTCTGGCTTTTGACTTTTCGTATCAAATAATAAAGATCTACAAATAGCTTAACTGCTATCCAAGGCACGGAGAAGGCTCGATATGTAATAAACCCATCCAAGGACCGACTTCGTCAAGTTGCTTAACCTCGAAAATCGACCCGTATGGCTTCTTTAGCCACGAGCTCCTTCTCCTTATTCCGCAGGTATTTTTAATATTACTTTGTACTTTCCCAACCAACTGAAACAGGTTTTTCTGGAAGCATTGATGTGTACATCACCAAATTAGAATCGTAGCTAGCCTCACTACCTCCTTGAGTCATAGCACCCAAAGCCAATCTTTCGGCTTCTGCGCGTTCCTCAGCAGCTTTAATTTCCCTTTCCGCGATTAACTTTTCTTTTTCCCGTAAGCGCATGTCTTGGAGCTCCAAATTTTTCCTTACATTTACAAGAGCACTTGATAAATACTTTATTGGATCTGCGGGCTGGTGAAGTAAAACTTCGGCAATACAAACGCGTAACGCTGGACCGACGACGGTTAGTTTTAAATATCTAAAGTCTTCCGACACATGCTCGTCATCGGGGCATGGTTGAAATAAATCTAGTTGGCTACGAATGCGTACTACGTTTCCCAAATCATCGTTCTCGTACTCACTCAAATGACCTTCTTCGCGATAAATATGTTTACCTTTGTCATTAATATAATAACGACCACACCTATCAAAGTAATATTCAATTCCATCTTTTATCTCTTTTACTTGTAATAATGTCCCTGATGTATTCATCTTATATTCACTTGAAGAGCCATGAGCTTTATAAACTCTATCCCTTGTTATGTCTTCTTTGTAGTAACGCCCACAATCGTCATAGTAATAAATGTGATCAAAATCGTCTGAAATAGGTACTAACACGCCATTTTCATTTGGCTGCAGAAGAGTTTCACCATCTTCTGGTGATTTATATATTTTTCTACTATAGTCATCTATATAAAATACGCCTAGTTCATCAGTGAACTCCTCTTTCACTTGAGCAGCGTTTAGGATGGAAACAACAGATTCGTGACTTTTTTCTCCAAAAACAGCTAAATTCCATAAACGACATAATTCCGTAACTAATCTTTCACGGGTTTCTATTTGTAATATATGATTAAACACTTTCAGTTGATAAAAATCCGAACATGGACATACTTTAATATCATCTTGTAATTCTATCTCCGATAAGTTTGTAATGCATTCTAAAGTAGTTTTTAATTGTTCGAGCGAAGCTATTCTGTTTTCCAGATATTCTTTCTTATGAATTAAAGCCAGTACGGGAGCGCTCATCGCTTGACCTGCCAGTGCCTCAATAGTTTCTCCCAGAACTTTAATCTTGTCAGTTACTTTTCTAAGTTCTAGCTTGTGCTCAACACAACGTCGAATTAATGATCCTATTGGTTTGCCTTTCTTTTTTAATTGATTTAGTATTTCTGCAGCAGCTGGATTGGAATTGTCAGGCAGAAGAAGATCACCAACGATGTGTTGTAGGGGTTTTGGCAAATTACTTTGTAAATGTGGCACATTCATATAATTACTCAATCTAATAGCCATTCCATCATAATTTTTATCTAACCAGTCAAGTAATTCATTAATTGATTCATTTACTTTGACCTTAAATTCTGCAAAACAAGCAGGATTTTTAAAATCTGTTAGTTTCTCACAAAGGGCAACCGTCACTTCTCTGTGCATGTCTTCTACTATTTCCAATTCGGTTAGAAGATTAGCTTGGCTTTCATTGGACAGGCCGGGACAATATTTTTCCATATACTTATCAAAGTACTTTAGGCGATACCCCATAGTTTCTATAGTAAAATTAATAGCCTTGTACACTTTATCTCTTTGGAAATCATCTGTCAAACCATTCATAAAATTTTCTATTTCTGATATCGCGCTTAACCATTGTAAATGAAATTCTAATATAACATCGGCGACGCGATTCTTATCCCCATCTAGTAATGCTGTGCGAATAGCGCAAAGTGCATTAAATATTTGATCTGAGAAATCAGTTTGGGTAATAAATATTACTGCAGTCTCGTAAAAGTCTTTAATTTGTTTTGTTATATCAAACAAAAAATCACAAGCCTCCTCTGAATCTAGCATAGTGATGCAGTAGGTTATTTCATTAAATAAAAATCACCGGAAAAAATCACAAACGAGAAATATGAGCTTGTCAGTTTTAATTTTGACATCCTTTTACTTTAAGATTTTTTTTATTCACGTTTTAATGGTAACTATATAAAATGTACTCTGTGCTTTCACCAACGCAGTTTGAATGCCGAAAACTATCAAATTGCTCATTGTAGACAAACTAGTCCTCAAAAGAGCAGTGAGCATTTTTTCTTACCGCGTATTTTAAAAAGTGGGCATCTGATTTTTGCCGACAGTTGTAACTGAGCGGTATTAGCTAGGCCTCCATGCCACCAGCTGTAACGGACGGGCCAGGCAAAAAAATATTTTCGTTCGAGGATTTTTGCGTTTCAATGCGGCCTGCAGCCTAATTGCGTAAGTGAATTCGACAAGGCAAAGGGTTTGACCGCCATCAATCGAGAAATCACATGCGAGATGAAAAACGCGATGTAGATTTTCGACCATGTGATCGGTCGATTGCACAGATTACCTCCCAAGGTAATCTGTGGTCGATTGATAGCGGTGAAACCCTTCGCTTTGCCGAATTCACATATGGCCGTCCGCCTAGTCCAAGCTTTATTAAATAACTACATGTCACAAACTGAGACCATGTAGTACCTCTAAAGATGCCTGTAAACGGGCTAGTTTTTTGACAATTTCTTGCTGCCACTGTATAGCCGCCAAGTTACCGATTATATCGCTCAACACAGTGCAACAATTGCTGCAATATTGCAGTGTAGCCCGGCGATATTGCCAAGATATTTCATAGTATTTGCATGTATATACATTCAATGTCTAGCCAGCTAGATTGCAAATGATTTACCCCGCTTTGACTTTACTGCAATACAGCCATATATTGTCTTCGCTCTGATGCATTTCTTTTCCCTCGCTCACCTCCTGCTGTCGCTACCTATTAATGAAGTTGTTTTGTTTGTACCCGTTGTTAATTTTATTCTGTTCTTCACGGCCGAGTGGTGAAACGAAAATATTTTAAACTTTATCAACGAAACCCATGTACGTCCTGAATGTATGTATGGGATGTAGAAGCAAGTGCGTAGAAAGATCGTAACCTTAAGGTTCCCCTAGTCGACGGCACGAACTATTTTGTGCACGAGGTTAAAATGCATGCTATCTCATCCGACAACACGTGCGAAAGATATAGATGCTGTGATGAGCAGTAAGAAGCTAGTTCGCCTACAAATTAGCACTTTTGCAAATTTGTATCAAAATGGATGATGATTTAGGACGAAAACGAGCGCGCGAAATTTTATAAACAGTCTTTTGGGAGTCTAGATATCAAGAAAAATTACTAAAAGTAATGTAATTTTCAAAATAAAAAAAGACGTGTGGCACTCGGGGACTGCCGCGGTAAATCTATTGCATAGCATTTTTTATCAACTTATGAAATTATTTATTTATTTTATTTAGGCAGTTTTTTTTTCCTTTGGTTTTTTTTCTTTGATATTAATTCAAGTTACACTTTTTGACTTAAGTGGCAGTGGGCAGGGCACATTGCTCGCAGTACGGATGGCTGATGGGGCAGAAAGGTTCTGGAGTGGCGACCCCGAACCGCAAGACGTTGCGTTGGAAGGCCTCCCACCAGGTGGACCGACGACCTGGTGAAGGTTGCAGGGATACGCTGGTTGCGAGACGCACGGGACCGGTCAGTCGGTAAGAAACATAAGTTTGAGACTTGATATCTTCTAAATATCTGGAAAATACCACGTCAATGGTAATAAAAAAACCAAGACCTAAAAACCGAGCCCAAAATTGGGAAATTTTGAGTACATATTGTGAGACCTGGCAGCCATTGTAACCACATGGACACACAACATAGAAAATATGTACTGTACAATATTGCACTAGTGTATGCGCCGAACTCACAGGTCACCACCTCCAGAACCCCCCATCTAATTAATTCTTAAGTATTTAAGTCATTCTCTTTTTATCGATTCTAAAAATTTACTTTTTCCCCAAATAATAAATTTAAATAGTGACCCTTATTTATACCACAATAAGGTCGCTTTTCAAAGTGACCCTTATTCCCACATACATAAATTCTACATTGAACGCGGTGGAATTTAAAATAGAACCTCAACTTTAATAGAACATAAAAATATTTCCTACGCCCGTCATACTAATTATTCTTGTTTTATCTGTCATTTGCCAAGCAAATTTGAGCCTCCAAAATAGAAAAACGCAAATAACTCGAGAACGGAGCGAGATAGCCCAAAACTAACACTGACCTACGTACACTAGTGTACTGTTGCACGTGTTTTAGATTTCCGTGTTAGTATTTTTAGAAAGAAAAATAATTTTGCGGGGTGGTAAAGGTAAACGGTTAAGGGGGGGGGGGGGGGGTAAATCATATCTTGTCCTCCTGGATGAAGTAGCAGGGGGGCAAATTTTTGGTCAGAAATGCGCTAACTCCAACCGTTTCTGAGATATGAGGCTTTTAAAATATTTGTTGGTCGTAAAAAATTTGCCTTTTATCGGCCTCGCTGAGCTGTTTCTGTAACAATGGTGTCCTTGTCCTAATGTGGACATCAATGTGGACCTTATGCTAATGAGAATAAGGGTCACTTTAGCTTATCAAATAAAAGCGACTTTATTTCAATGTGAATAAGGGTCACTTTATATTTTTGTTTTGTTTTTAGAATTTTAATAATCGGAAATAAATGGGGGTTTGGCTCGCTACGTTTTCGAGTTTTTAACATGTTTAATTTAAAGGCTCAAATTCGCTTGGCAATGACAAGTTAAAATAAGAATTTTTATTATGACGGATGTAGGAAATATTTTTATGTTCTATTGAAGTTGAGGTTCTTTATTTGTATCCTATTTTAAATTCCACCGCGTTCAATGTAGACTTTATGTATGTGGGAATAAGGGTTACTTTGAAAAAGCGACCTTATTGCGGTATAAATAGGGGTCACTATTTAAATTTATTATTTGGGGAAAAGGTAAAAATATGATAATAAGGGGGTTGTTAGAGGGTGGCGTTAAGGGTTTATTATTGTGGGTGGACAGTGATCTGCTATTTGGGAAAAGAAAGTAGATTTTAACAACAACAGGTGAAAGAAAATGACTTAAATTCTCAAAAATTAAATGCTATGCAATAGCTTTACCGCGGCAGTCCCCGAGTGCCACACTTCTTTTTTTATTTTGAACGTACATCGTCAAACAGTGGAGTAATCGCTAGACTACGTTTGTATGGAAGAATTTTCGACTAGTGTAACCTTAAGAAGGATGCTTGGGCCGTAATTGCCGCGAAGTTTCATGTAACGACCTAAGAGGCATACGTAAAATCGTCATTAACTACTGATATATATAATTGCTCCGCGTGTACGAACAATATTCCTCGGCAATCCAGTTGCAGTATCTTGCTGGACTGCACCAGGCAATGTATTGCACAATGAAATTGCAGCAAGGGTGGACGTTGCAAATATACTGAGCTCTATTGGTCAACAAAATTGCGAACAAGATGCAATGTTTGTAGCCCGTTTATAGGCACCGTTATGCATGTAACGTCCATCCTCTGTCTAAGAGTATGGACGTGTAATCAACAATAAGCTCCTGGCATACCATTTACTTTTTTTTTCATACCTACTTTAACAGGTCGGTTGTCTAATGACAACGACATCCTTAGTGACCGCCAATACGGGTTCCACTGAGATCGGGGACTTTTCACATCTGGAGTGAGGCCTTTCACTGAGGCAAAGGGTCAGCTGGCTGAAAAAAAGTTAGGGATCCTTGCAAAGGTGAGACTTCACGCCTGAACAGCTGCTCAACTTGTATAAAGCGCAAGTTCGGCCGTCATGCTTGGAATACTGCTCGGACGGTTCTGCCAAATATCAGCTTGATGTATCTACTTGAGTCGATTGACACTGCGGGGCAAGATGCTTATCGGCAACTATGCACTGGTCGAATCAAAGCTCCAGATCTTTGAATATCGAAGGCGAGTTTCCAGCCTGTCGGTTGTTTACCGGTTACAATACCGGGAGTGTGCGATGGAACTGCACAATCTGATTCCGCCTAGCCCATCATCGGACTATAAGACGTACGGCAATGTGCCATCGGTACATGGTGGAAATGCTACCCATACGCACAAAGCGTTTTTCGAATACTTTATTTGTGTTTTATTTTACAACTAAGGAGTTGCCAGAGTCTTTGTTTCCTGATTGCTACAACCCAGGGGTCCTTAAGTCAAGAGTAGTGAATAGGTTACTTCTAGGCAAGCGTGCTTCACCGCCGACCACATCATCACTTACCACTAGGTGAGATAGTGGTCATACGCGAGCTTATCAATAAAAAATAACGATTAATTAGATTTGAGGTTTTTGCAACAGTCAATGCTTTTTAAACTTAATATAAAAATATATCTAGTTTTTTTATAGTTTTACTAGCTGTGCCCGTGGCTTCGCTCCCGTCAACTGACTACCTAGCTACCCTACCCTACCACCCTACCTACCCTACCCAACTTACCTGCCCTACCCTATCTACCAACTCTACCCTACCCTACAGCCCCACCTGCCATGTTATATCTCCACCACCCCTGGTGTCTGCCTTTGTACCTTAATGCTTTATTTTTATTTATTTTCTCTTCTCATTTTGTTTAAAAATAAATTATTCGCACACTGTTCCGTTGTTGTTGAATTAGGTAATTTACCTATGTTTGCAATATTTTTAAGTAACTACGTGAGAACAATGTTCCTGTTTATCAAGTGAAGGAATTTACCTGTTAGTGCTTGTAATTATTTATACTTATATATAGTATAGTAGTGCTGGGTGCATCGTCCTCACGTATATGAATTTATTAATGTATGTACTTTTGTAAATATTGTAATACTTTTATTTTTTTAGAAGAGTAAGTATGGAGTTTCTTGTGCGTTCCTCTCCCTAACAAGTTACGTTTCCGAATGCACGGTAGAATCAATTTTTATTACTTGTAAAACCTACTCAAACCGTACTAAATGTATAAAACCGGTATGCTTCGCGGCGCGACACACCACGCCATGCCACGCCACGTAAATGTTTTTCCACCTATATATGCTTCTGGCGCGACACGTCATCACGCCACGTCACACCAGTGTGTTTCTGCCATTATTCTGTTATTCGGTACGGAGATAGATCGAACCAATTAAAATATATGTAAATTGGCCTAACCTAACCCGACTTTGTTTTATATATATATATTTTTATTTTTACGTTTCATGAAATAATGATTTTCAAAATCCATTTCTACCAAACCACTACTTTTAAAACATGGTACTGGTAACCCCGTACGCGTCTACGACGATTTGTTTCTGAAGAGGTCGTCGATGACTTTGCGATTATACAAAATTACAAAGAAAAAGTGTGTCCGTTGTAGTGCTATTTTACAGTTTATCTACATTTTTTTAGTGTAAGCATATAAATACACAACATGGCCGGAGCGATGTTATTCGAGAGATCGCGCGTCTCGTCTTCAACGAACAGAGACGAGGACGTCCGCATGACCGACAAAATGGTTAGCACTGGCGAGATTCCCGAAGATGACGAAGAAAACATAAGAGCCAAGGAGCAGGGGATCCTGAACCTCGGCGAGAAATACAAGAAGGAAGGCAAGGCTAAAGAACTAGCGGAACTGATCAAAGCTACGAGACCCTTCCTAAGCTTGATAAGTAAAGCAAAAGCAGCAAAACTGGTGCGTTCTCTTGTCGATTTCTTTTTGGACTTGGAAGCTGGCATCGGCATTGAAGTTCAGTTGTGTAAAGAGTGTATAGAATGGGCCAAGGAGGAACGACGTACGTTCTTGCGACAGTCGCTGGAAGCGAGGCTGATCGCGCTCTACTTCGACACGGGTATGTACACGGAAGCCCTGGATCTGGCCACGGCTTTGCTCAAAGAGCTCAAAAAGTTAGATGATAAAAACCTACTAGTTGAAGTGCTTCTCTTAGAAAGTAAAACTTATCATGCCCTTAGCAATCTACCTAAAGCCCGTGCCTCGCTGACATCGGCCAGAACCACCGCAAATGCTATCTACTGTCCACCTAAAATGCAGGCTGCCCTTGACTTACAATCCGGTATACTCCATGCTGCTGATGAACGTGACTTCAAAACTGCTTACTCATATTTCTATGAGGCATTTGAAGGTTATGATGGTGCTGACAGCCCAAAGGCTCTAACTGCTTTGAAATACATGTTATTGTCCAAGATCATGTTGAACAATGCTGAAGAAGTAGGATCAGTTTGTAGCACTAAGACTGCACTGAAGTATGCAGGCAAAGAACTGGAAGCAATGAGGGCTGTTGCTACTGCTTCTCATAAGAGGTCCCTAGCGGACTTCCAGGCGGCTCTCAAAACTTACAAACCTGAACTAGAAGAAGATGCAGTGGTAAGAGCTCACCTTGGGGCTCTGTACGACACGATGTTGGAGCAAAACCTTTGTCGCATTGTTGAACCATACATGCGAGTCCAAGTTGACCATGTTGCCCGTTGTATCCGTCTGCCCGTAGTACAAGTTGAGAAGAAACTTTCCCAGATGATTTTGGACAAGAAACTCAATGGAATTCTTGATCAAGGTGAAGGTGTTCTAATTGTGTTTGACGAGTCCCCTCTTGAGAAAACCTATGAAACCGTCCTGGAGACGATTCACCACATGAGTAAGGTTGTTGATACTCTTTACCAGAAAGCAAAGAAACTCTCATAGACCCATTTGTAAATTGTTGTAGCATTAAAAATAATAATGTATATCAAAGTAACCATAAATTTTCAGTTTGAACTATTTGTAAATGGGACTATTTTTTGAATGAATTCCAAATTGCATTATTTGTACCACAATGTTGTAAGTGAAATAAATAACTAATTACAGAAAATCTTTAAAAAAATATTGAATAATAGTCTAGAAAATGGGGAATTGCTGCAACCCCAAAGTTGAGGGCTATGAGGTTCATTGTGCCAATTGGCACTAAACTACTGCAAAAGTTACGCATTTTAAATATTCCTACTAACCTTTTAATTTGATTTAATATTTCATTTTATAACATAAGCTAGTGAAAAATTATAATATTCTGTTTTATTGAGATAAATAAAAGGTGTTCTCCAAGTAGTAGTTTCCTTCACCTCTCCACCCACACACACATTTAGCAAGTCACTGTTATTTTAACTTGTTGGCACACACTGCAGTGAATCACTGAATGCAAATACAGTTTCAACATAAACATATTATGTTGGTATATCTTATATGAGATTTTATTTACTGCAAATATGACTGCATTTGAAGATCCTTAGACCTGCTTACACTATCAGATGAGTTCTATTGTTGCATAGAGTATGTCAGCACTAAGTGATTTATCACTTGCCAACAATTCTCATTAAAAGGTTGAAACTATCTGTCTCATAGACCTTGTTGTTTTATTATGTGCAAGCGACATTGAATAGGTGGTCAACAATTAATTTTCCTAACTGTACATATATCTATTAGTAGGTGATAAATCTTGAAGGATCCAGTCCGACAGTCATAATTATTATGTGCTCAACTACCCCTAACTATGCTAACACTTGGTCAACCATATGGTTGGCTATTAGTCAAGTTTTACTTTTCTAGCTAGATAGGTACCTACTGGCGGTGACCTTATTGACCAAAGAAGCAGTGGTTCACATTGAACAAATACAGCAGAAGGGCACCAACTGCAACTAACTCTTTATGGTGATAGCAGCTGTTCATTTGAAGTTAAACAAGACGGATTACTTCTATAAAACTTTACCTGGTAAGTTTTTTTTAATGTTAGCCGCCCCCAAATCTTTTCAGGTATTCTTTTCTTAGGCCACCTTGAGCCAGTAAGTATAGCAGGGCAATATTGTCTTGACAAAATGTTACAGCAGCCACCCTACTCTCTTTACAATTTATCACATACTAGCTTCTGCCCGCGACTTCGCCCGCGTATAAAGTGATTTAACATCCCAAGAGAATACAAACCATCCTATGTCCTTCCCAGGGTCTCACTCCATGCCAAATTTCATCTAGATTGGTTCAGTAGATCCAGGGATTACCCCCTACAACCTCACAAACTTTACCTCTTAAAATATTAGTGGGATTCAGTCTCTCAAAGGAGTCCAGCTCACTTACTTATTCTAAATTAGTGAAAAACAAACAAAAACTGTTTTAAAATCATTTATTTATTTCTTAAACAATTTCTTACTATATAATTTCAGTATTTACACTAACTGTTTCCAACAAAATTTTATGACTAACAAAGCGAGTTGAATACCCGCATTGCCTCATACCACTTACCCTATTTACAATTAGTTATTCAAAAATAAGTTTAAATTAAAACTAATGAGGTAATTATCTATTCTAGGTAGAATTTTCTAACTTTTTAAGTTGTATCATCACTTCATCACAGATGAATGTACTTATATGTAACTATGTTATTGTTGCCTTATTATTTATTAGACTAATCATGTACAATAAACTTGGCAGGGCCTCTGCCGTACCCCCAGATACAATAGCAATAAAAAACAAAACTGGCCAAATGTGAGTGTACTGTACATCTCTGCCTACCTCCTTCTGGGATACCACATGATTATAAGCAGCCATAGACAAAATTTCGAAATAAAAGGTTTTTGCTCGATTTATCTGCGACGCAGTACCGACTTACCGAGTTGTTTTGATGTACCGTTACATGACGTCAGCGCTAGGTACGCCCGGCCGGCGAGCCGATGATTTTTTTAATCTTATTTTACACTAATACGATAAACTTCCCACGTCAATGCTTGTTTTCATTATAAGTGATTTTATTGGTGACATTAGCGAAGTAGATAAATATCAATAAAAGTCATGTTGGTTGGAACTTTCGAAATTAACAAATTATCAGTCAGATGCACTTTTCTGAAAATGTTGTTTTTTTTTTAACTTATTTCGCTTTATTTGTGTTACGCATTGTCATGTTGGTGGGAACTTTCGAAATTTAAAAATTATCAGTCAGATGCACTTTTCTGAAATTGTTGTTTTTTTTTCAACTTATTTCGCTTTATTTGTGTTACGCATTGTATGTAAAGTTAGTGCGTTTTTTGGTCGTCCTATTTTGATTGCGTAAACATAAATGTAACGCCTACTCTTTTTAACATAGCAAAAAGGCGCGAATTGTACTTTTGTGGCCAAGCAATGTACTGATTTTTCGCAGTACCCAAAAACACTTAAGTTTTAACTGTAACTGTCCCCCTTCTGAATAGTCATTATGGCAATATTAATATACTTAAGGCTGAAACTCAGTATGGAAGGAGTTGCTTGCATTATTTGATGCGGCTTAACCCTCAAACATACCAAGTCTAAAGGCCCAGTTTTTTGATACGTAGTTAACTCAACCAATAGTTAAATATAAATACCAATGGTTTAAAATTTCATCGATTTTGAGCATCACAAATGGTCAAATATGTTGAAGAGTTGATTTTATTTGACCACTTGTTAGACTAACAATGATGAATAAACGTTTTACTGCAATTTTAAACCATTGGTTAGCATATTTAACCATTCCTTGAGTTAACTACGGATCAAAAAGCTGGGTCTAAGGGCCGATTAAGGAGAGGATCGTGACCCGACCCCAAAGAAGAAGACATAGAATTACCCAACCAATGTTTGCAGCTGCATGAATAGAAATAATACTGTTCTGAGTTCAGATCAGAACTATACAGAAAATAAATCATTAATCGAAACAAGAAAAGCTATATCTACGGTAGATATGTCAAATGACGTAAGCGACATACACTGCTCTTTTGGGTTTTCAACGCTCAGCTCAGAGCCCGTTCCGCTGAGGAAACCGTTTGTTTGTCCTGGTATGGTCACGTGACGGGGAGAAAAAAAGAATTATGAATATAAATGTGGATGAATGGAGAGGGAGGGGACGGCTAAAGAATAGATGGATGGGCTGTGTGAGGAGTGATATGAAAGAAAAGGGAGTTAGTGAAAGCGTGACGGGGGCAGGACGGTATGGAAGAAGAAAACTTGTTGCGCCGACCCCAAGTAACAAGGGATAAGGGCAGAAAGATTATGAACGCTCAGCTCAGAGCTGACAGTTGAAAATGCAACAGTGCAGTATCGTCCTCACGATAGCTATTTCCACCACCTTCTATTTGCAAAAACCTCATTGTCACGAGCACCAAACATGTGTGCCAAATTTCAACTCGAATCGGACACTGGGACGTGGGTTAATTTAGCTTGCCAGATTTAATTACAGACACCGGCAGCCTTATTGCGTATAATTAATTCGGCAAGATGGCGAGATGAAATACGCGATGTGGATTTCCGTCTTGTGGTTGGTCGATTGTCCATACTCTATGCCCTTTGCCTTGCCGAATTTATGACGCAATAACGGTCGTAGCTCATTTACACCACCGCTCCCGCACAACATTGCCTTAAACGGAGATGACTGCTCGCTGACCACGTGCCGACAGGTAGCAGTCAACTAGCTGCCCCCGCGCCGACCGCTTTCACTTTACCTTTTTCTACAAGCTAGCAACGTGTTTGAAGCGCGTGGTAAGCGAGACGTCAGCTGTCGTACGATGGCGGTAATCTCGCTTACAGCCAGCCGTTGGCTAATTTGTGTTGTCAATGTAAAGTATGTCTGCAGAGGACGTCCTGAAGCTCACATTTCAATAAACAATATATTTTTCCGGGTGGGAGCGGTGTCTTATAAGTCGGCTACGAGCTTTAGGCGCAGGCCACACAGAAATGGCGTCGGGCGCGGACCTGGCACGGGCGGCTTCCTATTGCATTAAAATTTCATACAAAATGCATGGCAATAAAGCGCATTTTGAACAGGCGCGGGCGTCGAAATGGCGCGTCTTAATCACGTCCGAGCAATGACATACCGTGTGTCCTAAATTGCGCTTTATTTCCATGCATTTTGTCTGAAATTTGAATGGAACAGGAAGCCGCCCGTGCCATGTTCGCGCCCGACGCCATTTCTATGTGGCCGGCACCTTAGGCTGCGGGACTTGTAATAAAAAACAAAAGGTAACGCAACTCAAAATAGCCCACAACTGTCAGGCCACATTATTCCGTCTGTTAAACTCCTCAGTATCGTCAGGTACGTTCCATCGAGGGTTCCAGAAGCCAGGCGGAGGCTTCGCTTTGTCTGTCGGGTTGTTCACACCTCGGTGGTGAGAACACTCGTTTATTTTCTTTGCTAACATCTCTGGGTCGTCCTTGTAGAGCTCGCCGAAGAACTGGAAAATAGTACATTATGTTACAAGTGTGTAATGTTGGTGGGCGTGGGTCTTAAGAGAGCCGAGGACGGTAATCATCAATACACACGTGTATCATACGACGTTTTTCAACACACTTGTGAAGAAAATAATACAAAAAAATCATTTCCAACAGTGAAAACGAGTTGTGAATATTTTTCGCAATGGCGGGCAAATTTAATCTATCTATTTATTCTATCTATCTATCTTTTATCCTATCTGCGCGCATCTAACAATGGCGATCGGCCATAGACTAAAAGGAATGAGTTTATTTTTTTTTGGCTTTTCGCGGATAGCGTTTTAGCCACGTACAAAATGGGGAATTTTAAGTTATTACAGACAAAAACTAAATTTATATTTGAGTGAAAGTTTTATTTATTAAACACGTACAAGTTGAAATTATCTATTTAAATACAAAGCAACTCAACCAATAAATTAAAAAAAAAACTCTATAACTCACTTGTGAATAATAGCAATGAAAAAGTCACAGTTTGATAACAGGTGTCATTATGTGCCTAATTGCGGTGAAATTACGAGCCACTTTATGAGCAAGTGTGTTGAAAAAGAAATTGTATGATGGGAGAGGGTGGCTTTTTTCTAGGAATGGAACTTTACAGGAAAGTAGATAAATTAAAATCATCATCATTTCTGTTGAAAGACGTCCACTGCGTGATATAGGCCCCACCCACCAGGCATCGCCACATTGACTGGTCAATCGCCACTTCTAGTATCCAACGGATTCCCATCCAATAACTACGTGTGGGTCATGTAGAGATGACGCCTGTGTCCCAGCAGTGGGAACATTAAAAGGCTGGTGATGATGAACTACATTGTAAGGCTTGTAATTGGAGATGTCTATGTGTTTTCCCTGCCTAACAAAAAGCAACATAGTTTCTAAAAATAAAGTCAAAAACTACTTAGAAACCGTTAATAAAATTTATTTATTGTACTTTTTATTAAATTAATTCTATGCCGATATTTGTTGGGCAGTGACACAGATAATATAATACTAACATAAAGATGAGGCACCCCTTACAAAGAAACCGTACCGACGTAACTAGCGTTTTTCGTATGTTTAAGATAATCATTTTTTTTATGTAGTTCGATCGCGTTCGGTTCCGTTCCACGGTTATAGATAGTGTTAGCAGCGACTTGCAAGTAAAAGGGTTTTTCTCAAACATGCTTGGAAATTTGAGCATTATTTTGACAACCTTCTTCGAGATAAATTGAAATTGCTGCACTGGCCAAATTATTGAAAAAAAACCAAATGAACACTTTAACGCGTGAAAAATTTTTGTTGTTCGTCATTGATTTTGAAAAGTAATTGTATTTGACAAAATGAGTTCTAGTTAGTTTTAATTTCCGCGCATTATTTGAGAAAAGTATTATACAAGCCTTGGCCACAAATAGGCATTGATGGACTTACGTATGTGTTCCCTCTTTTGTTGGCCGCTGCATTCTCAGTTTTTGACAATTTTTTGTCCTTTAAATACAGGGCCAATTTCTTTTATAGTATTTTTTGCACGTTTTTATAGTTTCATTGTACCTAAATGTGTTACAATACAAATTAAAAAAATCGAGTGGCATGCCTCAGAAATTTAAAACCACGCCATCTATTGGAATCAATTTTAAATTATCCGTTCAAATAATCTTTGAAGTGTGTATTAAGAGCCCAATATACCATAATATTGTGCTTAAGAGAGTTGATTAAAAATAACGTACAATTTTATGATGAATTCTAGAAAATGTTAATTTTACACACAATTCAACAACGAATCGAAGCATATCGCGCCATCTAGTGACATTTATTTGAAACAAATAAATTTTCTTTGTTAGCGTGTATATAGTCACGGGGTCCCAGCGCTAACAAAGAAAATTTGCGAATGAAACGGCATGATAGGTGAAACGAATTTCAAATGGAGGCCGAACAAAGAATTGCTTCGCCGCCATTTTAGATACGTTTCTTTAATGGCGCAGGTCACATAACTGGCGAAGCCTTTAATAGTAGTGAACTTACTTCTTTGCATTCGTCACAACTCCATCCACGCAACAGACGTTTCTCTGCTCTTGTCTTTCTCCCGGGTTCATCATATTCAATTTCGGCTAATTCTGGGATTTTTCTGTGAATATTTAATGTATAATGAATGAATTTATGTTTTTGTTTATCTGCGAATGAAAATACATAATCTAATACCTAGTGATAAAATGTTATTAGACTGATAAGATAGATGACATTTTTCTTTTTAAGTTTGATAGTGAAAAGAACATTGGTATAGTCGTCGCAGCATATTTGCAGCACCTAAACCAAACGGGGTTCTGGGTTTGATTCTCGGATCGGAAAAAGAGTTTTTAAGTTTTAGTTATTTTTGTCTTAGTTTTAGTTTTCTTTTTGGATTTCTCGCCAGGTATTTATAAGTAGCATTCCGCAGTCTAAATTTGTGTCCATTATGCTACTTGTAACTTCATAAGATAAGATAAGATCCTTTATTTGTCCAAAACATGAGTATCATATCTCATCTTATATTTCTAATACTAGCTGTTGCCGCGACTTCGTCTGCGTAGCATTAGTACTTCGAATAGCCTATTTTTTATATCGCGCAATTATATTGTAAGTTTTCAAAAACAAACTCCCCTTCCTCCCCCTCTTTTCCACCCCCTTAAGGATGATTTCCGGGATAAAACTATCCTATGTCCTTCCCATAGTCTCAAACTATCTCCATACCAAATTTCATCTAAATCGGTTCAGGGGTTTAAGCGTGAAAATGTAACAGACAGAGAGAGAGTTACTTTCGCATTTATAATATTAGTATGTATTGTAAGGAAAATCATAATTAATCAAAATTATTCAATTACTGAAAAAAGATCAGGCTTCCGCATCAAAGAATATTTAAATTATATGTGTGGTATTAAGTATCTTACCTTTTAACATTGTCTATAGCCTTTTTACTAACTGTAGTGTCTCGATGTAGTACTGACATGCTGGGCTGGATATCTTCATCGTCTTGCATATTCGTTACATTGATGTTCTCAGCTAGAGGCCTCTTTGTGGGACTGAAATGTATTACATACAACATATTATAGTTTCTACAATAGGTTTATTTTCTGGTTTTAGGTGGCGTAAGAAACTAGTACCTGGAAAGATTTGGGGGAGGACTTTGATCAGCAGTGGACCATCATCATCTTCCTTCCCTATCCCATGTTACTGGGGGTCGGCGCAACACGTTTTCTTCTTCCATACCGTCCTGTCCCCCGTCGCTGTTCTTTCATATCACTCCTCACACAGTCCATCCATCTTTTCTTTGGCCGTCCCCTCCCTCTCCGTTCAGCCACATTTATATTCATAACTCTTTTAGTAACATGCGCTTCATTCCTCCTCATCAGATGGCCATACCAGGACAAACGGTTTCCTTTCAACTTTTCTGTCACTGGCGCCACTTTCAAACTTCCTCTAATATACTTATTTCTCAATTTATCCATTCTCGTCACGCCACACACATTTCTCAGCATTCTCATCTCTGCTATATGCAATCAGCAGTATGCCATCATAGGCAAATTTTAAAGAATAAAATAGGATAATGGGCTTGGGACATCGTTAGATGCAAGCAGTAATTACTGGTCTGCCAAACTATACTGTGCTTTTTAATTTCTTAGACTAAACTGACATTTGGGGGGTTGTCACTTTATCGTTACATAAAAATAGTGTCGTATCCTGACTATCCTGAGTGATCGAAAGTTAATCGAAAACTAGCGACCCTTATTTAGTTTCTATTCATTTATGTCAGACTTCATTTTATCGATCGCATTTATTTTATTGTTGATTTATTTTTTATTTTTTATAATCTTCAGGCTAGCGTTTGACCACCATCTCGCATGATGTTAAGCGATGATGTGGTCTATGGTGAAGCACGCTTGCCTAGAAGAAACCTATTCACTCTTGACTTAAAGACCCCTAGGTTGTAGCTATCAGGGAACAAAGACTCCGGAAGGGAATTCCACTCCTTAGCTGTGCGCACAATGAAAGTATTAGCAAAACGCTTGATTTCATATTTAACACAATAAAACTTTATGAACTATATGTATGAATACCGTTATATTTAAATATATTACGTTTATATTCATAAAATATTTATTTACACCAATTAGTAAAATTTAATTTAATTGAGGATTCATGTCACATCAATTCGATGAATCACTTATGATTGAGCCTTACCTACAACACTATGCTCCGCGCTTGCAACATTTAAAAAAAAAGTTCATTGGCAACTGTCAGTTTAGTCTACGAAATTAAAAATCACAGTATAGGTAGGTAGCAAACCTAAATGCTTAACCTGCGGGCACAGGTTCAATGCCCAGGTCAGGTAACATTTTATCAGGCATTTCTCAGTATCCGAACTTTGATTTGTAGGTACTTGGTTAGAGACAATAAGTTGTCTACCTCTTAGGAGGGAATTTTGCCGTGATATTACGTTAAGTTAGCAATACGAGATATACAAGCTCAACGACAGTCGAAAACAAATAAATGCTCACCTGCATTCATTGCCAACTCTGTGAATGTTCTCCAGCTGATCAACCTGATGCAGCAGAGATATGCTAGACTGTGTGTCGCAGTACGTCTCGTCGTTGTACTGTGCCGCTTTCACTGGGGAATGCTTTATGAAGTTTTTGGGTAGCCTGTAATTTAATGACATTTTACAGTAGATGAAAGAATAATTTATATTAAAAGGATATACTACTGCCACATCCCGGTGTTTACAAACCCACACATGTCAGGGAGTTCAAAGGGTATTGTTTTAGTCAGCACCATCATAATCAGCCTTTCAATGTTCCCACTGCTGGGACCACAGAAATATAAAATACAGGAGAAGTGGCAAGGGGGCGTGTCGGTGTCCGCGCGACGTGGGCTGACTGAGCATGTCATAGACAAATGGCCGTCTCCGCGAACTAGTGCGCTTTCGACCGTGATCGTGACAAGATATAAGAATGCCGTGTTGTTCAGTGGTTTCTTGTAAAAACCGAAGCCCAAAACAAAACTTTGTAAATCATGGAATCACTTACCATATATAAATACAAGTATTTTAATATATTTGTCTTTAAAATCATGAAAAATAACAAATCGTAAAATATTTCATGCTTCTAATATGTTATTTTTGTTTTCAAATAGAACATCGACTATACTATTTTTGCATTAAATACACTGCTTCTTAACCACTACCTAAGTTAAAAATCACAAAACGATAATTTACTAAGCGGATGCATCGCGTAGTACTGCCGCTGCTTCTTGCGACGAGTTAGTGATGTGCTTGTGCAGATCCACTAACGTAGGCTATCGACAACAAAGTCGATTGACGAATGAAATATTGCTTTTATAGTTTATTTTTCAATTTGTCAACCGTTTGAACCCGGTTGGAAGGTCGATGTGAAATTATTACTTATTTTGATTATACAGCGTAGTAGAGAAATGCGTAACCAACATTTTGACAAAAAATGCCACCCTAGTAATACCAAAGTGTCAAGTGCTGCACAAATTCCTCGACTTTACATGTCACCATAGCAGGGTTAAACAATATGTCCTGTTTCAATACGATATGGTAGCCTAAACCAACATAACCGGATATTTGTTTGAATTTTTTTATTTACTTAATAATATATATAATTTTTAGGTACGTATTGTTTATTTTTATTATAATATTTTCTGGACATGCTGTTTTTTTATGTATTTTATTTTCGGGACACAAAAATAAAATATACTATAGTAAATGGGAGAATCGATAACTTTCCGATTTAGTCAATCACTAGCGTAAATGTGAAATAAATTGCTTTTGCACAGCACAACGATATCGATCGATATTTTTGTGTGAGTAAGTTGTACGGTGCATGGTAAATACACGCTGTGTCTGATGAAATAAGGTTTATAATTGATTGTGTTGTGCGTTCTCATTTAAGAAATGCGGTTGTGTGCGCGACAGCGTATCTATTGCCTTTACTGAACTGCATGTGTAGTAGTTGACGTGTGGTAGGGGCAAACTGGAGTCACATGTTTCCGATATATTTTCGTCAACCGGGCATATCTCCTTGTTTATTATATCTATGGCTGGGACACACGCCTAACCCACCACACGGGCCCGGTGCGGGTTGGTGGATGTCGCATGTCTTCGAATTTTTGGTTCTAGGACATGCCGGTTTCATCACGATGTTTTCCTTCGCCGTTTTGAGTGCAGTGGTGAGGAAATAATTTATACAAAGTAAAGCGCCTGCCTGGGTTCGAACCCACGACCAACAACTTGTTAGACGCGGCCGATACCACGGGCACCACTGCTCTAACATTTACCTATATGTAACAATATATATAGGTACACTAGTACATAATCTTAAAAAATAAAACTGGTTATAACTTTTACGACCCAAATTCTACAAATCTAAGAATTTAAAAAGGGATTATCTATCATATTAATTACCAATTAAAACAAAAAATAACCCAAAACAACCGGTCAAGTGCGAGTCGAACTCGTGCGCCGAGGGTTCCGTACATTATACCGCCAAAATAAAATTGGTATCATTTGCTGTAATGTTTGAGTTGCTAACGTGTGGTAATAGAGGGTATAAAAATAAAGGTCCTGAGTCAACAGGATAAAAAGATATGGGCAAATTTAAATTTTCGCGAATACTTGTAAGTACCAAAATTTACATTAATTTTCAACATTTTTGTTTTCCTTTATTTGTGCTTACCGTTTGCCAAATTTCGTGCTTCTAGGTCAATGGGAACTACCATATAGGTATTCGACCCAAAACCTATAGGGTACTTCCGGTTGACCTAGAATTGTAAATTTTTATCGTGTGACTGACCTTGATTTTAAAAAATACACCTTATAGGGACTATAGACCTCAGCATCTGGTATAAATTTCAACTTGGTCCACCTGGGGGGTGACCACAAGCTCTTAGAGTAAGCTTATTTTGAGATCGAGTAAGTGACAGATGTATACACGTCATATACATCTGTCCCTTACTCGATCTCAAAATAACCTTACACTAAGAGCTTGTGGTCACCCCCCTGTTCTTGAGAAAATCGGTGGTGACACACGGACAGACAGACGGACAAGAGACGACCTATAAGGGTTCCTTTTTTACCTTTTGAGGTACGGAACCCTAAAAGCTATTTTTTTCAGCTGTATGATATACCCGTACAAGCCTGCCGTTCGCCTTTATCCAGCACTTTTATAAAACGGCGAAAAATGGTTAGTAAATATGCGAGTCCACACAGAGTAGAATAAAATAATTCACGGGCGAGTGGCAGCAGTTTTTTTAGACTCTCCTTATTATCAAGACAATATTTTCTAATAGTTTCTAAAATGTGTAGTTTAGAAACTAATAGAAAATATTTAATATAGCATTTGATTCTATTTACCTTTTAGGATTCAATATGTTAATAGAATCTTCTTGAGTAAATGTAACACTATGGTTGACCTGGACATCCTTCATTAATATATTCTGAGAGTTCTGTTCCTGTTTTATAAAAGTCTGTGTTGCATTCTGATCAATCTTCTTAGGCGTTTTCTTTTCAGGTTTGATTTTCAAACTTAATGCTGGTTTCTTGAATTTCATTGGACTGTCTTTTGATTTGAAGCTGTGAACATGGAAAACATTACTTTATTAGATGACAATGTTGGAGATAAATAAGATACCTTACTAGTAACTAAGCATGATCATTGTGTTATGTACGCCATGGGCCGCAATGTAAATAAAGTTTTAAACTATAGGCCCACTTGCGCCAATAAATTATCTCGGACCCTATTAGAATACCAGCGCGGCTTTATTAATGTTTTTTTTTATATATATCGCTGAATATACTGAGATAGGAGCCGTTTTGGGTCCTTTCCTTATATATTTTTTTATATTGTTCTGTATCTCTTGTGCGAGTCACAAATAAATTATTTCTTTCAACTCAGAGATAATTGCTAATACGAGGTTAAACAAGTAAAATTTCAAAATTAAAAAAAAAACCCTTCGTCACATTTATCTTGCGAAAACATCCCAATTCAAACAGTAAAACGCTTTTGAACGGCTCAACCGATCTTATTCAAACATAGCTAAGAACACTCTCGACACAATCACCTTTCAAACAAAAAAAACTAAATCAAAATCGGTTCATCCGTTGAGGTGCTATGATGCCATAGACAGACACACAGATATACAGCAACACAAGTCAAACTTATAACACCCCTGTTTTTACGTCGGGGGTTAAAAATAAGTACGTCATACATAATTGGCCGGGTTAGCTACTAACTTTGAGTTAGTGAAATCACCCAGGGTAACGCAAGCGGATCTTAGTATACTATAGTTATTAAAAGAACCATATATGGGACTTTTTAAAATATTAAAATATGTTGTCAGTTACTTACTTAAAATTATTAGGTCCACTTGTAGGCGAAGGTAAAATGGTGTCATCATTTTCTAGTGATTCTTTTTTGATTAGTGGCTGTAATATCAAACACTATATAAAGTTACTACATACTTAGTAAAAAAATTAAGAAAAAGTATAAGGGTTTGTTATGCAACTTCTCAAGTACAATCTCTGTCAGAAATTCTCGGAACAGTAAGGTCACTACGCGAAGCCTGTGATGCTCCCAGAAAGCTTCTGTGCTTTTGGGCGGAGCTAGGCTGGCTATGTTAGCCAGAATCCCCATCATCATGATCTCTGCCAACATTGGGTGTGATCCAAACGGCTTCTCTGGCTATGTTTGGTTGTATCTCAGAATTGACGATTACCATTAGAAATTGGAATGAACTATTAAGGCTTAATAAATTGTATGGACGAGTCACCGGATTATTCTTATGCCGGTCACTCACATTCGCACGAATACGCAAACCCACAAGTGTAGGACGACATTTGCAAATAATTATGCAAAGTTTTCGCTGCATTCGCGGTTTTCCAAGCTGTGTCGGTTTTTTAATGGACATCAAAGCGCGCGAATCTCGATCATTCGCGTAGTCGCCCACACATTCGCGTGCGACCAGTTGCACACAAGATTGCGAAGGTAACGGACGTTTCGCCATTTTCATAGTTCGTGAATTCTTTCATATTTCATATTTCTGTGTAGCGTAGGTACTTACTAACTTCATCATGGATTGGAGCAACCAAGGTGCTGGCGTTCATTAAACTCCTTCAGAATGAATCGACCATATGGGATCCTCATAAGAAATCCCATAAAAAGCAAACAAGACTGAGACATTCGTAAACAAGTGTAGGAAGAAGCGCAAACGGTTTCGCAAATTGAGTATGCAAACCCATTTGCATATCCCCTAAGTATGCGAATGAATGTCTGACGGACCCTCACATGCGTGCAAACATTCGTACAATGTACGAACGTTTGCGCGCATGTGAGTGACCGGGGTAATACGCATCAACATTCGATAAATAACAAACTCTTGGAAATTGTAAACAGCTATGAATTGGTTACCCAGCCACCTTTCGGTTTAGTTTTCATTACGGAACACTCAGTTTAGGGAGTTTAATTAAATTGACATCTTTTTCAAATGGTATATGAAATATAAAGACGTAACCAAGAAGAAAATCATGCTGTGCAGTCGGAGGATACATATACACGAGCTGGCTGACCAAAACGAGATGTATCCTCCGACTGCACAGCATGATTTTCTTCTTGTTTACATCTTTTTAGTTTGCTTCTTAAGCAGTCGGGTATTTTGATTTTTTGAATTAACTTTTTTTATTTATAACTTTTTAATTAACATTTTTATTTCGTATTTGGTACATTTAAACATATAAGTATTATATATTTTTGAAATCACCTCTTAAAATCCCTTTATTTTGATACCTCACACGATGGTTTTTGGGCCCCACAATATGGCGCCTAAATCCGCCATTTTTCTATTTTCCAATTTTAATGTAGCCAGTGACACTCGCAAGGAATCGATTGGCGTAAGAATTGGCCAACGTGTTTGATCTCTAGACCGCCATATAGGAACAAACATACATACATAAAGACTGATAAACACATTACCCTCCTTCGGCAGTCGGGTAATTAAACATGGATCTCAGAATCAAGGCATAAAATGGGTACAATAAAAACATACCGCTACATTTCCTTCATTGTCGTCCCTACTGCTCCTGCATCCGCCGCTAAATTCAGGCGAACTCGTGATATCTATAATATTGGGCTCTGGCGCTTTGACAAGGTTTAGTCGAGCTTGCCGCAGTCTACCGCCCTTTTTGCCTCCCGGTGGTGTCGAGAAAGATAGCTTTAATGCTTTTGATTCTGGATAGCTGTCAGTCCTAAAAAGAAATATTGTGATTTGATCATATTGTAAGCGTAACTTAATTGGCAGTAGCTTGAAATTTCGGATCTGGATATAGATATATAAATAATATATCGGTTTTGTTTTTTTTTTTTATTAAGCTGTAGGCTCGCGTTTGACCATTATCTCGCCTGTTGGTAAGCGATGATGTGGTCTACGGTGAATCACGCTTGCCTAAAAGTAACCTATTCACTCTTGACTTAAAGACCCCAAGGTTGTAGCTATAGGGAACAAAGACTCCGGCAGGGAAATCATGTAATTATGATATGTGCAATTATTTCGAATTATTTGTTAGTTTCGGTTACGAATATTAGATTTTTATAATAAACAAACATATAAGTGACGCGCGCGGCTAGTGTGTTGGCTCGGCCGGGCAACAAAACCTGCAAATCATCCGAAACTTTTATATCAGTTTCGGTTACGGAGCTCCTTAACATCCCTGCTATAAGATCACAGAACATCTGTCCACTGCTGGACATAGGTCTCTCCAATTGCACGCCATTCTTCTTGAATCTCGTTAACTCTGATCCAGCTGTTGAAAGTCTTATTTTAATTAAATTCTATAACAAGCTGCAAAAATTGTGCAATAGATTTCGCAGATATTCACTATAATTTGGGGAAAAAATCCCGAAGTTCCATCTGAATTTTTTCAGCAACCAGTCTATGATTACGATGAAGCATGCTTGCCTAGAAGTAACCTTTTCAATCTTGACATCAGGTTGTAACTATCGAGGAACACAGAATCCGGCAGGGAATTCCACTCGTTAGCTGTATGCACAATGAAAGTATTTGCAAAATGCTTTGAGCATATGGATGTCCAACATGTACTGATGGCGCATTGCCGTACGTCTACGTCTTGCAGACCCGGTTAATTCTGTCGCTCGTGAGTTCTTCCAGAATAGGCCAAATGTAGGTGTGATGTTCCATCTCTATTTGACCTCTGATAAGTTCAGGCATAATGGTTTGTATGCCATTACAAACAATAATATAGATTCAAGAGAATATTTATCCTTTACTCACCAAGTATCCGGACACTTTTTCTTATCTCTAAAATCAGTTGAAGTTATCAAAGAAGTTTTTAGTTTTTTCGTCTGTATTATAGGACTGATACGTCCAGTCGTTGGTGTGCCTTCAATCTCCGACACAGACTCATCTCTAAAAGACACGTCTTCCAAAGAAGAATGAACCTCTTTCTTAATACTTAATGGTGATCTTTTGTTTTTAGTTTCTTTAGTCTTCATGTTCTCTTGGTACATTGGCACAGGTGCTGGAGTTTCTCCAAAGAGTATTTTGAATACTTCATCTAATATTTTCAAGTCTTTTGTTTCATTTAATCTAGTAAGTGTAGATGCTGAAATAAAAAATTGTTGATATAATTTTGTTTTTTATTTTTTCACATTTATATGTTAACTAGCTGACCCGGAAAACTTTGTTTTGTCATAAAAACACCAAACATTCATCTACCCTACCTACCCTACCCTACCCACCTACCTTACCCTACCCTATCTACATATCCTACCTATGTATGTAAAATACCATATTTTTTTTCTTTTTATTTCATAAGTACCTTCTCCTTACAATAACAAACACAACAAAAAAAGAATAAGCGAAATCGGTCCAGCTGTTCACGCGTGATGCCGTGACCAAGGGAAATAGGGATTCATTTTTATACATATAGATATGAAATAATCAAAAAATTATAAGAAGAAATAAAAATGCATTTAAATATTTTATTTGTTTATTTATTTATTAGATGGAAAACCAACAGCTATACATAAAATGTATAAAACAAGTTGAGTTTAGTATGTTACATTAAGCTAATTACAGTTTCTAATGGCTAGAAATATAACAATTCTATAAAGATCTTAGGGATCACTAGCAGCGGGCACAACAATCAGAAAAAAATAATCACTAACGCTAAGAACAATATTGCACATTATACACTTAAAAAAAAGTCAAGGTTAAGCTGCTTACGCACTAATGAGCTTTTAGTGGTAAACATATCAAACGAGAACTCCTTACACAATAAGTTAAGATCTTAACTCGCTCGCACAAATTTGAATTACGCCTGTAGTTAGATGAAGAGGAGGGAATGGAGATAGGTGGATTAAATCTTACTGATCTTTGTGGAACATTGAAATGTAGTTTATGCAGGAGATCAGGACAGTAAATTTCATTTGACAATAGTTTTAAAAGATATGTGCAACCCGCCATCCTGCGACAATTCCAAAGTGGTTGCAGATGGAATTGCTTGCAAAGGTCTAAGTAATTTTCAGAACGATATTGAAGTCTGAGGCGAAAACACATACAACGAAGGAATCTTTTCTAGATACTTTCAATACGGTCTATGTAACATGGGTTCCGAATTTGAGACAATTTGATTCAAGGTGACTCCGAAAAAATGAGCAATACAAATCTTTAGGGTTTAAGCTTTCTTAAAACATCCTGCAAGTCTCATAACAAAGCCGAGTGAATTTGAGGCTTTAGCCGCAATATGCTCCACGTGTGTGTTAAATAAAAGCTTAGAATCGTGATAGATTCCTAAGTGACGCACTCCATCGCATCGCTATAGTAGCTGCCCTTTAAGTACGTAAGTAGTAGGGAGTGGCACACCCAGGGAGTGGTTCAAGTCCAATTTATTGATCCGGCAGTAATCATCCAAATGTGCTAAGTCTGATTGGAGAGCATCCATATCATCCAATGATGAAATTGTGAAAATATGTTCATGTCATCAGCAAAGCAGAGCAAGTTAGAATGATTAAAACACGAGCCGATGTCGCTCACATAGATGATAAAAAGTAACGGACCCATCAGAGAACCCTGAAGAACACCACTGGGAGCCGAAACCCAGTTTGAGATTTAGTTACTGACAACGAGTGCTTGAGAACTGTTTTCTAAATATGAGGAAAACCATTGGAGTAAGTCACCTCTAATACCGTTGTCTAAAAGCTTCGATTTGAGGATGTTATGATCGATTCTATCAAAAGGTTGCCTGTAGTTTGTGTAAACGACATTCACCTGTTCCCCATCATCCATTCTTTCCGTTAGGAAATCATTAAGCAGAGTCAAGTAAGAAATAGTTGAACGGCTTTTGAGGAACCCATGCTGTGAGGGACTAAAAGACTGACTGAACGCAGCATACACTTGGTCATAGAACACCCTCTCAAAAACTTTAGCTAATATGTGCAGTACAGAAATTGGCCTGTAGTTAACTACTTCCCTTTTATGCGCTTTTTTATGCACTGGTGTTATAAAGGCAGACTTCCAGATATGGCGAACATTACATAAAGAGAGTGGTTTTTTAAACAAGAGAGATACTGGCATGGCAATGGATTTAGCACATCCAATCAGAAATGTTGATGATAAGTGGTCTGGGCTACCAATTTAAATGGATCAATATTATTAATTAATTTAGCTATAACATTTGGGTCAATTTCAATAGAATGAATATCTGATGGCATATTAAGATTTAGTTACCATTTGGGTGGAGTGTAGACCAATGATTATTTGTAGATACATCAAACCGGTTAAGGTATGTGGAATAAAAGTGGGAAGAAAACGCATTACAGATAGAATCAGGAGAGGAAAGTGTCACATCACCATACTTCAGGTAGCTGAGCATTTTATTGGTCTGAGACCGCTGCTTCATAAAGCTCAAGAAGCGCTTAGGGTTCAGTTTAATACAGGATTCTGTAGCCGCTACATAGTTGGCATAACAATCCACTTTAAGCTTCTTAACTCTTTCCCGTAAATGTTTACAGGTAGCTTCATCAGACAGCCTACTTTACAACTTAAATTTACAGAGATATTTGGACTTCTCCTTAATCAAGCGTTTAAGTGATGGGGAATACCAAATTGGGTATGAGCTATGAGACTGTCACAGTAGGAACAAACTTATTTTGAATTGTTAGAGGCATTAACTTAAAAAGGTAGAATAAAAAAAGTTCACAGCATCATTAAAGGACATTTCATAGAGTAGGCTCGTTCAGTCTATAGCTGATATTTCCCTATTGATTTCAGTAAAGTTCCCCTTATCGTAAAGAAAAATATATAAGATAAGGCGCAGGAGTTAAGTGACTGTAATCAAAAAAGTTTACCTCAATACGAAGGGCTGGGTGACATTTGTCAGGCCTTAAAGGCGCTAGACATTTGTACACTGATACAATCTCATAACACAACACCAAATCCAAGATTTTACTGAACGCATTCAGTATTCCATTATATTGAGCAAGCCCCTATTCACGTATATCATCAGCAAGTGTGTACTCATCATCACTACAAATATTGCCACAAGATTCCACTCAAATTAAAGTGGCCAATAATTAAATAGTTTAATATTAAACCCATACATGACATCTCTGCAGATGACATATTCAGATGACAGAGACTTAGACGGGCCCTCCTCTACTGCCGGTTTCCCAAGTACATCCGAATCGTATCTAATCGAAATCCAAGGACATCCGAATGAATTGATTTATGAAAGCAATAAAAATAAGTTTAATGATGATGATAAGATTTAATTTAACAAGAATGAAACGAAACTATATTTCCTTTTTAATTTTGTTTTTCATTGCAACTTACCCACTAATTGTATAATATTGTCTTTTGACTCAATAATCCTTTTTAGAGCCTCGGCACTGCTGCAAGTATTACTGAAAAAAAATAACAGAGTTACAAAGATAAAGAGATTCTTTACTGGTGTCTTTGCTGTTTTTGCTCAGTCATTCAGATTGTAGCAAGTAAAAGAATTAACTGTTTAATTGTATAAATCATATAGCTATTTTTTATGCAGCGAAAAGACACTATCATCACTTCAGTCGAAAGATATCCATTGTTGAACATAGGGCTCGCCCAACCATTGCCACATCAACTGGTCCAGTGCTATTCTTCTTAGATTTTTATACACAATTTGCCTATTTCTGATTAATTAGTCATCTTTTTCTGGAGCTATATTTACTTTTAGATTTACAGAAACCTTTTAACATAAATTTAACATACCTGCCACATCTTTCCTGTTGTTTAATAAATTGTGTCTTGCAGCTATCATATTCAGTGTGTAGCTGTTCAAAGTCAGATAAAAGATCTGAAAAATTATTATTACTATATTATGCTAAACAGAAACAATTAAGAGAGGGTTAGAGATCAAGTATTAGTTGTTCCACATGTTATAATTGAATACAAGATTCTGCCAGCAGCCTCGGTGCAGGCAAGTCGAAAATTATCTTTAGGGAAAGTACTACCCGAGGTAAATAGAACCTATGTCCTAACCCAGGTCATGGTCCACCCCTGACCCAAATGTTGTCCAAATCCGTTAAGTCATTGATGAGTTATTAACGAACAGTCGTACACCCAAAAAGGATTTCACATTTTGAATACAAGTAAATTTTATTCAAGGTTTTACTGACTTGAGTAAACAAACAAACATTACCTTTGAAATCTTGTAGGCTTTGAGATAATGTTTTTTCTAGGGCTAAAACTTTAGTGTTACTAGAGAGCACCGATGAAAATGAATTACTTATGTTGATCAAAGTCATACTTAAACAAGATTTTATAAAAATTTGCGCCAATTTAATATCAGAGGAAATTCAGGAAACGATTAGCTTTAAATGTGTTTGCGTAGTGCAGCAAGCTTTTTAAGCTAGACTGTGAGCTCTGCAACTGTTTTTGTGCTATGCTATAACTAGCTTTTCTTATTTAGTTAAACAAGGAAAGGAAAACTATTTAAAAACACTCAAACTTTCCCAAATTACCACAAATTATTCGTCTTGTGACAGATGTGACTCGTCTAGACTTGTCAATGTCAAGAACTCAAGACTGTCAACGACCCATTGAGATAGGAAAAATATGGAGGCGCCCTATTCTATACATACATTAGCTTATACAAATATGAGTGAAATACGATACAGAATGTGAAACATCATTTGGTCTCATTTCTTCTAATGTAGTAATCGTATTTGACAAAAGAGACAACATTATTTCAGTTGTTGCTCATTAAGGAAACATTTTGTTATGACGTAGTGACAGCTGTCAGTACGTGCCATATTCGCCATATTAATTGCCGAAATTTGTGGTTGTGTTCGTGGTAGTCCTGCTATCAAATGGTTGTTTACTTTTTGTATTATTAATGTGTGTGTGTTCCGTGATTAACACAACCATAGCATCGGCAGCCATTTTAAGTGCCATTTTAAGGTTTAGGTAGGCACGTTTTTTTGGAGGTATTATGGTTATATATGTTCTGTGATCACATCACAGGTCAATCAACACTTCGGAAATTCGCAAAAATCGGTAATCAAAATGTCTTTTCTGATAGTTTTTCAGAGAAATTATGCGGGCAAGACAAGTATTTTGAGAGTACTTACTAATAACAATAGTAAGGTAAAGGTATTTTTACATTTTTCGATAATATTCATAGAACAAATCAGAATTTATAAAAGAAACGAGCAACAACCAATCGGTAATGTCTTTTATAATCTGCGCCCAAACCAAAAGTCAGGCAGCCGGCAGGCAAAGGAATAAAAATGGATTACGTTGTGTAGATATTTTCTGAATTAGTATGGTATTTGTTGTGTTAATTAATGTGTAATGCTATTAAAAAAACCAAATATTCGGTTAGTTTTTATTCTCTTTATATTTTAAGACAACACCTTATGAATAAAGAAACTTAACAAACTTCTAGGTATAATAAATATGGACCTTTGCATAGTTTGTAGAAATGTGAAAAAAAAAATGGTGCCCACCGCAAAGAGTATGTAACACTACGTTTCCCACCGGGGTTGTCAAAACTTTTTGAAAATATTTTTGTATTTTAATTATTGAATTGAAATGGTTGGAATTGTAAGAATACATATTAATTTTCAGGTTATTATATATGAAATTTGTTGATCTTTGAGCTATGGAGGCTGAAGATGATATGATTGTTTTGGTTGTTGTCGACGATGATAAGAAAGCGGAGTCTTCCGAGACGGATTGCCCGACTGCCGAGTCTTCTGAAGCCTGCATAGAATTGGACAATATAATAGAAACAGCTCAGAAACATGGAAAATACATTCCAATTAAGTTAAAACCCGAAGACGATGAATACCAGAGTGATTATCTTGAAGATGGAATGGCATCTGAGGTAGGCACTCCAGTGTTACTTAATTTATGATTTGTAATACAAGTTATTGGATTTTGGATAAACTTTCCATTATGGGCCGTAGATTTTTGGCGCGGGGATGTTGCGAGGTTTGTCTACCCCCCTATACTATCCCCACCACTCGGAGCCCCATGGTTATGGAGATATCCATGGTTAAAGTTTTCAGATTAGTATAAAAAATTCCATAAATGTTCATTTATTAAAGGGGCGGGGTGAGGGGGAGGGCAAGGGGTTGGGCGGATCCCCACCCCATGGAACCCGATGGTTATGGAGATATCCTTGGTTAAAGTTTTTACAATTACTATCTAAGCAACAAAGTCGACGGCTCCTATTTCTAAATGTGGCCCAACCCCTTGCTCAACCCCTTGCCCTCCCCCTCACCCCGCCCCTTTAATAAATGGACATTTATTGGTCTTTAATTTTTATTCTTCTTTTAACTTTATTCTTTGGATCTTTAATATTGGTCCTGACCCATAGGAAATTTTAACCATGTCCCTTAAGACAGCTACGAAACTGACTACGAAAGAAGAAAGCAAAAAAATTTAGTAGGTACATTCTTTTTGTCATATTTGAATATTGAATTGAAGTGAAAACATATTGTACTACTTATATCTTGTTTTATTTAACATATAAACTTAAAATATTAAAATAAAATGCATAAATGGTGAAATTATTTCAATGCAGTGATCCACAGTTATTTTCCCGTTTTGCAAATTGTTTATAGCATTATAAATTTCAGTATCAATTTCAAGGTAGCATTTACTTTTCTTACTGTTAGTTTTATAGGCTATATAACATTACCCTACAACCAATAGGAGTGGAGCCTAAATTAAAAATGTTGCAAAAATGGGCAAAATTATTCCCTTTTGAGAGCTTCTGTTGCATGCACTGCATAAACGGTTTAAGTTACGCAACAATCATGTAGGTAGGGTAGGGTAGATAGGTAGCCAGTAGACGGGATCGAAGCCGCATGAGACAACTGGTATCATAGATAAATTCAATTATAAGTTAACCACTGCAGTAACCATAAATAAAATAATAACATGAGCCTGTTTTTATTTTGCTAACCAATTACTTACCCTGTTTCCCAGACTGGTTCAAATAGCCAGCCAGATGTAAATGAAGAAAAAATAGGGCAACACTATGATGATGAGGAATACTTTCCGGAAGGCGAATACCGTCCATCAGAGTCAGAACACCCTAGTAAACGCCGCATAGCAATGTTAAAGCCGTGGCAACAGCGGTCATTTGTAGCAGAGCTGAGAGAACAGGATGAGGAATTGAGGAACGATGAAGACTTATTGATTGATACCTTAGGAATGATTATGCGCATGGTGAAACCCCCACCGCCGCCACGCGATTTTTATATTGTGAACGATATTATGTTTGAGTAAGTATGATATTTATATTGGAACTTATAGTAATTTAAACTAATACATTATATATAGACAAATGATTGATTGTTGGAGTCCGGGGCAGTGGTCCAACCGTTCTGTCCAACTAGTTGTACAGAGCAGTTGGACCACTGCCCCGGACTCGATTGTTGTACGTATCTGAGCGTTCATTATTTTTAATATACAGGGTGTTTGGAAGGGAGCTGTACATACGCCTAGGGTAGAAACTAGGGATAGTCTGCTACCTACCCCCGCCCATTATATTGACCTTGGCCTCAAGGTTTTTTTTTAATTTATTATTATTTTTTATTTGACTTTTTTATGATTTTTTGACTAAAACTACCTGTAGCTCAAAATCTATCCATGGGACCGGTCGGCTAATGGTCTTGTTTTAATCGTTAGAGTCTTAGGGTCCTGCAAAAAATTATTTTACACCAGAAAATTGTGGAGAAGAAAAGTTATGGGGCCTGAAGTACCGTAGTAAGGTAAAGAAATAATTTTAAGGGCAACTTTCTATGGGGTTTAAAAAAAAACTAACAGGGTTGGAGTTCTTCTGATTTTTTTAAAACATCCTCAGTCCATGCCCTTTCTAACGATATGCTAAAAGTGTAATTATCACTTTTAGTTTTAAAGTTATTAATTAATTTCCGCAACTAGGGCACTTCAAGCAAAAATTTCAACTAATGAAAATTAAATGTGTTCGATCGTAAAAGGATGGCAAATGAAACAAAAAATTTGGTAATGACTAATGTCATTAAATTACAAATTTTAATTAATTACTAATTTTAATTAATTACAAATTTTGTTCAAATTGATGACCATTGACCTGTAAACATGCTCGGCACCTCTTCCTCATCTCCACGGTCACCGTTCTAAGCAGCAGTTCCTCGCGCATTGTATCGAATGCGGCGTGGATCCTGTTAATTAGAACCTCCCTTGTTGGTACTTCTTCTGCGTACACCAACTCTTTCGCCCTTCCCCAGACGTAGAAGTCGAGTGGGGTAAGGTCAGGCGACCTTGGGGGCCAGGGAATTGGCCCACCCCGACCAATCCAAGAATTAGGAAAGCAGTTGTCCAGAAGCTCCCTCACTGCTAGGCTCCAATGAGCAGGACAGCCGTCGTGCTGGAAGACTATGGGCCGATCTTCGTCAAACACTTCTTCCGCTAAATCAGGCAAATCGTTTTCGATGAAATCTAAGTAGTTTTGCCCGTTTAGGTTGTCTGGCAAAAAGTGCGGCCCTATCAACCGATTACCGATGACGCCTGCCCATACGTTCACGGAGAACCTTCGTTGAAAACCTCTGTGCCTCTTGACTCTCGGGTTTTGATCTCTGGGTGCCCAGTGATGGAGATTGTGGTAATTTACAATTCCTTCCTTGTCAAACTTGGACTCGTCAGTCCAGAGAATACTCCGTAAAAAATTAATATCTTCCACGTCCGTATGGAGCAAGTGGCGGCAAAACTCCACCCTTCTTGCATAGTCGTTATCCTCTAAGCCTAAAACAATAAAAATATCAACGTTAGCGGTTTCCTTATGAATTAGTAGCTATGTAACATTGATTGCTATCTCTGTCTTTCCATTTCTCTCTCTCTCACACACATGCTCATGTTAATTTAAAAATTGCCTATGAAATTCACATGCTAGTTCATTACATAAGAGCTAAAAACAAAAACTTTATGTAAAAAATTACCTTGAACAGGGGTGTAGTGGAAAGGATGACGTCCATTTTCGCGAAGAACCGACCAGACTTTCCACACGCTTAAACCAAGCGTCCGGGCTACGGTTCTTACGCTTCTGGTCGGATCTTCCTCAAATTCAGCCAATATGCGTTCGACAGAGTGAGACAACAAATTTGCCAACTGTAGGCCAAACTGGTTTAAATTCTGGAAATTACATTTGTCTTACAAATGTCGACTCGTGGTGGTAAAAGTGCCCTAGTTGCGGAAATTAATTAATAACTTTAAAACTAAAAGTGATAAATACACTTTTAGCATATCGTTAGAAAGGGCATGGACTGAGGATGTTTTAAAAAAATCAGAAGAACTCCAACCCTGTTAGTTTTTTTTTAAACCCCATAGAAAGTTGCCCTTAAAATTATTTCTTTACCTTACTACGGTACTTCAGGCCCCATAACTTTTCTTCTCCACAATTTTCTGGTGTAAAATAATTTTTTGCAGGACCCTAAGACTCTAACGATTAAAACAAGACCATTAGCCGACCGGTCCCATGGATAGATTTTGAGCTACAGGTAGTTTTAGTCAAAAAATCATAAAAAAGTCAAATAAAAAATAATAATAAATTAAAAAAAAACCTTGAGGCCAAGGTCAATATAATGGGCGGGGGTAGGTAGCAGACTATCCCTAGTTTCTACCCTAGGCGTATGTACAGCTCCCTTCCAAACACCCTGTATATCCTCTAAAAGAAAACGGGTTGCACCAACCCCAAGTAGCATGGGACAAGAGTACAAAGATGATGATGATGATTTCATCTACATGTAAAAGTGAAAAAGACCAAACATTGAATAAATAAAGCTTACAAAGTAATACCCTTATCATATTTGGGGTTGGCACAACATACCTTCTTCAATACCTCTCTTTAAGTTTTCATCTCAGTAGTCATCCCCTTTGTTCCATCCATCATCTCTTTATTCAAAGTCAAATCATATATTTCAATTAGCCCTCTTACACACTAGCGGATAAACGCGGGGGCGGCTAACTGCGTGGCTGGCTAGTCGTTTTACCATTTTAATATGCAACCGCTTGTAATCGTAGGCACTTAACCACCATTCGCCACATTTTCAACTGTAGCGGTCGAATACGCTTCGCGCCTGGTCGCAATCACGTTTATACGCACTGGCGGTTCATGAGCGGTTTACTTTGTGGCGATCCGTATTGTACGCAGAGCGGGACCCGGGGCGGTAGCGGGCTTTGCACACCAGCAAATTATTTAGTGCTCATTTTGCGCTGCCCAAAATATTTGGATTTAGATTTTGTGCTCCAAAGATGAAGGGGAGGAGCTCCCTTGAAGCAAAGCTAACGCCAGCAGGGTCCTCCTATGTTTAATAAAGGAACGAAACTCATGAAATTATTTAGGGCTATATTTACTATTTTATAAAAACTTAATTAAATACGTAAGAATTACATATAGAACAACGATGAGTAAAATAAAAATTCGTAATTAAGTACTAACAAGTAACAGCACGTATTATTTCTTTATTTTCTATGAACAGCACAATTATAAATTAATTTAATATTTAAGCTCTAGAGTCGAGGGTCCCGCTCTGCGTATATATATGTGCGATCCAACTGCTTGACGCGGTTTCATCGCGGTTGGCTGCCATGGCAGTCAGCCAAAATGAACCGTCTAGGCGGCCAACCACTAGTGCGTAATAGTGCTAAGGATATTAAACAGCATTTTTGCATGTCAGAAATTTTAAGTTAAAATTAATTATTGATTTCTACTGTCCATTCGCAAAGGTATCTTGTTATAAAGAAAACAGGAAACTCCACAAATATTCTCCATCCAAAAGAAGAAGCTTCCACTCTTTAGCTGTCCACATTCATAATTTAAACTGAGAAACTAACTAAACTTTATACTTTTCTTATCGACAGATAGATGGACTCCTTTTTTCGCACTTTAGACTCCTATTTTGTCCGTTGTGCATGGAGGTTCTGGCAAACATAGCCAGCCCAGCTCCGCCAAAAAACACAGAAGCTTCCTGGGGGCTTCGCGGAGTGACCTCACTGGTCCGACGATTTCTGCACGTTGGGAAGCCACGGCTTCACATACCAGGTTGACGTGGGCGGCTGATTTATCGGCGTTTAAGCAGCCCCTATAAAGTGGGCTGTCTTTGGCACCTACATTGAATAGATGTTTGAATAGGGGGTGTGACCTGTAATTGTCCCTATGATTATTCTAAGGTTATTTCTATTCAAGCTAGTAACTTTCCTTTTAAAGTTTTATAGTTATTTTATGTGATGTTACTAGCATAATTTCCATCTTTGTTTCCAGATGTGTATTTTGCGGGATTCTGTTGGACACGTTACCAGCAGCCAGTCGACATTACCAGGAGAAGCATGGACCGCGGTATTTAGTGTGCTATTCGTGTGGTGTCGATTTTAGAAGGTAAGCCTTTTGTACCGAGTTTTATTAGACTAATAATTTGACTAACAATATTCGATATATGATGGCATGTGTTAGGCAGCCATACAACATTGCCGAATAGACAATATGTAGTTACGTCTCCTCAAGTCCTTATATTTTACTTTAAATGATCATCTGATAGGCAACATTATGCAAAGCTGATGGAGCAGATAGCGCCACGTTAATAAAGATTAAAAAGCACAAGTTAATAAAAGCGCAGCAAAATTTTCGAATAGGTTCATCTGTATAAACGTAAATATAAGTTGCGACAATACTTGACAATGGTTGAGAAAGAGTATATCAGACACAGGATGATCTCAAACAGTTACTTAACATAGATGGGATCGAAGCCGCTTTTTTGTTTCCTCCTTGATTCAGTGAGACACCTAGCGAGAGAAATTGGCAGTAAAGTTCTCTATTAGTAAATGGTCCCCATTCGCCCAGAACATTTCCCTACACTTTACCTTTACCAACCCGCAGCACTAATAACCTGTACAAGCACGAGAAGCGTTGCGTGGCGCCGGACGCGGAGATAGTGCTGCGCGCGCGCGCCGTGTTCCTCGGCCGGAAGGGACGCGGCAGACCCTTCCCTACGCTCTACAAGTTTTCTACTAAGCGGAATAAGTAAGTTCTAACTTCATTATTTAATACTAGCTTCTGCCAGCGGCTACGCCCGCGTGCGCGTTGTGTATCATCCCACGGGATCACACTACCGAGATAAAAAATAGCCTATATGCTATTCCAGGCTAAAATAAATCACTGTGCTAAATTTCATACAGCTCCGTTCTTGAGTGATTGGGTAACAAACATCCAACCATCCATCCAAACTTTCTCATTTATAATATTAAATTATTAAGTTAAGTAGGATTAATTAGGATAGTAGAGGTGTATCACTCCCGTTTCAACCAGTAAATGAGAATAGGATAGAGTTTTTGCTGGATGAGAAAAGCACAGAAATGTGACGACGGATGTTCAAATGATGATGATGCCGGTGTAACTACGAATAAGATCCTAAATCTTAAATTTTTGTAGCTGTAATTATAACATTTCCTATCAAGGTTCAGGTCAAGCTTAGTATAAATTATAACTTTAGGGCAATTGCAAAATTGACTTAACCTTTTGAGCGCCACGGTCTCCTATAGAAGACAATCGTTTACGTGCCTTCCACGCCACGTCTTTATTAGAAGACAATATATAATCTTACCGTTTATTACATTAAAATACATGAACAAATGCTTTGTGCGTATTTTACTATTGCCTAAAACCCTAAACTTAATGTTTTATTTCAATAGGGGTCTTTGTTTATATTAGGTCCTTACCTATGAAATTGGCGTTTTGTCGTACTGGCCACTTTGATCTCAAATATCTCCTCTTTGATTTGGAATTCCAATTTTAAATTTATAGAGCTATTTACTCATGTTTTTGTGTTTGGAAAACCGTAATTCATTTGTTTTTACCTCTTTTGGTTTTTTCTTTGCGCCAGTCAGTTTACAAAATGGAAAACTTGAAATATCGCGTTATTTACGAGTACGAGTTCCATCGTGGCAACAGTGCTGCAGAAACGGCTCAAAGGATTAATGTTGTGTATGGCGACGGTGACGCAAAAGAAAACACAGTGCGTTTTTGGTTCCAACGTTTTCGTTCTGGATATTTCGACCTGCAGAACAAGCCCCGTGGACGGCCGGAGACCAAAGTTGATAATGAAAAATTGAAGGATATTGTGGAAGCGGACCCATCTCAAACCACGTCCGAGTTAGCTGCAGGCTGCGGTGTTAGTGATAAAACTGTTTCAATCCACTTGTAGCAAATTGGAAAGGTGAAAATGTTTTGAAAGGTGGGTACCTGATGAATTGAGTTCAGCAAACCGACAAACGCACGTAGACTGCTGCGTTACATTACTCAACCGGCACTATAATGAAGGGATTTTAAATCGAGTCATTACCTGTGATGAAAAGTGGATCCTGTACAATAATCGGAAACGCTCATCGCAATGGCTGAACCCTGGCGAACCAGCCAAATCCTGCCCCAAGCGAAAATTGACTCAAAAAAAATTTGTGAGCGTTTGGTGGACTAATACCGGTGTCGTTCACTACAGCTTTCTTAAATCTGGCCAGACGTTTACGGCGGATGTCTATTGTCAGCAACTGCAAACCATGATGGAAAAGCTAGCTGCTAAACAGCCGAGGCTGGTCAATCGCTCTAGGCCACTGCTGCACAACAGACGGCTACCAAATTAGAGGAGCTTCAATTGGAATGTCTAAGACATCCACCGTAATCTCCGGACCTTGCTCCAACAGAACATTTTCTTCGAAATTTGGATAGCTTCTTGCAAGGGAAGAAATTCAACTCTGATGGGGTCCAAAACGCCTTCAAAGATTTTATTGATTCCCGTCCGAATGTTTTTTTTTGTAAAGGGATCAATGAACTACATGTGAGATGGCAAAAGTGTATAGATAGCAATGGTACATACTTTGAATAAATAAATAAAGAATATTAAAAAAAAGGCTGTATTTTCCCTACAGCACCTAATAAATTAATAAATTCATACATGTGAGGACCATGCACCCAGAATAGCACTACATACTATACTACGTACAGGTATAAAGTATTAAAAGCATTAACAGGTAAATTAATTAATTTGATAAATAGGAACATGGTTCTCACATTCTTACAAATATTGCAAACATAGGTAAAATACCTAATTCAACAACAACGGAACAGTGTGTGAGTCAATAAAAAAATAAAAAAAACCAATAACTATTTGTCTACACTAAAGATTGCCCTATGGAGCAGGACCAGCATGTTTCTAAGCATTCTTATCTTGAATATAATCATCTAATTTGTAATAGGCATAAAAAAAAACAGTCGAATTGATAACCTCCTCCTCTTTGGGAAGTCGGTTAAAAATATGAATCCCTATTGTCCTTGGTCATGGCATCACGCTTGAACGGCTGGACCGATTTCGCTAATTCTGTTTTTGTTGTGTTTGTTATTGTTAGAGGAAGATTCTTATGAAAGAAAAATAAAGGTATGTAGGTAGGTAGGGTAGGGTAGGGGTAAGGTATTATTTTAATCTAAAATAGACAATTCCTTTTTTAATAAACTCTTTTCATGAACCCATTTTATTAATTGCATTAATTTTCTCGATTTTCAATCTGTTACTAAACCAAGTTCATTTATTGCATTCAAGGTATCCGTGCTCGCTGTGTTCTGCGGTGTTTATATCCAAGAGCATCCTGGAGTCTCACGAGAACTTACATCGCGGCGAGCGGCCCTACCGGTGTCACGCTTGTCCCTGCGCTTATACCTCTTCTTCTGCGCTGTCGGTAAGTTTTGAACGAGTTCAACTTCATAATAAGTTTGCAGGATTAATATAGTTAACTGGTCAATGTGTTTTGATGTATTTCTCGCGACTGCTGAGAGTGGGGTTCCTGGTGCCCATTTACAGGTTAGGCAAAATGTTACCCATTGGGTTTTTTCTTGAATTTCTCAGCGGTAGCTCGAAGTTTTCAAATGGCGGTGTGATGCCGTCGTGCTTCCAGTGGCTTAGCTACCGGAGGGCTAGATGGTGCCCTGCACTGAGGCCTCTCAGAGCTTGTGGGCCCTGGTGCACGGCCCTCTGACCTTGATATGAAAACCGCAACTAGCAAAAAATTCGCCTATCTTTGGTATCTAAATAAAATAGGATGTAACAGGACTTTAATCATAGCAACTCATTTGACAAAATACAGGGGACTTGTAGGAATATCCATTTCCGTTGTTTATGCAGTGATGACATGGTAACTTTTATCGTAATTTATTACCCTTTAAGCTCGTTGCCTTGCCTTTATTTCAATGTTCTACATCTGACTGCGAATACGTACAATCTGCACATCATATCTTATGAGAGTGTATTCTTTAGCAGAATGAACGCAATATTGTGTTGTATAATGTACATGCTTCATCTAGGGTTATTTACTATACGGACCTTGTGGAATCTAGAACAAATTGCCGTGCGTTCAAGCGTTTTTGCCATACCTATTATTGGAAATCAAATATAACAGTTCACAATGTTAGGACCCATTAATGATAATTTTTAACCGTGGTGCTAGGCAACTGGGCTTATCCCAGTTGTAAACGACCCTTTGTGCCTATTGGCCTTGTTTGTTCTGTCTCCTGCTTGACATGGAGGGAAGTAATGGCAATTTGTATTTTTCCTACTCCTCCGTTATTTTTTTCTAATTAATTTCGTTGCGGACATCCAAGACAGTTAAATTCATTATCCGGGACTTTGTCAAGCTTCATTGCCTCGGCGCTTTTCTGGTGGTCGCCACTGTTGATTCTGGTATTCAGGCGCTGCAGTGGTTTAGGATTAGTGCGATGCACTAATTTTGAAGAATCAAAAATTGGTAGTTATTGCTATCGTCGATCTAAAAACTATTAATAGAAATATTATATTATATAAGAGATATTATATTATAATAAATTACATTGAAATTGCTTGATTTTCAGCGTCACGCTAAGAAGCACACGGACGCCCAGTTCATCTGCGAGCACTGCAGCCGCTCGTTCAAGATCAGGGCCGCGCTAGTGTCTCACATGGGCACGCATACAAGTAAGTATCTCGTAAGTTTAGCTATTCTCTGAATCAGTCGACCAGTTCTTGCAAGCAGTCGAGGGCCAATAACTACGTCCGCATAGTTCAGATTGGACAGCACGAGAGACTCAGCTGGATCCGCAGCTCCTCTGAAAGATAAGGCCTTATCTTATAGAGGACCTTAAGCCGGTAAAAACAAGTGCGCACTGACTCTGACACGTGCGCTTCATATCTTTACCCAGCGTCCATGTTCAGTCCCAGATTACGGGCCTCACCGATTCGACTGACCGACTCACCCAGCAGGGCAACGTTGAGGGTTGCAGGCACTGCACTGATTTGGTTCTTGGTTCCAAACAGCATATATTTGGTTTTAGTAGGGTTAAGTACCAAACCATTATTGTCAGCCCAACATGCTATCCTGTCAAGATCATCGTCTCGATCCTTTATCGCAATGTCAAAGTCACTCGGTTTAAAGGTAATATAGACTTGTACGTCATCAGCATAAATATGGTAACTGCATTGCTTCATGGCATTTATGATATCCGCACAATACAAAATAAAGATGATGGGGCCCAGTATTGAGCCTTGTGGGACTCCTCTGTAAACAGAAGTGAGTGACGAAACAAGAGATGAGCCATTGCTAAGTTGTATTTCGACACGCTGACGTCGGTTAGTGAGATAGCTTTGGAACCAGTGAATCGTATTTTGGTCAAATCAGATCTATATTTATGCAATCAACAACTCGCGAATCAAGTAGGACAAGTAGCGTACATAAGCCCTTATCTTGTGCTGATAGAATGTTATCTGTCACATCCAAAAGAGCCGTAGAAGTACCACGCTGTTTGCGAAAGCCTGACTGTATCTCAGGCAGAATGTTTTTATCTTCTAGATATTTTGTAAGCTGCTGGCATACCGCCTTTTCAGCAATTTTAGAAAGGCAAGGCAGAATACTAATAGGCCTAAGGTCTTTTAAGTCAGTCGAATTTGATTTTTTAGGCAATGGCCTAACGATAGCAGTTTTCCAGTTGTCAGGGAAGGTTGCTGAGACAATTGAGCTGTTCACAATGTCAGTGATGACTTTTAGTGTATGTGGGAGTGTAAACAAAAGCATATTCAGCGTTAGCCCATCACAGCCTTCAGCGTTAGATTTTAGCTGGCGGAAGTATCGCAAAACCTGATCAACCGCTACTGGTTGTAACGCAAATGCAAAGCTATCATCACCATAACGATGATACTCAAAGAAAGTGCGCTGCGATATATTGCAGACAGGGTTACCAGGAACATTCATAAAGTGATCTTTGATTTGATTTGGATCTCTGAGGTGAGTAGGAAGGTCATCTATTTGTTTCGTCATGTCATGAAGTTTGCCCGGTCAGCTAGTCTATGTATACATAGACTAGCTGACCGGGCAAACTTTGTTTTGCCATAAAAACACCAAACATTCATCTACCCTACCTAACACTATCTACCCTACCCTACTCCACCTACCCTACCCTACCCTACCTACCCTACCCTACCCTACCTACCCTACCCTACCTACCCTACCCTACCTACCCTACCTACCCTACCTACCCTACCCTACCTACCCTACCCTACCTACCCTACCTACCCTACCCTACCTACCCTACCCTACCTACCCTACCCTACCTACCCTACCCTACCCTACCTACCCTACCCTACCTACCCTACCCTACCTACCCTACCCTACCTACCCTACCCTACCCTACCTACCCTACCCTACCCTACCTACCTACCCTACCTTACCTACCCTACCTACCCTATAAACCTCACGGAGCCCGAGACCTTTCCAACGAATACAAAACCGTGGAAATCGGTTCGTGCGTTCTGAAGTTATAGCGTCAGGAAGGAAAACCCGACTTATTTTTATATAGTAGACGACAAATTCGGACATAAATCATACTTTCCGCCTTTTCTTCAACTATTAACCATCAGACAAAAGTCACATTTAACTAACACATGATTTATACAAGGCCAGCGCTTGACGATAATATCCGACATACGCCACCGAGCGTCATCGTCACGTAACGCTTTTTCGTTACCTGACGATTTCTACCAGCCATCTCCTAACGCAAGCCGCGTTAAGGAACTTATATGATTTAACTATTTTTTTTGGTTTAACTTCGTGTACACATCTATCTTAGTTTAGTTTAGTTTAGTTTCGACGGGCTGTTTCCGCAACTCCACGACCAAGCGCGTATTTTGCGTACGGGTGGGATTCAGTCACATCATTCGATCCACCCCAGCTCCTCGAGGAAGGCCAGCAGCGCCCTGGTGCTGCCGACGATCTCCTGCAGGGTACCTGGGTTGCCGAAGTATTTGGCCCTGTAGCCAGCGATTACAGGGCAGCTTAGGAGTAGGTGTGCTGCCGTCTCTTCCTCCACCATGCAAGCTCTGCAGAGTGGGCTGTCCGTGATACCTAAGACAAAGAGGTGCTTATTAAAGGTCCCATGTCCAGTGGTTACGGCTGTGACAGCTCGCAACTGTGGCTTAGTTAGTCGTAGGACCTTTTTCGTGAAACGGCCATCAATGAGGGGTAGTGCCTCCTTGGCCTGCCTACATTCGCTATGATCCATCCATAGCTTGCTGTGTTGATCCCTAGTGCGTTTTCTTACCAGACCGCGTAGGTACCCGAAAGGTAAAGGCACTATGGGCTCCGGGCCCACCGGTGCCATATTTGAGCCTCTACGGGTGAGCTCATCCGCAGCGTCGTTCCCTCGGGAGTCGCTGTGTCCCTTGATCCATTGAATGGTTACTTTATTGTGCATACCGACCTGGTTCAGGCGCCGATGACACTCGTAAATCAGCCCTGAATTGACTGTGTGGCTGTTTAGTGCTTGCAGGACGGCCATGCTGTCCGAAAGTATACGTATAGGGAAGTCCTTTACCTCCCTCGTCAGGACCGCAGAGGCCGCCATGGAGATTCCCAAGCATTCGGCCTGGAACACCGTGTTGTGGATCCCCAGTGGTGTGGCTAAACGAATATTTAGGTCCTCCGAGAAGACTCCTGCACCCGTGCCTGTACCTGTTTTGGATCCGTCCGTGAAGATCCGCGGTGAACATGACCAATTCAGTTTTAGTGGGGTTTACTGATAGTTCATACTCCCTGCACCATCGCTCCACTATACGTAGTGCTTGCTGAGTAAGGTTGCAAATTGTACCAGTCACCTTCCCAGGTACTAGGATTGCGAGGTCGTCTGCATAACCTATTGTGTAGTAACGGTGTTCGTTTAGTCTGGTGATGAGATCGTTTATTACCAGATTCCAAAGAAGGGGAGAGAGCACCCCTCCTTGTGGGCAGCCCCTGGCTATCAAGGCTTGCCGCTGCTCTCCTTCTAGACGAACCGCTCGTTTGCTGAGCATATTAGAAATCCAGTCAATCAGCACCTGCTCTACGCCATGTTTGTAAAGGGCAGCACCGATGCTGGAGAAATTTGTCTTGTCGAAGGCCCCTTCGATGTCTATGAATGTGCCCAGGCAGGTACCTTTCTGATGAATTGCTTCCTCTATTTGGCTTACCACCAAGTGAAGAGCGGATTCAGTAGACTTACCCGAGCTGTAGGCGTGTTGGTTACCATGTAAAGGTAGTCTTGTTAGAGCGCCGTCCCTGAGCTCCCTTTCACACAGTCTTTCCATGGTCTTTAGCAAGAACGAGGTCAGGCTGATGGGTCTGTAGGACTTGGCGTTTGTATAATCACTCTTACCTGGCTTTGGGATAAATATTGCTTTCACTTCCCTCCATCCTATGGGGACGTGTCTAAAGGCCAGGCACGCTCTCAGTAGTGGCACCAGTCTTTCTGCTACAGGCATACCTCCCCATTGTAGTAGCGCAGGGAACACCCCGTCTGGACCGGGCGCCTTGTAAGGATGGAAGCTTTGGACGGCCCATTGGATTTTCTCCAATGTGATCATCCCTCTTGCATAGTGCCAATTCTCGCTTGTTGGTGGTTGGAAAGTATCTTGCCAGTCGGTTACCTGTACGAAGACGCTCCCTGGGAAGTGTGTTTCTACTAGGACGCGTCTTGTTTCTTCAGGCGACGTGGTGAGTGTGTTATCAGGTTTACGGAGTGTTGCTGGCTCAGGTGTACTCTGTTGTGCCAGTATTTTCCTTACCCTGTTTGCTTGTTGGCAAGATTCAATGTTGCCACAGTACTTACGCCATCCCGTGGTACGCCTGAATCTAATGCATTTTTTGTAGCTGGATTTGGCTGCGTAATAGGCGTCCCAGTCCTCATCCGCGCATGTGTTCATGGCTCTATTCAGAGCCTTTCTTACCTTACCGCGCATGCGTTCCAGATCTTTACCCCACCAGGGTTGTTTGCCCGGTGTTTTGCGTGGGGTAGTTTCTGGGCAGGCGGTGTGGTAGCTGCATATCATAGATTCTGTAAGTTGGTTTACCTGCGTATCTATCTGCGTCGTATTCACATAAGCCAGCTCCTCGCATATGGGCGGAAGCTTGGAGGCAAGGGTGCGTGTGTAGACAGCTTTGTCTGTGTTGCGCGGGTTACGCCTAGGTGGTGTTGGCGCAACGCAGACCTGTATGTCGTAGCGGATCCATCTGTGGTCCGAGCAGGAGGCCTCCCTGGAGACCTGCCACCCAGAGATGCTTTCCGCTGCTCCTTCTGTCGCCAAACTTAGGTCTATAATCGTCCGACTGCGTCTTGTTACAAACGTCGGTTCCGTGCCTGTGTTTAGTAGGGAAAGGTTAGTTGTGAACAAGTATTCTACTAAAGCCTTACCCCTTTCATTCGGTGTGTCCATTCCCCACAGCGGGTGGTGTGCATTCGCGTCGGTCCCGATGATGACCTCCTCACCTCTGGCTTCGCAGTGCGTTACGAGGCGGACCAGGTCATGCGGGGGTGGAGCCTCCGCCTCAGGCATATAAACCGAGGCGAAAACACACGACATTATCGTGGCACCACGCTGTATGGTCAGCCTAGCTGCAGAGATATCTCTGCAACAGAAATCAGTTAAAAGCTGTGCTCTAATGTTACCTGTGACATATATACAAGATCTAGGGTGATCATGGGTTGAGGTAACAAGGATCTTACCGCCTAAACCGGACAGTCCTCGTATTTGGCCGCCCCTAATCCACGGCTCCTGGATCAGGGCAATGGCCGTGTGTTGAACCTCCAACCACTTGCGTAACTGAGCCGTCGCTGTCTGACTGTGGTGGAGGTTCGCCTGTACAGCTTTACAGGCCAACGAAGGGTTCGCCATCGCAGATGGGGCCCTCCTCGACTTCTTCCAGCTGCAAACCGGCGAAAGCGTCGCCCACCTCGTCATCCTCCATCGTTCCAGAAGCCGGCGACAGTATGCTGTCGTCCAGCTCCTCGCCCGACGGAGGGACGGTGACCGTGATGGCGGTGATAGTGGGGTCGACCGGCTCTTCAGCTATGACTGAGGCCGTTGTCGCTTCCGGGTTGTTGAAAGGGGGATTATTCCCCCCTGCATCGACGAGCTGCCTCGTTACCGGGTCCCATCCCCGAGGAACACACCCGAAACGGCTGTTCGTTCCTTGGAATTTGATGTAAACCGAGCCCAGACCGAATGACAGTCTGCGCTCGGCGCCCATCAAGGCCGGGATGTGGTCCTCGGGAACCCCCAGCACCACGAACCAGCCCGCCTTCTGCCTCTCAGAACGCAGGAGCACCCACTTCTTTATGTCGACAAAGGGGTTCTGGTACCATAAGGTTCTACCCACCATGGTCACGTCCTTATAAACCCCTCTGTCGTCTGGGATCGCGATTCCGCACCGCACCTGCTTCTTAAGCTCAGCCTGACTCTTGACGACTAGCTGGGTGCTAGCCGAGAGAGTCATGCTGGCGACCGTCCTCTTGAGCCAAGCTAAGGTGTAATCGTCGCTACACCAAAGCTTGAGCGCCCCATTGCCGAACTTCGGCCTGGCAACGAAAGACGGTATCTGCCGCTCTGAAGTCTCCCTCGCGGGGGACCAAGCCTCTTCGATGATCAGCCTCTGGATCTCGTCATGGACCTGGTTCGACACCTCTAGGCTGATCATCCCCGTGCTGGCACAGGTTACCGCGACGCACAGGTGGGCGCTAGCGACTCGGGCATAGCTCGTCGCATCAGTCCGCCCGGACTGATCAAGCCGCAGCCGCTTATGCTCCCCACGAGGCGACATGGTCTCGTTGAGAGCCCGCTTGGCCACGGCCTGACCCCTCCGGGCGTCCTGCTGCGACGCGCCAGCCGTCTGCGCTGGGCCTCCTGCCGCTGAATGGCTACCTTCGGCCGCAGTCTGCGGCCGCTTCCCTTTCGAGAAGTTCAGGTTGCCAGTCTTAGCAGCCTGCCCTAACTGGGAGACTTTGCCCTTACCCCTTCTTAGTTGCTGACGTCTCTTTCCGCGTCAGACCATCCACTTTGATACCCTGGGCTTGGGGGATTGTAGGTACCAACAAGTTTGGGCAAGGGTCTTGGGTTTGTCTTTTCCTTTTCTTGCCCTTACCCTTGCCCTTATGGGTTTGCACCCGCCAGGATTCGGCCGCCGCCCCCGTTTGACTGGTGGCGGTTGCCCCACTGGTCTGCGAAGTGGTAGTACAGGAGGGATGAGGAAGAGGGTGTTTGGAAAGGTTCGAGCCGGCAGAGGGATGAGTCATCTCCGGCCCCTTACCTTTCGCCAAGGGAGTGTAAGGATCAGTGCTGGTCCCGCGCAGCCCTGAGCCCTTATGCCGATTATGTGGGGACTGATTGGTCTTAGCTGCGGTTCTCGCCACAGCCGGACCGGTGCCCGCACTGGAGCCCGCGGTGTTAGCCGCAGGTCCAGGGGCAAGCGGAGTGCTAGGTGCACCCCGCTTATTGGCGCTACCCGTGCTGGGGCCCGCGGCGTTAGCCGGTTTCCCAAGGGACTGCGCCTTTGTCCAGACTTCGGTTTTCACCGTAGTCGAAATGGTGCCCGCATATCTATCTTAATAAGTTTATAATGCCTAATTTTTTAACATTTATCAACAGCAATACGTAAACACGGATGCGACGAGTGCAACCGTCGTTTCGCCCAGAAGTCGGCGCTGATACTGCACGTCAACAGAGTTCATAGGAACTTACCACCGCCCTGTGCCTGTCAGATATGTCCCAAGAGGTTAGTATCCACTCGGGAGCTTAGGGCACCCTGACATGGATTGGTTAGGTTACTTTAGACAGAAATAGGAGACTCAGTTGCTTAAAAACTATCATGTTTTTTAGATTATTTTTACAACCTTTAATTTACTTTCACCTGTTCCGGTGTCTGTTGGCCAATTGTTCGTTGGGCCAAAGTAATTGGTCAAAACATTATGTTGGTTAAGCATTCACTGACGTAGAGTTATGTTGGCGATTCGTTCGTGAGTGAAGAGTTCTTTAGATGAAAAGTTAATGGATTAAAGATTCTGTTGATCAACGGTTCATGGACCAATCGACTGTTGGCAAAACGTTATGGTTTCGTCTAATTGTTTCTCGTCTCTTGTTAGGAAATGGTTTAATAATGTTCTTTTTCAGATACCCGCGAATGTATTTGCTCAAAGCACACATGAAGAGGGCGCATGGAATGTCAATAATAACTCGCAAGGTGAGAATGCATTTCAATATTAGTTTTTATTACAGTTTTCATAAGAGTCTTATTAAAAATGAGAAACTGCTAAGAATCGTGACTCCGTTTAAACTTGTCAAGGGTTATTTTCTATTAGTGCTCCTACATCGCTGTTTAAATATCTGTTACAATCAGTAGCCTGCTGGAGAGCCATTACTTCCCAGAGAGACAGCAATAGACTGAATCCTTTATTAAAAACAACTTTATTTTCAGATGTTCTTCAAAAGCCTACCAACTATGGCGGAACCAGAAGTAAAACAATCCAAAGTGATACTAAATAAGAAACAAAGAAAATGAAATGCTGGCCAAGCCACCGGGCGGTGTCATCAAGAACGAAGAAGAGACAAAAGAGGAATTTAACTATGACGAACAGTATACTGAAGGTAGCAACGAAATGGAATCGACTCAGGAAATATTGATGGATGACTTCATGCAATACGTGACGCAGGGTGTACAAGAGCCAAGTACAAGTGTAGTTTATATACAAACTGGAGAAGTAGTACAGAGTTTGGATAGTGACTTTGTGACGCAGCAAAACAATTTGTATTTGGATGTAGAAGCTCTAGTCGATGGGCAAATAGTAGTCAAGTCTATGAGTGACGAGAGGAATTTAAGTAATTTTGTTGGGAATAGTCTGTTGGCGTAGTTTGTTGGCTTCAATGTTGTGCCAGTAAGGGTTAACACTGTTAACAGAGCCGATAATGGTCACTGCAGATTTATAGCCGTGCAAAAATGCGGACTTTCTGATGATATTGAATAATAAACTTTATAGTAAACGTCATAAAGTGCAAGTTTAAATAGCAATAATGTTCCAAGCCAGCTTATTCTATTGTTGACCACATCACCACTACCTATCAGATGAGATAGTTGTCAAATGCACCTATCAGTATAAAAAATGCCCCAATCCATTCACAGTTATTTTATCTCTGATAGCAACCCACTAGCAACCTTACTGTAAAAAGAATAAGGATCACTTTGATTATACCAGTGATCTAAAATAGCAGCAAACGGACTGTTTCTAACGGGTCATCGCTCTTCACGGCTTTATGGTACCTTAAAATAAGGTATATTATTCAATGACACCAGACCTTTCTTTTGCTCTATGATCCTAACTTCATTTGTATTTAATTTTAATTTCTTGAGCCACGGTCTTTCCACGGTCTTCAATCGTTTTCGTGCCCTCCACGTCACGTCTTTATTAGAAGACAAAACATAACCATAACGTTTATTACATTAAAATACATGAACAAATGCTTTGTGCGTATTTTTACTATTGCCTAAAACCCTAAACTTAATGTTTTATTTCAATAGGGGTCTTTTTTATATTAAAAACAGAAAAATAATACCACCTAAAATTTTTGTAGTGTCACAGGCGCCATAGTCTTTATAGGAAGACGTCTAATGCTGAGATTACTTGACTAAGTTTCTAAAGTGTTGATATACATAAAAGTTTAAAAATACACTTTTATTTCGAATCAAGTTGAGTTTTGAAAAAAATGCGATCCTTATAAGGAATGTACGTAATTTTGCTAGCCCAGAGCCCTTAAACATGTATTTACTCAAATCTTTTAATACATACAAAGCCGGACTTTGGTTAATATTGATATCGATATTGAAGGATCCCGTCACTACGAAACTAATATATACCGGTGCCTCGTGCGCCATGGACATCAATAGAAGACAACCTGTAAGTCCTGTGACGTCATAGACGTAAGTGCATCAAGGTCAGTGTGAGGTTGTGCAGCGCTGTTATGGATTGTTATCGTAATAAAAAAAGATACAGAATGAGTGAAGCTAATGAATTAAGTTCTGAAGAACTTTTAAAAATCCCACAAGGTGTGGATTAGGAAGCTGAATCCGATAAAATTAAATACGAGAGTACATCAGACGAAGATCCTGAGGCTAGTGTAACTTATTTAACTAACGGTAACAAAAATTTTCCTATTTGGCTGTAGGTTTCAACAGCCAAATATAATATAGGATCGCGTCAAATGGGTGAAGAACGTATGATGGGGCAATACACCAAAGGAAAGAGAAAATGCAATGGTTAATGTCTTATAGACTTTGCACAATTATACAACCTACGAATAATGAACTCCCTGTATAGGAAAAAGTCATCTAGGAAATGGACTTGGATCTCACCAGACGGGAAATATAGAAATGAAATATATTTTATATTATCTAAAATTCCCTTCCACTTTAAGGATGTAGAAGTTATAAATAAGTTCAGCACAAACCACAGAATGGAAAGAGGAACTATCACAACTCATAATAAGAAAACTAGGCAAATCAAGAGAAACGAGCCCATACGTATAATTCCGCTACTTTCAGAAGAGTCACTATGTGGATTGAGCACTAAACTCCCTAAAATGAAAAGGCTTCAGTCGACCCAACAGAAATACGATGAATTAGAAAACTTTTATTTAAATGAAATACATAATGAAGTTGGCCTGAAAGGAATAAAGAAAGATAAAATAGGTGATGATGCTAGAAAATTAATTGACGAGAGGAAAAATCTGCTAAATGATAGAATAAAAAAAAGAAAACATATAGAAGAAATAAGTAAGAAAATCAATCAGAGTATCAGGAAACATAAAAAACTAAAGCGTATGAACATAATAAAGAATGAAATAGAAAGAACGGGCGGGATAAAAAGCACTGAAACAACTCAAGGACCACTCCACTTGGATGCCGGAAATAAAAACAGACAAGGAATAGACAAAACCACGTCACATAGGATAGAAATAAGAAGAGAGGCAACAAATTTCTATAGGAATAAAGCAACCCAAGAAACCCAACTGAGCCACCATTCCTCGACCATTCAGTAGATGGTAGTGTTCCAGAAATTATACAAAGTGAAGTAAGGAAGGCAATAAACACATAGAAAAGTTATGAAGCACCAGGAGACGACAAAATAACCAACGAACTATTAAAAGAGCTTGTCGATGTTATCCTGCAGACACTAACACAATTATTCAATGAAATACTAAACAACGAATATATACCAATTCATTGGACTAAAAATCTACTATAGTTCTCATACACAAAAAAAGGAGACAAAAACAAAATAGATAACTATCGACCATTATGTATGATGTCTAACCTATATAAGATATTCTCCAAGATACTACTGGGAAGGATCACGAAACCCCTGGATGAACAGCAACCAATAGAGCAAGCCGGTTCCAGAAGCGATTTCTCCACAGTCGATCACATACATGTAGTGAAACAGGTAATCGAAAAGTATAACGAATACGGAAAGTCCTACTACATCTTGTTCGTAGACTATAATAAAGCCTTCGACTCCCTATATCACAGCTCCATATACAATGCACTCGAGAAACAAGGAGTTCACGACAAGTATATAAACATCATCAGGCAAATATACAAAAGAAGCACGGCCAGAATACAGCTAGAATCCGTAGGAGACGAATTTAAAATTGAAAAGGGAGTGCGACAAGGTGATCCGCTATCGCCCAAACTATTCGCTGCAGTCTTGGAGGACGTCTTCAGGGAATTAAAATGGGTTAACCTCGGACTAAACATCAACGGCAAAATGCTTAACCATATCAGATTTGCTGACGACATTGTAATATTTGCAGAGGAACCACAAATGTTACAAAAAATGCTAAAACGCTAAAACAAATATCCAATGCTAGTGCCGAGGTGGGTCTCACGATCAACTTCTCCAAAACAAAAGCAATTACCAACAGCATGAACAGGTCGAATATGTAGAAGAGTACATATACCTGGGACACCTAATAGCGCCACAACACCTAATGCCCAAAGAAACACAAAGAAGGGTAAACAACACCTGGTTACGCTACTGGTCCCTCACAGAAGTAGTGAAGAGCAAGTCCATACCAATACGGGAAAAGAAAAAGGTCTATGACAGTTGCATTCTGCCAGTACTCACATATTTATGCCAAACATGGTCCTTAACAAAATCAAGCATACAGAAACTAAAAGTCTGCCAACAAGGAATGGAGAGGAGCATGCTTGGCATCCGCATCAAAGACAAGTGTCATCTTGTGGACATACGAAAGCAAACCGGAGTGGCGGACGTAACCAATAGAGTCAAGAGACTGAAGTGGAGATGGACGGGCCACACAAGAGGATACGGGCGCAGAGGCAGGCAACACAAGAGGTGGGAGGACGATCTCCCACAGGGGTGGAGGAGATCGGCAAGGCACCGTAAAAAGTGGCATGACCTGGAGGAGGCCTATGTCAAAGGACAACAATAAGTTAGCTAGTGATTAGTTAAGGATAAATTTAAAATGAACTGTAAATGTCAGTGAATAAAGGCTATTTCTATTTTATTTATTTATTCGGCAAACCGAAGGTGAGTGATGTACTCGCCATTGACGTTGATGCCTAGCCCGCTCCAGTCCAGAACCTTCCCTTGTCTTCAATCTAGCTCTAGGGTCATTCGCTAGATTCGCGACGGGTTTACTGGTTGACGTGTACAACTGCCCATAGAATCTCTCGATCTCCCTCAGAAGCTCCGGTTTGGCGGATACGATCATGCCATCATCGGTCTTCAGTTTCACGAGCTGGGTCTGCCCAATAGACAGATCTCTTGCAAAGACCTTGGAGCCCTTGTTCCGCTCAATCGCGTCTTTAATACGCTCGGTATTAAAGCGGCGGAGGTCGCTTTTCAAGGACTTTGAGATCCATCTATTTAGCTGCCGGTATTTCAGGGCATCGTCTGAAGACTGCAGGATTATCTCACGCCTCTCCTTCATGAGCTTGAGAGTAGGATCAGAGAGCTTTTTGTTCCTATCTGTACGGCGGGTCTTGAAAAACTTAGACCCGACCGTATGGACAGCTTCCACGAACCCATCGCTGTATTCGTCCACGGAGCTCCCTAGGCACTCGAAACGGTCCTGGAGTTCGAGTTGAAAGGTCTCGGGGTTTTGGACCTGGATCTGTGCTGGACGGAGCGTGGACCTCAGCAGTCGAGACCTTTCAAGCTTGACATTAATGTTCAATGTGCCTCTTACCGTGCGGTGATCGCTCCCGGTTTTTAATGAGTTGATCACAGAGACATCATTGAACATTTGCTTCTTGGTTGACATGATGAAGTCGATCTCGTTTTTAGTTGCACCATCGGGGCTTTGCCAGGTCCACTTCCTGTGCTCACGCTTTCTGAAGAAGGAGTTCATCATGTAGAGACCCTCCTTCTCCATAAAACTGGCCAGTAGGTGACCCCGGTGGTTCGACGTCCAACTCCAAATTGCCCTACTTGCAGCTCAGCCTCGTCTCGTTTGCCCAGTTTCGCGTTGAAGTCCCCCATGACAACGGTGAAGTAAGTTTTGGAACCATGCATGGCTCTAGAGATATCCTCATACATGGTCTCTACCTCGTCGTCGGGGTGTGCCGAGGTCGGGGCGTAGACCTGTATGACCTTCAGCGAATATCTTGCGGATATTCTGAGTATAAGGTACGCCACCCTGGTCGACACACTCACGATCTTCACCACGTTGTTCACAAGGGACTTGTGGACTATAAAGCCGACACCATCCTGGGACTGCCGGTCACCCTCTCGGAAATAGAGCAGGTTACCGGATTTGAGGATTATCGAGTCCTCTCCCTCTCTTCGGACTTCAGATAGCCCTATAATGCTCCATCGTAACCTGCTCAACTCTTCCTCGAGTTCGGCTATCTTCTCGTCGGTCCGGAGTGTTCGCGTGTTATAAGTTCCCAGGTCTAGTCGTCGGTGTTTATTGGGGTAGCCGGGTCCACTCCGAAAATTCTTTGCACCCCCTGCCACGCCATCGCCTCGACAGCTACCGTAGCCGAGTGTAGACGGGCTGCCGGGCACTCGGCGCCTTTTATTCTGTGTGCTATTAATTTTGGTTTGGGGAGGTTTGCCATAATCGCCACGCTTGGCAGGCGGGTTGGCGATCGCAGTTTGTTGTTAAAGTGCACAGAGAATGCTGCTGCCCATTCTCTAGTGTGTCCCTTAGTCGCTTCTTACGACACCCACGGGAAGATATGGGATGGTGAAATTCTTTACGTCCGTCACCATACGGTAGATATAGTGGTTATGGCTGAGACCATGGAGGACCTCAGTACAATGCTCGATGACCTCAGTAGAGCTTCCGAAAGAGTCGGTCTAAGGATGAACATGGACAAAACCAAGGTGATGCTGAATGCCCATGTTACACCCACTCCTATTAAGGTCGGAGACTCTACTATCGAAGTTGTTGGCGACTATGTCTACCTGGGACAAACGATCCAGTTGGGTAGGGCCAACTTCGAGAAAGAGGTCAATCGTCGAATCCGACTGGCAGCGTTTGGGAAGTTGCGCGGTATCTTCTCGCCCAACTTACCACAGTGTCTCAAGACGAAAGTCTATAACCAGTGTGTGTTGCCAGTGATGACATATGGCTCTGAGACGTGGTCGCTTACAATGGGCCTCATCAGAAAGCTTATAGTCACTCAAAGGGCAATGGAGAGGGCTATGCTCGGCGTTTCCTTGCGTGATCGAATCAGAAATGAAGAGATCCGCAAGAGAACCAGGATTACCGACATTGCCCGAAGAATTGCCAAACTTAAGTGGCAGTGGGCAGGGCACATTGCTCGCAGAACGGATGGCCGATGGGGCAGAAAGGTTGTGGAGTGGCGACCGCGAACCGGAAGACGTTGCGTTGGAAGGCCTCCCACCAGGTGGACCGATGACCTGGTGAAGCTTGCAGGGATCCGCTGGTTGCGAGACGCACAGGACCGGTCAAAGTGGCGACGCTTGGAGGAGGCCTATGTCCAGCAGTGGACGTCTTTCGGCTGATATGATGATGATGATTTATTTATTTATAAGACAAATTTTATAAATTTTTTTCGTTCAATAACCTTTTTATATTGGCGTAAATAGATACCTACATTCGAAATTAGTATATCACAGAATACAGAACATATAGTCATCGGCATGTAACTTGGCAAGAGTCGTTAGATACGCAGAAGTTGTTTTTTAGGTCTCCTTGGTAGTGAAGCGGGACGCGGGGTATAGCCCAATCAACGAGGCATAAGTAACCCGAAAAATTCTCCTGCCTGTGAGAGTAGGTAGTGTGATAAAGTAAGACCTACAGATTACAGATATCAAATTATCCAACAGATTTTGATAAGAGAAGTTAGGTATTTTTACCTAAACTTGAAAATTGCTTATAACTCTCTGTGAAAAATTCCTCAGGCTGAAATACTTTCTGTATACGTACGAGTGTATTAGTTAGAATAGGCATGTATAGGCATCCAACATTTTTTCGATTTGGGAGACACTCCAAATTTAACTTTTAGCATTTTACGCTATAACTTCTACTGAAAAATTGGTCTGCTACTTTTTATTTTTTAATATGGTTTTATTACGTTAAATAAACAGATTTGATAAGTTATCCAAAAGATTTTCCTATATTTGCCATTTTTTTAGATTTTTGCTTAATTACGTAATGTGAAAAATATCTCCGTGCATTGTCATACCTTTATTAGTCATATGATTTTATATTAAATAAGAATTATCAATTATCCAACAAATTTTCGAACGTTCATTATATTTGTTAGGATAGTTCGCTGATTTATGCTAGAGCGTAAGGGTTGACCTTCACTTGACCGCTCGGAGCTGCTTTGCCGCGCATTACTTTTGGAGTATTGTAGGCGGGTTTTGTGGCCACCGTTATTATTGCAAATATTTTTTTTTTATCTTAATATGCAAACTTATGTGAAGTCATCCAGTTACCACAAACTGTCAAACTTTCTCATTCGATTTTGAACTTAACCATCAAGGTTTGAAGGTTTAAAATCATTTGGAGAAATTTTTCAGTTTTGTATAACCCAATGTGCTGTTGACTGTAAAACGGCGTTTAGAAATTCACTTTATATTTCTAAAGAATATTTATTACTTATATGGATTTAAAATAAACGGTTGATACCTCCTTAAGGACTATGTAAACTATGCAAAAAAATGGTCAAAAAGTATGTTTAGAAAGACACCTGTTGAGGCGTTAACGAGTAAGATAAAAGAAGATTATTATTATGTCCCTTATTTAATGTTCTTTTCTTATCGTCTTCATTTATTTTTATTTATATAAAATAAATTAATAAAAAAACATATAAAATAGAGCCCACCGGTATCGGGAACAGGGTCTAAGCATGAAGTTCAAGTCTTGTATGCACTAGGTAAGTGCCCCCACGGACAATCCCCGGTTGGTGCAGGACTATTGTTAAATATGAAGACAAATATATTGGGCTATGGGTTTTGGAAGGTTTATTGGATCGATTATCTAAAACTATAGAATTACTATTAGCCCCTGCCTGACCACTGTTGAACTACACGACTAAAAAAGATAAAATGGCAGGGGTGACTTACACACTCAAATAATGGGCTACCATAGCGGATCTCCACTCAAGCCAGCCAATTAAGGCACGAGGTGATGGACTTTGCCCGCAACTTATGGAAGTGTCAAACCTTACAGGACACGTGAAATGTCGAAAATCATATATAAATGATGCCATGATCAAGGCGTTTAAAAAGAAGAAGACTTTATTCATGAACGCTACAGTGTCAGAACCACGGGCAGCGAGCATCCCGCCTCTCGAATTCGATTTCCAGTCAAAATGTCTAATAATAATACAACTGTAAAAAAAACAAAAACTAATAAAAAACTATAATATTAACTTATACAACTCTACGCACCTTCCTAATTTCGTGTACGGGGCAATAGACCACGGTCCTTCGCTATCCAGGATGTCTAAATATCCAGAGGAATATGCATAACATGTAAGGATCGACGAGGTATATTCCAGGGTGCTAGTTTGAGTCCACTTTGGTTTTGCTTAGCCCTGAATCCTATAAGCATGCTGGAGAATTCAGGGCTGAAGAGAGGTGGTCAGGTTATATCTCACTTCCTTTACATGGATGACCTGAAGCTCTTTGCCCCCAGCAATCTTCAGCGGATATCTCTATCTCTACTGAAGGTAACTGAAACTTTTAGTAGAGCCATCAGGATGGAGTTTGGTGTGTATAAATGTGCGGTCATGCATGTAAAGCGAGGGGAAATTGTGGAATCGCGGATTACGTAAAACAAGAGGTCCCTGTCCCCAAACGAATCCTTTAATTATTTGGGTATGTCTGACATGAAGCAATCGTAGAAGGAACGCTTCTTTGGCCGCCTGAAGAAGGTATTCAATAGCCTTTCGGGCGGAAACATGGTGCGCGCCTCAACGATTCTGAGAATGTAGCGTTCCTTCAACAATTGCTTCATGTCATTAGTGTTGATACCTAACGCTTCCGACATACTCAAATACATATATATTACGCATTGATGTACTCTTTCGGCATACTCAAATTAACTCAAACGGCACTTGTCGCCCTGGATAGGCGGGTCCGTACACTGCTGACTGCATATCAAATGCACCACCCACGATCGTCGGTCATGAGATTGTATATCCCTCGGAAGTGTGGAGGCCGAGGCTTTTTAAATACCTAAAACCTCCACAACCGCGAGATAAGCAAACTGAAAGAATATTTTCTACACGCCGACGTGGATATGTATGAAGTAGAAGTGGACAAGGGACTCAGCCCGCTCTCCTTGGCTAATGAGAACTGGTGCTTGACAATAACGCCCGCAGGGAGGTATGGCAAAGTAAGGAGCTTCACGGACGCTTTTTACGGGAACTACATGGGTTCGATGTAGACCAATCGGCGTCCGTAGCCCGGCTGCGTTTCGGTACCTACTACAGGTATATGCCCGACCCAGTGTTCGAAAATGGCAATGTCACGTTGTATTGGGATCGGTCTATCATCGCTGACAGGGCTATTGTTGCCAATAAGCCTGACATAGTGGTGATAGACCGACTAGAGCGTCGCGCAATGATTGTGGACATAGCGGTCCCTCAATTCGAGAACCTCTTGAAGGCTGAGGGAGATAAGAAAACTAAGTATCTTGATCTGGCTCGCGAAGTTGTCGACATGTGGGATGTGAATACAGCATTAATTGTGCCGATAGTCGTGAGAGCCTATGGCATAATAGCCAAGAGCCTCGACGAACACCTGAGAGAAGTCTTGTTCCTCACCACTCTCTTGCCTTAATTGGCTGGCGTGAGTGGAGATTCACAAGAGCAAACGTGCTCGGAGGAAGAAAGTTAACCCAACAAGATGCTTGTAGGGATCTTGACTGTACTTCCGGGAATGTCCTGATAGCCGTGGTATACCTCTACACTCCTCAAGCACCTCCGGATATGGGCAACATAGCCTTGGCGCTACGTCACTCAAGTGCTAGAAACCGTTTATGGGAGCCCATTAACTGAGTGTTGCGGGGATCCGCTGGATGCGAGATGCACGGGACCGATCAATGTGGCGACGCTTGGGGGAGGCCTATGTCCAGCAGTGGACGTCTTTCGGTTGATATGAAGATGATGAGTTCAGCAGTGGTCAGGCAGGGGCCATTAATCCTCCTATAGTTTTAGGCAATCCATCTACCAAACCCATAGCCCAATACATTTTTCTCCATATTTTGCAATAGTCCTGCACCAACAGGGGATGCAATTGCGTAGTGCATACAGGGATAATCATCGGTTGATTTCACATTTCCCGATACATGCCTAACAAGGCCTCTGCGAGTTGAATTCAGCCCCTTGCACGCCTTTCAGAGGATCGGGATCCCAGGGTCCCGAGATTGGCAAAGTCATGTTAAAATAATAATAATATGCCGCAGGGCAGCTTTGTGGCGAGCTGGTGGGCTGTGGCGACGATGTGGTTCTCATCTCCGGCTTGCCTTTCTTGGCCGGTCGGAGCGAACACTGATAGGGCACAGAGCTCCCATCTCTCTCCTGCCTTAATTGGCTGGCTTGATTGGAGATCCGCTATCCGCTATGGTAGGAGTGTGCATGTCACCCCTGCCATTTTATAGTCGTGTAGTTCAACAGTGGTCAGGCAGGGGCTAATAGTAATTCTACAGTTTTAGGCAATCGATCCAATAAACCTTCCAAAACCCATAGCCCAATATATTTGTCTTCATATTTAACAATAGTCCTGCACCGACCGGGGATTGTCCTTGGGGGCACTTACCTAGTGCATACAAGACTTGGACTTCATGCTTAGACCCTGTTCCCGATACCGGTGTCTTATGGTCTACATTTATTTTATATAAATAAAAATAAATGTAGACGATAAGAAAAGAACATTACATAAGGGACATAATAATAATCTTATTTTATCTTACTCTATATCGCCTCAACAGGTGTCTTTCTAAACATACTTTTTGACCATTTTTTTGCATAGTTTACATATTCCTTAAGGAGGTATCAAACGTTTATTTTAAATCCGTATAAGTAATAAATATTCTTTAGAAATATAAAGCAAATTTCTAAACGCCTTTTTACAGTCAACAGCACATTAGGTTGTACAAAACTGAAAAATTTCTCCAAATGATTTTGAACCTTCAAATCTTGATGGTTAAGTACAAAATCGAATGAGAAACATTGATGACATGACATTGACAGTTTGTGGTAACTAGATGACTTCACATAAGAAATGCATAATAAGATAAAAAAATATTTGTAATAATAACGGTGGCCACAAAACCCGCCTACAATACTCCAAAAGTAATGCACGGCAAAGCAGCTCCGAGCGGTCAAGTGAAGGTCAACCCTTACGCTCTAGCATAAATAAGCGAACTATCCTAACAAATATAATGAACGTTCGAAAATTTGTTGGATAATTGATAATTCTTATTTAATATAAAATCATATGACTAATAAAGGTATGAAAATGCACGGAGATATTTTTCACATTACATAATTAAGCAAAAATCTAAAAACATGGTTAAAAAAGGAAAATCTTTTGGATAACTAAACAAAGCTATGTATTTAAGGAAATAAAAACATATTAAAAAATAACAATTAGCAGATCAATTTTTCAGTAGAAGTTATAGCGCAAAATGTTAAAAGTTAAATTTGGGGTATCACCAAAATCGAAAAAATGTTGGATACCTTTACATACTTATTCTAACTAGTGCATACATACGTATACAGAAAGTATTTCAGTCTGAGGAAATATTCACAGAGCCCTATAAGCAATTTTCATGTTTAGGTAAAAATACCTAACTTCTCGTAACATAATTTGTTGGATTATTTTACATCTGTAATCTGTATTACCTAATTTCATCACATGCCAAATTTCATAGGCGGGAGAATTTTTCGGAAGTCTCCATACAACAAATATCCTCGTTGACTGGACTAGTACAAGGTCACGCCGATCCGAGCGCGCTATTGGTGGCGCAGTCGACCCTTGCCTCCCGCACCCCGTTCTCGCTCCCGATTACACTTACATGCACGAAAGTTGTACACTTTGTTTTTGTTGAGTTTTTGTTAGGAGTAGTTGTTATTGTTTTGAATTTAGTTTTTATTACGAGTGTGTTACGTATGCCTAGGAATCTGCTGACATTGCGGACAATATACATACATAGACCTTGATGACAGTGCAGTTACCGCGAAGTCAACGCACGTAGCTAGACTTTCGCTGACACAGAAACGTACGGAGCATAAACATAGGAAGTTGCTGACTGTGCAATTACCTTGGAACCGATCCAGCCATGACGTCAAGGAATCGATCAATGCCGAACTAATATTTAAGAGCATCTCTCGTAAGAAAGAAGGATTCCATATTCCTACATCGTGTAGGATGGATTCTCGTAGGCTAGTTAGTTTTAGTTAGTCTATTTAATTATTGTAACCATTCCATGTCCTAACCTCGGCTTGGAATGGACATTCGTAGGTTAACTAGTTGTAGTTAGTAGTTGTAACCATTCCATGATCCAACTTCGACTTGGAATAGACACTTCTAGGATAATTAATTATAATTAACTTTAATAATTAAAAGTTTAGAATCATTTCGGGTTTCTTTCCACTCTCCCGGCTGTGGTAAACGTAATTGGCGCAGTCGGTAGGATATCCGCGGGAGACGTCGGGACACATCACACATCGATAATCACGTCTCGTGTCACCCGGGTGGCTATCAAGCACCGTTCCGGATATCCTGAACATACGGACCTGCTGCAGACCGAGAGAAGAATCTGGAAATCGATTCGCAGAGAGGAACCGGAAATGAAATAGCTGTAAGTACATTTGAATTATTCTCGTGTTGCTCCCTCCTAAATCCTAACCTTCAGGGTTTACCATCCCAGGAACTCGAGTGCGCGGGGACCTGCATCACGTCAGGCCCACCGACGAACTGTAGATATTAGTAGAAATATATTTTTAGATAAGCTAGAGTTAGGCAACTTGGTTAGTTTAGATATGGATCAGCACAGCCAAATACCATTTCTAAGGCACTTCGCCTTGGCCTTGCTTTTCGTAGTAACTCTAACGTGTTTGCGCGGTTTATTAAAATCCTTGATTCATCATCCAAGTGTTGCACGCGAAAGCGAATTTTCTAACTTGTGACCATTAAACAGAATTCTTAATAAGATTTCTGGAACCACTTTGTGTACCAGTAACTCTAATGGGGTACCAGAGAGTTGGTTGGGCAGTCGAACCACCCTGATTAACAACTTTTCAGACCAGCACCATAATTTCAAGGAGCCGGTATCTAATTGACAGCTCCCGTAGGTCCAAATCCTTCGTTTTTAAATTTTCATTTTATTTCTGCTCCCAAGAATAGTTACGACCTATAAAGATTATCATCATCAGCTTCTTTTAATGTTCCCTCTGTGATAGGCAATGGACCGTAATTCATCACACGAGCCCAGCGTGGGTTGGTAAAGATTATCCGTAGTACCTAAAAACACGCATAGGCCCTTATCCTATCCTTCCCAGTCCTAGCAACCAACGAGTTGACATTCACTTACATGGAGGCTGAATGCCCGAAGTCAAACTGGTGCGAGAAGGAAGTTACCCACCAGATCTGATTGCATCCAGAAGTCGATCACCAATCAAGTTCTGCGGGACTCCTGCCATCCCACTACAGTTATCCTGATGAAGAAAACTATGAAGAAACTCGATGACCAACACCACGTCCTGTAATTCCCTCAGCAAACGAAAGTACAAATTATCTGTCACCAACAAGACTACACACCGCTCCAAGGAGGTTATTTCGTTACAACTCCCGATGGATGTCGACTGAAATCTGAAGAGTTCACCATAGCGGATGCCGACGATGAAATCAAAGGCCAACCTCGCAAAATCATGAGGATACCCTTCGATTCTGGGCAACGAGCTACGTCAACTACTCATATCAATTTGTACTCCGTGGATCTTAAGGGACTAGTGCAAATGGGCAACGCGCAAAAGAACACCTGTCATACCACAAGAACCAGCAGTCTCCTACCGTAATCCTGAAAAAAAAAAACTCGGATCCCGAGAAGACTCCGGCAACTTTTTCACTCAACGTGCTAAAATAGTTGCCGTTCTAAGGGTGGAGGTGTTACGTATGCCTAGGAATCTGCTGACATTGCGGACAATATACATACATAGACCTTGATGACAGTGCAGTTACCGCGAAGTCAACGCACGTAGCTAGACTTTCGCTGACACAGAAACGTACGGAGCATAAACATAGGAAGTTGCTGACTGTGCAATTACCTTGGAACCGATCCAGCCATGACGTCAAGGAATCGATCAATGCCGAACTAATATTTAAGAGCATCTCTCGTAAGAAAGAAGGATTCCATATTCCTACATCGTGTAGGATGGATTCTCGTAGGCTAGTTAGTTTTAGTTAGTCTATTTAATTATTGTAACCATTCCATGTCCTAACCTCGGCTTGGAATGGACATTCGTAGGTTAACTAGTTGTAGTTAGTAGTTGTAACCATTCCATGATCCAACTTCGACTTGGAATAGACACTTCTAGGATAATTAATTATAATTAACTTTAATAATTAAAAGTTTAGAATCATTTCGGGTTTCTTTCCACTCTCCCGGCTGTGGTAAACGTAATTAGTGTTACTATTTTATTTTGATAACAACGCCATAATTTATACTATCTATAAATATTTTTTTAATTTGTAACTGTATATATTTTATTTATAACACCTAATAAACTTCACGAATTTCTCTCCATTATTTAACTTTCCTCTAAGCATACATGTATAAAAATAAATGATGGCCATAACCATTGAAAAATTACAAGAAATAAAAGTGACCACTTTTTTGTGGCAATAAGTGTACGATGCGCAAACTTACCGCCACTACGCCAAAACCTTGCCAAGTTACGTGCCGATGACTATACCAAAAATTGCGTTCTTACTTTGAATGCTATACGCCGTATTTAGAAACGAAGCGCGTAATGTGGCCAAGCAAAATCGATGATAATAATATTAATGTGTGTTTAGCATAAACATGGATAATGGATTATTCAAACAAAAAAGAAAATTGAACATACACATCCCTTATAACAATTGAAATTTTACGGGCGCCACGGTCTTGATAAGAAGACTACTGGATGACGCCAAAAGACAATAGGGATGTTGCCAACTTCTTATGGCTAAATTGAGATAAGTATCTGTTTGGTCATTATCTATAGTGTATTCTGCTTTTTCTTATCACAACTATCTATTTATATATATTATAAAAAATGAATGTTTGTCTGTATGTCCTTTATAGAATCGTAAACGGCTGGACCGATTTCTTGCTTTTTTTGCTGTGTTTGTTATTGTTAGGAGAAAGTTCTTATGGGAAAAAACCTAGGTAGGGTAGGTGGGTAGGGTAGTGTAGGTAGGTAGGGTAGATGAATGTTTGCTGTTTTTATGGCAAAACAAAGTTTGCCGGGTCAGCCAGTACATATATAAAAGCGAAAGGTCACTCATTCACCTGTCACGAAATATCGAAAACCGCTTGACGTATAAAGATGAAATTTGGCAGGGAGTCCTCAAGTGACGTAAGTGCGCACTAAGAAATGATTTTTGGAAATTCCACCCTTAAGGGGGTAAAAGGGGGTTGAAAGTTTGTATGAAATGTCTACAGTTTGTAAATTGGACACGTTTAATTTTAGATTTAAGCTGTTTGTTGATAAAAAGAATTTATGTATTTATTTGTTTTTGGTTATTCCATCCCTAAAGGGGTAAAAAGGGAGTTGAAAGTTTGTATGAAATTTCTACAGTTTGTAAGTTGGATATGTGTAATTTTACTTTTACGCTCTTGATTGTTAATAGTAAATTGTGATGCAAGGGTGGACAGTAGGTTATTGCAAACGAGCTGTCATTAACAAGCCCGAGCCGAAGGCGACGGTTTTTAATGACACGAGTTTGCAATAAACCTACACACCCGTGTATCACACGACGTTTTTCTTTACAGTTGTGGTAAATAGTAAAAACAAGCCAAATAATTATATTTTGTTTTTTTTTCCATGAAATAAAATTTTCTTATGTCACCATATAACTTTCTCGAGATTTCGGAGGCAAAATTTCATCTTGCGCAATTTCGCCTCAGATAAAATATCGGGACCGGGAGGAGTTATTTCCATTTGATCACTTGTACTTGAACTCATATTAAAAAAAAGATTCAATTTATCACAAAAAAAAATGGCACGATTTTGTAACTGGACATTTTTTTTTACAACTAAAAAAGCCTATACAGCCTATTCGATTTTTGACAAATGTTGATGTGAAAATAATTAATTAAAACTGGTAATTAAATATATTAAACAACCATTTAAAAAACTTTTGAGAATTCAATGCTAAGACGTACGGACTCATTCATTTTTCCTCGAATAAAATATATCCCATTTTATTGTATGTATGAAAACTCCTTGGTACTAAACTTTTTAAATTGACTTATAAAAAAACTCAACTGCAAAACTAATAATCAAGCTCGTAATAGTGCATTGTGTATTAAGGGCGGTAAGTAAGAAATTACGATCGAGACTCTAGTAGAAGCCCGAAGTCGAAGACAGGGCTTTCTGAGTCGAGGTTCTTAATTCCCGTACCGCCCGTGATAGGTACATACAATGTTTTTCATCACATTTGCGAGTAATAACTATGAATTATAGCTTTAATACACAAGTCAGCTCAGCTGTCATTACGAAATACGTGAACTTTTTTTAAGCGGTTGGCGAATTTTTGCCCACACCACAGATTATACAGTGTTTCGTTCAGAAACTTACGTAGGTATACAGATTAAAGGAGTGTAAATAGAATTAAATAATTTCGATGTTTTCATACTATAACTATTAAAATCGATTATTAAGAACATTAGTTGAGTATTTAAGTAACATGTAGCTAGATTGCAAAGAAATTCCTGTTTAGATAACATTTTAAGACAATTTTTCAATTGCGTGTGAACTCCTTGCTTGAACTTGCATGACCTGTGTGCTGTGCCATAAATTAAAAAATATTACTTACCGCCCTAGGGTTGATTGTTGTTGATTGAAAACAAAATTTTATTCACTATTGGTTTTTGGAAATTCCACCCGTAAAGGGATAAAAATGGGGTTGAAAGTTTGTATGAAGTTTCTACAGTTTGTAAGTTGGACACGTGAAATTTGAGATTTAAGCTGTTGATTGTTAAAAAGAATTTAAGTATGTAGTGGTTTTTGGAAATTCCTCCCATAAAGGGGTTAAAAAAAGTGTTGATAGTTTGTATGTATTTTTTAGTTTTTAAACTGGGCACATGAAGTTATAGATTTACTCTCTTGGTTAATAAAACAGATTTCATGTATTTATTGGTTTTTGGAAATTCCACCCGTAAGGGGGTAAAACGGGGGTTGAAAGTTAGTATGAAATTTCTACAGTTTCTAAGATGTACATGTGAAATACTTAAAAATAATTTGATACAAAGAATTTATATATTTAGTGGTTTTTGAAAATTCTACCTCCAAGGAGGTGAAAAGGTGGAAATTTGTTGCGCTTATATATTTGAAACTTGGCATACATACTAAACTAAGTAAATAGTGAAGGTTTTCATTATTAGTTTTTCAAAACTACTCTTAAAAGATGATTTAGGGGATGTTAAAGATTTTTGAAGAATTTTACCGTAGGTACTTTATGATGTAGGGGAGCACTAAGAAGGGATTTTTGGAAATTCAACCTTTACGGGGATGAAAATAAAAATTCATCAGTAGGATAAAATACGGATCACGCGGACGAAGTGCTAGTTGTTAATAAAATAAGTTATCGAAATATACCACTATTTTATTTATTGAGATATCGGAAATATGTCATTAATTCTATATAACTGGTATATTTATAAAAAAAAAACATGTAAGTAACATTTTTATCGATACTACAATTACCCTCATCACTACTTTTTACTATATATTCGTTGTACATTTATAGCTTGGCTGGCACTGGGGGACACATCGCGTTCGGTACCGTTTAGCGCTCAAAAGGAGGATATAATTTACTTAATGATAAGTATAGGTTGAAATGGTTGCAATGGCAACAAAATAAAAGTTATAAACACATAGTACAAGTTCAACATTAAAAATTTAATGTGTAACAAAATAAGGATGATTTTATTGAGATATTAAATTATTTAATCTATATATATATAAAAATGAATGCCTATTTCCCTTGGTCACGGCATCACGCGTGAACGGCTGGACCGATTTCCCTAATTCTTTTTTTTGTTGTGTTTGTTATTGTTAGGAGAAGGTTCTTATGAAAAAAAAATAAGAGTAAAAAAAAAAATTGCACGTTGCTTACATTTAGGTAGGGTAGATATGTAGGTAGCGTAGGGTAGGTAAGGTAGGGAGGTAGGATAGGGTAGGTAGGGTAGGGTAGTGTATATAGGGTAGGTAGGGTAGTGTATATAGGGTAGATGAATGTTTGGTGTTTTTATGGCAAAACAAAGTTTGCCGGGTCAGCTACTTACTTTATAGAAATGAAAGGAAAGGAAACATTTGAAAAATGCATGGTAACTTTAAAAATAAATTATTTTCCTACACGCTCGTTGCCTCACTTTTATATCAGTGTTCTACATCTGACTGCGAATACCTATGTACAATCTGCACATCATATCTTATGGCAGTGTATTCTTTGGCAGAATGAACGCAATATTATATTGATTAATTAATGTACAAGCTGCATCAGCGGAGCGAGCATGGGCGTACCCAAGACATTTGTGACAAGGCATCGTAAATTATGTCATCATTGTGTCTTACAATTTGTCATAAATGCTAGCACGGGTCAAACATGTGACATATATTAAAGGCGCGACATGCCTTTCTTGTTGCTGACTTCATAGTGCGACATAATCTGAATAGACGATCAAATAAAATAATACGTATAAAAGTGTGTCGTTCATACAGATAAACAACTTTTTATTTATGTTGGGAACAAATTAATATTTGACCCACGACCATAGACTTATGCACACTTAATTTTTCAGTTTTCTTTTTTTCATAAATTCATGTTGGGATAGGTGCTAGTATGGGGGTAAAAGGGGGGGGGGGGGTAAATTTTGGTAATATAGAGCGTTTAATGCAAAATGAAATTCGGAGGCCCTTCGAAAACAGTGCGTCGTACGGCTATGCTTCTCAGAACCTAAATGTTTTTTTTATGGTCAAGGTTAACCCGAAACTGCAATAAAATTGGAAAATTGCAGAAAAAGAAAAAATATACGTTAATAAGTTATGCCACAAGTCAAGAAAATATCTCACGCCGCCGTGCTAGCATTTAAGACAAAATGGTTTTGTCCCCCAAACTGTGATAAAAAATGTGACTTAAGCCATGTCACAAGTATGCCGTGCTCGCCGGGCAGGAGTTGTTAACTATACCAACCATGTGGAAACTAGAATAAATTTCTGTGCCGTCAAGCGTTTTTACCATACCTATTATTGGAAACAAATATAGAGCAGCTCAAAATGTTAGGACCCATTAATATTAATGCAAATTTTTAATCGTGGTTTTAGGCTACTGGGCTTAACCCAGTTGTAAACGACCCTTTGTGCCTATTGGCCTTGTTGTTTCTGTCTCCTGCTTGATATGGAGGGAAGTGCAAATTTGTATATTTTTTCCCGCTCCTCCGTTATTCTTTTCTGATTAATTTCGTTGCGGGATCCTAGACAGTTAAATTCATTCTCCGGGACTTCGTCGAGCTTCAATGCCTCGGCGCTTTTTTGGTGGTCACCACTGTGGATTCTGGCTTTCAGGAGTTGCAGTGGTTTGAGAATAGTGCGGTGGGTTTGTACCAAAACAAAAGAAAAGCCATTGAGAAGTTATTGATTAATGAACAGAACTCGACAAGTTTTATTCAAGGATTTACTGACTTGAGTAAACAAATAAACATTGCCTTTGAAGACTAGGGCTAAAGCTTTAGTTACTAGACAGCACTGTTGAAAAATAATTACATATGTTGATCAAAGTCATTCTTATACAAGATTTTATAAAATAGAAATCAGGTGTATGAAAATTTTAAGAAATTTAATAAAACTTAAGGAAACGATTTGCTTAAAATGTGTTTGCGCAATGCAGCAAGCGTTTTAAGCTAGACCGTGAGTTCTGCAACTGTTTTTGTGCTATGCTTTATCTAACAAAAGCTTGTCTTATTTAGATAAACAAGGAAAACTAATATAAATCAAACTTTCCCAAATCACACAATTAATTCGTCTTCACCACTGCTCTCAAAACGGCGAAGGAAAACATCGTGAGGAAACCGGCATGTCTTAGATTAGAACCAAACATTCGAAGACATGATACGTAGTATCTCTAGTAGTCTGTGAAGACATGTGACTAGGATTGCCAACTTTTATTAGAAGAAATAGAGTATATCTGATTTCAAAGAAGGTAGGTAAATAAAGAGAACGGACTTCGAAAAAAGAGTATCATTTATTTTATATTTAAAAAAAGGTATTTTTTAGTACTTTTTGCAGCACATAACAATTTTTCATGGTTTTTAAATGGATTGTATGACTCCAAACATTCTAACTCTAAATGTATATAGATGAAGAGCTCATTTTTAATCACTTTCAATGAAGCTCTGTTTCTCTCCGTCCGGCTCTTCACATTCATGACCGAAAATACTCTCAGTAAATGCTAAAGTGGCGGACACTAGTATAGGTAAACATTGTGTAAAAAAGAGTATTTCAGCATAGTCTATTAGTGTTATAGATTATAGAGTACGCCTGCATGATATAGAGTACAATACTCTATTTTAGAGTACGGTTGGCAACCCTACATGTGACATCCACCAACCCAAAAAATCGAGTGGATGCATCAGAAATTTAAAACCGCACCATCTATTGGAATCAACTTTAAATTATCCATTCAAATAATCTTTGAAATGTGAAATATGAGCTCAATATTCCATAATTTTGTGCCTTGGGAACCCATTGTCAAGAACTGTCAACGTCAAGTGTCAATTCAAGTTCTAAGTTGCTGTCAGTGTCAACTTACTGTCTGTCTAGGGTTCGGAACACGTTCGGAAATGAGCAAAAACCGGCATCAAAAAGTCCCTTTTCTGCCAGTTTTTCAGTGAAATTATGCGGGCATGCCAAGTATTTGAGAGTACTTATTAATTACAATAGTAAGGTAAAGGTACTTTTACAGTTTTCGTTAAAATGCATAGAATAAAACAGAAACTATTAAAAAAAACGAGCAACCAACCAATCGGTAATGTCTTTTTTAATCTGCGCCCAAACCAAAAGTCAGGCAGGCAAAGGAATAAAAATGGATTACGTTGTGTAGATATTTACTGAATTAGTGTGGTGTTTGTTGTGTTAATTAACGTGTAATGCTATTTAAAATACCAACTAATCGGTTAGTTTTTAATCTCTTAATATTTTAAGACAACAATAAGAATAAAGAAACTTATCAAACTTCTAGGTTTAATAAATACGGACCTTTGCATAGCTTGTTGAAAAGTGAAAAAAAATTGGTGGCGCTCACCGGGGTTGTCAAAATGATTTGAAAATATTTTTGTATTTTATTTATAATTGAAATGGTTGGAATCGTAAGAATATATATTTATTTTCAGATTATAACATATGAAATTGGTTGAACTTTGAGCTATGGAGGTTGATGATGATATGATTGTTTTGGTTGTTGTCGACGATGATGAGAAAGCGGAGTCTTCCAAGAAGGATTTCTCGACTTCCGAGCCTTCTGCTTGCATAGAATTAGACGATATAATAGAAACAGCTCAGAAACATGGAGAATACATTCCAATTAAGTTAGAACCCGAAGATGATGAATACCAGTGTGATCTTGAAGATGGAGTGGCATCTGAGGTGGGCACTCAGTTTTACTTACTTTATTATTTCCGAAACAAGTTATTGAACTTTTTACTGTAAAATACTTTCAACATAGTGAAAGTATTGGGTTTTAGAATAACTTACGGATTATTTGATACAAGGTTGTAAAGATCAAACCCTTTATAAATAAATTGTAAAAAAAAGTCATCCATCTAATATCATAGATAAATTCGATTATATCCACTGCAGTAACCATAAACTAATAATAACATGAGCCTGTTTTAATTTTACTAACCAATTACTAACCCTGTTTTGCAGACTGGTTCAAATAGACAGCCAGATGTAAAAGAAGAATTTAAAGAAGAGAAAATAGAACACGATTATGATGATGAGGAATACTTGCCAGAAGGCGAATACCGTCCATCACAGTCACAACGGCCTAGAAATAAACACCGCATTGCAATGCTAAAGCCGTGGCAACAGCGCTCATTTGTAGCAGAGCTGAGAGAACAGGAGGAAGAATTGAGACACGATGAAGACTTATTGATTGATACCTTAGGAATGATTATGCGCATGGTGAAACCCCCACCGCCGCCACGTGATTTCTATATTGTGAACGGTATTATGTTTGAGTAAGTATGGTATTTATATTGGAACTAATATATCCCCTAGATGAAAATGGGTTGCACTAATAGAAATGATTGATTAATGAATGTGGACACGGGACAAGAGTACACAGATTATGATGATGACTTTATCCACAAGAAAAAGTGAAAAGACCAAACATTGAATAAATAAAGCTTTCAAAGTAATGATCCTTATCACAATTTATTTGGGGTTGGCAAAACATATCTTCTTCAATATCTCTCTTTCAGTTTTCATCTCAGTAGTCACCCCCCTTTGTTCCATCCATCACTTATATTCAAAATCAAATATATTCAATTAGCCCTTATACGCACTAGCGGTTAACCACGGGGGCGGCTCACTGCGTGGCTAGTTGTTTGTCGCTTTTCCAGTTTTAAAATGCAACAGCTTGTGATCGTACGCACGTAAACGCCACAAAACTTCAACCGCGGCGGTTGAATACAGCGCTGCGGCTCGCTTTGCGTTTTTACGCCATCTCGTTTATAAGCAATGGCAGTTCATGGGCGGTTTAATTTGTGGCAAGCCGCCGTAGATGTATGTATGTACGCAGATAACGCAGAGCGGGAGCGGGCTTTGCACACCACCAAATCTTTTAGTGCTCATTTTGCGCTTCCCAAATTATTTGGATTTCGATTTTGTGCTCCAAAGATGATGGAGTGGAGCTCCCTTGAAGGAAAGCTACCGCCATCAGGGCCCTCCGTTTGCGCAGCCATTGTAGCCAACTTTAGGGCGGCCAAGAAGTTTGGCGAGAACAATACATTAGACCATTTTCTTAATAATATGATCTATGAAAATTTTCAGTTTTATTCGTTTAACATAGTGTAATTAATTTGTAAAGTTATGTCTAAAACGGACAAAAATACGACAATCGCACCAAAACCGCTGGGCGTATTTTAATGAAATCGACATCTTCACCTGAAGCTTTTTATTTAACTTAACACTGAAACTAAATTTTGGGTCGCGTGGGTGTGAAACGAGGGCGCGTTTTGTTCCCTCAAGGTCGTTGGCGTAAGTCGTCGTCTTGTCTTAAACGGCATTTTTGCATGTCAAAAATTTTAAGTTAAATACTCAATAAGATTCTACTGTCCATTCAATTGCAAAGGAAGATTGTTATGAAGAAAACAAGAAACTCCACAAAAATTCTATAGAATGAAAAACTGCCTCTGTTTACCTGTCCACATTCATAATTAAAACTTTTCTTATCGATAGATAGATAGACTAATATTTCGTCCGTTGTGCATAGGGGTTCTGGCTCACATAGCCAGCCTAACTCCGCCCAAAGGCGGAGCGACCTCATTGTACCGACGATTTCTGCACGTTGGTAAGCCACGGCCTCGCATTCCAGGATGATGTGGGCGGCTGATTCCTCGGCGTTAAAGCAACCCCTGTAAAGTGGGCTGTCTGTGGCACCTACATTGAATAGTTGTTTGTATAGGGGGTTTGGCCTGCAATTATCCCTACGATTATTCTATGGTTATTTCTATTTAGGCTAACTACAGCCCCCAACTGGGGCAAAACCTTGATAGTAGCGCCCTCCCTTTAGTGTTTGAGAAAAACTGTTGAAACTGCTAATGAGTAGCATTTTTGTGACCATTTGTTAAAATAATAATCCTTTATTAAATTTAAACTTTTTATCATCTAATAACTTTCATTTGTGACATAAAACAGAAACACAGAAAAATTTATAACTAGGAAAGACTACAACTTTACACTCATATCTATTAGCTCCTCAAAGTCCGTCGCATAGGCAGTTTTGTTTTCAATGGCTAAAAAAGTTAGCTTTAAGCTAGAAAAGTTTGTTTTTCAATATTAAGATTCGATTACTTGACAAAAACCTATGAGATTTTAGGAAGAGGCTTTATTTGTTCGATATTTCGAATTCCTGTCTCAAGGATTTGGCGCCCCCATGAGACTGCCGCCCGGGGCAAGTGCCCCGGTTTGCCCCCCCTTAGATCCGGGGCTGGCTAACTACTAACTTTCCTAATCATTTGTTATAGTTATTTTTTGTGATGTCACTAGTATGATTTCCATCTTTGTTTCCAGATGTGTATTTTGCGGGATTCTGTTGGACACGTTACCAGCAGCCAGTCGACATTACCAGGAGAAGCATGGACCGCGGTATTTAGTGTGCTATTCGTGTGGTGTCGATTTTAGAAGGTAAGATTTTTGTGCAGAGCTTTATTAGACTAATCATTGACTAACAATCTATACCAATATTATAAAGTGAAAAGATTTTTTTGTTTGTTTGTTTGTACCTAATAGGTTCCGAAACAGATTTTAATAATTATTTCATCCATGGCTACATTATTCCCTCTTAACATAGGTTATAATTTATTTTCATTAGAAATTAGAGGAAAAGGCGTTTATATATAATATGTATGTAAAATTAGAGATCCTTCTGAAAATTGCAACAATGTAATCCAAAATAGAAAAATTTTGCCTATAATTTTTTTTATTTGGCCTGCGCTGAGAAAACTATTGATGATACATAAAAATTATGTACTACATGATTAAAGTTCTCATTATTAGCTACAAAAAGGTTTCCGAGAGAATATGTCTCACTATCATAATGAAATCACAATAGCAGCTTTTGTATTCTAAAATGTAATTAGATCTCCGCCGCCGGTAGAAACAAAAGTTGGTTACATTCGTATTGTAGTATTAATTATTATTCAAATACATATTTTAACAAATTGGTAAGTAGGTAGGGTATGTAGGGTAAGAGGGTAGGTAGGGTAGGGTATGTAGGATAGGGTAGGGTAAGGTAGTTAGTTATGTAGGATAGGATAGTTATGTCGGAGGGTAGGGAAGATAAGTTGATCGGTAGGGCAGGTAAGTAGATTGGTTGCTGGGTAAAGTAGGTGAGTAGGTAGGTAGGGGGTAGATAGGTAAGTGGTAGGTAGGTAGATAACCAGTTGACGGGAGCGAAGCTACGGGCGTCAGCTAGTATTTAAATAAAGTCGAAAGGCTGCTAACGTATCCCTGTTTCAAATTGCCAGCAAGTTCCAAGTAGTTCCAACATTTATTGAGTGTATAGCATGGCAGATGATGTCTCAGGCAACATTACCGAATTGACAATATGTAGTTATGTCTCCTCAAGTCCTTATACTTTACTTTTAAATTACCATCTGATAGGGAACATTACGCAAAGCTGATGGAGCAGATAGCGACACGTTAATAAAGACTAAACAGAACAAGTTAAAAGAAGCGCAGCAAAATTATCGAATAGGTTCATCTGTATAAACGTAAATATAAGTTGCGATTATACCAAATGGTTGAGAAAGAGCAGTTATTTCAAACACATGATAATCTCAAAAACAGTCGCCTTAACATAGATGGGATGGGAGCCGCTTTTTTTCCTCCTCGATTTAGTGAGACACCTACCGAGAGAAATTGACAGTAAAGTTCTCTATTAGTCTATGGTTCACCTTTACCAACCCGCAGCACTACAAACTTGTACAAGCACGAGAAGCGTTGCGTGGCGCCGGACGCGGAGATAGTGCTGCGCGCGCGCGCCGTGTTCCTCGGCCGGAAGGGACGCGGCAGACCCTTCCTCACGCTCAACAAGTTCTCTACTAACCGAAATAAGTAAGTTCTAACTTCATTATTTAACACTAGCTTCTGCTAGCGGCTTCGCCCGCGTGCGCGTTGTGTATCATCCCACAGGAACACACAACCGTGATAAAAAATAGCCTATATGCTATTCCAGGCTATAATCTATATCTGTGCCAAATTTCAAACATATCCGTTCTGGATATCCGATTGGGTAACAAAGATCTAACCATCCATCCAAACTTTTGCATTTATAATATTAAATTATTAAGTAGGATTAATAAGAATAGTAGAGGTGTATCACTCCTGTTTCAACCAGTAAATGGGAATAGTATAGAGTTTTTGCTGGGTGCGGAGAGCACAGAAAGCAAGGATTTGTATCAGAGATAGATTATAGTCTAGAATAGCACATAGGATACTTTTTATCCCGGGAATATGCTTCCTTGGGATAATTTTCGACATTCATGCGAGCGAAGCCGCTGGCAAAAGCTAGTCTAAAAATAATTAGGTACTAATTGCTAGCACCACAGGTGTTCTGCTAGGTTCAATTCTAGGTCCGTATCTTTTTATTTACATTGAGTAAAAATTAGGTCTGTAATGCTGTCAAGCATACACAAAATTTAAATATAAGTTTGATCTAAAACAGACAATTCGTTTTTAATAAACACTTTTCATGACCCTCCTATTTTATTTATTGCATTTTCTCGATTTTCAATCTTTTACTAAACCAATGTTTAAGTTCATTGCCTACAAGGTATCCGTGCTCGCTGTGCTCTGCGGTGTTCATATCTAAGAGCAACCTGGAGTCTCACGAGAACTTACATCGCGGCGAGCGGCCCTACCGGTGTCACGCCTGTCCCTGCGCTTATACCTCTGGTTCTGCGCTGTCGGTAAGTTTTGAACGAGTTTAACTTGATAATAAGTTGCAGGATTAATATAGTTAACTGGTCAATGTGTTTTGATGTATTTCTCGCGACTGCTAAGAATAGTGTTCCTGGTGCCCATTTCGTTTTTGGGCAAAATGAAAAATTACCCATTGGGTTTGTCCGTGGATTTCTCAGCGTTATCTCGAAGTTTTCAAATGGCGGTGCGATGCCGTCGTGCTTCCAGTGGCACTGAGGCCTCCCAGAGCTTGGGAGCCGCGGTGCACGGCCGTCGGACCTTGATCAGAAAACTTTAACTAGCAATAAAATCTCCCACCTTCGGAATCTAAATAAAATAGGATGTAACAGGACTTTAATCATAGCAACTCGTTTGACAAAATACAGGGGACTTGTGGGGAATTTCCATTTCCGATGTTTATGCAGTGTTGCCAAATTGACAGATTCGCCGTCACATTTAGAGGGTTAAGCCAATTAAAAATAATTTGTTGAATAAATTCAAACTATATTGCAACAAAAACCGTTTATAGAAAACTTTATATTAATTTCAGTTATCTTTTTGCTGTAAACTGTTACGGCCCCCTTTTTTTCACCTGGGCCTTCGGTTACCTCACTAAGTCTATGCGTGCCTCGGGCTGATACGCCGTTGATCCTGCCCCTGATCTCCCATCGGTCGTGTTGAACTGCCGCCCATCGTACTTTCGATGATTATAAAAGCGTGTAAAACAGCCGGTGATGATATTTTAACCGTTGTATGTATGGAAGGCATCAAGGCCAGGATTGTTTTCTGGGAGGGGCACAAGGAGCGGTTGGGCAAAAAAATCAACAATAGCTGTCAGAAATAAACTTGAAGTATCATACTTCATGTTTATTTCTACAAGTTCAAGTATGTATAGGATGGTTTATGAAAGACAAAGAGTTTTACTCCCAATTGTAGCCACATTGCTCGGTCCCGTGCGTCCCGCATCCAGCGGATCCCGGCAACCTTCACCAAGTCATTGGTCCACCTGGTGGGAGGCTTTCCAACGCAACGTCTTCCGGTTCGCGGTCGCCACTCCAAAACTTTTCTGCCCCATCAGCCATCTGTTCTTGGAGCAATGTGCCCTGCCCACTGCCACTTAAGTTTGGCAATTCTTCGGGCTATGTCGGTAACCCTGGTTCTCTTGAGGATCTCTACATTGCTGATTCAATCACGCAAGGACACTCCGAGTCTGGCCGTCTCCATTGCCCTTTGGGTGACTGTAAGCTTTCTGTCTTTCTTTTTTTTTTTTTCTTTCTGATGAGGCCCATTGTAAGCGACCACGTCTCAGAGTCATAGGCCATAAGTGTGTATTACACTGATCATAGACTTTCTTCTTGAGACACTGGTAAGTTGGAGGAGAAGATACCGCGCAGCTTCCCGAATGCTGCCCGGCCGAGTAGGATTCGACGGTTGACCTCTTTCTCGAGGTTGTACCTGCCTAGCTGGACCGTTTGTCCCAGGTAGACATGGTCGTCCACGGCATGGGCTGTGGATTCACCGACCTTGATAGGAGTGGGTGCGATATGGGTGTTCAACATCACCTTGGTTTTGTCTATGTTCATTTTTGTACCCACTCTTTTGGAAGCTCTACTGAGGTCATCGAGCGTTGTTCTGGGGTCCTCAATGGTCTCCATGACAGCTTTATCATCGGCAAACCGAAGGCTAGTGATGTGCTCGCTGTTGACTTTGATGCCTAGCCCTCTCCAGTCCAGAATCTTGATGACATTCTCCAGTGGAGGGGTGAATAGTTTATTTGTTATTTTTAGGGTTCCGTACCTCGAAATGAAAAATGGGACCCTTATAGGACCACTTTGTTGTCCGTCCGTCCGTCTGTCTGTCTGTCAAGATCCTTTTTCTCAGGAACTCGTAGAGGTTTCAAGCTGAAATTTATATCAAATACTCATGTCTACTGTCCCTTGAAGCTGTGAAAAAATCAAACTTCTAAGCCAACGCAATCAAAATATACAGCCGTTTATGCCGCAAATTTCAGCAAATTTTCGACACCCGCAAGGGAATCAAAACCTACAGGGTACTTCCCGTGAACTCAGAATCTTGAAATTTGTTACGAAGCAACGTCTTATAGCACAAATAACGATAAATTGCGAAAACCGTAAATTTTCAGTTACATCATATAATAAAAATATTTTTAATAATTTTAAACTAACTTCTCCTTTCCTCATGAACGCGTAGAGGTATTAAATTGAAATTCATTTCAAATACTCAGGTTTATAATACCTTAAAGCTGAGGTTTGTACGGAACCCTCGGTGCGCGAGTCCGACTCGCACTTGGCCGTTTTTTTATTCATATATTTTAACAACTCTGATATTTTGATTTGGTTCTAAGTATGTACTGTGATGGAATCACCACAGTACACAAAATACCGTCTGGGGGGGCACGTGCCCCCGTGGCCCCCCCTAAATCCGCCCTTGGAAGGCATATTTCCACGATGCGGATTTATACGAATCATCCCGAAAAGTGGCGACAAACGGCGGACGACGGACGACCCAAAGTCGTACCGGCCCACAACATTTCTTCCATTTTTGGGAAAACTTGGAGCGCTTGGGTTTCACTATGGCTATGCTAGTATTATATTATTATCTGTGCTATGGGAATATCTACCGTAAACGCGGCCCTTACTGTTAGAAAATAGTTAATACCTCGGAACATAAGTACGTAGTTGGGATATTTCTGGGGCTTTTTATAACGCATGGTGGCCAATGCTATTACTTAAAATGAAAACTCGAGGCTGCTATAGAAATATATATAATCTGGTTTACTCTTACTTTTTAAATGGTTCCGCGAAACTCAAACTCGGCCATCATTCCATGTCGAAGTCTCTGGAGTTAGACTTTGTAGTTTTTTGATTGATTATAATAAGCGTTTTGGTTCATCTTATGTTTATATTTTGATCTATCAAACAATAGTGCTAATGCCACTATTCAGGTCCGTACGTACCGTTATTACGTACCGTTATCGTTACTATGGGAAGTCCTCAGGGTTCGGTTATTGGTCCGTATTTATGGAATACTAGCTGAACCTCGCGGTTTCACTCGCATCTTTGATTACTACTCCGCTCCTACTAGTCATAGCGTGATGTTTTATAGCCTATAACCTTCCTCAATAATCGGGCTATCGAATAGTGAAATAATTTTTAAAATCGGACCAGTAGATCCTGAGATTAGCGCGTTCAAACAAACAAACAAACAAACTCTTCAGCTTTATAATATTAGTATAGATAGGCTTTGATCATAATTCTGTTCATTCAATCAAGTACTCGAACTGGACTCGAGAATTTGGCTGACATTTGCCTACGATTAATATCTTAGTGGGGCGATCGAAATCGTCTGACCTTTGCTCCGCACACAACTTATCAACTCATTGTGAAAGGTAATCTTAAATCGTGTCTTACTATAAAATTTAATAACGTTCCCACAAAAAGGAAGCAGTCCGTGTGCTATCTTGGTCTGGTCTTAGAAAGGAATTTTGCATTTATAGATCATATTAAAATAGTCGGTGAAAAAGCAAAAAAGAACTTCTATGCGTTAACGAGAATATCTAAATCTACTTGAGGTCTGGCTTTATAAATTTAAAAAGACTATTTATGGGGCTACTTACTTGCTTTGAATGTGCTACGGGGCACCTATTTGGGCTGATAGGACCACCATACAGTACAACGTTAATGACTTCAAAGTCAGCGTTTAGCTTTGATATTTTTATGCAAAGCATACAGGACGGTTAGTACTGAGGCCTTACGGTACTTGCTGGCGTACTTGCGTTCGATATTGAATTACAGCGACGTACTGTAATGTACTATTCTGCACGAGAAACTATGGACACGGACTTTTTAACACGGAGTGTTATGAAAAAATCTCTAGATTATTTAAACCACATACTGACGTCTGGGAGGAAGTTTTATTCGAATGGATTTCCATCCTACCTACTTCCACCTCTAACAATTTTCCATCCGTTCGCGAGTGGCTGGCCAGAACGTGGCTGGAGTTGGATCCCAGTGTTGCTCAATTTCTCACAGGACATTGTAACTTTAAAAGTAAATTATTTTCCTTCATGCTCGTTGCCTCGCCTTTATGTCAATGTTCTACATCTGTCTGAGAATATGTACAATCTGCTCATCATATCTTATGGGAGTGTATTCTTTGCCAGAATGAACGCAACATTATGTTGGATAATGTACAGGCTGCATCTAGAGTTATTTACAATACGGACCTTGTGGAAACTAGAACAAATTGCGTTCAAGCGGTTTTGCCATATCTTTTATTGGAATCAAATATCACAATGTTAGGACCCATTAATATAAACGATAATTTTTATCCGTGGTTCTAGGCAACTGGGCTTATCCCAGTTGTAACGAACCTTTGCGCATATTGGCCTTGTTTGTTCTGTCTTCTGCTTGATATGGAGGGAAGTGGAAATTCGTATTTTTCCTACTTCTCCGTTATCTTTGCTGATTAATTTCGTTGCGGGATCCAAGACAGTTAAATTCATTCTACGGGACTTCGTCGAGCTTCATTGCCTCGGCGATTTTCTGTTGGTCGCCACTGTTGATACTGGCTTTCAGGAGTTGCAGTGGTTTGGAATTAGTGCGGTGGGGACCTCTGTATCAGTCTAAGATTTACAAGAACACTAATTTTGAAGAATCATAAATTGGTAGTTATTGCTACCGTCGTTCTAAAATCTTCTCTTGAGCTAAAGAAATTACATTAAAATTGCTCGATTTTCAGCGTCACGCTAAGAAGCACACGGACGCCCAGTTCATCTGCGAGTACTGCAGCCGCTCGTTCAAGGTCAAGGCCGCGCTAGTGGCTCATATGGACACGCATAAATGTAAGTAACTCATACGTATTATACCATTAATGCCCCCGCTAAAAAGCTTATTTTATTCACTGAAAACAGTGAATAAAAAGCACTTTTAATCACTGTTTTGGTGTTTGAATTTGGAACCTACCAACATATTCGACCTCCATCTCAACTCTTTGTGCAAAGAATACTCGACAAACAAACTCCTTGTGCAAATAACTCCTAGAGATTTGATTGGTCGACATTTTCGACAAGGAGTTTAGCATTAGAATAAAAACTGTTTTTAGGTGATTTGGGGGAACGTGAACGGGAACGTCTATGTTGCTTCTATGTTTTATTTTCCTAAAATTGTGTTAAATTAAATATTGATAGTGTAAAAATGGTGATTTTTATTCTAATAATATTAGTGAACGTGCACGAGTGCGGGCAAGAAGATCACAGCGGGCGGGCTAATTTGTTCATGTGACCGTCATTTTACTGGGGCCTAACTAGGACATTGGACTAAAAACTAAAGGAACTAGAACTTCTAAACGTAACACTGGCTAAATGCACAAACCGTGCAAAGACAAAACTGTTTTGTGTTCTTTGCTGTCATTTTAATTTATTTAACCTTCTTTATTTTTTATTAAATGTCTATTATCGCTTAAATTACAACTCTTGAATAAAACTAATTTATATCGAGGGCCATGAATCACTCGGGTCGCTGATTCAATCATCATGAAACACTACGGTCGTGGTTCAGTCGTTAGAAACCTTCACTTGCTCGTGATTCATTTATGGCCTTCGCTTTAAGTCCGTCCTTTATTCACTAGTTGCATACTATTAGCTATTCTATAGGCCTTCGAAAATCCATTCATGAGTAACCATAATTAATTATCAAGAATCTGCAGATAAAAGGTGAATGTCATGTTTGGTTTATACATAGATTTCGATTTGCTGACGATAAATTAGGTTTCAAAACATTATTCATGCCTTTTCTTCAACTATTAACAATCAGACAAAAAACACATTCAACTAACACTTGATTTACACAAGTAAGGCAGCCAGCGCTTGACGATAATTCCGACCTACGCCACCGAGCGTCATCGTCACGTAACGCTTTTTCGTTACCTGACGATTTCTACCAGCCATCTCCTAACGCAAGCCGCGTTAAGGAACTTGGATGGTTTATAAAATTTCTATGAAGAACAGGTTCGTGGTTGATCGCGGTTGACTTTAAAATCGTTGAACAAGCATAAATTCATCTATTTAGATACGGTCTCGCCTTAGTTCCACGGTGACCGTCTTCTTCACAGGCAGTAACTATAGAACACAACCTGCCTCATCTAAGATCCACACATAATCCTTTTACTTCGTGTATACATCTACCTTAATAAATGTATAATTCTTTTTTTTTTATATTTATCAACAGCAATACGTAAACACGGATGCGACGAGTGCAATCGTCGTTTCGCCCAGAAGTCGGCGCTGATACTGCACGTCAACAAAGTTCATAAGAACTTACCACCGCCTTGTGCCTGTCAGATCTGTCCCAAGAGGTTAGTATGCAATCCTTGATCCTAGACTCTCTAGTAGAGCGTTATTGCATTTTGAACTTTATTCTGACTAAGATAAAGTTATTATCATAAAATGGCCCATAATTCAGTTTTTTGTAAATAAAGTCACTATAACTTGGTAAAAGTTTGGGCAAGGAAAAAAGTTAGAACTCGTTTTGCAATTTAACATATAGCTCTATTATTTTGTGTACTGAAAAACTTATTAAAGATTAGCATAAATAATAGTGTTCTTAAGAAAAAGTTATTTGAAATATTTCTGCAGTATTTTTTTTAAATAACGCCTGTCTAATTGTTTTGCGTCTCTTGTTAGGGAATGGTTTTAAAAAGCGTTACTTTTTTCAGATACCCGCGAATGTCTTTGCTCAAAGCACACATGAAGAGGGCGCATGGAATGTCAATAATAACTCGCAAGGTGAGAATTCATTGTAATATTAATTCTTATTGCAGTTATCATATGAGTCTTACGAAAATGAGAAACTGCTAAGAATCGTGACTCCGTTTAAACTTGTCAACGGTTTTTTTCTATCTGTTACGATCATGTAGCCTGCTGGAGGGGCATTACTCCCCGGAGGAAAAATCAGCCATTGACTGAATCCTTTATTAAAACAAGTTTATTATTTTCAGATGTTCTTCAAAAACCTACCAACAATGGCGGAACTAGAAATAAAACAATCCAAAGTGATATTAAAATACAAAGAAAACGAGATGCTGGCCTTCCCACCACCGCCCATCAAGAACGAACTAGAGACAAAAGAGGAATCCAACTATGACGAACAGTATACTGAAGTTAGCAATGAAATGGAACCGACTCAGGAAATATTGATGGATGACTTCATGCAATACGTGACGCAGGGCGTACAAGAGCCAAGTACAAGTGTAGTTTATATACAAAATGGAGAAGTAGTACAGAGTTTGGATACTAACTTTGTGACGCAGCAAAATAATTTGTATTTGGAAGTAGAAGCTCTAGTCGATGGGCAGATAGTAGTCAAGTCTATGAGTGACGAGACGAATTTAAGTAATTTGGTTGGGAATAGTCTTTCGTATTCATAGGGTTTTTGGCTTCAATGTTGTGCCAATAAAGGTTAACGGTGCCGATAATGGTCACTGAAGAATGATAGCCGTGTAAAAATGCGATCTTTCTGATGATATTGAATAATAAACTTTATGGTAAACGTCATAAAGTGCAATTTTAAATAGCAATCAAAGTTCTAGGCAAACTAATTCCATCGTTGACCACATCACTACTACCTTTTAGATGAGATAGTGATCAAACGCAACTATCGGCATAAAAAATGCCACAGTCCGTTCTCAGTTATTTTATCTCTGATAGCAACCCACTAGCAACCTTACTGTAAAAAGAATAAGGATCACTTTGATTATATCAGTGATCTAAAATAGCTGCAAATGGACTATTTATAACGGGTCTTCTATCGCTCTTGCGCGGCTTTATGGTACCTTAAAATAAGGTCTATTATTCAACGACACCAGACATTTCTTTTGCTCTATGCTCCTAACTTCATTTGTATTTAATTTTGTTTTAAAGGATATAATTTACTTACTGATTAGTATAGATTGAAATGGTTGCAATGGCAACAAAATAAAAATTATAGCACAAAGAAGAAATTTTACATTTTGAATTTAATGTATAACCAAATAAGGATGATTTTAGTGAGATATTAAATTATTTAATTACTTTATAAAAATGCAAGGACATTATTTGAATAATCCTCGCGCTAGATGAGGTTTTATGTCAATAAAACATATTAATATAGTTAATAGAAACCGTTATAAAGACTGATATAGTTCTGGGAATACTTAGATTTTAGACTTATTAAGGCGCAGTCCTCTCTTGTTAAGTGGTTTGTTTCTGCACCGAATCTGTACAGATGTGCTGATTGCGCTTGTGTCGTTAAAGATTCGTTTCAGAAACGAAAACACACCAATCTGGTCAGGAAGGCACCTAAGGCCCAGTTGTTCCGTAGTTAACTTTAATCAAAACTTTGATAAAAACTGGGCCTAAGAGAGGGCGTTTGCTGACAAATACAGTTTTTTATTTTGCCTTCCTAGGTATTATAATTATCTGTGGCATACAACATAGAGTATAATTTTAAATTATCCAGATTATTGACGATTGATTTTTCAAGACAGATCTTGGTCTTTGCAAATGCGCTAGATGCGTTTGCTGTAGAAAACTTAATTTCATCATACTCAACAGGTACATTAAGGGCGGGTTACTGAATTGAGTATTTGGACTTAAGAACATGCCAAATCTTACTTAAAAGCCTAATTTTTCAGGATAAAGTAAAGATTTCGAATTTTTAAAACAGATTTTCGGGGTAAGAAATGCAGTGACGTAGTGATAGAAAGAAATGTCGTTCAGAATTTCAAATTTATCCTTTATTGATTTTTTTTTCGATTTTTTATAATATTTTTTGAGATTGTATGGTGTGTTTTTATGTACAGACGGGTTATCCAGCCAGAGAATTGTGCTTGGTCTTATCCAAGCTTAGTTCTCTGGCGATGGGACCTTATTAAAGAAATGTCCTATAGGAACAGAGCCTTTTGTGATTGATTGATGATTCCAGGCATTATTATTTGTGATTGTCTTACATAACATGCTGATTTATTGTATGCCTATCTTAAAGTGATTTTGTTAGTAGGAACAGGATAAATAATTTAGTTACATAAAAATAAAAATGCCAAAGTATTTTAATACGAAAATGTGTTTTATTACGCACTTATTATTTCAACCAAATATGTTTATTCATCTATAGCATAATGCGTACACAATCGTAAGAAGACACCACGAATTTTTTTTTTATAATGCATTATTACATACTAGGAAAATACAAAAATATTAAGCGGTTTCTTGGTAAACAACTACTCGGGATACCTTAAAAATATGCGAAATGTACACGTACTTAATGAAATGCACCATTTTATAATACGCTTATCATTCATCTTGGTCATCAGTTAACACTCCAAGACCTTTGTTTTTGGATTTCTAAAACATGTTTTCAATACCCATAATAAAAGGACAAATTGAGAACCTTCTTCCTTGAAGTTGGTAAATTAAATTCTTAAAATAAATGCGTTGCAATCATGGGTCATTTTCGGTGCAAGTAAAGAAGGCAAAATGGTCCTTAATACCCGAAGCGAACCACTATTTCATAAACTTCATGATGTCACTTCTATTGATATGAATTACTTAACACGTCATGTATTTATATTTTTAAGTATTAGAAACGTCTTTTAGAAGCCACAAAAACTCTACGGTAAGTGTATGGGTGCATTGTTTGGAGCTAGAAAGCGCTTTTTCTCTATTCTCGACAACAACAATCACTTCGACCAACAACCACAAAAACTAACATCAACTCTCTTATCTTCACTCCACAATACTGATCATAGTTTTATCTTAACAATGGTCCAAAAATATCTAATAGCATTCCTAAACGATCAAGTAGAAAAATACTTTTAATTATGCCTCACAGAAATCTAGCTTCTTTTTTAATTTTCCATCACTATCATCAAGATATAATTTCTTTTTTTTTTTCATATATTTTGTTTTTTCCTGTGTCATGTCGAACTGCGTCAAAGATTACATTGTGGGTCTAAGAGTGTTAATCTATACTACTGTGACAATCTCGATAAGTTTCGATTATCGTGTTGCATAATGTTCAGGATGAAAATATTACATCACTCTGTTTAAAACTAAACGTTTATCGATATCGATAGATAGGGCGGAGACTTAAAGCATTTTTGTTTAACGAAACGCTCAATCTATCGATATTCGATTTAAAATCCACAGCATCGATATATTTAGACCTATTCTAGGGCTTTTCTCCTAGAATACTGCTCCCAATCTTTCGAGTTCCACAAAATGGCGTCTATTGATAGCGTGTCAATCGAAACATTACGTCCAGTACTATAGTAGCGACCTCTACAGCTTTTCACAATAACTTGAACATTTTAACAATATGTCGACAATGACTTGAAAAGATTTTTTTCTGCCTTGTTGATATACCATAATTTTAACACCAATATGCCTTTATTCAAACCAAGAGAGAAAAAGACAAGGCAGGTTTGACATGAGATTTCTAGCGTGTTCCACACATCAGATAAATTCGTATACTCGTGAGATGATCTCTAAATCAATACGTAGCTAAAACCTAACATGGTGGGGCGGCAAAAATCAAAAATATGAAAATGTCACAGATTCTATAATCGGTCAACTTAACTGGGCACCTGGCGTTGTGTTGTTGTTGCAGCCATCTGGTTAAATTAGCCAGCAAGCAGGACGCCTAGGCCGTTCATTAAACTCAGCATCCAATTGGATACCTAGGCCGATATTTAATTGAACTAGAATCATTCAACGTTTATACAACTTGGCGTATAAACCATAGTCAGACCTTTGAAGATGACTGACCAAGACAGCCAAGTGATTGAAATTTAGTACATTTTTTTTGCGTTTTGCACAAAAGTTCATACGCTGCGCTCTATGACTTGGTTGGTTTTCCTTCAGCCATGTAATAAGATGTAATGAACGACCTAGGCGTCCAATTAGCTGGCTAATTTAACCAGATGGCTGCGACGTTGTCACTCTGACGTTCGACTCTCGTTATTGGCGCACGAGGCGAATGTGGGAGAGCTGCGCGGGAAGGCGGCAGTGGGGTCACAATCCAGCGAAGTGCACAGTTAAATTGAGCGGGTAGTATAAATCAATATTCTTTCACATACCACACTGTCGAACATGTCTTTATACAAATGGGGTTTTTTATCTATCTGCTAGCACTCAGCCTCAAACATTTTCATTGAACATTGTGCATCAAAATCTTAACATTAACCCTATGATAACAGTTAACACGATTACATTAAACAGACAATATTGTGAACTTGTAATGCATTATCGTTTGACCTTATTTTTACTTCGAATGTGTTTTTTCGAAAAGACGTGTCTGTTGGTAGATTTTGGGAAATTGGATCTTATATAATAAGGAGAAGGTCCACTTTTGTTTAGCAACTGTCTTCTTATATGTGTTGGAACTAGAGGTGTCTCATGTCAAGTTATTATGCACATTGGGGAACATCTTTCATAGGTAGTGTTCATTATTTTATATGGCCCCTTCACAATGATGTGATTTTAATTCAGTTTTTTTTTATGGTACCTACATAATAACATGTAGGTATAAAACTATTAATATTGATAATATAAAATTATCGAAACTCAGTATTTGTTTCGGAGCCCGTTTCAAACTCAAAACTACCCACAAATACGTCTTTCTTTGAACATAAAATGATAGAAAGTGTCTTACGTTCGGTAATCCGACATTATATAGCCAACAAGGTTTTATCGTAAAAAATAAGTATGTAATATTAAATAAAACACTGCCTGACTGACTTAATGATAACACATTTCACTGTTTTTTCGATGTTAAATCCGTTTTTTTTTAATGTGTAATATTATTAGCATGCAAATTGCATTTCTAAATGTTGCTGATTTTGCATTAAGGAGAGAGAAAATGTTATTTTTTTCCTTTATACTTATTAGTAACGACATTAACATTTTATCTGACATGCCCTGCAGCCGTATTGCGTAAGTGCGCAAAGAGTTTGACCGGTATCCAATTAACCAAATCGGCCAATCACACAAGACGGAAATCCACATCGCGTCATTCATCTGGCATGTGATTGGTCGATTGGATAGCGGTCAAACTTGCGCACTTACGTAATACGGCTGCTGGACCCTAGGCCCAAAAATTTGAAGGCATGTGATGCGGTGAGGTGTGAGTTTATGGCCCATTCCCTCTCTCACAGTGTCCCAGCAGTGCGAACATTATATACTAATTATGGTTTTATTTGTATTTAACGACAGGCTCGCGCTTGACCACTATCTCACCTGATGGTAAGCGATGATGTTGTCTACGGTGAAGCACGCTTGCCTAAAAGTAACCTATTCACTCTTGACTTAAAGACCCCTAGGTTGTAGCTTACGCTTATGTTACTAATAATTGTTATTATTATTGCAGTCAAATGTTTTATCAATATGTCCAGTCAGGTAGGGCTTAGGGCAGAGTCCACTACTACAGCCTAGCAGAGTCAACATTGGCCAACCTAATAACGTATCTGTCACTAGTTTCGGCTTCCAGAGATAGGAACTACCAACAGATACCGACGCAGACTTAATGCTCTAGGCATTTTCTTTTTTTTCTTTGGGAGATACAGATACAAATAGTGGTATTATATGCAATATTGATACTTGTATGGACCTCATGTCAAAATCCTCTCTACAGGGAGCAAATCTACTAACAGATACGTTATTGGTTTCGAAACTTATTTCATAGAGGACTCTGAATGTTAAGATAGTTCTGGACAAATTTAGTGAACAATATTTGCCTTTTATAAAAAAAACTCCATGATTTTGTACACAATACATAATAAGTCGTAATCGTTTTTGAGTATAATGTAAATATAATTTGTTATATTATATCAAATAATATTGAACCCGTTGCTTGTTTCACGTTAAATGTGTCCAGAAACAACACATTACTTCGATCAAACGAGCGTTTACTTAGTTTTTTATTATATTTATGTATATTACATTGTATATACTAGTGGCAGTTATCAACGCTCTTGATATCAACTGGTAGATTAAAAGCTCACTAAGTTCAAAGTTCACAAAATGCTTCATTTTACACACATTTATAGTTTAAGGCCTTAAAATTGGTGGACAAGGTTAAATTATGGAAGATTGTAATGATTTTTGAGCTAGTTAAGTTTAGGCGGTATCAAAGAAATTCAAAAATAATCTCATTTGCATTTTTTTTTCTAAATAAAGCTTAAGTCGTGTGAGTCGATCTCTAAAATCATCAATCGCCTAGTGAGCTTCCAAACTCATGCGACGGCAAAGTCATACAATACGATTACAAAAAAATACATCCGATTACATCACTATTGAAGTCGGACGTCAGTTAGTCGATTATAATTAGTTATCGATATATTCTCGGGAAATTAATCAGTGCGTATGAGTACGATCGATTGACATAGACAACGTCATAGATAATCGAAGCTCTTGCAATTTCTTACAATGATAAGTTTATACAATTATAAATGAAGTACCATGTGATTAAGATAAAATATACGGGTACAAGGATCTAATCCATAATAATTAAAATGGAAACAATAAATGAATAATAAAACCGTCCGATGGCTAACTCACCGCATTCGTTCATATAAAAATGAGCTCAGATTTCGTTTACGACGACCAACGAATAAGTCGAAGCAAAAAGGAAATAATTTTGAAAAAAAAAATTGTTTAATATATCCAAAGATACTCGAGGAATAGTCGAAAATGATACAATTACTAACTAAAAATCACTAAATCAGGCGCAAAGTAACATAAAACGGAAATCATGTTCCCACAACACATTCAAGTTTCGACTAGTTTCCTCACAAAAAAAAAAAAACAAAAAAAAAAGCAAATTGTACAGCTGAAATCATTAGGAACATACAACTGACATTATCTGAGCAACTTCTTGAAAGAATACGTTCAAGAAATTCAAAATTTTCTATTACTAACATACTTATCACAGGTTAAAAGGGACAAGAGAAAGTATTAGTGTTCTCTCAATACAGTACATACGTAGCTACAATAATATAAAAACTAAGACAACTTACGATGTACTAACGACCGCGCAGGCGCGCCGAGGCACGGCGGCGGCGTGAATGAAATCGTTTTAAAAATTAATCATAAATTCTAAGCCCATTGCCCCTTACGTGGGGCGGTTGAGATCATTACTTACATTTATAACAATATAACATTACGTTGACTGGCGGTGCCAAAGCGCTGAAGCCGATTAAAATTAAAAGAGCACATAAGGCGATATCCTCACTGTGTTCACTCGGGCAGTCGCACGCGCCACGCACTTCGGTCAGCTCCAACCTCCCAATAAGAATTAGTTGTGATAATAAAAATAATATGCAATCGAACCTAACCGATTTACGCGGCGACGTTGAATCTGTACAGCTATAGAAGCTTTAAAGATTGTCTCTCCACGCCAAACGATTTTATATCTAGTTGGTATCATTTTAAGTGTAGTTTTGGCGTGAAGGGCTGACTGTTCCCGGTCGTTCCATGGAGTAAGGCGAGCGTTACGGTGCGACTCGCCTGCCACGTCATCACGAAGGCTCTATCAGGCGGCGGGAGTTCATCGTTGCTGGCCTACAGAGGCCTTATGGCCGTAAACGAACACTCGTGGTGCATATCAGATGTTTGTGGGTAATTGACGCTTCGAAAAGTCTTTTTTGCAGTCGCGCCGGTTTGTGGGCTTCCATCGCTTGGCCACCAATCGTATCACAACAGCACTGTAGTCACTGAGGCCTAAAGTCCGGCCCGAAACACTCTGAGTACGGCGCGCGACCAGGGGAACCGGGGCCGCGCGCCTAATCCCACCCGTTCTCCTTCACCATATGAGCCAGCTCTATTATGAACTTGCCCTCTTTGTATTTCTGGCTGGATTCAAACGCGTGCTCCTGAAACAGAAGGGTGATATTGTAGTAACAAAATAACGGCAGACACACGATAAACAAGTTTTAAAGTTTTGCACGAGTTTGCGATTTAAATGTGAGTGGCACCTGGCACGTGCCCGAACCCACCTCGCTGGATTTAAAGCTGAATGCAGTTCAATAAAGATTAAAAGGGCAGGGGGTGAGTACAATTGAAACGTTCTGTGTACGTGAACGGACTATAGTGTTCAACTATTATTAATACAGAAACGTTAAACATCGCCTATAATAACATGTTTTGTATTTGCAGCATTTTCTCCCTACACAAATCTTGCAAAACCACAATCTTTCGTTTCGGGATGGAATGTGTGATGTGGCATACCTATGTTGAAATGTTGTAATTTGCCTTTGTCTATTTCCTGCAACAACTTTGACCGACCGTGGCCTTCAAAAAGACTGAAATGATAGCTTGCTATTAGGAAAAAGTTTTTCTTAAAGATAAGGAAAAATGCCTTCTCAGTACCTAATACAAAGTCACATTTCACACGCACATTTAAGATTAAGAAGTACTATGAAGTCTTATCAAAATCGGATGATAGAATGACATTCAAACTATGTGATTTGCGTCCGAAGTATAAATCTTCCATCAGACCATCAATAAAGCATAATATATTTATTGGGAGGTTAGTAAAGTCTTGTACTAATTATAGACTAATTTAAACGATCTACTTCATTAATATTAACTTAATACGTATTCAATCATTACGATATCAGTGGGGTCTTCTATTGCCTGACCTCAGACATAAAATTTTACTTTCATTAATACAACATCTGCTAAGATTGCATTTATGTTTTGAAACAAAAAGACGATCGAGTTTGTCTCAAGCCCAAATCGCTCTTTAGATTCTTGTGGACTATTTTGGGATTATAATTAGGGGCGAACAGAAATAATAATTAGTTTTATTTAAAAGACAAACGACGGGCTTGCTAGAAACTTGAAAATATTTTTTAAAGGGTTCTAGAATTACTTGTTTTTAGTAGGTATATATTAGGCAACAGTTGGGCGAATAAGTAATTGGTACAAGATTTAACTTTTATCTAAGTAATTGATATCGATTAGTGACATTTGCTCGTAAAGGTCTATAGCTAAATACATAGTCCATGTTTTGCTGGTTTTATAGAATAAGTGGAGAGTGGTGGCCCAGTGGTACCGGCCGCGACTTATAAGTTGTAGGTCGTGGGTTCGAACCCAAACAGGCGATTTACTTTGTGTAAATTATTTCATCACCACTGCTCTCAAAACGGAAAGGAAACCGGCGTGTTCTAGAACTAAACATTCGAAGACATGTGACATCCGCCAACCCGCACTGGGCCGGCATGGTGGTGGTTTACGGCCCAATCTCTCTCACAGAGTGGAGACCTGTGTCCCAGCAGTGGGAACATTAAAAGGCTGATGTTGATATAATAGTTACAACCTTCCTAACCAAACCCGTACCTTATTAATGGCAATCATACGGAATATTTAAAAGAGAAATTATGGAATATTTATTCTGTTTGAAGATAAATCTATTACGTTATTAGATTAATCGCAAAATTTTAACCACTATAAGATACATGTTAAATTAAAAATGTAACAAACTTCGGTAGGGACATTCTTTTTCATTACTTTCGCATGAGGGGCACGATCTTATGCAACGGTATTTGAGGATCGCTTTCACGGCATATTGGATGTCTGAGACGAACTGACGTAGCGTGTAGGTAGGAAGATTATTTTCGATTTTCGAATTTTGGTCGGTTTGCGCATTTATTTCTTAAGTTATCGTAGTGAAAACATAAACAGGTATAAGAGATAGTATGACAGGAAAATTGGAGACGAAAACGTGTTGGAGCGACAATAAGTAACATGAGACAAAAAGGGCAGGAAGGTAACCTATAACGTGCGATTCTCTTGCTCTCATAATAGCTCATCTCATTAGAGCAATTCCACGTAGTCCAAATCCCTCGAAAAGTACTAAGAATATTGCTCGCGAAGAAAGATAGAAAATTCCTGTAGTAGCCCTTTTTCTTCTCTTAAAAATATTCCTGGCCAATAAAAATGGGTGACGTAGACACTTACATATTTCCATCCGAGCATGGTCTTACAGCACTCGCAGTAAATGTCGGCGACCGCGTGCAGCCCTGTCAGTAACACACGCTCCTCCGCCGGACCGCAACCCACGTTTACACTGGAAAATTAGACAAAAACCTTTTTTATACAAACTCCTAAAGTTCAGGCAGAATATCGATGTCATTTGCAAAAAAAGTAACTGGACATAAAAAAAAAATGTTCTTTTTTCGAAATGTCAATTCTGTTCTGTCTGTGCATTTGTATAAAAATATTCGCGTCATTATCGCGATTTTGTTTGTAAAGCTTAAATATTTGACATCCACGAATTTGTTTTTAAAATATAAGGTGTATTCTAAAAGCCTAAAATGTTTAGTCAACAGAAAGGTACAGTTTACAAACACTATCCGTCAATCTCAAGGATTACAAGGTAAATATTTGTGAAAGACATATAATCGAACTCCGTTGACCGTGACATTTAAGAAGTCACATTGGTAGGAAAAGAAAAAAAGGCAAAATAGCAATATCGTTGAAGGTGACAGCTTAATTCGACTATTGAATTGTTCAACGGAAAAAAAGCTGAGGTTGCAGCAATGCACTCTATTGCACACAGCGAAGGACGCGCATCAAATTACAATAATTTAGCAATAGAACCGTCAAGTGCGAATATAATCTCGATAACGGCTTATTTGTTTACGAAACTCGCTTTAAACGCCATGGGATATGGTAAGCTAGCACTTGTGAGATAAATAATGCTAATACGGGTGTTGAAATCCTGGTAGCGTGCAGGTCGCTTACATGAAATATGCATGAATAAACTAGAATATATAAAGTGACGTTGATATTATTATACTCACACTGAATTGAAAAGGTACGCGCGCCCCTGGCTGCCTTGGAACGACTGGAAAACAGAAACATATTTCATGAATGTTCAAACTTATTAAAACGCAGCTTGAGAAGAAGCAAATATAGTCTTATTCTAATAGCGTAATTGGAAAATGGTTTCTGAATGAATAAGTAACGGTAACAGCTTTTGAATAGCGGACTGTAGAACCCACAGGCGTTTATTTTAATTGCAAATTTATGGAATAAAGAGTGATTTTGAAGAGACAGTCATATAAAAGTTGTTATTATTAAATAGTTTTAAATATAAATTAAAAGGATGACATATAAGTAGGGATGAGTGAAATGAGCGGGCATAGTGGGTTGACCCAATTAAATACATTACACCGAGTAGGCCACAAAGCACTTCATAAAAATGAAGATTAATTGCCGCTGTGTATATTAATTTGAACAAAGAGTTCACGAGCTATTTTTGCTGGTGTCAATAACACAGTCCGCGAATTTGAATGTTTGTCTCAAATACATACATGATTCAGAAATAACTCGGATAAACAATGTTTCTGACGGATGTAATGAAAAGGGAATCCTATCTCCTATATCCTATCTTTTTATAATACTTTCTGTCTATTTTTTGCTGTCCCACTGCTGGGCAAAGGCCTCCGCCAAGTCCTATCAGACATTCTTTTCCCTTGCCATCTCGAACCAGTCCTCATGGTACGCGTCCAAATTATCGCCTTCCATCTTCAGGAACCCACTGTGTTGAGACTCTTGCCCAGCGGTCAGTTTGCATGCGACTAACGGTGACTCGCCCAATCCCATTTCAAGATAAGTATAACCTTTAGAGAAGTTTATGAAGAAAAAGAAGGCAAGAAGAAAATGCTCTGAAGGCAGAACATTGAAAATGACTTTCAAAGAGATTTTTACTAGTTAATCTTAATTAACGTAGAAGCTTTAATTAATAACCAGGTCAGCAGCCTAATTGCGTAAGAGAATTCGACAAGGCAAAGGGTTTGACTGCTATCAATCGACCAATCACATGCGAGATGAAAGACGTGATGTGCATTTCCGTCTTTGTGATTGGTCGATTGATGGCGGTCAATCACCTTGCCTTGCTGAATTCTAAATACCTTTAGGGTAGGGTAGGTTAGGTAGGGTAGGATAGGTAGGGTAGTTAGGGTAAGGTAAGGTAGGTATGGTAGTTAGGGTAGGGTAGGTAGGGTAGATGAATGTTTGGTGTTTTTATGGCAAAACAAAGTTAAGAGAAATGGATGATGGTGGAAAAGTTTAGCGATAGACATGAAAAGAACACATTTAGAGCATACAATTACACGAGAGAGGTAAATATACTTGAAAAGAAAAACAAAAAGTTCTAAATACCTTTGATATAAGCTCGTCATGGCTGGCCAAGTGCGCGCGGCAGTGTATACAGCTGTAGGTGCGGTGCGCCGGCGGCAGGTACGCTTGGAAGGTCTTGACGGGAGTGCGCGTGGCTGTGGCACTGCCGCCGCCCTCGCCTGCCACCCCGGCTCGGTTAGTCACCCCGTCACGCATGAGTGCCTGCTAGCTACCAACACATACCGCCGTCAGCTACTGGCGCATGGCGGGCGCCCTAAGTGCACTATGAATGGCCGCCATGGAGATTGGGACGCCTCTTTGTCAATTGTGATTCAGTTTCTGAGGCAGCTTTTCGATATGCTTGCTGGATTTTTATACGAGGCAGTAAAGTACAGTAGGGACTCCATTTTTCGCACTTAGAATCTCGTTCGGTCTGTTGTGCGTGGAAATAATACAAGGTAGTTTTGTGTAAGCCTAAGCTGGTGAAGCTTAGTACTTTAAAGAAATGTTGTCAAAGGTAGACTCTCAAAAAAAATTAACGGCTAGAGCCGTTAATATTTTTAGGTACTTAAGAGATCACAGAGACAGGTCTATCTGTGTAAAAAGGTGAAGCTTAATGCTTTACTGAAATTTGAAATATTGTTGGTAGAGATCTAAGTAAGTAACAAAATATTTAATAGATTAAATCTCTGCTTTGTTTAAAACACACAGAAGCAACAAAGGGAACCTAATCTTGTGGAATCAAGCTCCAAAATCTTCTTTCGTGGAATACCGGTATACAATAGCTGAAAGTCTTGGTATATGTAGCAACTGAAAAGATAGTTTCCCAACATTGTAAAGCTATCGATTTTGGGAAGGTGGAATATCGCAAATTGTATGCGCAGAGTGTAACTTTTGTCACCACTCAAGTTTTGGAACGAATCCAAAAATATGACCAATGATGGTATTGCAAAAGAAAATGCAATCTTCTGAAGGCTTAACTCTCATCTTGGCTAAGCCATTCTATCTGGATAAAGAAACTGTTGGACAAGGAGCTTGCATATAGAAAAACTAGTCTTGTAACTGAACCATAATATTTAATTAAGAACTGGATATGTTACCGCTAACTTTAGAAGAGAGAGTAAACTTAACTTGACCCGGGATAACTTAACTTCCGATGTGGTCGACTGCCAAAGTTTCCGTGGTCACAGCTATCACCTCACTGAGTGCTTCAGTTAGCACAGAATCAGATTAGAATTGTGACCACAACAGAGATTGCGTTCTAGCAAACTAACGACTGGTAACCCAGCATCCTAATTGCGTAATACCGACAATATCATGTAATTGGTCGAAATCCTTGGAACATTGTGTTTGGAGAATTCGTCTTGAAGGCAATAGATATTGTCAATATCAACTAATTGAAAACTACCTATACGATATCGATTGTATTACGCAATTCAGTTGATGGTTTCTTAACATTGACGAGGATAAGTTACCCGAGGTGAATCTATAGTAACACAAACTTCTATCACAGGCTCAAGTAAATTTTGGATACACCAATTAACTGTGCACTTGCAAAGTTGCGACCCTCTTCTACCCTCGCGGCGCCCCGCGGTCTCCTCGTGCGCCAACAACGAGAGTCGAACGTCAGAATGACGTCACAGCGCCAAGTGCACAGTTATTTTGACCGTGTTATATATGTAATCTCAATCGCGGCCATAGAAGTATAGTGCACGTGGGGCGTACAGTAACAGCACTCATGGGACAGTATAATACATTGAATTCTCGTTAGATTCCAAATTTCCAACCATATAGTTATGGCTACACATTATAATTCTATATAGTATATAATATTTCGTAACCATATACATAGAGAATGGCCTGAGCAATATCCTAACAAAATTGACCACTCTGTAGAAAGAACCAAAGCGGTTGTGCAGCCAATACTTGTCTTTTCTGTAGGTCGTAATGACAAGCCTATGAGGTCATCCAGTCAGAATTTTATAAAAAGACAGCAACTGGTACGCACAACCGCTTTATCTGTTTCTAGGTACATCCCTGAATAGGGAAAACTCTGTTCATTCTCTATGTCTATGATTTCAACCATATATCTATGGCTACCCATTATATCCACATACATATATCTCGTAACGTTAGGTCATAAGATTGTCGTGTGCTATGCGATCAGTCAGCTGCGTCTGAGTCTATTAATAGGAAGATTGTTATCAACGATAAATGTTGGATAAACAGTTTTGTTTAGAGTGGACAATTACGTATTTTCATCCCGCCTTTACAAAACGGAGGAGTCTCCTCGTGGGTCTTATTTAAATCTCAATTCAGTAAAGGAAAAAAAATACTATCGAAATACTTATATTGCTAGCCTGGAATAGATTGGTACTAGTTAAGTAAAGGCCACGATATTTATTACGTTTTAATTAACAGATGATTTTCTAGTGTCTACATTGTTAATGGAGCTGTGAAGAAGTCTGGCTTTGATTGTTTCTGCCCATTTTGTATTTACGTGACCTGTTTGCAATGAACATTTCTTTTGATTATCGAAGTGGAATTTCAGGACTCAGGTCTAAGTAATTTATTTTTTCTGTTTAACAAATGCCTTTCAATATTCTAGCAAGTTTTACTAACAGACCCTTGCTCCTAAGATATTTCATATTAAATTAATTTAGCTTGATGGTATAGCACTCCGTCTCTTTCCTAAGTATTAAGACTCGGGAGGAATTTTACAACGCCAGCTCAGCTTAAAGCAAACTGTATTGAATTTTCAGAGCCAAGACCAGCGTTGTATAGGTAATTAGGTAGTCCCTCATTTTTTCAAGATTTCCGATCTTTTCCCTCTGGATAAAGTCCAGCATCCTAATTGCGTAATAGACTTTCAAATTACACGTAATTACGCATTTTGGAGAAACTTTCTCTTCCACGGGAGATTGTTAAATTGTGTAGTTGATCTAGACGTGGTAAAGACGAATGCTTCAAAAATTATGGTACAAATTCGATTGCGAGTGTAAATACTGGACTTTATCTAAAGGCACTCTTTAGGGTGCTGCAGCCTTATTGCGTAAGTGAATACGGCAACGCAAATAACGAGCAGGCTGAAATCCACATCGCGTCGTTCATCTCGCCTGTGATTGTTCGATTGATGGCGGTCAAACCCTTCGCCTTGCAGTATTCACTAGCGCAATTACGCTGCGGGTCTTCTTATCAAAGTATACAGTCTCGACACACACCTGCCTGGCGCGAGCAGCAAGCGCTCGCCGCCCACATCAGCCGGGAAGACCGTCGGTCACCTGCCGCGCGCGCCCTCGCACCGCGCCGCGCGCTCGCACTTTGATCCCGCCACCCTCTGCGGAAGAAGAGAAGAGAATGGTTAGAATGACAAGGGCTACGAAGTGAAGGAAAATGTCGGGAGGAACCCGAGGTATTTTATTAAAGATTCGAGTATATGAATATCAGGTTTGAAGAAGACAAAAGTTTAAAAAGAATCAGTTTGACATCCCGAACCGCGGATCACAAATTTTGCAGAAACCTGGACATGACAAGGCTTAAATCGCCTTGAGCAAGCGTGGTGGTGATTGCTTGTGCCATCTATGTCTCTTCTCATAAGAAGAGGTCTTTGTCCTAAACTGGGATAGTTAAAAGGTTGGTGCTAATTGGACTAAAACTAAATAGGAGTTTGTTGATGTGTTTTCGATCTAAGAGACATATCTCATGCAGCCGCACATTGAACTTTAAAGTAATGCTGCAGAAACGGTATGCAGTGGTGTTATTTCGCGCTGCTATCTATGCTAACTGTATTTCTATTGCTCGATTAAGTAATGGGTAATCTCAGGCAGAGTCACGAAATCTAAATTCAAATATGCGAAGAATATAAAGGTTTTGCAAAGGTCTTTGTCGATCGCTTCATATAGCCAAGCCAAAGCGACTATACTCCATTTGAAATAACATTAGACATGTTTCCAAATCTTTTTACAGTCCGTTCAACCGATTTTGAGTTCTATACCTTAAACATAAGGATGACAAAAAAAGCATAAACCTGTTACCAAAACCAACTGTTTACTACAGCTACCATTTGTCGTATCACCAACGCAATAGAAGTCAAAATCGGTTGGTCGGGCTGTAAAATGGGCTAATTTAAACGTCTAATGTTATCGCAAATGGAGTTTAGTCGCTTGGTGGTGTTCAAAGAATCGCCTTTGTATAGAAGGCCTTAGAAAAAGGAGGTCAGTGGTCCCAAGAGAAGAGTCTCGACCATCATTCGATGTGGTCTTACCGCATCGAATAGTGTCATCAAATGACGTAATGATGCAATAAAATGACAGTAAATTTTTGCAGCCTGTCTTTGATGTGGGTTTAAAAATACTAAAACCTAGAATTCAAGTCATGTTCTCCAGCTCGAATTCACCTTCCAATCATCAAATTGACAGATAGCTAGCTTTTGCCGTCGATACGGAGACTGAGTCGAGTGAAGGTCCTTCAAACTGAATTGAATTATGGGCCTAAAATACTGCTATATCGTACGGACTAGTCCATCCTACCTACTTCTTAGTATCTTACTAATATTATAATATAATTGTGAGGATGGACGGATTACTATTTCACGCAAAAACAATTGAACGGATTTTATCATGAAAATTTACAGTAATATAACATAAACATTAGAATAACACATAGGCTTTAATTTATGAAGATATCGGGGGTAGTACTAAATACACGCGGTCGGAGCCGCGGGTGGCAGCTAGTATAAAATAAACAGACATGATAGAGCTATTACGTTAGAACAAACAGTGATATTCCAGACTCGCTTTCTATACTTAATATAATCATGCAATCAAACCAGCTGCACTACTAAAAATAGCAGCAGGCAAAAACAATATTAGTTTGTTTTACTTGATGTTTAAAATCACAGCAGCACTGGCGAGATGCCAGCTTTAAAGCGAATTCCATATTTGTAATTGCATTACTTATAAAGCTTGGATGCTAAATGAAATGCAAATTAGTTATGCTAAACTCGATAAAAAAGTTTTTATTTAAATATACTCGTACATTTCTGAGTGTAATTTCATTCGTCGATCGTTCAACTGTCTGCAAGGTAAACGGACCAATACAATTAATTACAAAAAACAATCACGTGCTTCAATGCTTTGAGCAACAGAATCTATACTTAATAGAAGAGAGGTTAAGAGTTTGTTTGTTTTTTAACCGGCTTCAAAAAAGGAGGAGGTTCTCAATTCGGTTGTTAATTTTTTTTTTATTTGAACGCGCTATAAATCTCTGAAACTTATCAGTCGGATTTGAAAATATTGCATTGCATTTGTTAGTCTAATTCTTAATGAAGGTTACACAGGCTGTCAATAACACGCTACGAGACTTAGGTTTCCCGCAGACATACAATAGTATATTGGCCAACGTCGTGTGTGAGATAGGCGCGTCTTTGTTGTAAGATACGGTATACTCTGCAATTTAGTCGGGCAACTTATAATTGTAAATCTGTGGTCTCTATTAAGAGCCGAGCAAAAACGAAGTAAGAGAGAGTGTAACCGCGGGGCAAACCTAATCATTAATAAGTACTACTGAGTAGGATCCCGCTCGAGTTTCAAGCATCGAACCGACAAGGCCACCGCGGTCTGTTCGCTATTCGATCGTTGACCAGCGGGTGAAGAACCCAGCTTGTCCATGGCACTGTATGACGGCTGTGAACAGATTTTTTTTGTCTATTGATTCTGTAGAGGTCTATGTCATTTGGAGAATCGACGTCCGAATCAGTGTAGGTAAGTGTATCGCTGATCAAATTAGAGATGGACTTGATTTTTGTTGCTAGCTGGAGCTGGTATGTACCTACGTTTTTTAATTGTTTGCTAAATGTTATTATGAGGAGGTAGATATAGATATAACATACATCTAAGGGACTATAAGTAAAATAGTTTGTGATCAGAGGAAGAAGTGAGTTCTTCTCTCATCATCTCGTTTTTATTAAAACTCAAAGGTTGATAAAGATTCTTGTTTGAGTGTTTATTTACAAACCAACAACGCGAGAACAAATGCTCTTGTTCATATTGCAATCTTGGAATAGGTAATGTTTCAGTTATGCTCGAATAACCCTTTGACCGCGACCTTGTGATATTTAATCTTAATTCAAACTTAATGTAGCAGTACCTACCTAATACTTACACACCTAGAGCTAGGTATCAAAATGGACAACATGTTTTCAGTGGAGAAAGAAGGAAAAACCACGTTGTGAAAATTTTCAGTGTCTTTTCCATCGACCCGATAAGTAAATGTTTCCAAGAAAACAGAAGCATGTTTTCTTAGAAACATTTACTAATCGGGTACAAAATTTTCATGGACCTAAAACTTTGACAAAATCGAGACAGCCACAACATTTTATTTTCTGTGTTCCTAACCTATTAAAAACAATCTATCGACACTCTAATACTTTTGATTTATTCCATCTATCAACGTTTCAATAGCTTCTATTTGCTATCATTGATTTTGATTGAAACACACTTATTTCGAATTTAGAATCTAGGTTTCAATTTAGAGCAATGCACTCGGACACACACACAGCACGAAATGCTGCTGCCGGCAGCGACTGTTGCGACGCCATTGCTATTTATATTTTTGGCCGCGCAATATTTTGAGTTGACCATCAGTTTCGGCTGTCTTAACCATAGTCATCCTGACTGACTGTCACGGGCAGTCAATTTCTTTGAGTAAACGGTGACCGTGACCCTCACACGCTTGATTTGGGAAAGTTTTGACAGCCGTCTCTAGCAAATAGCAATGGCCGCCACGCAGTCTCGATGCTCTGTTGTCTATTAAAAGAAAACGTTTTCTATGACATTTAAGTGAAGTGCGGTGAAATGCGCAATGACTGGCTGGTTCGAAGAATTGCTGGTATCCAGTAATGTGGGCACTCAGTAACGCATTGTTGATCGGTTAATAACCCCTGATCATCTTTGACGATAAACTTGAGCGAGAAGGCACGCGGATATGACTTTGAGGTAGGTGGATTACGGTTTTATATACCGTAAGTTTTTTTTTAAAGAGTGACATTCAAAAGGTGTTGTTTGATTTTATTATTGTTGACACTTCAATTCCGCCCCTAAGACGACCCACTGAAGATAATTGACAGGTCTATTGCTGTGTTGTCAGAGCATTTATTGCATAATCTAGAATACCCAGCAGTTTATAATTACCTGTGTTTATTACTCTTTATTTATGATTTTGACGGATAACTGCCACTTTGTGTCTTTTTATTACCAATCTACATTTATATAAATATTAGCTGACCCTCGGGACTTCGCTCCCGTCAACTGGCTACCTACCTACCTACCCTGTATACCCTGTTTACCCTGCCTACCCTGGCTGCCCTGGCTACCCTGGCTACCCAGTCTACCATGGCTACCGTGGCTACCCTGTCCCTACCCTGGCTACCCTGCCTACCCCGGCTAACCTGGCTACCCTGCCTAACCTGCCTACCCTGGCTACAATGCCTACCCTGGCTAACCTGCCTACCCTGGCTACCCTGCCTACCTACCTACTAATTTTTATCTATCATCAATAGTTTTCTCAGCGCACGCCAAATAATATATTTTACAGGCAACATTTTGCTACCTTCGGTTACATTATTGCAATTTTCATAAGGATCTCTAATTTTTTTTGAAATTATATTATAGCCTTTTATATTATACACTCAGGAATAATGTAGCTTTCTACTGGTGAATAAATTTTCAAAATCGGTTCTGTAGATCTAGAGATTACCACTTACAACGTCACAAACTCACAAACTTTACCTCAAGTATAATATTATAGTATAGAAGAAATAAACATATAATAAAAATGCAATAAGCATAACGTGACATAGCTAATCGCAATATCCTTGTATATTTACTTCCATTGCTATTTAAGTACCTAAATAAAATATGAATGGAAGAAAGTTATACGTTTGCTAGGTTTTAATTTGCCCGAGTAATAATAACAAAACATAGATAATAATCATATCACAATTTTGCTGGTGAAAATTACCTATTTCTATAGTACATTATTGCAAAGGCCGGGAAAGAGGCAATTGCAGGTCGATTAAGAGTTTGAAGGCCGAGCCGTAGACGAGGACTTCACTAATACGAGACAGGCAATTTCCATTTCCGCCGAGCCATATATAGTGCTTTTCTCAAAAGAATGCAGGGAAATAAAACATAATTTTGATATTATACATTTAATTTAACATTGCTGGAGCGTTGTAATGTTCCAAATTCAAAAAACGCTCCTGCAATGGATTTGATTTTCTTTGTCCGTAAATTCGATACTTGGCGTGTTCTTTTTTTAAAAATAATGACAATACCATGCATGTTTGAGAAAAGTTATTTTAGTTAGGTACCTATTCCCATTTTAATCGTTAACTAGTTATTTCAAGAGACCTAGTTCAATCTTGATATTTCACTACTAATTTGTTGAATAACATACTTATCTACATAAATTGCTCTACCTATTTCAAAATACAACAATATTACAGATTTTTATTTAATTTTCGCAGCTAATAACAAATAAGGCCTCTTTCAAATTCGAACGCTGTCGTGTTCCAGAGAGAAATATTTTACATAATGTTGTTTGTCGATGTGTAACACTTCAGTGCTTCATAAATCCGGTGTGCTAATGCTTACGCCTCAAACAGTACAGTTTGTGCTACTTCACATACAAATAAAAAACAAAAGGAAGCTATTACAGAAATATAATAGTAGAATGGGAATTATGGGAAATTATAACGGTTGGTGTTTTAGAATAGAAAAGAATAGGCCAACTTTCTTCTCATAATTATCGTGAGGCGATATGGGATTAAAATCAGTTAACAAAACTACTTAGCACAGAGTTAATCTCACACCAAAATAAAATTAGAAAGGTTAGAATAACTTCCATGTAAAAAAAGCCTTCATGAAAATGAAATAGACAATTTCAGTTTTGAATTTAGAACGATATCAAGCTCCAAGTGGCACGTTATAAAACATCATTGTTTCGTCTATGGTCTAAATCTAAAGCAATTATTTTTTTATGATCTACGGAGGACGAATTAAAATGTTGATGTCCTCTAAAATGTAATAAAAACAACCTCCTTCTTGTTTTAGACTGAAGACAAAGGCGAAGTGTTACATATTGTTGGATATTTTATAAAACAGTGCCATTGTGTCACACTCATTACTATGTAGTTTACTTTTATCATACATTCACGTGACCGGACATGTTTATATTTCTTTTAATTTGACAATGGCCCGCTGGGGTTTGGGTCAATCCGGTCAATGTATCAGTAAGGCGGTAGGTATTCTCTCACTTCCTTCCGACACAAGCAACAAGCGATCATTAGGTTAAGGAGAATGTTCGGATAACTGAGTTCATATTCTGAATTCCTTCCATCACTAGCAATAAGCAATCATTAAATTAAGGAGAGTGCTCCAACCTTTAAAACAAATTTTAAATAAGTATTCTGACTTCCTGCCGATACTAGGAACAAACAATCATTAGATTACGGCGAATGCTCAAACTATTAAAGTTACAAGTAAAATTTCAAAATTTAAAAAACCCCCCGACACATTTATCTTTCGAAAACATCCCGATTCAAACAGTAAAACGCCCATAACTTGAACGGCTGAACCGATTTTATTCAAACATAGCTAAGAACACTCTCGACACAATCACCTTTCAAACAAAAAAAACTAAATCAAAATCGGTTCATCCGTTGAGGCGCTATGATGCCAAAGACACAGACACACAGATACAAAGCAACACACCTCAAACTTGTAACACCCCTCTTTTTCTGTCGGGATTAAAAACATAATTACTACTCGTACCAAAATTAAACTTAGTTAAGAAAGTAAATAAGGTATTATCCGTTTTATTTTTGATCACCGAAGCAATCACCATAACATATTCTTTTAAATTTACTGATTATTTAATTACCCGGTGAATATTATTGTCCATCAGTCAGAGAAAGTTAAAAGGGCTATTAATACTAACCTGAGAATGGAATCAACATAATCGGAAATTAGTAGATATGGTTAAAACAAGTATATAATCAAAGGGTTAAAATTAAAAAAGGGAAAATACCAGCTTCAAGGTTTTTCTTTCATTTCAAAGTATTTTGCTTGATTAATTAATTCACTTTAAAATAAGCCCTTGAAAAACTGAAGGCAGAAGGTTATCCTATTCTGGACTTCAAAAAACCAAGAAAAAGTACCTACTACACGTCTGAGGTTGCATACTAGTTTACCTTGTATTAATAGTTGCTGGCTGAATGTACCCTCTGAGTCTTCTGAGACCCTACAGTACCTATTGCGTTTAATACTAACCAAACAAAATATAAAACGCAGTAGATTCTAATGAAATACCAATAACTTTATCCCTAGCTAAACAAAACAAAAAGCGTATTGTTTTCCAAATGATTTGTGTCAATGACAACAAGGATCCTACATGGACCTGGGTAGTTAGTTAGTAATAATTTTATTGACGCGGCTTTTATTGTAATTTGCCTGTGGTCACGAACGAACATCGCTTCATTAATAAAAAGTTTATTTTGTTTTTTGTAAATGACAGCAAATGTATGTCCATATTGAATTCATTTTTCTGTCTTTGAAGAAATATTGTCACTGTCTTTTTATTTTGTCAATCTATGTTGTCTATGTTGTTTATAAATATGGTCTTTGCTCCCCCATTTCTTTCCAGCCAACTTTTGTCTTCATTAGAAAATAAAATAACAACCATTTGGGTTACACAACATAACCATTGTTAACTCCTCTGTACATAAGTGTCTTTCAAGTTGTGTTTACAGTCGAGTCATCTTAGATAGCTTCGTCAGTTTTCAAAGGTAGAGAAACTTTTTTTTTACCTTGACTTTACGTAGTAGAGAATGTCATGAGAAATTGCTATAATGCAAATATGCATGTTCCAAAGTAAAATGTGACCAATAAATCACTATAGTCTTTGATTCATTTGTTTACCAACATTGGCGCCAATGTTTGATGAGTTACGGACACAGGTTACGGAGTATTACTCATACAATACACATGTTATGATCTTCATAATTTATGATCCCTTTATGAATCTCAACCACGCTTGCTCAATTAAATATGATGCATGTAATGGAAATAATGTACCTACAACAAAGTGTAAATGCATATGAAGTGATCTAATTTAATCAAGAGGATGAGCTATTGTGAGGATAAGGACGCTTCTTCTTAGCTCGACACAAACAAACCGCGAAGACCAATATGTCTGCGATGGCCGTTTTGCGCTTGTGTGACGCATACTTTACCTATTTGTATTTAAGTTTTCTTTTGTCTATTCGTTTTTTTTTGCCTGTACTTTGTTTTTTAATTTCATAGACTAAACTGACGGCTGCCAATGCCCAATTGTTTTTTAAATTTTGCTTGCGCGGAGCATAGTGTTGGAGGTAAGGCTCAATCTTAAGTCATTCATCGAATCAAAGTGACAACAATAATATTTTACAAGTAGCAAAATTTAATTGTTGTCACTATATATAGATGTAAATATATGTTTTATGAATATAAACATAATATATATAAATATAACAGTATTCAAACACATATTAGGACATACACTTTTATTGTAATTAATAAGAAATCAACAATAAAATAAATGCGATCGGTAGAATGAAGTCTGACATAAATGAGTAGAAATTAAATAAGGGCCGTAAGTTTCTTAACAAATGTTTATGTTTTGCCGTGAAATAATTCAATTTTCGATCTACTTCGATTTTCGACCGACTTTTCTTCAATCATCAAAGTGACAACACCCCAAATGTCAGTTTAGTCTACGAAATACAAAATCTGAGTTTAGATAAATGCCTGCCGTAAATAATATATTTTTTTTTCTTTCTGTCAATCTTGGTGATGGAATGGTCACCCCATTTGCCATATGGTCTATCTATGTACCTTCCCATTAACTTCTGAGTAATTGGAAGGACCATATAATATTGTCGTTATTGTAATGATCTTGTTCTAACTTTGTTAATATATCATCAATATCGTCATTGATTGTACCAATAGCATTTTGGAAATTGATTGTACCCTGTAAATAACTTCGTTGATCCTATTATGTACACACAATAGGATTAACGAAGCTATTTCCAGCACTGAAAAGAAAACGCTCATCCAATTATTTTGTTTACCTCTAAAATATTAATTTATAGGAGCCAAAAACATGAATGCTCATTTCGCTAATGACTACAGCTCCGTTTCAATGTACGGATTAGCCGTTAAGCCTGACTATCTGAAATTTTGGAATAAATCCAGTTGACCTACATCTGTGTACTCAGGCCTGAAAACTGGGTTGTTGCATACATATAACTTAAAAGTTTGCAACTCCGAAAACAAAGGTAGAATTTCTATAGTACTTTCTATTTTTAGATTGTACATCAGCAGATTTAATAAGGGATGGCTTCCTTTAGAATTGGCATGAAGAAGCACAACACAGAGAGAAATTGAATGGGGAGATGAATTTGCTCAGGAGTGGGACAGCTCGGTCTGATATTAAAGTTCTAATAAAGAAGGAATCAGAATCGTGCATCGTCCCCAGTTTTTGAACCAATAAATTCGTGTCATTGTCTTGTGATTACTTTAACAAAATAACATAACCCAAATCAAGAGAACGGCAATCAATCACCTCGACTAGAGATCTGAAATCATAATCGATTGACTAGGCATTCAGAAACTGTGATTCTCCAGTTTGAAAAATACGCGTTGCATAGCCCAATCATCATCAGACAACCTTCAGTATAGTTCAGCTAGCAACTAGTTACAATGCCGTATTCCAATTACAGCCAGAATATGTTGGAGGATTTGTAATGTACTGCACTGATTGTCACGGTTCGCGTTAGCTGTGTCATTGTTGCCTTTCTGTGTCACACTTTGATTGGGTTGTTTGTTTAGGTTTCGAATGTCGTGGGAAATCTTTTAGGTAATAGTAAGAATTTTGTTAGCAGTTATTATTAGTAGACACTGTGAATTGAAAATTATTTATAAGTACATCAAGAAAGCGAAAATCGTTGCTTCAAATATAACAGTTGCGAGTAGGCCCAGACGCTACTGATTTATATTTCAAGCAGACCTGAAAATGTCGATAAACTAGCAAGATTGTTTTACCTAAATTTATTGCAGGCAAATAGCGTTAAACGCGTGTATTCTATCAGAAATATAGTGCTCTTTGTAAAGACAAATGTATGTCTAGTCGATAACGGTCTGAAAGAAATAGATTGGATTGAATTATTAAAACTAATCTAAGAACTTTATCATGCCATAAAACTGCGAAAGTGAATAGTCCTGAATCTGATTTCATTTCGGATCTTCTCATAACAGATCTTGATTTCATCGAGACGTTATTAAAGATAGACTTAACATTTTTCTTGGCTGAAGTGAAGGAAGGAAATATTCTAGAAAGTACTTATGATGTAAATGAGGACGATAAAAAGAGTGTGAATCAGAGGTGGGATCAAATAAGACAAACACAAGAAGAGGTTTAAATGAAAACTATTTGCATTCATATAAATAACAAATAGAACATGTGCTAATGCACTGATCATTCAAAGGCCAGTCAGTGGAATCCATAGATATTTTATATTTCTATGGTAGAATCATTTTCCCATAGTTACGGACGGAGATTCTTCAACTTCATAAAAGGATTTAACAAGAATAACTTAAGACATTACGAATCAATTTGCCATCCATCACATGTGGTCTTTTAATAGGTTTTGTTCATATATCAGTGTTATTTATTCATTTCGCACGGTACGAACACGAGTTAGATACGATTGATGCTGGTCACGATTAGAATTTAGTCATAGTTAGGACTTCGTTCTTATGTTCATTGATTGTAGGTTAGCGTAGGTAGCTCTTTGTTTAAACTTCTTGTGGTAGAATCAAGGATATTTCGTTTAAATTATTCATCTTTGTTTTAGCCAGATAGGTGGTGTATCCGTGTATTTTTATTTCATTCCATTACGTACTATTATAAACGTGAAAGTTTGTGAGAATGGATGGATGGACGGATGGATGTTTGTTACTCTTTCACGCAAAAACTACTGAACGGATTTTGATGAAACTTTACAGAAATATATATTTTATTTATTTAACTATAGGCTCGCGTTTGGTCGCTATCTCGGCTTGCGATATACTATCTGGTAAGCGATGATGTGGTCTACGGCGAAGCACGCTTGCCTAGAAGTAACCTATTCACTCTTAAAGACCCCAAGGTTGTAGTTATCACGAAACAAAGACTCCTGCAGGGAATTCCACTCCTTAGCTGTAAGTCCAATGAAAGTATTAGCAAAACGCTTTGTGCGTATGGGTGGGATATCCACCATGTACCGATGGCGCATCGCCGTACGTCTTGTAGTCCGATGATGGAAATGGCTAGGCGTATTAAAATTGTGCAGTTTCATCGCACACTCCCCGAAATGTAAACGATATAAAACAAGACAGGCTGGCAACTTGGCGTCAATGTTCGATGCTCTGGAGCTTTGACGCGACCAGTGCATCGTTGCCAATAAGCCTCTTGGCCCGTCTTTCAATCGATTCAAGTGCATCAATCTAGTATTTGGCAGATCCGTCCCAGAGGTGAGAGCAGTACTCCATGCATGACCAAATGCGCTTTATACAAATTGAGCAGCTGTTCAGGTGAGAAGTACTGTCTCACCTTTGCAAGAATCCCCATCTTTTTTTGCAACCAACTGAGCTTTCGCCTCAATTAATGGACTGAAATTGAGGGTCGATGTCAACGTAACACCAAGAAGTTTGAGATGGTCCGTCAACGGCACGGCTACGCCACGGCAAGATGGATTCGGGTGGAATTGGCGCTTTTTAGTGGAAAAAAGACACGCCTTGGTCTTAGCAGTATTGAAACTTGGCATCGCCCCATTCGGAGACCGCCTTCAAGGTCAGGTTTTGCCAAAGTACTAATACCACGCGGGTGGAACCACGGGCGTCAGCAAGTATTCCATAAAATGTTTCGTCCACCTACTAATTCAACTTTTATTTATCAAATATTATATCAACTAAATATGAGATGGAATTTTTAATATAAGTACACAAATTTTTGTTATCTTTGTCATATTAAGGCTCAAAGTTTCAATTTGTTACTACTTAAAATTGTTTTATATTGTTCTCGTTTATATTAGTATTTCCTAGAATAGTTCTCGTTCTAGACGTTATTAACACATAGTTGTTCAACAATGTTAAAATAAAAGCTCATTCGAAGTCAAGTACCAGCTCTGACCTCATAATTTATTTCCGTCTCATGTAATAATGTTCATTCACCTCTTAACTTTCATCTCATTACTTTCATCACTATAATTCTTACTGCTGTCATTTACATTATGTACTTATACCTATCAACAGTATCAACCGTCTTCTAATTCGGTAGCAGTGTTTCCAAAATTACTTGTCTCATTAGTATAGTATTTTACAAGTTTAAACTTACATGTGTCTTTTATTATTAATCTTAGATAATTAAGTGTGCTCCAAAATTATTGTTTAATCAAATACTGAATTAATGGATTTGGAATATAAAACTTCCAAAGTCGTCTCAACTTCATTCTTCCAATATTTTTGTATTGAAATGGGGTTTATAAATTAGGGATCGCTCGAGTAATTACAGCACTAAATATTCTTGGTCGAAAACCTTAGATAGATGTTTACGTTTGATTGCTAGAACACAAACTGTTGATTAAGTTCCTCTATACGGGTCGTGGAGGTCAGAGTGAAGTCCGTATTACGGTTGAATATTATATCAGACCCTACGTTAATCATTTAAGAGCAAGCTTGAGGTCTATGGCAACATTAGTTTACAAGCGGAAAGGGAGACTTCCTTTTTGCAGCTGAAAACAAACAAATGAATGCTGTTTTAAGTGTTGTAGCAAATTCTTAATTCAAATAGCGTTACAAACAAATCAACAAACACAATCGAATAACAAATGTATTTAACATTACCCAATAAATCTACTTCAGATACAGTCCTTTATTTGTTTGATAAAAGCTAATAATGCACCTTCTACCAACCATTTTAGAAACAGAAACCGTTGCGAAATTAAAGCACACGTGCACTATTTCGACATCTTTGCTCTGTGTTTAGCGTTTGTGTCCGCTTATTTGCGCATTGAGCTTACAAATACTATTGAAATAGAGTCCGATCGGCTCGATAGCCTGTTTCAATAGGCTTGTTACAAGCGCATGTAGGCGTTTCAGTAGTATGTGTTTGTTTTTATTGGATTAATTGATAACTTGCTCTGTATTTGTTTTGGACTGCTTTGGATTGGTTTCATAATTATAATGTTGTATCAATTTTGCCATATGGAAGTACTGAAACGTTTGTTGTGGCAACGCTTGGTTGACGTCTTGCAGCTCATTGGTGATGATGATAGAATCTTTATTAACATCATTATCATCTTTATTAAAATCCTTACTAGTAGGCGTCTATGAAATATTTATTAATTCATTCTTAATCTTGTCTTCATCAAAATCTTTGCTGTTGGCTCTTAATGTCTTAGGAGGTCAAACTTTTCCTTGTCCCATTATCAAAGTTTTCATTTCTAAAACAATGTACTTACCTAGATTTTTCTAAACCGTGCCTTCCACAGTCGATTGTTACATTGTATTACCGATTGTGTTGGTGTCGCAACCGTTGCCAGCGTATTGTTCGCCGACGTTGCTGCAACACCTACAGGAGCGTTTATTTCTACAATGCATATTGTTCGTGTAATAACGACGCTTGGGAAATTAACACTTTGCGTTGCGACATCCCGTCCCTTGGTAATTAAGTAATCGATGTTAAATAATTTATTTTAATAAATATGAAGTATGTTTGTCTGGCAATATTGCTGAAATGGATATTTTTCGCAGCCGTGTGCCAAAAACTGATTTTTTAAAGACAGTAACTTTTTATTTTATCTTTGTGTTATAAACAAAAGTCAAAATAAATGTGTTTTTTCTTCTTTATTTCCATAAATATATAATAAACCTATACCTGAGATTTTCTGCATTTGATCCTTTAAGTTCACATAAATGAAAATCTTGTAACAAGAGGTCGTTGACCGTTCCCAACTTTTTGTGAAATGTTAAATTAGATACTGAGTACTTACAAATACTTCAAGTTGCAATTAGATTGCTTATTCATTTTCTATCTAGATTAGATTTCAATCAACTTTTTATTAAACTCTTTACGACTGAAGTTCAAAATAATTAAATTCTCGTATTTCGGGGCGTTCAACCCTAGGACACCAAGGTCTATGTTCTGTGAAACACTAATATAAAAACCATTTTTTACTCGTTTTGTTTAAGTAAACCGCACGGATCGATCTCCAAGGTTAAGCAACGCTTGCCGAGATCGGATCTTTACATAGCGAAATACTCCGTGCCTGTCTCCTGCGTCGGAAAGCACGTTAAGCTGTCGGTCCCGGCTGTGTTTTGTAGATCTTTACCAGTTTTACGGATAGTCAGAAGCCAAGAAATCCAGCAACAGTCTTGCCAAGAGATCTGTGGGGCTTACACACTAAAGTTACGAACCCGTCCGAAAGTGCTCCGGAACTTCGGAGTGAACCCTACTCCGTAATGATTAAATTTTTCGGACGGGTAAAAACACATCGGTACTAGGTATAACTGTCAAATTGTGTGGTCATTCATTAGTTGTTCGGGCCCAATCATGCGTCGGTTTGTGATACGGAGAAGGAAACGCCCGTAACGAAGGCGGAAGGAAGCGAAACGGAGTCTACTCCCTAAGCACGAAATCCTTAGTGCCGCTAAGGATTTCGTGCTTAGAGAGTAGACTCCGACCCGATCCGATCCCGAGGCAGTCGCTCCATGTAAAATACTGGTAATCAGCTTCATCCGGTTGGACTTGGTTGATGTATTACCCCTTGGTTACCAAGGTCTATATCCTGTAAAACACTAATAAAAAAGAACATTATTTACTCGTTTTTGTTTTAACAAATCAGCCCGAGTACATCGTACTACACTTTGTTTAGTCTGATTAACAATTTAATTTGACGTACATTGTTGAAACGCTCGTAAATTACAAACAAACCGTTTTTTGTTCTGTTTAACAAATATCGCTTGACAAACATAATAAAGATGGATGTTTTTTTAGCTGTACTAATATTGAGTTAGTGAAAGAACAATGTAGTATGTTGTACTTAGAAGTAGGAAAAAGGAGGTATTTTTTTATGAAACTGCAGTTTTTTGCTTTGTGAAATTACGGTATCGGGCAATATGAGTGCTTATGATTTTTTCTCTTATTTAACTCGGATTAACGCGGATCCGCTAGCTATGTTATTTTAATACCTACACATATAAGTAGATTAGGTACTTATTAGACTGCGGTGGAGTCCATAACGATGTTAATGTTTAAAAAGTTTTGTTTACTTCAGTTAATAGTAGACAAGTGGTAGCCCCCCAAGGGGCATATTGAAAAGTCGAAAAAGCTTTCTGAGGTTAACCAAGGCCTTAAACCAATTAATGACAGTAGATCTAGCGAGGCAAAGAAGAGACTGTGGCTCCTCAAATATCCTCCTTCGACTGAATATGTTGAGCCTGCAATAGTCTTGGTTTTGTCTGTGACAAAATATATCCTTGCTTCTGGGTGCCCAGAAAACTTCGTGACCTGTTTGTATTTTTATTTCTGCCCACAATTTGATACCTTTGACCTAATGTGTGGACACACGTTAGCTATTTCGCAATTCGCACTAAAACTTATAAGTTCTTTTTCTTCGAACTTTAATTAGCACGTTTACTATTTTCTATGAAACGAAGGCAATTTAATCCAGTGTAGTTAATAGTAAGTTGTATTCACATCACGTCTTGGTTCTTTGGCATCGCAATGTTTTTAAAGCTCTTCTAGTCTAGACGTAGTACTAACTGGCAGACTGATTAGTCATGAACCTTCATGCTTGTATTACATGGAGCAGAGTTGAGCTTGATTGAGGCTTCTAAAATATCCCTATACTATAAATAGGTACCAGCTTGTAACTGTCCCACTTCTGGCAAAATCCTCTTCTCATATCCAATAAAGTCTAGTTCTTTTGTGTATTTTTGACAGTGCCATAATTTTAGTAGTTCAAAAATGCCCGAGTAAATAAAAGCAGCTACCAGGTTGATTGCTTGCAGGATTGCTTAGAATGGATCAGATACAGTTGCAGAAGTACAGTATAGACCTGTAGCTCATTAGAAAATCTAGAAATGCCCCGTTACACTTTAGTATATTAATGACCGACGCCGACGTTTGTTATTCGCTTTTTGAATTTGACTAAAGGACTGAAGTAGTTCAATATATTTCAAACAACAAACGCACAAATCAGCCTTTGAACTTACCCCTGACCCCCGGAAGCGACATACTCTGACCCTACACAATGAAGTCGCATATTACGCACAAAATAATTAGAAAATTATGTCAACAGGGAACTCAAACACTGCTGCTGATAACAGCGTCCTTGACGGGATGATAGTTTATCAGTCATATCGGTCAACGGTACATACAAACTTTGGCCTACTTTATAGAGGACAAATTATATTTATTTTAACGTTATTTACATAATTAAATGCTATTGTTTGTTAATTGGTGGTCAAAGGTTAACGATTGCTTTATTCAATAACGAAATGTGTAACATACTTACGTTACGTCGCGTTGATTGTTATTAATTTATTATTTTAGAATATGAAACAATTTTGTTACAGCTAAAATGCTGAGTCAAATTAAATCAGTTAGTTGAACTCCAGCCGTGATGGCTATTTGTTCGCTTTGTATCCCTAGTGTCATAAACACCGTGAGGTTTCAGACGAGGCATTTGGACGATATTCAAACCCCCTTTACTTTCCAGAGGGCTAGCATTGATAAGGATTACCCCATAAAAATAGCGTTGACAACCTCCTATCTTCGCAGTAGTTCAATCACCGTAGACCAAGAAGCGACGCAAAATACCAAACAAAGAAAACAAAAACAAATCCTAATCACCATCTAATCGATATTTTATCGTAACAGTTTAAATAATAACAACACAAACAATTACGTAGGAGGCAACGAATGGAAAACACACAGAGCACCGAGACACCGATTTGTGATTTAAGATAAAAACAATATTTAGTATGTCATTGTTGTAGCAAATGTATTCCGCTCTCACTTTTCTTTTAACTGTAAAACTAGTTCTTATGCCTTTATGTATTTGCTTATATATTTCCTAACATCCAGGTGATAATTTTACATCGTATGAGTTCTCATTGTTATACTTAATTAGCTTTTTTATCGCGGTTTCATTTCCGTAGTCTATCCCAGCGAGACCTTGCATTTTTCAGGACTCAACTATAATGTACTTTGGTACTTCTTAAGATTACTTTAAAAAAAACCGGCCAAGTGCGAGTTGGACTCGCGCACGAAGGGTTCCGTACCATTATCACAAAAAACGGGAAAAATCACGGTTGTTGTATGGGAGCCCCACTTAAATAGTAATTTTGTTCTGTTTTTAGTATTTTTTGCTATAGCGGCAATAGAAATACATAATCTGTGAAAATTTTAACAGTCTAGCTATCACGGTTCATGAGATACAGCCTGGCGACAGACAGACAGACGGACCGCGGAGTCTTAGTAATAGGGTCCCGTTTTTACCCTTTGGGTATGGAACCCTAAAAACGAAAAACTTACTTCATTGTAATACATATTACTTTGTTTAGATTTCAAAGGGTTCAACGAGACTGCATTCCAGCTATACAATCGATGACATCTTTACATAATTTGAAGCGATCATTATCGACTGCTTGACGTCTATCGACCTCAATCTGCTGGCACTTTATGTCTGTCTAGCCTTTCATTCTTGGAAACCAGCTGATTGCATCGGTGACTGGACTTTGAACAGGATGCAGACGACTTGGCAACAATGAGGGTTTCAATTGTATCAGTAATCTTTACATATAATTTAAATTATAAATCTGTTTCCAAGGCCTTTTACATGCAAATGCACCAGTAACTATGGACAGAGATGTAATTAGATGTTAACGATGAACTACACAAGGATACTTAATTACAAAAGTAAATAACGAGACGATACCAGACTACGCAGCACTAGATGTAGATGCAAGCTGGAAATACCAAGAACTGAGTTAAGAAGTTTCCAGAAAATTAACAACAGTTTTAGTAATATATTAAATATAATGCTAGTAAGCGAAAACGTTGGACGCCTGTAGTCTGGAAAGCTGATTAGTGAGAGTATAATCAGATAACAAGAATTATTAAAGCATAGAGCAATGAGGGTTGACCCAAAACAAGAAAATGTTGAAGATGTGCATGGTGATGATAAAATTGGATGCCAATATTTTCTAAGTAATGCATCAATATTCAGTGTCCATTCATTCGTAAGCCTAGCCAGTAACGTAATTTTAGTGTGACAGCCGTCGACGTCGAGTCTGGTAGCTGGCTAACGTCTGCCAAATGCTAAGATTAGTCATTTGACGTACAGACTCAGTCCCACGCCCACGTACTATGAAGGACTGAAGGGATTACCTAAATTCAGAAGATGAACGGCATCCACTGTGTAAGAACTGTAACGTTATTCAACTTTTACGAATCAGTGAGTTATGTGATGTGAATACAGAGGAAGAATACGTGAGATGAATGCCAAGAATCATGCTATTGAAATACATGCTGCAATATTATTCTGCCTCTGCCTTGCACGTCATTCTTTGCCTTTTTGTCTGTTTACTGACAAGCGAATTAGTCTTAGTTCAATGCAGATACATTGAGAATAAAAGCTAGTGAAAGTGTTTCTGGGTAAAGACTTGAAATTCTAGCAGATGGTAATCTAATAAATATCGCATTTAATTATTTACATCATCATCATCATATCAGCCGAAAGACGTCCACTGTTGGACATAGGCCTGCCCCAAGCGTCGCCACTTTGACCGGTCCCGTGCGTCTCGCAACCAGCGGATCCCCGCAACCTTTACCAGGTCATCGGTCCACCTGGTGGGAGGCCTGACATGTAGAGATCCGCAAGAGAGCCAGGGTTACCGACATAGCCCGAAGAATTGCCAAACTTATGTGGCAGTGGGCAGGGCACATTGCTCGCAGAACGGATGGCCGATGGGGCCGAAAGGTTCTGGAGTGGCGACCGCGAACCGGAAGACGTTGCGTTGGAATTATTTACAATGATATGAGAATTTTCCTCTACCGTTGTTAATTGTATTTATAATAATTTATAAAGTAATTGTAGTCCCTCGCTATATGAAGGTCGTGGCTAGAAAGACTGATCATGCAAATTTATATTAATACTGGTATTGTTATATGATATGATACAATTTGTTTCCACTGTATGTAAATTAATAATGTTTATTAATTTATAGAAGTAGGAAAAATACAAAGGAAATATTATCGGTTAATTCAAACATGGTAAAAGATCATGTAGAATTGATAGATATGACTAATGGTTTCCAAATATATTCGTAACAGAGCTAAGTAGATAAGAATAAATTTATTAAAATCATTATTAAAAGCTTTTTATTGTAAACATACTTGACATTAAAATAATATATTAGATGCAAGAGAGAAAATGGTATTTTTTAAGATATCTAAAGCTGAAGGTGAAAATATAGTAAATGATAAAAGATAAGGGAAGGAAGGTACAAGTACAACGATATGTAAATCAGAATATATGTTGCTAGCATTTGACTCTTTTGCAACAGCATATTAAAATTTATTATACATAAATAGCGGAAAGCACATATACCTTAAGAACAACAATATGTAAATATTTACACACTCGTTTATTTATTTATGCAATTCGAAAGTGTAAACTACTTCTTTTGCTTCATTATTTCTTTAATTATGTCCGAGCATGATTGTTTTATAGCCCTCCATAAATGCAAGTTTTCAATTCCATATCTTTTGATAGTAGGTTAACTGGAAATTGTAAATACGTTGATATTTTTTTATCTTTAATAGGTCAAGTCACAATCACACTAGTTATATGCTGCCGGCCGCAGCCTTGTGTAGGAACAAATTAGCGATTAAAGGAGAAGAAGATAAAATGACAAAGGTTGACCCAATAATTGCTGCAAACTATCAATGGATATGATATTGAACACAATCATAAGTATGAATGGCGGATACACCCGTAAACATCTATTGAACTTGAAAGCTAAATTAACGCCAAGGTTGTTCGAGAAGATCTTCTATATTCCTAATTATAGAAGTCTTAATATAGACTAGGCGTTGGCAAATTTGCGGCATCGAGATAAATTACTCTTTGCAAAGTTCTGCGCTATATTTTTGAGAGAGAAATTGTTATGATTTATGATAATCTTATTGCCGAGATTTTTTACTGGGTATCTATCAAAAATATAGCTCATCTTTAAGCATGAGACGAGATTTTAAAATATAATATTAAATCGTTGCAATATATTTTATGGTTTTACTAAAATTTAGTGTAGATGATATAGACGTAAATGTAGAAAATCATTCAACTGAAATTTTCTTGACTCAACAGAAAGCACGTCGGTATAAAAATTATATTTTCGGTTGTGTGAGCTGATCATCCATCAAGATAAATCAAGAATCTCATTCCGATCATTTGTCATGATCAGATTAAAGTCACTAGGTAACGCTTTCTTTGTTCGTCTACTATTCAAAGCGTTGAGTATACATTCGACTGTTTCTTGGTTCATTTGTTGAGTGTTCAGTTTAAGTTCTACTGAATAGATGACCCAACCACCATTTTCGTCAATAGCCAATCTGATTAACAGCACCTACATTCTCAAGACTTGTTTACTTTTCTCACAATGACTTTATTCGTCATTAATCAAGAAATGCTCATTATTTACTCATATCATTTATTTACTAACATCCATTGCTTGTCCTATAAATGGCTATAAATGTTGTATATTTTCCACTTTATCGTAATTATGTCAAGTTGCCATTTACCGAGATCAGAAGTTAATTGCAACTGTAACGCTAGGTTCTACGTAATCAATACACCCGAACGTCGTTTGACGTTGGAGACAAAGAGAAATGTTTATCAACTCTTTCCTAGGACGATGATAGGTCTATTTTATTCCGTAGATTATTATGTACATTCTAATTAGCATCAGTTTTAATTTTATTGCTTTTGATTCGTTTATTTATTAAAACTTTATGCACAAGTACAAAGGCGGACTTTACTTTACCTATTCTGATATATTCCCTGAAAAACCGGCGGTGTTCAGTATTTCAGTAATATGAAATGGTGCTCGACAGTACGTATAGGACAGTAAATAAAGGAATTTCACCACTGAAATATGTTTTTGACGTATTACCAACGTAAACAAGATTTCCAGATAAATATCGATTACAAAAGTCTTAGTATAATCGCAGATAGTAAACTTTCTCCTGTTTCGACAGATAAAGCCGATGACAGAACTAAAAACATCCGTAGTTTGAAATGTTTATCTCCTACAAGTCACGATAACACGCATACCGCGGCAGTATTTCCTGAATTTCCCTTGGTCTATTAATAACCCACTGGCAAATCCACTGTTTACCTGAACGACTTGATTTATATCTATCGAGAACACGTAGTAAATTCGCGATCCACGCTGAAGGCAGATACGATATTTTTCTCCTTAAACTTCGAACTTCGTCCGAACTCTACTAACGTGCGACAAACTTAGTCACAATGCAAATCTGGAATTGAATTGGGTAGAGGATTAGAAATGTATATTTTATTTGATTATTTCAAAAACTCATTTCACAACATACTTTAACATTATATTTATTGTTGTTTTGGTAAATCTTTTCCGTGGATTAAATCTGTTTATTTTGGCAATTAATATAGTTTTTAGTGTAATCGCACACGACGTATCGGCTCGGGTTCAGAGCGCAATTGCGTCAGATAAACACACGCCTGAACAACAACTGATAAAGACAATAGTCCTCGCTCTTATGCAACCAGATAACGTTGGCTGCGCATTAACCCTAGCACATACTATTATGATCCCTATACCTTCATTATACGGCACATAATCAGCTGGATTCGACGATAAACACTTTTACAGAGTAGAGCACGCTGGCTCACAGCTGTGTAATGTGTATTCCATTTACATAATCTGGCCGAAGCGAAACCGGCTGTGAGGACTATTGGCAATCAATTTTCAATCAAAGTACAAAGTAATAGAGTGCACTTTGTATTGTTTGCAACAAAGGAATATGTTTCCTTTGATTAGCGCGTGCAAACAGTTGCAGAGTCGACATATAGAAACAACTTCCGCGGCAATAAGTGAGTTTCTACTTGATTATTAGGTACATGACGATGGCTGGCATTTAAGATTTACCGCACACATCTGTGAACTGAGGAAAAATCATTTTAAAGTACTATTAGTGTCGATTTCTTAATATTACACTACGTGCAAAATGACGTGGTTTGTTTACGTTTCACGATCATAAAAATTTGAAGAGCATACAAATAGACTAACGTAAATCACAATATAAGTATTAAAAACATATTTTTCCGGTATTTCAAAATACTGCACGAGTTCCCACTTTTTAAAAACAGAATTTGAATACACTGTATTGATACTAGATATACTAGAACTAGTAGACACAACTTTGGTCACTCACCTAAATTTTATAAGAAACATTTTCTGTCAGCCATAAACAGAATATTTTCGTGGAACTTTCAGCGATAGACACGTCTAGGAAGCAGAGAGACATCAACTATAATGAAGACACACGCAGAATAAATTAATAGAGATACGATCGTGCCGAGAATTGATATAATTGGAAGAAACAAGCTTGAAACATTATACATGTAGCATATGATCATTTAACCTACAGATTGAATACGACGATCTTATGATTTGTTTTGCTCTCTGTCTAATTTGAATTAGTGTAGACCACACTGCGCTAGACTTCACTCCTATAGCAAGACAACAAAGCTTTTCTTTTTCCTTTGTTCTGGGGCTATATCCTACATAATCTTGTATAAATTACAGGCAAACTTGAAGTCGAGAACACTCAATATAGTGAATAATCATCCAATAATTGTAATGTATATGAAGAATATATATGTATACACTCATTTTATTTTTACTTTTACACTAGGTAACAATGGGAAATATAAGATTAACACGAAAAAGGAATGTAAAAATATAATTCAACATGAAAATCAGAATTTATTAGATCCGAGCAAAATAGGATATATGAAGGCAGGCTGCGCTCAAGCGGTATATACCATGACAACACGAATCGATCATTATTTTGAATAACCGATTTTCTGTGCTCGATCCGACACGGAAATAAAAACACGGATATTTATAATGCATACGCGAAATGTCAATGAACGTAGGGCTGCAGCTTGTGCCAAGAATGTGCTAATTAAGATACTTACACGTAAGAAACCGCTTCACGCCAACGCATTACGCACCTATGGAAACAGGCGAAGACGATTTCATATATTATCAATTGAATGGACATTGGAATCTGTGGTGGAAATGGATACATTAAGAAACCAATTCTGATAACTGTTAGAATTAGTGAAGTACTGACACGGTTAATAAGGATTAAGCATGAGCAAATGAAACGAACACTAACATGTAAACTAAACCAAACGAATTCACAACTGATATACAGTTTACTTCAGACTTAAACTCACAAATTACTAATGTATTCATAAGAAATGCCAAAAATCTTCTAAAGAAACTCTTAACGACCGACTTTCGTGCTATATTTAGCTTGAAAACAGATACATTCAAAATTATACCGTTTAAATCATCAAGAGGAACACCTTGCTGCGCGATCTGCGTATATACGTCTTCCGGCTAAGAGTAAGTGTCATGACGACGGGCAGCCGCATCCTCCCGTGCATCACTAACAAGATAGTTACTGCCATTACCAATGATTTGACCAAGCGTGATGATTGTGGTTTCAACATGTACGTTTTGGTGGGGTCCTTTAGAAGGCACATGTTCTGACCCACGAAATATAAAATTTATATTACCTGTTCTTTTGAAGATGACCGAATGAATTTGGCAATCCTATCTGGAGTACTAGAACTGGCCCTAAATGACAACGAAGAAGATTATGGAAAAGGGGGTGAGATACCTATGTATTGAGATAATACAAACAGACTTAGGTAGATTTTCAGCAGTGGATATAATCGGATTAATTGATTCGAATGCAAATTTGATATTTAATTTAAGCAGTGCATTTTCATGCAGAGATTTTTGGGTCGATTAAAAACCAACCCACGTTTATATACCATTTATTATTCTATTAATACAAATTGGCTATCCATGTAAACCATTAGCCGATACAAAATATTGTTCTGCTTCTTGAACATACTGCGTAGTGTTACAATTTGAGTAGATCCAAAACAAGGTCTGGAAATAGATTTCGCAATAACAATAATATTTTTATCATATTTATGAGAATGTTATGTTTATCTTTTATTTGTATCCAAATAACTACGCACATTGTTTTTTGTAAAATTTATTTTGTCTGTGCGTTTTTATTCTATATATCTGAACTTATTTATTTAGTTAATCGAAGTATCGTGATTTAAAGTTATACATAAACCTTAATTAGGAATATTAATCGCCGATTTAGACACGACTGGCCTAAGTAACAAGTTGCTCAAAGTTTTGTGGCAATGGCTTCACGCTTGAACTGACTTCGTTAAATTAACAGTCACTAAGTGGAAAACTTATAAATCCAATATGGCCGGTTTCAATCCTAAATCTTCATAACTAACATGAATGGTGCGTATTAAAACATGGAACCTTTATAGATTCCTTATGTCCAGACTGATTTATATTACTTTTATTTTAACGTCTCTAAAATCTGAATAAATTATGCTAAAATATGGATCAAAAGGAAAAACTTCTTTGAAACCAAAAGTGGTTCCGTCACAGCCGCAATTTGCAAAATTATGACAGCTGAGTCATTTTGGCAATCAACTTAAGACTCGTATGTGTGTTTACAACGGATACATAACTGTATAATTTGGAGATAAACGACCCTGTGACTTTGACCTCTAATGCCTAAGGTATTCAAATAATTAATTCTTTCGTGTTTCGCAATGTTTGTTTTCTAGATAGGGTCATCTGTGGATAGGGTAATAAATTTGGGCTAAATTATTAATTGATTAAGCAATTTTGTGAATATTGGATACAGAAGACGAAGGACTAGGTATTGTAATTGCAATTTGGATTGATTCTTTATTGACAAGGTCCTACCTATATTGATTGATTGACTGACTGATTAAAAAGCACTTTGATCCTGTCATCCTGCCAGTCAAATCAACTTCTTTTATGGCTTCCTCCTGATCACCGTTTAAGGACTTGACTTTGACGTTTGTCAGGAATAGCAGGTGCAGCTAATGTAGAATTTTAAATTACGTGAAGTACTTAGCCACTGATATTTAATATTTATCTACTAAATAAAAGTAATAAGCCAAAAAGTGACAAAGATGGAGATGAAAAGAGAGACAATATCAAAATATAGATTAACTTAAATACGGTTTAGCGAGAAAATAAAAATGTCGGTCTGGAAATTTAGTAAAAGTGGTGTGCCTTTTATATAATCTAAAGTAATAAATGCGTTGTTAAGGTTAACAACTTTATTTCAATTATACTATAAATTAGTTTATTATCTCCTATCGACGACGACGCTCAAAGGACATTCAATGTCTGCCAAATCATCTTTACCCTGCCCTTGTTTTATTGTTATTAATAGGCTCGCCTTTCACCACTATTTGGAGTCTGTGTTTCCCGACAGCTACAATCTAGGGGTCTTTAAGGTAATTTCTAGGCATGCGTGTTTCACCGTCGACCACATCATCGCTTACCATCAGGTGAGATAGTGGTCAAGCGCGAGTAGAGTCATTGTCGGTGACGATGGAGCATGTCCGTCTAGATTTCTAGAAGTAACCTATTTAATTCTCCAATTTTTATTGTACTATTCTTAAGTCTGTTGTGTCTGATATTCTTCTTCCGTTTTCATAATAAATCTATCTATCTCCCCCAATATAGATTCAGTATCGGTATTTCCATGTAGGAACCGATCTAATACAATTTGAATTAATCTATCAATCATGGTTGCTGATCCATCAATACGTGGAGGATTATGGCTCCCGAATTCGATTAATCCATATTTTCGGCACATAGGATCGTAAATATTTGTATTCATATGTCTACTGGCACGTTGTTTTGTTTACATGAGCAGAATATTAAACACTTTATATACTTCATTCTCCATTTATTGAGTTATTTCGTTGTTGCTATTTTATTGCTACTAAATTCATATTGTTTTTGTGAATATATGGACTATTTCGTTCTATTTCTTTTTGGGAAATGTCAACGTTGCTTAATTTTCATTCTTAACAAAGGACAAGTATTGACTCCAATGCTTTTCTTCTCTATTGCAGTCCTTAAAGTTTCAATTCTTACTACCTTTCATGCAGTATTTTTACTTTCCAGTTCAAATTCAAAGCTTCTAAAAATTGTATCAATTTTGTCAGTCCTTCAGAAAAAAATCTGTTGTATCTTGGCAAAATATTTCGCATTACTAGCCTGTTAACCATATGGCAATATTCTGACACAAAGGCTTAGGAAACTCAAATTTTATTAAAGTCATCTTTCACTCAATTTGGTTCTAATCGAGCGTGAATGATGAACCACGGTTAAGTTTTTGCTAGAATTTAGAGAACGGCAAAAATATTGTTGGTGTATAAAGTAAAAGATATTTTAAATATGGAATATCCGATTTTAAGTTTTTTATTATTAATTACCATTTCTTTTAAATCAGACCATAAACTATTATCTTCTTTTATGCCAGAAAATATAGGCCTAATATTAATCGATTAGATACTGTAAATCATAATGATTGATTGGGCTTAACGAGAATATAAATCCGAGGTAAGTTGCTCCAATTTCTGACGAGATGACTCGAATAGTTTATAGATTCTAATAGGCTTCTACGCGAAATTGGGAATACGTGTAGTACCTAACTCAGTGGTCGTGGAATAAACAAAATGAATTACGCTTAATAATGAACTTATGAACATATTATAGACCTAACGGGGAATCTCCTCTACCAAGCTTAGGGTAAACGTTTATTTCAAATTAGGCTTGACCTGAGTACTATTTTCTGTGTCCAGGCAATGTTCTGCACCATTTTGAAACTAAATATGGACGTTTTTGGAACCACCGATGCCAATAATATACCCTAGTAAACGACATTATAATAACTAACGCTAGGATAACACTGCCACAAATATCAATTGGTTATTTATACTAAACTTTGTAAGTTGGTTTTTCTGCCACATTAGGGCTAATTTCAGAAGGGCAACTACGAATACCTCATAAAAAGACACTGGAGGGATATAGTAAAATACAGGTCATTATCAGAGTTCAGATATTGGTGTACTTTTGTGAGTTTTATGTCTTTAATCGGTCCCATTATCCCACGATATAACGATGGTTAAAAGTTGGCAACACGTAACTGCAATGTATGACCATCGATAAGAGAAATTCCGACTGTGAGGAAGTAGAATTCTTAATTTTCTAAGTATGGTCGTCCACAAAGTATCAAGTATCACAACAGCATTCATGTTTTTTATAAACTGTGTCACTGACGGTGCAGATTTCCTCATTGTCTTAAGCGACTTTATTTGCCTAAGTTTCATATATCGTACCTTCTATTCCTACCACAGTATGATCAAACTGTTATGTCCCGTATCACGAAATTCTGCAAACTCTTAATCTAATAAACTTGATTCGATTTCAGTAGACTCGTCCAACGAGGGTAAACAGAAATGGCGACTCTATTAACATGACCTTTTCACAAATAAAAACGAATTGGTGTCGCTAGCATCTATGACAAATAAATTGATGTCTACATCTAAAGCAGACGATATTAAATTAATGTTAAATTGAAATCTAAATTTAGTATCAAGTTGGATGTACATTTCTGTTACCAATTATGATACAAAAGTACATAAAACAGAAGGGATCTCACCATATATAAGTACGCAATACGCCTCAATTTACATTTTTTTTTTTCTAATATTCTGATATTTACATTCACATGCAAGTGACAAACACTAGCTGCCTCTTTTTTTCTTGTTGGTTTTATCAAGCCGTCCTTTTCGACTTGTAGTGAAATGTCAGATGAATGAAAAGTGTCCATGTGTGCTGCCGCTGCTGCGTGGAACACTTTTTTCAATTGTTTTGTGAGTGTATAACGTATCTGTTTATTTGAATATCATTGACTAGGCCTCTGTTGACAGCGCAATTTTGAACATTTGTTTAAGGATTCTAGTGCTTTAAAAGATAATTTAGTATCAAAAAGAAAAACATAGGATCACATTATATATCTTTCCTTCTCATTAAGTTTATGGAATATATTTTAAATTCTAATATTAACATTATAAGCGGGATATTTACCATGTTTACTGTTTGCATATACCGATATTACAGTAAACATGGTAAATATCCCGCTTATAATGTTAATATTAGTGTTAGTGACCATGACAGTTTAAAAACTTATATCTTTTAAATTGGTCCAATATTGGAGGAGGAAATAGACGAGGGCCAAACCTCGAATTATAATTTTTACTAAGGAAATTCAGCCGGGGTTCTGCGACCGCATTTCCTCTTAATGCACTTCAGTTGGTCACATTCATCGAGAATTGAGAGACGTTCGTAATAGTACTGCTACTATATAATGTTTTACACTAGGTTTGGTAAAAGTTATAAATGTTACATTTACACCCCGGTTCTGAATACTCTCTAAATAATCAGTTTTGCTTTCAAACTGATATTGGCAAACTGCACAATAATAACAGCAGTTGATCATTGGGCTTTCAGAAAGAGGCGGTAGGTACTGCAATAGCAACTGCCCTGAACTCATCTAGAGTTTCCAACAAATACTCATATAAATTTTTCCATGTCAAGTCTTCGTCTAAATATTTGTCTATTTTATTTCCCTTGTCAACATCCTCGACCCGTAGTATAAGTATATAATCCGAACTCTCAATTACGCGATAGCCCAGTTATATTAATCCTTATATTTGCCGACACATTCGAATGTTGTGATAACGCTATCAGACTATCACGGGTATACATCGTGGTACTGATAAGATATGAAGAAAGCCTTTCATTATAATATTGTGTAATAAATTTTGTTTCATAAATGTATTTCGTCAGTGTGAAGTTGCTTTTGTCGGAAATGGTGATAATGAAATTCTCATTAAAGGAAATGAAACGAATATTTAACCAAAGAGAAAGCTAGCGTTGATAAGGATGTGACTAAAACGAAAATGTTCCTAACAGAGTTAAAAGGAAGTAATTGACATGGGCTAATTTTTGGCAGTTACTGCAAAATCGCCTCTTGATGTCAAACTTACTGCTCCAAAAGCGTTAGATCCTCCTTTGACAAAGGAAAGTAAAACTAACTAAAATATCAAAATCGCTATAGCCATCGTACAAGTAACAAAGAACATTCGCGCCAGCCTATATCGATAAAGGGTCACATCATGGTCGCATCTTATCTCCATACTTTCCATGTTCGTGGTCATATTTATAGCAATAACAGAAGAAAACCAGCAAACACAGACCTCTTTGTGAAGGAAACCAATGTACCGTGCGGGTGGTCTTCCAAACGACTGGCCATTCATGCAATGGTTGTTCACACAATGGATGATACTGGCACTATTTCGTCGTGCATTGACAGTTCTGTCAAGCTTTTGAACTTGCTTCATATATACAAAGTTTTCGATGTATATCAAATGTCTATCTGGCCTCTTGTATGCCAAAGCCATTAGACTCCAAGGAGGTCGGATCGACCTTAAAGTTTTTATTTAAACCTGAGTGATGTGTATTTATAAATGTTGATTTAGTGTTTGGCGTGTTTGTGAGAAAATGTGCTCAGTTATTGAACGTGTTGAGGTTGGGCATTGACCCGAATCAGCTGTTGTGGGTAGATAAATATCAGCCGTTGAAAGAGGGTGTCAATTTGGGTCGTTGGATGGTGTATTAATACAGCATCCCTTTTAGAAATTCAAGGTGACTTCGGCAAGAATATATTGCATTTTTTGCGTGTGTCATGAAAAGAAAATAACCTAGGATTAGGTAAGAAGTAGTAGTTTTGTGAACGAATGTGAATGGCTAAAGAGTAGGCGAAAAGCAAAACACGATGGATGGACTGGGCGAAAGGTGATAGACCCAAAAATATGGTGATTTCTGAAATGGTTTTCGAGTTTATCTTCTTCTTGGTGTCGATGATTCCATTTTCAGTTTTTATTTAGATGTGCTTTGGCCAGAACTCAGAAACTTCGACAGTCCTAGCGCTGGCCTCGCACAGAACGACTGTTCGGGCGGTATGGAAGAAGACTCATATTTTCTGCACAATTAATCCCAAATAAATTGGGCAAAGGCAAGACAAAGTAACGCAATAATGTATATGACCCAGTTTTTTATCCGTAGTTAACAATTGTTGACATTACAAATGTTCAAATGATTTGAAGAGTTAATTATTTGACCATTTGTTAGATTAACTATTTTTACCGAAATTTGAAACAATTGGTTAGCATATTTAACCATTGGTTAAATATAACCACGGACCAGTAAACTAGGTCTTAGTTATGACCTTAACACCTATACAAGCAACGATTGAACACTGCGCAGTGCCCAGACTCCTACCAAAACAAAAACACACGCTTCATGAGTCATCTTAACAACTGTTCAAGATAATTTATCGTTCTAAAACGTAATAAACAAAGTACAAAGAACTGTTACGCAGTAGTTGTCAAAACTGTTGTTATCGTGTGTTTACAAAAGTGATTATGAGTTATCAGGCCATGTGTGAACCTACATGTGGAACGTTCGGGAAATAGGACGGAGATAGTGGTGTTGTATTTGTGATAACTTGGAAGATAGGCTGGTGCAGGTCAAATTAAGTTAGGGACACAAGTTGAAGCTTCGGAGAAGTTTTTCTTAATCAAAGATATTCATTGGCAGGATGATCATAGAGTCTATAAGAGCTGTACACTACAATAAGAAGGTCATAAGTGTGTAGTATTCATATCGTTCTTCAGGCTGTATTATAATTTGCGTGTTATATTACCACAAAATATTTTAATATCTGCATAAACCGTCGGTGTCAAAATGAAACAGGTAAGGACAATGTTTTTTATTCTGAATTTACATTTTTTGAGCGACAAACAGTGATAAACTTTTTAGCACCATCGTGCAATATTTGTAAGCAGGCCTTTTGTTCTTATCTGCTATGTGTGTAGCCCAGAAACGTTCAACCCACGTGTATTTGAGAAGGCAAAATTAGCGGTAAAAGGAAAAACAGACCGGTTAGGAACATAAACTGACATTAAAATTATACCTGTCCACGTGAACACCAGTACCAGTTATTAATTCCGTATCTATAAGTTAATTTTAAGCTTAATAACATGAAATTGATAATTAGTAAAGTTAATAAAATAGTAATTAATCAGTGACGTATTTCGGTCCGGTTATCGTGTTATGGATTCAAAACAATAATGATACGATATTTTTTATACAAGCTGTATTTTTTAAATATAAATAGGTACCTTATTCTGATCGCAAGACACGCCAGGATTCTTGTTTTACACAACAATTACCTGAAAAAGAAAAATAATAAAATTAATACAAAAAAAAGAAAAAAAAAACAAAATCTTTTAAATCTAGAACAAGTTTTCTAAACAACAGATTTTATCAAATTATTATGGACTATATGACCACTTAATAAAGTTGAAATTCTTTTGCAGATGTATCAGTTGGTCAGCTGATCGGATGACCACAAACAAACGACCGTGAACCCTTTGTGACAGCTGTTATGGATTATGGCAGTGACTTTGTTTCACAGAGGTTTTCTGTGAATCTATGGTTTAGCGAGAATGTTGGTGATTGCGGTTCAATCGGACAGTATTATTTTTAATGCACCATATTTTTCTTTGTTTGAGACTAAAAATGTGCTAGTAACTCTATGTATCTGATTTTGGAACCAGTTTATTCAGTTCATAGAAGGGTATTATAGACTTGTTTTAGTTTGTTTTTATAGACTAGTCGCAGTTTTGGCATTATATAAAATTTTTGATGAAACTAGTCATCATTTAATTATAGTTTGTGTGTCACTGTATCTCCTTAACACGGGCAAAATTTTAGCCTATCCAGGAGAACAGTACTTCAACCGTCTTTATTGTATAATTGAACCTAAACATATATAAACGCAACATTTGTAAACATTGCAATACCATTATGAAATAAGCTATTATTACTATTTATTTATAGTTCTCGAACTTAGTTTTCTTTTTGTAATAACATTAAATCAAACCGACTTCCAAAACAAAACACTACAAAGCGAAAATTTTTTGATAAAAAGTTTTTTATTTTCCTCTTTTTAGTTTTGGTAGGTACCTCCAATTAACATGAAAATCATCAGCCAAAGTACATCTCATGACGATTCCGATAAACCCAAAAACTTTATTAAGATACATTGTTTTATTTCGGAGTTCCAGTGGCCATTGTGGTCTACATCATCAGTTTTACTTCACCAAATGATACTTTCTGTGTACAAATGATTGCATTATTGATGCAAATACCAAAATCGCTATATGTATGCCTATAATATTTGAGAAGTTCCCTTGATTTCTCTAGGATCCCCTCATCAGATCCTGGTTTACTTATCATGGTACCACCCTTGGGATATCTCCTTTCCAACAAAAAGAACCATCAAAATCGGTTCATAAACGACGAAGTTATCCGCGAACACACATAAAAAAAATATTTATGCGGTCGAATTGAGAAACCTCCTCCTTTTTGGGAAGTCGGTTAGTAAAAAACAAATAATACATAATTGAATAATGACACCGTAGAAAAAGTGAAAGGACGAAAGATGTTCGTGCTACTTTTTTCTGAACACAAACAAAAAATATATTTGAACAAAATTGAATTGAAGAACAGCTAATTCGTGTCAGCGAAAGTTCTTGTTAAATTTAGAACTTAATTTATAAATATAATAAAACTTTATTTATTAAAAATAAACCTTATTTCTCAGGCAAATAACGGCACTTATAGATCCATGCCATTGACACACAAATTAAAATTTATCAAAAAAAAGTGTTCACAATATTTGATAAGAAAATTCTCGAAATTAATTTGTATTATGTTCACGTCAAGTTAATAGGTTTCTAGAGCCCTTTGATCCATTTAAATGTTAGACAAATGGAATTCTGAGAGGTTAGGAGTGTTAGGACTACTGATGACAGCTAATTAATTATGTCTTGATTGAAATAATTTTAAATAAATAAATGATTAAATAATATATATTTTTTTATTTAAATGCTGTTTTTGACGTTTTATTTCTCCGTAACATTATTGCATCTGTAGATTTTGTTGTTTTTTGTCGATATTTATTTCCTCGAGAACTTGAAAAAAATGCTCACAGTGCATTGGACTTAATCGGATTCAAATTTGAAAATTCGCGTGCGTCATAATATTTCGCAGATTTTTTATATTTCATTTCTCTCTGATTTTGATTTTAATTCTCTTTAAATTTAATTTTCATTGAATTTTAATTTTATTTAATTGTATTCTACTTTAAACTTAAATTTCGATTTTGTAAAGACTACACACAGATTATTTCATGGTTAATTATTCCTTTATGTAAAAAATGGGTGATCTGTAACCCAGGGCCTTACCTATCTCAGACACCATTCTCCATACAAGGTTACATATTAAGATAGTCACTGTATTTTGATGTCGAGATAAATAAAGAATTTTTATTATTTATATTATTGTTGTTACAACGTTTACACTTAGTTGGCTACCTTCATTTAGCTATGGGTGATGCGGCAGGGTAGTTCGTAAAATTCAAACTATGTTCCGCTCAATTTAGGGTTGTAATTCGTTAATAAAATACAAATTAGCGAGCGTAACAAATATGCATTTAAGAAATAAGAAATCATCAATACAAATCTCTAATTCAAATTATCCTTTTGAATCACATACTCGTAGGTACTGTACTATGAAGGGTGACTCTAAACTTAAAGAAGTAAGCCGTAAATTGCCAAAAAAAAACGTAAGAAATTGTATCTGCTAGGGTGCAGCCCCTTAATTCTTCGGCAAGCGAAGTTTTTTCTAATAATATGGATAATGAGAGTTTATTGGTCATCATAAAGCCCCGGCTAGACTGTCGGTGTCGACTGGTCAAACCGGTTTGTTTATTGGTCCCATACTCTTCCGCCTTCTGCACGTATAAACCGATAATACTATTACGAAATAAACTAACTAGTTGAACAAACACTACGATTTAATTGGAGTTGTCTAATAATTTTAGCAATTTATTGTTTGTTATTATATAAATATTATTTATGTGATTGTCATTACACAGGAGATTGTGATTATTACAAACATTGTTGTAATGTTAATTAGTGTAATGTTTATATCACTGTGTTTATTATGTCATTAAAGTAATTTATCAATTTGAAGTGAAGAAATAGATATTATGGATGGCTACAAGACTAGGGGTAAACTTAAACTAAAGGAACAAAATGGACTGTGTGAAAGATGATTGACTAAACCAAAGGGTGGAATGGTCTGTGCGAGAGATGATTGACTAAACTAAAGGAAGGAATAGATTGTGTGAAAGATGATTGACTTAACCAAAGGGTGGAATGGACTGTGCGAGAGATGATTGACTAAACTAAAGGAAGAAATGGACTGTGTGAAAGATGATTGACTAAACCAAAGGGTGGAATGGACTGTGCGAGAGATGATTGACTAAACTAAAAGAAGGAATGGACTGTGTGAAAGATGATTGACTAAACCAAAGGGTGGAATGGACTGTGCGAGAGATGATTGACTAAACTAAAGGAAGAAATGGACTGTGTGAAAGATGATTGACTAAACCAAAGGGTGGAATGGATTGTGTGAAAGATGATTGACTAAACCAAAGGAAGGAATGGACTATGCGAAAGAAGATTTACTAAAAAGGAAGGAATGGACCATGCGAAATATGATTTATTAAACCAAAGGAACGAATGGACTGTGTAAAAGATTGAGCTAACGATTAATACAGAAGCATGGAAGAAGAAGTCGTGTTACACCGACCATAAATATTATAAATTCGGTTAATACCAAAAGAATGTTGATAAAATATTTACGTACAAAGCCGACTCCAAAAATGACACTATAACAAAAACTTTAAGAGAGGAACAGTGTTCTATCGAACGTTCAATTCGGTAAAGAGGTTAAATAGAAAAATTAACACATGGTATGATTGTGTATTATCGTACAAATGCATAAAACAAAACAATAATGAAGGACGAGTCAGTGAGTTTAAAAATAAGCCAAAATAAATAAACATATTATGTGAAAGTAAATTAGCGTCAGAGTACATAAATAGTTCGCGAGTCAATGACATGATGACATTATTACGTTCATTGAGAGGAATCTTACAGAGGCAAGACAATACTGGAGAAATTCTCTTGGTATAGAAAAAACATAGAATGAGAATAACAATGATCACTTCATTGAAAAGAACTTTGTAAATCCAATACGACTTAAAAGTCATAATTATAAATTGTTTTTGTGAGTGTGTAATGTGTAATTTTACTATAGAAGACTCCATAGTAATATAATGTATAATTATATTATATTATTATAACGGTATATGGCTACAGACTAGAAGCAAAGTCAATTTTAATAATCATCAAAATTGGGCCGTACTATGATTTGTAAAAGCCATCATTTGTTTCAGATTGAGCGAGAGACGGAACGGACGGACGGACGGCGTCACAAAATACAATCACGATAGCATATACACGTCATTTAGCGAGCCCTGAACTTCTGTTTTTCTCTTTATTTTGTTAGGGACTTGCACTCCCTGAACATTTGTCAGCAGCTTTGAGATGGCTTGTCAACTAATAAGTCGTGCATCTTCACACTGAGATTGTTAGGTATGTCTAAAGAAAGGTTAGGTTACTAACATAATCCAACACGCTTACATCTAATAAAAAGTTCATTAGAATTCTAGAAAATTCAACGGACGAAGTGGTTTTTTCAAAGTTCAGTGAATCCAGTTTCTAAATTCATCAAAAGCAGTTCTTTAAAAAATATAAATATTAATAACAGCGACCTTTCGAGTTTCCAACTTTATTTTAGATGGCGCCACAGACATTAGTTAGTAGTAATATTAACCTTGGTAACTAGTCTATATTTATATTATATCTGCTTATATAATTTGTAGAATTTAGTAGCTTCGGATATGCTATTAAATCCGTACATTGTCCTACTTACGCAATAGTAGATGGAAGTTACGATCATATGATACAAAATGTTGATGTTTTTATTAATATAAAAATACAATCACATATATCTGTCAAAGTTAAATTTAATACAGCCATCTACAAGAAACATTAGCCTATATCCGAATGGAGTGAAGAAAATAACGCCAATGCTAATGAACTCTGAAGAAAATATCATCGTGTGTTTATCTCAGCTGTAATCTTCAGGTCTTAAATTAGATCGTCTAGATTCAGGCCTTCGTCACGATTTATCGGTCACCCGTTGAATTAATTAAAACATCGAAATTCACGAGAAGTGAAAAGAGGAGATAATGCTTTTGCCGTAAGATGAAAAACTGAAAGGTGAGAAGGGAGATTTTCGACAGACTGGTAATGAACGACCAAGAGTTGCTAAGTACAGTTGAGCTTAGTGGGATGTGATTAGAGACAACTGTGATAAAAAAATAAGAGTTTCCTATAAACAATTAGAAAGTGTAAATGAACATAGTACATTTTTGGACAGTGCATCTGCAATTAAAAACTATGTTGTGATAAATGGAAAGTAATGGAAACATAAACAAGACATCATGGACATAATCAGCTAAAAAATTCACAGAATGCTCAGTGGCTGTCGTTCAAACAATCCCACGCTTGATTTAGCGAGCGTAAACAGTTTTTGTGGCAAACAGTGGGAGTTCCATTGAATTGATTCAGATAATTCGTACATGGTAAGTACTTTGGCTTAACTGTAAGTACTGGCCCTATCTTTGTGTTGCAAAATATTTCTGTGGAGATTTTTGTAGATAGTTTTAGCATTTATAAGTTTTAAGAGCAAAAACATCGATACTAAGAATGTTACTAATCTAAGTAATATTATAAATTCGATAGTTTGGATTTGTATATGTTTGTTACTTAATCACGCCAGGACGGATCTGGATGCAATTTGGCACAGAGATAGGTTATAGTCTGGAATAGCACATAGGCTAGTTTTCCCGTGGGACCACTTCCGACTACCACGCGGGCGAAGCCGCTGGCAGAGTGCAGTACAAGTTACTATAATTTTAAGTTAACTGGAAGCTACAACTGGTAGCTCAAGTCACAGTTTTTAATCGATAAACAAATTATTAAATCAAAAAATGATTTAGTCAATAATAGCCGATTAAACAACTGTCAATAAAACTAATCGTTAAATGAATAATAATGCTTCTCCAAGATTTGGAACTATAAAACCAAAACACGATGCTTATAAAGTCAACAACGAGAATAAATGTCTTGTAATTAAAGAATAATATAAACACCAATTTAGTTTAGACCAACTAAATAAATTCGAGGCTTAGAAACGCTCTGATTGAAAAATTGTTTTCGAATTCACTAGACGTGTATTAAGTCAATATTAAAGAGAGTTAACAACCTCGCTCTTTGGGGGTTAATAGGGTGTTCTTCAAAGATTCGACTCCATGAATCCCTACTGATTTCGTATCGAGTACATTGCTCCTTCGATATATCGGTATGTATGTGGGGTGAACGAATTCGAACAAACGCAGCAATCGATTGATGACACGACGTCGGCGGGTCATTGAATCGAATCGCCGGCTTTATGCAAATTAGTTGTTTGAGTAACGCCTAACGCGATCATGACGGATTTTAGATCAAACGCGTTTTTCTTATGCTTTGTGTGTTTATGAGTTGCCTTCACGTAATTAAGGCCTTCCGTTTCCAGCAACAAAATCTGCGCTGACGAAATGTTGACGGAATGCATTAACTATTTCTGTTCAAAGCGGTTTCGGTGTCATTTCTTCAATGGATGTTAAAGTCTTCTTGTTTAGTTCAGTTAGTTGGAAATCGTCGTGAATCATTAATTGTTGTGTAAATATTTGTACAGTTAGAAACCAGTCCTTACAATTTATTCATTGTCAATCAATATACGGAGTACGGTGACGGCAAATACTGTGTTTTTTTACGATTTTAAAAAAGGTACAGAAGATAAACATTTATTCCGGTCCATGACTTTAAATTGATAAAAACTTTTTTGACTTCTCCCATATAAAGTTGTATAACAAGCTTCGTGTAGAAAAAACATACACGTATTATTGTTGGGATGTACCTAATTGATAAAATCTTACATCTGTTTTCGTTAGAACATCAGAAAAAGAGTCGTTATATTGTTTGACATTTTAAAAATAGACGTGTCTTTTTATGGTGGGCGTCCCTTGAGTCTGATTCGGATAAGGTTGTCAATCGACACTTTGGAAAATTTTGGACTATCTGTGGAAGAATAAATTTAATTTTCAACATTTCAGCCATCGTATTTGACGTCAGACTAAAAGCAATAAATGAAAAAGCGAGAGTTTAAACCTAATTTGATGTACAAAGCAAGTGAGTATAATCGAGTTAAGTAGTTGCTCTAGAATATTAAAAAACTTTTCTAAGTTTAAACTTGATAACAAATTCTTTAGTTGAGGTTGTACGATCTTCCAATACAAAAAAAGTAACAGTGACATAGTGCGTCTTATATCTGCAACGCTCCTTGGACGTAGTGGGGACTACAATATAGCAATTTTCAATATCAGCAAATCAGCAGCGCTATCAGATTCCGAGTCCGTCCAGTATATTCCAGATCTGTCAACCTTGTTTGAAGTACGTCGGTTAGTGCCCCCAAATCGTCCAGTCAACGGTCCTTACTCCTTAGTAATGTGGATGAATCATCAGATTTATACCTCGGACGTGCTGAATAAAAATATACTGGAATTTATGTCGAATTGGGTTAATGAATTGGGCTTTATTTTGAATGAATGTCATAGTGGATTTATGGTTAGGTTCTTTTTTAATGCATAGGTATTTGTTTTTGTTGAGAATGTGGGCCTGGGGCAATGATATCCACTTCACTTCATATATCAATGATATATGAAGTGAAGTGAATTAGTGTGCAGCGAACATCTCGAGACGCAAAGACACGAAGCGAAGACGATTGCGAGACGACGTACTCGTAAAATGAAGAAAATCTCTCCAATATTTGAGGAAAACTTAGTCAGCCGAAGGATAATGTAAAAAAAAAAATCTTGAACCTTAAGCAAAATAAACTAGAATTATTTGAAAAGGATTTAGAAACTAATTGAAAAAAGGATTTGTCTTCTATTGTAAACTTATTTTAATCGTGGTGTTACAAACGGCATAGCAAAAACTAACAAAATAAAGGAAGAAACTAAATACGAGAGACGGAACAGGTAAAAAAGATCCAAAAAGAAACAAGGGAACGTACCGTAATGTATGTGTAGTCTGTCAACAGTCCAAGGACTGGCTGGATATTATTACAGAAGTTCGCCGCCGGCTAGACAGGGCACAATAGCCAGACATTTAAAATTACCGAACGCTTCGCCCGTTCCGTTTTATTGCTCAAACTTAGAAGTCAATACACACTTCGAGGAAGTAGAATATTATAAAAACTAAATTGAAAACAGTCCGATGTTCCAACACTTTATCCTGGTGCTGCAGAAAATGAGGATCGCAATTTCGATGTAGACGGGGGAAAGGGAGATGCAGTTTCAAGTTTAATGCACGCATGTCTAGACGGGAGAATGCTGAGGGAATTTATTGTAACAATATTATGTAAGTACACCCCACTGTCTGGGCATAAACTACTTTAATATAGATTTTACTGGAAAATGAAATTGGCTATTCGAAGCTAGGTAATAAAGGCACTTTATGTTGAAGTTTCAATTTATTTATTTTTACAATCATAACGTTCTTCGAACTTTTGATTCATCTACAAATTCTTGGGAACGCTTAGTGCAGACAACAATGAAATAAATCGCACTGTTTACAGACAGCTTCTAGTTAAAAGTGACGTCACAAAAGGCAAAACTGCAGTTTTTGTAAAACGAAAATGAAACAGGATTTTAAGTGAGCGACATTAGAGAGTAGAGTAGACTAACGAGACAGAAATTAAATTTAACTGCAACTCTGTTTGTACAGAACTGCGCAGGATTAGACTTAATAAGGACGGCGCATTTTCTCTAACTACACACAATGAAAATTTTAAATTGCCACGTTTTAAAGATCTGAGACGCAATAGGGAAGAGTGAGTACGTAGTTAAAACAAAGGGTTTCGGTATTTCAAGTCGCCTTCATGTAAATATTTTCCTTAAGCTCGTTGGCTGGGAGCCAACATTACCAAGACAAGTTTATACCTTGTAATTGCTTTATTTAGGTGATTATTTGCTTTGGCCTGCGGTGCAACGGTATCTCCTGAACCCGTTACAGTAATGAAGGACCGGTTAGTTGGGCACTTTTCACTTTAATTACATGAATTTATGCAGTTTGGCAATTTGTAATCAATGTCAAGTGTAGCTGTTATGTTGAGGATATGACTTACTAGTCAGGGTCTTGTGTAAGCCAACTTTCTGCATCTATATTATGTTTTAGTCGCTGCATTTTATCGTTACAATTTGTGAATTGCGTAATTCTGCAGAATCGATACAGTCGAGATGATGCAGCGATTGCTTTATTTAGGTAACTTGGACACTCTGTTGCCACAACAGCGGTTGCAGCGATGAAACGGCCACATGTCAGAAACAACCATCGTATGTAAGCTCTTTACTAACGAGTGTAACAACTTGTAATTTTATCGAAGTAATAACAACTTCCACACTGTATCGGCAAGTTGACACAACACGGGGTAATCTGTTACATCATCAAGTCACAACATGAGACAGCATGCCAGTGTCTTTTTGTCTCCGCCGTATTTCTTATCCAAGGTCATCTACACTTGCAGGTGGAATATTAAAATTTTGTCTGCAATTTCGAGCTCCATTATGGTTTGTCTGCGGTTTCATAGTTGAAATAAAGTTTTTATGAAATTGTGTGCAGTTTTAGGTAGTTTGTCTTGCCTGTAGATTGTGTATCAAGGTGGTTTAACAACCTTGATATATTCAGAAAGTTATTTACATTAGGCTGGCTTATCTAACAATACTTCGTTTTTTTCTCAAATAAGTTATTAAAATTTAGCTCACAGCAGTCCAGAAATGAGAAAATTAAAAAATTAAACTTAACAATAGCGTCCCACTGTGACAAAAGATCACAAAGTTTCATATTCGCTTCCTGGTTTACGCGTCTGTGAATCAGCAGACCGTTTGCCAAGCGTCACTGCCAAATTACCGACTGTCTCCGCTCTGGAAGTCCCTTAGTTAATCAACTGTAGGTACTCTTAGAGATCACTAACTCAAGAGACAGTTCACTGTCTGGCAGTGTTTGCAAGATTTTACGAACTATGCAATCTTAAAACTATTTACGTTTGATCACTAAGTTCGATGTAACAAAGTAATAGATCGAAGTTATACTACTATTTTAAGTTGGATATATCCACTATCTTCGCGCACAAAATGGTGCTTGCATCTGCTTTATATTTCGATAAAAACGACGACAAAGGAGATACGCGGAGCATGATCGGTTTGCCAACATAGTTGATATAGATCCCAGGTTTATTAATATGCTCCCGATAGAACTTTGGTCACATCTGCCCATCTCAACGGAGAATAACCGACTAGTCAGGAGATGTCACAGTTCACATGAAGAAGACTGTGTATGCGCAGAACACAGGTAAACTTTCCGTTCTTTAAGTCTCATGGTCCGATGGAATGGTAACCTAACACGTCCTGGGATAGATCAGGCTCAGAGCAAACGGTTTTAGCACGAGTGCTGAAGCACGGGGGTGTCAACTTCTTTCATACTCTGGGTTGCTACAGAGAAATTCATAATAAAAAACACTTTGCTCGAGCTGGGAATAAAAATCAGGACCGCAAATCCAGCAGGAAACGCTTGTAACAACGAGACCAACAGAGCAATCAAACCTGGCCTCACAGTATCTATGGTTGCATTGGTTGCACAATTTACTAGACAGTTAGGATCGACAGACAAGAGGCGATCTATCGTGTAGTCGTGCGTTTCGGTCGTTCCACTGCAGTCACGAGCTGAGGCCAAAGATAGCTGAGATTAGCTTTGTGGTTTATTTTATAGCCTACGAATGCATTGGATGTTTTGGCTGCATCGGACTTTGTAGCGTGCGCAAATTAATTTGTGGCTGGTGTACCAACTTTTGCAGGTTGTGCTCAATTATTAGGAGATTATAAGAGTTTTTCGACGCCATATTTCAGTTTATTTAAATTAGGCTAAGTTAGTCAGTAGTTTTTGTTTTAAATATATAGAGTGTAAAATTTCTGTTCATGTCAGTTATGATAACAATACATTACCATTTTATCAAGACCTTCCTCATTAAACATATATAATCTACGACTGTCTACGATCATACGATGAATTGTCATAACATCGTAAATATTGCAATAATCACCAAGACAAAGAAATACAATGCACTGACAGACATTAGTACTACAAAGACAGTACCTACTAACAAAAAGTCCACATGACTCACAAAAGTTAAGGGGATGTCATTCGACAAAAACCCACAAAATCAGGAAAGTTTTCTTACTACATAATATATGTATAACGAATTATATAGTAACGATGCAGAACTTGGTTGTTTTCATTTTTTTATGGCTCAACTAACTTTTGAGTTAATCGATAAAATACTTCATATTTTGCAATAAAATGCAACCATTGTGTCGTCGCACATTTTAATATTTTCTATTCAGTCCGATAATGACCGGGTGATACCACGTATCAGGGCCTTAAGTAAATCACCTGTAATTTTATCAAGACGTTGCGAGAATCCGTTGTTGCAAACTAGTTAATTACAAAAGATTTAGTGTATTACAAAGGCGCACACGTTCTTTGGATTACAGCCAAAAGCCAAACAGTACAAGGGAACGTATAAAGTAACAAACTTAACAGGAACTTTCATCGTCAATCAGAGCTTCGTTGACTTGACCATCAGTTTGTGGATCTTGAAAGATTGAAAGATGGTGAGGAGTCTGATTATAGTACTGAGGAATTTGAGTGCAGTGTGGTAGATGATGAAAATTTTCAGAAGATGAGTCGTCGAGCGACATTTTATCTCTGTGAAAATTTTGATGACCAAGAAATAAACGATGCTGTAAATAACATAATCTTCTGTAGTCTTCACTATCTCTAAACTAATATTATTACGAGGTAAAGGCTAATTTTTGATTGTAGAAGACAAACTTTGGCAATCCTTATCCTATTTAAAAAAATCTTTTACTGCAAAAAAGCTACACCATCGTGGTGTGCCATTGGCTGCTTTTTATCTCAGATAAATCTCGGTTCCTGTAGAAAAGGCTGCAGGAACGAAGCAGCAGGAAGAAGCTTATCCTTGATAACCTGATTTTGATACAAGTATATAAAGTCTAGCTGGTTGGTTTTCCTGTTAAGCAAATTCGCAGTGAATTGGCAATGAGCCCTATAAATGGTGCCTCTCGGGCTCTCTGGATCAGTACTGTCATTAAATAATCTGACAATATTACTGTGCACGACGTGTACAAAAATTAATGAACTATTAGGAGATGGGTGCCTCATCTCCTAATAGTTCATTAATTTTTACAAATTTTCATTACTTAATGGATGTATAAGTATTAAATCTAACACTAACCAGTCATCTGTGTATGCAGATGGATTAAGAAAATGCATTTTCGAAAGTGGTTCCTGACTTAAAATTTCCGGGTCCATTCGAAAATCTCACGTTGTTTTAGGAATCTAAATTTGCATTTGCAGTACAATCTTCTTCTTAGATCATAGTATATCCATGGATGTTAGAAGAAGTCAAGCCAGCATCATTACAGATATTTTCTTTCTTATTTTCGTGTGTCGATGGCACAACAGTAATATCTTTGAGAGCGTTATTAACTTACTGTAGTACCTAATAATACATTTGGTAGGAATTGTAATGGTGCCCGAAGTAGCCTGCATACAAGCTTAACTACAGTTTCAGACTGTTTTAAGGATCCGTATGAACGTACTAAAGAAACAAGATTTCTAAACATGAATGCAGTTTTGAGTGCTGTATATAGTGTATTTACCTTCACAAGGTTCTCGGATGAATATGCTCCGAATTTAAAGTGTCGTGGATATCAAACATATAGAGGAAAGTTATGAAACAAAGATACATATGTAGGTTACAAATATTTGTTACTAGCTTTTGCCCGCGACTTCGTTCGCGTGGAATAGTGACTTCTGATGCCGACTCTTGACCAATAGATGGCGCTGTATGTCCGGAATAAATTTTATTTTATTTTTTGTAATAAAAACTATCCTATGTCCATTCTCAAGTTCCAAACTATGTCTGTACCAAATTTCACACAAATCGGTTCAGTAGTTTAGGCGTGAAGCAAAGACAGACAGACAGACAGACAGACAGAAAGACAGACAGACAGAGTTACTTTCGCATTTATAATATTAGTTTGGATGAGTATGACGGATGAATTGTATCCAATACACAGAGGATTGACACTGTTACATTCGGTACTGTTGTCGATATTAATTAATTAGCACCAGACAAGACTATACGCAATATATTGTTACCACAGGCACTATAACAATAATGTCCCTTTTTCCATAATTGCTTTTTACAATGTCAATGTATGAAAATATGTTTTTCTTCTGCTCAGTTTTCACCATGTAAACGTACTCGCTACTATTGCGCAGTTCTGCATTATCTATAAATATAAAGTTGTCTATTTTCCTCAACTGAATACGACAATCAGCTGACAGTTTCATATTTGTTATTCTAAAAAGTGTCATAAGCAAACTGTTTATGCCAAAAAAATGTTACAAACACATTCGATATTATAATTTGTTCATGAATATTATTCAAATATGCATTCTACTTTCACTTGAAGATTATTTTTATCCGAGACGCGTATCAGAGCAATGGCTGCGAGAGGGCAACATACGAGGATGAGATAAAATACCTTTTCAATTAAAACATTTCAAAACTATGGATTTTAAACTCAACTAAGCGTTCGAAATTACTTTTAAAGAATTTTATGGAGCTCGTGAATGAACAGGGCGCTTCACAAAAGAAATATTGAACAATAGCGAATGGGCAAACGAAATTCATTGTATATTGCGTTAAATAGTAAAAACAGTCTTTTGAAATAGTCGTAAAAGAAAGTAGCACTAAGTTCGACTTCATTGTATGGAGATGTTTACCTGAAAAGGTATCCGAAAAGTTTGAATAGCGAGCAACCAAACCAAGTATTATAAAAGTTGTGTAAAATGACGAGTGTATTGATACAAAACATTTCGAGGAACTGCATTGAAACGTACTTCACTTATCTCTGTTGTATTATGCACATAATTAATGTAAGTGGCAAGTTCAAGACTTGTAAATTATGCGATAAAAGTATAAATAAACAAAGGAGGACATTATTTTTACGACCTCTTATTGACGTTTAGTCACACCACTGTCATTTGACATACGGAAGATTGCAATAAAGACTATAGTTCTGTCAAAAGTTTGTTGACAAAATGCTGTCATGTCTTTGTTTACTATTAATATTTAGTTCATAACGGTAAGTTGACCGCAGCTGTGCCGTACGGTTCAGTTGACCGCAAAATTGAATCATCGTGTCACTAGTAGTAATTGTTTGTATATGTGAGAAACTACGTACGGTGCAATAAGTTTACCGTTACCTAACAGACGAGTTACCAGGCCACCAGGCGACCGTAAGATACCGCTACACGCCTTCTACGGCAACCGGCCAAATTATAACTGTATCTAGTCACAAGTTGCAACAAATGCGGCAGTTAAACGCAGTCGCAACTTGGTCTTTTAGTCGCTCGTGTGCAAGCATCTCATTTGCGGTGAAATCGAGCGGTGCCAGATATAATGACCATGCCGGTACTCACTTTCCAATCCTTGTCCTGAGTGACTGACATTTTGCGATGATCAATCGAGTGTATGATTACCTATATGAACACTCCTATACCTTTGTTGTTTGTATAAAAGACGACGTTATGAGCAATGCACACATTTGCATTGAAAGACATCGATATGCATTGATTTGTGTCGAAGCATTCACTGATATTATAAATTCGCTACACTCCCGATACAATATTAAAGATTATATTAATCTTCCTTTGAAGCACAAGTCCGCGATTGCAGTACATTACGTTGTCCAAGAAAAATAAAAGAAAACGAATTACCTTCTGGCACAGTGGCGAATGCGTAATTTTAGACTTGGTAAAAAATCTTCGGTACAAACGCTGACGGATCAGAGCTCCAGAGCACAACACTTCACAGTAATATTGCGCAGAAGGGGAAAAAATCTTTAGAAATAACTACACTAAATTTAGCCGATATACGCGATAACACGATAGCTCTAAACAAAGTAAGTGTCTTAGCGGTACACGTCCGTCGCGCACGGCGTCTTCACGCGAATAGAGCAGCTTGTTGAGCCGAGCGCACGGCTTGTCAACAAACAAAGAGGGCTCGCTCTGCGCAGGCGCACGACGACGCCACACGCACACAATACACCGCGTGTGAATGAACACGTAAACATTGACTAGATTAGTAGATTTCGCTGAACTCAATTTCGTTATAAAATTGAGGAGCCGCGCCCGCCCGACACTCGAGCAAATTAAAACGATAAAATTTGTGAAAAAGTTTTGTAACTACCTTTCTAATCGCGTTAAAACTAAGATCAATTCTCTGAAAACGTACTTTTAATATAAGTTTGATGAAAGCGATTGTCGAAACGATGCGAAAATGAGGCGACCAAGAGCATCAAAACAATAATACGGGCCTTATCGGCGCGCTATCGCTGGCCGTAAAACGAATCGTAGTTACAATTACTACATAGTCTAGACTCTTCGACAGCTGATTCCACATCCACATACATAATAATGGGTAGTTTACTAGTTAGAAAAGTAAATCGTGAAAGGTCACGAATAAATGTTCTAATACTTCTAATGTTGGCACGCGATCTGTAAATAACTAAGTAGCCGTGAACCTGAAGATGTGCGTTAGAAAGAAATTCGGTCCAACGCGGGGGCGGGTAGGGATCATAGCTGTCAAGAAATGTGCGGACATTGTAAGCGTATATTTTTTGTTCGATGCACTGAACAAAAAAATATTACAATGGTGTTGAACGGATGTAACGACTATGGACAGCTGGTATACTCTGGTCTGTTACATAATAGACTTTTATTATTTTAAAGTCCCTAGAATAGTGTGCATTCGGTTGTTATTTTTTATAAAAAAAATGTTGTTCAGAAAGCACAGAAATTGAGTCCTTTTGTACAAAGTTTTATTTCATTTAAATTAACGAAACTAAAAATTATAATAATTTTGCTGCAAATTCTAATTTGGGTCCTAACGAAAGTAACATAAATATTGGGACATTTATTCTGTCCCAGAAATCATGGTTACTCTGCCGCAACTGTCCTACAAATACCATCGGAAAATACTGCGCAGTACAAGTCAACGACTCGTGTAAACATATTCCAAACATATTTGATCTAGTTAGTGTAGACCTGGATATTGCCTCTTCCAAAACAAGAAGGTGTGGTCCCACCTTATTGTTTTGGAAGAGGCAATTACTATAGGGCTTTGTCTTACGTTCTATTAATTATTAATAGAACATTAAAATAGAATATTTTGTCTTAAGATGTAAACGGTATTTACCAATGGTATGTTCAAACCCATTAAATTTAAAGACTTCGACATTCCTTCATTACCAGGAGCAAAAAATGTAAATATAATAAATTTAATTTAATTATGAGAATAAAGATATGGTATCAAAATCGTTGATAAAACTTAACGAGAAACCATTTTTAGGTTCGTAGACCCTACGTAGCGGCGCGTAGGCCCAGCGTAGACCCTCGTAGCCTCGTAGGCGTCTTGTAGACGTTCGTAGGTCCGTCGTAGAGATTCGTAGACCAATCGTAGGCGCTCGTAGGCCCGTCATAGGCCCGAGCCCGATACAGCGCCAAAGAGATTTAATCAACAAGTCAACGCACTCGACCGAAAGTAGATGTATTTCAAGTTTCCAATCATTTGATAAGTTTCGTCAAGGTGACGCGAATTGTGAAACGACTGTATATATCTTGATTCAGTGACTTTATTTACATCACACGGGCGATTTTTTGTGACATATTATATATTTTGCGTAGAAAGGAATAATGATAATGTTGAAGGTGACCTTTCGTATTTTGTGATTGTAAATAGAAATGACGATTTAAAAGTATTCGTGTTCGCTGAATGGTAAAATAAGGTGAGTTTTGTTTGACATAATGGGCGAAGTCTGTATGTAGAGCAGCTAATGTCATCGATGTGTCATAGTTTTGAATAACGGGTTCATGTCTGAATATGTTTCTCGGTGTTTCCTTTCAGTGTAGTCACAACTAGAAAAACCGACCTCATCAAGTTTAAATTAATTCAAAAAAAAAGGTAAATTTTAACTAATGTACAAAATAATTATAATAAATCATTTAAAGAATTTTTGCAAGGACCAGGAAATTAATTTGAGGGATTTAAACTGTCAAGTCAAACACAGATTTTAATGAGAAAAAACCAGCCAAGTGCGAGTCGGACTCGCGCACGACGGGTTCCGTATCATTAACGCAAAAAACGGCAAAAGAATCACTTTTGTTGTATGGCAGCTCCACTTAAATATTTATTTTATTTGTTGTTATAGCGGCAACAGAAATACATCATCTGTGAAAATTTCAACTGTCTAGCTATCACGGTTCATGAGTTACAGCCTGGTGACAGTCAGACAGACGGACAGTGGAGTCTTAGTAATAGGGTCCCGTTTTTACTCTTTGGGTAAGGTACCCTAAAAATGTTTAAGTATCAGTTTTGAAGTTAAGTGATTATGAATTCAAGTAAATTAAGATATTTCCTAATATTCCACTCACTTTGTAAGCATCCATGATAATGCATGTATGTATTATACATGCATTATCGTTGACAGATAACAAAGTACTACGATGCACAAATTAGTATAAAGTACATAATTTGTTCGGCAAACATTGAATTCGTACATTACTCGAATATTTCCAAACGACCTCAATAAAGGACAATCAAAGTCAAAGTCAAAGTCAAAATATTTTTTTCAACTAGGACATTATGCGGCACATTTGAACGTCAACAATTAAAATTTACAAGTAATAATAATTGATTCTACCGTCAATTCGGAAAAGTAACTTGTAAATGGAGAAGAAGGGACAAGAAACTCCATAGAGGAACGGACAAGAAACTACGTAGAAGAGCGGACAAGAAACTCTATAGAAGAACGGACAAGAAACTACGTAGAAGAGCGGACAAGAAACTCCATAGAAGAACGGACAAGAAACTACGTAGAAGAGCGGACAAGAAACTCCATAGAAGAACGGACAAGAAATTACGTAGAAGAGCGGACAAGAAACTACGTAGAAGAGCGGACAAGAAACTCCATAGAAGTACGGACAAGAAACTACGTAGAAGAGCGGACAAGAAAATCCATCTCCAATCTGCTTAGCCTAACTACATATGTTGTGGTTTGGATACCAGTTTTTTACCTATCTGACCTTCACAACCCAGTTACTGGGTAACACGATACCCCTTGGCAAGGCTTGTGCCAGATTTTCTGGATTCTATCTGTAACGACAGTCAATCATCCACAAATAACAGCTAGGTTCTACGGCTTAACGAGCTTTCCAAGTCACGTATGGGTCTCGTTCTTTCATCCAGTGGATCCAGCCAGCTTATCTCGAACAGCATTAATTACCATACCTTTAGGAACGACCGGTGCGGCGAGTACGCTGCAGCAATCCGTATTATAAAAAAAAATGTACGGAAAACAAAACGACTCCCAAACCACCTTTGAAAGGACAATGTCCTGTATTTAAAAATATCGATTCACTTAAATTAAGAATCGTTTTCAAATTAAGAATCACAACCGATTTTCCTTTGACATCTTCGTGAGATTTTTAAACGGGATCAGTATTTGTGAGTACTTTGTGTTAACCTACGTCATTATAGTAATTAGGTATATAATATATGTAGATAAAGGTATCGTATATGTTTTAAGACTAGCGGAAGATCAATAAAACGATGGATGGACTGGTTGAAAATTTATATGCCTAGAAAAGGAGACGTATGGTCTATGGAAGAAGAGACATACTACGGCGACCCCAAATTGGGATAAGTTCAAAGCAAGATGATGATGATTTATCTGTAAATCGTGAGAATATTTAAGTGAAAGCAGTCATGGTAATCAATCCTTGAACATCGTCGCCGAGTTGCCAGCTTGTCGGTTACTTTTCGGGGAGTGTGCGATGGAATTGCACGATCTAATTCCGCCTAGCCCATTTCATCATCGGACTATCAGACGTACGATGATGCACCATCGGTAGGTACATGGTGGACATCCCGCCCATACGCACTAAACATTTTCCGTCTTATTAATAAACGTTGACTAAGGTAAGATTAACTTTATTCCATGCATTAGGTTGGTACTAACAAATATCCGTATTAATAAAAACCGAATAAGGAGGGATTATACTAATATGACTAGTCTCGGACTAAAAGTTACACTATGTTGCTAGCTAGTTTAAGGTCGGATTAAAGTAGGATTAAGAGTGTATCCACGGCGACTACATTTATAATGTTTGATTGACATTTTGTTCGTTGTGATTCGATGATGAAATATTTTTGTTTAAAATAAATATATTGTATTTAGATTCACAATCACCCTACTTATTCTAGTAATATATCAAAATAACACAGCGTAAGACAAGTCTTACACTGTGTTTTCTAGACACGAAACACTATTTCAGAAATTGGCATAGATGTAATAATACTTAGGTATTTTATTAACATTAGTACGAGGGCTACACTCGTCATCAGGGGGGTGACCACAAGCTCTTAGAGTAAGGTTATTTTGAGATCGAGTAAGTGACAGTTGTATACACGTCATATACATCTGTCCCTTACTCGATCTCAAAATAACCTTACTCTAAGAGCTTGTGGTCATCCCCCTGATCTTTCAAAGCACTACGAATATTAAGTACTAGCTGTTACCCGTGACTTCGTCTGCGTAGCATTAGTACTTCTAATAGAATATTTGTAATGTCGCGCAATAATATTGTAGGTGTGTGGGCCGCCTTACTTGAGAAATTATTAGTTCCCCATACAAATGTCCACCTCCCTTGCCACACCCATAAGGATGGTTGCCGGGATAAAACTATCCTATGTCCTTCCTAGGGTCTCAAACTAACTCCATTGAGGTAATTATGTAGTGCATATTATACTATAATTATGTATACAATGACTAACTCCATCCAAAACCGGTTCAGCGGTTTTAGCGTGAGAAGTTAACAGACAGACAGACACGAGTTACTTTCGCATTTATAATATTTTATTACATGCGATCTGTATGCAATTTCAGTTGAAATTTTCAGATAACTATAAACTTTCAAATCTATATGACGGATGTCACTTTGGCCGCAATTTTTTCTTCTTTTTCTACTTTATGTCCTCAACTTTCTTTGTTTTCATTCACTGGTTCATTCTTTTAACTTTTAAATTAAACTGGGTTGACATAGCTTACGCGTATATCCAAGAGTAAGAAATGAATAGTTAGTCCGAGATTATTCCATGCTTATTAATAACATTTCTAAACCTATGTTAATCCTTAGTTACTCCGGGATTAGCTATTCCAAGAGTAACTTCGGAGTAAGCTGGTAATACGCTATTTTTATTAATAAGACTGTGAGGGAATACTTTTATTATGCTTACAGGTAAGGTGTGGCATTCCCTGCCGGAGTCTGTATTTTCCGATAGCTACAATCTAGGATTTAAAAATGGATTTAAATTTAGGATCAAGGTGAATAGATTTATTCTAGGCAAGCGTGCTTCACCGTCGACCAAATCGTTGCTTACCGTCACGTGAAATAGATGATAAAAAAAATGTTACTAATGAGGCTCATTTTCATTTTCAGAAAAACAAATTTACAATGTAATCGTGGACGTTTTGAGGAGCCGGAACTTCGAAAAGTGACTTTCGAAGGCAAACCGGCTATGCAGAACTGGATTTTTAAGTACATTTAAATGCAACCAGTTCTTTATCAATTCAATCAACATTATAGAACCTTTTTTACCAATAAGGTATTAAAAAGATCAAGACTACATCTTATGAGTACCTACTTAAGTATTTAATATCGAGACTGAATTGAAAATCATTCTCTTTACGAAATTTAGATTTTTGAAAACTATAACTACCAACCTTTTTAGTGTTATTTCAAGTGATTTGACTAGACTGGCTTTTGTTTTTAAATTGAACCAAACAGAAAGAACTATGACTATTAAAAATATATCTCCGGTTATTCTTTCGCTTCTTAATTAATAAATAGCTTTACTGATCAGAATCAGGCTTTCAGAAACCGTGGCTAATTGTGGTTTTAATAAACCTAAAGGTCTGTGAGTTACATAACGTAAACAATGTGTTTGGTATTGTTAAACACAGGCAATATTTTTACTTACGTAACTTTATGTAAGCCTGTAAAGTATTATACAATTAGGTACAACCAATACATTGATTTGTTTTTCGCCTTTTTAGACTTCATGCTTAAAGGTATAATGGCGGACTAAGGTGGTTTTCGAATTGAGTATTTGCAGTTAAGAATTTGTCAGACCCTTCTTTAATGCCAGAGATGGACCGGATTTCAGGTTAAAATAGAGTTAGACAAATATTCAACATCAACATATTGCGTATAATGAATTCGGTAAGGCAAAGGGAAGAAGAAAGAAAGAGAGAAAAAAAAATATTGTCACATAACGGCATGCATATATAAGTACATGCTTATGCTAAACCCTTAACAATAGTATTAGTAGTACTTAAATTAAGTTGGTAAAGACGAGAAATAAATAAAACAGTAGTAACATATACTACCAATATTTTGTATAAAACAGTAAAGAAATAGGGTGAAAAAATGCCCGGCAGATGCATGTCGTGATTGTGGCAAGAAGGTTTCCACTCAGCATAATGCTGTGCCGTGGGGGACCCACAGCACGGCGCTGATTTGTCGTGGTCGACTAGCGCCTTATTGAATTCATTACGCAATAAGGCTGCTGGGGTACCTTTGGTAACTTCTACCAGCCAAACAAGGGTGTTGAAGAGATAACATGTCAGTTGCATTGCGATATTAGAATAGAATTTGAACGAAATTAAACAACAAAAAAAAATGTTTTTTTTAATTATCTTAAATAAATAAAAAAAGACTTGATTTTTTGTTGTTGTATTAATAGAAGTTAAAAAATATTAAAAATAAATTCTTATATAAACAGCCAGTTAGGTTGAAAACCGCTTGCACGTCAAAAAAGGACAAGTCTATTTGTCTATGTGTCAGTTAGATATTGTCTGCAACTTTAATGATTTCACAATTTATTGCGAATTGTTGTCCTAATCGTTAAACAATTTGCTTGTCTTTACGTCCCTTTTTCTGTATAGTGGAGTTTGTCGCTGTCATTAATATCTTCTATTACTTTTTTCAGACGTTAAAGTCTTTACCAGAGTCTTTGAAAGTTATCGAGCAAACTTTTTTGTTTATTAACGATGTCTCTTAATTGATAGATAAGGGCTGGACTTTCGGTCGTTAGCTAGCATAATGTTGCTCGACGTGTTTTGGTTTTACGCTTAGCAATTTTGGAGTCGGCTTCGCTTATAATCTTAGTATACTACTACAGGTCTAGCGCCTAACTGTGTCAGTTCCTGAGGTATGGGAGCGGTACGGGAGGGGTGACAAGTGACGTGGCATGACGTGTCCTAACTGTCTCGCTATACACGTGATACATTTTAATGCAGATATATCTTACGATATGCTTATGATATTTACGAGCGTGTACCTAAGTCAAATTGATTAATATATCAGCGTGTGAAAATAAAAACAAAAATACCGGACAAGTGCGAGTCAGACTCGCCTACCAAGGGTACAAATTTGTAGGTAAATATTATAAATAGGTAGTTCTGGAATCGAGTCTCGCAGTTTTCTCCAAGCTTATTGATAAGTAATAAAAAAAAAATAGTGAATAAAAAAATAACGTGTGGCTATATAATAATATTTTTTTAATATTATTATTTCCAACAGAAATTCTAAATTAGATTAATCTGAATCCATATCGCCATCTTTACCCGAATCACTATATGTATGGCTCGAATCACTTTCATTATCTGATTCCCCATCTCGTAAATATATAATAAATTGAAACATGATCTCGTCACTAAGATTGCCCTGTAGCCTTGGCAACTGTTTTATGTATGTTAATGTTATCTTTAAACTCCGCAGAATAGGGATCTATTTTTTTTTGTTTTAAAATATTCATACACTTAATAACAACTTGTTTAGTTTGAGACCTTATTGGAGGACTCGTCTTTGGTTGCGAATACCGTGTGCGTTTTACTTGAAGCGACCTGTCCAATTAACACGTGTTGACGACAGCGAGCCTGACGCCCAACTGAAATTACGCGTCGTTTGACGTTTCGTAAACACACCCCTCCCGTACCGCTCCCATACCTCAGGAACTGACACAGTTAGGCGCTAGACCTGTAACTACAAAGAATCCTATAATATCACTTGAAGGAGCTGACCTAATCCACATAATTAGACCAAATTACTACAAAAGAGTTCTTACAAGTTAAATCCCAAGGGGACATAGTACCTAGGACTACCGGGACAAAAGTACCTATTATTAAGTATCCTAAAGTGTTTCTAGTCGTGTCCATATGGTTTTAAGTTTTATCCAAATTCGTTGAGGCAAAATAAAGGTTTATACATGTTTATAGCTGACTATCTCTCATTCCAAGGTGAAACCCTTAATTTGCCTGGGCTATGATTGATTATCAAACATCCAAACACAGCCTTGCACATTTATAATATTAGAACGCAGTAAGATTAAACGTCGTTATTCATAAAAAAAAACTATTTATTCTATTAGCTTTGTAATGCAGAAAACGATTTTACAAACTACAATACTTGCAGTAGTCTATGAATCTACTTCGAAATTCAGATACGCTCCGGACTTCCGGCGGATTAGATACGCTCCGGACAGGATGCCACGAAATCAAAGATTACCGATACCATTTTACGAGCAAAACGATAAATATCGTAAAAAACATGAAAAAAAATATATTAAGCGCGATACGGCTGGAAGGTGTCTCTATTATCTGTCAACATGAAAATGGGGTGTAGAACGAAGTAGAGCATTTTATTTTGCAGTACATTAATTATGTGCTTATTTGAAGTGTCGGCTTTCAATATAAACGTAGGCCTGTATGTAGTATAAGTGGTGCACTCCCTGGTCATCATCATCATTTCAGCTAAAAAACGGCCATTGCTGGACATAGGCCCCCCTCAAGCGTCGTCACACTGATCAGTCCTGTGTGTGTCACACCCACCGGACTCCCGCAGCCTTGTCCAGCACCCTAATTGTGTAAGTTCAAAGAGCTTGTTGCTCTACGTGAGAGTTGCTCTACGCATGGATTTTTTGCCTTGCATTAATTGCTTCATATTATGTTCAAAAATCCTTAATAGCGGTGTTATTTATTTATTATATACTTTATTGTACACCAAGATAAAAACATTACACACGGAAACCTTCAAATAACAACAAACATACAACAGGCGGCCTTATCGCGTTCTGCGATCTCATCCAGGCAACCCAGAATGGAGAGAGATAGCCTGGACACGACATGGGGTTGCACTTGGTGCAATTTTAAAATTAAATAAGTTACATACATAGGCAACACTAAATATAAAATACTAAAATAGATACATTATATACATATATATACAAGCAATGAATGTGAGTGAAGCAAAAGAAGTATGTAAGGATCGTAGCAGGTGGCGTTCTGTAGTTTCTGCCTACCCCCATGGAAAAAAGGCGTGAGTTTATGTATGTATGTATATGTATATATATATACAGGCAAGAAAACAATACAGCTCCAACAAGAATAAGATCACAGTGCGCGCGTTTTATTGTCACAGGCAATGCATTCCATAGACGAGCGGCCTGGACAGTAAAAGATTTGTCTAGGAAGATAGTGGAATGCATTGGCATTAGTTACCAAAATGAAAGGGAAGGAGTTTGCTTTATGCTGTTAAAACAGATACGCAACTGGGGTGCTAGTCGTCGCTCCACCTAGAGGTAGGTCTTCCAACGTTGCGTATTCCGGTAGGTACGCGGTCGCCACTCCAGAACTTTTCGGATCCAACGACAATCCGTTCTGCGAGCAATGTGCGCTGCCCACTGCCACTTAAGTTTGACAGTCCTTCGGGCTATGTCGGATACCTAATCTGGTATTCCCTGGTATAATGGAAAACATCACATTTTTTTATAAAGAAATTTCAGAAATGTTCATGAAAATGTACAATAAGGCTTTGAACTGTTTGCGTCGAGGAATTCTTTACTAGAGGCAAACATGATGTAAAAACTCTAGGTTTCATTCATGAAAATGGCAGCTTTGGAAAGTATTGTAAGACTTTGTTTGATCGTTTATTAAACATATTTGTAAAATCTCTGGAAAATTGTTTCACTGATAGAGAGCTACATTTTCGTCAGTTTCATAAGTAGGGTAGGGTGGGTAGGGTCTACCTCCAATCCCGAAAAAAAAATCTGTTTCTGTGAGGTAGGTTGGCCGGAAGCGAAGCCGGTGGAAAAAGCTAATATTGAAAAACAATTTTTAACTCCCTACGGCAAAAGAGGGGTGTCTGTGCCATCACAGCTCCTAAACGGATGAACCGATTTTGGTTTCGTTTTTTTTGCTTGAAAGGTGACTTTATCGAGAGTGTCCTTAGCTATGATTGATGAAAATGAGTTCAGCCGTTCTAAAGTTATGGCTGTTTTACTGTTTGCTACGGGGTATTTTCGCAAGTTATCGTGTCATTATTACGTGTTTTATAGATTGTCGATCGAAGCATTTCTACTACTAAATAAATTATGTAGCGTGAAATAAAAATGTGTCATAGGTTTTTTAAATTTTACTTGTCACAGATGTGTTCACCAGTCTGAAGTAGAATGAAAACGAAAATAAAATTACACACTCACGTTAGTAACGTGAAAAGGTCATCCTTCCAAAATAGTGAGCAGACCTATGATCAGTTTTCTTTCCCGAAACAGTGTGATCTACTTATAGAAAGTATATAAAAAGTTCTCCAACCCTACACTTCGGCGAACCGACGAAAATTCGGCGGAATCGCCCATGAACAAATTAATTACATCAGCCAATGACGCAACATTCGATATTTGAATATTTTCCGAACAACAAGCCCCGAAGACTGTAAAGGGTAAGTGGTCACTGATTACTTTCATTGAGTAATTTGGAAACTACCCACAGAATGATATACAGGATGGTTTTTAATTCATTGACAATCTTTCAAGGGGTCAAAATACTATTGAAAAAAAAAACTTTTTTTATTATCATAACTCATGGAAACAATTCGCGAAAGAAGCTTGTTCCATATTTTGTGGTTGATCCCCTGAAAGACAATTGGCAATCTTTCAGTATCATTCACCCTGCGTAATATATTTCATATTTAATATATAAAATATACTATACGGAGTATATGATAGAATATTTCATCGCATGTCATGGCTATAAACGGCCGCTTCAACAGAATAAAAATCTAGTCCTTTGAGAATTATCTTTCGAACTTGATCCAATCAATTTTGATACTTGATCTGCAAGATTACAACCAGGTTTATTAACTTACATAACTATTGGAACATTCTCTTGTCCTTATAACTTTTTATTTGAATTGCGCAACATGGCTACTGCTTCCATACATATCTATAATATTAAGTCATCATCTCAGTGGGCTTAGTGTGAGTTTTTACTCGTGCCGGTGCTCATTCGCGTTAACTAAATTAGTATAGAAACTGGATAAGCGCCGTCTGGTGACAGTAAGGAGAAATCTCTTATTTGTATGAAGCTAATATAAGAGATCTTTTACGTTATCACGATCGAGAATATTAAAAATTGGAATAAGCACACAGTAGCCACCTTTTCTAGACATATCACATGGACCATTCCTCGTTTCTTTGAAAACTTAACTAGCAATACAACGGCGATGTAAAATTAAAACTGAAAATGCAAACGTGTTTCCAAGTTAAGCTTTGGCACAAATTGTAACTGCTCAAGCAGGCAGGATCGTAAGCGCGATTTTATGTATTTATGTAAAAAGATGTGTCTAAAGTGTCTGGGAGTCAGGGATAGCATGGAATATAATAACTGAATGCCACTCCAGTTTTACCCGTTGGCTTAGTAAAGGATCTTCTCACGCTAAGTGCGACGAAATGTAGCCTAGAGATTAAAAAAAAATATTGATATTTTTAACCGACTTCAAAAAAAGGAGGAGGTTCTCAATTCGTCGGGTTTGTTTTTATTTTTTTTATGTTCCCCGATTACTCAAAGATGCCTGGAACGATTTGGAAAATTCTTCTTTTGTTTGAAAGGGTATACTTCCCAGGTGATCACATAGTCCCATTTGTGGTACCTACCAAAACTAAAAAGAGAAAAAAACTACAAAAAAATAATAAACCGACTTCGGAAAAGAAAGTTATTTTTCTGTTTGTAGTGTACCTATTTGCTTTGGAAGTCGGTTTTTTTTAACTTCATGCTTTTAAAATTAACAGGCAAGTGCCGCTATTCATTGAAGATATTTGAGCATCTATAAAGCTCTTAGGCAAATGTCACCATTATTTATAATGGTCTTTGTGGTGGAAAAGTCCTAGAATTGCTGGAAGGTGTAGCGTAGAAAGGCCTCCCACAAGGTGGACTGATAACTGAGACAGCCGAAGGAGACCATAGACCATTCGAGAAGCACAGCGTAGAGAGTAGAAGACGATGAAATGCTATCTACATATTTGTGACCGAAAAGTCAGATTTGGATAAGTTAAAAGGTTTTATATTCAACAGCGGGACCCTAAAAAATTATCGTCTGATCAAACCAAACGTATATATAGCGTCTTGCCTCTTTACCCGTAAGTGGTATTTTGCTTATACTTTCAAAGTATAAGCAAAATAAGCCTTTGTGTCAAAGTGCGTAACAATGTCAAAAGTTTTTGCTCACAACATCAGCGTTGCGTATGACAGTTCGTAAATAAGATATGGTCTCGCTGGGAAAAGTCCGCGATTTTCCAGAGATTTTTCTTTACTTTCAAATTACTTTAATAGATATCGCTGACGATAAAAGATGAGAGCACATTCTGTTATATTTTTGTAAGGTATATTTTTGGTATTTTTTTCAAGGCTCTTTCAATTGTTAGGACTTGAAAACTGTGTTTTCATCTCTCCTGTAAAACATATACCACAGTGATCAACACTCACAGCCACACTATCAACCTATAAGAATTACTGGAACCATCGTCACATTTGACAAAGAACTTGTTATGACTGAAGGCACCTGGGGGGTGACCATAAGCTCTTAGAGTAAGGTTATTTTGAGATCGCGTAAGTGACAGATGTATACAAGTCATATACATCTGTCCCTTAAATACACTGAAAATAACCTTACTCTAAGAGCTTATGTTCACCCCCCAGTACGCCAATTTAATGATTGACTTAGTATTATCAGAGGGGCTCGTAGCTAAATACTAAAAGTCGCAAGGGTTCCAGCAACACTTGACAGGGTTGGTCAGTCATTTGTACATCTATATTCTATACTGTTACTATAATAATCTTCAATATATAAAAAAAGGAAAGTATGTATGTATGTTCCATAAACACTCCGAAACGGCTGGACAGATTTCAAAAATTCTATCACCGTTTGGAAGCTTCACTAACCCTGGGTGACATAGACTACTTTTTGTCCCTGTATTCCAACGGGAACGGGAACTACGCGGGTGAAACCGCGGGGCGTTTACTAGTATAATAATATTATAAAGAGAAAAGTTTTTTTGTTTGTACCGAATAGGAGCAGAAACTACTGGACCGATTTAAAAAAATCTTTTACCTATGGAAATCAAGCTACATTATTCCGGAGTAACATAGGCTATAATTTATTTAAAAAAATAAATAGATTCTTATGAAAATTGCTATAAATTAACTCAAAATTTTGGCTATAAAATTCATTATTTGGCGTGCGCTGAGAAAACCATTGAGTAAGTAGGTAGGGTGGGTAGGTGGTACTTCGGTAGGTAGCCAGTTGACGGGAGCGAAGCTGCGGGGGTTAGCTAGTCTTTGATAGTAATCGTTACAAATGTCAGAACTTTAGAAGCCCGAAGGTCTGATATACAGTCTTCTCAATAGGCAGGCACAGTATGTATTACCCAGTGAGCTGGGGAGGGAGGGTCAGGTAGCGACTCGCTCCACGTAAAGTGCTGGTTGCCAGCTGGATCCTGTTAAGACTGGAATCCGACGAAAATTACTACTAATTTTCTGATGGAGACGGTTAGTAATTCAGGTGGGACTATATACTGCTACAGATGAATCGTATAGTTTAATCAAAGTGTGGTTAAAACCGCTGTAATTCTTTGACCAGCTGTTACGGAGATGTACAAGCAAGGAAGCCCCCAATCAGTGCATCAAACCTCGACCCGTGCTATCGCTGGTGAGATCTGGTTTAGTCCTTGACATGCCTTGACCAGTTGTTACGAAGATGTACAACAAGGAAGCCCCCAATCAGAGCATCGCACCATGACCCGTGCTATCGCTGGTAAGATTTCGTTTAGTCCTTGACACGAGTAGCGTGCAGGCCGATTGTGTTGTGTGTAATCTGATCGATTTGTGCCGTCTTGTGATGGTGTACTACGGCAATTGTTTGATGGACATTATAATAGTGTTAAAAATATTTGATTGGTAGGTATAAGGGTTGTAGGGAGAAATTGAATAGCGTTTCACCGATGGTAAATAAACAAACAGAACATCATCATTAACAAGAAAAATATTAACCATGTAGTTATTTTCATTATGATATTAAAAAAGGCACAAATACAAAAGTAGGACAAAAATGTCCTAGTATTTTCTTCTGTCAAATTCTCGTTTATTTACTTCAACACAGACAACATTCTCAGAAGCTGTATCGTGATATGATCTGATATACCTACTAGGAATTGAGGGAACTACTGAGAAGGTGACTTTCTGCTGTAAGCATTTTCTTCGTAGAATTTCAACAGTTAGAAACAAAGAAAAATAAAAATTTCTATCTCGGGGATAAAGAGGATTGTATTTTATGTAAGTCGTATTATTACTTGAAGATGGATGACTTGATAACAAAATGAAACAATATTGCTTTATTCATAATGTAATGAAAAACACTTGTTTGAAAACCAAAATCGTAAAAGTAAGTTAACATCGTAACCGTTACATGTTATGAATTCATCGAAAATTCGAGACAAAACTCAGTTTCAAATTGAGAACAATAGAATCAACCGTTGCTTCCACACGCAAGAGGATTACCATAATACAAAATAACACTGGCCACTATTATATTTTTTACACGTTCGCTTTTCAAATACCCAATTTTAAGACCGTTGGAGGCTCAAAAGAGGTTTAGATTACACTTCATTTTCCCACAGTACAGTTTCGGAATTTAAAGTTCTCGCTTAAAACCGCGAAACGGCCAGTAAATGTATCTATGAGTAAAAACTGGGGCATTTCGAGTGCAGAACTACCTACAATCCGCATTTATATCATATCGGTCACCAGTTGTATGTTATTATGAACACTTGACCCCATTCTATGGCAAATTTTCATTCAGAGTTTATTTTTAGAGGTTAATTTGCATCGCGATAATAAATGCTAGTAACAGCTAACGGCATTTTTTACGAGGTTTTGTAGTTCTATTTTTGTAAAATCATCATTTTATACACGGATCATTTTGCTGTGTATAATATACTGTGTGCTGAGTAAATTAATCATAGTTTGAGTTTTCCTACTGTTTTTCCTGATGTGTTTTCCGCTCAGATCGGTTGCCCGCCCTCGAATTTAAAAGGGCAATCATTAATGGTCTTTGGGCACTTCGAATTTGGTCCAGGTCCTTAGGGACAACAACATTGAGAGCTTCCAGTTAATACCCATCATTATGGTACCTAGAGACAGATTAGTCAGTAGCGTGGTCGTTACTGTGAAGGTTGCTTGCTAAGGGAACTTTACAGCATACAGGCTGGCATGAAAAAAGTTCTGGGTGGCTTTCAAGACTCATTTGAATTTAGAAGATTAGACACACAACCGACGTCTGTCAAGCGTTTTTTGTTTAATTCAAAAGAAGTTATACCTATAGAATTAGCTGCGAAATATACGAATACGCATTTTCTGTCACTGACATTTATAGAACTCCGGTTAACTCAAGTACGTCATTTTCCTACAGTACCAAGTTTAACCTTTACTAATCACGTTTAAGTTACGTAACAAAACCAGTTTGCGTGAAGTATTATTTACAAATAACGAGCAGTGTTGATTGAGAAATCAATTAAGGAAATTAAAACAGAACTGTTAGCTTATGAGCAATTAATAAAGCGGATTGTTATTGGACGGAATTTTGAGTGAGAAACGAGCTGCTGCTGTTTTGAATTTTAAAGATATTTTGGTTCGATACGGGAGTGTAGGTTAGCTGACAGTGAACTGCAATTAATGCGATAGACTCTGCTAATTGATTAGATATTGCTAACAATCGGATGAGCTCCCACAGACAGGCGCCACGCGTCATTGTGGCACGCTGCGGCAGGTGCGTTTTATAGAAATTGATCCAAAAATAGAAGAATTTCTATGGAAACGCATTGTCGCGTGACGCCTGTCTGTGTGTGTGATTGACCAAGATCAAGAAAAGTATCTGTGGGTATGAGATAATTAAAGTGAAGAAGAAATGAATTGCAAACAAAGCGCCATTATCTTTAGATTCACATTTTGATTCGACTTTAACCTGACAAGATTTAAATCAAAAGAACATTTTTATAACCTGCACAATTTATCAAAACTTTCTAAACAGATACGTACGCCCAAAAAGTGAAACTCACAAACTCACCTTGAAATAACACTGATTGATATTGCCCGAAGAAAGTATATGTTTTTATTTAATATTATTTAATTAATGTTATGCATGCTCTAAGGTCTTCCAAAATTTTTAATTAAAGTTAAATATTCACTTTTTGAAATTGTAAGAATGCAAGATAGATTTTTACAGGTGCGACGACTGCTAAGAAGGATAATGCCCACAGACACACACACAACATCGACAACTCGCGACATGACACAACTAGATGACGCGATTGTATGTACTTCGGGTGCCAAAAACGCAGTAAAGTTACGATCAATGATCGTAATCTGAGCTTTTCATTTAGCAAATGGCACCGGAAATCCACCGAAATATAGAAAAATGCCTTTTTATGCCATATTGAGCTGTAAAGAATGTATAGAAAAGTTGCCCGAGGCATTGGAAATGTTTTCTTTCATTGCTAACTAAATTTGTTTTTAAATTGTTTGTGAAAAAGTGGCACGCTTGGTTTTCATACAGATGGAGGGACTTGCGTTATCTATTTAGATTTATGTCTGTGGTAATGCCTATCTATAATGACAACAGCACAACACACACTACAGACAATGGTCCTTTGCATCTGAAATTATGTAAGCACTAAACGGAAGTGCAAAGGTAGCTTTGAGTTATAACTTTTTCTTAAGTTATTTGTTCAGAAACTAGACGTGTCCAGCTTTATTATACATATGACACCAATTATGTCTGAAAAACTGACAACAAACTAGGGCATAAATCACATCGGACCAGTCTCAAAGCCTAATGACATGTGTCGTTTTTAACCACCGCGCAGAAATCGATGAGTGACGTCACAAGATCGTACCACCGATAACATGTTCCATAGGTACACCATTAGTGTCTGATATACGCGATGTACAGATAAAATGTGGGTGGCATAGAACACAGAACAACGCGCCAGCAGTGACCAGAAGCTGATTCGAGTGTCGGTCTATCAGCAATGGTGATTGTCGAAGTGCTTAAATGTGAGTCATATCGATAGCGCTTGTCAATCCCATACATTTTAAAAATCGCTATCACAACTCTTTGGTTGATCGCATGTCTCTTGTTTCTAGACAAGAGACATGCGCCTTAGAGACGCCATGTGTGGGAGTGACCAGAAGCTGAGTGTCGGTCAATCAGCAATGGTGATTGTCGAAATGCTAAAATATACCTAAGTCATTTTGATAGCGCTTGACAATCCCATACATTAAAAAATCGCTACCGTAACGCTTTGGTTGATCGCATGTCTCTTGTCTAGAGCCTTAGAGACGCCATGTGTGGGAGCGACCAGAAGCTGAGTGTCGGTTTTATCAGCAATGGTGATTGTCGAAATGCCAAAATGTCAGAAATTTCGATAGCGCTTGTCAATCCCATACATTTTACAAATCGCTATCGCGACGCCTTTGTTGATCGATTGTGTCTTGTCTAGAGCCTTAGAGACGCCATGTGTGGGCGTCCAAGCAAAAAGGGTCCAGCAGCCTAATTGTGTAAGTGAATTCGGCAAGGGAAAGAGTATGCACAATCGACCAATCACAAAGACGGAAATCCACAACGCGTCTTTCATCTCGCATGTGGCTCTCGCCATAAGGCTGCAGTTCACTTTTCTAAAGTTGCCCTCATACAAACGCAAGAACAGTTTTAAATTCAAAGGACAGATAAAACAAAAGTGCCAGTTTTTGAATATTTTTTAAATCCTTATTATCAATTGTCGATTCTAGATACCGAATCCAGTCTTAACTCAGTAACTACCCCACTACAGGACCCTAATTATTTTTTTTTATTTACTTAAAGAATCAGTTCTCATTTCAGTAGACACCTTCTATGAACATCTAGTCCACGTATAGTTTCTTTAGTCTTCCATAAAGTTCTGATCCTATTATGATTTTTTCCACAGATGGAAAGGTACACTATCACCGAATGCACGCTAGGCACAGGATTTATTTTCTATCCCGAGAAAATTCACCTTTCCTGCGGGATAGATCACGGGAGCCAAAACCCTAAAATATACTTGCTAATAATATTCATCATTTCAGCCGAAAGTCGCCCACTGTTGGACATAGGCGGCCCCCAAGCGTCGCCACACTGATCGGTCCTGTGCGTTTCATACCCACCGGACCCCTGCAGACTTGATTAGGTCGTAATAATATTCGTGGCCGCACAATTGCGCTGAGCACTAGTTTCGACTGATGTGCAGTCAGAATCGTCACGGGCCGTCAATTTCTATGAGCAGACGGCGACACTTACTGACACGCTAGATTTTCTGAAAAGTTTTGACAATGCCGTCTTTGGCAGTGGCCGCAGACACGCCTGTAGCTCTGTGGCATAACGGAATGTTTATTTTTCATACAAGGTGAGTTAAAGTATCGTGTTTTGGGCTCTTTATCAGTCAACTTTAGCACTGTTTCGACTGTCTCAGCCACAGTCAGGATTTTTATGCGCTGTCAATTTCTATGATTAAACGGTGACACTTACTGTCACGCTTGGTTTGTTTGGAAAGTTATGACAGTACCATCTCTAGCAGTAGCCACCGAGGCATCTCGTTTGTTGTTGCATATTTACTTTTTATCGGTCAGGTTTCGACACTCTTTCGACTGTTATAGCCAGAGGTAAAATTGTCACACGCCGTTAAATAATATGAGTAAACGGTGAGCTCACTGAGACGCTTCGCGTGTATGGAAAATTGTGAAAATGCCTTCTCTTACAGTGGCTGAATTCTTGTTAAAATATATTTAACTTTATAGTTTTGGAATCATCGATACGACGAAGAACAATAGTGACCATAGACAGCTTATACATATAGATGATTAAATTGTGCCATAGAGGCATCTTGTTGCTCTGTGGTTTAAGGGAATGTTTATTTTTTAAACAACTCGACTTAAAGTACCGTGTTTTGGACTCTTTATCGGTCAGGTTTCGCACTCTGTTGGTGGGCCGAACGTGATATTTTTGTAAATTTATTCGTAAGGCTAAACTGTGGTGGTTCAAATGGTGTTTGTTGAACTTCGCGTTCATTGCCCTTTTGTCGGGTTCCGTAAGTAGCAGTTAGCTTAGGAGTTATATGCGGCTAGGCATCGGGCGTAGGTACCGTAAACGTTAGCTTCTATAAAGGTGGGAAAAAGAAATCAGTCCAATAACACCAGTGTTGGAAAAAAATAATCGATCCCTAAAGGATGGCCCCTAGGTGATGCGATTGGCTTTGCAATAAACATTTGAATTTGATTTGAAATTTGATTTGCAATTCGTTACATTAATCTAAAATTTATCATATTAATTTTGCTATAATATTCGATCCAGATACGAAGTAATGTATCTAAATATGTGGATGTCTCTAACTATTGTCAATCTTATTTTTTCTTGCCTTCTTTTAACTAGACTTTTTACAATGGTTTTCAATCATCTTTATAGACCTTTGCTAAGAATAGTTACAGCACTGATAACAACATTTGTGCCACATGTTAAATTTAGTCTTGTTATACTTCTTTTTTTTACCTTTGTATAGATTATTTTACCGATTGTTTTGTGAATGTGTGAACATTGTAGGCCTTCTAGATGCTAGTTAACATTTGTTAACTTTTTGAATAACTTTTTTTTTTTTTTCTTACGACTTATTGTCGGGCCTACGTTTTTCCCCCATATTTAAGTACTAATGCTGTAACATGGAAATATTGTAAGACCAAACCATTTTTAAAAGAGTAACCATGGAGTTTCTTGCCGGTTCTTCTCCATAGGAAACGACCAACCCGAACCGTGCACCTTCACGTTTTATAAGTGCCCATGTAGGCCTAAGTGAAATAAAAAAAAAAAAATTGATTTTGTGGTTACGATTTTTATCAAAAACAAAGTTTATTCAAATGTGATCAGAATAAGTTTACAAAGATGAGTAAGTTTAAGAAATGGAAAAACATGTTGATTGCATTATTTTTTTTGTCACAAAAACGGAAATTCGATCAAATATTTTAACAATGAAACACACTTGGCTTTCTTCCTAAACGTTTTAAAGTAATTCTGAATTAGTCAACACTTACATATTTGTATGACTCAGATATTTAAGATGTGTTTGTCACTTTTTTGTCACGTTTGTTGTATGGGAGCCCCACTTAAATATTTATTAACCGACTTCCCAAAAAGGAGGAGGTTCTATGTTCGACTTCATGTTTGTTTTTTTTTTTGTTTATGTTCACCGATAACTCCATCCACCGATTTTGAAAATTCTTTTTTTGTTTGAAAAAGTATGTTCCGAAATTGGTCCCATTTTAATTTGGTGAAGATCTGATGAAGAACTTCGGAGATATACAACAGAACTCTTCAATAAATAACGGCAAATCTCTCGGGATTGCTGCAATCGCATGTCTGTTTGTTGTTTATAACATTTCATAACATAACATCACGCCAGTTCGCTCTTAAGGGGTAAGCAGATCTCTCATTTCAACGGTTATGTTCAAGTTTCATGAAATCTATTCTGGCGAAATTGTTCCCTTACTAACTTGCCTATTAGGTACGTACAACTAAAAAGTGAAAAATAAAAAAAACTTTTTGCAAAAAAATACTACCGACTTCCAAATACAAAACTACAAAGTGAAAAATAACTTAATTTTTTGAAGTCGGTGTCCATAACGCAAAAAAATGGTACCTACGAAAGGCACCGACTTCAAAAAATTAAGTTATTTTTCACTTTGTAGTTTTGTATTTGGAAGTCGGTAGTATTTTTTTGCAAAAAGTTTTTTTATTTAATTCTGTGTTTAGTTATTTGTTGTTATAGCGGCAACAGAAATACATCAGCTGTGAAAATTTCATCAGTCTGGCTATCACGGTTCATGAGATACAGCCTGGTGACAGACAGACAGACGGACCGCGGAAACTTAGTTATAGAGTCCCGTGTTTACCCTTTGGGTACGGAAACCAAAAAAGTAAAGCGCCTGCCTGGGTTCGAGGCCACAACCTACAACTTGTAAGTCGCGAACGATACCGCTGGGCCACCACTGCTCACTGTTTGTTAATCAATTACGCCTATTCGGATGAAATTTGCCATACAGGTAGAACATGAACTGGATAGTATTATGTTCCCATAAGATAATTTTGGACATGTACGTGGTTACAGTTCTATGCTATTAACAGGAACTGCGGTTGCTGATATCCGAATGAATTTCATATGTAAAAAGTTACAATTCGAGATTTGGCTCTCGCCTAATTCCACCTCCAATATTAAAACTGATAAAGAAAGATATATACTGTGTCACTATGTTTTTCCTTTTTGATGACACATTATCTTTAGAAGCACTAGCACCCTCAAAAGATGCTCAAAATTGCGCTCTCAACGGAGGCCTAGTGTACAATTTGACTACTATAAATGAAAAAAGTAAAACATAGGGGCACATTTAATCATTCTGCCTAGCCTTTTCCCTTTTCATTATATATCTTAATTTTTCAGTTTATGGAAAATCTTGTTAATTAGTCTAAGATTGGAGTAGGAAATAGGCGAGAGCCAAACCTTGAATTATGTATGACTTTTTACTTAGGAAATTCAGTCGGATGTCCGCGACCGCATTTCCTCTTAAAGCAATTTGGAATAAACAACGTAAAACTTAGTCATAATATCTTACTTCCATACAAAATCAATCAATCACTCATTTATTCAAGAATTAAAATTGTTCCTATGAAATTCGTTTATCAGATGTAATAGAACAAACATTAAAACTAGAAGCATGAATGAATACCACCTTCCTCCACCCAAGAGTGAAAAACTTCACATAAGTGTATTACGTGTTCTTCTTGAGAAACTTTCATATAAAAACACCTGGTTGTTGCCGCTCGTGGAAATTGCCCTTAATTTCTTTAATGGTCGTTCCGTGTGCACTTAGCCTATAATTTTCCTTTCATCAAGTTTTTCCTCGGGTTGGCGATTTCTTATTTCAATTTACTTTGTGAATCAATACTTTGATGCCAAGGCCCCACAAGCTGGAGCGATGACCTGAGGCTCTAGCTGTGTAGCTAATGTGCTTGTGTAAGCACAAATGACAATCTGTCAACGACAGTAATTGACATAAAGTCAAAAATTGACAAGCTCTTAACAAAATCTCACGTGTATGAATCCCTTACATTTTTTATTGACACTCGCTTTTGCTATGCTATTCGCTGATAGAATAAAAGGCTTATATTTGCACGAGAAACTTATCCCAGAGACATTTAGTTACTAAGACGAGGTAAAATTGACAGCCTGTCACAAAATATTGTCAATTCAACCTACACACTAGGTTGAATTGACAATATTTTGTGACAGGCTGTCAATTTTACCTCGTCTTAGCAACTAAATGTCTCTGGGTAATTTGTTTAAGCAACCAACTCTGAGTTAAGTTTTTCGTGCGAGTGGGCCTTACATTTACTTTGTAAAGCCAAAAATGAGGCCTACGGGTGGGAATCAGCTGGATGTAATATATACAGGTACGATAGATATGTCGAAATTTGGGAGAGGTCTAGGTCCAGCAGTGGACATCATTTGGCTTCGATCACTAGTTAGTAATTTCGATTACTTCTTCTTTCGGCTAAAAAGATGATGATGACTTTGGTTGTAATATTATTGCTTTGGACCTTTGGCCTTTAACTTATCCGACAAACTAGATTATAACATCTTCAGCTGATATTGTAATAACTAAGAAACTTTAAGGGTGTGGTTTCGAATAACTTTAATTAATTAAAAGTTTCTCTAAGGTTTATTTATTAGAAAACTGAAATTGAAGCATCGGCATTTTGTTGTTTAATAGAATTTAGAAGCGAAGAAGAGCAACCATTTAAGAAAAATAGAGTAATCCTGTTTTAGTGTTTATTTTATTCTTATAATATTATTTTTGTTTTATGAAAATGCAAAGGTTGCTTTTAAAGATCGACGTCTAATCGAAAGACGACAAGAAATCTGTTTCCTAAATATTAAATGTGGTTTCCCAAAAAAATATAGGTACGCTACACCTAAATGTTTATCGATTGTAAACTTTTGGGTATTTAATTCTCATTAGAAATCTCCAAGGTAACAACCGAAAGTTAAAAACGAACCAAAAGATTTAATTGGAAATTGATCCCGAAAATTTTAGAACAATTTTCAAACAAACTCTGCCGCTTCAAATTTAACCGAAACGAAACAATCTGAAACTTGAATAGACATACAAAACCGCAAAATATAAACTTATTTTAAATTTAAAATAAATAAATATTTAATCAACCAACCTCTTTGTGCGGCGGTGAGGCTAACAATCCGTCAGGGGGAACACAGAACTACGAAGAAAAATGCACTAAATTTTTGGATGAGCTATAGTACGTGGGCAATCGCGGGCACTCGCGACCAGGTTACGTTCTCAACTGAGTATGCTCAGTGCAATGTGCAGAGGTCCTGCACTCCGGCTCCGTTACTCCACCAGACTGGCGACCAGACACATAAATTCAACAACCTTCGCGGTACCATCGCCCGTGGAAATTATGTTAATGTCTGTCTCATTGCGCTAATGTAAGAAAAACACTTTTATTTTTTCGTTTTGTTATGCATGTTTTTAGGCTTCCGTACCCAAAGGGTAAAAACGGGATCCTATTACTAAGACTCCGCGGTCCGTCTGTCTGTCTGTCACCAGGCTGTATCTCATGAACCGTGATAGCTAGACAGTTGAAATTTTCACAGATGATGTATTCCTGTTGCCGCTATAACAACAAATACTAAAACTGAATAAAATTAATATTTAAGTGGGGCTCCCATACCACAAACGTGATTTTTTGGCCGTTTTTTGCGATAATGGTACGGAACCCTTCGTGCGCGAGTCCGACTCGCACTTGGCCGGTTTTTTATTTAATTTTGGTAGAGTTGTTTATTTTTTCATTTTGTGAAGTTACGACTTCCGTGCCGTTTGTAGATGTATGAATAATAAAAAAGCTTTTTTATGTTTTACTTTTCAGTTCCTTATTATGTCGTTGTCGTCAGTAAAAATTTATTTGTTAAAAAGGTATTTTTCCGGATTTCAGTTTACTTTCACAACACAACAGAATCGGTTCACAATTGAAAATTCAGTTGGCAATGAATCCTTATTTTCTTCCTTTAGAACTAACTTTAAGGTATACTCTTTCCAACAAAAAAAGATTTTTTTGTAATCGGACCACTCTATAAATTTACTGTGGCCATACAGACAAATATACATGATGTCAAATTGATAACCTCCTCCTTTATTTTTGTCGGTTAATAAGAATGCAATGGTCGCGTTTTCGTTCAAAAACTTGAATAGCAATTAATTAAAATGTAAAAATAAAATTTACCTTTCATGATTAGCATAAATTTACCTCAGCTATTGAATATTTGACTCTCACCATTTATTAATTCGTCTACAGTAAATTAACAGTTTTAACTTAAATACTCTGACATTTTAAGGTATTCTGTATCTACGTAGCTCGTGTCGTATGAACTATTATCAAAATGTAATTATTGACGACGTTAGTTAAAAGGGCTTGTAATTAAAATAAAAGCTTTATAATTAAGTTTACGAACAATTTCATGTTACTTGTTGTTCTTTCACGTAGAATAGAAAGCTTTACGCATCCTTTTATGTTACTAAAAGTCAAACTAATTAAAATGTATTAAGCGCGATGAAAGAAATAGTAGTTTTGTTTTATTTTTTGAAGATTGATAGTCCGTGTAAAAAAATATAAGAAAAATATAGTAAACAACAAAATATCCTTCGGTTGTATTTATTTTTCATCCTTGTCTGTTCGATTTTATTTTTGTATAATATGTTATGTCCCTACCTACTTAGCTTTAGTATGAATAGTTAGTAGTATATTTATAGTAGTTATGTATTTAGTTATCAAAACTAATAAAGAAAGAGTACATGTCAAATTGAGAAACTACTCCTTCCTTTTTCGTCCGTCAAAAAAATGCCGCATCCACAACTGAATTCAGTTCCTTCCCACTTCGTGTCCGCTGCACTGTGCAGACGGGTTGCACTGTATTCGATCGGTGCAAGACAAAGCGATGTCAACGTCCCGGCGAACAGAACGGCGCGAGCGATGACCGCGCGGCGGAAATGATCCAGGTAGCATACCACACGCCGGCTAAAAGTTTCATAATGGACCTAAAGTTAGGAGAGTAGTACCTACTAATGTTTTAAGCCTGGTGTAGACGGGTAGAGTTAACAATGCTGTCTACATAGCAATGTAGACAGCATTGCTAGAGTATTTATTTATTTATTTATACTTCATGCACAAAGGTACAAAGGCGGACTTAATGCCTTAGGCATTCTCTACCAGTCAACCAAGGGTGGTGAAGAGACAACATGGCGGTGCATAGTTTAATAATAAAAAACTAGTAATTATTATGCTAAAATAGGTGAAATACACGTACATATATATTGAATATAATATATATCTATATAAATATACATATTATATATATTTATGGAGTAACAGATAAGAAGAAGGTGAGATGACCCTGCTTATTTGTGTTGAAAATAAATCCGCAGTATTTAGTAGAACAATTATTTCTCTACCGTGATATACCGTTAAATCTACTCATATCTTTCAAGTTTTTAGTCTCTCTACTCTCCCAATATTGATTGGGAGAGTAGAGTACGAAAACTTGAAACTTGATCTTAGCCCCCTGGGCAAGCTAATCTACCACTTGCCCTTCCCCACTATGGCACCCACTCTACTCTACCACACACTTGACCGCCTACACTAGTTATTATATACTAATAAAATATAAATTTACGTGTAGAGAAGTTACTCTACTGAAACTGGTAGAGTACTTGGAATTGGTAGAGTATTACGCTAGTTCTAGCGTTAACTCTACCCGTGTACACCAGACTTTAGGGCTAGAAGTGGTGGATCTTGTCGTATCGAGGACGGTACAGGTTACATACCAACCACACGTCGCGCGCCGGTTAAAAGTTTCAGATTGTAAGTAAAGGATCGAAAGTACTCTAAAATTTGAGGGATAGAAGTGGTGGATCTTTTCGTAGCGATGACGGTTCAGGCGGTGAGACGGTGTATACCACTGGAAGGCAAAAAGTTTCAAATTGTAAGTACCTAAAGTACCGAAAGTTATGCTAGTACTGTGATGATGAAATGTTTTAGGGCTAGAAACCGTGGTTTTTTTTGTAGCGATAACGGTACAGGTAGTCTGTCCATATTGCCGAATCGGATTAAAACAATGGTAATTTCTATTGTGTCTGCTAATTGACACTTGAAAAAATACCACAAAACGGCAAAAGATGCCGCATATATCTTAAGCTCCTATTAGGTCAGTTAGGTACACACAGGCGAATAGTGCTTTTACTCCAAAGATCAGTCTTAGTTGGGATTAGAAGTTACAGACCTTTATGTGACAGACATGATATAATAGGAAACATAGCAAATCGGCAGTCAACAATAGATCAGAATCAAAAACCAGGATACAGAACAAACAAAAAAATCATCCTTTTAGTTCCAAAGGGAACAAATTTTAGAAACGTAACAGGAAGCAATGGCAATCATTGCATGTTAAAAGTACAAGCATCGACTACTTTGTAGTTCCAATTTTGCTTAATATATGTATGCGTATACAATAATAACCCATAAATATGGCAGCGACGGCCGACGGGGTTGCTTTGCAACCATTCAATGAGATAATAAATTACGTTGGTTTGGTGTCAGGCACTTCAATAAGGTATCAGTGATGAGGTAGTACTTTTTTTGCGTTACTAGCGGGTAGTTCCCAATGGTCGAGGGAAGTGATTATAGCAGGTAACAAAGCACAAACTGACCACAAAAAGTTTAAGAACATGTCAAAAGGACCACAAGCCATATGGTATCTCAGCAATCCTATTATGTGAATCGGCAATAGTTGTGTAGTACGACAGAAGACGTGACTTCGCATTATTTAAAATGGCAAACATTTCAGCCATCTCCTTTTTGAATAATATAATTGTTTCATAGTAACGTATGACAACAAAGGACGTTGACCTCTCGTGTGGATTTTAGATAGCACAAACCAAATTCATATTTAGAACTATGAAACAATTCAAACAAACTGTCAACGTTTCGAATTTGGAATCCCAATAACTTTTTAATAAAAAAAATTAAACCGACTTCTAAAGCAAAACACTAGAAAGCGAAAAATAACTTTGTTTTCCGAAGTCGGTGTCTTGTTGGACCCATTGTTTTTCGTTTTCCGACACCGGCTTCGTAAATCTGTCTAAACGGGGTGAGTTTTCAAGTTGGCGTGGATAGCCAAATCCGAAACTATGATGAATACCGAAAAACACTCAAAGGTCAAGAGGCCGATTTTGATAAAAACTAAAACTGCACGTCAAAACTTAAGAAAAGGGCAATTTTTTTACTAAATATATTTTTTTCTAGGTTAGGTTATCTCTCTATTAAACCTTAAGTAAAGAAAAAAAAAATTTTTTTTTTGGATAACCTTTTACGACAACTGAATCATTGTACTACAATCAGCATAACACTAACTTTGATTCCTGTTTGAATATTCCCCAAAGACTTTTTATATCATCAAATGCATGATAAAACCACGCGTATTTCTTACAAAACAAGTATTTTGTTAAAATTGAGGTCTTTCCTCAAGTTTGCTGTATGGGATTACTTTGTCTTTATTAGCAACACTACCGGATGGTGTAATAATATTTTTCACATAGACGGTTCGATTCCTGGCTAGGAATATTGCTTTTTAAAAAATCCAATGATGCAGTTTTAGTTTTCATCAAAATCAGCCTCATGGGTCCTTTGAATGTTTTTCGCTATTCGTCATAGTTACGGATTTGGCCATCCACGCCCAATTGAAAAACTCACCTGTATATGACGGAGTTATGACCGAACATACATAAAAATATAATAAGATAAAAACATCAGAATTGAGAATCTCCTCTTTTTTGGAAAGTCGGTTAAATTATATATGGAGGTCGTTATTGAGATAACTGCAAAGAAATATATAGGTGGGAATGGAAGAAGATATGCAGCCTCTACCCCCATAAGACGGGCATGATGCTTTAGGGTAAAAAATAGTACATTATGTTACAAGTGTGTAATAGTGGTGATTACCGCTGTAACCGCTAACGTGTGTATTGATGATTACCGTAATGGTGCCTACCATTACGGTAATCATCAATACACACGTTTATCATACGACGTTTTTCAATACACTTGTGAAGAAAATAATACAAAAAAATATTTTTTTGCAGTGAAAACAAGTTGTGAAATTTGCAATGGCGGGAATAATTAATCAGTTTTCCTATGCGCGCGCATCTAACAACAACATCATCAGTTTTTCTAAGCGATCGGCCATTGACTAAAATAATGAGGTTTCTTTTTTTTGGCTTTTCGCGGATAGCGTTTTAGCCACGTACAAAATGGGGAATTTCAAGTTTTCTTTATTACAGGGAAAAACAAAAGTTTTATTTGCGTGAAAGTTTTATTTATTAAACACGTACAATTTGAAATTATCTATTTAAAAATGAAGTTGCATGAAATGAGCAAGCAATAGGTAGATACATTAATTTATTTGTACTATTGAGCACGATCTTTTTTAAGAACACAGCAACTCAACTTATAAATTTAAAAAAACTATAACTCACTTGTGAATAATAGCAACGAAAAATTCACAGTTTGATTACAGGTGTCATTATGAGCCTAATTTCGGTGAAATTAGAGCCACTTTATGAGCAAGTGTGTTGAAAACGTATCTTTTTTACTTATTTTTTAGGTGGGAATGGAAGAAGATATGCAGCGCCTACCCCATAACACGGCAATGATGCTTTAGGGTAAAAAACACGTTTTTTTTTTAAACTTGTTGTTGGTGTTAGTAGTTAACCGCACGTTTGAATGAATAAAAAAAAATAGTTTTCACAACATCCAAAGTAAGGCCTTTTATTGGTCCTTGCACACATAACCTACAACCCAAGCCCTGAATATTTTCACGTGCTATTGACAGATGTCAGTTTTCATTTTTATGAGCCAATTTTGTGTGCGCAAATATATTTGCCGGAGCGACCCATCACCGAATCTATACTAATATTATAAAGCTGAAGAGTTTGTTTGTTTGTTTGTTTGTTTGAACGCGCTAATCTCAGGATCTACTGGTCCGATTTTAAAAATTATTTCACTATTCGATAGCCCGATTATTGAGGAAGGTTATAGGCTATAAAACATCACGCTATGACCAATAGGAGCGGAGCATAAATGAAAAATGTTGCAAAAACGGGCAAAATTATTCCTTTTTGCGAACTTCCGTTGCGTGCGCTGCGTAAACGGGGGTGGTAGGTAGCCCGATGACGGGAGCGAAGCCGCGTGAGACAGCTAGTTTCTAATAAATTTCTCTCACTTTGAAATAAAATTACTTACTACAATACAACCAAGAATGAAGCTGAAAGGAAAAATACTTATTGTATTTGACAACTTTCTTACTTCGCTAAGCCCTTTCGGTACGAGTAGAATTTCTAGCCGTGTAGATAAGTGTATTTTGTATTTATTTTCTACAATACTACAATACGTTTACAACTTAACTCAAGTTGGTAAGTAGCACCATTTTTAATTTTGTACCTAAAAACTTTTGTAACATTCATACCTTTTCATTCCGAGACACGACCAGGACATACCTGCAACAGAAAAAATGGCCTTTTTAATTATATTATGCACATCGAGAAGCAATGTTGCGCGCACTTTTTAAGATAGCGATAAAATATAGAACTTTATTCACTACGCAAAAAGGTATACATTTCAGTGAGAAAATTCGAATACACAATGCGGAATTTAACATTCGAATTTGTCACCCCTATCCTTCAACGTGAAGTCTTTAAAACAAATAGACGTCCACATAAAATCTATAACGCCAGGGGGAAGCCCAATAACTACAGTAGTTAATGGATCACCCATTTATTTATAATCCAGTACCACAGAGTCAACAACCTCAAAGGAAAGCCTCACGATTCCACGACAAAGCCCGAAGTTCCCCGAACTCTGCCGACGTGCCAAGACTCGAGAGTCGGGGTGGATGGCTAGTATTGGTGTTCGATATCCATCCCGAATGATCCCTGGGGGGAGTACAAATGGAATACTGCTACTTGCTGTAGTGTGATGGAAGGGGAACTGTTTATTTTCGATTTGGGGGAGTTTCACTTTGGCATTTTGCTGAAAATTCAGCTTTGAAGGAGATATAAAGTCGGTGGTGGTTAAATCTAATGTATTTTTTTTCTAGAGCTGTTATATTTAAAAACATTTTTACAAAAAAAAAATAACCGTCTTCCAAATAAAAAGTTATATATTTTAATTTTTTTTGTTGTGGTACATGGCTAGGTTCTTAAATAAGGTACCTACAATACCAGAATAGATTACCCGAATATCACGAAACTTGAACATAACCGCAGAAATGAGAGTGTACCTACCAAGGTGAACTGCATACATCTGCGTACTCTTTTAGAGCGTACTGGCGTGATGTTATGAAATGGTATAAACAATAAACAGACATGCGATTGCAGCAATCCCGATATATTCGCCGTCATTTATTGAAGAGTTCTGTTGTATATCGCCGAAACACAAAATTTAAATGGGATCAATTTGTGTGCATATTCCACAATCGACAGAGAAATTGGTGAACATACACAAAAAAAGATAAACAAAGTCGAACATAGAACCTCCTCCGTTTTTACAAGTCGGTTAAAATAAAGCTCATTTGGAGGTTGTGGCATATTATATGTTTCTGATAGTGTTTATAATCAGATATTTCTAATTATTTATTCATGTTTCAAAATACAGCTGGAATAACTTGGGCTGCTGACGTTCAAATATATTAAGGGGCTGAGGTTGAACAGTTGACAATCGACATCTGAGGTTCTAAGTCACGCCCACTGTCATCTACAGTTTAGGGGCAAACTTAAATTGGAGCGAAAAGTATTAGAAAATTAAATACACAAGGCCGACCACAGAGGCCCGCATCATAAACGGACACTTTCGATGGTTTTTACAAGTTCTTATTTCAAACTGGTGGCTAGCTTCTGACATCAGATCGTTCACTGTTATTTATTTGCCGTGCAAATTGAATAAATATTATAATTATGTCTGCTTCTATGCGACTGCCACATATAAGAACACAGTAGGTGACATTTTTTATAATGGTTTAATAGCCAGATAATTTCATTTATATTATTTTAATAAGTTCTACTATACTGAAATGGTCTGTGTAATGTTAACTGTGTAATGGAAACTTTAAATTTGAATTGAGATTTCGTGCTTTCATTAATCAATATAATCATTATTTACAATAGGAAAGTCCCATCAAATTGTAAAACACCTTAAATTTACAAATATCCAGAACTTACTAGGTTCGGCATTGTCTTTTTTAGGCATATTTAAAATATCTAATAGAATTTAGGGCACTATTAATATCATTTGTACAATTCATAGTTTCATATTCCTTGTTTAGTATTCTCCTAAAATATTAAGATGTCATTTAGTTACTAGAACATCATGACTTTCCATAGCCTATTTTAAATCATAATAATATTTTTGCGCTATCCTGGAATATAATAGTTTCAAAGCACCTACTGGGTTTTGATATACACCAGCCCTCAGGGGTGAGGAGGTCACGTGGTGCCGTTTTTGAGATAACATTCGTTCTATTTTTAAAGAGGTTTAATTACTTTTTAGTTATGGACTTAGTAAGTAAACTAAACGACATGAGTCGTTTATAATACAACAAAAATTTAAATGCTAGTGACAGCGTTAGGGCCAGAGAATAAAAATAATACAGAGTTTCACAATATTCCTTGTGATTTCGTTAGTTCCAATTAAAGCCACCAGGGTACAAGATCTGGCTGCATTAAACCTGTTTTTTTTTTGACAGATTGAATTGACGAGTAATAAATCGAATATGTTTTTGCATTATGTGAAAAAAACCGACATACGTCCTCCTAGCAAGTAGCAACGCCATAAAGCGATCACTGTAGAATTGCACTGGATGGAAAAAGAACACGATGGAATTTGTATGGATTTTTTTATAAAATATAATAATATGAATTACTTAAAAATAATGAATGAAACTTAAAAATATACGACAATGAAGTTTTGCATCCTTGTTAATTGTACAAACGTACGCTGGTCAGTATTACCGGATTTTTTTTTGAAGATCACGGTTAGAGGTTACTTTGCCATTCAATTGTATCGAGGTCTTTGTGCGTAAACGTGTTTCGGTCACAACAAAGTTTTCGGAAATATGATCAAGATTAACATATCTTTTCTCATCTTCAATAGATTTGGCAAAAAAAATGTTTAAAAGAATGCCTATTTTGAGCATTCAGCCCCTTAAGGTTTCCCTAGTCAACGGCACGAACTATTTTGTGAGCGGGGTTAAAATGCATGCTGTCTCATCCGACAACACGTGCGAAAGAGATAGATGCTGTGATGAGGAGTAAGAAGCTAGTTCTCGTACGAATTAGCACTTTTGCAAATTTGTAGCGAAATGGACGATGATTTAGTACGAAAACGAGCGCGCGAAATTTTATGAACAGACCTTTGGGAGTCTAGATATCATGAAAAAACTACTAAAAGTATATTTTCAAAATAAAATTATTTGCATTGTTGAATTACTAATCTATCCCTGTATGGAGGCCGTTTTGCAATTTTCCTTCTTCTTATGGTATTTATTTCCGCCCAAAGATGCGTTAAGATTAGTGTTGAAATATGGAACTTTCAACGCTCATAACTTTCAAATATTGTATTTTTTTACTTTTCTGTTTTCATACAGGGCTAGATAATGATGACACAAATTGATATAATTGTTTATTTTGGACGAACACTATAGATTACGGTCATTCCCTCACAGTGTTGCCTAGGCAGCAGTTGGAAAGGAACACTACATCCTGATTCTAATCTATACTAATATTATAAAGAGGTAAAGTTTGTGAGTTTGTGACTTAACCGATTTTGAAAATTCTTTCACCAGTAGAAAGCTACATTATTGTCATGTATATAGCCTATGACATACATATTATTATGTATGTCATAGGCTATAATATATTTCCAAAATAATTAGAGATCTTTATGAAAATTGCATTAATGTAACCCAAGGTAGCAAAATGTTGCCTGTAAAATACATTATTTGCCGTGCGCTGAGAAAACTATTGATGATAGATACAAATTAGTAGGTAGGTAGGCAGGGTAGCCAGGGTAGGTAGGTTAGGCAGGGTAGCTAGGGTAGCCAGGGTAGCCAGGGTGGCCAGGGTAGCCAGGGTAGCCAGGGTAGGCAGGATAGGCAGGGTAGGGGCAGGGTAGGCAGGGTAGCCAAAGTAGTCAGGATAGCCATGGTAGCCAGGATAGTCATGGTAGCCAGGGTAGGCAGGGTAGGGGCAAGGTAGCCAGGGTAGCCAGGGTGGCCAGGGTAGCCAGGGTAGTCATGGTAGCCAGGGTGGCCAGGGTAGCCAGAGTAGTCAGGGTAGCAATGGTAGCCAGGGTAGCCAGAGTAGCCATGGTAGCCAGGGTAGGCATGGTAGGGGCAGGGTAGGCAGAGTAGCCATGGTAGCCAGGATAGCCATGGTAGCCATGGTAGCCAGGGTAGGCAGGGTAGGGACAAGGTAGCCAGGGTAGGGACAAGGTAGCCAGGGTAGCCAGGGTAGTCAAAGTAGCCAGGGTAGCTATGGTAGCCAGGCTAGGCAAGGTAACCAGATTAGCCAGGGAAGCCAGGGTAGCCAGGGTGGCCGGGATGGCCATGGTAGCCAGGGTAGGCAGGGTCGGGGCAAGGTAGCCAGGGTAGCCAGGGAAACCAGGGTAGCTAGGGTGGCCAGAGTAGCCAGGGTAGCCAGAGTAGCCAGGGTAGCCAGGTTTGGGGCAGGATAGCCAGGGTAGCCATGGTAGCCAGGGTAGCCAGACTAGGTAGGTAGCCAGTTGACGGGAGCACTTTAAAAGGTCATGTCTGACGCTGATAGTGCAGACTATCCACCTTGGCCTAACATAAACCACAAAACAAAAGCGGTTACCATGACAACTACCAAACAATCTTTTTCGTCCAACTTAACCCGCAACAGTTGCCATGGCAACAAGAAGTAGAACGTCTAATAATCTAGACCTGAGAGTCCCGCTCACCTAACCTTGTACATACGACGCTTACTTACCTAAATATCGGTGTCTCTACGTGTAGCAGTACGTGTCAATACTTCGCCCTGACACCGATATAGAATAACGTAACATAACCAAGACCGATTTGTAGCGACAGGGCTGGTACACTGTGATTTACTCCAGCATTTACTTAGTTAATCCCAATGATATTCAAATAAACAGATACGTTATACACTCACAAAACAATTGAAAAAAGTGTGCCGCAAATAGCGGCAGCACACATACACACTTTTCATTCATCTAACATTAAAAAATAATTATTTTAATCAATAAATAAATAAATTACAAATACACACGATGGCATTTATTTTATTTTGTTTTTGTTTCAACAAAGCCTATCGCTCTTCGCCATACGTGACATAAACTAAAGATTAAAGGTCACAATTGTGACCTATTCGAGTCTTCAAAATGCGCGCGCTCATAACATATCTGTTTATTTGAATATCATTGGTTAATCCCCATTCTTTGCTCCATGTAACACACTGGGCTTCAGCTGAATCTAACTAGACTTTAACCCAATATTATTAGAAAAACTGGCCAAGTGCGTTCCGGACTGCGCACATTTAGTGTTCCGTACCAAAGAAAACCGAAATCTCCTGCATACAAATTTTCGTGAAAATCGTTGGAGCCGTTCTGAGATTCAGATTATATATTACGGTGTCCCTTATTTTTCAAAGTTTTTATGTTTTAACGCATACGTCTTAGTTTTGTTCATTTATTCCTAAAACACCCGGAAATAAATTTTTACCTCATTTGGAGAACGATAACCCGTGCCGACTTGCATCGAAATTGTTCATAGAAGTTACGCGTAACTAGCGCCGCGCACTCGCCGTATTTGTTTTTTGTTCTCAGTAAGTCTCGTGATTAACATATTATTAAAGTAAAAAAATGGCAGTGGTATTAAGAAGCAATAAAAAAAGTATTTTCTTAGTTGGTGACGTGAACCATCAAATAACTGGAGCAAAGTTACCGTCTAATCGCCAAGTTCTTACAGTCCTCTTTTTTAACATTTGCGAAGTTAAATTGACTGTTGATGAAAGCGCAAATCTTGTCGTTCGAGAGTGTATTATATTATGGGAAAAAGCTAGAATCCCTACCAGTTTTTTTTGTTATTCCTAACTTTTATTTGATCTGAGTTCCTAACCGTACCTTACCCTTATATAATCAATGAGTCTTTTTTGTCTATACCAGCAACCTATAGACAAAAACAACCTTTTGCGCTCTTTACCAAGGGTGTCGAAAGTTTTTTGTTTTAAAATAATTTTTTCGTTAACTCACGGAAACAAGCGAGAACATTTTAAAATAATTTTGCATTTAACTTCAATATTTTAACGCAATTTGTGATCCGTGATATAATTATAACGTTCGAAACGTCAGGAATATAAAATTCAATCAATTATCGCGATATAATCCATTCCATATAATCGGTTTTATTTCGTTCAACGTTGAGCGGAATTCCTCGAAAAATGGGGAAAATATTTAAATACTCAACAGTATTTAATAGCTATTAATTTACAAAAGATTAAAGTGAGTAACAATTAAAAAGAAAATTGTGCTACTGCAAATAAATTGTTGCATCTTTTTGTAGTCACAAGTTTTTTTTTAATTTCATGCTACGTAATTTATCTATTAGTAGACACGCTTCGATCGACAATCTGTAATTACGACGCGATACCTTGCGAAAACCGCTCAATTCAAACAGTGAAACGCCCATAACTTTTGAACGGCTGAGCCGATTTTCATCAAACATAACTAAAACACTATCGAGAAAGTCAACAAACAAACAAAAAATCGGTAAATCCTTTTAAGATCCATGATGCCACATAGAGATACACAAATACACAAACACACAGGTACACACGTTAAACTTATAACACCCCTCTTTTTCTGTTGGGGGTAAAAAATAGTCAATTCGAGCGGAGCGAAAGGTCCCAAAAACCCATCTGTAGTAGAATTAAATTATCCTTTAACAAAGTAAACAATAAATATAGAAGTCTCGTAACGAACGTGGCAGCCCTATGTTTTACATTCGTACTAAGTTTAAAATTACACTTGATTAAATAAAAACGTGCATTGTGCTCAATTATACTAGAAGCGTGACATAACTAACTAAAACATTGTATTGTAACTTCACAAAAATACTACAGTAAAGTAGACGATGGAATTTTAAAACTCGTTGCAACTATTACTTCTGTCCAGATCAGCGGATCTTTGCCTAATAGACTGAAATGAGTTTTCTTGGATCAGCAATGAGACTGGCTGGGTTTATGGAGCATCTTCCAATTTAAATGGAAATCAGCAATATCAGAATCAAACGTGAACCGTGGGTGGAGAGGTGAACAATGTTTAGGTTCACTAGAACTTTTATGTTGTCTCCAAATCTCAATTCTTTATTGTACCATAATGTATATAGTTATGGCGATTTGTGTAGTTGTGTTGTGTGTAGTGTTGTTGTTGTTTCAGTAGTTGTTGTTGTTTTGTTGTTGTTGTATAGGTGTTGTTGTTATGTTGTGTATTTTTGTTGTTGTGTGTTGTCTTGTAGTTATTGTTAGTTGTTGTTGTTGTGTCAACTCCTCATATACTGGTATGTAAAGTATAATCTCTTCGAGCCCTGTCCCTTTTCTTTTACAAAGGATCGGTCTTTGACTGAGCCCAATGCTAGTTTGCTTCACATCGTTATCGGCGTTGGCTCCAAAACTTCGCTCTTTCTGACGTCTATTATGGTCAATTGTGCCATACCATTCTCGCCTTTGCAATGCCCAGCAAACTTACAACAAAGGGCTAAAAAAAAAGAATGGCGCACAATTGAAATATTGCTAAACCCGTCTGGAATATTAATCGTTCCATCCATATATTCATGCGTGTCATGTCAACATCAATTGGTTTTACACCCCGCCGACATCCGGGCGACTGTCACGGTGCTACATCATCAGCTGTTCCGGCAGCTGGTGTGACTACTGTCACGTCTATCACGCTATCACGAATTATTTGTCACGCCGTGATAGCTAGTTACTGTACAACAGTTAATGGTTGTAAGCAAGATTTATACATTTGGTTCATGGAACTGTATGCACAAGTAAAAATCAATGTACAAAGGGAGACTTAATACCTACCTTTTTACCAGTCGATTTTAGGGTGGAGCTGAGATAGAAAGTGTCAGATGCAACTTAAAAGAAAGATGAACAGAAAAAAACACAACATAAACAAAATAAACAATGTTATTCATATCATATAATCCAATAAAATCAACGCAGGCCTGAATTTTCCAAATGTTTGCGAAAGTGTTGACATGTCTTTATCTTTAAGAAGAACCAAATTGTTAAAATCCTAATTTTCTGAGGGAATGCGTTCCAAAGGAAGATCGCACGGACAAAGAAGGAAGAGTTGCGTACAAAAGTAGCAGTCAACATAGATGATCGGACCAAACTTGATCATCCCTCGAGACAATACATCACAATGTGCTTCACAATACTAAAGGCACAGTAGGTAAAACATCGTCAAGAAAAACCTTGCATATGATTAGCAAATTAACAGATTCTTAATTCAAATTATGCATAGAAAATTAGAATTCGGAATTATAATCAGTACATCGTAGTTAAAAGTTTTTATAATAAGGCTGGTTGACTTCATGTCGGGAGAATAGGTCGTGATTCCCCCGACAGGAAGTCAATCAGCCTTGAGAAATATAATTCTAGGAAGAGGAGCATAGCTAATTAATACATCTTAATTAAAGTTTTCCTAGGTCAGGCAGATGTTTGTCGTATTAACTAAGTGGGTTAAATTGTACAGGATATGGTTAATTGCAATTGAGAACAAAGTCTGTTATCCGATAGAAATGGATTGAAAGACCAACCTATACTAAAATACCAACTAAGATCTGCTCAAGTATACGGCACGATATAAAAAGTGTTCTACAAACATATTGACACAAATATTTAAGCAATCAACATAGATAAACTGGATCTTATTAATAGATCTGGCAGAATGATATTTTAAATTGAAGTAAGAGTGAACAGGGATCCTCTAGGCACGCTCGATCTATCGAAGATAATATCATCCATCGCTTTCCATCAGTAGGTCAATTCTCCTAATTATAAACCAATTACATTCCAATCGCAGTACTGCTCAATATGAAAAAAAAAAAAACGAGGCAGCTGATCAATTATCCAAGGTAAACACCAGAAACCTAAAAAGAAAAATACTGAAACCTACAAAAGTAGAACAGAATCGTCAAAATGAAGACTTGTCTGAAAGTAACGAGTCTAATAATATTTTACTAGCTACATTCTGTGCCGAGGCAATATGTCATTGTGCTCATAACTTCAAAACTACAGATTGCGTTATTGAAGTCAGTCATAACAAGATTTAGCGAGAAATGGAACAGTTCGCAAAAGAAGATGTAAGTAAACGTCTATCTGTTGTTTGACGTAAATATACTTTAAGGTTTATTTTTTATAAGGAGAACCAGAAACCTTATAAGAATATCAATCAGCTCAATGCTTTGATAGACAATGTTTTTTTTATATTTCGCATATGATTGTGTCAAGTGAGAATAAGATTTTAAAGTGCAATTTTCTTTTCGTGTCTATCCTGAAATACTATTCCCAACCACTGCAATGCCTGAAAGCACGAATCAACAGTAGCCACCATCAGAAAATCGTTGTGGCAATCAAGCTCGATGAGTCCGGAGATACGATTAAACAGTCTTGATTCCCTTTACGAAATTGATAAGAAAAGAATAGTGGTGGCAAGAAGACAAACATAATTGCCACTTCCCTCCATGTCAAACAAGAGACAGAACAAAGCAATAGGCACAAAGAGAACATCACAGCTGGGACAAGCCCAGTTGCCAAGCAACATCGCGGATTCAAATTAACAATAACCAGGAATAAGTTCAAATAACAATTAATAAAACATACGATTTCATATTATTGATGAAATTAACATAAACATTCTGTATTGAACTGAAATAAACGAGGAAGAAGACCACCAAGCCAATTGAATATTACGATACTTTACAACCAAAGAGTAACGAATAAGTGTAAACATATTAATCTGTTAGTGCAGAAGGATTGGCTGTCGAAACCACAAATTGCCGATCCAGATATAGCGAGCCAAAATGCATTCCTGGGAGTGTTATGTAGATCTCGTAATTTCATATTCACGATGTATCTTACACTATCCGTATGACTGCAATATACATTTCCTAGAATAGGTAACCTATGTATGAGTCAGTGATAGCCTGACGAGCGACATTAAATAATGAAAGTAAAAAAGGTGCTGTGCTGAGTGCATGTAACATGGGACAAGGGCAGGAAGATAATGATGAGAGTAGATAAGTATGATGTTGAAGACTTTTGAAATGAGAGAAAAGGAAAGAAAATGGAGTCAGTTATACGTAGTCTGACAATTGTTAGGAGAGAACGGAATAGAAGAAGAAAATATGTTACACCGACCCCAGATAGCATGAAACAAGGGCAGGAAAATAAATATATGAGATGAGTTACGTATATTCAAGTGATGTTCCGATTAGTCGGTAAAGCCGACTTTTTGCACGCTCGCTCGCAGGCGGCGGTTGCGACTTGCGCGCGAATCAGCTGTAGGACGTGTCACGGCAATTGCTGAATACCCCCGAAACCGTGATCTGTTTGGCCCACTAATCGGCCTCTTTATAACCGACTAATCGGCTAGTCGGCAAAAGTCATAGTCAGCACATCTCTAGTATATTCATAATTCTATAGAGTTACAAAGATTTTTGTCAGGCGATGAAAAGCAGCAATGTCTTTGCTCTAATGCCTCTAATCTAAAAACCTCTGTGTTGTTGGTGTTATCGTAGGGCGGTTCACGAAAAAAAAACAAAATAACAATAGTTCAAGGCCCCCCTTGAGTGCAATTGGGAACTTTAGTTCAAAGAAACAATTTTTTATTTTATTGTATCTGCTAATTAGCACTCAAGGGACTAAGCAGTGAAAATTTTTAAATCTTTATCTTCCTTCTGGGGCAGTCAGTCGGCTAAACATATAAAATTCTCTTTAACATAGTCACAATAAAAGCGGTATTGTAAACAACAAATTTGCTTCAAAGGTTTTACTTGCCTTCATTTCTAGACGAGTTTAAAACAACAACATGTTTAATCAGAGGGTAGTTAAAGCTAACCTTAAAGCTAGAGGTCAACTTCAAGGCAAACCTTGTACTTACCAAGAAAAGGGTATAATTTTCGCTACTGCCAATCTATTTCGGTATTGAAAGCATGATGACTTGTAAATGAGCATAATTATGTTGGGAGTTGAAATTATGCCAATTGCTTTGATGAATTGTATGAATGAAATTGCAATATAATGGCAATTTTCTGTCTTGCAAGTGTAAGTGGATAGCGTATATATAAAGTATTACATTTGGTCCTCGGGAGCCATGGGTTAGTAAGGTAACTAAGTTCTCCCCATTACCTAGTGCAATCAAAGTAAGAACAGGTATCATAATCAAAGTCAATACTTCGTTAGTGCCCAGTTATACCTGCGTAGATGACGAAAATAAATGTAGTGATTATTTATTTAACTATACATATATAACAAGATCTCTTCCAGTCTATCTAGAGTGGACAAATAGCCTGGACTTTAAATGGGGTTCCACTTGGCTCAAATCTAAAGTCAAATAATTAGTTGTACAAAATTCTTACAATACCTTATCAAAAACAGATGCATACATACATACATTGGATTGATTAGAACTACAGTATAACTGTATTTCTGGTATAATTATTTCTCTATTTTAGTTATTCCTTTTACGAAACGTTCAATAAAAGCTGATAAATTATTCAAAGGCGCCTAGCGCTTTCCATTTGAGTTTCGTTTATAATCCTTTGATTATGAAAGACGAGTGTAATGGCTTAAGAGAAGAATCCTAATATGTAAATTCTGTTGGGTTTTAGTAAACTCTGAATTTGTTGTCCTACTACCAACATTCCTTGTAACTTCTTTGGTTCTGTATCTGTAAGATCTAAAGGCGAGACCTAAGAACCGATGGATAGGCTGTGTAAAAATTATTTGTTTGGAAAAGGAGTGACTGCTGAGATGAGACTAATAGAGAAGTGTAAAATAGGGTTGTTACGGAAGTGATCATATCGAAACCGAAGTCGGAATCAGAGGTTTTAAAGGAGATTGCCCATTCTTCTATGGATCGCAGTTGCGCATTTTTTTTTGTATGATAGCATAAATTGTATATAAAAGAGGGGAGAGGTCGTACTTTCAAACGTAATAAAAATTATCCATTTATTTTGTGGGGTTTTTGTTTGTTTTTTGATTTTCTGTTCAGTTTGAGTTTTTTTCAGTTATCAGTTTTTTTTTGTTCTGTTTTGTTTTCAGTTTTGAATCCGAAGACTCTACTGATCACGAACTCAACGCAGAGATAAGTTTAATAATTAGCACAATAAACTCAACAACTATCAACGCTAAAACAAAAGTTCGCTGCCGCGCCGACACGATGCTTTGTTTGACTTGACACTGACAGTGACATTTTTGACAGTTCACCTTTCATTTACATCGCCCGTGGTAGTGTTACCAATAGTTAATCTAAATCACCCTGGCCATAAGTGAATTGATAATTAGAGAAAGATTTATTTTTAAAGTAATATTATTTTAATTATGTTATATAAAAATATTAATAAAGCGGGCAATGTCATACTTGAAGTTATTTTTAAAACTCAGCGTCTGCCCTTACACTATCAGTTACACCGATTATGGGGAGGTTCATAAAATGGCAACACTGCCTTCACTAACAATAAAATCGAATAATATATCCGACATACGATTTCGATCAAGTTAACTAAGAAAACTTAAAAAAATATTGTATAATTTATGAGTATTGTTTTGTGGCTATACAGTTTTATTATAAAGCGATACTGATTTTGGGCATTCTCCTTTGGTTTATCGGAATCGGAACCGGAACCGATATCGGAAACGAAGGCGGAGGCTGAATAAAGATGTGTTAAGAGCAAGCAGGTTTAATAAAATAAAATAATACATACATTAATCAGCCTTTTTAATATCAGCTCAAAAACAATTCACGTAACTTGGCGTTGAAAAAAAACAAACAGGTTAATTTTTAAATCGTAATTAGCCACTGCCGTTCCTGCGCATCAACCTCCGATAACACCCGATTTAAAAATTTCGGAACCGAAATCGAAATCGGAGGTCTAAAAAACAAAGTTGGAAGAAAGTTTCGACTTTTCGGAATCGAAATTGAACCTCCGTAATATGCCTAGTGTAGAAGAAGAAGACAAAATGCACCGACCCCTAATAAATTGGGATGAGAAATGTTCTACCACGTCCTGAATTTCAACATAATGCAATACGTAGTAACTATTCAGTAATCTGTGATACAGTGTGTATTCGCAACAAAAGACATATTTAGTATGTAAGTATACTCGAAGGTAAAGTTTTGTCGTAACTACACCATCATCATTACCAGCGTTTTAAAGTTCCCACAGCTGGGACCACGCGAGCCCAGTGTGGTTTTGTCGCTCACATATACTTAAACCTTATTGAATTTTATGACTTAATAAAATGCCTTGTCGAAATGAAAACTAGCTAGATCGATTTATCGCCCGCGAAACTCCCTACATGTTTGTCGCATATTAGGCGAGCTGTGTATTAAAATAGGCACTTATTGGATCCCATTAAATTTTAGGTGTCATCATGGCAGATCAAGACGAAGGACTGGTCCGCAATGGCAGAGGATCACGGAGCTCATCACCAGTGTGTGTGCTCCGTGCAGAGAATGGACTTTATTTTTATTTTTTATTCATGGAGCTCGTGGCTAAATAATAACAGCCGCACGGGTCGATCATCAAGGTTAAGCAACGCTTGACGAGGTCGGTCCGTAGATGAGTGATCATTTCAACATACCGAGATTCCTCCGTGCCTCGGCAAGCACATTAAGCCGTTGGTCCCGGCTGTCATTTGAAGATCTTTGATAGTCGTTACGAGTAGTCAGAAGCTTGAGATCTGACACCAGTCTAGCCAACGGGTTAATACCGTATTACCCAGTTACTGGGTTGTGGAGGTCAGATAGGCAGTCGCTCCATGTAAAACACTGGTACTCAGCTGAATCCGGTTAGACTGGAAGCCGACCCCAATATAGTTGGGAAAAGTCTAGGCAGATTGATTCATTATAAGCTCGCGTTTGACCACTATCTTACACTTGCCTGGAAGTAGATAACCTATTCACTCTTGACTTAAAAGGGAGGCATTTGGCCAGCAATGGGCAATAATGTTCTAATTAGATTAGATAAGACCGAATTAAAAGAAAGACGAAATTAATTTACAAACGCAATCCCACTCCAGTCCATAACAGCTGTGAATCGGTCAGGATTCGCAGAAACACTGGTTAATAAAAAACAAAGAGCTTTCAGACGTATTGTCTCTAATCAAGTGATTCACTCAATCATAATATAAATAGTGGGGGAACACTACACATAAATGCGCAGAAGGATAAGTAGACAGGGACAATTTTCTTTAATTTGTCTGTTTAAATAAAACCCGATTTAACAAAAAAAAAAATACCGACGAATTAACGAAAGGAAAATGAAAAAATTCAAAATAAACTTTTGGTCTAGCATTTTGAATTGGCGCCAAACAATAGGTATAGTATCTGTGTTGCGACGTTGCGACTGAAATATAGAGAATCTTGGTGCCAAATTAACAATTAAAATGCTGTAACAGTCCCACGCGGAAGAAACTTTAGGACTGCTTTGCTGTTATCTCCGTGCTGTGATTTAGAAAAGAATGTTGATCAAGTACATATAGCTGCAACAATTGGTAATTCCTCAAGCATTAAAATATACTTTAGAAAACAGAGTACCTAGTTGATGACACTGATAGTAAATTTGAATGCTACTCTTCATTCATAAAGTCACTTGCTTTACAAGAGTTAACAGCAAATCACACCGACCGGTCCTTCTGTAATCCATCTTCTTTACGTAGAAGGCGAGGACCTCCTGCCCTTGATAAATGAGAACTGTCTCGGGTTATGGACCAAGGGAGCGGCGGCGGCGCAAGCGGCGTGTTAATTGTTTAGCATCTGATTACCACAACTGTTTGTTTTCCTGGAAACTGATGATATGCATATGAAATCAGTCCATAATATAACGGAGTTTATTTTTTTATTTGGCTTTAAGTTCTCAGGGTATCTTTGAGGATATTGTTTCAATGTAATGCCGGGTACAGACTAAACAAATGAACGTGTCGGAGTCGCAGCTCACTCGCTCGCCTTCACACACTCATGCCTGATCTTACGCTAACAAGCAAGGCTTAAATAATATTAGTAAAAGACACCATACAGTAATAAATAAAAGGATAATAAAATGTATTTATTGAAATCCTTGAAATGGCCTTGCCTTTGGGGTCAACTTTAAACGATAACAGAAGTTTGTTAGCCTCCCAAAACCCGTCAGAAAGCGAGCAAGCTCGCGGTGTCCATTAGCGATTCCAATTCGTTAGCGGTCGTTCAATTGGTCTGAACACTCTGAACCCAGCGGATAAGGAGTATTTTTTGTTTTGGGAAATTTTTTATGGTATCCGTTTTTAAGAATTTTTTAGTAATACTCTTTAGGTGTATTCATTAAGTTTAAATATTTTGTGTTTTTAAATTTTAGTTTCGTTTTACTCGTGACAAGTTTGAGTATAGAGTTGGGTGGAGAAAGTGGTAGAGGGTGCGGGTTTATGAGAGAAAAGTGTTGAGAACAGTGTGAATTGTTAGTTTTATACAATTTGTATTTTCCGAAAAAGCAAAAGCAAACCAAAATTTATAGATATTATTATGTAACTTTTGTTTTTACAGTTGTCTGTATCTACGGAATAAAAATACTTTGTTTCTTTAAAATCTATTTTCCAAAATACGGTCTGAATTCTACAGCTTAAAGTGATACGAAAGAAAGCAGGGGATGAAAACTTAGTTGCGTTCAAGAATTCTGCCGTAAGACCAGACTTCGCTTTACATTGTGCATCTACAACAGTATTTCAGATATTACGAGAGGAGCACTTTACAACCACCTGTAGAGCTTCTGAAGCTTTAAGGCTCTCTTATATAACATGCAATATAGCAACCGTACTACCTATGTACTGCTTAGGTTTCCAAGAGCATACCAAATTGCCAACTCACCTAAATTACGCCACACAACAAACTTGAAGCTCATTTAAACCGCTTGTGGAATAGACTTAATATACACAATATGTAACATCTAATGTACAAACTCACCTATAGAATATTATAGAAGGCTCAGCGAGCTTGATTGCTAACCTCAGCTTGGCATAACTTGCCGGGCGAGCACGGCCTCTGTGATAGGCTTGATTCACGCATTTGATCACGGTTTTGCTCCAGAACTGTGATAAAAATGTGTGACTCAAGCCTGTCACAGAAGGCCGTGCTCGCCCGCTTGCTGGTCAAGTTACAGGCTAAGCAGATTCCGAAGGTTTCTTTACTTGCCTCACATTGACAGTAACTCTGTATACATCTCACCGTGAAACTAAATTGATGACAGTGAACTGTAATCCCAAGCATTAGGTGGGTAGGATAGGATAGATGGACCCCTTTTTTCCGCAATTAGAAGCCCATTTGGTCCATTTGTGCGTGTTGGCCTCCTCTCTATGAGAGGGAATAAGCCGTATTCCACCACGCGGGCCCGGTGCGGTCTTGTGGCTGTCAAATGTCTTCGAATTTTTGGTTCTGAGACAGTCGGTTTCCTCACGGTGTTTTCCCTCACCGTTTTGAAAGCAGTGGTGATGAAATAATTTACAACAAGGTAAAGAGCCTGCCTGAGTTCGAACCCACGATCTACAACTTGTAAGCCTCTTAGCATTAGGTGGAATTGGTGGAGTGACAACATACTTGTGAGATTTTTACAGAATAGATGGGCAGATCATGCCGTGAAGAAGTAATTAGCCCGTCTTAGGTGGTAGCTTTGCTGACTGTTCGTTATGAACCATGAAGTTCACTAGCCAGCACTTCGGCCAAAGGAGTTTGAATGGTGGTTTTAGTTAGTAAGACTCAGACAAACCCCTCCGCTCACTCCAGGACGGAATACCTCCTTTAGGATATGACGATGTCCTTATACATAAAAAAAAATACTGGGCTTAGATACTTTTTGGTTTCGCCGCTTGCAGAGGTTACAAGTTACCTCCACTCCATTTTTCACGTCTGCATATTTACAAACAGAATCGCCACAAAGATAAAAGCTTTTGAATTCTTTATGAATTTTTGCAACAGTGTACACTACACTTTTGTCTATATTTCTCGCAAATAATGCAGTAACCACATAATATAATTTGCAGTTGGAGACGTGAACGATACATGAGGGACAAGACTTGCGGCAACTTATTCAAATGTGCTGAATACATTTCTAGAGCGGTTAGTCAGATTTTTATGAATATCTTGTATGAAAGGGGCGAATTTGCAGCGGTTGTGCAATACTGAGTGTTTGTGGAATTGGCGAGTAATAGAGGAATACAAGAAGATTGTTGCAGTTGTTCTATCTCACGACGGCTGATTGTCTTAGTCGTGTGTGTAGATGCACATTGTTTCTGTGTGCGTAATATCTTTACCGTGCCTCGGGCGCGCTCAGTATCGCTTACGCACACAAAAATAATGTGCACGTGGGTTAAAAATGGCTGGACAGTAAATGGTGCGAGGGATACAAGAAAAGAGCCAATCTACTGCTAGCCGGTCGAAATGCCAAAATGTTAGGGATTGATCACGTGATATTTCGATAGTGCTTAACTCTCTTTGTAATAGGGATGGTTGGGTACTATAGGTTGGAGGTGAGGCGCAATCTTGCTCTGGTAAAATACGTCTTTATGGTTTTTCGGGGGATGCTAAACAATCCACAAATCCTAGAATCATTGAGATTACTCGTTCCAAACAGTAGGCTAAGGTTGGGGCCGAGGCAGAGTCAGTTCGAAACTCCGGTAGCCCGTAAAAACCTATTAAAATTTGCACGAGTGTGTCGGGCTGTTATGATTCTTAATAGCGTCTCTCAGCGTTTGGACATTTTTTCCTGCTCTTTGGCGGAATTCCAGAGCGTGACAATTACTATGTTGACCTCTAGTTAACTTGTGCGGACGCCCGGAGCCGTTACCTGGGACTGGTCAATCATGGACGCGAGTAGGTGTGTGATCAGTTTTTACGGGGCGTCGCTGAGTGTCGCATTGTATGACTACTTTTGTTACCTTGGGTTCTACCTGTAAAAATAATTGTATGTGTAAATGAATAAATAAATAAATAAAATAAATAAATCCCAGACATATTTGTCAATTTTCCAATCGCTAATTCGCTATCGTGACGCTTTCGTTGACAGAAATGTCATATGGATAGAATAGGATAGGTCTGGTGGACCCCCTTTTCCGTTTTTGTCCGTTGTGCATGCAAAGTCAAAGTCAAAGTCAAAGATTTATTTGCAGATAAATATGGTTACAAAAGTTCTTACAATGGTAGTATTAGTAGCTTAACATATTCAAGCAGACCCCCTCTCTGTGAGAGGGAATGGGCCGTAACATGTTTTTGAATTTTTGGTTCTAAGACGTGCCGGTTTCCTCACGATGTTTTCCTTCACCGCTTTGAGAGCAGTGGTGATGAAATAATTTACACAAAGTAAAGCGCCTGCCTATTATGTACACACAGTAAAGCGTTACCAATGTTAATTGTCTAGAGCCTCTTATATTTCATGTTTCAATCAGTAGCTTTTTTTCGGCTTATTTGATCGGTTATTTACTGTAAGTACTTATACTTACAGTAAATAACCGATCAAATTCTAATAGTTTTCCCACTTCAAATTCATAAACAGCTGCTTACAAACTTCAGACGATACCACTTAAGGTTACACTAGTCGATAATTCTTCCATACAAACGTAGTCTAGCGATTACTCCACTGTTTCACGGTGTACGTACAAAATAAAAAATTATATCAAGAAATATTTGAAATTTGTTAAGTGCGTCGAAAGTTCCATATTTCAACACTAATTTTAACGCATCTTTGGGCAGATATAAATACCATAAGAAGAAGGAAAATTGCAAAACGGCCTCCATACAGGGATAGTTTAGTAATTCAACAATGCAAATAATTTTATTTTGAAAATATACATTTAGTAGTTTTTTCATGATATCCAGACTCCCAAAGGTCTGTTTATAAAATTTCGCGCGCTCATTTTCGTCCTAAATCATTATCCATTTCGATGCAAATTTGCAAAATTGCTAATTCGTACGCGAACTAGCTTCTTACTGCTCAACACAGCCCCCCCCCCCCCCCCCCTATCTCATTCGCACGTGTTGTCGGATGAGATGGCATGCATTTAAACCTCGGGCAAAAAATAGTTCGTGCCGTCGACTAGTTGAATCTTAAATCTCCGTTTACAATATTAGACTGTAAGAGAGGCATGTTATGTTTTAAACAGTATAAGTAAATTCCCTAAGTGCGTAATTTCGGCTGGATGCTTTCAAGATTGTTCATGTGTACAGACTGGAATGTTAATCTTGAACAAATTTCATTGATGTGCTAAGTTATTTATTTTGATATAATTTATGTTCTCAAGGCCCTTATGTAATTGTTTTGAAAATAACTAGGCACAGTTCTCGTTGATATTCGTTAAATTTAAATTTGATAGGCAAGAGAAGTATTGTTGTTTTTTGTATTGTATTTTTTTCTATTAATTTGATGATGTTAAAATTTAAATGAATAAATAAATGTAATTAATTACAATCTACTAAATACGTAGTAAAGTAAAAGCTTTCTTTCTCTCTCCTACTTTTGCAGTGCCTGACACCGTGCACAATGGTCTACATTTGTAACGTACCATTTAAGTTCACATGTGTCAGCAATATATATTGAGTATTGAGAAGTCAGCAAAATCCGCTAGCTTGCATAGGCGACGGCCTAATTGTTTTTGTAACCTAAGGGTCTTTAAGTCAATAGTCTTTAAGTCTTTGCCTGGAAGTAACCTATTTACAGTTTACTCCTAGGCAAACATACTTCATCGTCGACCGCATCATCGCTTACTATCAGGTGTTAGTAGGCAAACGCGAACCTATCAATAATTATAATTTAAAATAACAGAAAGAGCCTGAAACTCTCAAAATCAAAGCCATTTAATGAAATTAGGTTGAGAGCCAGCAATTTTTGGTCGTCATAATTCTACATAAAGTCCCCCAAAACCGTCACCACTTGCTATAAATAGTTCAACTCATATTTGCGCGCGGCGCCATGTGTGCGTGCGCTGTACGTACGCTTGTAAATTGTGTGGCAGTGGAAACGACCACCTACCCACACATGCTTACCCACACACAGAGCCGCGCGCAAAGATGACTTGAACTATCTATAGTGTTTTAGCTGAGAAGAAGACGTGGCAGCAAACTCCCCACATTCTGTCTGATAATTCTAACTCAGCATTCATTCATCACTACATTATTAAAAAAGCTGCAATAAAATAGCTCTTAATAAATAGAGCCGTAAATACAAATTAAATAAACAGTAAAATTTAGAAGCTCATAATGTGAAAAAGGCATAAACTATACTTACATCGGTTGTAAAACAAACGTGAACTCTTCCCGCGACCTGTCATTGACATCAGACATCTTCGAGTTTTATAACCAATTTGCTGAATAAATAAAACTGCATTAGAGTAGCACTAAAATGCTTGAAATAAATCTAGAAACCACAACTACAGTGAACTTTAGGTTCTTCAGCTTATCTTTATTTATTCAAAAGGACTGTCTACCGATTCGTAAGTCTGTGATCGTAAAAATGTCATATTTTTAAAAGGTGGTTTTAGACTAAGCGGACTTAGAAACAGGACAGGAGTAAGAGCATTATTTCTTGATAAAGATGAAATATTCTTAGAATGAAACACTTGATAACAATTAGTATTTCCTCACGAGCTGAATAAATAAAAATACTGATAAACACATTACCCTCCTTTGCGTCGCGCAGTCGGGTAAACACATGCCACATTTGTAACAGTGGCAGAAGTGCGCGACAGCCACCGGTGTTCGGAAGCCGCCAAATTTCTATTTTTTAGTTTAATTATAATGTGAATCCCAAATAGCGGCACGTAATTGGATTTTTGATATGAAAGTATCGATATCCATTGAGGCGTCGTCATCCTACATGGTGAAGCGTGCGATGTGTATGACGCCTAACTGCGCAGCGGTGGAGCACCGCGACAGTGGCAAGTGTCGGCATCTCGTTTGGCCCGCAGCGACCACAAGTGGTGTCGTCGCGGTCACTGCTGTAGCGAGTGGCCATGTATGGAAAAGTGTGTTAAGTCGCTGTCACTGGCCACCGGTGGCAGTAGTCGGTGGCCCATTTGCACCGAGCCTTTATCTGCCTAGTCTTTTTCCCCAACTATATATTATGTTAGGGACGATCCAATCAACTGTATAACAGTACTTCACATGGAGTGATTGCCTCTCTGACTAACTATTGGTAAGACGAGTCAGATTTTCTGGCTTTTGACTACCTATTGTTAGCCCAATGGCAGCCGGGCCACGTGTTTTACGAGGCACGTTTTATGCCGTTGCTTAGTTTAATAGGGAATATGCATGTAATGTTTTTATTTGCTAAATTGAATACTGATTAACAAATAAATAGATTAAAAAAAAGTAAACAAATAAGACATATCTTTTTTAAATATCTCGATTGGAGACGAAGTTATAAGGCGTCAAAGTTGAGAATTAGAAGAGTAGTCCGACATCCCACATGAAGTCTGATGGCACGACACCCATACGACCATACCATCAGGTGAGATAGTGGTCCAGCGCGAGCATATGGACAATAAAAATATTAAAAAAATTACTGCCATAGAAAACGGCGTTTTTCCACAACCTTATCTATTATGTAACACATTGCCTAAGAAATTCGTTTCGAAATATGAACATTTAGACACAAGATTATAAAATAAAAATTAAATTATGCTAGTATGCTAGTATTATTAAACAATTTGCAATCTAAATAAAAAAGTGCGTAACAGAATAGGCTACTGTTGATAGACGCATTCTGCCGCTACGCCCGCGCTTTTTCCATCGCCCCATCGGGCAGAATGCTACTGAACCTGTTACCTCTCGAAAAAGCGCGCGGTGATTATGTGTATATAGTCTGTGGTTTTTAGTCTGAACGTTTCTAATAAATTGTTGTTGGAACTTATTTGCATTTAATTAAGTAAGCTTATCATGTAGTGGAAAAATAATCGTTCGTGTCTCGCATGAAAAGGCTTTATTTTAACACTCGCATGTAACTTTCAAAATTGGCTACATCGCTCGTGTTAAAATCTCGCCATTTTATGCTCGACACGAAATGTACTATTTCGTAGTGGGACAGTTTTTTTTTATTGTTATATCTCTTTCGTTTTTCAATTATTTTTGATTCTGTTTTCACTATTAGTATTTCTATTTTAGTCTTTTTATCGATAAACTGGTCAAATAACAAATATTTTTTTCATGCATATTCCCCATTGACAACACCGTTATTTAAATAAAACATTCACACAAATCGTTTTGTTTACACTTTTTCAATTTCATGAAAAATGTAAGTTGCTTAAAACAGCGCAAGTGATTTCAATTGAATGTAATGTGTGTGAATAATCTTATGTTCTGAAACATTCATGTTTTATTACCTTATTATGTGTTATGTTGTTTTTCTGCACCTTGCACTGGGGCGAGTTTTTTGCATATGAATTAAACTTTTTTTTTGCGTAATATTTTTGTGAAAATGTCTACCTACCTAAGTACTTTCTGCGCATTACAACGTAAATCACAATGCATTTGGCGTATTTCATGACAACAACAAGAAAGCTCCTAGCATATTTTCTTGATATATCTAAATTACCGAATTGTTCTACCCTTGAGTCAAAAAACTCATCATGCTATGTGAAACCCTGAAATAGCCAGAAGACGACGCGGCAGATCATTCAGAACATATCAGGACGAGCTAGGCAGCATAAACAATTGCTGGTCAACACTAGCCTAGGACCGAAAGAGTTGGAAGACATGAGTGAAGAGCTTATCTTATCGGGATGATACAGACTGGCAGTCTACCAATAACTTTGAGACAGTCCATCCATGGTCTCTTTATATGCTTAATGTATAATCGTTATAGTAGGTAAAATGGATAAATTTATTCTTTCTGGTATTTTTTCATGAATTATTATTTCTAGTATTCCAATTAATTATTATTTTTCGTATTTTAAATTACTTGGAATTTTATTGATGTATTAGTTATTGATATGTTGTTATAATTTTGGTTATGTATAATTTTGTATTTAGGGTAGTTAAGGGTATTTATTAAGGGTGGGTTGGCTATTTATCAAGTGACTTATTATGATAAGTGCTGTGAGGACGAGATGTAAATCAGCGTTGACCAGCTTAGTAGCCATGCTGCACACTGGTCAGCATCGGCTGAGCCCGTTCCTTTTGCCATACTGGAAATACTAAAACTATTTTGTGTTTTGTTTATGTTGTAACATTTCTTAGTGGCAATAAATGTTTTCTTTCTTTCTATACCTAGTTACTTTCTGTTCCATGTCATTCTCATGATATTTTAAACATCATCCATACACCCCCATATACTCCTGTATTTCCATTGGCTGTCTTCATTAAAAGCCACTCATAATAGAAATATAGATATTATTAAGTCACAACTACCAAGAATTTATTGCAAACTAAGATTTATATTCTCGCACAGCCGTACTATCCGATACGATACTCCGATAGTCTGATGTCATCCAATAAGTACTAAGGCTACATCAGAACAGCGGGGGTTCGCTTGACGAGGTACACCCACCCACGCAGCTTCAATTATCTCTTTATTAGATGCAGTATAGCCGTGATGGATGCGCTTGTGGGGAGGGTTGTTGAACTTTGACGCTTTGACCACGGATTGTGGGTGCTCCGTTAGTGAGATCGCAGATAAGCGAGACGAAGAATGATAACTTGATTGAGATTATCCGCTGAAAGGAGAGTAAAACGGAGCAAGTTCAGTAACTGTCACAAGAAAAATTATAAAATGTTAGAACCCCCCGACTCAAAAGTTAAACAAAAAATAAAATAAAATAATCATGCTTTTTAGGGTTCCAAAGGGTAAAAACGGGACCCTATTACTGAGCCTCCGCGGTCCGTCTGTCTGTCTGTCACCAGGCTGTATCTCATGAACCGTGATAGCTAGACAGTTCAAATTTTCACAGATGATGTATGTCTATTGTCGATATAACAACAAATACTAAAAACAGGATAAAATTAATATTTAAGGGAGGCTCCTATACAAAAAACGTGTTTTTTTGCCGTGTTTTGCGATAATGGTACGGAACCCTTCGTGCGCGAGTCCGCCTCGCACTTGGCCGGTTTTTTAAACTATTAAATTGATCTAACACACAGTCACACTCCATCGAAACACGTAATTATAACACGATGCCTTGCGAAAATACCCCGATTCAAAGATAAATATGCGCATATCTTTTGAGCGGCTGAACCGATATTCGACTAAGTCATCTGGTTAACAATAAAAACTAAATCAAAATCGGCTCATCCGTTTCGAAGCTATTATGATGCCACAGACATCTATATTCTATACACAAAAATACATAAACACACAGATACATACTTCAAATTTAAAACATCCCTCTTTTTCCGAAGCATTAAAAACATTGAACATCGGTTTCCGTAAAACTCTTTGGACAAATCTAGGACTTCTCGAAATCTAGGATAGTTTTATCTAGGATCCCTATAACTCTTACTTATGCGTGTGTTGCAACAAAATAATTTCCAATTTAGCCTACCAAGTCGATCGACGCATTAAGTGTATAATAAGAAAAGGCTAATAAATCAACCAACAAGAGATTTCTGCACACCCATTCCCGAACCGATTCATAATCCTGATTCACTTTCAGATGTCTGGACTAACAAAGAGCCAAGATGACCCCAGCTATGTCCAAGATAACCTAAGCACAAAGGGAATGTAGGCGTAAACACTGTTATGCAAGAAAAGCAACACTATAAATAACTACCTACTTTCTAAAGATAAACCACGTGGACAGTTGGTAAACACTTGAACCGAACCGGTCCAAACAAAGGGATTCGGGCATTATTTAGTGACGTCAACAAACGTGTTAAGAAACGATTTGTTGTTTACAATTAAGGTCCGAAACTGCACCAAAGAGATACTGACAGAAGGTAAGGGATGGGCCAGAATTTCAGATCAACGAGCTAATGGCCACGGAATGATGGAAACCAAAGCAATGACAGAAACCAGTAATCTTCAACCAACAGTAACAGTCTCGCATCAACCAAGATTGATTCATTGATGAAGATTGTTCTTAGGTGCACATAGCGCATACAGGAAGAATCGTCGGTTGGACTCATTACATTAAAAAATGCTAACGAGCCTCCTGCTAGTTATTAAGCTTTACTCTATTTGAGCAAAGTAAGTTACGGTGAGTCACTTCTGGGTAAATTATTTCGCTTTTAGTCTAGCCTAAAACCCAAGTCCCCAAAAGATGAGCCTAAACAACAGATTTTAAGCAAAGTAGATAATAAAAAACTTTTTGCAAAAAAATACTACCGATTTCCAAATACAAAACAACTAAAAAAACTTTATTTTTTGAAGTCGGTGTCTTTCGTAGGTAACAATTTTTTTGCGTTATGGACACCGACTTCAAAAAATAAAGTTATTTTTCACTGTGTAGTTTTGTATTTGGAAGTCGGTAGTATTTTTTTGCAAGCAGTTTTTTATTTTCACATTTTAGTTGTACCTACCTACCTAACAGGCAAGTCAGTAAGGTAACTATAACGCCAGAATAGATTTCATGAAACTTGAACATAACCGGTGAAATGAGAGATCTGCGTACCTCTTATGAGCGTACTGGCGTGATGTTATGTTATGAAATGGTATAAACAATAAACAGACATGCGATTCCAGCAATCCCGAGAGATTTGCCGTTATTTATTGAAGAGTTCTGTTGTATATCTCCGAAGTTCTACATCAGATCTGCACCAAATTAAAATGGGACCAATTTCGAAACATAATTTTTCAAACAAAAAAAAAATTTTCAAAATCGGTCCAAAATTGACGGAGATATCGGTGAACACAAACAAAAAAAAAAAAAACAAACATAATGTCGAACATAGAACCTCCTCCTTTTTGGCAAGTCGGTTAAAAATACAATCCAACACAAACTTTAAACTAAAAAACTTTCTGCATGAATATGAATCTACTCTGAAAATTGTTGAAGCCATCCAATAGTTCAGCAACAATCTGATAACTTAGTTTAGCATGAATTTCTAACAAAAAGCTAACAAAACTTGCTAAAACCTAGTATAATTTAAAATTTAAAACAGCTTTTCAGGCTATTTGTCGAGTTGTTGATAAAAACATGATATATACGGCGAGCCCTATTACCGGTGTTGACATGCAGAGTCAGACGGAGCACAGACGACAAAGAAACTCACAAAATATAGGCACACCCTGCTACCTTACTATACTGCAGTCTGCAATATGTATACACTGAAATTAGTGATGTTCGTACAAGGTGCAGAAAAGCAACTTCCCAGAAATGTATTTGGGTATGCATATTTGAGCTACTTTCATGGTATTGTACACAAAATCCTGCTCAGAATTAAAACATAAATATTTTATATAAATTTCAATGAGTCAAGATAGGAGGAACTCGAACTAACTTATATCCCAACTGCTTAACACACTTTCTATCACAACCCGATGGGCTTTAAAGGATTTGAACTATATATGTATGACAATTCGTCCTTTTGACAACTTATAGATCGCAATGAATGTGTTGTTTGAACTGCCCAATACAATGCAACTGATTATGTGTACCCAATAACCCCGCGGGTTTGTATTCCCGCACAATTTCGTAACTAGCCAGTGACTAACTGGCCAGACACGATCATGATCTCAGCAAAAAAACACCCAGAAGCCCAGATCTTTTACGCAACAAACCAACCTACGAGTACACCGACAAAGCATACAACCTTTTACCTAAGACTAACAGCCACTCCACAAGATTTGTCGTCACCTAACAATGCTTTGATGTATTCGTCGAGATTTACTGCCGACTACCGCTGCAATCTGCAGACCAAGATGGCGGCCTTCAGAGCAATATGGCCGCCTGCAGACTGCAAAGTCCAGACAACAAAGGCGACGTGATTAATTGACAGGACAGCAAACACACCCTGTGTAGTTAGTGAAAAGGGGAAAGAACTAGACGAATTATTAGAAAATGGCTGAATGGAATTTTAAAGGTAGCTTTTGCACTCGTATTGAGTTGAGTGGTCATTAGTTAACGGGCACCGTCGCCGTCGGTGATAGATACGTAGGGTCAGACATCATAATAATGTTGAAAATATCGGACTAAGTTGATCTAAACTAACACAACAAATTAAAAAATAAAATACCTCCGACACATTTTGATTTCAAGCTACATAATTTATAGTAGTAGACACGCTTCGGTCGACAATATATTGAACAAGTAATTATGACACGATATCTTGCGAAAGCAGCCCGATTCAAAAATTAAAAAACCCATAACTTTACCTGAATCGTTTTTCATCAAACATAGCTAATAACATTCCCGATAAAGTCACCTTTCAAACAAACAAAAAATCTAAATCAAAATCGGTTCATCCTTTTAGGAGCTATGATGCCACAGACAGATACACAAACACACAGGTACACACGTCAAACTTATATAACACCCCTCTTTTTCCATCGGGGGTTAAAAAGATGAAAAGCATAATACGCTAACCACCTTTATCAATATCTCGACCGCTTAAACCCATTCATACAGCAAAAAACCCCTGTCAGAGCAATGAAACATCTATCGGCGTGCATTTACGTCTACATTATTTATCATTATTGGGTGCACCGGTGCAGGGTGCACGGTGCAAAGCAGACAACAAAGGAAGCCGATGAATCGCCGACCCCGACGTGATTGGCTGGCGAGACACCCAGTTATATAGAGGCGAGACATGGTCATATGGTTATATAAAAGTGTTAAGAGCGTTTTATAGTGGAGTGTTTAGTATTGAAAGGTTAGAAATGGAAAATAGTTAAGGGCAGAATTAAATTGGGCTTCTAGTGTAAGAAAGATCAAGAACTGCATTCTGCACCTTATTTGCGTAACCCGCTTATGTACCCAACTCTCTCTGTAATAGGGATGGTTGGGTACTATAAGTTGGAAGTAAGGCGCAATCTTGCTCTGGTGAAATGTGTCTTTATGGTTTTTCGTGGGATGCTAAACAACCCAGAAATCTTGGCATCGTTGTGGCCGAGGTAGAATCTGTTTGAAACTCCAGTAGCCCTTACAAATATATTAAAGTTTGCTCCCGTGTGTCGGGCAATTACGATTACTAATAGCATCTCTCAGCGGTTGGACATTTTTTCCTGCTCTTTGGCGGAATTCCAGAGGGTGACAATTAGTGTATTGTCCTCCATGTAACTTGTGGCGGCACCTGGAGCTGTTACTCCAAGGCTGGTCAATCATGGACGCGAGTAGGTGCGGTCAGATTTCGGGGTGCGTCTCTGGGTGTCGTATATTTATTTTTATTTTCGCATTTTATGACTACTTTTATTACCTTGGGATCTACCTGTAAAAATAATTGTATGTGTAAATGAATAAATAAATAAACTTTATTGAAGGAATATACCATTCATTGCCTCATATATATAACTAGCTGACCCCCGCGGCATTGCTCCCCTCAACTGGTTATCTAACTACCTATACCTACCTACTCTACAAACAAACAAACTCTTTATCTTTATAATATTAGTATAGATGTTGATAAAACACCTTCGCAAATGAACAAATTTGATAACCATAAAAAAGGGCATTGTGAGTCAATGTTAAAAGATAGATATATGCTGTCGCGTACTTTTTTTAGAACTTTTAAAGAGGAACAATTCCATCATACATTATATTTGCGTAACTTAAACCGTTTACGCAGCTCACGCAACGGAAGCTCTGAAAAAGGAATGTTTTTTCACCGTTTTTGCAACATTTTCATTTATGCTCCGCTCCTAATGGTCGTAGCGTGATGTTATATAGCCTTCCTCGATAAATGGACTATCCAACACAAAAATAATTTTTCAATTCCAACACACAAACAAACTTTTCAGCTTTATAATATACTCGTAAGTATAGATTATCCACCTACTTCACAGCGGTAAACATGCAACGTATACTATTGAACTGTCAAAATGAACGCGTGCGCGCGTGCTTTGAGCTTTCAATCAAGTTACGCATTCAGGGTGCTGCATCACACTATGTAAATCTAAATAAAGATAAGATAAGATCATTTATTTGTCCAAAACATGAGTATAACACACATGGAATGCAAGATGTTACAATAAAATTTATCACTGTCATGTTTTGCCTCAACGGCGGCGTACAAATATAACAAGTTAACATCAAATAATTACAAATTTATCCATTATACAATCCAAATCAATAATCCAAATTTAAACTTAAAAATATGCCACAGCATAGTGTCATCAACTCATCAAATAAATGTATATAAAATTAGTCAATTAAATGTCAAAGTAATTAGGAAAATTTGGATATTTCACACAAGTCAGATTAATTTGTCAGTCAAAAATTCGTCAGTGCTGTAATAGACTTTCTCTAACAAAAGACGTTTTAAACTAATTCTTAATTTTTCTGTTGTATATTCCCTCCAATATTTTGGTAATGTATTATAAATAATTGGCGCCATACATAATATACCTTTCCGCACTAGTGCAAGCTGTATCTTCATAACAGATGCAGAAAAGTTTGAATGAAAAAAAAATATGTCGATAGTGCTATTTGTCCCTTAACTGTCGAAATACAGGTTCACTACACACTTTACAAGTCCCTTACCTCTAACCTAATTAAACCTTAACCTTCGAGGCATAAAGGCATTTTTATATAATTTAGCTATCCTGGCATTTTCTTGAAACAAAACAGAATACAGGACCCACACAATAAATACTCCGGCAACTTACCCACAAAAACCTTTCCGGCACTATTATCCTCTGTAAGTTCTCCTCGCATTAGCTTAGGTACAGACACAAAATATTCGTTTTCACGCCTTTTTCCTTGTCTCGTTAAGTTTCTCCTAATGGAAACCAGTAACTCGTTGGGCAATTCGGCATAGTATGGTAATTTAGTTCAGTAGCGAATTCTTCGTAGAAAATAAACAAACGGACTTTTCATGGACTGGAGTTCTAGACATAACGATGATGACAAAAAAAATATTTTTAGTATGTCAGTTAGATTTCCAAAAAAGGACACGTATTTTCCTTTTGTCAACTTTGATGCGATTTATCTTGGTAATTAGGGTTCCGTACCTCAAAAGGTAGAAAAAGTAACTCTTATAAGATCACTCTCTTGTCCGTCTGTCCGTGTGTCACCACCGTTTTCTCAGGAAAGGGTGCACCTAGCAAGTTGAAATTTATACCAGATACTGAGGTCTCTGGTGTATGGAAATCAAGGTTCTGAGTCAACACGATAAAAGATATAAGCAAATTTAGATTTCCGCGAAAACTTATAGGTTTCAAAATTTACCTTAATTTTCAACTATGTATTTTTAGTTTTCTGAATTTTCTCTTTACTTTTGCTATAAGACCTTGCTTTTAACCAAAATTGGCATTTCTAGGTCAACTGAAAGTACCCTATGGGTTTTGGGTCGAAACCTATATGGTTGTTCCCGTTGACCTATAGTTACCTAATTATTCTGGTGAATGTAGCTGTTTGTACATGGAACCCTCGGTGCGCGAGTCCGAATCGCGTTTTTTTTATTGATTTGAATAAGCAAAAAATACCAGTCCAATATCTTTTGTTAATTTTACCGGTAGACTAAATAGAATTTGCTGTTTCGTACCCCGTCATCATCCCTATTCTTTCAGCGACAGCGATTGTCGAAATGCCAAAATGCAAGGAATTGATCACGTAACATTTTAATAGCGATTGAAATTCCCATACATATTTGTCTTTTTTCGGATCGCTTGCAACGCTTTCGTTGATAAAATGTCACTTGTCTAGAGCTTCTGGTGTAACAGAAATAACGCATTTCCTGCCAAGCGATCATTGTACTCCTCACTATGATCAACTTTTATTATAGGAGTCCCTGCAATCGCAAACAAAAAAAAAATAGACGTGTGGCACTCGGGGACTGCCGCGGTAAAGCTATTGCATAGCATTTATTCTAGATCCAGTCCTGGAAAATGCGTCAAAAAAATTAAAAACGTTAAAAACTCGAAAACGTAGCGAGCCAAACCCGCATTTATTTACGATTAATAAAACTCTAAAAAACAAAACAAAAATACCCTTATTCACATTGAAATAAGGTCGCTTTTCTTTGACAAGCAAAAGTGACCCTTATTCTCATTAGCATAAGGTCCACATTGATCACCATTGTCACAGAAACAGCTCAGAGAGACCGATAAAAGGCAAAAAAATTACGACCAACAAAAATTTTAAAACCCTCATATCTCAGAAACGGTTGGAGTTGCCGCCCGCTACTTCATCCAGGAGAACAAGATAGGATTTACCCCCCCCCCCCCCCTTAACCGTTTACCTCCACCCGCAAAAAAATTTTTCATTCTAAAAATACCAACACGGAAATCGAAAACACGTGCAACAAACCTCCCCCCCCGCCCCCCTGCCCCTCACTACTCAGATTCCACAGAATTCAAAAACCTTATTAAAAACAAAACAAAAATACCCTTATTCACATTGAAATAAGGTCGCTTTTCTTTGACAAGCAAAAGTGACCCTTATTCTCTATAGCATAAGGTCCACATTGATGGACAGTGGGGAGCGTGAGGTTTTTTCGTTACGGAATTTCTGAATTCGGTCCCCGCGCTCAAGGCCTGCGATAGAAGCTATGCAATAGCTTAACAGCTGTTCGTACATTTTCTCGAGTTAAGGAAAACATCGTGAGGAAACCGTCATGCCCTAGAACCAACAACTCGAAGACATGTGACATCCACCAACCCGCACTGGGCCCGCGTGGTGGATTACGGCCCATTCCCTCTCACAGAGAGGAGGCCTGTGTCCCAGCAGTGGGAACATTAAAATACTGATGATGATACTCTCGAGATGGTCCCATTGTCACCAAGTCAGGATCTGTTGAGGAAATCCCATGGAAATTGAGGAAACTCCTTAAATTTTATAGGCAATACACATAACGATTTTGGTATTTTCATCAACATGGCAAGCATTACCACCAGACGTACGGCGATGCGCCATCGATACATGGTGGACATTCCATCCATACGCACAAAACGTTTTGAGAACACTTTTATTATGCGTACAGCTAAGGAGTGGAAATCCCTGCCGGAGTCTGTGTTTCCCGACAGCTACAATCTGGGGGTCTTTAAGTCAAGAGTGAATAGGTTATTTCTAGGCAAGCGTGTTTCACCGTCGACCACATCATCGCTTACCATCAGGTGAGATAGTGGTCAAGCGCGAGCCTATTGAATATAAAAAAAAATATTGCATTCAGAAAGTATCGTTTGGTGAAGTGGACCTGATGAGGAAGACCACAGATGGCTACTGGAGCTTCTCAATGATAAGTATGTTGTGGGTATAAGATATCTCGAATAGTTGAATGATTGTGATGAAGTTAATTTAAATAAATGGTTTGAATGAAATAGTACCATCGAAATGATGTGGTGATGAAACCCGAAGGTAGGCTCTGGAACTCCTTAATAAAACAATCTATCTCATTCTTGTTTCGGCTTGACTTTAAATTATTTTCATGGTATTATAGAGTACAACCAAAACTAAATAGAGAAAAATATAAAACTTTTTAACAATAAAATTCAACCGACTTCCAAAACAAAACATTACAAAGCGAAAATAAAGCCTTTTCGGAAGTCGGTGTCAAAAACTAAAAAGAATAGGTACCAAAGACACCAACTTCCGTAAAGAAATTTATATTTTTATTTATCTTTCGCTTTGTAGTGTTTTGTTTTGAAAGTCGGTTTATTTTTTTTTGGAAAATGTTTTATTAATATTGTCAAAGTCAAATGTATTTATTTCAACTGGGCCATTAAGCGGCACTTTTGGACGTTAACAATCATTTACAAGTATCAAAAATTGATTCTACCGATCTATTGATCGGCTCTATCTCACCTGATGGTAAGCGATGAAGTGTTCGACGGTAAAGCACACTTGCCTAGAAGTAACCTATAAGTGCCTAGAAGTAAACATGCATTTTTAACCGACTTCCCAAAAAGGAGGAGGTTCTATGTTCGACATTATGTTTGTTAATTTTTTTTTTTTTGTGTTTTTTCACCGATATCTCCGTCAATTGTGGACCGATTTTGAAAATTCTTTTTTTGTTTGAAAAAGTATGTTCCGAAATTGGTCCCATTTTAATTTGGTGAAGATCTGATGAAGAACTTCGGAGATATACAACAGAACTCTTCAATAAATAACGGCAAATCTCTCGGAATTGCTGCAATCGCATGTATGTTTATTGTTTATACCATATTATAACATAACATCACGACAGTACGCTCTTAAGGGGTACGCAGATCTCTCATTTCACCGGTTATGCTCAAGTTTCATGAAATCTATTCTGACGTTATAGTTACCTTACTAACTTGCCTATTAGGTAGGCACAACTAAAAAGCGAAAAATAAAAAAACTTTTTTGAATTTTTTTTATTTTGCAGTAGCAGTTTTGTATTTGGAAGTCGGTAGTATTTTTTTGCAAAAAAGTTTTTTTTCTTACAGTATGTCAATGCAACTACACTGCAACTAATTTACTTGTAAATAGATTATAATGTGTGTTAAGTGTTGTAAATAAATATAAATACATAAAGTACTAATGTATATTTATTTTAATTTGTAATTCGACCTTCTTTTGTGTTCCTTCCTTCAGTTGTTTAGACCGGATGTTTGATTGTTAAATGTTTACCTGCAAACAAGAAAAATATTATTTTTATAATGTAAAAATTAACTCGGTCAACTGGTTTTTTATAACAGGTACACATTTAAAGTACGCCTTGCTTTCCTCTAAGAGGGTTCATTAAAGTCTACTGTTTATTTCCAAGGAATTTTCATAAAAGATAACCCCGATTAGGCATTTGAAGTTGACCTGAATTGTCACTTAATCCTAAAAAATATATCATTAAAGTAGGGTTTGACACGTGCTTATCTTCAAATACTCAATTCAGAAACCGGGCCGGCCGTAATGGTTTAGTCATTAAAACGGTAGAAAGGGAAACCCTTAAAACATTTTAAAGGTAATCCACATTGCTAGATCGTTACAAGAAAAGTTGACAAGTTATAAGAAGCAAGATGAGAACACTACTTTCCAATATTCTTGGCCGCTCTGAAGTTGGCTACAATCGCTGCGAAATAGTAAATCTCATGCCATGGGAATCGGAAAGCCTATGATCAGGAGATTGGGGAGAAGTGTACCTCAGAGCTTTCCTTTCTCTGGGACTATTTAAGCCTATGTATGAACTTTTTTCTACATTAACTGAGCTATATCATCGTTATGTATCTTATCTTACTAATATTATAAAAGTGTGTGTTTGGACCTCTAAGAACCCTTTATTTTGATACCCCACACGATGGGGTCTGAAGAAAAAAAAAATTAGGCCTCCACAGTAAGGCGCCCAAAATCCGCCATGTTTCTATTTTCCAATTTTAATGTCACCAGTGACACTTGTAAGATTACGAATACGAATCGATTGACGTAAGAATCATCAAAATCGGTCAATGCGTTTGGTCTCTAGAACGCCACATTGGAACAAACATACATAAACTGATAAACACATTACCCTCCTTCGGCAGTCGGGTAAAAACGCTAAGTACATATTGATAATAATATAAGTTCAGACTTCCTCAGCTTGTCTTGAACAAGTTGCATAATATGAATGTATGATCTGATATCGAGTTGTAAATTGCAAAAATAATGAAACAAGCGGGCTCTTAGTTAGCAGACACAATAGAACAACAACACTTAACGCGATCTGCATTAATCCATACTTCTTACTAATATTATACATTTGAAAGTTTGGATGTGTGGATGTTGTTTGTTACACAATCATACCGGAACGGCTGAACGGATCTGAATAAAATTTGGCAAAGAGATAGATTATAGTCTGGAATAGCACATATCTTACTGCATACCGGTATGCTGGTTTATAATAAAAAAAAAACACGTGGGCGAAGCCGCTGAAAGAAGCTAGTATTCAATAAAAAGTACATATAATTAAAAACATAACTACAAAAAAGACACACACAAGCCATATCACAATAACTCATTAGTATGCACGCAGCAGAGGACGAGTGCAACCGAAGTTCATGGCTACTCATTCGGTATTCAAACTACGTAAATTAAAACAGCGACGCTTGCGCAACACAAAAAACTTCATTAAATAATCGCTCAAGGTCACTACAAAACAGTTAAGCTGAGAAAAAATGTAGTGTTGTATGTAATAGTTGTTTGAAAGGTCATTTATTTTGGTAAATACATAATTTATGTGGTCACACATTACAAAATAATACACGTGAATTTTCCGAGGAACGTGTATATAGCTATACTCGTAGAACTGAGCCTAGTTTCAGAAAAATACATTATCGTCCTTCCGTTAACCCATGTTACTTGGGGTCAGCAGTCAGCACTACAGGTCTTCTCCATCCCGTGGAGAGTCAATCCGGTACATGAAACTGTATCGAATAGTAAAAAATTAATAAAAAAATAGTTTTAAAAAAAGACCAAAGAGGCAGTCACTCTGCACTGTTATCGAACTTTAAACCTTTTTATTTATGATTGTAAACTACATCGAGTATAGATTTGCTATAAAGGCGTATTGGCAGAGTGCCATCGCTTGTGGCCATATTTATTACCTAGGTACTTCAATTATAGAGTTAGAAAAGAAGAAAGAAAATGTATTTAATATTTCGATTTTCCATAAAACTGCCACAGAAAAGTGGTCTCACAGAGAGCTAACAGCCGATGTATTTGCTTGATCTGGTGGTAAAAGGTTCGTAATGCGTATCATTTACTTTAAGCCTGTCTTCAACTTGAGTTCTTAAAGCAATGAGCATTATTGCTTGCTTGACGGATGAAACGTACGTGTATGCAGCCAGTAACATGAAAATTCTCCACCAGATCCTCCAGAGAATTTCCTCATAAATGAATTGGATATCTTCTAGCTCTGAAACGAACAACCTCTAGTGCCAGTATTTTTTACAGACAGGGTGACTTTTAATCGCAGGCAGGTGGGGGCGAAAGGAGTCATCGACCAGAATAAAAACCAATTTTACTATGGGAACAACGGTGACCATCAACCAGAGGCGTAGCTAGAAGACCTTGGTGCAAGATAAACTGGGGCGATAGCTGAACTTTTAGGTTTGATCTAATCAAAATATACTTTGAATATGTTTCCACCCCGCCCCTCCCCCTCCAGGCGTGGCCTGTTCTGCCCAACCCAGGATTATAATTACACAAGTTTTATATTTCACGTTTTCACGAATGTCTTATTTCCGATTCCGACCCCGATGATGAAAATGTTGTCACCTCAAATAGACTACGATGCCAACTTTTGCAGAAAAGCTTCAGAATTAAGAGAGTATGTAAAAACGCAACGAACTGTGCTTGAAAATTTAGGAACTTCGCTTCGGATAGTTGAGATTTTCTTTTACAATTCATACCGACAGATACAGCAGAAGTAAATTTCAGCATAAAAGCAACAACACCAAGGATATTGAGTGATGCAGGATGATGACTGGCTATGATTAAATACGTGTTGCAACCTATTTTATTTAGATTCCAAAGATGGGAGAATTTTTAGCTAATTGAAGTTTGCTGGTCAGGGTCCGAGAGCCCGCTGAGCTTGGGGGAGCCCCGGTGGGCCCCACGGAACCGTCCATTCCTCCCGTAGCTACGCCCCTGTGACCAACCCCTAATCGCAACAAAAAAATCAGCTACTCCCTATATTTTGTTGTAATTATTTATGCAAATATAAATTTACTGAACAGCTGTTTTTTTATTATTGTCAGTGTTTACACCATAACAAAAAGCTGTCGGTATATCTATAAGTAGCTACGTTGACCCCCTAAAATATTGTCAATGAATTTCATAATCTAGTCATCCTGAAAAATACCTATTGCTTAAGGAACTGCAAACAAATTAACAATTTAGAACCGAGGTAGATAATAACATATCCATTAAATAAATCTTGCCTTGGTCCTAGTAAACTTTAGACCACAACTTGGCACATTTACCTAGATCGTCTCCTATTCTTAGCTTTGAGAATCAGAACCATTAATAACAGTAATTTATATGTTGACCTTGAAGTGGATATTCTTCATCATAATAATACCTAGGTATATTTATGTTTTTGACCTATCGTTTAAATATCAAATTCTGAACTTAGCCACACAAATATCTTAAGCATCATCCATCAGTTATTTTTGAGATTTTAATATTATCTAATAATTTGATGTCCGTTTTAACTAGCACTGTCCCCTAGTGTTAGTTAAAACTGATCTTAATGTAATTCACAAGAATAAAGAAGTTGTCTACTCAGTGCAAAGAACCAATTCACCAACCACAAGGCGATGACTAAAGCTAGGACACCGGTTTTTTAATACGTAATTGAAAAAAAAACCTCTATAATGCAAAAAATAAGCCCCATACTCGCGTCGGGGAACCGCCAACGTTTACATCAGTTTATTTTATTTACTTAGCGGTTTTTATTTTAATCTTTTTAGAGAGCATAGATATTACTGAAAACTGCATCGAAATCGGACTAGTAGTCTTGGAGAAAAATGGCAACATGGATTTGCACAAACAATGTTTGCTGCAGCGCCCCCTGGTGAGTTGTCACCGTAACACATATCTAAGAATATGCACCAATCAAATCCGAACCCATAACTGAAAACTGCATCAAAATCGGACTAGTAGTCTTGGAGAAAAATGGCAACATGGATTTGCACAAACAATGTTTGCTGCAGCGCCCCCTGATGAGTTGTCACCGTAACGCCTATCTAAGAACATGCACCAATCAAACCCGAACCCATAACTGAAAACTGCATCAAAATCGGACTAGTGGTTTTGGAGAAAAATAGCAACATGGATTTGCACAAACATCCTCTCACCCCAAACGTATATGCCGTCTCCGTTCCGTCGTGGGTAATAAAATAGACACGTTTATCAATATTCTTGGAGAAAAGAAGAGTTGTAGCACAAATTACGTAAGCAGCGGCGGTGGTTGCTGCTACTGGATCCCAAAGACAAGCGTGAAACGACAATGCAACAACGCGTTTCCATATAAATTCCTCTAAGAAAGTCGCACTGTCGCGTCTCTAGAGATGTAAATTGAAAAAAAAAACATAATGCTTTTTTTCACAATCTTGAAAAAATACATGATAAAAAACTTGGCACCGTCGTTTTTTTTCTACATTTGGTATTTTTTTTTCAGAAAGTGAAACACAGGAATAAAACACAAAACTTGGTTGTTTTGTTTTTAATTAAAGTCAAAATATGTTTAAATCAATAGGTACTTATTATTATGAACTTAGAAAATAGTTAATGTTTTACGATCAGAATCATCTTTTCAAAATCCCCGTCCGTAAATGGTAAACTTCAGTGGGTGTTGCCAATTATTTTAAGACCTTTATGTACTATTTAAAAAAAAACGTATGTTATTTTCTTATTAAACAAAAAGAAAATGTAATATCAACTCATATACGATAACCGCCTTACCATATTTTTATTTTCGTACTCTTGAAAAAAAACCTAATCCAGAAAAAATACTGTTTTTTTTCATGTTTTTTATAACGTTTTTTTTCATCTTAGAAAAAATACCGTTTATTTACAATTCTACGCGTCTCGCTCTTCTGGGAGCTACCGATAGTCCGATAGGCACCATGTTTAGAAAATCAAAACCTCTCAATAATTCCATTTCTCACAAATCAATTCTCATTGTTGCCCACTCGCTTGATTAAAGTTACAGACCATTTAACAGACAAAAGGTACTTTCAGGAGATCGACGGTGAATTGAATTTCGATAAATCGGAATGATTGATTGAATTCGAGCCGTAAAAGGCGGTAAAGAATTAAGATTGTGACGCGATAATTTAATTCATCAGCCTGAAAACGTCTATTGAGTACGAAACTTGGCCATTTCAATAAATGTTCCACGTAGAAATGTATTATTACGATTTTCACCTTGGTAGAACGATTAGCGATCGCGGTGTAAAAATATTGAAAATAGAGAACAAATTAATCATCATGACCATTCAGCCGAAAGAGTGCTGGACTCAGCTGGACATGGCCTAACTTCGTCCCATCACCAGGCTATATGTCAATATACATATAAAATTATTCAATAAAAACCTTTGTTTTAAACAAGCTTTTTTTGTATTCGATAAGAATAACAACCCCCTAAATGCAAACCCTTTCATTTGATACCCATATCACGTTAGTGCACAAAAAAATATCCGCCATCTTGGCCCGTCTGACATCACTTAGCTAACTATGCATTGTCATCCAAACTATTCGTGTGTGCAAAATTTCATCTTATACGGTGAAGGATAACTGCTTTAAAATTCATTAGCAAGATTTGATCCGACCACACTTACATACATACATACATAGCAAGTTAAATAAAAGCTAGTAAAATAGATAACATTGTTAGAATTTACTAATTAGTAGTTCTATTGCTTAATGCACTTAGTAAGCAGGTGCTTATAACTACAGGATTATTCAATAATGCACAGGTGGCACTAGCTATTCAACAAGGTACACCCATGGTGCTCCTATTCACTAACTATTTTTGGGAGCAAAAACATGACATGCAAGAGTTATGAAGCCGTTAATTTTTAGCCAGTAGTAGTAGCTAAAAACAGATTGCATACTGTAGTATCCCTTCCAGCTTTCTTGGTAGAATGAGCTGGACTCAATGAAACAACTGGTCCTTTTGAATTATACATTCAAATTATGTATTTATAACATAGGTGCTGGTCCTTTTGAATAACACACTCAAATTCAAATTATTTATTTGTAACATAGGTACAATATAATAAGATTTAATTTTAATGTCAGAATCGTTATGTTTAACCCAATAGGCACACACATTTTAGATACATATACTTCTATTTTTTGTATGCTTTGTATTATTTAAATTAAATTAGATACTATTCTTATTATACGATCCCATACGATAAATTATATATTATACGATCCCATTAAATAGAATTGAGCATGAATAAATCGGACACTTGACTCACACAACGACATACCTTATAATATATATATACCTAGTTTGGGAGCCAGGGGACCTATTCCTAAGATACTAATTCTGTATGTTGTAACTTTGTCTGTAACTATGCTGTAATTTTTTTGAAATAAATAAAAAACTTATTAAACTTATTATTATTATTAATATAATAATTATTATTTATTTAAATTGTGTGTTAAGAATACACGAATGGAATAGTACGCTTTTTTAATCATAAAGTCTGTTAGCATTCTTTTTTTGAATTTGTTAATATCATTCTCAGCTCTTATAGTCATGGGTATCTTATTACATTTTTTGGAGCCATTCCCAGAAAGCTTTTTGCGTATAATGCTGTTATGAGGCATATCGTGAATTATCAAAAACATCAGGCCTGTATTCCCAGAAGGGTAAGCAGAGATACACCTCATTTAGGCATCCACATTTCACCAGTTATGTTTAAGTCCTGTGTAATAGTGGGAAAGCCTTTTGCCATCAACCAGGCACAAGTACAGCCTACGGGCTGCTACTTATTAATGCCAGGTAGAAAAACCTAATAACACTTTTCCCGATCTTAGAATCGAACCCAGGACCTCAGGCTTAGCAGTAGCGCTTGCGACCACTAGACCAATGAGGTAATGTTTTTCTTTTTTTATAATCTATAGGCCCGCATTTCTTTTTTTATTTTGCGTTAGAAATCATCGAATGACTTCTCCCGCTCTGTGTGAAGCGGGAGGGCGTGTCAGACTTTACCGACCAAAACCCACCCGTATTCTTTCAGTTTCTTGTGCCAGGGTCGCAGTAACTCTTTTTCAAATTTATCCGCGACCCAGACAGGATCTCCAACCAGGAGAACCAGGGTTACCGACATAGCCCGAAGTATTGCCAAACTTAAGTGGCAGTGGGCAGGGCACATTGCTCGCAGGACGGATGGCCGATGCGGCAGAAAGGTTCTGGAGTGGCGACCGCTAACCGGAACACGTTGCGTTGGAAGGCCTCCCACCAGGTAGACCGATGACCTGGTGAAGGTTGCGGGGATCCGCGGGATGCGGGACACACAGGACCGGTCAATCTGGCGACGCTTGGGGGAAGCCTTTGTCCAGCAGCGGACGTCTTTTGGCTGATATGATGATGATGAGACAGGCATCGGTCCTAGCGGACCCCGTTGGTTTTTGCTGACAACTCTTTGAGGCGCGCGTGGAAAACTACGCGCCATCGACTCTGGCCTGGTCCTTATCGGCCGGCGAGCTACCCATTACTCGCCGTCCGCAAGCCCGCGCCTATGATAGCCGGGAATCGGCTTGCGACTCCCGACGCCCAGGACGTCTCCTGCGGTGGCTTGGGGCGTGAACGTGGACGTCTCCGTTGCGTCTCCCTGACGCGTTCTACCTCTTCCTCCTACTGCTTCGCAGCACGCTTGCCTAGAAGTAACCTATTCACTCTTGGCTTAAAGACCTCAAGATTGTAGGTATCAGGGAACAAAGACTCTGGCAGGGAATTCCACTGCATTCAATTAAATTTATAAGAAATAAAAAGTGAGTAAGGAGATCATTGCGCCGCAGTGAAACTGATCTAAATCACCTGGCAAATGAATAGCGTTATCACCAGTCCACATTACAGAAATTATAAAATAAAGAATATTACTGTCCTCATTTATATGTCACAAATGCCTCTATACGTTTTTCCACATATCTGCTAGCACGTCATCCCATCGTTTGTTCATCATTAGTCGACGCTAACCCACTTGATTGACATAACAACAGTACCCACCATTCTTTCATCCTATATCTAGAGTGCCACTATCTGACAAAATCATATTTCGAGTTATATACAAAAAAAATAAAAAATAAACGCGGTATAAGAAAAATCGATGCTGTTTATAAAGACTTTTCATCACAAAGTTCATGAGCAGAATGTCCTATTTTCAAAATTACCTATTAGCTCAATTTTCTATTAGCAGAACGTCCTACTGTCCTAAGTATAGTTATGGTGCAAAAACCATTGATCTTTTGTCTCTTTTTTGACTAATTATTTTTAAAGTAAAAAAATATTCATTAAAAATCTTTTTTAAAACAATCTTTTTTCGTATTCTTCTCAGCAAACCCTTTCATTTGATACCCATAACATGGCAGTGCACAAATAATAGCTAGACCGCCAGCTTGGGCCGTCCGCCATATTGGATTTAGAATGACGTCACTTCGCTAACCATGCATTGTCATCCAAACTAAACATGTATGCAAATTTCATCTTAATCGGTGGAGGATAACTGCTTTAAAATTCAGTTGCAAGATTTGACCCGAACACACTTACATACATAACAAGTTAAATTTTTTGCTTGTAAAAAATTATTATTTTACTAGAAATCGTATGCGAAAGTTTCCAGTGTCAAAAATAGCTCAAATTGCGTACTTTCGAATAGGCATATTGTTAGTTTAAATCAATGAGTTAATTTTATTACAAATAGGTTTGTAGACTTTTTGGGGCGTTTTTAATTTTTTATCTGGAGATATTTAAATAGTAGATAGAAATAATATGTTGTTGTGAACTGAGAGATTTTTCTCTGATTACGATGGCATTGATAACTCAAAATCTGCCAAGTGTCAGATAGTGATACTCTATCTATAGGACGGCAGCATTAGACTACCTACATGTGCTGGTGAATGTCATAACGGGGTACGGTATTAACTGACGATAATAACTGAACGTATGGTGACATGATGAGAATGATAATGAGGTAGAAATAATAGCGTTAAACTAAATAAAAAAAAGAAGAAAAACGTTCTTGTGTCTGCAAAAGTGGCTCAGAAAGTCAGAAAGCACGTGAAGCTGTTAGGTGGAGATCCCAGACACAAAGACATTACTCATAACATTCTAAATACAAATATCTACAGAGTACTGCTAGCATGTACTTTGAACTTACGTGCTTATATTTGCTGCTTTGGGCCGACGACGGCCAATTAACAGCTAACATATGGTACGCAAAAACGTTTTCTTAAAGTTTGAGATATAGGCAGAGGTTTTAAGGACCGATAGGCAGCCGCTCCTTGTAAAAAATTGTATTCAGCTGGAAAAGCCAACTACAATATAGTTGGGAAAAGTCTCGTGAGCACTTATAGTCAGTATTATTTTGTAAGATTCAGGCGTTCCAGTGCGAGGGTAAACAAACAAATAAATTAATCACCTGCTGCCGTGTACAGCGAACCTCAAAGGAGACGCTTCTCAATCTCCCCAGGGACAGCGGGTGTTCTGGAGTGGTATTTTAAGAGGTAACGGGGTGGCGGTGGTTCCAATTGCTTATGGTGATCACCAGGGTGGTTTTAGTGAGGTAGAAATCGCATACTCCCTGTCTTTCCCCAAAAGTCCGGGCGCCTTTTGAAGGTTTCCCCGAGTAAACAAAAGTGTTCTAGTGCTTCAAAAGACAATTTGTCATCAAAAAGGATATCATAGAAGCACAGTATATACCTTTCTTTTTCAGTTTATGGAATATCTTTTAAATTGGTCCTATATTAGAGGAGGAAAAAGGCGGGAGCCAAACATCGAGTTATGACTTTTTACATAGGAAATTCAGTCGGATGTCTGCGACCGCATTTCCTCTTAATGTCATAACGGGGTACGGTATTAACTGACAGCATGCTGTATTCGTAGATAACATAGCTGTTATTCGAAGATCTCTGACAGTCTTTAGAAGGGTAGTCAAGACCCCGATAGTTTGACAACCAGGCTTGCGAAGTGTACCTACAAGATTATGGAGATCAGATAGACTCCCACTCCATGTCATCATCATCATTATCATCGTTTCAGCTGAAAGCTTACCACTGCTGGACATGGGCCTCCCCCAAACGTCGCCACACTGATCGGTCCTGTGCGTTTCGCATTCACCGGACTCGCGCAGCCTTGCCCAGGTCGTCGCTCCACCTAGATGGAGGCCTTCCAACGCTGCGTCTTCCGGTACGCGGTCGCCACTCTAGAACTTTTCGCCCCCAACGGCCACCCGTTCTGCGAGCAAATGTTTTGCCTGCCCACTGCCACTTAATTTTGGCAATTCTTTGGGCTATGTCGGTAACCTTGCCCTAAACCTTAAGGTTACACTAGTTAAAATTTGTTCCATACAAACGTAGCTAGCGATTACTGCTCCATTGTTTGACGATGTACGTTCAAAATAAAAAATTATATCCAGTCCTGTATGGAAACAAAAATGTAAAATAAATCTATATTTGAAAGTTATGAGCGTCGAAAGTTCCATATTTCAACACTAATTTTAACGCATCTTTAGGCGGAAATAAATACCATAAGAAGAAGGAAAATTGCAAAACGGCCTCCATACAGAATAGATTAGTAATTCAACAATGCAAATAATTAAATTATTAAAATATACATTTAGTAGTTTTTTCATGATATCTAGACTCCCAAAGGTCTGTTTATAAAATTTCGCGCGTTCGTTTTCGTCCTAAATCATCATCCATTTCCATACAAATTTGTTAAAGTGCTAATTCGTACGCGAACTAGCTTCTTACTGATCATCACAGCATCTATCTAATACGCACGCGTTGTCGGATGAGATGGCAAGCATTTTAACCTCGCGCACAAAATAGTTCGCGCCGTTGACTAGGGGAACCTTAAAGTCGCCCAAAGGGCAATGGAGAGGGCTAAGCTCGGCGTTTGCTTGCGTGATCATATCAGAAATAAAGACATCCGCAAGGAAACCAAGGTTACCGACATAGCCACTCCATGTAAAATATTAATATACATCAATCGACGCTAAACCACTTGATTGACATAACAACAGTACTAGCCATTAGATTAACGACATGTGCTGGTTAATGTCTTAACGGGGCACGGTAATAACTGAATATAATAACTGAGCCTAGTCTTTCTTTCTTTTTAAAATTAAACATCACACGTTCGTGTCACGCGTATGGTGACATGGTGGAAATGATAATGACAATAGAAATAATTGCGTTATTCGGTTGAGAGTTCTTAAAAATGAATAGAAAACAATTACGCCTCTTGTGTTGGCATAACTTTCTCAGAAAGCATGTTCAGTTTTTGGTCGTACCGTTTCTGTCAGTAGTTAAGAGGGAAATCAGAACCCCCGAACTCTGACAGCTTGTTTTACAAAGGGGTATAGTGTTGCCCAGGTTGTGCATGTCAGATAAGATCAATCTGCCTCGAACTAGAGGCCGACCCCAAAAGGGAAAATATTAGCCAGATGTTGAGTTGGCATAAAGTGAAGAACAGCAAATAAAAGAAAGCATACAACAGCTGTTGTGTACTGATATCCTACTAGTTTCACAACTATCTATCCTTGCAGACTATTGCTACTTCAGATCTGGAATATGAAAAAATGTGAACCAAATAGTTCGTCGAGACGAGATAAACCGTCTTTTGATTATAATCATAAGATAATATTATAGACAATAATTATTGTTTTCAACACACTTGCTCATAAAGTGGCTCTAATTTCACCGCAATTAGGCACATAATGATACCTGTTATCAAACTGTGACTTTTTCATTGCTATTATTCACAAGTGAGTTATAGAGTTTCTTTTTTATTTATTGATTGAGCTGCTATGTTCTTAAAAAAGTTTCGATACAAAAAAGATCGTGCTCAATAGTACAAATAAATTAATGTATCTACCTATTGCTTGCTCATTTCATGCAACTTCGTATTTAAATAGATGATTTCAACTTGTACGTGTTTAATAAATAAAACTTTCACTCAAATATAACTTGCGATTTTATCTGTTATAAAGAAAACTTGAAATTCCCCATTTAGTACGTGGTTAAAACGCTATTAGCCGCGAAAAGCCAAAAAAATGAACCTCATTATTTTAGTCTATGCCCGATCGCCATTGTTAGATGCGCGCGCATAGGAAAACTGATTAAATTAACCCGCCATTGCGAAAAAAATTTCACAACTCTTTTTCACTGTTGAAAATGATTATTTGTATTATTTTCTTCACAAGTGTGTTGAAAAACGTGGTATGATACACGTGTGTATTGATGATTACCGTCCTCGGCTCTCTTAAAACCCTCACCTAACGGATCGGGTCTCAATGGTGCGTCAGCGGTAATCACCAACATTACACACTTGTACCATAATGTACTATTATTTATTGTGAAAGTTTATTATCCGAACTTCATGTTTACCTGTTTATTTTTCTAAGTATAAAACAGCCAGGAAAACAGCTAAATATAAACATACGCTTTAAAACAAATGCAAATAATAACTACATGTACTAAGGTGTACGATTCAGCGAATACGGTGTGAAAGCGCTGCGGTGTGTGCAACTGAAAATAACCTCAGGTCGGTTGGCCACTGAAGTGCGGTTATGCAATTATACCGCGGGTAGGTACCCAGCTTGATGGGATTTAATTCAGTGGCTATTTATGTTTGTGGATGGAGGGTTATAGTTAATTTTATATGGAGGGCTATATTTTTAACCGACTTCCCAAAAAGGAGGAGGTTCTATGTTCGACTTCATGTTTGTTTTTTTTTTTTTTTTTGTTTATGTTCACCGATTACTCCGTCAATTGTGGACCGATTTTGAAAATTCTTTTTTTGTTTGAAAAAGTATGTTCCGAAATTGGTCCCATTTTAATTTGGTGAAGATCTGATGAAGAACTTCGGAGATATACAACAGAACTCTTCAATAAATAACGGCAAATCTCTCGGGATTGCTGCAATCGCATGTCTGTATGTTGTTTATAACATTTCATAACATAACATCACGCCAGTTCGCTCTTCAGGGGTAAGCAGATCTCTCATTTCACCGGTTATGTTCAAGTTTCATGAAATCTATTCTGGCGAAATACTTCCTTTACTAACTTGCCTATTAGGTACGTACAACTAAAAAGTGAAAAATAAAAAAATAAATTGCAAAAAAATACTACCGACTTCCAAATACAAAACTACAAAGTGAAAAATAACTTAATTTTTTGAAGTCGGTGTCCATAACGGTAAAAAAATGGTACCTACGAAAGACACCGACTTCAAAAAATTAAGTTATTTTTCACTTTGTATTTGGAAGTCGGTAGTATTTTTTTGCAAAAAGTTTTTTTTGTTAAAAACCATTTATGAAGTACTAACTCAAACACACTGCCATGCAACCCGCCTTCACTGTATGGCATATGGCCTTTAAAAATTACAATAATAAAGTCAAATTATAAAATCTCCTTTACCTCCTCAAAATGACAATTACCAGACAAGCTTACCCCAGTCTGTTAATTATGCAATGGCATAGAAAAGTACAATGTTAATGACCTAGGTTAACGTGTATCGACAAGAGCATATACAAGAGTATATTTAAACGAAAATAAATTGAGGCTACCTAGGGCTGAGACAGTTTTTAGATAAAGGGACTTATTGTTAAAAATTTCTGAGCTGTTCAGCAATATTTTATAGATCACTTTAATAAACATCTACTAATCAGTCAGTAAATAGCGTCGTGATTTTTTATAAATAAGGGAATAGGAATGTTTTTCACAGAGTTCACATTTTACATTCGTTACGTTTGTGAGACTCTTTTTTTAACATGTGGAAATCTCCTACGGCCCAGAGGTGAGCAAAGGGGACTCTAACTGATTAAAACCACGAGCTGTTCTGCAGCTACCTTTGACTGGAGTGCTTGCGCATTTGTGCTTGGACCACGATCAGAAGCAGAAGAAGGTTAACCACAGCACCGACATCAAGGTCTGACGATCATCTGCCGTCAATGGGGAGTCTCAAGGATGTGCAGCGCCGTGTTGTCGAGGCAGTTGCCACAATGATGGCAACCGGGAGACGGCTCCCGACATACCGGCACAGTTACTTTCCGAAGCACCCATGTAAGGGCACCATGGCATCTTTCCAGCCTCTTCTTCATAATGGGTCTTATCGTCGCTATAGTGGCGTGCCCTGCGCAAATCGCTGCTCCTCTTATCACCTTGACAGCCGTAAGGGCCTAGCAAAAAGTACTTACATAAACAAACTTTGTTCACATTTTCCTGAAATTTTGCACAACAAAAACTTAGTTCCCATTTAAACACAGATTTCTCTCAAGAGAGTACTCGTAACTAGTTTTATTGTAGCTATTCATTATGCTCTCAAACAAGCAAACATGGGCAAACATATCCCAAAAGGTACGAAATTCACGTTTCAAAACATTTCACATCCCTACCAGACGGGGTGAACAACCTGACTGTCCTTAGCGCAATTTTTACCTAGAAACCACAGACTGTAACGACACAGAATAAATAGTTACAGAAGGCCTGCTCCATACAACGAGCGAAAATGTTCGCACACATAGACAAACTTCACGTATAACGAATGCAAGAGCACTAGTGATTGGCATTTGTTTATGGTCGTTGTACGTACGACGGTACGACCTCGTGATTAATAAATATTGCAACCACTTACTAGATCAACGAGGCAGTGTATACTAGTATACTTATTTTATACCCACATTTCATCAGTAGGTAATGATAAAAGAGTAATCAGCCGCTCACAAAGCCAGATTCCAGCTACTACTAAGAAACGGATAAACCGAACAACCGTTGGACTAGGGAATCGAAACCAAGACCTCAGCAGAGGTAGTAAACGCGTCTATGTGTGTGCTATCTGTCTAACCTTTTCCAAACTCGATCGCCTTCCAATCTATCCAATATCAGTATTTTACATGGAGCGACTACCTACTTGACCTCCCGTTCCAGTGACTGGGTATCCCGATATCCCTTGGCAAGACTGGTGAGTATCGAGCAAGCCTTCTTTAACTATCTATTCTGTGACACAGGTCTATTAACAAAAGATTACATTAGCGTACATTTGCAGACTTTGATTTTCATTAAAACTAACTTGAAATAATTTAAACGTGTTTAAAAACTTCGTTCAGAAATATTATAAAGCATTTTTCTGTTGTTTTCATAATTTTAAATGTATTTGAGTCGAGTTTTTGAACTACATTTAGTGATTTCTTTAATTTTAAGCCTTATTAAATGGTAGTTTTGAGTAAGGTAGGGTTTAAAAAACATGACAGATGCTGAATTAACTATGGTTTTATTTTATTTTATGCTGGGTGGGGCTGAAAGTTTAACAAATGAGCTTGATTTGATTTAAATGTTTCATCGTCAACTTACTATACAAGCAAAATTAAAAAAACCCACGACACATTTTTATTTTATGCTAAATGATTTATCTAGTAGTAAATACGCTTGGATCGACAATCTATTGAGCACGTAATTATAATAAAACACCCCGATTCAAACAGTAAAACGCTCATAACTTTTGAACGGCTGAACCGATTTTTGCTAAGAACACTCTCGATAAAGTCACAAAAACAGTAATCAAAGTCGGTTTATCCGTTTAGGTGATATGGTACCACAGACAGATATACACAGGTACACACGTCAAACTTATAACCCCTCTGATTCCGTCGGGGGTTAAAAATCATATTTTTAACGCACAAAATAAAATACGGCATATAAAAAATAAAGGTATAACGGCATAATACACTGTGCGGCATAGCGTTAACATAATAAACTCCCTGCATACATGTTTGCAATTTTATTGCGACGAAACGTAACTACAGCAATATTTTATCCATTTAAACTTTCGTAAACATCTCAAGCAAAAATAAACAGTCAGACAAGAAGATGGAGAAAATACAAACTGCAACGGGAGAGAAATCAACAACTTTCAAGATATTCGTATTCAAATTTTTGATTTGCTCAAATGATTAGGTTTGTCTCTCACTGACGCGTAACATGAGACTGAATGTATGAAATCTAAAATAACATTTTAAAGGGATAAAAATCGTTTGTTTTCATGTTTTTTAAATGTAACCACATTTAAAAAACATGAAAACAAACGATTTCGAAGTACTGATCCGAGTAGGATTTTTTTAAATTTTTGATGCTAATTTGACTATCGCTGGGTATTATATAGGTTAATATTATAGTGGAAAAATACACGGTTTCGTGGCTTAGACTGTGGAGTAAATCTGCTGGTAAAATTAGTTCAAAATAAAATGTTATGAATTTAGCTCACAGTTTTTGTTGCATCCGTTATTTTATGGAACGAATTACAGTACCTACATGAGTGGCTGATATTATAGACAATAGTGATATAGTAGCAGTATGGTAAAAACAACAATTTGTTACGTAAAAAATCAGAGTTCGGGAAGTTACGCGGTATCTTCCCGTCCAACTTACCACAGTGTCAGTGGCAATGGAGAGGGCTATGCTCGGAGTTTCCTTGCGTGATCAATTCAGAAATGAAGAGATCCGCAAGAGAACCAGGGTTACCGACATAGCCAAACTTAAGCGGCAGTGGAAGGCTTCCCACTAGGTAGACCGATGACCTGGTGAGGATTGCGGGGCTCCGCTCCGCTTCGGGGAAGCCTATGGCCTATATACGTCTTTCGGCTGATATGATGATGATGACGCAAAAAAGCCTTGTTACACTACACAGATTATGTAATGAAAAACACATAATATTTACTACCCTTAAACTAAATTTTACACTTCTCATGACGTAAAAACGCGATAAGGTAATTTGTGATTTCACGTAAAAAACAACTCCAAATTGTTATTGAGTTTTCACATTAAAGTGGAACATAAAAAATAAACTTTTAAATACATGCTCAACACTAAAATAATAAATCTCCAAAGCACTACCAAAAAGGATTAAGCTCAGATTGCTCAAGATATACAATAATGGAAAGAAAGGAACGAGTTTTTGCCCTGCAATGAGTCCGTAGTGTCTCACTGGGCGAGACACTACGGACTCATAGTCATAGCAATAATAATAATTGTCAAAAAACCGATCTCTGTAACTTTTAAATCTCTCAGAGAAGAACTAACAAAGTATGTGACACAATCATTGTTAAAAACAAGAATACTTCTAGCATAGTATCATTATTACTCACAAAGCGTAGCTGGGCCATTGTGGCCCACTCCTGATTTTATCCAGCCAGATCAATTTACAGCACTTCAGCGACGCTATTGTTCAGCTGTTCAGCTACATGATGCCCTAGTAATATGCTCTAACAAAGAGATGGCGGTGTGTGTTAAATTATTGAAGCTACTGAAGCACAGTTTGCCGTTGGTCTGGTGTGGCGATTTTCGTAATCTTCTCTCGTTTTTATAAGCTCTTATTTAGTTTCACCTAGTCCCGGTGTATGTATGTAATCAAAACTTGGTGATGATCAAAATTTATGAGTCCACTTTTTAAAGTTTTATTAAATTCTATTTTGAGTTTGAAATTTATAGTTGCGTACACACTCGTAATTGTGTCATAAATATTTAGATTTTCCTTCATGAACGGCCAGACACATTTTCACGAATACAATTACAAACAAAGGTTTTCCTTCTAACATACCTTTTTAGAATTGTATGAGTTGATTGATAAACCAATTTGCATACTTATTTTCGTGTGTCATTAACTCGTAAAATTGCGTCAGACCGCAAAAACTGGAAAGGAAACATTAAAGGAAAACCTTACCCTAGAGTGGAACAAAACAAGCTTATAAAAATACTCGCTTCTGCCCACGTCTTCGCTCGCGTAAGTGTTTTGTAGTCCCAAGGGGTATAATAGTACATTATGGTACAAGTGTGTAACGTTGGTGATTACCGCTGAGGCGCCATTGAGACCCGAGCCGTTAGGTGAGGGTCTTAAGAGAGCCGAGGAAGGTAATCATCAATACTCACGTGTATTATACGACGTTTTTCAACACACTTGTGAAGAAAATAATACTAAAAAATCATTTCCAACAGTGAAAACGAGTTGTGATTTTTTTTGCAATGGCGGGCAAAATTAATCAGTTTTCCTATGCGCGCGCATCTAACAATGGCGATCGGCCATAGACTAAAAATAATGAGTTATCTTTTTTTTGGCTTTTGGCGAATAGCGTTTTAGCCACATACAAAATGGGGCATTTCAAGTTTTCTTTATTACAAACAAAAACAAAAGTTATATTTAAGTGAAAGTTTTATTTATGAAACACGTACAAGTTGAAATTATCTATTTAAATACGAAGTTGCATGAAATTTGTTATTGATGTTTTTTGTATCGAAACTTTTTTAAGAACATAGCAACTCAACCAATAAATTAAAAAAAAAACTCTTTATCTCACTTGTGAATAATAGTAATGCAAAAGTCACAGTTTGATAACAGGTGTCATTATGTGCCTAATTGCGGTGAAATTAGAGCCACTTTATGAGCAAGTGTGTTGAAAAAATTATTCTATGTCGTAATCCAGAATCTGATGTATCCGTGTGTCAAGTTTTATTCAAATCCGTTCAGTCAAAAAGGGATGAAAAGATAACAGACATACAGAGTTGTTTTGGCATGTATAATATTAGATTGGACGGATTGATGCATACAGCCGTACACCGCATCAGTGGCTGATTACCTTAATGAACAACCAATAACACCACAGCTGATGTCTATTGCAAGGACTAAACAAACTATTATGCCACTGCCCCGCTATGCTTACTTTCATATTTTATGTAATTACTAGCTTCTGCCAGCGGCTTTACCCGCGTGTGTTATACACATAATCCTTCCTCTTGAATCACTCTATCTATTAAAAAAAACCGCATCAAAATCCTTTGCGTAGTTTTAAAGATCTAAGCATACATAGGCAGAGACAGCGGAAAGCGACTTTGTTTTATACTATGTAAGGAAGCCGTTTACATGTAAATAATAATTATATTGCTATTGATAGAGCAATTTAATTATAATGTATTTATAGGATAGTTACGATTCGGTGATTAGGTTGTTATATATCGAATTAGAAAATCGGCTGCTGCATTTGACATATTAAGATAACTAGGTAGGTAGGTAACTTTATTAAACATACTTTATAAGCGGATTGATGAATGAATGATGATAGAGGAGGACTGGCAAGGTTTTTGAGTTTATAAGCATACTAGATGACCCCCGGGGATTCGCTCCCGTCAACTGGCTATCCATCTGGTAGCCTGCCTTCCCTGCCTACCCTGCCTACCTTGCCTACCCTGACTACCCTGCCTACCCGGCCTACCCTGCCTACCTTGCCTACCCTGCCTACCCTGCCTACCATGCCTACCCTGCTAACCCTGCCTACCATGCCTACCCTGCCTGCCCTGGCAACCCTGCCTACCCTGCCTATCCTGCTTACCCTGCCTACCCTGCCTTCCCTGCCTATCCTGCCTACCCTGCCTACTATGCCTACCTTGCCTAACCTGCCTACGTCTAATCTGCCTTCTCTGCCTACCCAGCCTACCCTGCCTACCCTGCCTACCATGCCAACCCTGCCTACCCTGCTAACCCTGACTGCCATGCCTACCCTGCCTAGCCTGCCTACCCAGCCTACCCTACCTACCCTGCCTACCCAGCCTACCCTGCCTACCCTGCCTACCATGCCTACCCTGCCTATCCTGCCAACCCTGCCTACCATGCCTACCCTGCCTGCCCTGCCAACCCTGCCTTTCCTGCTAACCCTGCCTTCCCTGCCTATCCTGCCTACCCTGCCTACTATGCCTACCCTGCCTACGTCTAACCTGCCTACCCTGCCTACCCTGCCTACCCTTCCTACCCTGCCTACCCTGCCTACCCAGCCTACCCTGCCTACCCTGCCTTCCCTGCCTACCCTGCCTACCATGCCTGCCGCGCCTACCCTGCCTTCCCTGCCTATCCTGCCTACCCTGCCTACCTTGCCTATCCTGCCTATCCTACCTACTCTGCCTACCCTGCCAACCCTGCCTACTCAGCCTACCCTGCCAACCATGCCTATCCAGCCTACCCGGTCAACCCCGCCTACCATGCCTACCCTGCCTACCATGCCTACCCTGCCTACCATGCCTACCCTGCCTACCATGCCTACCCTGCCTACCCTGCTTAACCTGCTTACCCTGCTTACCCTGCCTACCCTGCCTACCCTACTTACCTACTATTTTTATCTATCATCAATGTTTTTCTCAGCGCACGCCAAAGAATGAATTTTATAGGCAACATTTTCCTTCCTTGGGTTACATTATTGCAATTTTCATAAGGAACTCTCCTATGACACTCAGGAATAATGTAGCTTTCTACTGGTGAAAGAATTTTCAAAATCGGTTCAATAGATCCAGAGATTACCCCTTACAACGTCACAAACTCACAAACTCACAAACCCACAAACTTTACCTCTTTATAATGTTAGTATAGATTTTCAATATCCTAGCTCAAAAACCCTGCCAGCTTCCCTCAATGATAAAAAAGATTACATGAAAGCCATGGTCTCGGTTACATTTTACATGAGGTCGATCAATGGTGACTATACGGGAGCTGGAAAAGTAATGAAAATTTTATGACCGGAAGGGTTTCAGCCAGTAATTTTGCCAATTTTTTTGAGTTTACAGCTTTGAAGCTGCACATTTTTATTTATTTATTCAGTAACACATACAATCTTTTTATCCGACTGCGGGAGGGTAGTGTTTTTCGAGCGTATGTATGTATGTCAATTTCTATAGTACTCTCTATAGCCCAAACGGCTTGACGGATTATGACATATGAGGTGTCGTTGGATACGTCTCAATTATGGGAGTGACAAAGGCTATTTATTTTTAAATAGCGCCACCCCTAAAAAAAAAAGGGGGTGATACAATATTTTTTCCGTTATCCTAACGATATGGGTATCAAATGAAAGCTACTTAATAGGCCATTCCAAAAATATACATATTATAACACTTTTATGTTCCTTTTTTGGCTGAAATTCAAGATAAGCGTAACTTTGATAGCAAAATTAATAATATTTTACCACATAACTTATTTGGACGTATTGCGAATAAATTTATTTGATTTGATTACTAAAAAGTCTGAAATAAAACAAATTATTATAAAAATAAAAAACCTGGTTGCTAAAAAATAATTAACTGAAAAGAGAAAAAAACAAGTACTACATATAATTTATACATTAAATAATATGAGGTGATGCGGGCGGGGACAAACAAAAAATATAGAAAGGCCGACCAAAACTTCGTTTGTAATAACCGCTGGCAGCACCTCAAAATATTTAATGTATAAATTATATCTAGTATTTGTTTTCTATTTTCAGTTAACTATTTTTTACAGCTTCAACATACGGGTACGCAAACTCACACGGCGTCGTCAGTCGTTACGTAGCAGATAAATACGCATTTTGATGAAAAAAAAGACGAGCTATCTATCTACGCGTCTAAATGCACGCTCATCCAGTTAGCGAGATTAACTGGGTCAGTTTTAATGGGGCCGTGTCACAGAAACCAGTTCAGTGCAGTATTTTATAATACACTCTTTTTGCTTTGAAAGCGAGACGCATCCGCAACCCGCCAAAAATACTTTTACAGAATGAAAAGCGCTTTTTCACGCTCTGTTTTTTTTCTTTGCTGGGATTGAAAATGATATAGATTTTATTGGAAAATATTCAAAAGGCAGATTTTCAAATGTCAGTTACATAACTAAAATTGTTATGTACCAAACATGTAGGCAAACATGGCGGCGTAGGAAGTCTTTTGATCAACGACAAGGTTGTCAATGATGATGATTAATGACAGTTTATTTATTTGATCCTGAACCTGAAACAATCAATTGTTGATTGAGGTCTTTAAACCTTGACACAAATAGTTCTTCAGTTGACTCATTGAATGTTTCGGTCAATGTCAAACGTCAAATTCTAAAATCGAATTTTTAGTCAAAAAAACAGAACAATATTGTACCGGAAACTAACAAGCCAACATCTGGATCCCACGTAAATGTGATTTAAAATTAGAATCATAAAAACATTGCAATAAAGAATGTTTGCAGACACGCTCGCGAATTGCGCGACCTATATTTAGCGGAGACTGTTGACCCGGTGCCCTCGCCCTGCATCTCCTCTGTTGACGAAACGCGTCGATATACTTTCTTTGACCTATGCGAGCCTGGTACTTATTGATTTGAGTTCGTCTTAAGAACTCTTTTGTTCTTACTCACAATTTTATGAGTGAATGTAAAAAATACTTTGTGCAAACCTCTTTGCTGCTTTCTTTTGGGTTGGGGATTGAAACATGATATTGAAGTCTCTGATTTTGAATAAAAAAGAAAGTGTGTTTGGAAAGTAACCTACTCTAAAAATAAATCAATTTCTCGGATTTTCTTTTAAACAAAAGAAAATTGTACCACCTAAATATTTTTTGTAAGGACGTGGACCCAAACCCCGTGTTATCCCTCATTTCCATAGTATAACAAGAATAATTTATATTCATTTTCATGAAAAGCTACAATAAAACTATATATATAACCAATCCAGGGTCTCACCCCTTCACTAAAATATAAACTTTCCTACTTCATAGTCCGCAGAAAGATAAAAATATTCAGTATTCACGTTCATAAAGCAAGTATAAGCACTCCTCATTGCATTGTCTTTGAGTCGGAGTAAACGAACTCCTTGCTAGTCTGCAGCCCTCGTTCGTTTGTGTCATAAAAAGACACTGACCTCTATCATACTAGTACGCTGGACTACATATTAACGATGACAAAATGAAGACATTTGATTTTCGCCATTTTGGCGCTGATAGCAACGTGACTTAACGTGAGAGTACATGGAACTAATATTAGAGATGGGACACAGCTTTCGTTAAAAAAATACTTTTATGGGCTTTATCGATCGTGAGAATAATTAAATACGTAAGAGAAAAAAACATCCCAGTTATTTTTATTATGATTCATTTTTAAGTAGGTAATGGAATAATTGCTGTAAAGGTTAACTGAAAAATATTTTAATTCAGATTGCAAGCTATAAACTAGTGGTGCTAGTAAAGTTATAGCGCATTACTGTCAGATCAGTGAGATTTAAATATGGGGATAGGCTAACAACTTATCCTTAAAACTAGTATATTTGAGCAAGGATCTCCTCACTATTCGCGTTATTTTCTCACAGATAGACAATCAATGCGCGCAGATGAACTTTTTCTTACTCTTTGAAATTTACACAAACATGGCCAAATCCGCCTCCGCGGTGACGCAACGTCACGAGATACAATAAATTGATAAAATATAATTAAATTAAGCGTGTTTTCAACTTACTGTTGAAAACTCATTCCTTGACTTTTATTTATATTTCTCGAGTTGTTTGAACAGTATCTCAATATACACGAAGGCATTTTATAAGAAACGAAACTAAGTACTCAAACGTGTCACGTTGCAGCGAGCGCTTGCCACAGACTAAGTGAGTTGGGGTACGCGCGCTCTAACGCGTGTTACAAACAATTGAGTTGAGGAGTCTCCTCTAGTACGTAGTATATTTAACTCAATGCTCAGAAACGTGGTGATTGGTACAAGAGTGAGGCCTGAGCTCAGCGGTTGTCGAAGTCAGGCTGTGAATGAACATGATGATGATTCCAGAATTTAGTATTACACATTGCTTTTGAACATATTATTACTGATTATTAGGCATTCATATAACATTCATCACCAATACCAGTATGTGATATTTAGTTCCAACATACTACGAGAAGTCAATACAGTAGATTACTGATACGCCTTGCCAAGTCTACTATTTTTATATTAGTGTAATTTAAAAATATCACTAATACTGATATATTATTTACAATATTATAATATTTCCAGGCAAATATATTAGTATTACCTAATTTTGAGAAATATCGGTATTAACCTATCTCTAAATGTGTCAATTTTAGTTCCTAATACGCTCGAGCGGGGCGCTTTGAATCAGCACAAAAATCAACTGTCATTTCATATAGTATGTTTAGTCCAGCGTACTTGTATAATAGAGGTCAGTGTAAAAAGATGAATGGACGGTCGACGCAAAGTGCTGGTTTTCAGAATCAGCATTTGTTTTAAAGAATAGTTACAGTGTTTGTTGACCCCTGCCTTGCTAATTGAATTTACAGACCGTCCCTAGTCTAAGGTATTCATAAATGCCTGAATATTTTGACGTGAAAGATTGAAAGAGCCATATGGAAATGGGATGGGCTGAATATAGGGGTAACAGTAATCACAAAAGTTTTTAAGATTAATTTACATGTCTTAATTTAATTTCCAATTCAATTTCAATCTAAGATGGAAGAGATCAAAACATTCAATCCACGTTTTACTGAGACCATCAAGTATTTAACGAGTTTCAAAGGAAGAAGTAGTAAAAATAAACCGAGTGCAACTGAGTAGATTGCTAAAATGCATTGCGGTGAAAGACAAACTGAATTCATGCAATATGTATCACCTTCTTTGTTGCATAATCCGATCACAGTTTATCCGGAACGCCTGAAGAATCCTTGAGCTTGAAAACATACCTGTAACAAGAAAATGTCTTTGTTACTAATGGACGAAACTTTACCTAAAGCCGAGAGCAATAAATACCAGTCGAAACCGATATTTATCTATCATTTCAAACTATCGTTCCGTGCCTTCTGAACATCGCGTATGATGCAGGGCGGTTTGTGTTGGTAGTCATCGGTACACAAGCAGTAGCCTGTGACCCAGTTAACTGGCACATGACCCGAGTTGACCTCTCGGCCTAGGTCGCCGGTCGCGCCGCCCGCATCCCTCCTGCCACCTCCAGACCTATCTGCTCGAACCTCTAACCGTTCTTGTGATCCTAGTACTTTAGTCAGTTGGTACGGGACAAATCTTTTACGTTTGCGAGGCTTTTCTCAGGTAGACCTGTTTTATTTTATCTCAGGTTTTGCATAAAGGATTTTCCAGATTCACTATCAGAAGGAATCTGGAATTGTTATGTTTTTATAATAAACAAGATGTACTTCCATTCTAATGTTCGTATTTTTAATGCCTCTACAAGTTTTACCTTTACAGCGCCCGCGGTTTACAGGTAAAATTTTATTTCCTTTGGCCTGAAGCATAAAATACAATCAAAGTAGCAAACAGATTTATTTACGAGTATCTTACAACGGAAAAGCGATTCCAATAAACGTTGCAAACGACGGCCCCTTTTCCAGTAACCAGTTTATTTATACTGCAATACCACTTAAATAATTTATCACTCAAAGAATATTTTCGTCTTATCCCGAAACCCTACAATAACAAGTAAGTGGTTCGCGAAGTGTTGCAAATGGCGTCCTAGTTTCAACTATTACAATAGTTACTGTTCTCCTAGTATTTTTAACAGTTCAATAAGCGATGATTGCACAATTAGGTGTCCTCTAAGTAATTGACGGTGACGGTACATATCTTCATTACAGCCCGACAGGCGAGGACGAAAGGAGCATTGACCTGTATCTATACTAGATAAGTTTAACCCAGAGCAGTCGTATAACAACTAAATTGGAGTAATAAGACCCCACCCTTTATATGCTAATTTTCTTTATTATTCACAAGTTGGATAGACGGAGGTTCTACCTAGTGGAAAGCGGTTTCATTCGACTGTGTTTAGTCACCAACCGGGAAATCTACGAATCAACGACTGAAGTGACAACACAAAGAAGTAGATATATCCTTGATAAGTCCTTCTGTAATTAGACTTAAGATAAACAATGCTAACGACGAACGTATATTCAAGAATTTATTCAATGTTTACAAAGAAGTAATTGCGAACGAGGAAATCTTCAGCGAAACATTTTCCCGATGTTTATTTGTAAGATTGCATGTTTATTTTGTTGGAACGGTAATTTTTAACGTTCTGTTACCGACCGACTTCCTACATATTTATCATAGCCTAGTACCCATCTGCGTAACTAACAATAAGATGAATGGAAAACCGCGTGAAAAGTTCCCATGAATTAAAAAAATGTACATGATTATGGCGTTCCAAATAAGGCGGAATTATATAGCCGTGCCAGGAGACAGTTATTTCTTGGAGGTGATAACTAACTCCCCTTATTCGTACGCTGTAGGACAAAGAACCGTACCTACGCAGCACTTTATACGTGAATCACACAGCTGGCCGAGAATACTGACGACCTTCGTGGAGGACGGGTTTTAAAACGCATTTAAATAATTTGCACGATAAATGAAATCCGTATCATTTTTATCAGAAAATCTTCTGTGACTAAATATAAGATTTATAATATGGAAAGGAATGCATCTCATAACGTTTAGTGTGACGTGATGTGTAATAGATTTGTCAACAATATATAAGATTTGATAGCAGATCAGCCGGGCGAGCACGGCCTCTATGATACGCTTGAGTCACGCATTTTATCACGGGTTTTGCTCCCAAGTGTGATAAAAATGTGTGACACAGCAGGCCGTGCTCATCCGAACTCATCAAAAACACAAGAAAATTGTAATAATAGCGACAAACGAGGGTCTGGATTTCACGGGATATCAAGGTTTACTAATGCCCTCTGCTAATAACAAGTTTTTATTTTAGCGTTAACGCTTATTGATAAATTATGGTGGCTGGCTATATATAGGTATACATTGGCATCTTATGGTTCATTATATCTTTTGAACCTACGGGTATCTTTAAGCTGTTCTATTTATAACCTAGAACAAGCCTAGAGCCAAAAGTTGTCGTTATGACAACTGCTCATGCAACAAAGATTTCCCCTGATTTAATTGAATCAACCTGTGACACGATTAGTCACCAATAATGTTGGATACTATACAGATACACCTCTAACCCATTTCAGGGAGGTAAGGTATAATCGACTCTCAATTTTGGCCCATATATTTATTTATTTATTCATTTACACATACAATTATTTTTACAGGTAGAACCCAAGGTAACAAAAGTAGTCATACAATGCGACACTCAGCGACGCCCCGTAAAAACTGATCACACACCTACTCGCGTCCATGATTGACCAGTCCCAGGTAACGGCTCCGGGCGTCCGCACAAGTTAACTAGAGGACAACATAGTAATTGTCACCCTCTGGAATTCCGCCAAAGAGCAGGAAAAAATGTCCAAACGCTGAGAGTCGCTATTAAGAATCATAACAGCCCGACACACTGGTGCAAATTTTAATACGTTTGTACGGGCTACCGGAGTTTCGAACAGACTCTGCCTCGGCCCCAACCTTAGCCTACTGTTTGGAACGAGTAATCTCAATGATTCTAGGATTTGGGGATTGTTTAGCATCCCCCGAAAAACCATAAAGACGTATTTTACCAGAGCAAGATTGCGCCTCACCTCCAACCTATAGTACCCAACCATCCCTATTACAAAGAGAGTTGGGTACATAAGCGGATAAAACATATAGACGCCAAATTGCCTCATGTATAAGTACCGTGTAAATTTATTCTGCATCTTTTCCACCATCTGAGAATATTTAAACTTCATAAGGATTCCAGATGATAGCACTAGTTTCCAAGTTGCTTCGCACCAACGCGTTATAAAGCGATTTCACTGCTGCCATGTTAGTGAACAGAAGATATTGAGGCAAAGGCTCAGCTCGCAGGAAAAAAGCTGGGGATCCTTGCAAAGGTGATAAGGTACTTCACGCCGGAACAGCTCCTCAATTTGTATCAAGCGTAAGTTTGATCATGCATGGAGTACTGTTCTCATAACTGGGACTGATCTGCCAAATACCAGCTTGATGCAATAGAGACGGGCCAAGAGGCTCATCGGCAATTAGGCGCTGGTCAAGTCAAAGCTCCAGAGTCTAAAACATCGTCGCTGAGTTGCCAGCTTGTCGGTTTTTATCGGTTAGATTTCGGGGAGTGTGCGATGGAATTGTACGATCTAATTCCACCTAGCCCGTTTCATCATCGGACTACCACGGCGATGCGCCATCGATACATGGTGGAAATCCCACCCATACGCACAAAACGTTTTGGTAACAATTTATTATGCGTACAGCTAAAGAGTGGAATCCCCTGCCGGAGTCTGTGTAGCCCAACAGCTACAATCTGGGGATCTTTAAGTCAAGAGTGAATAGGTTATTTCTAGGCAAGCGTGCTTCACCCTCGACCACATCATCTCTTACCATCAGGTGAGATAGTGGTCAAGCGCGAGCCTATAGTATATAAATAAAAACATTAAAAAAAAGATTTTTTATGATCAAAGTTAACCCAAACTGCTCTCACTGAAACCCAGTCAGGGAATTAAAAAACCAGAAAAAAACCAAAGCAATACGGAGACAGTGTTTTTAGAGTATTAAGGTATAAAGGCGAAAGTCTGTGAGTGGGTTTGTATATTTGTTACTCTTTCATGCAAAAACTACTGATGGCATCTGAATGAAATTTGGCACAGAGATAGATTATAGTCAGGAACAGCACATAGGATAGATTTTATACCGGGAATATATTCCCTAGGGATAAATTTCGACGTTCACGCGGGTGCCGCTGGCAGAAGCTAGTGAATGTATAAAATTTTGTAGTTTAGAATTTGTCACACTACTTTGGCTTGAAAAGCTGTCAAACTTTGGATAAAAAGTAGTGTTATATTCTTATCTCCAAATTGACAATTCAGAAACCGACCCAGCCTTACCTAAGAATTTAATCGCTAGCCAATTATATTCACATAACTCTTATATAACATCTGTCACACCTGCATCGAAGCGCATCTACCTACCTCCTACGTCATACATTCTATAAATAGCCCTGTACTCAAGTGAGCAACAACGGGCAACAATGATACAAATTCCTCCGCTCTGCAGTGTCACAGGGACGTAAATGAAATGGGATTTGATTTATGCATTTAGCTGCCAAGTGTTAACCGTCAAGAGATGCGGAAACATAGTTTCATATGTAGCTGTACATAACCAGTATTCATTGGTTTATTACTTTACGAATAATCTTTGAACATCGACGCCGAGTTGCCAGCCTATCAGTTCAGCTAAGAAGTGGAATTCTCTGCCGAAGCCTGTGCATCCCGATAGCTACAACCTAGGGGTCTTCAAAGTCAAGAGTGAATAGGTTGAATCTAGTTAAGCGTACTTCACCGTCAACCTCATCATTGCTTAACATCAGGCAAGATATTGGTCAAGAGAGAGAAAAATAAAAAAAAATCTTCCCGACAGCTGCATCTCATCTTTTGCATTCAATGAGATTTTTTGGGAGCTGAAAAAACATTAGCTCGTAGAAATCTTTGCATTTTTTATGGAATCCAATGAACCTATTTCGCTTAGGAGGGCAAAGCCGAAGACCATTAGTCATCATCCTTCTACCCTTTTCACCAATTTAAATGGGGTCGGCGCAACATATTTTGCCTGTATGTCACAAATAAATATATTTGAATTTGAATGTATTTCTCATCCATATATATCTGTCTCTATTTGTCCTTGCCGTCATCTATAGTCTCCGGCTACAGACAGATTATAAAACAGTCTATTCCCAGGATTTATTTCTGAAGGTAATTCGTTATATACGATTAGTACAGAGTGGCAATGGAAAAAAAAAAACATCATCATCAGCCTTTTAATGTTCCCATTGCTGGGACACAAGCCTCCTCTCTGTGAGGAAGGGAATGAGCCTTAATCCACCACCAATGCTGGTTGGTGAATGTCACAATATGTCTTGGATTTTTTGGTTCTAGGACATGCCGGTTTCCTCACGATGTTTTCCATGATCCGAATGATTCCATGATGATGCATAATTTACACAAAGTAAAGCGCCTGATTTCGAACCTACCCGTAAAAAATAAAACTAGATTTATAAAAGGATGACCCGGATTAATGGAGATTTAAATAATTGATTGACGCCAAATTGATGGCTTATAACCTTTGTTGACACACATCAGTTTGAAGAGAGAATATCACGAATTTCACCGTTACAATGACAGGCCATATCACAGACGATACGCTACAATTTAACATTTATGTTTGAGAGACAGCGTGCGTCATAGACTTACCACGTTTTCATACAGTAGGTAATGATAGTTTTATATTTCGGTCGTAATGAAAGGTTAGAAAAGGTTGGTTCCAGTGAATCATATGTCACAATGTCTGTGGAAGCTATTATATAGGTACGCCCACAGAGCCTAAATAAGTGTAATAAGTAGATATTTGTGTGCGAGGACAGCATTGTAATGTTTTCTTGGTAGTTTACCTATTGTTAGGGACTGTATTGATTGATTTCATTTTAGATTTTCTTCTCTGACGTCAACGGTTTGTTGTCAAGATACATTTTTTTTACAACATAACGAAAAATCTACCGATAAATTGGCAACAGGTTTCTAATAAAATTGTTAGACTCCGAACTTGACTCTGAAAAACAAGAAACAAGTGCCAAAAATGTACCTAGATGTGGCAGTTGCCTACTGAGAACCTAATTAAGAAATGGGAGTTGTAATTAGGAAAGTGCTTTAGTACGCTAGAGAAGCTCGTGGCTAATCTTAATAACAGTTGCACGCGTTGGTCTTCAAGGTTAAGCAACGCTTGCTGAGGTCGGTCGGGGGATGGGCGACCATCATATTTACATATTCCTAAATCCCTCAGAAAGCACGTTAATACGGCTGTCATTTGAAGATCTCTGACAGTCGTTACGGATTGTCGGAAGCCAAGAATTTGGACATCAGCCTTGCCTAGCGAATTGCCTAGAGAATTGTATAGCGAAAATTTTTCGAGAATGAAATAGTGAATACATTCAAAATTTTTCAAATTCCGAAACAGGATGAAACAAGGACCGTGCGCGTGAGGATCCAGGAACGAATCATACCATTCCCCTGTGGCTCTAACGCGCGGTCGTATCGGCTCCTTACGCAATTGACGTCCTTCATATAATACAGATTATTTGTTGTAGCATAAATACGTTGGTTGTTTGTTCCTTGTATCGTATTACCCAGTTACTGGGTTGTGGAGGTCAGATATGCATTGACTGAAATGCGATCCCAACATAGTTGGACAAAGGCTATGTAGATTGATTTACATAAAGTTGACAATCCGGCCCTGCTCGTCAATACCAGAGTTTAACTTATAATATCGTTGAAGATAATGAGTTTTCAACGATATTATAAGATAAACTCTGGCAACAGACATGAGACTGTTTGGTCGGTTAGTTTACGCACTGCATCCTATCCGAATCCGGGAAATTTCGGTTCCGAAGTAGTTGTAGTACGTCTTGTAGGGAAGCTTTTGCACTACATCTGAACTCTATCCGGTATAATTCAACATTTTCCGTTCGGATAGAACTCGGAACTCAAGACACTGATCGGGTGTACTACGTAACCGCCCTAACTCGTTATTTGCAGTGCAGTGCAAAAGCGGACCGGACCCTGTGCCTTATACCAGTGGGCAATTTATTTTTTATTTTTCAATGCTTTTTATTTTATTTTTTTGTAGAATAATATTTAAAATGTAAAAGTATATATAATAATGTATATATAATAAATAAAAGGTTTTTTTTGTTTTTGCAAGAACAACGATAGCAATGTACCGGCTACTTCAGACGCAGGTTGGATCTTGCAACCATAACTGCAAAATTTTCACCAAGATGTGAGCCATTCTAGCAAAGCTTGTGTCTTGTGCTAGCAAGAGGCTTTCAAAAGGAGAACGTCTAAAAAGCTACTTTTATATATCTCATATTTTGGAGTCAACATTTTGTCTCGTATAAGAGAATAGAAAGATAGACGAAATGCGAAGGAACCTATGCTAGAGCTAGGTAGCTAGAGCTAGTTTTCATATGAAGCAAGCCTAAGCAATCATTGCGCGACGTTCTAGTCGGTCTATCACCACTATGTCAGGCTTATTGGCAATACAATTATAACAATATTATAACAATAGTCATGTCAGTGATGATAGACGATACAACGTGACATTGTCATTATCGAAAACATACTTATAGTTAGGCACTTCCGATTCCATAAGATTTTATTTAAGAGCTAGTTGCTGAAGGATAATCCTGGCTAATAGGTTGTGTCTATGCAAACAGCCTCCGTTAACTAGACTATAACAACCGGAGATAATGTGACGGATGTATTTCCCCGGCCGGTGACATACCCTACGAATGCCAACCGTGCCGTCCTTCACAATGTATTTCCGGTTGTTCTTCGTCATCATAACTTCGTCCATAATCGCATTGACAAAACCTTCGGTTCCCCGAAATAGTCACCAAATCGCAGCCAGACCACGGACATTAAAAGATCTACATTGGGTCCATGTAGGACCCGGTAGAAGCGTCCGTGAAGCTCCTTACTCTGCCATACCTCCCTGCGGTCATTATTATCTAATACTATAGATATGCGCCAGTTCTCTTTAGCGTAAGACCCTTGTCCACCGCTACCACATCTCGATGCATATACACGTCGGCAGGTAGCTAGAGCTAGGTAGCTAGAGCTAGGTAGCTAGAGCTAGGTAGCTAGAGCTAGGTAGCTAGAGCTAGGTAGCTAGAGCTAGGTAGTTAGAGCTAGGTAGCTAGAGCTAGGTAGCTAGAGCTAGGTAGATAGAGCTAGGTAGCTAGAGCTAGGTAGCTAGAGCTAGGTAGCTAGAGCTAGGTAGCTAGAGCTAGGTAGCTAGAGCTAGGTAGCTAGAGCTAGGTAGCTAGAGCTAGGTAGCTAGAGCTAGGTAGCTAGAGCTAGGTAGCTAGAGCTAGGTAGCTAGAGCTAGGTAGCTAAAGCTAGGTAGCTAGTGCCATGTAGTTAGTGCTAGGTAGCTAGAGCTAGGTAGCTAGAGCTAGGTAGCCAGAGCTAGGTAGCTAAAGCTAGAGTCAGGTAGCTAGAGCTAGATAGCTAGACACAGGTAACTAGAGTTAGATAGCTAGAATCAGGTAGCTAGAGTCAGGTAACTAGAGCTAGATAGCTAGAATCAGGTAGCTAGAGTCAGAGAGCTAGAGCTAGGTACCAGCTGAAGTAAAGGCTCAGGAACAAAAATTCGAATAGCTAGTATCTCATCCATTATCTCCAAAGCCTCATAAACCCATAGCATAAAAAGGAAGCCAGTCATAATTGACAAGGTAAGCTAACATACTCAGCACACAAACTGGATGCGTGTCAGTAATGGCGGTGCATAATATCCTGTAACATTCATTACAGTGGACATTACCTCTCTTATTTGCTTGTCGTATGAAACATGGCTTGTTTACTGACTGTGTATATAGAGGCTATAGATTAGTGTGTGGCACATGTATGACAGTTTCAAGAATCTACTGCGTTTCAGATATTTGGAGAAAGAGAATTCATCATCATCATCATTTCAGCTACAAGACTTCTAATGCTGGACATAGGCCACCCCCAAGTGAGACCACAGAATAAGAAAAGAAATCGTTTTGTGCAATATTTACTATATTTCGGTTGAATATAAATTGGGTAACAGGATATCAAAGGAGATAGAGAGGTTTCAAAAATATCCAGAAATTAAGAAGGCTGAACAGGAAAAAGTAGGTGCAAAATTGTTTTAAGGGAAAATGCAGCAAAAAGGTCATGATAAATCAGAATGTATGGCGAATGTATGACAGTTTGAAGGATGTTTAGCGTGTATTTCAGTTTTGTGGATAAAGAGAATTAGGTATGTGAAAATACATTATCATTCTTCTGGGACGGGTAGAAAGCTGGCAACAGAAAGAAAGAAAAGTATTTATCAGGATATTACAGGAGATACAGAGATTTAAAAATGGAACAAAAGCAGGCTGGGTAAGAAAAAAATTGTGCTGAACCTATCAAAAAAGGAATGAAAAGACCATAGAACGCCAAAGTTTTAAATTGCAAGAGGACCGTAGTTTAGATATTTAGCAGTAAAATATGATGCACCCATCAAAAAGTATCAACCCGGCTTTCGTTTCTAAATGATATCATGTCTTCTAATAAAGCTGTAGATAATGAAAAAAAAGGGATAGAATCCATCTCCAAACAAAAAAAAACAGCATGGAAACAGTTGAAAATGATTTCCACACCATCAGAGTGCAAATAGGATCCATCTCAATCAATTGATTGCTTATAAGCGTCCCAAATCAATTAGTTGATTAACGGTGCAACTACAGGTGGGAATACAGACCTGGGGAAATCAGACTCGATCCAAACTATTTGTTCAAATTAATTTACTAGGTTGTTCTAGAGGGAATTAACGGAAGAACATTTAATTTATTCGATACATTACGCAAAAGTCATTTGAAATGACTTAGAGACGGTTAATTTTCCCAAACTGGGTTTAGATACTTAAGTTTTAAGTCGAACTTTTGGCTTTTTGGAATATATACCACATTTTTACATAGTTATAGGACTTTTAAAATATTTCAGCACTATGGCTCTTATTTTGAGAATCATCATCGAGCTAAATACATAATACTTTAGTAGATACCGCTGATTTTAACAAGGGGATACCAATATTTTCATTCGTTGGTGAACAAAACAGATAACATATTTTTACCGATACAATATTGACATAAAATAAAATCGACCTTAATAGTTCGTGAAGCAGAAGTGATCCCTAAAAAAATAAGTTGGAGAAATATAAGCATTTACGTGGTACATATCTACGTAATTCAATCAAGTGTAATAAAACTTTATATAAGAAAGTCCGGATATGGGTTAATACCTACGCATCTGACACAGACAGACATTCGTTATCAAATAATAACAACATTCGCAATGTCCTTCAAGATTAGATAAGTTGACGTCTAACGAGACAATATGGCGTCGATAAATATATTTGTGGGCATAAACATAATAAAATAGAGATTAAATGTAATTGGGTCTTTATTGGTTGCTTCTTGTAACGAGATAGGAAGAAAACCAACGAGAATGAAGACAACTTATAAGTACTAAATTTTTCCACGCCAAGATGTATTTTCTAGGACATTTAGGTAAACAAGGAATGGTTATTCGCTTTTGTCAAGAACCGGTATCAGTAAATACTAATATTTACACATTGTAATAAAAAATGAATGGATAGTTTTTCTACGAAAATATTTATTTATTTATAACTTTATTGTACACCAGAATATACTGGAATAAAATAAACTTAAAACTAAAATATATACAACGGGCGGCCTTATCGCATTCCGCGATCTCTTCCAGGAATGGACAGTGATTGCCTGGACATGACATGGGGTTATCAGTGGTGCAACAATACCAAAAATGAATATAAAGATGCAATATTCATCATAACCCTCCTTATAACCGTTCCCAACTTCAATATAAGTTTTTAAACTGTCATGGTCACTAAGATTAACATTAGAATCGGGATATTTACCATGTTTACTGTTTGTAGCGAGTTTCCGATGCAAGCACCATGATCACGGATAAACTGAAGTTATTGCGGGTGGGTGTTTATGAGGAGACATATCGGTCTACCCTCTTTCTTGTTCGTTTTTTGCACTCGGTACCGCTACCACTGTCACTCACAACTCAAACTTTTTCCGGCACTTTTCCGGGGTTTACACAGCTGAACCACTGGATTCCAAGCTCTCGACAGTTGAAACCCATCATCCCGGTTGAAATTCTTATATTTGGTGATCTCGATAGCTTCCCTCACCAGTCTAGGGATATAGTGGCGTTCTGTCGAAATGACCTGAGGGTTATGTAACTCAATCCAGTGGTTCAATCCTGATTCCAAAAAGTGTTGAGCTATGGCCGATTTTTGGGTGTCATTGTTTTTTACCGCCCTGATATGCTCTGAAATTCGACAAGCAACCGTACGCTTCGTCTGACCGATATATGACTTGCCACAACTACAATCTACTTTATAAACACCGAGCTTTTCCAGCGGAAAGTTGTCCTTCGGCGAGCGCAGCATCTGTGGCACTTTTCTGAAAGGAGTGAAGACAGTCTTTACGGCGCGGGCGTATTCCAACTTCTTTCTGCACAAAATGTGTAAGATAAATAAGTGTTAGTGGGCTCTGGGATCTTAGACCATTATCCCAATTTATTTGTGGTCAGCGTAGCAGGTTTTCGTCTTCCATACTAATATGGCTGTCAACTCTACAGGCACCCCCTTTCTAGCGAAACCATCTTACAAAATCCATCCATTGCTTCTTTAATCTTTCTCTAGCCTTAAAACCATACTGTTCAACAAAAATATTATGTACTTGAAATAATTAATTTGTAACCAAATCAATTACGGTTTAACTAAACACTACAACATTCTTTAAACTTAACAAACGTTCATACATTCTACACACTTCATGATTGAAAGTTAGGGGCTTACAGATGGCGCGACGCAATTAATATTGCGTCAATAGATGATAACCCGCAGGTATTTTCAACATAAAAATTCAATTGCATATCGATCAATTTGAATCGCATTGCGTCCATGTGAACTTACTTTCAATTTCGCTTAGTAAAAAATAGTTTATCGGTGTGACATAAGTTGAATCGCGTCAAAGCACAGACATAAATCTATCAATAATAGATAACGCAAGTCTCTCCATCTGTATCAAAACAAGCGTGTCACTTTTTCACACACAATTAAAAACAAATTTACTTACCAATGAAAGTAAACATTTCCAATGCTTAGGCCAACTTTTTCTATATGATCTTTACAGCTCAATATGTCATAATTAGGCATTTTCCTAGACTTCGGTAGATTTACGATGTCGATAATGTTAAATGAAAAGCTCAAAGTACGATCATTGACTATAATTACCCGACTGCCGAAGGGGGGTAATGTGTTTATCAGTCTATGTATGTATGTATGTTTGTTCCTATGTGGCGTTCCAGAGACCAAACGCGTTGTCCGATTTTGATGATTCTTTCCTAGACTTCGGTAGATTTACGATGTCGATAATGTTAAATGAAAAGCTCAAAGTACCATCATTGACTATAATTACCCGACTGCCGAAAGGGGGTTTTGTGTTTTTCAGTCTATTTATGTATGTATGTATGTTTGTTCCTATGTGGCGTTCCAGAGACCAAACGCGTTGTCCGATTTTGATGATTCATACGTCAATCGATTCGTCTTAATCTTGCGAGTGTCACTGACTACATTAAAATTGGTAAAATGAAAAATGGCCGCTTTTGTACGCCATATTGTGGGGGCACAATTATTTTTTCTCTTCGAATCCCATCGTGTGGGGTATCAAAATAAAGGTTTTTAAGAGGCGATTTCAAAAATATATAATACTTATATGTTTAAATGTACCTAATTCGAAAATTATTTTCAGTTAGTTAACAAAAAAGTGTTAAATAAAAATAAAAAAAAACAAAAATAAAAAACCCGACTGCTTGAAAAGCGAACTAAAAAGACGTAAACAAGAAAGAATCATGCTGAGCAGTCGGAGGATACATCTGGTTTTGGTTAGCCAGCTCGCGAATATGTAATTTACGAATATGTCAGTCGGGTTTTTTGATATTTAATTATTTTTTTTACTTCATTTTTTGACACGCGAAGTAAATACAATCGCGTCATCTAATTAGATTTATATCAGTGCTTCGAGGCATCAGCAAAGTCGCTTATTCAAATTATGTTTTTGTAGGTGCGTGGTTTCCAAGCTTACATTTCTTAATTAATCATACCACTTAAGTAATTAGCAGTTTACACATCAAATGTAGCGCGTTTTTCTATCGCAATTACTTTGTACTCCCATTATTAGATACGAAACAATGGTAGTTCATTCAACTTTGAAAAGAAAAAAGATACAAAGTGAACAATGTAATCTTAATAATCGATTTAAGCTTAGATGGTAATCAAGGTGATTACCTTGAATTACTATTAGTTCGAGATAATAATATATATGACGATAACTAATAGACATAAAATGAATACCTAACCTTTACAGTCTTATTACAAAAAACGAAATAAACCATGGTTTAAACCTGTACTATCAAGTCCAGGCTTATCTGCAAAACCATGGTCTAAATTTATCCGTATTACAAAACTTAAAAAATCCGTGGTTTTCATAGTCCTGTCATTTGAACCATTGTCAATATATCAACCACAGATTAATACAATTATCATTCGTTCACCATAATATCATTCAATTGCAACGTTCCGTATGCCCAGAAATAAAAACGTTCTGATAATACGATAAGGATTAAATTACGGTTGAGAGTGTTAAAAATATTGAGACTTTGTTATTTTGCACGGATATAAACATTTGTTATTTATCGATTGAAGTTTTTTTTAAATTTAAGCAAATTACTTAAATTCTTAATAATTATTAATAATACCACTACGTACGTGTAACGAAACGTAACATTCTCGCGCGTTATATGAAACTATAACATTAAACAAAACCATCGCTAGCTGATCAAAGTTCACTAAGCTTTGGAATTTTTAGTTATCGAAGTCTCTAATATTATAGAGCAATTGCCTCTTTGTTAATAATATATTGTGATGAACCAACAAAAAAAAACCGATCTGAGAAATGGAGTACCGAGGGAAAAGAAATATCCTCAATAATATGTTAAATCAACCATATTAATATCCATTTTCGGGTAAAAACAACAAAACACAATAAAAAAGATGATATAACCTAAAAGAGAAACTGACAGATACGACTTAGACCATCGTTAAACTAGGGGCCGCCGAGGTTTAGCGTTAAACCATGATTTGGACTACGGTTTATCGCTAAACCATTATTTGTAATAACATTTTTGTGTAAACTACAGTTTATAGAGATTTAAACCTGGGTTTTTAGTTAAACCGCTTTTTGTAATAAGACTGTTAGAGTTTTATGCCCAAAATTCATGATGCCAGTCCAGTGATTCACGATATCAGACTGAATAGGGATGATGCCAAAAGAAAATTATTTAGTCTGTCAGTTAGATAACCTATAAATATTGGACACCTATTTTTTCTTTTGTCACGTAAACAAAAAATGACTCAGATACAGTGCGTTGTAATATCGTGTGACATCACGCCGTGCTACACTTTTACTGACAAAGTGACGTCACAAGCCCCCACTCCTAATTTTTTTATGTATCTGATGAAGCAAAAAATACGTGTTTATTATTTGATAATCTCACTGACGGACTAAATTTAATTATTAGGAAACATCCCTATTATATGGATGGTATATCGTACAGACATTAAGAAGCTGTTTAAATGCAGACCAAGAGATATGCTAAGTTATTTTGTAACAAGTATAAAAACATGACACAGTTAAGCATGCTAGTATTATCTTATCTGTGGTTATGCGAACTAAGCTACATAGATTTAGCTTAGCACTTGATCCGCAGCCGGCGTAGTAATGCAATTCATTGGCTGGACTGAAATAATAATGACAACTGAGCATACAAGGTGTATCCGTGTGCAAATTAACAAAATAGATACAATACAAACGGTATTCTTTATGGCCCTTGGTTATTTTTACTCGTGCGGCATTGTATATAAAAATATAGTAACAGGATATTCTTTATCGATATCACGGTAATTAATTTTCTGCGGACGACGGCTTATTAGAAGAAAATTTATCCGATTTCCTTTCTCATTTGTTGCTGATATATACAGGAAAAACCGCGCTGCGTTTGTTTTGTTATGGGGTAAATGGAATAACTACGTATTATGGAAGGAAAGGATTGTGTGAGGCATGATATGAAAGAAAGGGAATTGATAGTGGATCTATTGACAGGACAGATTAGAGGAAGATAACGTGTATCGCCGACCCCAAGTAGGTAACATGGACCAAGAGCAGGAAGATGATAAAATGGAATCATTGCAAACTCATAAGGTTTGATTAACAATTTTGATTTCTGCGACGAGTTTGCAGTTAAATAGGCAGTATTTTAAGAGAACAAACATAATCGGAGTCTGTGCAGCCTTAGAAGTTTTTAACGGCACGATAAATCGGTTCTTTCATTTTGACTAATTATACAAAATTGCTCAGATCTTCTCATTGACCGAGTCACAAAAGTTCCGCGTTGGGGTTTGTTAAAGAGCAATAGAGCGCAGCATTCTGGGCGTAAAAAGCGCTGACAGAATAAAAAACGCCACTCTGCGTTCTAGAATGGCGATCATAGACGTGGGAGTAAAGGATACCAGGCTAAAATGGGATTCAATGCCCAGGTCACGTTAGCCGCATGACCAGAGCCGCTGGACAATAGTCTCCACAAATTGGGTGCCTGAGGATGGATGGTGCCGCCGAGGCCGGCCCAGAAAGGGGTGGCGAGACGACCTAGACGCCTACTGCAATGAATTGTTTTTGTTAGCCTATGCTTTCCGCTATTGTTTTTACTAGCCTATGCTTTTCCGCTATTGTTTTTACTAGCCTATGCTTCCCGCTATTGTTTTTGCTAGCCTATGCTTTACCGCTATTGTTTTTGCTGGCCTATGTTTCCCCGCTATTGTTTTTACTAGCCTATGCTTTCCCGCTATTGTTTTTACTAGCCTATGCTTTCCCGCTATTGTTTTTGCTAGCCTATGCTTTCCCGCTATTGTTTTTGCTGGCCTATGTTTCCCCGGTATTATTTTTACTAGTCTATGCTTTCCCGCTATTGGGCAAAGGCTTTTTGCCACTCTTTCCACCGTTCTTATGATAAATTACGGGACAAAAAAAAAACCATTATGGATCACTATTCCCCGGACCTTGAGGCGTCAATTTCATTAAAATACGCCCGGCGGTTTTGGTGCGATTGTCGTGTTTTTGTCCGTATTAGATATAACTATACAAATTAATTATACGAATAAAACTCAAAAATTTCTTGGATCAAATTATTAAAAAAATAGTTTAATGTAACATATATTTTTTTCTAAAAATCTACGAATAATCTACGATTACACGTGATTCTCATTTTAAAATCTGCTACTGAGGGGTATCTGCGACTGCTTGCTTTAAGTAATCTGGACCGATGAGTCCAGAGTCTTCTGAAGTTAGCGCCTTCTTGGTTGCGCAGAACTTACTTTACAAACCAAATGGCTGTTTTCTTCACGAGTGTACCAACGCGAAAGTTCGCAAAGGCTATGTGAAGACGGACCACGAATCATCGGGCGTCCTGCATGTCTTTACCACATTACATTGTACGCTTCCGATTGCACACAACTGCGCACATTTTACACAGATTAATAAAGTGATTTTAGCGTCGACACATGTCTATTAAATAGAACAATAAGTTCATTGGCAGACATCGTGCAGTTCCTAATTGCGCCTCAAGTTTAATGTCCAGCGTAGTACTGACGACGTTTATTTAACTTTCCTTATATCAGTGCAACAGTTAAAACCTCTGTTTCGTAACCAGTTTATTTTGACACTTTACAATAGAGCTGGGTAGGTAGGTACTTGTAAAAGGTTACCTTTCTGTTTTAGCATTACCACGCCATATTGACCAAAACGTTTCGTACCATTCTCGCAAAAAACGGTAACAAAATCATGTTTGTTTTATGGGAGCCCCACTTAAATATTAATTTTATTCTATTTTTAGTATTTGTTGTTATAGCGACAACAGAAATACATAATCTATGAAAATTTCAACTGTCTAGCTGTCACCGTTCATGAGATACAGTCTGGTGACAGACAGACAGACGGACCGCGAAGTCTTAGTAATAGGGTCCCGTTTTTACCCTTTGGGTACGGGACCCTAACAATAGAGGCTTGAAAGAGAGAAGTCATGTGTCCCAGCAGTGGGAACATTATTTATAGGCCGATTATGCTATGTTATGTATAGGCAAAAGACTGTGTACCTTTGACCTTATCCCAGCCCTTTAGAAAGCCAGCTAAAAGGCTGGGCACAAACTCCTACTTCCATAACTTTATGCCCGATATTGTACTATCACTGGAATCCTACTAGGATATCCCTAAAGCGGAGTTATTGCAAACATGCTAGTAAATCAAAAAACTAGAAAATCGTTTGTTGTCGTTGAAAATTCAGTTTTTCCATCGCAGCTCAAGTTACGTTGGACATTTTTATGTGTCTGCAAACATTGACACGTGTTACCATTATCATTTTACGTCGTTCTTCTATTTATTGTGTAAACCAGTGTTAGTAAACGATTCGCGTGATATGTCAACTATTTATTCTTATGTTGCACGCGAGTGTACCGTCTTGATGTGGGGATAAAGACTTTACAGGCAGGCGCGCACTCTGTCTGCGAGTGTTCTTAGTTTCTTACACCTTGGTTGTCACAGATGTTTGTTTGCACCTTGTGGCCTGTCAGAAGGGAATAAACACGTGATCTTTAGGTCCAACTGAATCGGTGCCTATGTGTAGACCAAAATTATGTAACAAATTGATTTAAACAGAACACAAAATAGGAGTCATAATCAAACAGTACCTACATTCAAATTATATGAACAAACGTACAATAAAACATGCTCGAATAAACAAATTAAATGTGGATTATGTTGTACTAAGAATGAGGAGCTCCTGGTTAAGTAATAACAGCCATACGGTTGACGATTGCCTAGATCTGTGAATGCCTTGGAAAGCACGTAAAGCCGTTGGCTTCATATGTAGATCTATGACAACAGTTACGGATAGTCAGAAGCCAGAAAATCTGATACCAGTATTTGCCAATAGATACCGTGTCACCCAGTTACTGGGTTCTGGATGATAGTCGCTTCATGTAAAATATTAGTACTCAGTTTCATCCTGTTAGACTAGAAGCCGAATATAGACCGAGAGAGACCTACGAAAACAACCCATATCTTTATGACTACCTAACCCCATATTAGACAGAGATACCGTCGCACATAAACATAAGAATACACAGAACAAGTAAAATTTCAAAATTTAAAAAACCCCCGACCCATTTATCTTGCGAAAACATCATAATCTAAACAGTAAAACGCGCATAACTTTTGAACGACCGAACCGATTTTATTCAAACATAGCTAAGAACACTCTCGATACAATCACCTTTCAAACAAAAAAAACTAAATCAATATCGGTTCATCCGTTGAGGCGCTATGATGCCATAGACAGACACACAGATACACAGCAACACACCTCAAACTTATAACACCCCTCTTTTTCCGTCGGGGGTTAAAAACAAATTAAAAGGTAGGAGGTACCCACGACATAGCATCGCAATGAGCACAGAGCTTAAGTACAACCATATATTAGTCCTCCCACACCATTTAAGAGCGATAAGTACTAGGGTAGCAGCGTCTACAGAGAGCTAAGTAACACGACTAGGGCAGAAACGCTTGTGTAACAGTTCACAAAGAATGGCTTTAAGAACGAAAGCCAAGCTGATTAGAGCTTATGAACGACGACGAGTTAGGTTCCAATTAGTGAGGAAGTATGGAGAGAACCACATTTTTCTTGAAGATATATGAATGTAAAATGCTTTCGAAAGATACTAAGTTAAAGGATTTCAGGTAGGTACTAAAGGCTATTAGACACAAAACCAAGCAATACAGAATAAGTCAAAACCAAGCAATACAGAATAAGTCAAAACCAAACATCCAAGTCAGTCACTCTCCTACGTTACTAACAAATTGGTTTTACATATTAGTCCTCCCTTCCACACTATTTTAGAGCGATACGTACTAGGGTAGCAGTGTCTACAGAGAGCTAAGTAACACGAGTAGAGCAGTAACGCTTGTGAAGCAGTTCTCAAAGCTAAAATAACGAAAGCCAAGCTGATTAGAGCTTATGAACGACCACCCAGCTCTATAGGAGTAAGGATTCAATTAGTGAGGAAATATGGCGAGACACGTTTTTCTTTGAAGAGGTATGAATGTAAAATGCTTTTGAAAGATACCTAAAGATTTTTAGGTATGAAATGGTTATGAACCTATCTAACAAATAAAACCAAGCGAGTCAAAATAACTTGATTGTTTTTGCCCCGATGTGACAAGGCGACTCTCCTTATCAATTTTTTTAAATTCAAAGGAATAACACAAATTTTATTTAAGTGTTCTCCAAGGAAATGCCAAAAGCACACACACGCATTCACTCTCCTACTTTACTGACGAACTGCTATAACTGACAACGACTGCAACCAGACCTTCAAAGATACCCAGAACCAAGCAATTATTCAAATACTATGTTGACGTTTGAGACTAATCTCCGGATTCTAAATTAAGAACGTGACAATTACTCAAACTCCACCTTAGCATGAAGGCTAACAAACTTTAGAATGAAGAGAGAGGAGAGATTTAAATTTTTCAATTCAGAAACCTTAGTATGCTGTCCATCCAATCAAATATTCCCTAGACGTTACACAAACTAAAGCTGGACTAAACCATTCCCAGAACCCCTGAATATCTTACCTGTTACTTATAGCTTAATAAATGCAGTTTACGGCCTCAAAATCAAAGGGTGAGACTATTAAGTTCGAGACTGTTCAACTATTCATGAACATGACTAACCTTTAGGTAAGACTCGTCAAATACATTACGTACGTCTGTGGAACATATGGTATCTACATATTCGGTATATCTAATCTAATATCTTTAAACGAGCAATTCTTGTATATATATAATCTGAATCTCGGAAACGGCTCCAATGATTTTCATGAAATTTAGTACGCATTTTTCGGGGTTATTTGCACGTTTCGGGGGCGATAAATTGATCTAGCTAGGTTTCATTTTTAGAAAACATCGTTTTCTCTATTTTCACCCGAGCAGAGCTCGGTCGCCCATGTACTTATGTTAAATACATGACGTGTTGGAGGTTATCTTAATGAGTGTAGGTTTGTAACTATCGCTAGGTACAAATGTGTACAAATAATAAGGTCGTCTCATAGATAGTTTGTTAACTACAAGAATACTTGAACAAATGCCAAAGAAAGCGAGGGATTGCCGAATTGCTAGCCCATTGCTTGCCGAAAGGATTCGTAGATTACCGAAAGGGCCGAATGATTCTTAAGTGGCGAACACGAGCTGGAAGGCGCAGAAACGGTGTGTGACAAGAAGCACAGGAACGGTCTTTGTGGCAACGTTTGGGCGGAGAAAAGAGAGGATTTTGCCCAGCTGTGGGCGAAGTCAAGCTATGAATAACGATGATTATGATTGTCAGCGAACGAAGATGATTTAAAGATATGCTGGGATTCACCCACAAATTCAAAACAACTTAACATCTTAAAATCTAACGAAGAACGACTATTTACAGTAGCGCCGTTTACTTAGTAAATAAAGGTACACTGTATACTTCATACAAATCAAGTGCCATGTTTGTTTAGCAGTTGTAACGGTCTTTGTACACACGCTTCTAATTTTAACGCCTTATCATTTACTCCAATCATAGAGTAAATAGCGTCGAACTAGTCTAGACGGTGCATTTAAAGACGACGAATGACGTTGCATTACTGTATATAGACAAGACTGTTCTATTTTAAGGCAAACTTTTGTAATATTAAACGCAAGGTTTTGGCGTTTGGTGATAAAGGCACAGGCACAGCGCAGTACATAAAAAGTTTGAAGTACCTAGATACATTAAACAGCACTCCAAAAATACAGAGGGCTGCGACGATCTGGGGCCGAAAGGATTATATACAACCAAGGGGTTATATGCAATCCACGGGTTTTATAACCAGCTTTGCATCAACCTGACTTTAACCATGGCTTACAAACTCCGACAGCAGTGTGTATTACTATTTTTTATGTCTTCACTTCTTCAAATACCACTACATTCAGATGTCCAGACATAGACTATGAAAGCACAAATACCAAATATCATACAATGTAAACCAGATGACACGAGCCAGCGAAACAAACATCCCGTCCCTTGATTGGCTAACGCTGGTCATCTGCGGTCGTCTAATTGGCTTAAACAGATCAATGCGGTTTCGGATTGGTTAATAAACGCGGCCTGCCGTGCGGCCGTGCGTTATCTAGCTAAAGGTTGCATGTTGCATAAATGTCAAGTGGGTAAGCCCGTTAATTGATAATATCAGTTTGCGTGGAAGGGCAGCTGATAAGCCATGGTGGTTTTAATATAAAAATAAAACTATGAAGGCAAATTAATTAAGTTGAGTGCAAATGACCTTCTGGGAGCGTAGAATATGAGTACCTATGGCATAATAGCATAGAAAAATATAAATCAATGGCGTAATACGTGAGTGATATTATATTAAGCTGGCTGCAAGCGCTCATTCCGCAACGCACTTAAAACGGAAGAACAGCTTACCAGTAAACTTTCAGATTATTGCTCAGATCAAATAAAAAGTCAAGATGGATCGTTGCGAACAACAAACTGAAGCCGGTTCAAACTATGCCTTGCCGTATAAATACACAATTACAAGCGCACACGTACAACGAAACTACCCCTTAGCTTGTCAGTTGAGCTTTATTATTTGATCTGTGAGCTCGAATGACAAGATAAGGCGTAATTTTTTTGTACGTGAGTGCGTATGATTGTGTATTTGTACGGCAAGGCATAGTTTGAACCGGCGTCACTTTGTTGTTTGCAACGTTCCATCTTGACTTTTATTTGATCTTAGGATTATTAACTCTAATACTTTTCTATCCCATCAGCTATTCATGAAGTAAGCGCCATCAATAAACATAATATAAAGACATCAAATCAAAAATGAACATGCAGTAAAAATAATCCAACAAATGCAACAAACAAAAGATAATATACCTACACATATACAAGACACGTTTACGAAATGAAATTTAACGGTATACCGAATCCAAAGTACATTATAGGTAGGTACAGGAATCGCACATTGGCGTACCTCGGTACGCGACAGAATCTTGCTATTGTCAGAGCCAGACTCATGAGCTAATGGCCCCTTAGTTTAAGTATCTTAGTTAACAACAACGTGCTATGTACTAACTGAAATAAGCCACTTTTGTATTGGACCTTTTCCATGTGATTTTCAAAATGTGAAGAAAACCCAGTTTTTAAAAAATGAATTTGAAGTTAAGAACCTGTCAAATTCTAATTTGAAAAGTTCTTATGCTAAAGTGGAGTTTTACTAGTGTGTGTGTGTGTGTGTGTTTTTAAAAAATGAATTTGAAGTTAAGATAGTTTAATAAACACAGATTTAAGAATTATATTTTAAGATAGCTTGTAACACAAAGGACAGGGTAACTACCTTTGCCAAATTCCTGCAATGCAATGCAGCACTTGAACTCGTTATTTTATTTTTTCTTTACCTATTGGTGCATATGGATACATGTCGTCAACCTGTGTATGTTTAGCGTATTGTAAATCCGTCAATCGGAAAAAGAGTACAATATTGGCCCGTTCATTCAACACAACTTTACATATTCTGGAAAAAACGCCTAAAATGGCATCCGTCGCTGTATTTTGAAACATGTCGGAAAAGGGAACGACGAACGAACCTTCGTCAGTATTGCGGCCTACTTCCTACGTCCCGTGTTGAATTATACATCGTGTTTTGGCAAATAAACTGGCACTCTGAAATACAGAAATAAACAACAATTTTGTTGACCGCCTTACTGGGTGAGGTGCAAGCAAGAATTTTGCGTTCCAATTGCATTTTGTGGTTTCTTGTCGTTGTTCGAATTGATTCTTCCAGTATTGATATAATTGGTTAGTTGTCATGTTCTCCCTTTTCTAGCCATAATCATCTCACACAGAGTCCATCCACCGCCTATTTCTTCCTCATTCCTCTGTATCACATACTATCTGTCTCCTCCTTCACTATCACGACAGATTATAAAACAAAGTCCTCCACCGCGTCTGTTCGCGATAAACTCAAAAACTGTTGATCGGATTTCTATGCAGCTTTCATCAATAGACAAACTGAGAAACTAGGTAGGTTTTTGTATATTAATTGTCACGGGCGAAACCGGGTGGGTCACTAGTACATCATATGCCTGATGTCATAACCTATGTTGAAATTAATTATTTTAATAATAGTTTATTCTTAAACTCCTACATAGCTTCAGTTCTTGGTAACCACATAACTGTAACATTGAATTTCTATACTTCTATAATCATATTGCAATTGCAAGATCATTTCACATACTTCTGCAATTTTTTCTAGCCACGTGCAAGTTGTCGATCCGACAAAGGACTTAATTCTAGAGAAGCTTTTAAAGCTAGGAGTATATAGATATATACTGCATTGTGCATTCGTCAAAATAGGGTAGAGGAATGATGAAAATAGTATTGCAAAATGCTTGTAATCACGCTCGAATCACGGCAAAGATTAAGCAGTGAAATTAAGCATTAAAATGTAATAGATGAAAACACATTGCCTGTTTTTCACTTTCTGCTTGGGATATCACTACCAGCCATTTATGATTAGTATTCACCATTTTGTAGGCTAAGAAACTACCTAAAACAGAATCCCCGCACATAAAATTTTCGCCCAAAAGGAACAGCCTAAGACAATAAATTCTGGCAGAATCAAAAGTTTTAGAATTTATCGCTGTCCAAAAACAAATAATTGAATAAACTTTCACATTATAAGTAAAGTAGAACGGTGAACTATCTGTAAAATATCTAAGTTTCCTTAAGATCTGTAAAAGTTTCGGTAAATGAGGTCTCAGGTCTATCGCTGAACTAAGATAAGTAAGTAAATAGTAAATAAACTCTGCAAAGTTGTGAGTCGAATTTGTAAATGATGAAGGTAAAGCTAAGTAAGAGTATAATTTCAGATAACTTTACGAAGTTTATTTTAATAAAATCTAGTTTAAATTTTACAATATAATCATATGATACCGTTATAACTTCGGTCTAGATTCAAATGAAAATGTTATATAAATCTAATTGAGATCATGTTGCTTTTGACTAACCCAAAGTTCACAAGATAATAAAAGTTGTATGATCATTTCGAGTCGTCAACACTGTCAGATTTAGTGCAGGCAGTGGTGTTTCAAGTGTAAGTAGTGTTACAATAAATTTAATTTCAAACATTGCATCATTTAAATTACAAATTAAAATGTCAGATTAATTATTAATGTCATATTAAATTATCATAGAAAGTCATAATGTAAGTTAATTAAATACAGGTAATATGTGTGGAATTTCATAATGTCAGATTTAACAATTGCAATCGGATTATAGAAAGTATAGAAATTCAATGTTACAGTTATGTGTGGTATTAAACCTGGTTTCAAGCTTGTTAACAAGAACTGAAGCTATGTAGGAGTTTAAGAATAAACTATTATTAAAATAATTAATTTCAACATAGGATATGACATCAGGAATATCATGTACTAGCGATCCACCCGGTTTTGCCCGTGACAATTAATATACAAAAACCTACCTCGTTTCTCAGTTTGTCTATTGATGAAAGCTGCATAGAAATCTGATCAACAGTTTTTGAGTTTATTGCGAACAGACGCGGTGGAGGACTTTGTTTTATAATATACCCGGCATATCCTAGAACCGAAATTCGAACGCATGTGACATCCACCAACCCGCACTGGGCCCGCGAGGTGGATTACGGCCCATCCCCTCTCACAGAGAGGAGGCCTGTGTCCCAGCAGTGGGAACATTAATAGGCTGATGATGTGATGTGTGTGATGTGTGGTGTTTCATCCCATACAAAGAAACTGTCCCGACGTACTGTACTGATGCACTTTTTCGATTTCATTTCTTGCATCCATCCACGTTCCGTTCCACGGATATAGATGGTGATCTCTCTGATTTATTTTATCGCCGTGGAACGGAACCGAACGCGATCGATTTACAAATAATAATCGGTATAATCAGAAAAAAATCGCTATTATATTTACGTCGTCACGGTTTCTTTGTATTGGATGAGGCAACTGTATGCTAGTATTATATTATCTGTGGTGCAGGATAATTTAAAACAACTGTCAAATGGTTCTTAGATATTAGATAAAAAAACTTATTGCAAAAAAATACTACCGACTTCCAAATACAAAACTACAAAGTGAAAAATAACTTAATTTTTTGAAGTCGGTGTCTTTCGTAGGTACCATTTTTTTGCGTTATGGACACCGACTTCAAAAAATTAAGTTATTTTTCACTTTGTAGTTTTGTATTTGGAAGTCGGTAGTATTTTTTTGCAAAAAGTTTTTTTATTTTTCACTTTTTTGTTGTACGTACCTAATAGGCAAGTTAGTAAGGGAACTATTTCGACAGAATAGATTTCATGAGACTTAAACATAACCGGTGAAATGAGAGATCTGCTTACCCCTTAAGAGCGAACTGGCGTTATGTTATGTTATGAAATGTTATAAACAACAAACAGACATGCGATTGCAGCAATCCCGAGAGATTTGCCGTTATTTATTGTAGAGTTCTGTTGTATATCTCCGAAGTTCTTCATCAGATCTTCAAAAAATTAAAATGGGACCAATTTCGGAACATACTTTTCAAACAAAAAAAGAATTTTCTAAATCGGTCCACAATTGACGAAGATATCGGTGAAAATACACAAAAAAAAAAAAAACAAACTTGAAGTCGAACATAGAACCTCCTCCTTTTTGGGAATTCGGTTAAAAACAATGGATGGATGCTAGAAATGAAATCGAAAAAGTGCTGATGGGGAGGCTGGATGTTAGAGAAAGAAAGAAAATGCTGTGCCGGCTGCAACTGAATTGGTTCATCAGTTGGTAGATGATGATGATGGTAATTGGACCATAGGGACAATATTCTCAAATAATAACACATTCGCAATAAAAGCACAATTATCTATACGCCCCCAGAAACTACATATCTTTTCACACAAACATAAAGACGCTGCATTTCACATTGTTTACACGCAAATGCAAATAGATACAGTGACGTAGATAATCCATCAGTTAACCGATGCGTCTAAATTGGGCCAGTTGGAGCGTTGCGTGTCGAAATTCTGTCGAATACGGCTTTCGGTCCAGACTTGCGACATCGCGTAAACGTGTGAAGTTCCCTTTAATATGGTTAAAGATTTCGTCATAGGAAGTTTGGACGGCTTAGAATAATAAATGGTGTAACATTTTGGCTGTATTTGGGTTAGTTTGGTAAGGAAGAGGATGTGGTTTCATTTAGATTGCAATGGACTTTGAAGAGCTTTGCGGTTTGAAAGGGCTATTCTTGGGTTGCGGTTTGACAGGACTATTCTTGGATTGTCGTTAATAGTGACAGGTGATGGACAGTCTATTTTTTTGGGGGTTTTATTGATGTGACAAGACGGTGATGGAGAAGACTCTTTGAAATAGGACAATCTATATCAGGAGTATTTTTTTCTTGGAGGTTTTTATTCGTCGTTTTTTTAGAGGTTTCTATCTACACGAAAATAATAGTGGTTTTTTTTGTTGACACGAGTAAAGCTGAAGCAATGAAGTTCCAAAACAAATGAAACCTATAATTTTTCATATCAACCAAAACTATAATGGTTTTCAGAATAACATATGCACAACATCAGTACTAATTGCCTGCTTATTTTGCTTTTCCCCTCAAGTCTCAGTCTTATAGATAACCTCATTCTAAAAGCTTTCATACAAACCAGAACACTGTGCCTATTTGCACATCTTCTGACAAACATCCATTCACTAACTGGTGCCTGACGAACTTCTAGGGAAGTTACACAGCTTCGACTTCGATAAATAGGAACTTCCGATTGATATTCCTCCGGTTCCGACATCGGCTCCGACGGGGGTTCGTAGAAACGGGTAGCGACCGGTGGTTACGGTTATTTTTATTATCAACGCCTATGCCTATAATTATTATGTAGGTTTTTTTTTAAATTGAAATTAAAGAGGCTGACTGAATAATGTTTCTACTATTATAACATATTAGGCCCGACTTTAACACATCCCTCTTCTGCCGCCACCTCAGACACCGGACTCGGATTCCGGTTCCGACAAATCAAATTTTAAAACTCCGACTCCGACTACGGTTCCGATAAACCACCTCGGTAACATCCCTACTAACTACCTACACATATAAATAGGACTATCTAAGTACTTACAAAGTATGACATTAATCTTCTTCTGTCTTACGGATCGACAAGGTATATGAAATGGTAAGGTAAAACGATTAGCCAATCAGAGTGGTGCGCTGCACGCATTCAGCATGATATCACCTCTTTAAATGCACTGTATTAATATCTCGGTAAATAAATGGTGGAAACACCAGGCACACGTACTGAATGTTTTGGGAATACTTTCATAGTGCGTACAGCTAAGGAGTGGAATTCCCTGCCGGAGTCTTGTTCATTCTAGGCAAGCGTGCTTCAACGTCAACCACTTCATCGCTTACCATCAGGTGAGGTGAGAGAGAGGTCAAACGCATGCCTATGTACAATAAAAAAGCAGAGAAAACAAATATTTGCAGTACATAGCTATTACGTGGAATATGGCTCACTACATTCATTTTTTTTTCCAATACAATTTTTAAACAAAAAATCCCCAACTTGAATTTCTCGGTTGGAATATTTCAAAATCAATTCGCTCCGAAATGTATCCAGCGTAATTCTATTACAACCGAGCTTCACTAAAATGCATTCCGCTTTGTTATTCCACAGTCTAATTTTATACAGTTTGAGCAGCATCACGAGCGCTTGTACACAAATGCTGGTTTATCCGAAAACCATTTTAAGGCTTCAAGTCCAATGGACAGAGAGGTTTGTGCTGAAAGCTAGGCATTTTCCTTTTTAACCAACTTTTTTTTTTTTTTGTTTGTTGACCGATTTTGAAAATTTTTCTTTTGTTTGAAAAAGTATGTTTCGAAATTAATCCCATTTTAATTTGGTGAAGATCTGATGAAGAACTTCGGAGATATACAACATAACTCTTCAATAAATAACGGCAAATCTCTCGGGATTGCTGCAATCGCATGTCTGTTTATTGTTTATACCATTTTATAACATAACATCACGCCAGTACGCTCTTAAGGGGTACGCAGATCTGTCATTTCACCGGTTATGTTCAAGTTTCATGAAATCTATTCTGGCGTTATAGTTACCTTACCAACTTGCCTATTAGGTAGGTACAACAAAAAGGGAAAAATAAAAACTTTTTTGCAAAAAAATACTAGTTACCGACTTCCAAATACAAAACTACAAAGAGTAAAATAACTTTATTTTTTGAAGTCGGTGTCCATAACGCAAAAAAAAATTGTACCTACGAAAGACACCGACTTCAAAAAATAAAGTTATTTTACTCTTTGTAGTTTTGTATTTGGAAGTCGGTAGTATTTTTTTGCACAAAAATTTTTTTATTCCTAATAATTTGGCGTCATCGTCATCATCCTTTAAATGTGCCCACTGCTAAGAAATTTGAAAGGGTAACGACCAATCACATGCGAGATAAATGACGCGATGTGGATTTCCGTTTTGTGTGGTTGGCCGATTTGGTCGGTTGGATAGAGTTTAAACTCTTTGCGCACTTACGCAATACGGCTGATGGCCTTCTCTCTGTGAAAGAGAAAGGGCCGTAATCTACCACGCGGGCCCAGTGCGGGTTGGTATATGTCACATGTCTTCGAATTAATGTAATTTGGCGTAAACTCTCTTAATTGGAACCAATCAATCTGCATAGCCTTTTCCCAACTATATTGGGGTCGGCTTCCAGTCTTACCGGATTCAGCTGAGAACCAGAGTTTTACATGGAGCGACTACCTATCTGACCTCCACAACCCAGTAACTTGGTAACACGATACCCCTTGGCTAGACTGGTGTCAGATCTCAAGCTTCTGACTACCCGTAACGACTATCCCTATCTGTACGACCCGAACAGATGGGGGCTTTCGCAGCTGGAACTACGGGTCCGGCTGTTTGGACCAGGGTACGCGGGGTCAGGTAGGCCCTCCACCATTGCAAGCGCAAAGGTGGTACCTGACATTGAGGTTGGACTCGCGGTGGTCTATGTGGTGGTTGCAGAGGAGTGGCATGTTGTCTGCTCGGCTATGTGTGGGCCGAGCGTCATTCCTCGCGCGCAACAAGTGTCTGAAGTTACCGGCCCAAGGCAAAGGGCCACCTGGTGGTCAGACGCGGGGTTCGTGAGTAACCCTCAAGCAAGTGAACTCCTGTGAGCGAGCTGCATCTCCGGCACTTTCCTGGATAGAAAGAAGAGGACTACCCGTTGGATTAGTTTTCCGGCAACCCAGCTGTAGGCATTGGGTAGATGCGATGATTTGTATTCGAGAGGTGAGCGTGCTTACAGCTCCGGGACCATTCTGGAGAAATGGGAGCCAGCTTCTCTGGCGTCCTTAACGGGGATTGAATCCGCTAGCACCAACTGCGCTGGTGCTGGTGCTTGCACTAGTGCTGGCGTGCTGGGGTGCGTGTGGTGAGCGGCTTTATTGCTCCGGTACCATTCTGGACAAATGGTAGTGAGTAATCACGGTGCAACTCACATTTTCTCTTGAGTACCAGGGGCGAGTGCTCTCGGAGGCGTGACCTACCGAAGATGGTCCCAGACACCTCGTAAGGGGTTGCCTGGTATAGTGTGCCGCTTTCCATAACGTAAGGTTGGTGAAGGAGGCCACTATAGGAAAACTCAGTAGACAAATAGGGGTACCCGTAACGACTGTCAAAGATCTTCAAATGACTGCCGGGACCAACGGCTTAACCTGCTTTCCGAGGCACGGAGAATACTTGGCATGTTGAAATTGTCACCCATCCACGGACCGACCTCGTCAAGCGTTGCTTAACCTTGATGATCGACCAGTGCGGCTGTTATTATTTAGCCACGAGCTCCTCTATCATCTCTTAATTGGAACCAATTCTGATAAAACAGAAATAACTGGAGGAAGACTATGAGCCGAACAGGTAGGTACGAGAATAAGATAATTTTAAAATGAAAAATTGCAATAGATAATAAAGACACGTACTAAAAGAGTTTATGACCCCTTGTGCATTGCATGGGTAGACTGAAATTGTGAGTACCTAATGTTGTACTCTGTGGTAACATTGTTACGCAGATACGTAAACAGCTGGCAACCCTGTGTAAGTAGGACATCTAATCTGTGAGTTCCTCTTGCAACACAGTCAAGCTTGGTTACCACAGTTAGTTTACAAGCCGTCGTAAAATTCGTGTGATTTAATAGCTTCGTGGGTGTAAAGTGGCCGCTATTTTCTACTTATGGAGTTTCTAAGCTACATTTTAAAAGGTTCAGTAATGTTACGATTTAATTTACAACATAACATCACGCCTTTTTCCCCCGAAGGGTTAAGCAGAGGTACGAAGCCGTACGAGAACACTCATATTTCGTCAGTTATATGGGGCACAAATCTTGGCTTTGGGCTGCTATTAGGAAATTCATCACCATCATCAGCCTTTTAATGCTCTCACTGCTGGGACACAGGCCTTTGTGAGAGGGAATGGGTCGTAATCCAATACACGGGCCCAGTGCGGGTTGGTGGATATCACATGTCTTCAAATTGTTAGTTCTAGGACATGCCGGTTTCCTCACGATGTTTTCCTTTACCGTTTTGAGATTGAGTAATTACAGGTGGATAAATACAATAACACATTGTCCGACCCAAGGACTTCAAAGTTTAATTTATAATAATTAGCCAATTACGAAATAATAAGGAATGCGGGACAGAAAAGACGTCTTTAAAAATGGCTAAAGCCGAACAGTTGGCTTTATATTTGAAATTTTAACATTCAGTTAACCAACAAGCAGACCACTCTACTGAAAGACTTTCAGAATCTACAAGTTACTGAACCTTCCGATTATCGAATGCTCTATAGAAACACTATTAAGTTGTGGTCTTGTGGCGGTGGCAGGCGCGGATACAAGGGAGAGAGGGCAGCGGGGGCAGTTGCCCCCACTTGGCCTCGACCAAACTGAGTCTAAAACTGCAAAAGAGACACATAGATAGCTTTTAAACTATATTTTCATTTATGGAAACATTACTTAGATATTGATAAATCGTCGTCATCTTTGGAAGGATGGGCAAAGGCGGGTGCAACTTCTTGAGTAAAAAAATAGATGCAGGAGGCACATGGTCAGGCACCCTGTGGCCATAAATAAGGGCCATGGCTTGCTACAAGTACCGTTAGTCTGCCTGCTACTCTATATCTTCTAGAGATGAATCAATGACTGGTCAAAAAATAATCTGTCCAAGGAGGTTCAAATTTTCGAGCTGAAAAGCAAACACTTGGTCTCCCTCCTCTCCCTCTCCCAGTGACAAACATTTGCCCCCCCCCTGAGCGAATGCCTGAAACCACGCCTGAACGGTGGTAATTGACTTTGACACAAATTTTAACGGCCATATTTAGCTACCTTAGGCTCTAGATAAAGTAACTCGTCAATTGGATAAACGTCAACAATGAATGGGATTGTCAAGCGCTATCAATCTCGTTAAATACGTGAACAATCAGTATTTCCACCAGCGCCTTCGCTGAAATCGAATGTCACTTGTCTAGAGTCTCTGGTCAGCTTTACCTTTGCCTTCGTTTAAATGAATGAAGGAGCGGATGTTTGTGCATGATGGCCAGCAAAGGTATCCTGTGAAGGGCAATGAAACAAGTGTTTGACCTACTTCTTAGAGGTGATCTTAAATAGTAGTTTTTCTAACGGTCATATAATAGAGGTTATCAAAACACGAGTGTGGGTTTAATAGTATTACACGAGTGTTTTAATACCCTATAATTGGGTGCCGTTGCATACACTATGTTTATAGTCTATACTAATATTATAAAGAGGTAAAGTTTGTGAGTTTGTGACGTGAAGGGGTAATCTCTGGAACTACTGCACCGATTTTGAAAATTCTTTCACCAGTAGAAAGCTACATTATTCCTGAGTGTCATAGGCTATAATACATTTCCAAAAAAATTAGAGATCCTTATGAAAATTGCAATAATGTAACCCAAGGTTGCAAAATGTTGCCTGTAAAATACATTATTTGGCGTGCGATGAGGAAACTAATGATGATAGATAAAAATCTATAGATAGGTAGGCAGGGTAGCCAGGGTGGGCAGGTTTTGGGCAGGGTAGCCAGGTTTTGGGCAGGGTAGCCAGGGTAGGGGCAGGATAGCCAGGGTAGGAAGGGTAGGCAGGATAGCCAGGGTAGCCATTGCAGCCAGGGTAGGCAGGGTAGGGGCAAGTTAGCTAGGGTAGTTAGAGTAGCCAGAGTAGACAGGGTGGCCAGGGAAGCCAGCGTAGCCAGGGTGGCCAGGGTAGCCAGGGTGGCCAGCGTAGCCAGGGTAGCCATGATAGCCAGGGTAGGCAGGGTAGGGGCAAGGTAGCCAGGGTAGCCAGAGTAACCAGGGAAGCTAGGGTAGCCAGTGCGGCCAGGGTAGCCAGGGTAGCCATGGTAGCCAGGGTAGCCAGGTTTGGGGCAGGGTAGCCAGGATAGCCATGGGAGCCAGGGCAGGGGCAAGGTAGCCAAGGTAGCAAGAGTAGCCAGAGTAGCCAGGGTAGCCAGGTTTGGGGCAGGGTAGCCAGGGTAGCTAGAGTAGACTTAGTAGCCAGGGAAGCCGGAGTAGCCAGGATAGTCATGGTAGCCAGGGTAGGCAGGGTAGGGGCAAGGTAGCCAGGGTAGCCAGAGTAGCCAGAGTAGCCAGGGAAGCCTGGGTAGCTAGAGTAGCCAGGGAAGCCTGGATAGCCAGGGTGGCCAGGGTAGCCAGGGTAGCCAGGGTAGCCAGAGTAGCCAGGGTAGCCATGGTAGCCAGGATAGCCATGATAGCCAGGATATCAATGATAGCCAGGGTAGGGGCAAGGTAGCCAGGGTAGCCAGAGTAGCCAGGGAAGCCAGGGTAGCCAGGGTGGCCAGGGTAGCCAGTGTCGCCATAGTAACCATGGTAGCCAGGGTAGCCGGGTTCTGGCATGGTAGGCAGGGTAGGCATTGCAGTCAGGGTAGGCAGGGTAGAGGCAAGGTAGCTAGAGAGTAGCCAGAGCAGCCAGGGTGGCCAGGGAAGCCAGGGTAGCCAGGGTGGCCAGGGTAGCCAGGGTAGCCATGGTAGCCAGGGTAGGCAGGGTAGGGGCAAGGTAGCCAGGGTAGCCAGAGTAGCCAGGGAAGCCAGGGTAGCCAGTGTGGCCAGGGTAGCCAGGGTAGCCATGGTAGCCAGGGTACCCAGGTTTGGGCAGGGTAACCAGGGTAGCCATGGTAGCCAGAGTTGCCAGAGTAGCCAGAGTAGCCAGGAAAGCCTGGGTAGCCAGGGTGGCCAGGGTACCCAGGTTTGGGAAGGGTAGCCAGGGTAGCCATGGTAGCCAGAGTAGCCAGAGTTGTCAGAGTAGCTAGAGTAGCCAGGAAAGCCTGGGTAGCCAGGGTGGCCAGGGTAGCCAGGGTAGCTAGAGTAGCCAGGGTAGCCATGGTAGCCAGGATAGCCATGGCAGCCAGGATAGCCATGGCAGACAGGATAGGGGCAAGGTAGCCAGGGAAGCCAGGGTAGCCAGGGTGGCCAGGGTAGCCAGAGTTGCCAGAGTTGCTAGAGTAGCCAGGGAAGCCTGGGTAGCCAGGTTGGCCAGGGTAGCCAGGGTAGCCAGAGTAGCCAGGGTAGCCATGGTAACCAGGATAGCCATGGTAGCCAGAGTAGCCAGAGTAGCCAGGAAAGCCAGGGTAGCCAGGGTGGCCAGGGTAGCCAGGGTAGCCAGAGTAGCCAGGGTAGCCATGGTAGCCAGGGTAGCCGGGTTCTGGCAGGGTAGGGGCAGGGTAGGCAGGCTAGCCAGGGTAGGTAGGTAGCCAGTTGACGGGAGCGAAGCCCCGAGGGTCAGCTAGTTACTCATAAAGTTGAAATAAAACAAAAGTGGAAACGTAAAAAATATGTGGTACATCGCGCATCCATAGACAATGACACTGTTTTTCTAAACTATGTCAATGAGCCCATACGCGCCAATAAATTAAAAAGTAAAAGTGTGCTACAAAAATTTAAAAAAAAATTGTTTGAAAATCGGAAAAAATGTTGCACTGCAATGGTTTTTACCTATCCACGAAAAAAGTACGTGCTTACACATAATTATTTAATTCATATTTGGAACATTACGTTGTGAGTGTACATAAAAGCAGTTATGTATATTATAATAATACACCCATATATTGGCAGTTATGTGTAAGTCCCATGTAATAGGAGCGAGCCTATTACATGCCATCAACCTAGCACAAGTCCAGACACCAGACTGCTACAGAGTAATTCCAGATGGAAAAACCCAATAACATTATGCCCGACCCTGGAATCGAATCCAGGACCTCAGGCTTAGCAGTAGCGCTTACGAGCCACAAGACCTACGAGGTAGTTCAGTCCAGTTGGCCAGTGTCTCAAGTCTCGACATATATCATATTCTACATTCCCGATTTCTTAGAAGACCTGTCTAAATAGATACGACGCAGTTGCCATGGTATCGGTTATCGTTCAATTTGCGGACGAATTGGAGCCAATTGGCATCGGCCAGCTGATTGGTACATGACGCTAGACAGGCGCGGGCGCATGCTGCAGTTTGAAAGGACAGCGTTGTTTGACTCGAGATTACTCACTGTTGGGACGTGGCTAATCAAAAGGCGTCCGTTTCTTGAGTTGTTTGAGTAAATGTTCGTATGTTTTGTTGGTTTTAACAGAAATATACATACCTACCGTACGCAAAATACACGCTTAGTCGTGAAGTTGCGGACACCAGGTCATTTAACCTAACGTAACATAAAATAATGTCTGTATTTCCCGAAGGGTAATTTAGAGGATCCATAGAGATACAGAGCAGACTTGGACTTGTTTATGGAATAATTGTCTGAAAATTAAGTACGATAGGTATTTAAAACAGCAACATGTCATGAAATTCGTTGATGTGGATGCCATTACCGTGTTATCGAAAGAGCTGGTTTGTCAATTTAAATGTTAAGACATGTTACACTAGATACCAATTATTTATTTAATTTTGACTTGCAGACTACACACCGCTTAAACCACTGGATCTAGAAGAAACATATTAGCACTTTGCTACTTATAACAACGGTGAACATTAGGATCTTTTAAAAATTCATTTCTTAAAGGGGTTAATGGGGAATAATAGTACATTATGGTACAAGTGAGTAATGTTGGTGATTACCGCTGAGGCTCCATTGAGAGAGAGGAGAGGTCTTAAGAAAGCCGAGGACGGTAATCATCAATACACACGTGTATCATACGACGTTTTTCAACACACTTGTGAAGAAAATAATACAAAAAAAAAACATTTTCTACAGTGAAAACGAGTTGTGAAAAAATGTTTGCAATGGCGGCAAAAATTAATCAGTTTTCCTATGCGCGCGCATCAATGGCGATCGGCCATAGACTAAAATAATGCGGTTTATTTTTTTTGGCTTTTTGTGGCAGCGTTTTAGCCACGTACTAAATGGGGAATTTATGGGATTTTATTAATGGGAGTTTTCTTTATTACAGAGAAAAACAAAAATTATATTTGAGTGAAAGTTTTATTATTAAACACGTACAAGTTAAAATTATCTATTTAAATACGAAGTTGCGTGAAATGAACAAGCAATATGTACATTAATTTATTTGTACTATTGATTTATTTGTATCGACACTTTTTTAAGAACAAAGCGAATCAACTAATAAATAAAAAAAAAAACAATAACTCACTCGTGAATAATAGTAAAGAAAAAGTCACAGTTTGATTACAGGTGTCATTATGTGCCTAATAGCGGTGAAATTAGAGCCACTTTATGAGTGTGTTGAAAAGTATATTATACTGAGAAGATCGTTTTCTATGAAGAAAACATGAATCTAATAATAGTGTCAGACGAGATAGTGGTCAAACACGAGCCTATATTTAACAAAAAATAAAATAAAAGTATGTTGGCCAAGTTATGGTAAAATATATTAATATAATACCAGTCTGTTACTGTCCCACAGCAGGGCGTAGACTTATCTCATACAGAGAAGGCACGAGCGTTGATCACGCTTGCTCAAGACGGATTGGCTATTTCAGAGTTATATCCAGGTTTCCTCACGAGGTTTTCCTTCAGCATTTTTAGCGTTGTCCAAGATAAACTTACAATAATGTCGGCTAAGTATACATATTTCATACTCAAATTTATAATGACTACTGGGGCAGGGTACTATGTACTATTTCAAACAACACAATTATTACCTGCAATTAAATATGTGAGACATTTCGAAGAGGGAAACATTGATCAAAAAGATAAAAAAAACTTGCTGATAGTATGGGGAGGGATCAGGATGATTCAGCGTCGACATAACGGTAAGTATAGTTCTCGCCAAACTTCTTGGCCGCCCTGAAGTTGGCTACAATGGCTGCGCAGTAGTTAATCTCATACAAAAACAGCACCGATCCGTGCCTTGCATACCGGAATACCAACTTCAGGACGGCCCACAAGTTTGGCGAAAACTATAGAGGTGCTAGGTTTATGATCCATACTAATAATATTATAAATGCGGCAGTAACTCTGTTCGTTTGTTTGTTATCTAGATGAAATTATTAAATGAGATAGTTTGAGAGCCTAGGAAGGACATAGGATAGTTTTTCTTGGAATAATAAAACACTATAGAAGGCAGAAGCTACTAATCCAATAATTTCCCTAATTAACAAATTCCTAGTAAATAATTAATACACGAACGCCTACTACATGTCGTTACCAAGAACTATTATCACAGAGCATGGAACACGACGCTGGAAACTACTAGAGACACCAATCAATCTGCCGAGCCTTTGCCCTACTATATTCTAACTGGATGAAGACCAGTATTTTATATGGAGCGACCGCTTATCTGACCTACACACTCCACTAACTGGGTAACACGCTACGATTTGGCAAGGCTGGTGTCAAATTATCTGGCTTCTGCCTTTCCGTAACGACTGCCAAAAATCTACAAATGCCGACAGCCGAGACCAACGGCTTAACTTGCTTACCGAGCCACGGAGGAGCCTCGGTGTCTAGTGGATGGTCCCCCATTCACGGACAGACCTCGGCAAGCGTTGCTTAACGTCGAAGATCGGTCCATGCATAGATGTAGTCCGCATTGTCATGAGCCCTCAATATACCACGGGTATTTAACGCGATGATTTCGATTATTTATTTACCTATTTCACCCAACGGTATGTCGTGGTAGCCCAGTGGCTAAGACCTCGCCTGTCGTGCTTGAGGTCGTAGGTTCGAATCCGGGCAAGTACCAATGTGAATTTTTCATATGTACTTACCAAGTTTATCTTGGACATCACAGGCAACGGTGAAGGAAAACATCGTGAGGAAACCTGGACTTATATAGTTATAATGTAAGTCTGAAATAGCCAAGTCAGAGGCCTGTAGGAATTCCCAGAGGCGGCTTAATTGACTCTGACACCAGAGGTGGCCACACCTCACACGAAAAGAAGAGAGACCCAACGGTAGACTCATGAGTCTTGAGTCTACCCGGGACCACGGTCGTTGCAACACGACCGAAACGTCGGGTGAAATAGGTAAATAAATAATCGAAATCATCGAGTTAAATACGTGGTATATTGTTTCTTAATGCTTGATTTGTATGAAATTTTTTGACTATAAACATACAGCTAAGCGTTTCGTCTGGCTATCAAGTAAATAATTATGGTGAAAATTTTGAGAGAGACAGGGCGCTTCACAAGACTTCGGTGTTAACTTTGTCACTAAGACCTACAGAAAAGAGACGGGTATTGAGCGCACATTCGCTTTGTCTCTTTCATTAGATTCATCAATTAAGTATCGGAAATTATGGTTCTGACAAAGTTGTCTCTAGCGGTGACCGCTGAGGCGTCTCTGTACTCTGTAGCCCACTAGATGCCAGTACCAAGAACTGATATCATATCAATTCCGGTTAGTCATACTGTTACATTTCTAATGAGAATACAGCTTATTTCAAATTAATTTATGTAACAGGAAACCATTTATTTCCACTTCAAGTCCAAAAGTTGTTACAAGCTATTAGCAAGATAATTCTGTCACTTATACAATTTTGTGGTAAGGAAATGGTATTTACCTATTTGCTATGATAAAAGTTTCAATGTAGCTCTACAGACCTAACAGAGAACTAAAATTTCGTGTGATCAATGATCGTTAATAAAATGAGTGAGTATGGCGACGTAAATTGTTTTTTGTTTTTAGGGTTCCGTACCCAAAGGGTAAAACCGGGACCCTATTACTAAGACTACGCGGTCCGTCTGTCTGTCTGTCTGTCTGTCACCAGGCTGTATCTCATGAACCGTGATAGCTAGGCAGTTGAAATTTTCACAGAAAATGTATTTCTGTTGCCGCTATAACAACAAATACTAAAAGCAGAATAATATAAATATTTAAGTGGGGCTCCCATACAACTAACATGATTTTTTTTTTCACAATAAATGTCCGAAAACAAATGATGATAAATGATTTTATTTCTGTAAGTTGGTTTGTACAAACACTTTTACATGTCGAAAAAAATGAAGAAAAAATATGTTTCATTTTCTATTATGAAACAAGGGCACAACATACCGCTTAGCTTATATAAGCAGAAGGCCAAGAAGTTTTCCAGCTAGAACTACTCCATAGACAATTAGACAAAGGACATTGGCACGAGGTGACAGTCTGACAATTGACAGTGTTGCACAACTCCTGGTGTATGACGTCATGTCACGACCGGTGCGTGTTCAGTGTTCACCCGTTTTAAGAGAGTGTTTAAAGCCATTTATTCAGTTACTACTTTTATACTTGTATACGCTTACTTCTATTGTTTCGAGTATATGTTTTGTCTTGCGCCAGTCCACGAGTGGAAATATTTTGATGGCTGAAAGGATAGATTTCATAGCAGGTAGAACATAGGTTAGTTCCCTTTATAAATATCGCAAGGATAGAATACTTCAAGCTAATGCTGAAAAAGTGTGCAATCCTACCACTCTAAGAAGCAAAGACTTAAAAATAACCGAAAAATGGCGCAATCCAAAATGAACCCTGAATATACGACCAAAAAGTCAATGCCTACGTCCTCCGCTATAGAATCTATTGAAAGGCCAAAAAATAAGACAAACTACAGTACACTAACTAAAACTCAATGAAACAAAAGCATAGACCAAAAATCCACAACTAGACGAATCGTCCTTCCGTTCATAAAATACAAAGTAACCAGAAACGCAATAAGAAAACAGCTTTGCTTTTTCCAATGAACCAGTAAAGTAAGCTAGTACAATCTACAGCCAAGTATTATATTCAGCCGGTATTGTCCTATTGTCAGACGAGCCGCCAAGGGCTAGTTTCCCACCAGTATGTATTGTTGGCTGAGGCCATTCTTTGTTCAAGATGTGGTACCTTCGACGAGAAAGTTAGAGGAAATATTCTTATTGGAGGAATGTGACAGATTTTAATTTCATTGGTTTCGTTTCGTGAAAATTTGTGTGTTGAAAGAAGATGTTATCATGATAACACAAGAAATAGCAGTGCCTTTGTCAGTAGGTGAGTTATTGAAGTATAAACAACGTTAGTGTTAGACCAGGAAAACTCATTCTTCTTCCTGCCCTTATACCATGTTACTTGGGGTCGGCGCAAAACGTTTTCTTCTTCCATACCGTCCTCTCCTCCGTCACGCTATCACTGACTCACTTTTCTTTCATATCACTCCTCACACATTACATCCATATTTGATTTGGCCTTCCCCTCCCTCTAATTCCATCCACATTTATATTCATAACTCTTTTAGTAACATGCGTTTCATCCCTCCTCATCACATGACCATACCAGAACAAACGTTTTCCTTTCAACTTTTCTATCACTGGTGCCACTTTCAAACTTCCTCTAATATACTCATTTCTCACTTTACCTATTCTCGTCAATCCGGACACCCACCTCAACGTTCTCATCTCTGCTTCGTGCAATCTCTTTTCATTAGTTTTTTCACAGTCTAACATTCTGATCCATACAGTACGACATGTCTAATTACGGCCTAGTAGATTTTTTCCTTTAACTTGAGGGGCATCCGTGGGTGTTAAGTTGTTCCAATGACCTGTCGGTATTTCATCCATCCTGAGTTGATCCGGTGCGTTACCTCTCGGTCTATCTTGCCTTCCCCTTGGACTCGAGGTACCGAAAGTCGGAGCAGATCGGTATGGGCGTTCCAGCGAGAGCTATGGTCAGGGAACTGAAGTGACCGCCAAAAAAAGGACAGGAAACCTCCAAAACTACCTCGTATACATTTAATGAAATACTTATTTATCAAGTAAAATTTCAAAATTCAAAAAACCCCCGACACATTTTTATTTCATGCTACCTAATTTATCTAGTACTAGCTGACCCGCGGGGCTTCGCTCCCGTCAACTGGCTATCTACCTACCTACCCTGCCCACCCTGCCTACCCTGCCTACCATGCCTACCCTGCCTACCCTGCCTTCCCTGCCTATCCTGCCTTCTCTGCCAACCCTGCCTACCCTGCTAACCCTGACTGCCCTGCCTACCCTGCCTAGCCCGCCTATCCTGCCTACCCTGCCCACCCTGCCTACCCTGCCTACCCTGCCAACCCTGCCTACCATGCCTACCCTGCCTACCCTGCCTACCCTGCCTTCCCTGCCTATCCTGCCTTCTCTGCCAACCCTGCCTACCCTACTAACCCTGACTGCCCTGCCTACCCTGCCTAGCCTGCCTATCCTGCCTACCCTGCCTACCCAGCCTACCCTGCCTACCCTGCCTACCCTGCCTACCCTGCCTACCCTGCCTACCCTGCCTACCCTGCCTACCCTGCCTACCCTGCCTACCCTGCCTACCCTGCCTACCCTGCCTACCCTGCGTATCCTGCGTACCCTGCCTATCCTGCCTACCCTGCCTACCCTGCCTACCATGCCTACCCTGCCTATCCTGCTAACCCTGCCTACCATGCCTACCCTGCCTGCCCTGCCAACCCTGCCTACCCTGCCTATCCTGCTAATCCTGCCTACCCTGCCTACCCTGCCTACCCTGCTTACCCTGCCTTCCCTGCCTACCCTGCCTACTATGCCTACCTAGCCTACCCTGCAAACCCTGTCTAACCTGCCTACCCTGCCTACCCTGCCTAATAAGCCTACCTTGCCTACCCTGCAAACCCTCTCTAACATGCCTGCCCTGCCTACCCTGCCTAACCTGCCTACCCTGCCTACCCTGCCTTCCCTGCCTACCCTGCCTACCCTGCCTACCCTGCCTACCCTGCCTTCCCGGCCTATTCTGCCTACCCTGCCTACCCTGCCTACCATGCCTACCTTGCCTACCCTGCAAACCCTCTCTAACATGCCTGCCCTGCCTACCCTGCCTAACCTGCCTACCCTGCCTACCCTGCCTACCCTGCCTTCCCTGCCTACCCTGCCTATCCTGACTGGCGTGCCTACCCTGCCTTCCCTGTCTATCCTGCCTACCCTGCCTATCCTGCCTACTCTGCCTACCCTGCCAACCCTGCCTACTCTGCCTACCCTGCCAACCATGCCTATCCTGCCTACCCGGCCAACCCCGCCTACCATGCCTACCCTGCCTATCCTGCTTACCCTGCTTACCCTGCCTAGCCAGCCTAGCCTGCCTACCCTGCCTACCCTGCCTACTTTGCCTACCCTGCCTACCCTACTTACCTACTATTTTTATCTATCATCAATGTTTTTCTCAGTGCACGCCAAAAAATGAATTTTAAAGGCAACATTTTCCTACCTTGAGTTACATTATTGCAATTTTCATAAGGATCTCTAATATTTTTGAAAATTTATTATAGCCTATGACACTCAGGAATAATGTAGCTTTCTACTGGTGAAAGAATTTTCAAAATCGGTTCAGTAGATCCAGAGATTACCCCTTACAACGTCACAAACTCACAAACTCACAAACCCACAAACTTTACCTCTTTATAATATTAGTATAGATATATTGTAGATAACAAATACAAATCAATCTTATGCAATAATTATCAAAATGAAAATAAAACCAAAGTTGGAAAGAGAAACACAGAAAAACAGAAAGGTATGTTAGTAATAAACTGTAATGGTGAGTGTGTGTGTGCGTGTGTTGTGTATGTGTGGTGTGTACCTACATCAATTGTATGTACTGAGGAAAGGATTGGTGTCACAAGAGATACGCCTCGATCGGCAATCTATTGAACACGTAATTATGACATCTTGGAAAACACCCCGATTCAAACAGTAAAAACCCCATAACTTTTGAACGGCTGAACCGAATTTATTCAAACATAGCTAAGAACACTCTTGGCAAAATCACCTTTCAAACAAAAAAAAACTATATCAAAATCGGTTCATCCGTTTAGGAGCTATGATGCCACGGACATACACACAGATACAGCAACACACGTCAAACTTATAACACCCTTCTTTTTCCGTCGGGGTTTAAAAATGAACTATATTCCTTCATATCACTTCGTCAGCCAAATACCAATTTCAAAGCGATTTGTATTGCCAATATACGTCTGCGTTCAGACTGACTGGCTAATCATGTTACTTGAATGGCGATTGAAATCGGTTTCATTTGGCCTTTGAAAACGACAAAATAGCACCGATTCCAATTATAACTGGAACTACACGGTGGAGTGGCGACTGTTTGAAAGGATTGGGAGTGCAGTGCAATGTGTATTTGATTGTTTGTATTTTTAACCGGCTTGTTACTGTTGTAGTTTTATAACAACGGTTTGGAAAATAAATTACTGTATAACTTCTGCAGTGACAAGTGGATTAACCCAAAGCCAAAAGGATTATTTGGTTTTTGTAAAACGCTTCTATAAGAAAGGCTTGTAAATGTTTGACTACAAGCAGGCACCTACGACGTCCTACAACAAGATGGGATGATTTCATCAAAAATGTCGGAATCTTTGGAAGCAACATTTGTTGCAATTGTCCCATGACTATAATAGACTTCTATGATCTGCTCAGCTGAAGGATTATAAAGCTTACGTATGTTGAACTCTTACAGTCTTATTACAAAAAACGAAATAAACCTTGGTTTAAACCTGTACTATCAAGTCCAGGCTTATCTGCAAAACCATGGTCTAAATTTGTCCGTATTACAAAACTTAAAAAAACCGTGGTCTTCATAGTACCGTCATTTGAACCATTGTCAATATATCAACCACAGATTAATACAAATATCATTCGTTCACCATAATATCATTCAATTGCAACGTTCCGTATGCCCAGAAATGAAAACGTTTTGATAATACGAAAAGGATTAAATTACGTTTAAGAGTGTTAAAATATTGAGACTTTGTTATTTTGCATGGATATAAACATTTGTTATTTATCGATTGAAGTTTTGTTTAGATTTAAGCAAATTACTTAAATTCTTCATCATCATCATCATCATCATTTCAGCCGAAAGACGTCCACTGCTGGACATAGGCCTCCCCCAGGCGTCGCCACATTGACCGATCCCGTGCGTCTCGCATCCAGCGCCTTCCCGCAACCTTAACCAGGTCATCAGTCCACCTAGTGGGAGGCCTTCCAGCGTATCGTCTTCCGGTTCGCGGTCGCCATTCCAGAACTTTTCGGCCCCATCGGCCATCCGTTCTGCGAGCAATGTGCCCTGCCCACTGCCACTTAAGTTTGGCAATTCTTCGGGCTATGTCGGTAACTTTGGTTCTCCTGCGGATATCATCATTTCTGACGTGATCACGAAATTCTTAATAATTACTAATAATACATCTACGTACGTGTAACGAAACGTAACATTCTCGCGCGTTAAATGAAACCATAACATTAAACAAAACCATCGCAAGCTGAACAAAGTTCACTAAGCTTTGGAATTTTTAAGTTATCGAAGTCTATTTAGAACAATTACCTCTTTGTTAATAAAATATATAATAATATATTGTGATGGACCAACAAAAAAAAACGATCTGAGAATTGGAGTACCCAGTAAAAAGTAATATACTCGATAATTAATTAAATCAACCATGTTAATATCCATTTCCGGGTAAAAACAACACAACACAATAAAAAAGATGCTGTAACCTAAAAGATACACTTTGACAGATACGACTGCCGAGGTTTAGCGTTAGACCATGATTTGGACTATGGTTTATCGCTAAACCATTATTTGTAATATCATTTTTGTGTAAACCACAGTTTATAGAGATTTAAACCTGGGTTTTTAGTTAAACCGCTTTTTGTAATAAGACTGTTAGTATTTTTTGATACAGACATTAGGATGGCAATTAATATCAAATTTCGATTTTATTTTCAACATCAATGACATTCATTAACTTAAAACTATGCACTATTACGACAATAATGAAATGCCCATTATTCAAAGAAACCAGTATACGCAAACGTTGCATGACTAGCATGCCAAACGTCACTTACTGGGCGTCAAGAACTCGCGGCAGGTGAAACTGGCATCGTGAGTGTGAATCAAACTTTATTTCTGTAACGCATGAATGATGAAACTTTGTGGATGTGATTTTCGTCGCGATTTTCATCGGAAATATTTGAGAACTGAGCAAATAACGCCTTTGAGAATACAACGGCCTTGCTTTCGGGAATCCTAGAGACATAATATCCATGATACAATTGGGCAAAAGTTTTATTGATAGGTAAACTGAGAAACGAACAATATTCTATTGCTATTTTCCGCTAGACGAAATAATATGACGACTATTTTTCAAGTCGCAACCACAATTTCCTTCGGTTAGGAAAAGTATGAAAAAACCGCATCACACCAAAATTAAGCCAAATAAGTAATACCTATTCTAGCAAAAGGGAATTTACATTTTTTGTTAAATTCAGCAGTTTTTAAACACACAACAAAATATACAAACTACGATTTAAAAAAAAAAACTATATCAAGTTTCCACCAACACAGTCAATGATATTCAAATCATTGTGAAGACTCGAATAGGTCACAATTGTGGCCTTTAGTCTTTAGTTTATGTCACACATGGCGAAGAGCGATAGGCTTTGTTGAAACAAAAACAAAATAAAAAAATGCCATCGTGTGTACCAATTATGATACCAAAGTACATAAAACAAAAGGGATCTCATACCATAAGTAAGTACGCAATACGCCTCAATTTACTAATTTATTTCATTTTTTTTCCTAATATTCTGATATTTGGAGGTTAGAAAAAGATAACAGCATTGGTGGTCAGAATAATGCATGTTTACATTCACACGCAAGTGACAAACACTAGCTGTCTCTTTTTTTCTTGTTGGTTTTATCAAGCCATCCCTTTCGACTTGTAGTGAAATGTCAGATGAATGAAAAGTGTGTATGTGTGCTGCCGGTGCTGCGCGGAATACTTTTTTCAATTGTTTTGTGAGTGTATAACGTATCTGTGTATTTGAATATCATTGAACACAGTCGAAATAATTTCCACGAAAAATTCAAAACAAAGGGGTGACTACACAGTACACTATCACTGTAAACCCCACTACACACACGCTCGATTAAATTCGGAACGTTCACCTGCAATGTGAATTCAAATGCAGATTTTTACCACACGAAAAAATAGGATTAAAATATTCAGTGTCTCTGAATTCTTTTTGTCTCTTTTTGCAAAGGGATAATGGTCTTCCTTAGCATTTTCCATTCAGTGAATATAACTGTAAAAGTGTGAAGGGCTTTTCAAAATGTTATTTGCAAAGTTTCACGAAATGAGATTGCAATTTCTTTTGGTATTTTCGAATACCAACACGGACGATCGAATAGAGCGTCCTGAATTCTTTGAACACTTAAGCAAAGCTACTAAAAGTTTTGAGCTAGGTAAAAGATTTAAAAAAAACCGGCCAAGTGCGAGTCGGACTCGCGCATGACGGGTTCCGTACCATTATCGCGAGAAACGGCAAAAAAATCACGTTTGTTGTATGGGAGCCCCACTTAAATATTTATTTTATTCTGTTTTTAGTATTTTTTGTTATAGCGCCAACAGAAATACATCATCTGTGAAAATTTCAACTATCTAGCTATCACGGTTCATGAGTTACAGCCTGGTGACAGACAGACAGACGGACCGCGAAGTCTCAGTAATAGGGTCCCGTTTTTACCCTTTGGGCACGGTACCCTACAAATGGATCAATACAAACTTCAATTTCAGAGTCCTTTTGTTTCCGCAAATCGAAATATCGTTCTGTCAATATTGTCCACTTTTCGATTCAATTTCACATCAAAACACTTGAACATCGTCGCATGTAATATCTTCGTCAAGGTAGAAGCCGATAAGTATCAATATATCGTAGCCTCTGTAACAGGCTTTGAGGGATTATCTATCTAAAGTTTGCTGCCAGGCCACGCCATCATAATGCACTCCAAGACACCGGCAGAATAATGAACTGGCTGTTGCCATGACGCTGTTTTGTCTTTAAGTTACGGTTTTGGCGCCAAAAAGATTCAGTGCGTCAATGATTTTACCGGTTTTCAAAACTTTTTAGTCAATTTATAACTTTAATTCGGCGTGTCCCTTATTAGGACTAAAGACGGGTTTGAGGTCGCATTAAAATACTTTATTTTTGTTATTGGAAAATGTAACAGAATCAACAATGCGGTCATAAATATAATTTTATTTAACATTGTTTGAAAGAAGCCCGGGGCTGCACACTTCTTTGTCTGTGCCAAAACCTGATTGTTCTCATTCTCTTTGTTTTCAGACTAATCGATAAAAATAATTAGCGCGTGATTTGAATTATGAAGGTGAAAGAAATTATTATGTTAAACCTTTGTTAAACCCAGTTTATTACTAATATATTAATTCATTGTTTCTGTGCAATATTTCTATAAATAAAAATTAATTGCCGAATGTATACGCATCACTTCACAACGGTTGCACCTATTTGGGTTATTCTATTATGCCGTTTTTTTTTTAGTTTCAGTGCAACGGTTGAAAGAAAATATTTTTTTTCATTAGTAGTACATTTGATGATTGATCATACCCAATGATGTTCTAGTAAACAGATATGTTATGAGCGCGCGCATTGTGAAGACATCACAATTGACGACAACGTCATAATTGTGACGTATCGTCTTTAGTCTTATGTCACGCATGGCGATGAGCGAAAGACTTTGTTGAAAAACAAACAAAATTAAAAAAATGCTATCGTCTGTATTTAAAAAGTGTACCAATTATGATACCAAAGTACATAAAACACAAGGTATCTCATACTATATGTAAGTACACAATACACCTCAATTCACTAATTTATTTCCTAATATTCTGATATTTGGAGGTTAGAAAAAGAAAGAGATGGTACATACATGCTGTCTCTATTTTCTTGTTGGTTTTGACATGCCATCCCTTTTGCATCATTTTGACTTGTAGTGAAATGTCAGATGAATGAAAAGTGTGTATGTGTGCTGCCGCTGCTGCGGGGAACACTTTTTCTATTGTTTTTCATCACACTTGCACGTAAACAGTATCTAAACATACAGGTTAACTTGGACGTAATGCCCCATATAAAACCCTCGAGCTTTCTTTTTGTCATGAAACCCAAGGTCGGTATTTTTTATTTATATCACAGCACACAGGTCATGCAAGCTCAAGCAAGGAGTTTACACGCAATTGAAAATTTGTCTTAAAATTTTATCTAAACAGGAATTTCATTGCAATCTCGCTACATGTTACTTAAATACACAACCAATGTTCTTAATAATCGATTTTAATAGTTTTTTGTATCAAACCTTGTTTTTTTTTACACTCCATCATGGCTGTATATCTACTTAAGTAACGTAGTCCCTTAACGTTTCTGAACGAAACATTTGTATAACCTGTGGTGTGGGCAAAAATCCCGCCATCCGTTTAAAAAAAAGATCACGTATTTCGTAATAATAGTTGTACTGACTTGTGTAAAGCTATAATTCATATTATTTACATTTGTATTTGAAGACATTAAAAAAAGTTATAAAAAATGTCGTCGTCGTCGTCCGATGAGTGTGATTTAAATGCAAAACCGCCAGATAGTATCCATGCAGCAAAAACAATTAATGATAATCATTTACCTGAGAAGTCTAAGGAGCAGTATATAGCTGCATACGACCGGTCATAGCAATATCGATCATGAAATCGTGCGACCCAAAACCGAGCACACCGTTTGCAGACTTTGAACAAGAGCCATGTGCGTCCACGTCCTCTGCTACTGGTGAAAAACAACCATGTGCCTCGACAGCAACATTTAAGTTAGTACTAGCAGACCCGTGTTCGTCAGATACATCAAAAAATATCACAATTTCTAATAATGAAGAAAATATTACTAATAATTTGTCTCAAACATTATGACACCCCGAATAAAACGTTTGTCTTAATTTTACTAATTGTACAGTGACTATAAATTTTAATAAATAAGTTTTTTCTGTCCTCTGTTTTTTGTGTTCTTGGAGCTCGTGGCTAAATAATAACAGCCGCACGGGTCGATCTTAAGGTTAAGCAACGCTTGACGAGGTCGGGCCGTGGATGGGTGACCATTTCAACATACCGAGTTTCCTCCGTGCCTCGGAAAGCACGTTAAGCCGTTGGTCCCGGCTGTCATTTGAAGATCTTTGACAGTCGGTACGAGTAGTCAGAAGCTTGAAATCTGACACCTCTGGGATGGATCTGCCAAATACCAGCTTGATGCACTTGAGTCGATTGACAGACGGGCCAAAAGGCTTATTGGCAACGATGCACTGGTCGCATCAAAGCTCCAGAGCCTCGAACATCGACGCCGAGTCGCCAGTCTGTCGGTCTTTTATCGGTTACATTTCGGGGAGTGTGCGACGGAGCTGCACAATTTGATTCCGCCTAGCCCTTTCCATCATCGGACTACAAGGCGTACGGCCATGCGCCATCGGTACATGGTAGACATCCCTCCCATACGCACAAAGCGTTTTGCTAATACTTTCATTGTGCGCACAGCTAAGGAGTGGAATTCCCTTCCGGAGTCTTTGTTCCCTGACAGCTATAACCTAGGGGTCTTTAAGTCAAGAGTGAATAGGTTTCTTCTAGGCAAGCGTGCTTCACCGTAGACCACATCATCGCTTAACATCAGGCGAGATGGTGGTCAAACGCTAGCCTATAGTTTATAAAAAAAAAAAAAAAAACAGTCTAGCCAAGGGGTACCTACCGTATTACCCAGTTACTGGGTTGTGGAGGTCAGATAGGCAGTCGCTCCATGTAAAACACTGGTACTCAGCTGAATCCGGTTAGACTGGAAGCCGACCCCAACATAGTTGGGCAAAGGCTAGGCAGATGATGATGAAGTTTTTTCTGTCCTATAATTTTATTTATTTACTCGCAAATGTGATGAAAAACATTGTATGTTTCACGGGCGGTACAGGAATTACGAACATCGACTCAGAAAGCCCTCAGTCTTCGACTTCGGGCTTCTACTAGAGCCTCGATCGTAATTCCTTACTTACCGCCCTTAATACACAATGTACTATTGTGAATGTATAACGTATCTGTTTATTAGAATATCTTTGATCATACCTGTACTCCCATGCGATGCAGCCGGACAAGCTAGTAAGTCATAAATGCAGTGTGCCTTGTTTTCTAAAACTGAATCATTAAAACCAAGACAAGAAAATATGCAAATCTGCCATTTATCAGATTGTTTCTGTAGCAACAGAATAAAAATTACTACGATCGTAGATAAACACGCGAGGAGACCTTTGATGTAATTAAGTAATTAAAACGTAATTATGGAGTTGAGCGGAATATTTGAGTTTACACCGTTTTAACAGTAACAAAGATTTGTTTTCTCACAATTATGGCTAGCCTGATTTGGAAGAAGATTTTCTTACGACGACGATAGGAAATTGGTTTAAGAACAAAAAAAGTACCCTGAATCTAGATATAGTAGTTAGATAGAGCCAAACCCATGGTGAAACATTAAAAAAAAAATGCTCTTATCTTTATAGAGCATTTTTTTTATGGTCGTCGTGCAGTCTAGAATTAAGCTTTGGCTGATCTTACATGTGAACGAATTATTGTAATCGTTATGAAAATGATATTATTCAAAACTTAAATAGAGCATTTTTTTTTATGGTCGTCGTGCAGTCTAGAATTAAGCTTTGGCTGATCTTACATGTGAACGAATTATTGTAATCGTTATGAAAATGATATTATTCAAAACTTAAATAGGTAGAATGGAAAAAAAGGCGTGATTTTATATATGTATTTAAATAGGTAGGTATTTAAAATAACGTATTCGTGTAAACCGTGTAGCGTTATGTTCACCCAGATATGAATGTGAGAAAATATTTTTACCCACTATTTATGACGTATTTAAATATACGCTTGCCTTTAATTATGTTCATACCTTACACCTAGTAATGTATTTACCTTCTGCAGGGCAAAAATGTTTTTTTCACACTGAAGGAACGAGCACTGATCACAGAGCTACAGCGTGTGCTCTCTGGGTGTTGTTAATTTTTTGAAATGCTGAGAGACTATAAGTTATCAAACATACAAAAAGAAAATAAGTAAACGGAAGAACTTTAAAGTTGCTTTTCGACCAAATCAAACATCAACAGTTTTCTAACCCGTTTGCACATTGAGAGGTTAGGAAACCGTTTCCTTATTTATTTCTTTAGCAACTTTTATACAAAAAAAAAATATCTGCAAAAGTGGTACTACATTAAGAAGAGGCGGGATCTTGAAAAGTTCAGATGAGAGTGCTTTTGGCGCCTGAAACCGATGGTGGGCGTGGACCAGATTTCAGTGACTACATTCTGTTCAAACTAGCTATACTTGGCAATCCGTCAACACGTTCTATTTATCATCACAACAATATTTTAGCAATTTCAGGAAATACAGTTGAATTCCAAACTACCGTAACTTTGTAAAATACTTTTTAACAAAATAAGTTCTTTGTTCTATGATTTTTATGGTTCCGTACCCAAAGGGTAAAAACGGGATCCTATTACTAAGACTCCGTGGTCCGTCTGTCTGTCTGTCACCAGGCTATACCTCATGAACCGTGATAGCTAGGTTGTTGAAGTTTTCACAGGTTATGTATTTCTGTTGCCGCTGTAACAACAAATACTAAAAACAGAATAAAATAAATATTTAAGTGGGGCACCCATACAACAAACGTGATTTTGTTGCCGTTTTTTGCGATAATGGTACGGAACCCTTCGTGCGGGAGTCCGACTTGCACTGGCCAGTTTTTTCTGGCCTGTAAAGACTCACAAAGATCTATAAATAATGGCCGAGACTGACGGCTTTACGCACTTTCTGAGGCACGGAGGAGTCTTGTAATAGATGGTCAGTGGTCACCTATCCACGGACTGGCCTCGGCACTTAGCCACGAGCCCCTCCATATTTATATTCACCATTAGACAAAACGAAAAATTCAAAACGAAAAAAAAGCTTCTCCCATTCAGTAATTGCCGACGAAAAACTAACCCTTCAATCTTCACGTGACACCCATCAGCAATATAACAACCCTTTACAACCCGATTGACTTTCCCCTATCACTGGCTGCATCTCCGCATAGTGACGTCATGCCCTACATAGCGGTGCGGGTCAAATGAGTTGCAGCTTGCAGCCCGGTATTTGGGTTACCCGTTACTGTAAGGTCGAAATCTGTGCCTTCGTTTCTGTAACGATGAAAGTTTCAACTTTCGCTGGGGTATTTTTGGAGGGTAGTTCTTGTTTGGATGCATTTGTGTGATGAGAAAATTTTGTTGGGTATTTTAGTAGTTATTTAAATAACAAAATTGGCAATTATGCACCATTAATAAATAATAAAAATCAAATCATAAATAAAGTAGACAAAGAAAAATATTTAGGCCTGACCCTAGATAGTAAATTAACGTGGCTTCCACACATTCAAAAAATTAAATCAAAATTACAATCGCTGACTGGTACCCTACGAAGCATCGTTCGCTGCTTACCCAGAAAAGTTCGCTATTTAATCTACTTCTCACTCGTTAAACCACACATTGACTAGTTGAAATATGGGGCGCCGCTGCTAGGTCACATACAAACCTTCTCCAAATTACTCAAAATAAACTACTAAAAACGTTTTTTAACTACGACTACTTAACTCCAACAGACACTCTTTATAAACAAACCAAACTTATGAACATTACACAATCATACATTTACAATACATGCATACTGATTAGAAAAATACTTAATAAAAATATACACACAAACATTAACTTCACTAAAACTAAAAAAAAACACAAAATGACATTAAGACGTGAACAAGACTTTTTACAACTACACTCAACCCGTACAAACTACGGCAGAAAAACTATTTTATATCAAGGATCCAAATTATTTAATAGATTGCCAAGAGACCTCAAGGAATCCAAATCCACGACTACTTTTAAAAAGCTAATCAAACAAATAATATTAAAGAACGCACTTTCCTTGAAATAGTTTCGAGCCACATCTAGTTGCGCTTGTCCGTGTTGTGATCGTAAATGACGGTGACTTGTTTACTTCAATGTATAAACCAGTGTCGAACCAAAATATTGCTGCTTTTGGCATTCCGTACCATTATCGCGAGAAACGGCAAAAAAATCACGTTTGTTGTATGGGAGCACTTAAATATTTATTTTATTTTGTCTTTAGTATTTTTTGTTATAGCGCCAACAGAAATAAATCATCTGTGAAAATTTCAACTATCTAGCTATCACGGTTCATGAGTTACAGCCTGGTGACAGACAGACCGACGGACCGCGAAGTCTCAGTAATAGGGTCCCGTTTTTACTCTTTGGGTACAGTACCCTACAAATGGATCAATACATACTTCAATTTCAGAGTCCTTTTGTTTCCGCAAATTGCAATATCGTTCTGACAATATTGTCCACTTTTCCATTCAATTTCACATCAAAACACTTGAACATCGTCGCATGTAATATCTTCGTCAAGGTAGAAGCCGATAAGTCTCAACATAATTATCGTAGCCTCTGTAACAGGCTTTGAGGGATTATCTATGTAAGTTTGCTGCCAGGCCACGCCATCATAATGCACTCCAAGACACCGGCAGAATAATGAACTGGCTGTTGCCATGACGCTGTTTTGTCTTTAAGTTACGGTTTTGGCGCCAAAAAGATTCAGTGCGTCAATGATTTTACCGGTTTTCAAACCTTTTTAGTCAATTTATAACTTTAATTCGGCGTGTCCCCTATGAGGACTAAAGACGGGTTTGAGGTCGCATTAAAACACTTTATTTTTGTTATTGGAAAATGTAACAGAGTCAACAATGCGGCCATAAATATAATTTTATTTAACATTGTTTGAAAGAAGCCCGGGGCTGCACACTTCTTTGTCTATGCCAAAACCTGATTGTTCTCATTCTCTTTGTTTTCAGACTAATCGATAAAAATAAATAGCGCGTGATTTGAATTATTAAGGTGAAAGAAATTATTATGTTAAACCTTTGTTAAACCCAGTTTATTACCAATATATTAATTCATTGTTTCTGTGCAATATTTCTATATATAAAAATTAATTGCCGAATGTATACGCATCACTTCACAACGGTTGCACCTATTTGGGTAATTCTATTATGCCGTTTTTTTTTTTAGTTTCAGTGCAATGGTTGAAAGAAAATATTTTTTTTTCATTAGTAGTACATTTGATGATTGATCATACCCAATGATGTTCTAGTAAACAGATATGTTATGAGCGCGCGCATTGTGAAGACATCACAATTGACGACAACGTCATAATTGTGACGTATCGTCTTTAGTCTTATGTCACGCATGGCGACGAGCGAAATACTTTGTTGAAAAACAAACAAAATTAAAAAAATGCCATCGTGTGTATTTAAAAAGTGTACCAATTATGATACCAAAGTATATAAAACACAAGGGATCTCATACTATATGTAAGTACACAATACACCTCAATTTACTAATTTATTTCCTAATATTCTGATATTTGGAGGTTAGAAAAAGAAAGAGATGGTACATACATGCTGTCTCTATTTTCTTGTTGGTTTTGACATGCCATCCCTTTTGCATCATTTTGACTTGTAGTGAAATGTCAGATGAATGAAAAGTGTGTATGTGTGCTGCCGCTGCTGCGGGGAACACTTTTTCTATTGTTTTTCATCACACTTGCACGTAAACAGTATCTAAACATACAGCTTAACTTGGACGTAATGCCATATAAAACTCTCGAGCTTTCTTTTTGTCATGAAACCCAAGGTCGGTATTTTTTTTTATTTATAGCACATCACACAGGTCATGCAAGCTCAAGCAAGGAGTTTACACGCAATTGAAATATTGTCTTAAAATTTTATCTAAACAGGAATTTCGTCAAGATCATGAAGTCGTGCGACCCAAAACCGAGCACATCGTTTGCAGACTTTGAACAAGAGCCGTGTGCGTCCACGTCCTCTGCTACTGGTGAGAAACAACCATGTGCCTCGACAGCAACATTTAAGTTAGTACTAGCAGACCCGTGTTCGTCAGATATATCAAAAAATATCACAATTTCTAATAATGAAGAAAATATTACTAATAATTTGTCTCAAACATTATGACACCCCGAAAAAAACGTTTATCTTAATTTTACTAATTGTACAGTGACTATAAATTTTAATAAATAAGTTTTTTCTGTCCTATAATTTTATTTATTTACTCGCAAATGTGATGAAAAAAGGTCGCCTGGTAGAAAATGCCTAAGGCATTAAGTCCGCCTTTGTACTTATGCATAAAGTTTTAATAAATAAATAAATAAAAACATTGTATGTTTCACGGGCGGTACAGGAATTACGAACATCGACTCAGAAAGCCCTCAGTCTTCGACTTCGGGCTTCTACTAGAGCCTCGATCGTATAATTCCTTACTTACCGCCCTTAATACACAATGTACTATTGTGAATGTATAACGTATCTGTTTATTAGAATATCTTTGATCATACCTGTACTCCCATGCGATGCAGCCGGACAAGCTAGTAAGTCATAAATGCAATGTGCCTTGTTTTCTAAAACTGAATCATTAAAACCAAGACAAGAAAAATATGCAAATCTGCCATTTATCAGATTGTTTCTGTAGCAACAGAATAAAAATTACTACGATCGTAGATAAACACGCGAGGAGACCTTTGATGTAATTAAGTAATTAAAACGTAATTATGGAGTTCAATTATCTGAAGCGGAATATTTGAGTTTACACCGTTTCAACAGTAACAAAGATTTGTTTTCTCACAATTATGGCCGGCCTGATTTGGAAGAAGATTTTCTAATGACGACGATAGGAAATTGGTTTAGGAACAAAAAAAGTACCCTGAATCTAGATATAGTAGTTAGATAGAGCTAAATCCATAGTGAAACATAAAAAAAAATGCTCTATCTTTATAGAGCATTTTTTTTTATGGTCATCGTGCAGTCTAGAAATAAGCTTTGGCTGATCTTACATGTGAACGAATTATTGTAATCGTTATGAAAATGATATTATTCAAAACTTAAATAGGTAGAATGGAAAAAAAGGCGTGATTTTATATAAGTATTTAAATAGGTAGGTATTTAAAATAACGTATTCGTGTAAACCGTGTAGAGTTAAGTTCACCCAGATATGAATGTGAGAAAATATTTTTTAAGAATTTAAATGTACGCTAGCTTTTAATTATGTTCATACCTTACACCTAGTAATGTATTTACCGTTTAAAGGAACGTATCACCTTCTGCAGGGCAAATGTTTTTTCTTACACTGTTACACAGAAGGAACGAGCACTGATCACAGAGCTACAGTGTGTGCTCTCTGGGTGTTGTTAATTTTTTGAATTGTCCGATGCTGGGAGACTATAAGTTATCAATCATACGAAAAGAAAATAAGTAAACGGAAGAACTTTAAAACATAGGTATTAATAAAATTAGGTTACAAAGTTGCTTTTCGACCAAATAAAACATCAACAGTTTTCTAACCCGTTTGCACATTGAGAGGTTAGGAAACCGTTTCCTTATTTATTTCTTTAGCAACTTCTATACTAAAAAAAACATTTATAGGCTAAAGTGGTACTACTTTAAGAAGAGGCGGGATCTTGAAAAGTTCAGATGAGAGTGCTTTTGGCGCCTGAAACCGATGGTGGGCGTGGACCAGATTTCAGTGACTACATTCTGTTCAAACTAGCTATACTTGGCAATCCGTCAACACGTTCTATTTATCATCACAACAATATTTTAGCAATTTTAGGAAATACAACTACCGTAGATACCTTTTGTAAAAAACTTTTTAACAAAATAAGTTCTTTGTTCTATGATTTTTCTGGCCCGTAAAGACTCACAAAGATATATAAATGATGGCCGAGACTGTCGGCTTTACGCACTTTCCGAGACACGGATGAGTCTTGTAATGGATGGTCAGTGGTTACCCATCCACGGACTGACCTCGGCACTTAGCCACGAGCCCCTCCATATTTTTATTCACCATTAGATAAAACGAAAAATTCAAAACCTAAAAAAAGCTACTCCCACGTGACACCCATCAGCAATATAACAACCCTTTACAACCCGATTGACTTTCCCCTATCATTGGCTGCATCTCCGCATAGTGACGTCATGCCCTACATAGCGGTGCGGGTCAAATGAGTTGCAGCTTGCAGCCCGGTATTTGGGTTACCCGTTACTGTAAGGTCGAAATCTGTGCCTTCGTTTCTGTAAAGATGAAAGTTCCAACTTTCGCTGGGGTATTTTTGGAGGGTAGTTCTTGTTTGGGTGCATTTGGGTGATGAGAAAATTTTGTTGGGTATTTAAGTAGTTATTTATAGCTTTCACTGCGAAGAAAATGTTTTTTTTTAGATATTTTTGCAAATGACTAGTGTGAACCTCCTTCTGAAGTAATATTCTTTGTAACGTAATTTTATTTATTTTCAGTGGAATGTTTCCTGTAACTAATATGGGGTCATTTTTATTCCTCCAAATATCCGATATTCAGTACCTTGTCTTGCTAGCATTAAAATCCCTAGATCTTCAAAATTTAGAAATTACGATACGCCCCTCATACCTAAGTGACGACCCCAAAATGATACATCTTTTGCACAATTAGCATAATAAAATTAAGAAATTATTTTGCCGGTCCATCCATTCACATCTTGGCTTATAAAACAGCCCGTTTTCATGCCCATTTATCACTTTTATTTCGACGGCGTTTATTGCAGATTCTTTTGTGACAGGCGCTACAAATGCTTTAAAAGAAACATTTATAATAATAATTATGGCTGAAAAGGATTGCCCTTGTTTTTATTTTTGTTTAAATCTTCTTGAGGAATTTATTTTAGAGCTGTATTGATTCACCCCCTTAGGGGTCTATGCGGGATGAAAGTTTTTATATATATTTTCTCCAGCACAAAAACTTTTATTGGTTACATTTTTTTATTTCTCAAGAGCCTTAATTGGTCCTTATGTTTCTTCACAACAATCCGTCTTGTCAGATCATGCCGGCTACTGGCATGAGCGCTAGAGCCCGAGGACACGCTGAACATAGGAGTTTTAAACAAAATACCTAGTCCTTCGCGCGAGAGACAGAATAAAGACTGTTTCAATAATTGGTCCGGACTTATGGAGTTCAATTTTCTACAAAAGGCTTATAAGGCAAGAATTTAGACCTTGACCAGTCGGCCAAGATGATGAAGCTGTATGTGTGTGTGTGCTTAGCCTTTTTAGGGTTCCGTACCCAAAGGGTAAAAATGGGACCCTATTACTAAGACTCCGCGGTCCGTCTGTCTGTCTGTCTGTCTGTCACCAGGCTGTATCTCAAGAACCGTAATAGCTAGAGAGTTGAAATTTTCACAGATGATGTATTTCTGTTGCCGCTATAACAACAAATACTAAAAACAGAATAAAATAAATATTTAAGAGGGGCTCCCATACAAAAAACGTGATTTTTATGCCGTTTTTTGCTATAATGGTACGGAACCCTTCGTGCGCGAGTCCGACTCGCACTTGGCCGGTTTTTTTAACAAATTTGGGGTTGCCTTCCAGTATAATGCAGCTTAATACCAGTATTTACATGCAACGACGGCCTATCTGCCCTCCAGTAACTGTATAACACGATTCTGGCTTTCAACGACGGCCTATTTGCCCTCCAGTAACTGTATAACACGATTCTGGCTTTCAACGACGGCCTATTTGCCCTCCAGTAACTGTATAACACGATTCTGGCTTTCAACGACGGCCTATTTACCCTCCAGTAACTGTATAACACGATTCTGGCTTTCAACGACGGCATATTTGCCCTCCAGTAACTGTTTAACACGATTCTGGCTTTTAACTACTGTAACGACTGCCAAAATCTGCAAATGACGCACCCAAGTATTTTAAAATCGATAAAGACCTCTTCTTCACTAAAATAAAACCATTATTGTACTTTCCTAAGAGTTAATAATCGGCAAAGAAACGCCAGCTAAGTGTGTGCTGGGCGAAATACAACTGACCTTTCTTTCAACTAGCCTTTACTGTACAAAGTTGACTTGAGAAACTTTGCATTTTCGTGTTTATTTTTAAAAGAAACTACGTTACGCCTTGTTTTCTAGGCGAGTTGAAGTAACAATTTATAAAGTCCAGGTTTTAGTTCAGAACTTGACTAATTTAGCAGTGGTATACAGAGGAGCCGAGAAATATTTGAATAGAAATTCTATTTTAATAAAATTCTAGTATGCTATACTTCGATTTTTGAATTAAGAATTTGAAGTTCGGGATGGTATTTTGTCAAACTCTACTTCAGCCAGTAAACTTTTTTTTCATTTTCGGGAAGAAGCCTTCAACAGATTCCTGGGCTTTTGAGGAAAAGGGGATTGAGTGTGGGATTTTTATTTCACTGTCAAATTATGGCATTGAAAGTTTCTTCATTTCAATTAAGTACCTACTCAATTCAGGCATCCAGCCTAATGGATATGGATTATGGAATCTACCTCCCAATTTAAACCAAAAAGAAGGTATTTCACAATACTGCGATATTAGTGATCCTAAATAACATTTGGATGATTGGGCAAGCAAAGACTAGCTTTGCTGAACAATGCTGAAAATTATCAGTTGAAGTCGGTGGGCTACTGCACAAGGTTCGTACAGTCAGGAGTCTCCTGCAGGCCACGCCAATCATCACAGGCAACTCACCCTATATGCTCATGTTCGGAAGAGAGGTAAGAACGAGATTGGTAGCCAAGATTAGAGCTCCACCAAAGGCACTACATAGGGGCAGAAGAGAAGGGGTGAGAGAGCTTGATCCACGTGGAAACTTTAGCCTGTTTCCTTGGCCAACTTCTGCTCAATATCAACAACGATACCTAGATGATTCAAAGAGTTTTTTTTTTATAAAATAAAACCGTTATTGTGATTCGAGTACTTTAAGAGCTGTTCATACAAATAAAATTACGATTTATTAGCTAGCCAGTTTACGGCATAACATACATTTTTATACGCTTTATTTTCTCGTAAAATTCAGATTCCACTTGCGTGAATTTTACGGCGTATCTTTATTATGTTTACAATTATTATTGTTTGAGTACCTACTTACCAAAGGCTATAAAATAGGGCCAAGAGTATGAAAAATCCACCAATCACATGCGAGATGAAAGACGCTATGTGGATGTTCGTCTATATGATTGGTCGATTTTGCATACTCTTTGCCCATTGCCTTGTCGAATTCATTACGCAATAAGGCTGCTGGTCTTGAACAAGAGGCTTTTGGCTCGTGACTAAAATTAGAACCAACGCCGCCATCTTGTTTTGTCAATACAATTTCCACATAGATTTACTAACAGTACCGCGTGACCATGTCAAAAATCCTTGCGCACTAGACTTAGCTACTTGTTATTTGTGATTCTTTCACACTGAACTACAAAGATTCCACAGCAGAAAGTTAAAAAGCTGATTTTATCTATTAGCTACAAAACTAAATATACCACTCTAGCGACTAGACGTTCGTCTAGATAAACAACCACAAGACCTACGTAACGTAAGTAAGTAGGTAAAGTTACGAAATGGCTTTTCGGTTTTTCCAATATAAAGTAAAATTGTTTGTTGGTAGGAGGTAATCTCTGGAACTGAACTGATTCAGTTACGGTATGTTACATTGTATACCAAAATAATGCACATAAATCTGAGGGATAGACCACGTGTGCCACGTGCACGGAGCCACTCAATAACAAAATAATCCATCTCAATAGAGTGCATTCTATTTTAACTGACTTCAAAAAAAGGAGACGGTTCTCAATTCGTCAGAACCTTTTTTTATGTATGTTCCCCGATTACTCAAAGATGCCTGGACCGTATAAATAACTTACTTTTCCGAAGTCGATGTCGAAAAACGAAAACAATAGGCACCAAAGACACCGATTTTGTTTTGGAAGTCGGTTTGATTTTTTTGTTAAAAAGTTTTAGAAACCAGAATCAAAGACAAGAAAGACCACCAAGCAAGTCTTACTGCCTAGTTGCTTTAGATAATAGCCTAGAATAGAACCTTTAATCTTCGAAAATAGCATACTTAATAAAAAAGACAATAAAAAACAAAAAACCCGACTGCTTCAAAAGCGACCCCACACGATGGGTTTGGAAGAAAAAAAATATTGGTGCCCCACAACATGGCGTAGCCAGTGACACTCGCAGGGTGAAGACGGATCGATTGACGTAAGAATCATCAAAATCAGAAAACGCGTTTGGTCTCTAGAATGCCACATAGGAACAAACATACATACATACATAGACTGATAAACACATTACCCTCCTTCGGCAGTCGGGTAAAAAGATCGTGACTACGCACAGCATTCGTTAATCTGTAGATTTTAATTAATTCTCTTTTAGATTAGAACGGATACTCAATTAGCTTTAGAATAAGACTATTGAGCAGTACTGACGGAGTCAAAGTGCATATCTCTCTGGTTTTCTAACAAAGACTTATGATAGAGCCATTAGAATGGCGTTATGATCGCGAAAGTTTGTCTTATTCAACCGTTATCAAAATAAAGTAAATGTTTCAGATTTTAAACTGTAATGAAAAATGCAATAAGTTGGAAGCAGTTCCACAGACTCAAAAAAAAAAGATTAGGTACGTCTACTGCTGGACATAAACCACCCTCAAAGGTCACCACATCCTAGAATTCTCAATAATACACTCAAGCTTAGAATTCTCAATAATAACAAATCTTAGTAGGTATAACTTTGACACTGATAATGAAGAACAATTCTTGTCTACGTAAAATACCACATAGTTAAAACACAAGCAATTACTTACAACCCAAAACATAACATCAAACAAACCATGTTAAAACATAAACCGCTATGAAGACAAGAGACGAGCTATTTTCACAATTTTTTTAACAAGCTGAACGATATCATTTTCTTTTACAACGCTGTTCACTTTATCGCTCACTTCAAGGCCCACGGTAACGAGGCTGAGGTTCATCGACCATCGCTAAGCACGACCATAGATGCAGAATTTTGAAGAAGCGATACTCGTACTCCAAATGCCAGAGACATTGTATAGCCATTGTATGCCAATAGTTTCGATGCCAAAGAAACGTTCGATGCATTCCGGATTACGTCATTGCCTACACTTCTTCTTCTCCGTCATTTCCTCAATGCTGAGGCTCGTGACCACATACGAGATTCGTAAGTTTTGTGGTCTTCTTGGACCACTCAGTAAAAGGTGCCTTCTTAAATAGTGCTTCTTACCATCATGCTGGCCTTTAGTGCCTTTTGACAATACTTAGGTAAACGCATAATCGGTTAGAAAAAGCTGAGTAAAATTGATAGTAGATATTTTTAGCTCCGTTTAGCAAGATGTAGTGACCACTGCCCTGAGAAGAGCCGAAGACAGAGTGGCTTGGAAGCAGCTCGTCAATGACTCCGTGAAAGCTTTCCAAGATGGGCACGACCTTCAGTAATGAAGACTACGAATAAGAAGTAAGAAGTAGCAAGATGTACTGAATGATTATGAATGTTGGATATATGTGATAATTGTCAATTTCGGCAATAACGATGGCTTCACGAAAGCGTTCGCTTCTCTGCGTTTTCTTATTCTGTGGTATTATCTTATCTACATATTGTAAAGCGATGGGTAAACGGGATAAAGATTCGTATCTCGAATCTCTGAGCAAGTTTAAATCTTGATATACTAACGTTACTCAGTTTCTATTATATTTCATCTAACGGTCGGTATCTAAGGTTTCTTTATGAAATAGCTGTTCAGAATATTAAGCAGGTCGAGGTGTTGGACGAGGCAAAAAGTGAATCATAACAAGTACCTACAGATTTATATTTTATTCAGAAACAGATTATAAAAGAAAACAGCAAGTTATAAAATGTATTGAATGAACAAAACGATAATCCTGAAAAACAGTCTCTTTTTACCCGACTATAAGGAATGGGTTATGTTTTTCGCGCGTATCTTGTATGTATGTTTGTTTGTTTGTATGTATATAATAATCTTTACTAGGTACCTCATATCTTTCAAACCGCTAGATGGATTTATATAGACCTAGTATACGTTTTGACAGCCCAAGTTTTCTTAGATAGGTGAATTTAAAAAGAAACAAACATGGCGGGTTTTGGACGCCATAATGTGCGGGTCCCTATTTTTTTGTTCCAACCTTATCGAGTGGGGTATCAAAAAGTGTTTGGAGAAGTGATATGGTACAAACACTTATATATACTTACCACGAAAAAATATTATTACTAAAAAGTTATAGAAAATATTATTTAAAACATTAAAAACCCAACTGCTTAATAAGCGAAATAAAAAGCTGTAAACAAGAAAAAATCATGCTGTGCAGTCGGGAGATCAGCCAGTTCGCGAATATGGATCCTCCGACTGCACAGCATGTTTTTTTCTTGTTTACAGCTTTTTAGTTCGCTTCTTAAGCAGTCGGGTTTTTGTTTTTTCATTAAAATAAAAAATCAATCTGCCTGCCAAGCCTTCCAGTCTAACCGGGTCAGCTGGAATCTGGATATCAGTATTTTATATGGAACTACTACCTACCTGTACCCAATGACATTCAAATAAACAGATACGTTATACACTCACAAAACAATTGAAAAAAGTGTTCCGCACACACACTTTTCATTCATCTGAATACAAAAAAAGAGACAGCTAGTGTTTGTCACTTGCGTGTGAATGTAAACAAACATTATTCTGACCACCAATGATGTTACCTTTTTTAACCTCCAAATATCAGAATATTAGGGAAAAATATGAAATAAATTAGTAAATTGAGGCGTATTGCGTACTTACATATGGTATGAGATCCCTTCTGTTTTATGTACTTTGGTATCATAATTGGTACAATTTCTAAATACACACGATGGAATTTTTTTATTTTGTTTTTGTTTCAACAAAGCCTATCTATCGTTCTTCGCCATGCGTGACATAAACTAAAGACACAATTGGTCACCAATCAATTAAGGTCACAATTGTGACCTATTCGATTCTTCACAATGCGCGCGCTCATAACATATCTGTTTATTTGAATATCATTGCCTGTACCTATAATGTATTCAAGAATCATAACAAACAATTTAAGAAAATTTAAAATTGTAGAGTTTTCGCCATTATAATAATAATATTTGTCATGGAAATATTCAAGCATATCGCATCCAAGCAGAATTCACAAATTGCTGCAGTTCCCAACTTCCTACAACTTTATGCTTCTTTATATTCCACGGAAATTCTTCACTTGTATGAAAACTTCGTCACGATTCTGGCACCAACCAAATTTAAAATGAGTGAAATAAAACTTTCTAGAGTCACATTGGAGTAGGACCTTTAGGAACGAAATTAAATTACCTTTATCAATAATCGGGTTTTGGTGCAAAAAGGTCGTAGTGGAAAGAATCTAATAATAATAAAAACTTCTTGTCTAGTCTCTGGTACTTCAAGCAGTATAGCCAATTTCGTGTGCTAAATCTAGCAAGGCTTGGAACGACCTAACTTCGAATCTAATCTGTAAGTCTAACCTATAAATACAGTTGCAGGATGAATTTAAAATTGGAAAGTCAATTCCGCTTTGGCACTTTCCGAAAATGTCGTTATGTATTTTATTTTGTATGTGACCTTTGGGTTTTACTCTTTTACATCCAGGTTTTGATACGAAACTTCTAAGGTTCAATGACCTGATCTTACATTGGCTGGATGCACAAAACCACCAAATCAAAAATTCTAAGGCCAGATTGCTAAACCGCAACCCCCGCAACCAACGAAGCTGTAGGATCAGTCGCAACGACATTTAATACTAACGCACCAGAGCGAGCCACACACAATACTATCAAACAGAAATAGTTCCATACAGAGTAGGTTGTTGCACTTTCTACAACAGGTACTAGTCACAATAAAAGTGTTTAATGTAGGTAATCTGAGATGACATCGCGTGCTTTCAAACGCTGGAGTTACTGTGGTTGCAGCTAACCGCAGAACATTCATTGTCGATTCAGAAATTTTGCGGGACATTTTATTTGTGGGTGGGTTTAATTTCTCTGGCGGAAAGCTGTGGTTGCAAGTGACTGATGCTGTTGCAGAAAAAGTGGGGGATTATTATCGTGTTTAAAATTACGGTTTTCGTAAAATTACAAAGATAACCGTTCTGTTGTAAATCAAAATTCTGTAACGCTTAAAAATATGAATATTCACATTTGTGTAGATAATTATATTCTAAGTACAAGCAATACGAACTTAATTTACTTAGGATAACCCTGATAATAATTCGCAAAAGACAATGATTAAAACTGTTCATGGTGTGATCAGTCGTGACCTAAAAATGGCTAGGAAGAGGAACTATTGTTTACGCGTTTTGCTATAGAATATAATATAAAAGACTACTTTAAAAATCTTGCCTAAGTCAATATTCCTCAAAGCCACAACATTTGATTTGTTCGTTTCCTGGCCCTGAAGGGTGGCTTCTAAGAAGTAATAGTCTACCATATTTCATAGCTTTTCATTCCTTTTACTCTAAGGTCTCCCATCTTCGATGATATTGTTACGTACAAAGTTGCTTCTTGCCAAGTTATAGCTGGAAGTCTACCAAGATTAACGAAATTTTATTGTTTTGCTTAGTTATGGGTCTTTTGTCTTTTGAGTTTATGCTGCCTAATTCACGTACCTACCAGTTTTCTTGGTTTTTCATTATTTGTCTGTCTATAGAGTAAATATAGCTAGGTACTTGTTATATTTGACGCTGTTTTTAATTATGTGATTACTGGTCTCTTTTGTAATTTAATTATGAAGTATTGTACCTGTCTATAGAGTTTTACCTACGAGTACCTAGGTACTTAATTTTTGTATAGCTCTATAGCTCGTTGAACTCTTCAGCCGTCACTAAGGAAGGGGCAATTAGTGATAATTGACGGACACTACGTAGATTTTTTTTCATACTATTGGAAAAACACTCGGTATCTTTACCAAAGACAACTAATAGACTTAAATGGTAGAATGTGACATTTATAACTAAATAATCAAACGTCACAGTTTTAATAAAATTTATGAAGAAGGATTTGGAAAAATTGCAGCAAAGCCGAAGACGATTAATACAGCCAATCGGTAAACAAAACAAAATTTATTACTGCCAGTTGCTACCCTACTAATAAACTAATGTCGAAACTACGTGGAGACTAATACCTACAAACTAATACCAAGCTATTACAAGTATTAATAGCCCGAAGTGCAGTCAGGTGCAATGCAACAGAACTAGGTTACCTTAGCTCACTAATCTCATACAACTATAGACAAGGAAGTGCGCTGACAGGCTGACATAATGGCTTTACCTATATAATGACGTCACAAGTCGGTGTATGTATCTCATTACTGGCCGTTATGGAAGCCTTACCGATGCATACCTACATATTATGAGCTGGCTTCTGTAATATGCAGTGTTGTTATCTTGTTTCTATGCTGATTAGTGTGGTAATCCTGGCAGTGGCAATGTAGGCCAGTAGATGACTTGCTGTTGGCGCCAAAATTGAGAGATTGCATCTTTGGCTGGCCCGTAGTGTTTACTCTGACCATCATAATTATATTGTGAAGTATTTGTTCAGGGTAGCAAGATTGTAGTACTATTTATCCTAAACTGTGACTTGCTCCTAACTAGAGTCTTTCCTTCTAATTTAGTAACTAGATATAATATACCTACCTACATGATGCAAGACCTACCAATATCGAAGTTATGAAAAAGTCCGCAGAAATTTTGTTATCGATTTCAATTATTTATCTAGTCTTCCTCCTACTTCGCCTACCATAATGTTAACATCAGGGAGTTTTTAAAGTTCTAGGTATGAGGCGTCTTGGCATTTCAATTAGAACTTTTGTAGACTTTGTAGACAGTTGCATGCTAAACGGTTTAGGCGCAGAAGGCCTAATTCTTAAAATGGCAACAGAGTCGCAAAAGGACTTGTTCTCAAAATAGCATATTCTCAAAAAGCCTAATTCTCTGAATGGCCAATTCTCTAAAAGCCTAATTCTCTTAATGGCTGATTATCAAAATGGCACCTTTTACTATTTTCTACAATTGGGCATTTAGCAAATATTCATATAAATAAAAGATTTCTTATTATATGTTTTATCAGTGAGTTGAAATTGTAAGATTTCTTTATTATAATGCATTTAAAGAATAAATAGTAATAGTGTCGTTTCAGACAAAACCAATCCAATTTTAAGTTATACCTGCACTTTTGTATATTTTCAAATTTAAAGAATTTAAGACATATCAAAATAATAATAAAATTATACATAATTATTAATATCGCTTATTTTCAAAAGAAATTAATTTAAGATAAGTCGAAACCATTATGAAAGCTTTAAATTAACGGAAAGAACAAAACTATAACCAACGCTTATTTTTCGTGAACTTAATACATACACAAATGTCCCTAAACATTATTATCGCTATCCCCGCACATAATAAAATATAAAGAAATATTGTGAAATAACGTACTGTAGATGAATTATGTAATACGTATTTTATATATTTTTTATAAGAAGCTGGTAATTAGTCATTTTAATCAAAAATGCTTAAACTGTTATTTTATGTGTTTTGAGATTTGTGAACACTTTTTTACATCGGCCTCTGTGACAATAAAAGTAATCGACAGATATTTAGTCGACCCTTCAGAAGTTCAATGCAATAGCACCAGATATAAAAATTTTAGAAAATCGTTTCATTCCACCTTTCTATCCCTTATTTCGGAAGACAGTTTTCTCCATGCATTGACGGCAAAATGACACATTTTAATTATATTTAGTACAGACTCTCTAAGATAAACATACATTCGGCTATCGCCCTCATTGGTTATCCTTTAATTCAAAGCTTTGGTAAGTCTTCAATTCTTTAACTTTGAAAATAAACAATAGTGCCAGGTACAACTTAAAATTGGCTTAATTTTGACTGAAACGACACTAATAGTATTTATTCTTATGCATTATAAAATCTTACAATTTCTACTCACTGATTAAACAAATACTTATATTAAGAAATCTTTTATTTATAAGAATATGCCCAATTGTAGACAATGTGTCATTTTGATAATCAGCCATTCAGAGAATTAGGCTTTTAGAGAATTGGCCATTCAGAGAATTAGGCTTTTAGAGAATTGGCCATTCAGAGAATTAGGGTTTTTGAGAATTTGCCAGTTTGAGAACTAGTCATTTTGCGACTCTGTTGCCATTTTGAGTATTAGGCCTTCTGCGCCTAAACCAGCACAAGAAAGATTTTTCGCGAACATTTGACAAAGTTCTGACATACTTCGCCGACTCCAATGACGCTTAATGGGGTATGGGCAGGATTGCAGGAAGATAATGATGTGACAAAATTCTGTCTAAAACACATTACCAGTGAGAGTGGGCTCACTCTCACTGGTAATGTGTTTCAGTGTGGCCCTGGGTGGTGCAACAATGCTGAATTCTGATACCTACGTGGGTCTTAACCCACGTAGGTACCTAGTACATAATGAAATGTACAGGTAGGTACTATTACTATAGGTAAGTAATAATCCTATCACACTAACATTATAAAGGCAAAATTTTGTGAGTGTGTGTGTTTATATGTTTGTTACTTCTTCAAGCTCAAACGGCTGGACGGATCTGGATAAAATTTGGCACAGAGATACATTATAGTCAGGCATAGCACATATGATCATTATTATCCTGGAAATATGTTCCCGCGGGATAATTTTCGACATTCACGCGGATGAAGCCGCTGGCAGAAGCTAGCCCGCGGCTTCGATCCCGTTAACTGCCTATCCTACCCTACTTACCTACCTACCTGTACCTACCCTACTTACCTACCTTTCTATGTACCTAGATTGAGCGTTCGCTGCACGGAATACTATTTACTCTAGGAAGATGAATATCGGCTTCATACAAAAACGGCCAAGTGCGAGTCGGCCTCGCGCATTAAGGTTTCCGTACCATTATCACAAGCAAAAATCACGTGTGTTGTTTGGGAGCCCCACTTTAATATTTATTTTATTCTGTTTTAAGTATTTGTTGTTATAGCGGCAACATAAATACATCATCTGTGAACATTTCAACTGTCTAGGTATCACGGTTCATGAGATACAGCCTGGTGACATACAGACTGACGGACCGTGGAGTCTTAGTACCAGGGCCCCGTTTTTACCCTTTGGGTACGGAACCCTATAAGTAAGTTCAGATTTGCTGCGCGCCATCTAGTAGCACTCCAGAACACCACATCGAAACGAAAAAATTAAACTTATTTTCAAAATAATATTACAGACTTGCAAATAAAAAACTTTCGTGCAAAATAACTTTCTTTTTGGAAGTCGGTGTCTTTGGTACCATTTTTTCGATATGGATACCGACTTCCTAAATGAAAGTAATTTTTCACTTTGTAGTGTTTTTATTATTAACGAACTTCCCAAAAAGGAGAAGGTTCTCAATTAGTATTCCAACGGATTTGCAAAATTCTTTTTTTGTTCGAAAGAAGTTTATTCCGAAATGGTCCTATTTAAATATGGTAAAGATCTGATGAAGAAGTTTGGAGATATACAATAGAACTCTTTAATAAATGACGGCAAGTCTTTCAGGATTGCTGCAATCGCATGTGTTTATTGGTTACACCATTTCATAACATATCACCATGTACGCAGATCTGTACCGAAGAAGATGTCGAACATAGAACCTCCTACTTTTTGGAAAGTCCTTTAAAAAAATCCTATCCATAGCTGGGACTCGAACTCGCAACCTTAAGTGCATTATGCGTGTTAGGCCTCCACGTTTATCATTAGGCAATTCAGACGGGCAATAGCGGCAGCGAAATTACGAATCACATTGCACTCACGCCAACGTCATTATTGACACGAGTAGTATGATTATAGACCTAAAAGCTCATAAAACGTATTTTTTAGTCTCGTGCTTAAGTCCTTTAAAAAATATCCTATCCATAGCTGGGACTCGAACTCGCAACCTTAAGTGCATTGTGCGTGTTAGGCCACCACGTTTATCATTAGGCTATTCAGACGGGCAATAGCGGCAGCGAAATTACGAACCACACTGCACACACGTCAACGTCATTATTGACATTAGTAGTATGATTACAGACCTAAAATCTCATAAAACGTATTTTTTAGTCTCGTGCCTAAGGTCCCGAATTATTATTTTTACTCTAGCCACACTTGAAAAATAGCCCTTGAAGTTATATCGTTGAGTTGACATAGAGAGTTGACATGGGGGCGCGTCAGGCGGGTTATAGGGCCCCTAACTACCTACCAATTATTTTGCTATGGTCATTCTTGCGCGGAAAATCTTAACACCGCTCTTCAGAAAATGATGCGAAACGCACAACGCCATCTATCGGATATGGAGTTCAACAGTCCGAGTTGAGACTTGCGTATGTTGCGATATTTTACTTCTTGATCACTTTAATTCATATAACTTTTGATATACTGAACCGATTGCGATGAAACAAAAACTAAGTAATACTTCAAGATACGCACAATTTTTATGTATTAAAGTTATCTACATTGGTTTCGTAGATTTTGCGTGATGCGTGCACAAATAAACAGATAGACAGACAAAAATTCCAAAATGCTGGTAATGGGTTCTGTTGGTTCTCCTTTAACACCCTGGCTATTTTTTTTGGAAATATTCTCGATGTACAAAAACGACTTTTCTAAAGATTGATGTGAAAGTGAGTTGAGATATGTATTGATGTGAAAGTTTGTGATTATGCATATATGTTTGTTACTATTTCACGCAAAAACTACTGAACGGATTTTGATGAACAGCAATATAGCTTAAATATCAGAATAGCACATAGGCTATAATTTAGAAAGATATTGGTGTAGTTATACTAATTCCACGCAGACGAAGCCGGTGGCAGAAGCTAGTGAAATATAACAATGTCTAACTTCAGGAGTAAACGCTATGGTCATTCTTGCGCGGAAAATCTTAACACCGCTCTTCAGAAAATGATGCGAAACGCACAACGCCATCTATCGGATATGGAGTTCAACAGTCCGAGTTGAGACTTGCGTATGTTGCGATATTTTACTTCTTGATCACTTTAATTCATATAACTTTTGATATACTGAACCGATTGCGATGAAACAAAAACTAAGTAATACTTCAAGATACGCACAATTTTTATGTATTAAAGTTATCTACATTGGTTTCGTAGATTTTGCGTGATGCGTGCACAAATAAACAGATAGACAGACAAAAATTCCAAAATGCTGGTAATGGGTTCTGTTGGTTCTCCTTTAACACCCTGGCTATTTTTTTTGGAAATATTCTCGATGTACAAAAACGACTTTTCTAAAGATTGATGTGAAAGTGAGTTGAGATATGTATTGATGTGAAAGTTTGTGATTATGCATATATGTTTGTTACTATTTCACGCAAAAACTACTGAACGGATTTTGATGAACAGCAATATAGCTTAAATATCAGAATAGCACATAGGCTATAATTTAGAAAGATATTGGTGTAGTTATACTAATTCCACGCAGACGAAGCCGGTGGCAGAAGCTAGTGAAATATAACAATGTCTAACTTCAGGAGTAAACGCGCGTATCATTTCACTTCAGAACGCGGCGAATTGAACAAAGGATCTAACTTTACCAATGCATGCTCAAGTTTGGGCTGCGGCTTTGTTCTCTACGTCCTGTCTAGCTAAATGGTCGGTAGTGGTTTGTTACTCGACTCTATGGAGTTTCAATTTGATGAGGATCTTCTCGGAAATGTAACTCGTCCATAAGGTACAAAATTACCTATATAGGTTTAGGTTTCTCCGTATATTGCTCAGCTAGTTCATTGATTATGTTATATACAAGGGTACGCGACACAATCTTTTCTTCTATAGTGTCTAAAGGAGCGTACTCACTGGGGGCATTATTTCGCGAGCATTTGTAAATGAGGAATCGTAGGCTAGCAAAAAATGCTTCCCAGCGAGCCCAGCATTCACGTTCGAGCAAAACTATGAACGTTCGAGTCGAACCATTCCCTTGCGAGCTTGGAGCATTCGAATACGATCTCGTTAAATGTCATTCTTTCGATAATACGATAACCAAGAAGGTCACAAACTCTTAAGATCAAGGAACTGTTCATTGCTTACAAGTGGCCAGTTCAGGTTCATTGCCTACATATATATATACTCATTAATTTCATTATCTGAGTGCTCGCTTTTGAGCGTTTTATTTGCGTGAACATTCGAATGCGAGCCGTTTCGGCGAAGAAGTTGCGAATGTTGCGACGTCCACACCGGCCGTATCAATGACGACGTGGCCGACGAGCAAGCTTTGTATCGCCGGGCTCAACGTCCACACCATTAGAATATTCGACGTCGAATGCTCATTACAAGTGAATGCTCTTAGTGATTTCTGTACGAACAATAGTTCATGTCATCATAAAAATAGTCGCCATTCAGATGGAAGCGGGACTTACAGCCCAGGGGCCAAGGGCATTGTCAAATTCTAGCCAACAACCCAGTTAAGACAGTTTTCGGCTGTATACTATGGCTTGAAAGTCCAGTGTCCAAGGAGCTTCTTCCCCTTTCTTCTGAATAGAGATTACGTTTTGGAACATGGTAAGAAAACTTTCTGACTAACTGATCGACTTCTGCCCTAATAATTTCAGAGTTCCTGTAAATGGTTTAAGTGAAATAAATGTTTGGAGGTTGGGTTGCCTTGCCTTCTTTATTTTCTCATTTATTAGATTATAGATCGTCCACTAAATACTTAACAAGAAAATATAGAAGTAACACAGTAACAGGAACACTTTATTTTCTCTAAGCTGAGGGCTCTATAAAATTTATTTCTTGTCGATTAGGACTGGTCAATAAAGCTCAGAATGTCATGTTTTGTTCATCCAAACGGGTTTCGAATTTCGAATGAAGTCGCTCAGTGTGTGTTGAGATCACAATAATTCAATACTTAACTACGTAAAGCGCTTCAACAAATATTCATGCTTTTTGCCGGCATTTAGTGTGGTTGGCAAGGACCAGCTTTTCCTAAATGTTGTATATACAGCCAGTGTACGGCTGTAGTACAGCCACTGTACCTAACTGCCAGATACAACCTATACCACAGGAAGGTTACAAAGTAATTCGCGCTACCTGGTTTTTTATCTAAAACTGCTTCATAAATATATATTGTTCCCCGCCCCCCTCGCGTGTTCTTTGATGTCATACTTCGTGGACCTAATAATCCTTTGACAATTAATTTGCTCTTTATAGGGGTTTGTTGTAAAGGAAGCGTGTTTTGCAAACGGGAGGAGGGTCGGACGTACGTCACGAGTATAATGGAAATGCATGCATGCAAGCCGCAAGGCGCGCGCGCGGTACCAGTCCGACCAGTTGCTCACGCCGCCCGCGCCCCGCGCTCCCCTTGCGCGAACAGCTGACAGCTCCGACAACAAAGAACATCAACCCAACCCACACAAACATAACACGCTACGTACCTACGTAGGTACCTACAATCACGATATATTATTATTATTTTCAAGCGTACACGCGACTATATTGATTGAAACTCTTCAACTACGCTCTTAATTATAACATTTAGCAGTCGATATTTTACAAAAACAACTCCAAATTGGTCCATTTTAGTTCAGAAGCCAAACATTTGATAAATCAAGGTCTTCCATCAAGCTTTGACGTCGCAATCTAATATTATTATAGCACAGCTACATGACAACGGGCTCAAGTATTGAGTAAACAGTGTTGACCATGAATACCAGGCCCTCCTACGTGAAAGGTGAATACATACGACCTAACAAAGGGCAACTTAGTACTTGCCTTTCTGTTCATCCAATACAAGAAGGCCCGCAAGTTGTGGCACTCCGTTGAACTAGAGTCTCTTTTCAAAACAAGATAGTCTGTTTATTATGATGAATTATCACGGCATCGTTGTGTAAAACGCGACGGTCACTTATGTCGTAGTTTTTCACTGTTCGGTTGCTATGGTGCTGTGACTTATCACGACACTTAACACCGAGTCTTTTTTCATCTGATATATTTTCGTAAGTACTTTACGTTGTCAATGTTTACAATGTATTACGTTTTATGTGTTATTGACATCACTGTTTAGGGGCCTGCGAACGTGATAATCGTTGCACTGCCTGCGCACTTTATTTGCTGCGCTTCTGCGTCAACAAAACAGTCTCTCGGCACTCAAAGTCGGGCGAAATCGCCGCCTCGCTCGGCGGGGGTATGCCCTCTCATTCGCTAGCCTGGGAAACCTCGCGGTTTTGTCCCTCTCCCACATTTGACGTTACGCCGGCTGGGTTGCAGCGTTTTAATTTCATAACATAGAAGATATTTCGTAGAAAATTGTACCAAAACCATCGAGTACATTTGTTGACTAGTACTGATGTTAAAATCTGCTTTGACAAGTTTACTGATACCCTGATACTTAATTCGAATACAGATTTTGTAATGTGCCTGATGATTTTATTTAGCAATGTCGCAGTTATGATATTCTTGCATTGGTCAATCCGAAAGAAAATTGATCAGGTAGGTATTCCGCAGGCGGTCTATCCACACATATCAGGGCCGTGCTCGGAACGTGGCCGGGCCGGGCCAATCATTGAAAATTCGTCACAGGCCCGTGCCCGGACGTGTGTGAACGAGTTCATATAAAATGGTCGCAACGATATTTTTTTTGAGCCCCTGACGGGTCACGTTCCGTCCACATCCCGGGCCCTGATATGTGTGGATAGATCTTAAGGTGCTTAAATAAATAGATGAAAAAAAATCAGAAGTTCAGCAGCGAGCATTTTGTCAAAAGGTGGAAAAACCAAAACAGTAGAAACGGGGTAACTTTTGAATTGAACTTTCACATTTGGCTATAGACGAAACTTGATAACTTCATAGACAACGATTTACTAACTTGAACTTTTTACCCGACTGCCGAAGGAGGGTAATGTGTTTATCAGTCTATGTATGTATGTAAGTATATATGTGTGTTTGTTCCTATGTGGCGTTCTAGAGACCAAACGCATTGGCCGATGTTGATGATTCTTACGTCAATCGATTCGTCTTAACCCTGCGAGTGTCATAGGCTATATAAAAATTGGATAAGTAAAAAATGGCGGATTTTGGGCGCCATTTTGTAGGGGGGAAAACTTTTCTTCCAAACCCATCGTGTGGGGTATCAAAATAAAGGGTTTTAAGAAGTGATTTCAAAAATATATAACACATATGTTTAAATGAAATATAAAACCAAATTTTAAAAAGATAAATAAAAAGCTGTAAATAAAAAAATCAAAAAACCCGACTGCTTCAAAAGCGAACTAAAAAGAAGAAAATCATGCTGTGCAGTCGGAGGATACATCTGGTTTTAATCAGCCAGCACAGCATGATTTTCTTCTTGTTTACTTCTTTTTAGTTCGCTTTTTTCGAAATCATTTTCATAACAAAGGTTAACTACTCTATTATTGAATTCCTGATTACTGCAACAAGTAGTAGTAAGGATTTTTCTAAAAATAAACAAAATATTATGAGCATCTTACGAGTTTATTAACAGTATCACAAAAATTACAGTATTGTTTTAAATATCTATGATTTTAGGCAGGTGGCAGTTATGTGTTCTTCTGCCAGAACTTAGCGGCGTTGCGGGGAGTCTTTCCTTTGCCCGAATTCTTTTTCGGCGCAGAATGGGTCTCGCTACCGCCGCCAGCGGCAGATTCGTCGTTCTCTGCTTGCGTTTTCAAAGTTTTCTTTATGTACATTATCTGAAAAGAAATACTTTTTTTTATGTTGTTTAATAAAAGTATAATGTTGCTAAATACACAACAAATTCTTCACAATACAATTTTTCAGTCATCATGAAGAGATTACAAAGAAGACTTAAAGGAGATTTCCTAACAGTGGCGAGGCTTGTTTATTACAGAAATGAGTTGTTCTTTTCTAGTAAATACAGACAACCCAACATTATGATTTCAATGTTTTCTTTCTTAGATAGAGTATCACAGCCACCTTTGGAGGACCTCTGAAATACCAAAGGTTAAGGGAAACCGAAAGGATCTTGGCCAGCTCAGACCAGACATGTCATAAAAGTGGTCTCCATACCATACCCATTTTAGTAAATCACACATTGTTTCACCCTTTTTTATATTGATGTACATGCTGAGATAGGAGCCTATTTTTACCGACTTCTAAAAAAGTAGGTAATCATTTCGGTACACATATGTATGTAATATTGTTGGCATTTCACAATATTCATATATGTAAATGTTACTCTCTATGGGCTTCTATTAAAACACGTGTGCCAAATTTCATAAGTGTATGTATGTTTGTCCACGCATTTCATCGAAACTATTTATCGGATCGTGATTATTCTTTTTTTATAGGATTAAGTATCTCATAACTTAGGGAACAGTTTTATCATAAGTATCTCTTAACTTAGGGAACAGTTTTATCAAAATCGGTTCAGGAGTTATCAAGATATGGAACATACGACCAAACTCCTTAGCGACAAACAGCACGATTGAGTGAATTAAGTAGTTATGGGTATTTTGTCAATAATTTACGTATCCTGTGTACTAAAACTAAAAAAACGTTAATTAGAAAATCAAAAAACCCGACTGCTTAAAAAGCGAACTAAAAAGACGTAAACAAGAAGAAAATCATGCTGTGCAGTCGGAGGATACATGTTCGCGAGCTGGCTGAACAAAACCAGATGTATCCTCCGACTGCACAGCATGATTTTCTTCTTGTTTATGTCTTTTTAGTTCAGTAAACAGTACTGTCATCTGCATACCCAACAATACCAGGCTGAAGTAGGTCATTGATCAGCAGGCAAAGAGTTGCAGAGAGGAACTCCGGCATGAATAGCCATAAGCTCAGAGGAGCAGTCGATGTCTACTCGGATTGACCGTTCACTAAGGAAGTCTGATTTCCAGCTACAAAAACCAGCTTGGATGCCATAAGAAGGAAGCTTGCTGAGTAGACTTACGTGCCAGACCCTGTCAAAGGCCTTCGAGATATCAAACGATACAGCAAGTGCTTCGCCATGTTTCTCGATGGCTTCGCCCAGCAGTGCATGACATACACAAGATGATCGCCAGTTGACTTTGCACAGAATGGAGGTAATGGCGATCGGACGGTATAATGAGCAGGGTGTGCACGATTGCCTTTTTTGACTTAGAGACAGCTAAGACGCACACTGATTCAACACTGTCGCTCGAATGCCGTCAGGTCCGCTGGCCTTGTTCACGACTGGAATGCACAATACTCTCCGTGTCAGTAGGTACTTGCTTAGAGCCAGCGCCCAGACGTGAATTGCTTGCAAAGAGAGATGCAAACAAGTTTGCCTTCTTACTCGCAGAGTGAGTTAAAGACCCATCAGGTTACATCATTGGAGGTAAAGTGGGACGACAGAAATTCATTTCAACCGCTTTAGACAAGGGCACAGAACTGTTTACTACCCGGAGAGTGCGATGCTAGCTTGGCGAGGGATGCTGACTCGTATTGCCAAACCCGCCTGCCTCTAGGACTCTCATCTGGCGGAGAGCTGGTCGATAAGGATTTCACCAGACAGTGATCAGACGTACCCAGCGGGGCTGAGGCCGATACCGAATGACTGTCTAGATCAGTTGTCAGCAGGTGTATAATAATTAATAAGCATTGCGTGTATGGCCGTCAACCGGCCGGTACCCGCGTTGACACATTCACCAACTGGATTAGACCTAGTGTTAGAGCAAACTTTAAACTAAACTTTAAACTCTAACCCAGTGGTCAGTTTTCCGGTATGTGAAGTCCCTCAGAAAAGTAAGCTTCGCTGTTAGGTACTGTTGCTGGGCTACGTCAGTCGACTCCACGAGGCAATTAAAGAGCGCTGTTGTCTCCTGGTCACCGGCGTGCGATCGGTAGACGCCGATGTAGAGAGATTTCTCCCTGCCAGGGTCCACAAGTAGTCATATGGCAGGAAAACCCGATTTCTCATAGAAACGGAGATGATGACAACAAATGTCATCGCAGACATACACGACCCCACCTTGCTTCTTGAAGTTGAGTTCAAGAAACAACCCGGGTAGTTAAGGTACTTTACGTCCGACGGGGTTGTTATTTTCGTCTCCGTTAGGAAAAACAGGTGCAGCTTCTCGGTCTCAAGGTGGTGGTGGACCGGATCAAGATTAGAGTGCAACCCTCTGTTTTTAGTGAGGTGCACTTTTAGTGCGAGGAAGTGCAGTGGTTGTATTACCATATAAATTTTTTCTTACTTTGATCTTTTTGTTTTTGTTTAAGAGTTAGCTGGGGAAAAAGTCGAACTATCAAGCCGCTGCTCAGTGAACCAAGTGGAACACTGCAGCAAAACCAACCTACGGGGAACTCATTTGGAGTCTGCGGGGAGCCCGAACCCCACCGGGGCCTCCCATTCATTCGCCAGCTGGCACGGTGGAGCATACCGGGATTTTTCGCGAGTTGGCGGGGCAGCCTTTGGCATGTGGCTGGCATGCTACTTGGACTTCCTACTGACCACAGGCAAGTCTGTGGTGCCCATTGCCCGGGATGAACGGCTAGGAGGTAGATCCAATACTACACCTTTTTGGCCTCGCATGTCTTTTTTAAATTTTTTGTTTTCTTTTTCTTTTTATAGACCTAATTTTGGTCCTTTCCACTTTCAAACATGTCTACTAACCTCCTGGTCAATAGCCTGTTGATGTCTAATAGCCCTCGTCTTGTGGTGATTGGCCCTTGATATGTGCCTATCAACGGAGCTGAGAACTTGCTCGCAAGCGTTACACCAGTCTGCTAGAACATCAGCAATTGCTGAGGCATCCTCAAGGCGCGCGTCACGTCCTAAAGCAACATCGACTTCCACTCTCTTGCATTCTTGATCCAACTTGCCGTGGATTATGTCTGGAATGTGAAAGGAGCAAGGATGTAAGTATAGGGACTAGTGAGGAATTTCTAACATGGGTAATTGTTTGCTGGTGTGGTACACCGTTGACTACTTTTTTCTAGCTTGTTAGCCTACACTTCGGAAATAGATTCTATCTAAAGCTCAAATCTTATGGCAGTCAAATCAGACAATATATACACATTTGTTTTATTGTAAGACAGGGCTTGTTAGGTTAGTTAATTATATATTGAATTAAATAAGAAGCATGAAGAGTTCCATACCATTATCCCAAAAAACGGCAGAAAAATCACATTTGTTGTATGGGAGCCTCACTTAAATATTTATTTTATTCTGTTTTTAGTATTTTTTGTTACAGCAGCAAAAGAAATACATCATCTGTGAAAATTTCTACTGTCTAGCTGTCACGGTTCATGAGATACAGCCTGGTGACAGACAGACAGACAGGGGAGTTTTAGTAATAGGGTTCCTTTTTTACCCTTTGGGTACGGAACCCTAAAAAGCAGAGTTTGTACAGAATCATATTTAATAGACTTTTTTGGATTATTAAGGCAATCTTTGCTTTCTGCTGCTTTTAAGTTTATCAAGGTTTTTTTACCTCAACCAAAATCAATACAACATCTTACCTGCATAAATAGCTTCAATAATAAGATCCTCTAAATCCCTCACATTTTTGATATCTAATTCTTTCAACAGCACACTATAAGGGATACATTTCTCCTGCGTGGCCAGTGAGGCAATCGTCAGATGTTGCAACTTCTTGCACTGAGCAGGAGTCAGTTCTAGGTATTCAGACTTGTTCTCCAGATACTCCTTGTATGTACCATAAGCGAATAGATTTAGAGTCTTCAGGTGAGTGGCATAGGGTCCGGTTTCCAACTGAAACATTAAAATGGTTGAACTTTAGTCAAGGTTTTTATGGTTGTTGAGTTTGCAGAAGAAATTCAAAGTGTGTTGACAAAGGTGCATATGACATGTCTGTAGAAATATGACTATAACAAATGACTTAATATAAGTTCTCGTCAAAATTCTTGGCCGCCATGAAGTTGGCTACATACGCTGGGCAGTAGTAAATCTAATACAAAAACAACTCCGATCCATGCCTTACGCATCTGAAAGCCAATTTAAGGTCGGCCAAAAAGTTTGGCGAGAACTATACTTTAGGAAAAAGAAATATTTAAAAAAAAAAGATTTTCTTTTCGCTGCAAGTAGGTAGGTACTATCTAATAAGAAAAGTTTTGAACAGAGTATACTTAGAAAGTGTCGACGACTAAAAGATTTTACCCACAGGTTTTTCCCCATTCACTTACAATCGTAAAGCATAGTACAGAAGATAAGTATTAACAGAATGACTTCTAACCTCTATAATATTCGGCATTTCAAGAAGTTCGCCGAACACATGAACTCCTGGTGCTTCCAAAACCTGTTTGATAAGTTCTGCACATGCTGATCCCTTGGCTCCTTTAGCTAACAATACAAACTGCTCCAAAGGATGGTTGGTGGAAATCGACAACAATGAAGAAGGCTCATCTCTGTCCATTGACATCGGATTCATGTTGAATATACAAAATTATTTACTTTCTTACGTAAATTATATGGTTATCGGATTCTTAAAGCCCTAAGTAAATAGTGCACAACCTTTCCAAATAATTCGTTTTACTGATTTACGTTTTCGACAATAATGAATTTACAAATTATTGCGATTGACAAAATATTACAATTTATTTTATTTTGACACAATCTGACACATTGTGTTGTTGCGTTTTGTTGCACGGCTATCAGTTTTCCGGCCCGGTTTTTCTTTTAGGAAACTAAAGATTCACAGTACAGACAATAGCATTATATCAAAAGTAGGTACATACTCAGTAGCTATGTAATTCAAAGTTTAAAACCATGGTGTATTTTAATCAAATTTATAACAAGATTGATCTAACCATTTTTCTTTTCTTTATAACAAAACGTTTGATTCAACTTGCCATAGACCTAAACTTACTTTTTTTTTGTTTTCAGGTTTAGTAAAAATATAACTACCTTAGACGCTTCTTGCTGATTATTTTTCATACCAAAATATGATTCGAATTTACTGAATAAAAATCTCAATTTTTTTATTATTTGACTGAAACAAAATCAATTATTTTGGTCAAATATATTTTATGATGGATTATTATTGCTTCGTGAATGAGTTGAATTTTAAAACCCTTCCTTAATTGACCATAAACAATAAAATGGCGTCCGGTTTTTTGTGTGTGCGATAAAATTATTGTTTTCATGAAATTATGAGATTTATTTAAGTTTTGGCTATATAATCATGTTTATTAGTATTTAAATGCAAATATGAATAGTTATAAAGTGTCTAATAAACTAAATCACACATCGTTTGATGAAAATAATGTGCGTGTCAATCCTGCTCATAGCGTCGTTGTCCTATGCCGCCTTTTATATTGAGTTGATTAGACTAATTTACGAAGATTTCTTCGTGTAGACTGGTATTCGTCAGTCAATAAAAGCATCGATAACTATGAATTTACATAGATAGTACGTTTTTGTCGGCATTGTGATCGATGAGTGCGTTGTGCGTTTGTAGTTGTGAAAGCGTACATACATGTTCGCAATGATAAAACTGTCATGAGGACTCTTGTTTACTATCAAATAGCGAATTTGTGTTAGTGAATTAGTTTTTGTAATTGTAATGAATTATATTTGTTGTTAAAAATGTGTATGCCAACTCCTAATAATGTGTCGGGCTTCGGTTACTCGTGGGGTTTCACGAGTTCCGCGGACCTTACGAAGGGTGAGGTGGAAACCCCGAGTAGTCTGAGCTATACTTTGGGAAACTCGGTATGTATAACAATGAAATTTAACTTTAATGTCGCCGAACTCGTAACAAAGTGACATATTTGCATAGTAATTAACTTTCACAGTACAATAGAAATCCTAATGACTGTGTTTTCGTGCAATCTGTTTTTGTGAAGTTAAGTATTTGTCATAGTCCTAGTAGTATTTTTCTAATTAGAAAATAAAACTACAATGTTTACATTTTGTTATTGTTACATCATAATACTATAAATACATAAAACATGAGATACAGTGTATTGTACACTTGAAAAACCTGTTTGACACTGACCCTTATGTCCTATAAAATACACATTCTTATTTTGAAAACCTTAACATTTATTGATAGTATTTTAAAAATTCTGTCTAAAATTTAGCATTATGTCTCACATGCTGGGGTTATCTAACATTTCATTGGGCAGTGGGTTATGTGATAATAAAGTTTAGAGTAATTCAATAACATAATGACTCATACTCACCTTAGTTTCTGCATAAAAGGGTATTAGTTGACTTCTCTGCCTGTAAATTCAATGAATACAGATTTTACAAAAAGATGATTAAGTATTCAACCAATTGAAACTGACCTGGATCTAGTTGATGAATAATTAGGCCGGGACTCCACCAAAGCGGAGATGTGCGGAGAAGTCTAAAGCGGAGATGAAAGATGTGTGAATAACGAAATTCTATTGGTTGTTTAAAAAACATCTCCTCTCCGCTTTGGACTTCTCCGCACATCTCCGCTTTGGTGGAGTCCCGGCCTTATAGGAAGTAGGTACCTATCTTCAGTCATATGGGTATTTTGGTTTTTTTACAGTTTTTTTAACATGTTTTTTTAGCTTGGTATGTATGTATCTATGTAACGGAATCTTTGAATGTGATTTTCACCCCCTTCCAAACGTTGGATTTATTTGAAACTTTGCACACTTAAAAAGGACCGATGATAATGCAATAATTTAAATAGTTTGTCCCAATTTTTTACCAGGATCTTCAGTATAGCAATTGAACTAAAAAGTAAATAATAGTTTTGAAATACTTAAAACACCCTTTAATAGAAAATCATACTAAAAAGTAGAAAATAATTTTCAATACATTTAAATTAAGAGTAGTGTGATTAACTAAAAAAAATATTTTATTGTAAAAAAGCATGGGGTGCTTGATGTCAATTTTTATAATATTTTATTGACAGATATTGATAAAAGTAGACTCATTTTGAATATAACTTAATAACCACTCACGCTTTTTATATATTTTTTTTATCATACTATTCTTGATTTAAATTTATTGAAAATTATTTTCAACCTTGTAAGTTTCTACTAAGCGCTGTTCAAACATATCTGGGTTACCACCCGTCGACGGAACACGGCATATGTAACAAATTTTTCTCTGTCCCTGCAATGTTCCATCATGGACGGGAACTCGGAAATGCTCGTGCGGATAGGAAACAGATAGGTTCAGGGCTTAAACTTTATCTCACCTGATGAAGATTGAACTAATGATCCAGGATCCCAGAGACCCCTGACGTTTCTAATTCTTTCTACACAAAATGTGAAATAAAAAATAAACATAGGCATAGAAAAGGTAACCTGTTTTAATCAACTGCAAAAAATTATAATAGATACTACATATCTACCAAATAAAGTGGCAAAAATCATTTTGATACCTAAATCAAAATGTTATTTTGCTACAATCACTAGTTCCATCTGTCAAAAAACCAATAACCCATCTGACAGATTATAATTATGTCAACTCTTCATCATAAATTCATTGTACCTAATGTATATTGTCATATCAGCTTAAAGACATCTACTGCTGAACATAGGACTCACCCAAGCATTGTAAAGTTGACTGGTCCCTTGCGTCTCATATTCAGCAGACCCCCGCAACCACCAGGTCATCGGTCCTACCACAGAACAGAGAAGACAGTAGAAGTCGCTTAGCGCTTCATTAGTATTGGAACCAGCGTACCCAAACTCACACATTCAAAGGTTAATTTTACTTCCTAACACTAAGAAACCTGTGGTGTGATTGGTAGATTAAAAGTAGGAAATATATCAGTCGTCGCTTGTTTGAAAATAATCCACAATTTTATGAACATAGAGTTGTTAATTATCTACTCTTTTTAGGTATGTATTACTTTTTCTGTTCAAAGCTGACACGGAATAGTTTAATGAGCAAGTTACGCTACCCGCCGCTAGATGTCACTATAGTAAATGCATTCAATTTAAAGTTGTATTTCCTTACTCATAAGATTTATATTTGCGTAATGAGGTGATTACAATTCGTCCTCCTCTAGGGATGCACCACTGTCGATGACTTATTTATCGACATTCCGTTTTACTTTCAAACAAAATACAATCAACAGCTAGATTCGATAAAATATTATTATGTTTGAAATCAACTGCGATATATCTATATATATATGATGGCTACACTCGTACTATGTTTAGCTTGACTAATTGATGAAATTTTGATATATAGGTAGATCATTAATGTCAGACTAACACATAAAATACTTTTTAAATGACTTCCAAAAAAAGGAGGTGCTATATATGTTAATTTGTTTTTATTTTTCACTTTGTCGAAACTAAATATTACACTTTGTAGATTTTGAAGGCAGTTGTCTTTTTTATCACGATACTACATGTGCGAAATCGCGTCTACTCATTCGTATTTTTTTTTGAAACTCAGTTTTATGACCTCTGTTGATAATAACCGATGGTTTTATTCTTCTTCTTTTTCGTTTCGATGGTACATTTGATCAAACAATTTGAGCCCAGTAGGTAGCTACGTTTATTGCAGCGTCAGATGCATTATACAGGTCATCCAAGGTGCAAGTGAATGGACAGTCGGGACACTCCAGCAAGTGGGGCATGGTCTGTACAGGAGCACCGCACTCGCACCCAGCGTGCAATGGACCAATAATCCCCCATTTTGCCAAATTAAATTTGCAGCGGCCTACCTGGGTGCGCAACCGATTCAGTGCCTTCCATATGGGCCACTGCAGTTCATGACCGAGGGGAAGATGCTCCTTGGGCTTAATGAAGTCACGAGGTGGTGGGTACCTCTCTAACCACAGTTTGCTCCTCTCCCTAGACGGCCTATCTTGGATCGCCCGTGTGGTTCGCAGGAAACTCTTTCGACTTTTTAGTCTACCCCGAGTTGTTAAGTGGTCGTATAGCGGATGTCGGGAATCGGATTCCTGGTTCTTCTTTTCCATCGCGCATGCGACATCCCTTCGTACAGCAGGAGGTGCTATACCTGCTAGTGGGTAGAGCTTATTTAATGGAGTGGGTTTTAAGCAGCCCGATATTATCCGACACGTCTCATTAAGGGCGGTGTCTACTTGCTTTGCGTGGGTGGATCGGTGCCACACTGGGCAAGCAAACTCGCCAGCAGAGAAACAAATAGACATGCCAGTTGTGCGGAGAATATCGGGTGTTGCCCCCCAGTTGGTGGAAATAAGACGACGGAGCAAGTTATTCCGGGTCCCCACCTTCTGCTTTGTTTTATAGCAGTGTGATTTATAAGTTAAAGCCCTGTCCAGCGTCACACCCAGATATGTTGGGTTCGGGCAATGTTCGACCCTAGTTCCCCGCCACGTGATGTTGAGTGTCCGGTTTGCGTGCATGTTGCGAAGGTGGAATGCGCACGACTGTGTCTTAGATGGGTTTGGTCGCAGAGCATTGTGATCATAGTAGACTCCCAGTAAGTCGAGTGCCATTGTCAGTGTCCGTTCCACATCCTCGAAAGTCGCTGCCTGTGTCGCTAGAGCCAAGTCATCCGCGTACAAGAACCGCACCGTGTGTTGGGTGATGGGCTGGTCGTTCGTATAGATGTTAAAAAGCGTCGGCGCCAGCACACTGCCCTGGGGAAGTCCGTTCTTTTGCCGTCGCCATCTGCTCTTGGTGGACTGAAAGCACACCTGGAAGCGGCGGTTGTGCAAGAGTTCACTCAATATACGCACAAAACCATGATCATTGGTAAGTTTGCTAACTTTGCCGAGCAGTCTCTTGATGTTAATGGTGTCGTAAGCTGCCGAGAGGTCAACGAATACGACACCAGAGACTCTGTTAGCCTCGTACCCATTCTCTATAAACTCTGTCAGTCGGAGGACCTGGCTGGAGCAAGACTTGCCAGGTCTAAAGCCTGCCTGCTCAGGTATTAGAATAGAGTCAATGTCTACTGTGAGGCGGTTAAGTAGGAGTCTTTCAAACAGCTTGTATGTATGACATAACAGAGAAATAGGCCGATAGCTTTTGGGATCGTCGGTGGGCTTACCTGGTTTTGGCAGTGCAATAATCCTGGTCCTTCTCCATAATTTAGGAATGTTTGCGGTAGCCATGCATTTGTTATAGAATTGCAAGAGCCACGATACAGCTAAAGGCCCCAGGTGTTTAATCTGATCGACAGTTAAGTCATCGACACCAGCCGCCTTGCCATTCTTTAGTGCCTTGATGGCCGGAATGATGTCTGTGAGAGTAAAAGGCTTACTGATGTCGGTAGAATTTTCACAGGTATAAACAGGACCCTTGGCTCTTGTAAGTTTATGGGGAGGTTTGCCGTTGAGTAGCAGTTGTTGGGCTATTTGATTGGCTGTAACGTAACCTTGGTTGACAGGGTCCGGTGGGTCTCCAGTAAGTCTACGTATTGTGGACCAGGCTTTCTTACTGCTGTGGGTCATGTTGGTGTTTGTTACTGTAGTGATCCATTTTTGTTTACGGTTTTCACCAACCATGGACACCAACGCATCCCCAGCAGAAATTGTATCCTCAGAAAAGGGGTCATTCTCGTAGAGATCTTCGTAGGTCTTAAGAAGATCTAAAGATCCTGGAGTAAGGCCGGGTATGTATGAAGTACGACAGCCTCTAGGTATGCATTGACGTGACACAGTCCTTATGGTATCTACAAACTTTTCATAGTTAGTAGGTGTAGGTTCTATGTCGCGCAGATTTATGGTTTTATTAATTACCTAAGTATAAACAGCTTAAGACAAAATACACAGATTATTAAGAAGTTGCCTTTGGTTTATTAAATATTAATGTAGATGGTGTATCCGCACATTAATTTAGCGTTCTGTAATAGCTTTTAACAATTCAGTTACATGGTTTGATGTGGGAAATTCTCCAATTTGATGATTTGTTTTATCTTCGAAGCATTTTTCTCCAATAAACTTACTTAATATTTTGAACTTAACTTACGTATTTTTCTTATTTTTAAAAAGTTTTCCATAGTTCGAATGACAACTTGAGTCACTTGATTTTTTTATCATGTCTATAAAATATGAAACCGTAAAAATGACCAAATTGCATAAGTACTTTGCCTTCCAGACGCTTCAATTCATTTTTCTTTTCTGTCTGGATCCTTGGCGAATCTATAGTCACAAAATAATACGAAACCCACTTTTTTAAAGGTTGTATAACACTTTTTTGATTAACCTTTTCTCAATAAGAATATTACGTATGTTTTATTAATTTCAAACTTGGGTAAGGCAGATTTAGAAAAAAAAAGGTTTGAATATGGAAATGTGTTTGATTTGATTACTAATACTGAATCACCAAAAAAAACACAGGTTTAATTTTTTTCCGATATAAACACAGAAAACAGTGTAAGTTTAAAATATCGATAACTCATTATCGATAACGGCAATCTCTAATTGAGTAGCTGACTATGACATGTGTATAGTTGGAATCTTCGAGAACAAAATGTTTGAGTTTAAAAGAAAGTAGACCTTAAATTTAACAAAATAAAATCAACTTTTACTTGTGTTGTTTAATAAAATATATTTTTGCAAATTTTAATCGAAATTAAATCAATTAAGACTGCCCGATGGTATGATATACCTCCAATTGTTAATTTGTTGGTTCTGCTACCGTGTTTACATTCTAAAACACCAGAATAGGGCATTTTTGTATTATTTTCAATTTCTTTTCACCGTGACGGTTGTAACAAGACTGATGTGCGTAGTGTGGGCGGGGCAGCAGACATATGCTAAACTGTGCAAAACTCGGGGTACGCGGGCCCCGCCTTCTTGCGATTTCTACTGTAGAAGGCGTTTTTTCTGTTCTGTGGGTCCTACTGTATAAACAGAATAAAATGTTGATTGAAACTTCTCCAAGTAGCCCAAGTGGCTATGTCCATACCTTTACAGTTATCTCGGTTGGAGTGTAGCCTTAGGGGCACTATGGCGAAAAGCGTATGTGACATAAAAAATATTTTTTTCGGAAATTTTCCAATTTTATTGCAGTTTCGGGTTAACCTTAACCACAAAAACCATTTAGGTTTCGAGAAGCATAGCCCTACGACACACTGTTTCCGAATTATGGGCCTCCGAATTTTATTATATATGTATCCAAATATCTCGAAAACGTTGTCCTAGGCAAAAAATAACCAAAATTTAGTCCCCTCTGTGTTGTAATATTTTTTTGGTTTTCTTTGCTGCTCATAGTGCTCCTAAATGTATACTCCAACGCCTGGAACTCCGCCCGTAAGATGACCAACTGACCATTATCTCCATTATTTAAGAAATGCCACTATGGTACAAACTACACACAAAGTAAAACGTCCATACCTTTGCAGGTTTCCCCAGAAACAACTCTGACTGTTATGTCCCACAAGACACCGCAAGTGCAAGAAAAAGTGGGTGCAGTCACTGTAGCTGTTTCAAATGCTGGTGCACAACTAACAAGAGTAGTAACTACAGGCACACCGGTCTCTGGCAGACGGATGTTTGTTGTTAATGATGCTGCAGCTCATACATTGAACAGGGTGTCACAGCAGAACCAGACCACTACTATACATAGTGAGTGCATAGGTCATGTTACTTATTTGATTTTTATGCTTTTTTGTAATACAAAGGACACTACAGAAATTTGTAAATATAGTTATTTCCAAGGCCTCTTTGAAAGCAGTACTGTGAGAGCTTGATCATTCTTTTAATCAAATATTCTTCTATCTTACACCCTCTTGTTTTCTGCATTAAGTAAATCAGAAAATGGATCCTTTGTTTGAATACGGTCTGTATTTTCATTACTTACAACAAAGAAATAATGGAATTTCTTTAATCATCAACATCATACATCATTCATTCTTTTACTTAATACAGATTTTTATTTTTAGCGAAAATCTTCTTTCGATCTTGACCTAAGCTCAATCTTGGTCTGAAGAAGTACCTATAATTCAAAAGCAGAAAATCTTCTTACGGTCCTTGTCTCAGAATCATATTTGGAAACTGTGCAAAAAAAACATCAGCACGATTTTGTCAAAAACCGTCATAAGTTCCTATAAAAAAGCTAAGATATCGATTTTTCTATCTTACATAACAAACATCCAAATAAAAATAATATCACGCATGTATCATTTCCAGCGAACTTAGCAGCTAAGCCGTTTATGACACCAATAGGTCCCATCCAGTTGACTGCGGAAGAATGCAACGAGATTTTGATGAAGAGGGCTCTCCAGGCTCAAGGCATCGCAACACCAGTCATAGATGCGTCGCAACTCAACCACACAATTTTAAATGGCGGCTTGAAGAGTCTAGCGGAGGCGACGGTTCAGCAAACGCAGGCGGAAACCATACAGACGACCACGGTACATCAGCATCATTTGTTGCATGCAAAGCAAGAGCCTGGGACGACTAATAATTCGCCTAAAGTAAGTGTCTTCATCTCACGTTTCACTGTAAGGATGTTTGAGTTTATTTTTTATTGTAAAACTTATAAATTCAATTAGATTTGGTTGTCTTGCTGTACAGGGTAGGTACCTACATAAAACCCTACACAAATAGGGATAGAATTAGTATATTAGGCAGGGACTGAAAGCGGTTACGGTTAAAGGTTAAGATACCTCAAAAAAATATCGGTACTGGTTTAAAATAAAGGTAGAGCTATACCGATACCTTTTTAAATAAAGGTTGGGCTAAATAACGGTTTAACCTTAAAACGATTTCGGTACCGAAAAATATGCGAGGGGCGCGGCGCGGGTGCGCGGGGATGTCGAACACATTAGAACTGTGTACAATTTGTTTGTTGAACCTACTCTTTTACTCAACTCTATGTTCGTTGCCGACTGTGTGCCGCGCAATACGTTTTTATTTTGTTGATCTGTTACAACCCTTATTACAAGGCAATAAAGCCGACTTTTGCATTCTCTAGTTAAAGTCTCAGTTTTCATTGCAAAGCCAATGCTGAATTGCAGTTATCGCACATTAGCGAAATTTTAATATTAATTTAGTTAGTTAGATTCTGGAAGCCGTCGCATAAACCCAAATTCGTTAGACTTATCGCGAGAGAGATACAAGAGATTATAGAAAGTCGTTATTTCGGTTGGTGTATTTTCGTGTATTATTAAATAGAACTTTAATCTAAAGTGTAATTGTGGGTTTATGTGAATAAATAAGTGGTTTGGGAGAAAGTAGTTTTTCTTTTTAAAGATTTGCGGGGTCGGCCGTGTAACAGATTGCTGATACTCTGATAGTTCATCAACTTAAATCAGCGTCGGACTGGGGCCCAAAAAACTACCGGGACTTTTTTTAAACTGCGCTCTCTGCGAGTGTGGTCCGCCACACTAGGCAAAGGCAAAAAATAAGATTAATAATTATCGGAGGCTATGTTTGAGTTAAATTAAATTATTATTTTTACTGACATTAAATCAATCAATCTGTCTAGCCTAGAGTGTGAAACATGTGCTGAACAATAAGCTCCTGGCATACCTAGAAGACAACGACATCCTCAGTGACAACCAATACGGCTTCCGCCGAAATCGGTCAACTGGGGATCTTCTAGCGTATGCCATTCACGGCTGGAGTGAGGCCATCGAGAGGCACGGGGATGCGCTTGCTGTCTTCCTTGACATCTCGAAGGCTTTCGACAGGGTTGAAATGAGAGCCTTATTGGTAAACTTCCTTCGGTCTGCCTAGTGGTCTGTGTGACTGGATTGCTAACTTCCTGAGGAATCGGTCCATCCGATTGGTTATCGATGGCTACTCGTCCGGTCAGTTAGGTATTAACGCCGGAGTTCCTCAGGAGTTGCTGAGAGATACGTATCCGACGCACGGGCTACTGCCATGGTTGAGCGCTTGAACCTGTCTTTGGAGGCAGTCTCCGAATGGGGCGATGCAAACCAGACAGTTTCAATGCTGATTGGACTCAGGCGTGTATTTTTGCCGCAAAAAAAGAGCCTATTCCACCCGAATCCATCTTTCCGTGGTGTAACCATGCCGATAACGGACCATCTCGACTTTCTTGGTGTTACGTTAACATCCCCTCACCCTCAATTTTGGTCCATTCATTCAAGGCTCAGTTGGCTCCAAAAAAGTTGGGGATCCTTGTATAGGTGCGATGGTACTTCACGCCTGAACAGCTGCTCAACTTGTATAAAGCGCAAGTTCGGTCATGCATGGAGTACTGCTCTCACCTCTGGGACGGATCTGCCAAATATCAACTTGATGCACTTGAGTCGATTGACAAACGGGCCAAGAGGCTTATCGGCAACGATGTACTGGTCGCCTCAAAGCTCCAGAGGATTGAACATCGACGCCGAGTGGCCAGTCTGTCGGTTTTATAGCGGTTACATTTCGGGGAGTGTGCGATGGAACTGTACAATTTGATTCCGCCTGGTCCTTTCCATCATCGGACAACAGCAATGCGCCACCGGTACATGGTGGACATCCCACCATTCCCACCCATACGTACAAAGCGTTTTGCGAATACTTTCATTATGCGCACAGCTAAGAAGTGGAATTCCCTGCCGGAGTCTTTGTTTCCTGACAGCTACAACCTTGGGGTCTTTAAGTCAAGAGTGTATTGGTTAATTTTAGGCAAGTGTTTTTCACCGTCGACCACATCAGGCGAGATGAAAAAAGCCTTGTTCCCAACTAAATGGAAAGAAAGAAGAGGTTGAGCTCTATTTCAGTGTAACTGGATACAGCTGAGTACCAGTATTTTACAAGAATGGACTGCCTATCTGACATCCATAACCCAGTAACTGGGTAATACGATACCCCTATATCAAGAATGGTCACCATCTGACCACCGATCTGATCTGTCCGCTGAATGCGAGACGCACGGAACCGGTCAATGTGGCTAAAACGCTTGGGGGAAGCCTATGTCCGGCAGTGGACGTCTTGCGGCTGAAATGATGATGATGACGATGACTATCTTGTATACGATTTGATCCTTAGTGTGGACCCACCCGCCGGCGTTATATCGTTATTTACGCAGACAACACCCTGGTGTTAGCCGGCGGGGACATCTTCGATGAGACCATCCAGTTTTCCGAGCTTGGGGTGGCAAGAGTCGTGGCGTCGATCTGCGAGCTGGGTTTGTAGATAGCGCCTCATAAAACTGAGGCTATGTTTCCATAAACTGGAGCAGATAGCCTGGAGCAGATAGCCGCCCAGCTTGTCAGTGACAGTTGGAGATGCGCAAGCCCAGGTGGGTTGATACATTAACTGTCTTGGCCTAACCCTGGATGGTTGGTGGGGCTTCGAAGAGCATTTCGAGCGCCTGCAAGTCCCTCGCGTTGAAAAGGCAGTGGGTGCTTTGCATACGTGACACTACTACTCAACTTCGCGGGACCATGAGAAGAAGTTCGCCGCCTCTACGCAGTGTCGAGCGATCGATTGCCCTTAATGGGACGCCTGTTTGGTCAAGCAGACTATCAAGTGTCCGACGCTGCTGGACTAAATAGTCTGCAGCGGAAAATGGTCATTCATATCGCATGAGGTTACGGAACGATATTCTTTGAGGCGGCAACACTCCTGGCACGCTTTCCTCTGCTAGATATTTTGGCGGATATGGAAGTGAAGGTTTACAACCGAATTTGCGGCATCCGCCAGTTTGGTGATAGCGCGCCAGAAATCGCTGTTTTTAGGCAGAGACGGCAGGAACGGCGACACGCGCTGCTCGAGCGGTGGCGCGAGCGGCTACAGCAGCCGAAATTTTTACACAAGCACGTTGTCGAAGCCGTCCTGCCGCACTTTTAAGCATGGCTGAAAAGAGAGGGACGCATCTCCTACAGGCTCAGCCAGGTACTGCCCGGGCACGGTTGCTTCGGTGAGTATCTGAATAGGATTGGGCGAGACACCACGGCAAATTGCCACCACGGTGGAGGCGACTTTGATTCTGCACAGCACACGCTCGAGGAGTGCCCAGTGGGCCTCTGAGCGGCAGTTCTTAGTCGCCAGGATCGGGTGAGACCTGTCTTTTCTAGCAGTGGTGAGGGTCATGCTGGCAGAGATAGAAAATTGAAGGAAAATGGTCTCCTTCGATGAGACCGTGATAGTCCAGAAGAATGCCGCCGAGCGGGGTCGTGATAGGGCCGATCCCACTCGGCAAAGAAGGAGCTGGAAAGCCAATCGCCCCGATGCCTATAACGTCGAAAACCTCCCTTCATTATAAGCAGGCGGGATTCCGGGGTCATGGGCGCTCAGACTGGAGACTCTGTCCACCCACCAAGTGAATCCAGGAAAGACGGTGGAACAGTGATCACGTGCTGCCGTGCACAGCGAGGCTCAGGGGAGACGCTCTTTTAGTCTCCCCACGGATGTGTGCCGGGGTGGTTTTAGTGAGTTAAAAAGACCACACTCCCTAGTCTTTTCCTCAAAAGTCCTGGCACCTTTTGAGGGCGTCCACAAATATCCACCATCGCGATTAGTCTTGAGCTTCACGCTTCTTTATTATTTATTGTACACTAAAAACAACATTACATACATGTGATAATAAAGTACATGTACAAAGGCTACCTCCCCGCGCTTCACCTCGCTCCACGTCATTCCGATGCTCGTCGCTTCTGCCAACATGGTGCGACGCCAGGTTTGATGGGGACGGCCAAGCTTTCTTTTCCCTTGGGGATGCCAATCCAAAGTTTGTTTGGGTATGTGATCGAGACCCCTTTGGAGCTTGTGGCCAATCTATCTCCACTTGCGACGCTTGGTCTAGTGGTCGATCGGGCTCTCGTGGCATTTCTCCAAAATCTCTACTTTGGAGATAGTCGCGGGCCAGTAAATACCGAGAATGCGACCATGCGACGAAGACAGTGGCTGAAAAACGAAAACTTTGAATTGGTGTTAGATGTTTTGTTTTGTATCCTTTGTGACCTTCCACGTTTCGCACCCATAGAGCAGCACTCAACCGGTTGCGCACCTAGCTAGGCCTAGCTTGGCGTGTCCACCTACTGGGCCCAAAATATTTAAAGATGTAAAAATTAAGGGAAATGAAGCTGGAGTCCGGCTCCGGGGCGCTCTGTGAGCCTGTCATGCATGTTGTGACCTTCGTAAGATAAATGCACACCTACATTATATACCTACCTACTAAACCACATGCCACGCCAACGTTCGCAAATTTCCAGTAAGCTTGCTTATGGGTCCTCTTAGTTAGGTACGTAGTCGAAATCAACTACCTACCGACGTGGTTAATAGAGTATGGATAAAAATACACATGCATAAATATGTGCAAGTAGCTTGCTTATATGCCAATATGACATTAACCAATCAGAAGTTATTATGGCACATTGGCATGCAAGCTACTAGCACACTTTTATACAAGTTACAGACATGTAACTGTCATATATGCCAATATTGTAATGTTGCTAAATTAACCTATTAGAGGGACGTAGGTAGTGTAGGTACCTAACTAATATGCATTTTAGAAAATAGCATAGAAACGAATCCAAAGAAAGCAGAGAAACGTAAGAAAACCTTATGTAGGCACTCGGCTTAGTCCGGCCACAGTCGTGTCCTTCCGATCGGAAATAAAAACCAATACCGACTGAGTTATAATAACACGACAGGTCTACATACAGAGTGGCGAGGCGGTGCGTCAAAGAAAACCCCTATTTATTAAGGTTTAGGTACCGCTACCAAAATATTTATAAAAGGTTATAGTACTTCAATCTAAATATACCGGTATGCATTTCGAACCTCAAAATTCCGCTACTGACAAAAATAACGATATCAAAATATTTCGGTAACCCTTATTTAACGGTATGACGTCATACCGAAATTTTAAGGTACCTTAATTTTTGGGTAATTCAGTCCCTGATATTAGGGATCTGTTAAACAATAATAATCTTCAGCCTTTGTCACATAATTAGCCACGTTTTTTTTTGTTATTGAGTACGGAAGATTAAAAGCAAGTGGCCCATCTATTTATAAATAAACATATCAGAGGCCCACAGGTGCATATAATTTGAGAGAAATTCATATCCTTAAAATCGCAATAGCAATGCCGCATTGGCTACTGCCGTACCGAGTTACGGCAGTAATAGGTACTCACACACACTGGTATGGAATTAGTAGATACTCTCCCTTACAGATAATCTCCATCCCAAGGCATTTTACTACTAATACCTTCTTTACCAAAAACCAATTCACAGGCACAAAATAACGTGTTGTTAGACGGTATATTCGCAGACGGAGCTGATGAACACCAATTCGGTGATGACCTCGGCGCCTGCCGCGGTGAAGGAGCGTCCTTACGGTTGCGACGAGTGTGGAAAGTCCTTCCTTCTCAAACATCATCTTACCACGCATGCGAGGGTTCATACAGGTTTGTAGCTTGATTGAATTTAATTTTAGTTTTGTGTTTACGGTTTTTCTAACATGTTTTTTTCGAAGCTGTCAACTTCGTATAGACGATTGAATGTCAGTGGAAAGTACAGGCTACAGAATTGTTTCAATAGAATACAAGTACAGCTTATACTGGCTTTGTTACCACTGACTTGTGATGAACTCAGAAATATACATAAAGTCGGTTCGGTTTGAAACTATTTGGTAAATCACAATAATACATTATAAAACCGTAAACATGAAAAATAATTCGTATGCTCTGTATATGGCAGCCTATGCAATATTGGCGCCAATGTGTAATATTAGTATACTAGTTGAATACTTTTGCAAACAAAACACAAATATACCTAATTAATTAGTAAACCTACAGGAAAATTTAAACAAAAATAATTCGTGCGGTGCGGGCGTTCTATGCGATAAAGCACATCCACAATGAACCAGACTCAGACTCACTTTGGGCAAACCCAGCATCATATCAGTCGAAAGATGTCTGATGCTGGAGAAAGCCAAAACCTCCCCCAATCGTCGCTGTATCGAGCAGTCTTTTGCTTCTTTTTTCAACACTTTCAAGATTCTGCTATCAGTCAATACAGGGAATGGTTTATTCATACGTAACACGTTCGCTGCCAAGGACTCGTCTCGCTCGGGACACATGGCTTTTTAATTGTTCCAGCAATTACGGCAGCGAACTTGTTAATAAATAAATTAACACAATAAAGGTATTAACCATATCTATAAATTGCAGTTTATTGACATCAGGTTTAGTACATATATTTAACCAAATTTTTTCCTCAGAGATAACCCAAGGCATATTTACAATATAGAATATTATATACCTATGTAGGTACTAACCAATGATAAACAGTGCTAATTGTGTTAATTCTTAGCCACAGTCCAAGAGGGAAATTTGCCTAAAATATTTTGTTCATAGACACACTACAGCTCATAGGTTTGCCCTAAGTTGTGTGTGTATTTTTCCTAACTTACATAATAATATCTTTAATTCACCATCCTGCCCTCATCCCAATATTTTTGAGTCGGTCGGTCGGGGTGCTTATTTAATTCATACAAGCATAAACGGTAAAATAAAACATCACAAGAAAGATCGAAGTTACATCTCACACCAGTCAGCACCGGGCTCGTGAGGTAGTTTACAGCCCATTTCCTCTCACAGTCTTCTCTCTGTGTCCCAGCAGTGGGAAATAAATTTATAGGCTATTATTTATACTTCATTTATATTCCTACTTCATGATTGCAGATAAAAATCCTATGTTCATCTCTTGGTCGTGCTTCTATAACGAATCAATATTTGAAACGTCATTTACTACTAACAACCTCGGGGTCATAATTTCGGTGCAGTTACAGTCTTCAAAGTGGTTAAATATTTCTCAAGCATGTTTTATAGCTGCAAAAAAAAAAAACAACAGACCGAGTTTACGAGTTATATATTTAGACAAAGTAATAAATACCCGTATTACTTTCGACGTACAGGCAGACTTCGAGCGACGTCCCAATTATTTTTATGACTTCGCTAATATGTTGTTCGAACAGTGATACAGAAACTTAAAACATAACAACATGTCGCGAGTATTCCTCAAAGGGTTTAGACAGAGGTGTTCCGTTCCTACAGTACGCACAAACTTGGCACTCTCCAGATTTTTTATGTACCTGTATCGAATGTTTTTGTGAGGATCGAAGGCATACCAGATAAGGTGGAGAGGAAGATTCATGATTCCCTTTGGCTTTTGAATTTCCAAACCTCATCGTTTTGCTAAAAATAATTAAATTTACCGGGCTTACTCAATAATACCCATCATTATATTGGGCAGGGCAATAAAAATATGTATTTTATAAATTATTTGAATGTTGACGTTGATTTTAATATAGAAATGGTAAGTACGATTACTATTAAGGCAACAAAGTCGATAACGAAGTTCCTATTTCTGTCTGCAGGGTCTAAAGTAATCTAACATGAAGGAGATGACGGGATCTGAAATCACTCTCTTTGCTCGCTCACTTTATCCCCTTCGAACCTAACCTATCCGTGTCGGGGTGCCCTAAGCTCCCGAGGCTCGCTTCGTTCGCTATTGGGCTAATTCATTGACCATAATTATCGAATTGTCCAACCGTTACGTAGTAATATTCATAATGACCAGACAATGTGATAAATATAGAAGTTTAAATCAGTATTCATTACATTGCCCAATTTGACTTGACTAGATTCATAATGCACGGGCATTATACATAGTGCACATATAAATCACTTGGTCTATGACATATCTACTCAATATTTTATAAATTAAGATTTTCTTGCTGTTACGTCTTGAACATACGAAAACCAAAATTAGATTTTTCGCGTACACTCACGTTGATGTGCTTCTTAATCTTAGTGCCGGTCTTACCCGGTCACTGTCAGAATTATCGTTTGCAACTATTATTAGGTCATTTTTAGGGTTCCGTATCCAAAGAGTAAAAACGGGATCCTATTACTAAGACTCCACGATCCGTCTGTCTGTCACCAGGCTGTATCTCATGAACCGTGATAGCTAGACAGTTGAAATTTTCACAGATGATGTATTTCTGTTGCCGCTATAACAACAAATACTAAAAACAGAATAATATAAATATTTAAGTGGGGGCTTCCATACAACAAACATGTTTTTTTGCCATAATGGTACGGAACCCTTCCTGCGCGGGTTCTACTCGCACTTGGCCAGTTTTCAAATTTATTTCTGATAACAGTCTCTAAAACAAAATTGGTTAAGTTGTGCTAATTCCATAGCATCAATGACTTCTCTAAATCCGTGGTCTTCTCAATGGGTTCTGCCCAGGAAACATAAAACAAGTAGTAAAAACAACACTGTAGCTACAAAATGTAACTTTGAAATTTTGAAACAACTTTGAAATGAAAAGCTATGCAGTTTTTATGTAAATTTTACGTTTCTTGCTCGAAAAGTGGTTACATTATTTCGATAAAGTTGATTAAATTGTATTACCAGTTATAAAACAAGTTTTTAAGTCAGTATAATATGACATAGAATCAAGGAACCTATGGGTGTATTGGTGTACAACTTAATGCCCTTACTCCGATTTAGTGCCCGGTAAACGGTTACTTACTAAAGCATATTTTTTTAGTAACGGCTAGGTCAAAACAGTTTGAAATAAAAAAGTTTATTATTGATTCATGTACATTATTTTTGAAACAAGGTTTCTTCGTATGACTAATACTTTTACTCTAAAAAAATCTAAAAGGATGTCCAATATTGTTATTCTGGCTCCGAGCGGGCGCACGACCAAAACCTCGTTAACATTGGGAAATATATACGCCTTAAGTGACAATCGTGAGATGCCACATCAAATTTTCTCTAAGTCCCGACTTAACGTGTTTGGTTAAATGCGTATCTTATATATACAATCGCGAACCAAATCCCCTTTTAAAGGCATTTACATACAGATATTACTTCTGGAATCAGGATCCTTACAGCAAGCAGTAAGACTTGATATAACCAGAGCAGATTCATTAAATATTCTAAGTTCAGACTTCTGTCAATTTGTTAACAGAAGATTGTGAAGTCAGCTTATTCCAGCCCACTGCTGGTCATAGACCTTTCCTAAGTAGCATCAGAGCACCCAGTTCTCCATTCAACACTCCTGTGCAGTCACTAGATCTCACTAACCAAGTAACCAGTAAAGTAGAGTACTTATAGAAGTCGCGGAGTGCACGTACCGATGCGGTTCGCTCTGTTTCAGGTGAGCGTCCGCATGCTTGCGTTCACTGCGCCAAGACATTCGCGCACAAGCATTGCCTCAACACCCACCTCTTACTGCACTCTTCTAACCGCCCGTACCGCTGCCACGAGTGCAAGAAAACCTTCACGCTCAAACACCACCTACTCACACACTCTCGGGTAATTAAAAATAATAAAAATAATTCCTTTTTCAAATTGAATAGGTGAAAGACCGCATGTCTGCGCGCATTGTGGGAAAGCGTTCGCGAGGAAGCACTGCCTCAACACGCATTTGTTGCTGCATTCGGCCGAGAGGCCGTATAGGTGCCACGAGTGTAAGATGGCGTTTACGTTGAAACATCATCTTGTTACGCATTCCAGGGTGAGTTTTTTTTGGTTCTGTTGAGGAGAAATTTCGTGTTTATATCAGCCATGTATTGTTTTAAAGCATATTACTTCATCACATGCTTAAGGGTAGTAATAGTGTCAGAAATCAATCCTTTATTTTTTTTTGTGGGGATGTGGCCACCTCTGATGTCAGAGTTAATTAAGCCGCCTCTGGGGACCCCACAGGCCTCTCACTTGGCTATCAATTCTTTGAAAGGTCATAAATATGAGCGCCCATCATAGTTGTTTGTGTGCTTAGAGACAAATGTATAATTTGCGCCTGCGCAATTGATTAGTTAAAATTTAACTTTATAGACAAGAACGTTTTCTACTGTAAAACAAATTAAAACAACCATTTCACTCAAAGCATCTCATTCAAAAATCCTTACACATTGTTCTACAAACAACAATCTTTATTTATATTTCCAGGTCCACAGTCGAGAACGTCCGTTCGTCTGCAACGAGTGCGGTCGCGGGTTCCCTCTGAAGCGCCACCTGGTGACGCACAGCAAGTACCACGCAGGAGAACGGCCGTATGTCTGTAGCGATTGTGGCGAGAGTTTCGCGCAGAAGGTACTTAAAGCCAGTTAAGAATGATTTTAAACTGTATAAATGAATAACTTAGTATTTCGCAGTCCAATGCTGGAAATAGGCCCCTCTAAATTGCAACTACCTGGTCCTCCGCCTTCCGTATCCACATTTTTGAAGTAAGAAGTCGCTTCAACTACCTTATAGGTGTCAGTCTCCACTCTAAGAATCTTTATCCAACTTGTGAAGAGAGCAGTGGTGACCCAGTGGTAACGGCCGCGACTTACAAGTTATAGGTCGTTGGTTCGAACCCAGCCAGGCGCTTTACTTTGTGTAAATTATTTCATCACCACTGCTCTCAAAAACAATGGAAAACATCGTGAGGAAACCGGCATGTTTTAGAACTTAAAATTATGGATTACACCCTCAACGGACCAAATGGTAGTCTTAAGTGCGAAAAAGAGGTCCATCTATCCTATCCTATCCAACTTGTGAATCTGATCTCCTCAATCCAGTAACTGAGTAACACCACCACCCCTTGACAAGACTGTTGTCATATTCTTTAGCTTCTACTTCTATTAGCGAAAGATCTACGTTACGTAATTAGCGTGTTTGTCGCGAACCGACCTCGGCAAGCATTGCTTATCCTTAAAGAAAAACTTTTACCTTTACCAATCATTAGCCACGAGCTCCTTACAAAATCCAACTCCAACTTGTATCCTTACAAAATATCCTTCTGTTTCAGGAACACCTAGTAATGCACAGTCGGTTCCACGGTTCGCTCTCCCCCTACGTGTGCCCAGACTGTGGCGTGACGTTCGCGCGCAAGTTTCAGCTGGTGAACCACGGGCGCGTGCACGGCAGGGTGCCTCACGCCTGCCCCGTGTGTGGCAAGGAGTTCCTGCAGAAGAGGACGCTAGTCGCTCATATGAAGTGAGTTAAGTTCTTCACTATCATTCGATTTACGCAGAATACGTCCACTATTAATCATAGCCCTTTAGGTTGCTCTCTCAGTTAAATGCTTAGCCTGATAAGTCCTACGTTAATTATTCCATGGATTCCCACTGCATCATAAAGGCCTCTACTCATACCGAGAATAATGACAGGTGCTCAATGTTCAAACAAACGCAAAAAAAAAAAAAAAATCGTTGCATGATGGCTTATTTGCATTAAAAAATCAGATTGCCGCAGTCACACTACTTACTAGTGTTCCACGCGTTCACAAAAAAAGAAATAACAATATTGTTACAAGAAAAGGGAACGCCATCTACTGGTGGGAAGTGTGAAATTAGTTGCAATTGGAGGAGGCTAGTAGCGCCATCTTTTAGCGAATAGAAGATATCTTCTCGAAAATCCTTCACAGTCGAACATTCGAGCAAGTCGCATCTTTCAGAGCCTTCAAGCAATTAATAACGATATTAACATCCCCTGTATTATTTATCTTTCAGAATCCATACAGGTGAAGGTGCAGTCGCATGCTTAGAATGCGGCGAAGCCTTCAAATGCAAGTCAGAGTTGCAGCAACACTGCAAAATGACGCGGCATTGTCTACAACCCACGCAATCTCAGCAACAGCAGCAGCAACAACAACAACAGCAGCAGCAGCAACAACAGCAACAGCAGCAACAACAACAGGTTAGCTCCTTAGATTGTTTGTGAGAAAATGTTGGTGCAGTATGATCATTCTGTTGTATTACCCATTTGACAAGCAGCTGTTTAGTTTTGTCTTGACATATGTTAAAACTATGCACGCTCATTATGGGATGACATTGACCAGATAATGTAGGCAAAATAGTCACAGTAAGTAGGATCTTTAATGATGACTGGTATAGTTAAGTTATTTATTTTATTCTGTTCATAATCACTGAGTATTTTTTTTATATTTGTGCAATAAAGAGTATTTTATCCTACAGCAGCAACAAGCGCAACAACAAGCACAACAGCAGGCGCAACAACAAGCACAGCAACAAGCACAGCAGCAAGCGCAGCAGCAAGCGCAGCAACAACAACAGCAGCAGCAACAACAACAGCAACAAGCAACTGTGATAAAACAAGATGACTTTAAACCGCAAATTGTACAGGTAAACATTTCCTCCATTGTTTGAGATGCATGGCTGATATATTTTCTCTCGTAGTAGCTTGACTCTCCCAGTTCTCCCACTCGTCAAGAAATGGCGGTGCTGGACTTCTGTATTCGCCAAGAGATGTCGCTGTAAGTCTTTTCATCCGTTACAAGTTGGCGCTGCTTGCCTTCTATAGTCTCCAAGATCCTGGCGCAACAAGTCATCTCTACCCGTCAAGAGATGGCGCTACCTTGTCTTGCAACATTAATCATAATAGTCTCAGCTAACTATAGAACGAAACCTGAACATGCATTCGGTGATATTATTTTTAGTAGAGTCTCTTTTAAAATGTTATTTTTATTTTTTGTCAGGTTATTGGGGCAGACGGTCAAATAGTAACAACGGAGAAGACGACGCCGGGATACGCGTGTCCAGAGTGTGGTTCCTGTTTCAATACTAAGGTTGGTGCTAATTTATTAGTATAAGATCTGAAGGGGTAAGAGAAAAATATGTGAAACAAAATATCATTAATTTATTGAAGGCACGAATTGTCGGATAAACAAAGTCACTGGATTGGGCTATTTATATTTTTGTAATCACGAAATAGCATCTAAACAAACGCGATCTGCGCAACGGCGAAGTGATACTGTGTTAGCTACGTAGCAGAAGATGCTCTCGTGGTTAAAAGTTGCCGTTGGCGAAATTGCGATCGCATCGCAGTTGGACTGATAGTGCATTGTAGGTTTCACTTCTGAGTGTCTGCAGTCTCTCGCTTCGCTTGTCAAACTGTCCTTTGTCCAGAGTTGTACGAAAATGTCTGTTTTATTAACACGTGATTTCCTCCCACAGGAAGCGCTATCGCTACACGTGCGGCTGCACGCGGGCGACCGCACGTGCGTTACAGACCTGTGCGCACTCACAGCCGCGCTGCAACCCGGCCTGGTCGCCGCAGCGCACACGCAGCACAGTATGTATCTACAAGAGATGGCGCTACTAGTTTCCTTTCTCCCGTCAATAGATGGCGCTACTAGTTGCCTTCTTCCCGCCAATAGATGGCGCCAACTTGTTTAAACAATACAGTTTACTACACATTAGGGATGGAATAGTTATCAATTATCAACTAACGACATCTTGCAGAGGCATTGCATCATCATCATAATTATAATTTTCTTGACAATGCCATCAAATTTAAGTGTTTTCAATCAAAAACTCTTGTTTTTAGATTGTCTGTGGTAACAGATCACAGATGAATAATATAATTTAATTATATTTTCTTAAATTAAAATTATGTTGTAGTCTTTACTTTAACTGTAATTGTCTAATTTATTTAGTCTTCGCGCAGTATGTATTTTCTTCTAATTGCATGTTTCTTTCATAAATTATTTTACTACTACTTTTCTCGTGTTCATTAATTAAAGGATATCATCAATAATTTTCAGGCTTCATTATTCCAGATCAGCCTAATATACAGATAATTTCGTCGAACTCGAACAACGTTGGCCATACGCAAGTTATAGCAGCGGTGAGTTTTATTTTTACTGTTTAATAACATTTATGCATGATGCATGTAGATAGATCGGCCGTAATCGCCACGCAATGGATACCTGAGGATGGACGTCGTAACCGAGGGCTGGCCTAGAAAACACTTGCGTGATTCAAATTAGTTTTTGCCTAATTGGCAGGCGATAAAGTTGGCTGAAAAGATATGGGGAGACATTTTGTCTAGTTGTGGGACAGCACAGGCTCAATATTCACCCACTCCTAACAAGGTCGGAGACTACACTCGAAGTTATGGGCGACTATGTCTACCTAACACTAACGATCCAGTTGGGTAGGGGTAGTCGATTAAGAGGTCAACCGTCGAATTCGACTCGGCTGGGCAGCATTCGGGAAGTCCAACTTACCACAGTATCTCAAGAAGAAGGTCTGTGACCAGTGTGTGTTGCCAGTGATGACATATGGCTCTGAGAAGTGGTCGCTTACAATGGGCCTCATCAGAAAGCTTACAGTCACTCAAAGGGCAATGGAGAGGGCTATGCTCGGAGTTTCCTTGCGTGATCGAATCAGAAATGTAGAGATCCGCAAGAGAACCAGGGTTACCGACATAGCCCGAAAAATTGCCAAACTTAAGTGGCAGTGGGCAGGACACATTGCTCGCAGAACGGATGGCCGATGGGGAAGAAAGATTCTGGAGTGGCGACCGCGAACCGGAAGAAGTGGTGAAGGTTGCGGGGATCTGCTGGTTGCGAGTCGCACGGGACCGGTCAAAGTGGCGTCGCTTGGGGAAGGCCTATGCCCAGCAGTGGACGTCTTTCGGCTGATATGATCATGATGATGACAGGCTCAATAAATAATGGTTGTAGCTAAATAAAGGTAAACTTCAGAGCAAAGCAGCTCCGGCACTGACGTGGTGCAGAGCTATAGTAATATGCACTATGCAACAGTATGGGGCATCATTCAGCGACACTGACGCGTGATAGTTTTTCAAAGTAGGCATAATCCCCGGCACGTAAGTTGGCAAGAGTCCTTAGATGCGCAGAAGTAATTTTTTAGGTATCTTTGGTAATGAAGCGGGGCGTGGGGAACGTTTAGGACCGTTCCGAGCGCGCGATTGGTTGGTCAATTCGCGGAATATGCGCGAACTTACCCCGACTACGCCAAAACCTTGCCAACTTACGTGCCGGGTATAATATCTCAAATCTAAACATTATTTAAGTCTCTGCGATTTTTGTCCGGGATACTAAGCAGATTATCATTCACCAACATTATTATTACGAGCTGGGATTCAGGGATAAATTATTCAAACAGCACACTTTAATTAATCACACCGTATTTCTCAAATATTTATTAAACGATTTTAGTAATTTTCACTATTTCGCTTTTCATCGCTCCGAATCGCTTCCAAATCGAAAGTGTCCCAACGTACACGGGAAACGTCTCTGGAACATTCTAGACCGGTCTCGATGCGTCGAGAACTTTCCAGAATATTCGACAGAAAAAGACACGAAACCACTGTTGCCGAAACTACCTTCGACTCCAACATTTCCTGTTCGAGCCCAACATTCTGGAAAGTTCAATTCGACACCAACTTACAGGCAGATAACTTCCACTATTCGATACGCGATGGCGCTACTAGCTTCTTCTAGTTTTCTTCCTCTCGTCCATAGATTGCGCTGCTCTGTCTAGTAACAATATAATAAAACAGTTTATCTCTATAAATTAATACTTTGAACGATGATTTTCTATCTAGTTAAATTGGTTATTAGTAAGTATTATAGTTGATTGCTGGTATGAATCAAATTGTATTACCAATTGTCTAACATTGCAGAATCATCAAATAACAACTCCCAGACCGAAGGTTCACTTTTGTGGCGACTGCGGGAAAGGATTCGCGGCGAAACATGGTCTATTAGCGCATCAAAGAAGGTAAGATAAAAATTAATAATACAAATTTAATATATACTTTATAATAATTTCATAGTGAGTTTGTTCTATCTGTGTTGTTTGAGACACTTATGGAAAATCTTAATACATATTATTTTCTAGTCAGACACTGTGGTCTCAAAAAAAATGATAAAGTTAATGCTCTAAAATAATGCCCCTAATTTGTGAAATGCGTAACTTTTGCCAGACTTCATTGTTTTATTAACATCCCGGATGAAATACTAATTTGATACTTCTTGTTGAAGAAATTCTGATGCCAGTCTTGCCCAAGGGTAATATTAGGGTTGGTGGAGCTCAAATAGGCAGTATGGTGCCGTATTACCCAGATGCTGGTTGGAGATCAAATAGACAGTCGCTCCAAATACTGGTACCCAGCTGCACCCTCTTCGACTGGAAGCCGACCCCAAGATAGAGGCTAGGCAGGTCGACTTGTCGAAACGCTGTTGAACTTTTAAATGAAATAAATACCTAAGCCAATGGAGGTATGCGGCACACCATGAAAAGTCTCGCATTCTTCATTGAAAAAGGAGGATTCTCCGACCAGACGGGTGGTGTTTCTAGTTGGCAACTTTGGTTCTTGTCTCGCGATGAACTTTGATTGCGAGATATAGGTGTGTTCGGGTCCTTTTGTAGTTCTTATGTCTTGGCATAGATGCTGCTACAAAATAAGTGAATAACAAAATCCTATTGCTTGCAGACATCCGGACGGTAGTTGTACACTCCGCACCCACGTGTGCGACCAGTGCGGCAAGGCTTTCTTCCAGAAGAACCACCTCATGCTGCACCAGCGACAACACATGGACCTGCCGCCCCGCAGTGTAAGCAAATACCCTAACCTTTACGCCTCTGCTCCCGCCAAGGTAAGCAGAGTATGCAGCGTGTACAGTATGCGGCTGTTAGTATGGTTCACGGACTTTTAGAAACAAATTGTCATACATGTATGATGGCCAGGGATCTGATTAAGTAGAGTTTATTTACTTAAACTTAAGAGGAAATATGGGCAGAGAGGCCGATTGAATTTCTTAAGTAACTGGAAAAGTAAGATATAAATACTATCCCCCTATGTTTTCCTTTTTCATTTATATATGTCAAATTTGTGCTAAGCTTCTGTTGACAGCGCAATTTTGAGCATTTTTTGAGGGTTCTAGTGCTTTTATAGATAATGTATTATAAATATATCGATTATGGAATATCTTTTAATTTGGTCCAATATAATATAGTGAGGAGGAAATAGGCGAGAGCCAAACCTCGAATTATGACTTTTTACTTAGGAAATTCAGTCGGCGCTCTCTGCCCATATTTCCTCTTAAGCAAAGGAAGTAACATGTATAATAAATAAATAAATAATATACAGTGGATAATACAATCTCTGAAATGCCGAAATAATAATGTTTTGAAAACGATTTTTGACAATCTATTGTTTTGAGGAATCTAGCACGTAAAACATTTTAATTGGGTACCAAGTTAATACAAAACCAAAAAAAAATATGATTTATTACATCGACACAGTAATAAAAAATAAATAAAATAATAATAGATTTTGGTAATTTTTGACAATATTTAAAAAAAAAATACCCGCGGGATTATTACGTCAGAAATTCATGAATACGGGAAAATACGGGAGCTATTATCCACTCTATATTCAAGTATATGTAAATTATACTCTTCCTATTTCGATAACCGAGGCCTTAGTGCGAGTTTTTATTCACTCTCAATTGCGTTAACATAAACGTCATTTTCTATTAATACTTAATAAGCGCCGTCTGGTGACGGTAACGAGAAACCTCTTTTTTTTATACATTTTGACATAAGAGATCGTTTACGTTATCACGAGTGAGTACATTAAAAAACTCGGAATAAGCACACTGATGATGACTGAGTAAAAAATAAACTTTTACTTAAGTTCCATGTTCCATATGAACAACCGAGTACTGTACCTACAGTTAAAGGCAAGCGCACATTGCGCACACGCAATTCATTGTAAAAAAAAACTTGTTATAATCACTTTTGTACATTCTGTTTAACCCATTGTTTCACTTTTATTACGCAATGCGATGTTCTGTGATCTGATAGGCGAAGGCTGTAATATGCGCTAACCTTATGACTACATAAAAAGTGTACCCACGCGCTTTGAATGAATTAAAGATCTTGAGAATTTAAGTCCCAAAGTATGGATGTGTCAAATTATATTCAACGCGCGATTGCTCTGGGAAAACTCGGTTCCTACTTATAAGTAGCATAGACTCTAAGTTCCCATGTCAGGAAAAGGACCAAGGAATGGTAACATATATTCTTGAGAATTAATGTCTTCCTATATTTATCTATCTATATATATAAAAGAGAAAGTATGTATGTATGTTCCTTATAGACTCCGAAACGGCTTCACTGAATTTAAAAATTCTTTCATCGTTTGGAAGCTACATTATCCCCGGGTGACATAGGCTACTTTTTATCCCTGTATTCCCACAGGAACGGGAACTACGCGGGTGAAACCGCGAGGCGTCCGCTAGTTACTTATGAATGCTTCCTATTGGTAGCTAGCTCCATCAAAATAGTGCTTATATACAGAGTAGTTTGCACTAACATAATAGCTATTTATGCAACTGTTACGTTATGGACGGTCTTTTAATACGAGTGCCATTTTTCGGTACAAGCGTAGCGCGTACCGAAATAGGTGGGCACGAGTTATTAAAAGACCAATAACGTACAGTTGCATACAAGATTTTATCTACGAAGGAAGGAATAAAACACAGATATAGACAAATAAGTATTTCAGGAAGTGTGTTTAAGTATTTCATTTCTCTTATACATGTCTTGATTTCATTTCTGGTAGTAAATTATTTGTAGCCGCAACTGCTCTATTTGTTATATCTGGTGGCGTATTTTCAATATCACTTAATATTGAAGACATTTTTAATAAAATTTGGAATAAAATTTCACTCAGAAAATTTTGCCCGCGTCCACTTTATTTTTATTTTTTTATTTAGTCTTTATTAGGTATAAGGCAAAGATCTTGTAGCCGCAACAGCCAAATAGTATACGATACTTATGTTCTAAACTTGTTCCATTTTTAAAAACATCATTTACATTGTCTTGATTTCGAAGTAATATTATAGGCACCTGGATGTATGTTCTGAATGTCTTTGCTTGTGTTTTAGAATTTATGACGATTCGCATAATGCAACCCGATGTCGTTATGGGTATCATAATGAAACCGCTGTCAATTTTGTAATTCGAATATAACGAAACCGAAGTAGATAAATGTATGTAATAGAATAGGCTAGTTAAAGTAGCATAAGCTCTTTCAACCTAAGCGATTCACATTATCAGAGTACAACCTAAAAATGCGATTGCAGAGTCAACCCGTAACGCAACAAGCTGCGCAACAGGCAGCGCAACAGGCCGCGCAACAAGCGCAGCAGGTGCAACAACAAGTACAACAGCAGGTGCAACAACAACAGCAACAACACCAGCAACAGGTGCAGCATCAGAACAGTCTGGAGTTGGACCAGCAGGACCATCAGCAGGCCACGCATATACAAGTTGTAAGTACAGACAAAACATCTATTTATTCATTCATACATTCATAACGTCACGTCTGTATCACCCGAATGGTGAAGCAGAGTTGCACCCATAGTAAAGTAGTCACAGCGGATCTTTGAGTCTCTGAAGTTGGCTGCAAGACACTGCGCAGTAGCTTTTTGTATGTCCATGTTGAAGGTGAAGATAGCATTGTATAACTGCCTCTTTCACTCGCTTACGTTTGTCGCATCGTACATCGTACTTCTATAGCTATACTAACATTATAAAGAGGAAAGATTCGTATTTTTGTATGTAACGAACAACTAATGGACTGATTTCAAAAATTTTGTCACCGTTTGGAAGCTACACTATCCCCGGGTGACGTGGCTACTTTTATCCCTGTATTCCCATGGCAGCGGGAACAACGCGGGTGAAATCGCGAGGCGTTCCCTAGTATTATATATTTCGATGACAAACTGTTTCTTGCGCAGAGCCTAACTTCAGAGACACAAAGATCCCTTGTGACTACTGTACTGTGTCCACATTTCGCCGGAAATGCTACGCTCCATAAGTTAGGTCTTCAGCGTCATCTCATCCCATCTATAAGACTTAAGTATTGCGGTGACATGATATAAGATTTTGTAGTCAGATGTGTTTTTAGAAATTTATCATCTGTTAAGCGACGTTCAGAGCCTGAAAGTCCATGTACCAACTCCTTATAGAGAGACCTAGGTAACAGCAGTGGGAACATAATATAGCTGATACATACACTTTTTCCAATTCAATAATTTCTAATTATATTATCTTTGCGGTGATGGGCCAGTGGTATTGGTCACGACTTACAAGTTGTAGTTTGTGGCATCTAACTCAGTCAGGCACTTTACTTTGTGTAAATTATTTCATCACCACTGCCACAGATAATTAATACTATCATAAAGATGCGTCATCCCATACAAAGAAACCGTGCCGACGTAACTGGCGTTTTTCGTCTGATTAAGATGATTATTTTTATAAGTACTTCTATCGCGTTCGATTGCGTTCCACGGCTATAGATGGTGTTAGCAGCGGCTTTCAAGTAAAAGCATTTCCTTTTAACCCCAACACATTTTTATTTCATGCTTCATAATTTATCTAGTAGTAGACACTTCGATCGAAAATCTATTGAACAAATAATTATGGCAAGATACCTTGCGAAAACACCCCGATTCAAACTGTAAAACGCACTTAATATTAAGTTTAGAACGGCTGAACCGATTCTCATCAAATATAGATAGCTAAGAATACTCTCGGTAAAGTCGTCTTTCAAACAAAACAAAAACGAAGTCAAAATTGGTTCATCTGTTTAGGAGTTGTGATGCCACAGTCAGATACACAAATACACAAACACACAGTTGTGTACATGTGTCACGACAAACTTATAACACCCCTCTTTTTCCGTCAAGTGGTTAAAACTAGCTTTAAAATAAAAATATTACAACTCACTAGAATTTTTTTGCATGTGATTCTTGACAAATCGATATTGTCATTGCTTCTTCTGGCATCTAAGTTTGCTGAACCCCTGGCCTAAAATAGTCTTAAATACTGTCCAGGCCAAGCTTGAATAAATTGAAAATGCCCATTTTTATGACGAGGGAAGAATCCGTAAGAAAGTAAATACAATATTCTGCTGTAGTTTGTTGTTTGTGATAATTGATGGATAGCAAAATGTAGGAGCAGTATTTAATGTTACCTAAGGCGTCGTTATTATGCAAAGCGAACATCGCCCAAAAACGTGGTAGTCGCGTGTTTACGGTAAAAACGGAAAGCTCCCTCTGTCGGTGCGACAAGGCGGTCTAGATTGCCGTACATATAAATGAAACTTAGATCGCATATTCGCGCGATGATCGCTTTCTATTTAGGACGATGCCATAGACTTGTGTATAAGCGTGTCGTTGCAATTTTTCAAACAAAAGTTGTTTGTTAAATTGCAAAATTATGTAGCTTAAGAAGTAAATTCTACAATGTAATCTAAAGGCAAACCAATGTTGGTTTGTACCAGTCACAGACATATAAATCTAAATAGATAACGCAAGTCTCAATTGAGGGAATCTTGATGAAAACCAAGCGTGCCATTTTTTTACAATAATTTAAAAACAATTTTACTTACCAATGAAAGGAAACATTACCAACTTGGCCAACTTTTTCAATACATTCTTTACAGCTCAATATGGCATAAAAATACATTTTTCTAGATTTCGGTGGATTTCCGGTGGCGATAATGCTAAATGAAAAGCTCAGTTTACGATCATTGATCGTAACTTTAGTCTGTATATTGGCACGCGAAATACATACAATCGCGTCATCTAGTTAGGTTTATGTCTGTGGTACCAGTATATTCATGATTAAAGTAGTACTTTTGGTAAAAAATAAACGTTTTTACTTTTTGAAAGTAAAAAGAATCCGCTATCCCCGGTCACCCCCGTCACAGTCACCCCCGGGACAGCAGGGAAAAGTCTTTGCTATAGGATTTTCCATTGGCGGCTGAATTACTTACCATCAGATGGACTGATGGGGCACCTACTTCCTTGTCTACTCCATCTTCTTCGGTTAGACTCCCATCCGGTCCGTATACTGCCCAGGAAACTGCAGTGTCCTGGGGTCTTCACAGGCTTCACGGAGCCACGTCATTGTTCGAGGATTTGTGCACGTTGTAAATCCACGGCCTCGCTTTCCTCGAAGGCGGGGGCTCTTTGCCACTTAATAACATAAAACTCGTATTCTAGGTAACGAACAGATCAGGGCAGGTGATCGGCAACCAGATCTTGGTGGGGTCGCTGGGAGGCTCGCGGCGGCTGGTGACGCCGCTGCACATCGTGGGCAGAGACATCAAGCCTAACATCGCGCATCTCACGCACAAGCACCACGCGAGGCAGCATACTACCAGGTGAGCAGGCACATTGCACGTCTTAACAGATGACTCTACCTTATCAAAAAATGCCATCAAAATTAAATTATAGGCCTGACTTGCAGTAAAAGCCCCACATACTACAATTTTCATGTGTTTTAGAGAGTTACTAAACCAATTGATCGGTGGTAGGTATAATGAATCGAAACCAATCAAAAGTTCGAACTACGCCTATCTTCAGCCAATCATCATCAATCAGCGATCGATCGATTGGTGTGGTAACACTTATTTTAGTGATGTACAACCACATCCGCTGACTTCTTACCGATAATTCAGACAGGTAAACTTAAACCTGTTATTCTTTACTTAAAATATAAATCCAGACTGCCCTCTTAAAAAAGATCCTAATTTTTCAGTCATTATTGCGTCATTCAAAATTGTCAAACAATGCAGATAACTGATGTTCACACATGTTCAACTCAGAAAAAAATATTTTGATCAGTAATTTGTTAAGAATCAATAATAACTGTTATGGATAGTTATTAAAAATCGTTTCTATGAATTATAGTTGCCATTACAATATTAATAAATGTTATTCTCCAACAGCGGTGACGTAAAAGAAGTCGGCGGCCTAGTCCTGTCAGCGGGTCGAACAGGCCTCATCAAGTACGAGATCTCCCTCCCGCCGCCCACGTCTGTGGTGCAAGTGCAGCAGCTGGACTGAGTGAAGCGGGAACCAGGCGAGCCGCGAGTCTCCGTGAACAAGTGATAGTGTGACACTCTAGTGATATGTGTATGTGTGGACAGTGTGCTTGTACCGATTAGGAAAACGTGACGTTGGGATAGGGTTACCAAGTGATACGGTAGGTGACAAGAAAATGAGGCGGGATATTGAATGAAAACTAAAATGGTTACAAATGCATATAATTGATGTATCATATTCATATCGTACTCATGATCATCAGTCTTTTAATGTTCCTATTGCTGGGTCACAGGTCTCCTCTCTATGTGGAAGGGAATGGGTCTTAGTTTACCACGCCGACTCAGTGCGGGTTGGTGGATGTCACATATCTTAGAATTTTTCTTTCTAGGACATGCCGGTTTCCTCACGTTGTGTTCCTTCACTGTTTTTAGAGCACAGGTGATGAAATAATTAAATCAAAGTAAAGCATGTGTCTGGGTTCTAACCAATGACCTATGGACAAGAGACTACGTATGCGTCAATACAATTATGTGTTAGCGACGCTGGCGTAAACCAATGCTTCATGCGAAACACCATATTGAAACATGCGTTCAATTTCAGACCTTACAGCTGTGGTTACATTGGTAAGATGACACCGAGAGGCATTTATATCGTTCACTGCCATTAATATGCTACTACATAAGCATAAAGAGAAAATTTGTTTCAGTCCATACCAACTGCAGTTTTACCAATGTAAATCCAGCCTAAAAGTATAGGAAAATCACTGCCATGAAAAAGTATAGCCTTCAAAAGTCGAGAAATGCTAGTTTAAACTGTATTTGAAAGTAGAATTAGTTGAATGGCTAAAATATAAGTACAATTCGGCAGTAATAGTTTCATTCAACTACAAAATTGCTTCGGATTAAAAACACTGGGCAAAACGGTGTTGTGCCACTGAACTATAATATTGTGGAATAGAAATGACACATAGCTCCAATGAAATGCTGTATGTGTTTACGGACAAGCATGCATATTACTCATACTTCTACTAATAAAGATAAAAATTAAAGTCTGTATGACGTCTTTCATTTTGAGTTCCTCGTTCTGCTATTTCGATCTTTAAGATGTTACAAATAAAGTATAATTTTTGGTGCAAAACGTTTATCGTCAGTGTAGCTTTGTGGTAAAACAATATGTATAGAGACGCACAAGTTTTACCAAACATAGAATTCCGTACAAGCATGCTGGCCACACAAATAAAATATTGGTACATTTTGTATAAAGTGAAGGAACAGTGCGAGTGATTGCGAGTGTAAATACAGTGTATGTGTATTGAATAGTGCTGGGTTGTTATTGAATCATTTTGGTTACAAGAACTGCTGGTCGAGTGTTCGCGGTTATGGTGTGTGTGGAAATTAGGCGGATTTTTGATAACTTTTTTCTTGTTTATAATAGAAAATTGCCTGGACTAAAGCCCATAAATAAGTACAAATGCAATTCCTAAAGCCTGATCAAAGGCTTCTACTGCCACGACGCTGCAATGGAACAACGCGTTTTTGTAGAAATTGTTCATCTGTATAGGGAAAATAGAACAATTTTTATGAAAAGTCGTTGCATTATCAGTAAATCTCTTGCCAATAGCATGTTCTTTGTTGTGAATGGATTAACAAAGGATACTCAACCAATCACATTACTAAATATTATAAGGATTGGCCACAGATGATATCGGAAAGGTTTTCAGAAACTGACATTTAGTGTTGTATGATTTGCATAGTTAAATGCATAGCTGATGTCTTTTCATACAATCCCTCAAAAATCCGAATGAGAAACATTTAAAATTCACACATACCAAACCCACACCCTTTGCAAACATTTTGGACTAAAAAATCTAAGCCTAAACTAAAAAATATAATGCCAATAGATTGGAAAGCTTTATTTAATGTTTAGACGTCTGCCTTACAATAGAGCCTTAATTTTATCGTTCTTTGTCATTTAGATAATATATATAAACAAGGGGAACTACTTAATTTCGATGGCAATAAAAGAAAGCTGATTGATTCATTTGTAAAATATAGTTTTTAGTGAATGTTCTAAAATTTAGGACATTGGTGTGTAAAAAGACAAGGTCCCGTGCGATAGAGACCGTGTTTTTGTGTATAATAGTCTAGTTTTAAGGGCAACTTACTATAGTTAGTAATTCCTTTGTACATATCAACGTTTTTACAACACTGTGCGGTGGATTTTGTAATAAAATGTACAATCTCTTTGTAGGTTCAAGCATTTAAGTTTCTGGTTAAAGTTTGTTTCATATTTATCGGTTGTGTTACTGGTTATTCAGGAAAAGTTTTGTTAAATATGTTTTTTTTTCGCCCTAGTAAGTTTTCCTAGCTTTCAAGTTGAAATATGTTGTATAGTATCTTCGCACAAATATTAGGGAATCTATAGAAATATTGATAGTTGAAATTGCTAGTATTTTCAATTAGTCATTAACCAAATATTGACTAAACTTTAATAACCCATAACATTACTGATACATATGATCCAACAGTTATTATATTTTAGTCGTCATGTCGAATAAGATTTCTTTAAGTACATATTAATAATCAGTTTATTTCCTTTTATTTTGTAAAGTTATGGCTGGTTGTATGCGAGGCGTGTAATGTGCAATCAAAATTCAAGATTAGATGATATTATAGATCTGAGTTTTTATTTTAAAATATCCAACTCTTTTGATGCAACTTGGCTGAACGAATTTGTTACCTTTGCCTATAAAGAGCAAGTAAAAAAAAAAGATTTGAATTTAGCACAGTTCTGCATACGCTGGTCTGAGTCGACCAAGTTGCATCACAAGTGTTCAAACGAAAATAGACTGTAAGTAGTGCTGTTTAAGGTTCCAATTTTATTTGATGTATCACAGAATAAAAGAAAACCCAAGCTTTATTGGACAGACCTACAGGAGGGCGAGTAATTTGAATTCTATTTTTATATTTTTGTATCAAGGAAATGTTTTTGGTGAAATTATTTCAAAGTGTTTTGATTGTAAACTTAATTTAGTCAAGTGCAAGTGGCTGGAATCTGTACTTAATCGTTCGAAGGTGTTAAGCCTGAAAACATGGCGATTTTCTGGTGCTTTCCAATATAGAATGGGTGTATGTTTGTGATGCAAAGTCTTCCATAATAGCTGGAACTATAAACATCATTGCAATTCTTACCAGAAAATAAAATAGGAATGTCTATTCTTTTTGGTATCTAAATTGAGTATCTAGTCTGTGATAGGGAATGTCTATTTCTGTCCGTAACATGTCAAACGCCGCATAAGTACCGGTTAAATTATATCTGATAGATAAATTCTAATCTGGTAGATAACGCCTACACTGTGAAACAGGCCCTTTATGCCCGGTTTCACTAACACTAAGCATCTAAATGAGTTCCTAAAATTATTGCTGTTGGGATTTCAACTTTCGGTATTTAGCCGAGCGTGGAAAATCTATTAGCGCCCGTTTATGAAGGTGACGCTTAGTAAAAGCAAAAAAAAAATAGTTTAGCATTGAACCTTTTCTTTTTTGGAAAGTCGGTTACTTGACTACAAGGTTAAAATATTAATTTAATCCCCGTAAAAAATAAATAAGAGATTTCTTATCTTTTCTGCAATAACCTGTTTATAGTTAGGTACTTGTCTTCACTTATCTATACTAATATTATAAAGCTGAAGAGTTTTTTTGTTTGTTTGCTCAGGAACTACTGGTTGGAATTGAAAAATTATTTTTGTGTTGGATAGTCCATTTATCGAGGACGTTATAGGCTATATAATATCACGCTACGACCAATAGGAGTGGAGCATAAATGAAAAATGTTGCAAAAACGTGCAAAATTATTCCTTTTTGAGGGCTTTCGTTGCGTGCGCTGTGTAAACGGTTTAAGTTACGCAACAATCATGTATGTAGGGTAGGTAGGGTAGATGGGTAGGTAGGTAGCCAGTTGACGGGAGCGAAGCCGCGTGGGACAACTAGTTTATTATAAGAATTATGTATACGAGCTACCTGGTTGCTTTCAGAATCGCCGTTTTCTTGTGGGATCCCATGTTACAGGTTCAGCAATAAAATACCTCTTTATTGTTGCTAATAAATCAATATGTTGAGTTAGAATCAAATGTTTGTTGGTATTATTAAACGCGTTATGTGCGGCAATCAAGAATACATCGTGCAGCGAACTTATCCCAGTTATGTGTGATTTAACAATTAGTGAAATATTAAACAATAACTAAGTTGTTAGTTTTAATTCCATTTCTTACGACTCTTCCATTTACATATTATACCTATTTACTGTATTTTACCTCCCGAATCATGTTTTATTAAACTACCGACATATTACGGACAGAATTGTGTTGAAAAAGTCTACTTAAAGTTTGTATGTACACAGTATTATGTATAGAAAAAGCATTAAAACAATAAAATGAAGAAATCTGGCAACCCAGAGTGAATACTTCCACATATTGTATGTTACTTTTTATATTTAAAATCTTGACAAGTTGTTTGCCATTAACTTACATGTAAATATTATAGCGGATATCTATAATTTTTATATTAAATGAGAATATACATACCGTAATCATGTTTTTGTTATTATTTTATTCAAGGATTGATAACCATACTTTTTACATATTACTTGGTGAACTTAGGCCAAGCATACCATAATCATGTTTTTGTTATTATTTTATTCAAGGATTGATAACCATACTTTTTACATATTACTCGGTGAACTTAGGCCAAGCATACCGTAATCATGTTTTTGTTATTATTTTATTCAAGGATTGATAACCATACTTTTTACATATTACTCGGTGAACTTAGGCCAAGCATACCGTAATCATGTTTTTGTTATTATTTTATTCAAGGATTGATAACCATACTTTTTACATATTACTCGGTGAACTTAGGCCAAGCGCACACGTGGAGGCATGGTGAAGATACTGAGAAGTTAACAATTTAAATTAGACCCTAATTCTTATTTTATAAAGTTGAAAATGCCATGGCAAAGATAAATAAGAACGAGCGGCGCACGACACAGTGAGGCTGCCACCAGAGCCGGCGCGTGACTGCGCCCTGCTTCTGTCGCCGCAGCGGACTCCCGACCGGCGCAGGCGGCGCGGGTGGTTCGTGCCAGACTATTCTTCTTCTGCAAGCGTTGCAATAATAACCAAGCCGCAGTCTACATCTATAACGTCTGTCTTGCTTTCGACCAACACGGGTTGTGCTACGCTCGGAGACTTCGCGCGCCGCTCTGTGGCTCCGGTGACGCCGAGCGCCGCTCAAGTCACTCGTCTCAGTATCTTCGCCGCGCCTCTTCAGGTGTGCGCTGGGCGCTGGGCCTAACTGAGCACCCGATATGTCAAACGATTACTCCCATTGAGCTAGGAAAAATATGGAGGCGCCCTATTATTCTATACATACATTAGCTTATACAAATATGAGTGAAATACGATACAGAGTGTGAAACATCATTTTGTCTCATTTCTTCTAATGGAGTAATCGTATTTGACAAAAGAGACAACAATATTTCAGTTGATGCTCATTATGGCAACATTTTGTTAAGACGTAGTGACAGCTGTCAGTACGTGCCATATTCGCCGTATTAGTTGCCGAAATTTGTAGTTGTGTTCAATGTGTTCGTGGTAGTCCTGCTGTCAAATGGTTGTTTACTTTTTGTATTATTAATGTGTGTGTGTTCCGTGATTAACACAACCATAGCATCGACAGCCATTTTAAGTGCCATTTTAAGGTTTAGGTAGGCACGTTTTTTTGTAGGTATTTCGAGTCCATACTATTTATTCGGTCTATGATTACTCCCTGGTACCAGCGCGGCGCCTCGCGTTCGTCTCGTGAGCCAATAGCGAGAGACGAACGTCGGTGACATTGACATTCCAGGTGCTCGTTTATTTGACTTTTGACCGTGTAATAAAAATACAGTATCGATCAATATTTCATGTGACTTTTGTCACATCAGAACTTAAGTACGTAAACTGTCATAGCTCTATCAGCGAACGCATGAAAGTTAATTAATTCACTAAATAGAATGGTTTAAATGATACTATACGTCCTCGTCGTATTTAAAGCTAAGATTCCTTTATTCTGGACAGCCTATGTAATGTAGGTATTCCCTGCACATGCTAGTCGATAACTCACCTGTGGAAAGATATCCTTTGATTATTTACTGTTAATACGCTCATTTTACTCTTGCAACCGATAGCCACACACGACATGCTTGATGCAGATAATTAAACAACAAAATTCTGCCTGATCACTGACCTCTATCATACAAGTGCGCTGGACTAAACTAAACAGCACAGAGTACTTTTAATTGCTAAACATACTATATGAAATGACAGTTGATTTTTGTGGTGATTCGAAGCGCCCCGCTCGAGGTTCTCAGGTACTAAAATTAACACATTTAGAGATAGGTTAATACCGATATTTTTAAATTACACTAATATCGAAATAGTAGACTTGGCAAGGCGTTTCACTCATCTACTGTATTGACTTCTCGTAGTGTGTTGGAACTAAATATCTCATAATGGTATTGGTGATGAATGTTATATGAATGCCTAATAATCAGTAATAATATGTTCAAAAACAATGTGTAATACTAAATTCTGCAATCACCATCATGATCATCCACAGCCGACTTCGCCCACTGCTGAGCACAGGGCTCTCTCTTGTACCAATCACCACGGTCCTGAGCCTGGAATAACATCATGATAATTATAATTTTATTAACAAATGTTTTGAAGTCAAACAATTTATTATCTGCATCTGAAACAGAGTTGAAAACTGATAAAGATTTTACCTTGCTGGAATGCGATGTCACTCTTATTTGCACCTTAACACTACAGAGACAGCATCTCAGCGATGAGAGCGAGAAATACGTCCGTTGTAAATGATTATCCATCTCATTTATTATCATTATTGTATAAATGACGTTCCCTTCACGAATCTGATGGGCGCCAACCGAGTGAATCCGAACGATTGTAAGTATTAACTAACTAGTGTACTTGAGCGAGGAGATACTTGCTCAAATATACTAGTTTTAAGGATAAGTTGTTAGCCTATCCCCATATTTAAATCTCACTGATCTGACAGTAATGCGCTATAACTTTACTAGCACGCTATCCACTAGTTTATCTTGCAATCTGACTGAAAATACTTTTCAGTTAACCTTTACAGCAATTATTCTATTACTTAAAAATGAGTCATAATAAATAAACCGGGATCACCTACCTATATCTCACGATCGATAAAGCCCATAATAGTAGATTATTAACCAAGGGGATAAAGCAGTGTCTTCTGTCGCGGGTGACGATTTAAATCGCGAGCGTAACGAAGGACTCGAGGTTTACTCCCGAGCGTAACGAGGGTGTTAAAAACTTAAATCACGAGCGAAGCGAGGGATTTAAGACGAGTCCTGAGTATAGCGAGGGATTTAAGTTCACCCAAGACTAAGACAGCTTTATCACCGAGGAAAATACTACACAATAATAATATGAGAATTTTAGAACATTAACTTATTTATAAAAATAAATTAAAATAAACTTAACGTTTATGTATTTGAAGAAAACAAAAACGCGGCAAATTCCTAGACTAATATTTTTTTGTCGGAAAAGCAAAGGCATCAAGCTCAAACGGCCTCGTCGGTTTTCGTAATTTTATTTAATAATCATAACTGCATAATAAATGCGTATTCCTTTTTCAAAAATATGTATAATGCTTTATATACAAATTTAATGGTGTAAACACAGATGTAGTTCAGTATAAATTTCGGTAAGTATTCCAAATTTAAATCACATTCTCCCCATAGTGGATGAATGAAATTCAGTAAAATTTTCTTTCCCTGTTTTTAACAGATTAAAAATTACTATTGTTATGTTCGCTTTTTGTGGCATAGAATGTCACTTTTTTGAGCAAGTGGTACGAAAAAGTATTTTTTTACCGAAGGCTGTGTCCCATCTCTAATATTAGTCACGTTGCTATCAGCGTCAAAATCAAAAATGGCGAAAATCAAATGTCTTCATTTTGTCATCGATAATATGAAGTCCAGCGTACTTGTATGATGGAGGTCAGTGTGCCTGATCTATACGAAACAAAAGCGTGAAAACAGCGAAAAACTTTAATTATAGCTGCTAACCGATGGGTTACAACCAAGTTACAACAGTGACTAAAAAGTTATCTCTTTGACGTTCAGGATGGTAGCGTTTGTCTATGTTTGTCTTTAAGCATTTTTTTCTATAAGTAAGAACGAAAGAATAGACAGTTTCTTTTTCGTTGTAAATACGTTCCCTCTAGGTAACACGATATCTGGTGCTGTAGGTACCTATTTCTTAAAAGGGTGTGCAATTGTGCATAGTCTGCTGATTTGAACAGGTATTCAAATAAGGCGGTGTTTGGTAATTACACTACACCGCCAAAATAACTGTGCACTTAGAGCTATCAATGTCAATGACGTTCTACTTCGCTATTGGCGCACGAAGGCGGAGTGAGCTCGCTTGATGTACGAAGTCCGTGTATTCTAGTAACTATAGTTGTTCCGTTCTAGCAAGGCAATAGCGTCGTTACATATATTTAACACACAAATCCCATTCCTGTCTGTCATAGACTAAATACGTGTTGCTTGGTTACCGTTGTTGACTGGATATATGTCATTCAATATAATACTACTATCTAGAAATAATATGTTTTAATCATTGAGATAATATGTACTAGAGAAGCTATCCTAAATAAAGGACATGCTCCATTTTGACAAGAGTTTAAACTAAACTTCGCTGCAGCGCTGAAACAATAATTAGCCGTCTAACAAAACAGTATAAACACACAGCGCTAGAGCGCTTCTAAGGTATAGTTTTCTCGCGATCAAAAAGACGGAAGCGCCGTGATTTTCATGGCGCTTACGCGTTTCGTTCAACATTCTGCAACAACTTGTCACTCATATAGACTAAACTGCTGACTGACTACAGAAGGGGTCCTAAATAGTTTTATACCTAATAAGCTTCATTAGAATGCACACTTTATTTCAAAAAAAAAAATTGTTTTAATAACCTTAATTAAATAATAATTAATTTAATTTAATAATAATTATTAATTTAATATTATATTTATGTAAGTTTCTTTTTTGGGACATTCCCACAGCACTATTCCCAAATCACTGCAACTCCTGAAAGCCAAAATCAATAGTGGCGACCACCAGAAAAGCACCGAGGCAATGAAGCTCGACGAAGTCCCGGAGAATGAATTTAACTGTCTTGGATGCCGCAACGAAATTAATCAGAAAAGAATAGTGGAGGAGTAGGAAAATATAAAAATTTCCAGTTCCCTCCATATCAAGTAGGAGACAGAACAAACAAGGTCAATAGGCACAAAGGGTCATTTACAACTGGGATAAGCCCAGTTGCCTGGCACCACGGAAAAATTGCATTAATATTAATGGGTCCTAACATTGTGAGGTGTTATATTTGATTCCAATAATAAATAGGTATGGCAAAAACGCTTGAACGCACGGAAGTTTGTTCTAGTTACCACAAGATCCGTATAGTAAACATCTTCTGATGCAGCCTGTACATTATTGCTATACATATATTACACTTGCCTGTATATTATAATACATAGTATTGCTTTCATTCTGCCAAAGAATACACTCCCATAAGATATGATGGGCAGATTGTACATATTCGCAGTCAGATGTAGAATACTGACATAAAGGCGAGCCAACGAGCTTGAAGGAAAATAATTTACTTTTAAAATTACCTTGCCCAGTGAGATATTGGGCAACACAGTGATCCATCTCCAGTCACGTCCTGGCCAGTCGCATGCGAACAGATGGAAAGAATTGGTGGAGGTCCTTGGTGGAATTATTATCCCACCTACATTGCCATTTGGATAAAAGTTCCTCCCAGACGTCAATATGTGGTTCAAATAATCTAGAGATTTTCTCACGGTCACTCTGCGTTCTTGGTTTCTAGTGCTTAATAGTACATTGCAGCACATCGTTGCACATCAAGGTTGACTGGAAGTATGCCAGCAAGTACCTGTAAGGTCTCAGTACTAACCGTCCTGTTTGCTTTGCATAAGAATATCAAAGCTAAACGCTGACTTTGAAGTAATTTACGTCGTCCCATTATTTAGGTACTAGCTGTCCCCCGTGACTTCGCTCCCGTCAACTGGATACCTACATACCCTACCCTACCCTAGACACCTACCCACCTATCATACCTACCAATTTGTTAAACTATTTATTTGAATAACCACAGTCAGTTCCTTTCTGAATATACTTAAGATTGTTAATTTTCGCTATAAAAACCAAAGTCTAACTGACTTTGTTTTTTACTACCTACTACTATTCTACCTACACTTGTTACACAAATTGTCACATCTTAATTTTTAGTCTATATGAGAAATGGGGCATCATGGCGCCCACCAAATATTTCAATTTAAAAATGATTATCTAGTTACTCATTGACGAAAAGTTATTCCTTTGCATTTCGCCGTATTAGTTGAATTATAACTGCAATATCTTAAAACACACGACCGCATATTTAATGCGTTTGAACGTTTTTTCGTTTAAAAACAAACAATGACATAGGCGCTCAAGATCTAGCAAGCAACTGAGTGAAGTGCGGCCGGCCGACCCCACATGAACGGAATACAGCAGTGATGTGTGGTGTCTTCTCTAGTACGTAGTACATTATTACCTCAATGGTTTTAATTCATATATAACATCTGGCGACGATGCCGTTCGATGTAAAGAAAGCAAAACGTTCGCGGGCCATCCTACGCGGTGTGCTAACGAAAACTAATAACGCATTTCAAGCAGAACATGTATATACTCATGAGGAAATAGAAACACGATTACTGACACTTCAAAATACATACCAAGGACTGCAAAACATACAATTACAGATAGAACAGGAGACCGAAGACGAATACCTGGAATCCGAAACCGATTACAGGTACGAAGTGGACGAACTTTATACAAATTTACGTACAAAAATGATTCGACTAATGAACACTTTCAAACTTCCTGAGCCGTTACCCAGCGTACCTTCCTCACAAGATGCCCACGAATTCACGAGCATTCATCGAGACGTACATCCCAGACTCAATTTCCAACCTTTTCAAGCAAACGAATCGTTTAAAAACTTTATAAAAAGACTGTCTGTTTACATGATGCTCAACTATATTACGGATCCCACAACGAAGGTCTACACACTGCTGTCCACTTTACCACCTGACATTCATGAAAGAATTTACGACCTGTGTTCACCCGACGACCCAATCAAGAAGACCTATGAAGAACTTACTGATATCTTGGACAATTTCATCGATCCAAAACCTAGCATATGGGCCTCACAGCACAACTTCATATCAAGGCTACAACAAGTGGATGAATCGAGCACTCTTTACGCGTCAGAACTAAAAAGACTGTCATCAAAATGTGATTTTAAGTGCTCACATTGTCTGAAACCCAATCTCGATTCATTTTTGTCGTTACAGTTTATACGAGGGTTAAAAGATGGAGAAATTCGCACAAAAATTTTACAAGCAAAACAAACAGTGCCATTTTCTGAATTAGTTCGCACGGCCACATCTATGGAAATGGGAAAAATAGAAAATTCGACCATATCTACATCCATTCGTCCACCACCATTGGACACGATCAATATAGTTTCAAAAGTACATAATGAATTACAACACGCACCGAATAAAGCACGTTCAATTAAAAGACCGACTTCTATAAGAGAGCTTAAAGGTAAATGCTATCGCTGTGGCAAAGACGACCACAAAGCAAATGAATGTGGGGCCATTAAAAGTACATGCCGAAAGTGTCAAAAGGAAGGACACCTAGCGCGAGTCTGCCTTCAAGGACATAAACGCAATGAAACGAACTTGCTGAATGACGACTCTGCAAGCAGCGCCAGTACCGACAGCATCGCAGAAATCAACTTTGTAAAGAATGAAATCTCAGACAAATACATTATAACTATCGAAATTGAGGGAAAGAAAATAAGAATGGAATTTGACACGGGTGCAACACTCTCTACCATATCACTAAAGGATTTTATGAAGCTGAACATTCACAAAAGACTATTTCACACGAGCATCAAACTAAGAACTTATACAGGCGAAGTTTTTAAGCCCATCGGTGTCACGTTTGTTCGATGCAAATATAAAAACCAACTATTCTATGGAAAACTATACGTGATTAACAAAGACGTGAAACCCATCTTGGGTAGAAGCTGGATGAAGGAGTTTAACATTAAACTAGCCGAAATAAATTTGGTTGATACATGCAAGAAGACACAAAATCTTGAACAATTGCTTAAAGAGTTCGAACCCACCGTCTTCACTACAAACCTAGGTGAAATTCCAAACGTTCGAGGCCACCTGACTCTTAAAGATAATGCGCAACCAATCTTTATTAAACCTCGGCGAATTCCATAATGCGCTACGATCTAAAGTAGATGAAGAAATCGACCGACTTGAAAAATTGGGAATTATTACCAAGATTGATCACTCCGATTGGGGAACTCCCGTCGTCCCAATAGTAAAACCAAACGGAAGCATCAGACTGTGCGCCGACTATAAAATTACTTTAAACAAAATGATAGAAGACGAAAAATATCCAATACCAATAATTGAAGATATTCTATCTGAAATGAACGGCGGACAATTTTTCTGCACCTTAGACATCACGCAAGCCTACCTGAACATGGTGATGGATGAAGAGAGCGCCCTGCTGCAAACTCTGAGTACACACAAAGGTACTTTTAAAGTGAACCGACTCATGTTTGGAGTCAAAGTAGCCCCAAGTCTCTGGCAAAAATACATGGACCAATTACTACTGGGCCTTGACGGTGTCAAGTGCTTCTTCGATGATATAATAATTCAAGGATCGACAGAAAAACAATTATTATCCAGATTGAAACAAGTTTTGCTTAAACTTCAAGACAGCAACCTTCGTGTTAATAAAGAAAAGTGCCAATTCTTCAAAAGAAGTATCAATTACTTGGGACACACGATAGACAAAGAGGGCTTACATAAAAATCAGGACAAGATAAAAGCAATTTTAAATGCACAACGCCCAACTAATGTAAATGAACTAAGAACGTTACTAGGTATGGCAAATTATTACAACAAATTCATACCCAATCTGGCATCCATCACTGCCCCCTTAAATGAACTCTTGAAGAAAGGTGCAAAATTTAAATGGTCTACAAAATGTGAAGAAAGCCTGAAAAACATAAAAAAAAGAGATACTAAGCGAAAGAATTCTAATACACTTCGATCAGAATAAACCACTTATACTGGCCACAGACGCTTCACCTACAGGACTTGGTGCCGTGCTAAGTCACAAACTACCCGATGGCTCAGAAAGACTAATAGCATTTGCTTCTAGATCCCTAACCAGCAGCGAAAAGAAATACAGTCAAATTGATAAAGAGGCGACAGCTATTTTCTGGGGTTTAAAGAAATTCTTCCACTATTGTTACGGCCGGAAATTCACTCCAATTACAGACCATAAACCTCTTACATCAATTTTTCACCCGCACCAAACCTTACCAGCCTTGAGTACCATGAGGCTATTCCACTACGCACATTTTCTATCAGGATTTGACTACCATATCGAATATAGAAGTTCATCAAAGCACTCCAACGCCGACTACCTTTCACGTTTTCCCGTTGAGAAGATAAATGAGAATAAATATGACCAGCATTACATATTTCAGCTGAATCAGATAAACACATTAAATATTTCACCAAAAATAATAGCAGAAGAAACAAGAGAAGACCCAGAATTACAGAAATTACTTGAAACACTCCATTCAGGCACTACACTTAGAGAGTCCGGATATAAAGATAATATAACGCCAGTCATCTCAGGCGACTCGCCCTATATGCTCATGTTCGGAAGAGAGGTAAGAACGAGATTGGTAGCCAAGATTAGAGCTCCACCAAAGGCACTACATAGGGGCAGAAGAGAAGGGGTGAGAGAGTTTTTTTTTTTTTTTTTTTTTTTTTTGCTTTTAGTTTGCAGTCGGAAGCAGAGTGCAAGCTCGCAATTACTCTGTATCAGGAAGGAAGTGGGAGTTTGGTACAGTGACCCGCCGACTGGGAAATCTCCACTATGAGATAGAGATTGACAGCGGACGCACATGGATGCGCCACCTCGACCAGCTGCTCCCGGCGCCTCTGATTTCTGGGAATCACGGCGGAGGCGTGTCATAGACTAAATACGTGTTGCTTGGTTACCGTTGTTGACTGGATATATGTCATTCAATATAGTACTACTATCTAGAAATAATATGTTTTAATTCATATATAACACTGTCATAACTCGACGTCGCTCGTGATCCATAATGTATAAAATAAATAAATATAAATCCAAAAAAAAAACATTCGAAAATTTATTAGGGAAAGACAATGACCGCAATTGGTGTGAAGAACCACTCACCGTTGCTGATTGGCACAGAGGCAGTGGAACGTGTTCACAAATTTACGTACCTCGGGAGTGTCGTGTCAGAGACTGGGGGTAGTGAAGAGGACATCGCTTCTAGGATCGCCAAAACCCGAGCAACCTTCGCGCAGCTGAGACCTTTTTGGCAATCGCGGAAACTGACCCGAAGGATTAAACTCAAAATCTTCGGATCCAATGTCAAATCCGTGCTGCTCTACGGGTGCGAAACGTGGAAGGTCACAAAGGACATCTCACGCCAAATACAAGTCTTCGTCAACCGCTGCCTTCGTTGCATTCTCGGAATTTACTGGCCCGAGACCATCTCCAATGTAGAGCTGTTGGAGAAATGCCACGAGAGCCCGATCGACCGCCAGATCAAGCGTCGCAAGTGAAGATGGATTGGCCAGACGCTCCGAAGGGGTCCCGAACACATAACCAAGCAAGCTTTGGACTGGAATCCACAAAGGAAAAGAAAACGGTGCGACTCCAGGTTTGACGGCGACGGCCAGTCCCCGTCAAACCTGGCGTCGCACCGTGTTGGCGGAAGCGACGAGCATCGGTATGACGTGGAGCGAGGTGAAGCGTGAAGCTCAAGACGATCGCAATGGTGGATATTTGTGGACGCCCTCTGCCCCATCTAGAGGTTATAGGACATTAAGTCAAGTAACTCAATGACCGCAATTGCCTTTCCAAAATAAAACAAGTAGGTATAATGACCAGCATGATTGCTGTTCTTCTTTCGATTCTCCTTTTACACTTCACCAAGGTACTCGGAGGAAAAGTGAGACCACCTATTTCTTCAAAGTATCAAATGATTGTGGTCTTGGAGTTGTTGACCAAGATAGATGATAGTTAGAATAAATTGCTTTGCCAATTTACATTATAGACATGCATAAAAATAAATTTTAGTATAATTAACATGTAAACACACGTGTATAAAATAATGTTTCCTTTTACGACCTACTCAAGTCGTACTGTAAATCTTTCCCGTGTTGAAAGCTAAAAATATAAAGCCTTCTCACGTAGTCAATAGAATGACTCGGTCTTGACCTTTACGCCATTAGGCTGAGGGTTGAACACTTTCAAATATCCCTCGAGATCCCAGGGGGCTCTAAAAAGACCTCTTTTTTACCGACGAAATAAGTTTTTGAAGTATTCTAGGGACGGTTGAGAAACATACCTACATTTTTCAAAAACTTCGAGTCGTTCACGCGGCTACCCACTAGGGAGCTATAAAGTCGGAGTATATTCAGTTGTCCAAATTGTTTCGTCCCTTTAGTACGTTTCGCGAGATTGCCCGCGTTTTATGAAGGATGGTAAATTGGCACGCAGAGGATCTCTGTGGAGAAATGTGACTTGTTCGACGACCTAACATAGAATCTACGTTTCTTCGTAGTTTGTGTGGATGCGATTGATTTTGTTGTGTGCCTGGTTCGATATAGTCGTTTGTGGGAAGGGTCTATTACTTGACTTTCAGAAATGAAGATTTCTGAACTCCTGTTTATCTCAAGAGGGTGAAGGCTTATCCAACACTTTAATAATATCTGATGTAAACTATACACTACACTAATACACACGGTAATACAGTCCGATTCAAACTTAATGGCGAGCAGCTCTATGGCTGCGCAAAGAAAGTGTTAAATAAAAGCCTTATCAATCGTCTACTTAATAATCAAAGCCAACTGTTGTAGATCTTGTGGTCGCAAATATCACCAGCTGCTGCGTTTTAGGGATCCTGGGTTCGATTTCCTTGTCAGGCGAAGTGTTAAGCATAACTGGCGAAATGGGAATGTGTCTCTGCTCAACCCCAATCCTTCGCGTAAAATAGTATGTTTGTAAAGGGTAATCTCTGAAAGTACCTATTGTTCCGTTAACGAAAATACACTTTATTATTGCCATGTCTCATAGGCTTGGTACTGTTTATCGCAGAAAAATTCCGCCAGTCCCATGGTATCTGCGGGATAGGCTACGAGAGCGAAGCCGGGGGAAAAAGCTAGTGTTAAATAAACGATGTAGGTACAGCTCGGTCTGGAAATGCTCAATGCATCAAACTAACCCGAACATGTTGAACCGACCCCAATAAAAGATACACGACGTCATACGTCAAAGCAAATGTCCAGAAATAAAGCGATGCGTCCGACACAAGACAATTCACAAGTAGGCGATAAGGCAGGGTTGGGCCATGGAGTACCTACCAGTCAGGCTGTGGCCCGAGCCGGACCGGCTGGCGGACCGGACTGGCCCGCGGAGCGACCATGCAGGAGCTGTCTTCCAGCCTCTTTTGCCTTCATCATTTTTATATAGAGTTAAGCCGTGATTAGTGATATAGCGCTAGACCACACTATAGTTAACCAATAACCTCTCGCGGTTTTGAGACGCGTAATTTTGTGATAGTCATATATCAATACAAGCGACCGCACTGGCGGTATTATACAGCGGCTGATTTTATTACTGCAGCTAACTACAAATTGTGCGCGGTCAGGCTGTCGCCCGCAGAGCGACCCGAAGCTGGATTCTATGTTCCCTTTATTTTTATATAGAGCTAAGCCGTCTTCTTTCTTCTTCGAGTCGATGGGAAACTCTACAAATATTCGGCCCAGTAGGTGGCCGCGCCAATTGCGGCGTCAGTGGCGAGCGTAAGATCTCCCAAAGTGCAGGCGTATAGGCATTTTGGTCACTCCAGCATGTGTGTCATAGTCTGTAAAGGGCCACCGCACTCACACTGGGTATCAGACGGGTCCATGAAACCCCATTTCGCCAAATTGTGTTTGCAGCGGCCTACCTGGGTGCGCAACCGACTGAGTGCTTTCCTTATAGGATACTGCAGTTCATGTCCAGAAATTGGACTCCTCAGTTTCGAAATGTCGAAACTATAATGGAAGCCAAATATAATGGTACATCAGAATAATACTTAAATTAATCTCAAAATACGAAATTTGTACCCTGGAGAGGTGCCTAATTACATTTTATATTCAAACAAAGTGAATTTTCTTTTTCTCAAGACTTCTACTACAAATACTCCACTGATGGGGACATGAAATTGAGGCACTGATGAGCAGAGACCCACCCAGCTCGTTAGTGACTAGGAGATGCGCAAGTCCACTCTCTTTCTGGTTTAACCATGTACGGTGGGGCTTCGAAGAGCATTTCGAGCAGGACTAAATAGCATGCAGCGGAAATTGGTTATTTGAATAGAACGTGGCTGGCTAAAAAGAGCGGCGCGCATCTCCTACAGCCACCATTCAGGTACTGACCGGGCACGGTTGCTTCGGTGAGTACCTGAATAGGTTTGGGTGAGAGGCCACGGTAAATTACCATCATTGTAGAGGCAACTTGGATTCTGCACTCGAGGATTGCCTTCTTGGGCCTTTGAGCGGTGGTTCTTAGTCGCAAGGATCGGGCGAGACCTGTCTCTGCCAGTATTAGTGAGGAATATGCTGGCGGCAACATAAAATTAGAGAGAAATAGCCACCGAGTGGAATCGTGAGAAGGCCAATCCCACTCGGAGAAGAATGCATCATGGAGGCAACCACCTCGATGTAGACACGCCGAACCCCTACAGGTGGGGCCTCATTTAAGGCAGATGAAACTCCGGAGTTTCGGGCGCTCAGAGTGTGACAGAGTTCCTGTCCGTCCATCGAGTGACCTCAGGAAACACAGTGGCAGTGGTTTAAGTGGGGCTCCCATACAACAAACGTGATTTTTTTGCGATAATGGTACGGAACCCTTCGTGCGCAAGTCTGACTCGCAATTGGCTTGTATTTTGTTTGTTAATTATGGAACAAGACTATAAACAGAAACATCTCAAAAGATTTGTCCGGATGACACTCATCCCTATTTCTTGTCTATGCCTAGTGTGGGCCGCAGTTTAAAAAAAGTCCCGGTAGTTTTTTGGGTCCCCGTCCGACGCTGAGACAAGGGGTCAAAAAGTGTCCTTGTTTATATGCAAGGACGTTTTATGAGGGATCGTTTGCAGAGACGGACGTTGGGATGGATCCCGATCGTGATCGAAGTCGTTTGGGTTCTGGGAATTGAGGAGAGCTATTTTATTCGCCTTTGTGGCTTTGCTTGTTGTTGAAAATTTGAGAAACGAAAAGCACATGGATATAAGATGAGCTTTTAAATAGGTGCTATGTGGATAATGAAGTTATCGGCTGCTTTCGCGATGTTACCCATAAAGTAAGTAAGCTAGAATGTAACATGTGGCGTGGGGTCGATGCCAAACTGAATAAATAAAGAAACTCTTGAAACCTCTACAATAATAGGTGTTTTGAAAACGTGTTTGTAATAAATGTAATCCAGGTAAGTTGTTTTAATGAGTTTATTTCTATCAAATTACTATCGAAACGTGTTTCACTCAAGCTAATATGACGTCCTGGCCAAAAGATGGCAGTAGTGGTCTTTCAAAGTCTTTAGTGCTCTATGTGCAAGATTGCGCTTAGCCGTTGTGTATAAGATTGGGCGCGGAGTCTTGTACATTGTATCAGACGTTTATATAAGAAATTATGTGTTTTATCATGACCTGTGATTATTGCTATGCTAATAAACTAATTATTTATATTTTTAGGATATCAAGAAGACAAATAACAACGGAGAGAAAAATGTGACATTTGTGAGTGATGCGCACTCTTGACCTACGTGCACAAACTTATACGTTGTGCAAAAGTGCGCAACTATATATTCTGAAAGATTCTGTATATATAAGTGAAATATTTTTGAATGACCTATCCAACAATACCGCCCAACACGGGAAAGGCGAGAAAAAAATAAACATCCCACTTTACGTATACAGGAGGTATCCAATAATTTACCTTTTTTTATCATTTTATTTTACCTCTTTGTCGGAGTGATTAATAATATGTATATCCATGCCAAATTAAAGCTTTCTAGTACTAAGCTAAGCTACGGACGGACACTAAAAGAGCGATACCAAAGATACCGACTTCCGATACGAAAGTTATTTTTCAACACACTTGCTCATAAAGTGGCTCTAATTTCACCGCAATTAGGCACATAATGACACCTGTTATCAAACCGTGACTTTTTCATTACTACTATTCACAAGTGAGTTAAAGAGTTTTTTTATTTTTATTTATTGGTTGAGTTGCTTTGTTCTTAAAAAGTTTCGATACAAAAAAGATCGTGCTCAATAGTAGAAATGCAACACATTTCATGCAACTTCGTATTTAAATAATAATTTCAACTTGTACGTGTTTAATAAATAAAACTTTCACTTAAATATAACTTTTGTTTTGGTCTGTAATAAAGAAAACTTGAAATTCCCCATTTTGTACGTGGCTAAAACGCTATCCGCGAAAATCCAAAAAAAGATAACTCATTATTTTTAGTCTATGGCCGATCGCCATTGTTAGATGCGCGCGCATAGGAAAACTGATTAATTTTGCCCGCCATTGCGAAAAAAAAATCACAACTCGTTTTCACTGTTGGAAATGATTTTTTAGTATTATTTTTTTCACAAGTGTGTTGAAAAACGTCGTATGATACACGTGTGTATTGATGATTACCGTCCTCGGCTCTCTTAAGACCCTCACCTGACGGCTCGGGTCTCAATGGCGCCTCAGCGGTAATCACCAACTTTACACACTTGTAACATAATGTACTATTGCACTTTTTAGTGTTTTGCTTTTGAAGTCTGTTTATTTTTTGTGAAAATGTTTTTATTTAACTTTCTTTTTTACGTATTTTAAGTAAGTACCAAAATACTAATACTAAAATACTATCCAAAATTGATAATATTGCTGTCAAAACATGAAACATACCAGAAAACGTCCATTTGAATGTAAAACGGCTCTCTTCAGCATAAAAAGATAATTTGGGAGCCCAAATTATCAAAATGCCCAAAAAATAAACAAAATTTATTTTGGCACATATCTCGAAAACTAATGAACATTAGTGAATCTTATGTAGAACTTTCAAAAAACAGATTTTTGGGCTGTTTGACAGCCCATTTTTTTTTGCTAAGATGGAATTTTAAGGACTTTTTTTAACATTACTACTCAGAGGCCTATGGGGTTCCCAGAGGCGGCTTAATTAACTTTGACACCAGAGGTGGCCACGTCCTCATACGAAAAGAAGAAGAAAATACTTAACTGAATTTAATTAGTCAAGGATTAACAGCTAAGGACCTAGGTACCTACGCTACTCCTGGGAACTTGTCACCAACCCTTTTAAATTCAGCTTAGGAAACCCTAAAGCTGTGATTTATTTTCTCGACATTATCGGTCCAATGTCCTTAAAACATAAAGCGAGCTATGAGTATTAAAATGTCTCAGTATAATTGAGTGAGAACAAAGGATCATCAAGGACAAAAAGTTTTGCTGTAGAATGTTCAAGATATACCAATCTAAGTAGGTACAAAAGGGTTGACGGGTTGGTTTTGTTTTGTCATAATGAGATTTTGGCGAGCGAAAGCGAAACCAGAAGGAAGGGTTTATGTGCTAACTACCAGAGCTGGGCAAATACATGCTTTGCTTTAATTAAAATACAAAATACTATCTCTCATGTATTTAAAATACCAAATAAAAAATATTAAGTCGTGTACCTACCTACTTATTTCAAATACAAAATACAGTATTTTAACTAATTTTATTTACAGTACAAAAAATCGGTTTGGTTATAACAATATGCCAACTATAACTATTTTCTGCAGAACGCACCCAGTAATAAGATCGCTAAATGTTTTAATGTTAAAATCTACTTTAAAGCCATAATTATTTGAAATACTAACTACAAAATATTAATTAGTAATTGGATTACAAACAGGTACCAAATATGTATTAGTATTTCAATTAAGTATGTATTTTAATTACAAGTAATTTAAATACTGCCCAACCCTATAAATGAATTCAGATTTTTCATATCTAAGTATACTTAGATACTACTTTCCTACTCCTACAAAGGGAGCAGGAAACATTAAGGAGGTAAGAAATAAATTCTACCAACACAATCAGTTGATTAGTAAAAAATTGCTTATCAGCCTCATGCACAGTGACCGTCTTCAGACGGTGGATTTCTGAGGTTTGATGGGACCGTCGAGGTCAGACTGTCAAGAGCTGGCGAGACGGCCTAGACGCCTAGGTACCGCAAGAACTGGTTCGAGGTGGCTCAGGAAAAGAACACCAGCATGAATTTGGCTTTACGGAGAAGTGGGCAGGCTAAAAATAAATAGGTAGTTTATAAACACGTTCACTGCTAAGCCAGGACTTCAACGTCTTGTGAAGTGGTGAGTATCCTTCCGCTAGTGCAGTTGTTAAAATATCGATTTCACTTAGTGTTTACACTAGGGCATGTAATATCGGAAGGCTTTCAATTCCGATATTGGTTTCCGATATCAGATCTCAACCTCGGAATTCCGATATTAATATCGGAATTGCGCTCATTCGTTAGATATCGCTCATTTTTTTTTGTTTTTTGCACAATTTCGGTATGAGTTTCAATTAAGTACAATAAAAACACGTTTAAGCCGAGATATAATAGGATTTTCTATAGTGTCTCTCTCTAAGCAGCATGACTGCAGTGGCTAGATCGGGCGCTTAATTTAGCTAAGCTTCACATTTGTTCCCAAGAAAGAATACTGAAGTCATGCCTTTTTGAAAAAAAGGATGATGCTATAAAAACCCAGAAAATAAAAGTTGGTTGATCAATCTGAAAATAGTTCCGATTAGTGAGTAATAATGATTTATAAATTCAGTGTAAGTATCACTCGCCAAATCCATGGGATATGGATATCTAAAAACAATTTGAATTTTGAATAAATTCTAAGAATAGTCTCCTTCATTTGATTTGTTTTTTTTTCATTAGAAGTATCATTTTTACTCATTGATTTGAATATATATGGTTGTAAACGACGATTATTAATTTCGGGTTTTCTGTCAGTACAACTTGAGCATTAATAAATGAATCCTGGATTGCTGAGATTGACTTATTTCGTAAAAAAACTATATTTAACTTAATAAAATATAGTAATGGTAAAATATAACTATCCCATCTTTATATTATTCAAATCAACTAAACAAAATTTAAAAAAAATGGACTTAATGATTGTAGTCTAGTATTGGAAGTTGATTCAACCAACAGATTAGTGATCAGATAGACTAATTTGTTTTATAAAATACAAGCAGAAGACTAAAACATTGAGGTATCCAAGTAAGTAACACATTAGAAATTTGAGAGAAAGTTTAATAAGAATTGGTACTTATTCCGAAACAGCCCTCTCAACAGTATGAAAAAGTATCTAAGCGTTCATCATCATTATTTCAGCCGAAAGACATCCACTGCTGAACATAGCCCTGGCCCATGTATCGCCAAATTGACCGATCCCGTGAGCCTTGCCTCTTGCATGTAGCGGATGACCGCAATCTAAGCTTTATTCAATGCAAATATTATTATTAATGTTCTATGAAATTGTGTATTTACTCTTATAGTTCTGATATTGCTAAATGTTACATTTAGCAATATCAGGACTGTTAATTCAGGCTTTATCAAGGCATCTCTATATTATTTTTCAAGTGAAGTTTAAGTAAATAAGCGCCCGTTTATCTGATCACTGCTTATCACCGTAATACTTTTAACCGAGCTATCGCAGTCGGCGCTTAACAAGGAGATAAAATATAGACTTTTTTCTGATTCCGAGATTCCGATATTGGATCACTCAGTACCGGAATTGAAATATAGCAAATTTCGGTCCAAAATTCGGATATTCCGATATTAAGAGATTCCGAGATGCCGAGACTCCAATGTTCATGCCCTAGCTTACACCTATTATAAAACTCCTTAATGTCAAAAAATTTACTATAGTGAATCTTGTGACTGCTATCTATACGTATTAAAAAGACATTTATGTACACTTTCAAGCAGGTTGTGTAAAAATAAACGTGTTAGTTTGTAAGGATTTATTACTGTAATAGTGTAAACAGGTTTTGAACAAATATATAGGTAGGTACTTATCAGGAAAAACCGTTTATTTTGGTAAAGTAAAATCAACACAACTCAACTATTTATTCCATCCACTGTAGCATTATTGTGTTTGATAACCGTTTCTTTATGTTCATCTACAACAAGTAAAGCTCGGAGGATACAATCACTAGGTAGATCTTTAAACATTCTTGCGACTGACTTCATTAAAATTTTAAATTTGTTTGCATATTCAAGTGTTATCCGTTCGCCTTTGTTAACACTGAGATGGAATGGAGCTTGAATGCATAGATCTGTGCACTTCAAATCATCTTTTATCTTCAGCTGAATTGTATGATTAAAATAATTATTTAAAAATTGTTCTTGAGTGAGATTATCGACATCTATAAAAGCATTCCTCGGAATAGGACGTCCAGTATATAGCGACACAATATTTTCTTCAAAGTTAAATTCACTGTAGTACTTGAAGAATCCGCCCAGCAGTTGATATAGATTTTCTTTGTTCTTCGTATTGTATGGCAGCTCGTTGAAATTCACATCCCAGTTTTTCCAATACACGCTTTCCAAATCTTTTTGTAAAGCATAAATGGGAGGTGCCATGTTCTTTTGTTGCAAATAAAATATTAATAACAAGTACACCGTATAGCTCATAAGTGTCTCAGTCTCCCGTCCTGTCAGTCCATGAACTTTGAACAAGTATTTCAGAAAGCGTGCCAAAGTCAGGTTTCTTTCATCTAAATTGAAGTAATATCTCATAAGCTTGCTAGTTGCAATCGCTTCCTCACCATACATGAATAAATGAAATATCAGGTCAACCTTCCGCTGTGTGGGAATATGCTTAAACGAGAAACGTGTGAATTTAGGCATATGCACGCCATCTAAATTTGTATAGATTTCGGGTTGTTTCTGGAACAACTGCCTGGTTTCCTCTATCACGTACAATGCTGATGAAAAATTAAAGTCTGGTATGTGAAGGCTGATGTCGAGGTCGCTTCCTGTTGTATCTACACCTATGATTATTGATCCAAATGGGAACAATTTGAAACCTGTGAACAACAACAATATTTATAGCTTCGCGTTTCGATCAGCTAACATGAGTAAGTAACAGCTTAGTGTTACGTAGATGAAGTAGGAAAAAGTATCTATCTATAGCTAGGTTATTTAACGAAGTGAGAGTGTGTACGGCGTGACGGCAGAGTGAGAAGATAGCTGGACGCCTAGATGAGTTCCTCGAGAATAGAATTCCTGGGTAGAAAAATGATAATTTTATTTAGTCCGCCCAAGAAATTATAAAATAATATTGGACCCGTATTTTTTTGCTTTATATAACAAATAAAAATTGACAAAGATAAAGCGCATCAAAGTTCAGGCGTGGGGGCTTGTGATGTCATTTGATATTTCAACGCACTGTAGCATCGTAATTTTTTAACCGACTTCCCAAAAAGGAGGAGGTTCTATGTTCGACTTCAAGTTTGTTTTTTTTTTTTTTTTTTTTTTATGTTCACCGATTACTCCGTCAATTGTGGACCGATTTTGAAAATTCTTTTTTGTTTGAAAAAGTATGTTCCGAAATTGGTCCCATTTTAATTTGGTGAAGATCTGATGAAGAACTTCGGAGATATACAACAGAACTCTTCAATAAATAACGGCAAATCTCTCGGGATTGCTGCAATCGCATGTCTGTTTGTTGTTTATAACATTTCATAACATAACATCACGCCAGTTCGCTCTTAAGGGGAAAGCAGACCTCTCATTTCACCTGTTATGTTCAAGTTTCATGAAATCTATTCTGGCGAAATAGTTCCCTTACTAACTTGCCTATTAGGTACGTACAACTAAAAGTGTCTTTCGTAGGTACCATTTTTTTGCGTTACGGACACCGACTTCAAAAAATTAAGTTATTTTTCACTTTGCAGTTTTGTATTTGGAAGTCGGTAGTATTTTTTTGCAAAAAGTTTTTTTTGTTTACGTGGCACAAGAAAAATACGTGTCAAATATTTTTAGGTTATCTAACTGACGGACTAAATATATATTTTTAGTCAACTACCCTATTGGTAGGAAAGCACACCAACGAGAAAAATGGAAGGAACGGGATGTCTTTGCCCAAGAGATAAACAATTCGGGCTACCAAAAAAAGGGCCTATCTGTGCGATCGTTTGGTAGTCCTAAAGAAGATTTAGACATTGTTAGGTACCTTGCCATCGTTGGCTGAGCGTGGCCCGCACGTCGTGCAGCACTTGAGATATGATGGGCGCAGGATCTTGTGTGGACAGCACCTGCGTGCGCAGTATGTGTTGCAGCTGCGAATCGAAGTCTCCCGTCAGACACAGCGGCGCGCTCAGCGCTCCTCCCGCACAGAACGCCAACACTAAAAGAATGGAAAAAAAAAGTGAACAACATTTATTTGACGCAGAGATGATGTGCCAGATTTCAGCAGTAACTAATGCCAGACAGATGCTGTCTGACGCTGGTCACTAGTTATTAAGATGTAAATAATGATTATGTGGTACCTAATATTATAGAAGTATTACAACAAAAATAAAACACATTTAATCCAGCCATATTTGTGCTCAACTGCCTAACGAATAAAACGTAAAGAACTTCAAAAAACAAATAACACGTATAGGTCGTATAGTCAGAAGTCACCGACCCTTATGTCTTATCATAATTATAAAGGTCAAAATTAGTGCGATTAGTAAATAAAAGCATATATAGATGAAACTGTTTCATCATCATCAGCCTTTTTTATTGTTCCCACTGCTGGGACACAGGTATTCTCTCTGCGAGAGGGAATGGGCCGTAAACCACCACGCGAGTCCAATGCGGGTTGCTGGATGTCACATGTATTCGAATTCGATGGCACAGTTTATTTATGAGACACGAACTTGTTAGATTTTGAAGTATGTGTGACGTCATTAAATCGTAAATTTTTATTTTTCAGGTCACAATTTTGCTATTCAGATATCGATACTTTTATATAGAAATTCATGATTCTAACAAATTCATCCATTCTAAAATTATAAACGCGAAAGTAACCCTGTTAACTTTGTACATTTTTAAACGTGCAAACTTAACAGACTTAATAAAAACCTCTTAAAAAAAACAAAATACCGTTAAAAACCACTGAACCGATTTAGATGAAATTTGTTATGGATATAGTTTGAGACCCTGGGAAGGGCAAAGAATAGTTTTTATATCGGATATCAAACATAAGGGAGTGGAAAGGGGGTGGAAGGTTTCTTGGCGAGGCAATAATTTCTCTAGTAAGCCCGGCCACACACGATCTGTGCCTAACGATATTATTCCGTAATATAAAAATAGGCTATTCGAGGCATATCTAAATACGCTAGATAAAGTCGCGGCAAAAGTTAGTATTCTTAATATTATATTAAAATTCTTTATTGTACACAAAACTTACAGATAGTTTGTTACTTTATTGTAAGCGTGTATATTATTTGTACATTATTTGGATAAATAAATAAATACAAGTACAATACTAATACAATGGCGCGTTTAACCCATTATTGGGTTATCTTACAGCAAACTTCAGTGTCACAGATTTTTGATTAAATGAGGACAGTGTGAAGCGATTCATTATCAAAAGATAATCAAAGAATAAAAAAAAAAAAGATATTTCAGTGTGTGCCTCACGGCTGCCTCATTTCAGCAGTAAGTAATACCAGTGGGTGCTGGTTCGACCTAAGCTCGCGCTTGATTACCACCTCACCTGACGGTAAGCGATGAAGTAACGTGTTCACACTTGATTTAAAGAACTTCATACTGTAGCTATTAGGAGACAGAGATTCCAGTGTGGAATTCCACTCTTTAAATGTACGCACAATGAAAGTATTCCCAAAAGGTTTAGTGTGTATGGGTGGGATGTCCACCATGTACCTACCATGTACGCTAACGATAGCGCATCACCGTACGTTTTTTAGTCCGATGATGGAACAGGCTTGCCGGAATTAAATTGTGTAGTTCCATTGCACACTCCCGAAAATGTAACCGATAAAAAACCGAAAGACTAGCAGCCCGGCTTCGATGCTGAAGGCTCTGGAACTTTGGTTGGACCAGTACATCATTGCCGATGAATATAATAGAAGTGTTAAAACACTCACCAACTAAATAAGAGACGTTTAATCCAACCATATTAGTGAATATCTGGCAAACAAATGTTAAAATAAAATATTTAGGAATATGAAGTAAAACTCGTTTTGTAAATCGAAATAGTAGATCATGTCCTTACAATTGAAGTTTTTATTATTTTTTTAATATTCATGAGTGAGACGAGGATCGAATTAAATGGCGTGTGGTTGGCAAATACTTGTAATTAAAACTAATGGGAAAGAGTTTTTTTTGTCTGACAATGCAAAAGTTCCTTTGAATTACCTAACAACAACCAATTAGTTAGGATTTATTTTTATTTTGAATCATGAGAAATGGTTTGGAAATGGGTCATGGCTTTTTAGTCGTTCGCCGCGGTTTTTGTTATGGGGCTGCCCGGCGCGGCGACTAGTTCATTTTTCTTTTATCTCTGGTGCTAATACTGTGTCGCGGGCTGAAACCAGTTTTAAGTATAAGGACGACGAGGACATACAGGTTGACCGTACTAACGTCTATAGGTAGTAATAATAACTTGGTACGTACCTACAAAGTCCCAATTTTTTCCAGGCATTAGGTTGATACCATTATCATTTACAATATTGTCTCTTAAGATACAGGATACCCAAGTTTAAGAGACAGAGTTTAATCTATTGTGTACAGATTTCTGCAGCATCCAAATGTTTAATAATAATAATTTGAAGACACGATTTATGCAACGAAAAATCTTCACAAAGATATACTGTTCCGTTCACAATATTTCGGCGTTTTTTTCAGCAGTTTTTTAACCAACTTCCCAAAAAGGAGGAAGGAGGTTCTCAATTCGGATGTTTATATATTCTTTTTATTTATTTTGTGTACGCCTTCGTCGTCGTTTATGTTCGTTGTTTTTTTAATTTATAAACGGATCTGCAAAATTCTTTTTTGTTTGAAATAAGTTTATTCCGAAATGGTACGAGTATTTTTTGATAAAGATCTGATGAAGAACTTCGGCGATATACAACAGACCTCTTCAATAAATAACGGCAAATCTCTCGGGATTGCTGCAATCGCATGTCTGTTTATTGTTTACACCATTTCATAATGTAACATCACGCCAATATGCTCTAAACGAGTACGCAGTTGTGTACAGTTCACCCTGGTATATATACTCTCATTCCAATGGTTATGTACAAGTTAAGTTCTCCGAAGGTGAGCACCCCATACGATTCCCTACACGTGGCTCCCGGGTGGTGCAAATCAGGTGACATTAACTGGTGGTAGGTTACGGCCGAAGGCTTGCGACCACCTACCGGGCAAAGACGTGCCCCAAGCGTGTGCATTCGCGCAGCGGAATGTTGTTGAATTTAAAGATATTAATTATGCAGATATTTAGTGTATGACGTCGTATAATTGTGTATGGTAAAAAAAAAAATGTGTACGCAGCCATTGTGGAGAAATTCACCAAAAACTGATTCCGCTGGGCGAACGTTGTCCTGGCGGAACTTATTTTAATCCATAGACTTTAGAAGAAAAGAGGTGTGTCCAAAAATTAGTGTGTATTTGTGTGTAATTGTGTATGTATGAATAAAATGAGTGCATGCATAAACTTCGGAGAAATTCAAGTTTCCGCTACGCGAACGTTTGGCCATTAGCTAGTTTTCATATAAAGCGCTTACATAGAGAGCTGTAGATTTTTACATACGTTGTTTTGAATTTGTTTATATTTGTTTAAAAAACAGATTTAGAAAAAATCGTAGGGCTTAAAAGATAAAAATATAAACGTAAAATACACTTAATAGGTCTTAGTTCTTAAAGTATGCACTTTGGGGTCTAGATTTTCACGTTTATACAAACCTTGTAAGTATCTGAAACATGTTGCCAAGTATCAATGATGTTCCGTTAGTAATTAAAGAGTTAAAGGACAATTTTACCATGAATAGATCACTGTTTACAAAACAGTCAAATATCACGACGTTCTAAAGGAATTGCATGGTAAAATGTATGCCAAAAATTAGTTTATTCATTCAACTATTCACAAGCAAAATTTCATGTCATTAAATTTAGTAATTAAAGAAATCAATTAAAATACTGACGAAGCATCGAAAACCTACATAACCCGACCAAGTTCGGATAGCTACAAAAAAGCGGCCCAGCCATATATCTAAGAGACGTTCTTAACCTTCCAATATAGTATTTACTAATATGGTACAGTTCCGTACACAAGCGTTAGGAAAAAGTAAAACAATTGCATTTCTTGAATTAAAAATATTTTTTTAATAATAACCCAACTATCTACGATAAAAACAAATCTTCAATTAACAAGTACTTTTCTATTTAAATATCCGTGTACAAATTTTTTTTTTATTAAGTACATACTTAATTATGTTTCATTACACACTTAAATAAGTAATTATAATAACGTTAACAAACGCTTGCAACGACAGCAATAAACTTAAATGTGTTTTAACTAACATAGGTTTAATAAACGATTATGAAAAATTTGGTGTACAAAAATAAATGACCTTTAAATTATATCGAAACAACAATTGTGTTATCACCTATACCAATTCAATACCGGTATTATACGGTAAATTTTGGGATGTTACCTAAATATATTGCATGGACGCTTTTTTGTAGCTATCCGAACTTGGTCGGGTTATGTAGGTTTTCGATGCTTCGTCAGTATTTTAATTGATTTCTTTAATTACTAAATTTAATGACATGAAATTTTGCATGTGAATAGTTGAATGAATAAACTAATTTTTGGCATACATTTTACCATGCAATTCCTTTAGAACGTCGTGATATTTGACTGTTTTGTAAACAGTGATCTATTCATGGTAAAATTGTCCTTTAACTCTTTAATTACTAACGGAACATCATTGATACTTGGCAACATGTTTCAGATACTTACAAGGTTTGTATAAACGTGAAAATCTAGACCCCAAAGTGCATACTTTAAGAACTAAGACCTATTAAGTGTATTTTACGTTTATATTTTTATCTTTTAAGCCCTACGATTTTTTCTAAATCTGTTTTTTAAACAAATATAAACAAATTCAAAACAACGTATGTAAAAATCTACAGCTCTCTATGTAAGCGCTTTATATGAAAACTAGCTAATGGCCAAACGTTCGCGTAGCGGAAACTTGAATTTCTCCGAAGTTTATGCATGCACTCATTTTATTCATACATACACAATTACACACAAATACACACTAATTTTTGGACACACCTCTTTTCTTCTAAAGTCTATGGATTAAAATAAGTTCCGCCAGGACAACGTTCGCCCAGCGGAATCAGTTTTTGGTGAATTTCTCCACAATGGCTGCGTACACAATTTTTTTTTTACCATACACAATTATACGACGTCATACACTAAATATCTGCATAATTAATATCTTTAAATTCAACAACATTCCGCTGCGCGAATGCACACCCGCCAAGCGGCCTAGCCGTGTTCCGGTACGATGTTCGATGTAGCCAATTAGAGGAGTTAGGTCGAGATAGCTGTTCGACTGCAGGCGGACCAGCCCGACGTGCGCTGTTATGGGCGTATCGGGGACTGGTCGCGGAGGGTAGCGGGATCCGAGGCACGGTGCGCTGCTGGCCGACAACTGTCGAAAAATCCCAGAATGCACCATCGTGCTGGTTGGCGACCAGAAGACAGGCCCCGATGGACATTCTCGGGGGAGGGGGGGGGCTCGGGCGTCTCCGTAGTCTCCAGACCAGTCCCCATTGATGGCGTCCTGTCAGTGTCTGTGGGTTGCCAGCGTGGAACCAAATCTCACTGCCATGTCCTCCCCTTTTTTACTCAAAACTATGCCAAGGAAAAATAAAAGAAAAGCTGTACAGCGGTAGCACTCCCTGTCACTCATAGTGTACTTCAGCAACATAAGTGGGCTGCACTCTAATCTCGAAGCAGTCCATCACCACCTGGAGACTGATAGACCAGCTCTTTTTTTTCTTTTCCTTTCGGAGACGCAGATAGGATGTCCGTCAGACGTGTCGTACTTATCCGCCTGGATAAAATTATCTACGCTTGTGTCTACCGATCGCACAGTGGAGATCAGGAGACAACCAGGCTCACGGAACATCTGTGTGAGGCGGCTGATACGGCACAGCAGCGGTACCCTTCTGTCCAATTAATGTTACTGGGGGATTTCAATGCCCACCACCAGGAGTGCCCACCATGCTGGGCGAGAGACGCGAATTGAATTGAATTGTTTTTTTTTAAATTGAATTGCGAAAGCTAGCGCTTGCATTAAATCTCAACCAGCTGGTCCAGGGAGCAACGAGGGTGCCGGATGTTGATTCGCACACTGCCAATTGCTTGGAGCTTGCTGACAACAGATCCAGACCGCTACTCTGTGTATCTATCTATATATCTATCTATCTATCTTCAACCCTTGGGTAGCTCCGACCATTGTCTGGTGAAGTCTGTATCCGTCTACTCCCATCCGATTCCAGCCCAAGAGGCACTCGGCGGGTTTGGCGGTACAGGTCAGCAGATTGGGATGGGACGCGTTGTTTTTTGGTACTTTAGTATTAACGCATAAAAATAGACAAGTTGAGGACTTGGACATTTGTAAAAAGCTGTATAAAACTGATAGCTTTGAGGTATGTGGAGTAAGGGACATCGAGACAAACTCTTACATAATTTGTTGCTATAGAACACCTGTTAATAAAAACCTTGAGGATTTTCTAGATAGATTGGAACAATTATTGCAGTACTTTTTTTAATAAAATGTGCTTTATCTGCGGCGATTTCAATATTGACTTGTCAAAACAGGACAATAAAAGAAGTTCGTTTACATCTCTGTTGAAATGCTATAATTTTAGATATTTGTTTGACTCAATTACATTTGTGCGTAATAACTCCGAATCGTGTATAGAAAATATATTGACCAACACCTGTGATAGAAATATCGGCAGTCGACATTGACCACAATCGATTAGCGGATGGACATGCAGCTCTCTTCTGTACAGCATATTTAGAAAAAGTCAATACACAATGTGTTGGTTTTAAATAAATAGAGAGAAGATTATATAACGAGAAGAATAATAAAGCATTCAGACAGAAACTTCTGAAACAGGACTGGAATTTAGGTACAAACACGTTTATACGAAAAATCAAAGAACTACATTGTGGTACGTTTAAAAAAAATAAAATAAAAATCAACATAAAAAGAACTGGCCGATCGAAATGGCTTACGAGAGGTATAAGGATATCTAGCAAAATGAAAAGATTACTAAATTCCATAAATAAAGCTAATAGTGACAAATCGTTATTAAAATATCGTGAACAGTATCTTAGAATTTATAAAAAGGTGATTAGGAATGCTAAAAGAAAGGAAGTAACTAATCAAATAAATAAAGCAACTAACTCTAGCAAAGAAATTTGGAAAATAGTTAATAAAACTCGTAAAAAGATTTACAATAATTTCGAAAATGATAATATAGTACTTAAAAATAATAATAAAATAATTTGTAACCCTATAGACATTGCTAACATTTTTGCGGAAAATTTTGACAACAGTAAAGGTGTAAACACTGGCATTCCAGAACTGGCTAAGAAACATCTAATTGAAAATACTGACAGAGTTGATAAATCTATGGCTTTTAACCCCGTTATGCCGATAGAGATTTATAAAATGGTAAAGGGTATGGATAGCAAAAAGTCATTTGGACACGATGAAATACCGCTGAGCGTAATCAAAGATAATATAGATATTCTGGCATACCCAATATCTGAAATAATAAATAACTGTGTCAATGAGGGCGTTTTTCCTGACCAATTTAAGATAGCTAGAATTCTACCACTATTTAAGAAGGGTGCTAAGACAGATCCAAGCAATTACAGGCCCATTTAATTGTTGCCGGTTCTATCCAAACTTTTTGAAAAAGTGATCAAAACTAGGCTTGTAACACATTTGAGTAGTCTAAAAATAATAGACCGTAATCAGTTTGGATACCAAAAAAGTAAAGGGACACTGGATGCTATAGACTCGTTAGTTAATAACGTAGTGAATAAACTGAACAATAAATTTAAAGTTGCTGGCTTATTCCTTGACTTAAGTTCTGCGTTTGATACTGTAGATCATTGCATTCTAATGGATAAGTTAGAGCATTATGGTATAAGAGAAAATGTTTTAAAGCTTTTTAGTTCTTATTTGACCAACAGGAAACAGTACGTCGAAATTAAATCACTTCTCGAAGGTGTGGAAGAAATTCATAAATCCAAATTATTTTCTGTAACTAGAGGTGTTCCGCAGGGTTCGGTGTTGGGACCTTTTTTATTTATAATATTTCTTAACGATCTAACTGAATACATTAAAAACATTTTACCAGATGCTGACTTGATAATATTTGCTGACGATACGAGTGCTGTTATAGCTGCTGATAATATGGAGACCCTAAAGTGTAAATTAAATGTATTAATAGCTGCTTGTGAAAGTTGGTTTTCTATGAATAATCTTAAATTGAATGTAAGTAAGACAAAGTGTGTGATATTTAGATCTACAGTTAGGAACAAAGCTTTAATAAACGTAGAATTCTTTGGCAAGAAAATTGATACAGTAGAAAGTCTAAAATTTTTGGGGGTGCAAATAGATTCTTTGCTTAATTGGAAACCGGAATTAGATTTAATTACAAATACAATAAGCAGTTCGTGTTATGCGATCAGATCACTGAGGGATATTTTGTCTATTGCCCAACTTCGTACCGTCTATTTTGCTCTAGTTGAATCTAGAATCTAGCATTAAATTTTGGGGAAATAGCTATAAATATAATATTAAGGCAGCCTTTACTATACAAAAGCGAGCATTAAGAACCATGCTTCGTTTAAAACAGACAGACTCGTGTAAGGAGTATTTTAGTAAACATAGAATTTTAACGGTACCGTGTCTTTATATTTTAGTTCTCCTTACTCATTTTAACAAAAACTTAAACGAGTTTGAAACAGACGAAGAAAGAAAAACTAGAGTAGATACTCGCAGAAAAGATCTTCCTACTATTCTGCAGGCAAAGCTTAATGTTGTCAAACACTCGTCACGCGTGCAGTCTGTCAATCTGTTTAACAAATTACCAGCGGAATTAAAGAATATTCAGAATGTGAACATGTTTAAATGTAAACTTAGGGCTTTGTTAATTAATAAAGTTTATTATAGCATTGACGAATTTTGTAATGACAAAGACCTTAAAACTAGTTTTTAGATCTTTTTTGACTTTGTTTTAAGTGTGTTTTTTTTTGTTTTGTACTTAATATTTGACATTGAATGTATTTTTGTAGATTTTTGCAAGGGACTTTGCTCTGTATTAATATGAATATTAATGTTTGTAAGGTTAGTATATTTTTATTTATTTTTTTGATTTGGATATATGTTCTAACTTCGATGATGGGTGAGGAACGAGGTTGCTTGTGTTGTATTTTTTCTTATGTTGCTTCTTTTTATGTACCTACTGTGCTAATATTTCGACACAAATGTAATTTTTGTTATGAAATAAATAACTTGAACTTGAACTTTCTTCGCGTCTTATCCTTGGCGGCCCATTTGCTGTTCTTCGGCTGATCCTTCGTCGTGCGTGGACGCCGTGACGGATGTATTGCGTCAGAGAATGGAGTACTAGATTCCATTCTCTGACGTAGCAATGTCTAGCGTAGACCAGCCATGCTTTGGCACCGAGTGCAATCGCGCCAATACGCTTAAACATAAGGCGTACCTGGTATGGGTCGAAGCTCGGACTCGCAAAGCAAGCTAGACGTGAGCCAGTGGAAGAGAGCCTTCAATAAGGCTGCCAAGTCCTGCAAGAGGGTATTGCGATGGGCTCGGTTTGACCACATAGCCGTATTGGGACCAAACTTGCTTCATATCCAGCCGCTACGGCGCATCCGGTCCCTGGCTAAGTCGATCGAATCGAACTTCTGCCGGCCCACACTACCACCACTGCTGAAACCCGACGGAACGCTGGCCCACTCCGCTGAGGAGAAAGCAAACTTGATTGTACTCTTTTTGCGGAATCCTCACGCCTGGATTCTGGTGACGCGCAGCACCCTCATTCTCCTGATGGATGCGAGATGAGCATGTCGGATCCATCAAAATGACATCCGTAGGGTGCTGAGCAATCTTGACGTGAACAAGGCTAGTGGCCCCGACGAGATACCGGCAATTGTTCTGAGAAATTGTGCGCCTGAACTGTCTCCGATCCTGACTCGCCTGTTTCGCCTTTCATATGAGACTGGAAAAGTACCGAATGCTTGGAAGCAAGCTAACGTTCAGCCTGTGCCCAAGAAGGGCAGTCGGGCTGACCCGGCCAACTATAGACCCATCTCAGTTACGTCCATCCTCTGCAAGAGTATGGAACGGGTGCTCAACTCCAAACTCCTGGCATACCTTGAAGCTAACGACATCCTCAGTGACCGCCAATATGGCTTTCGCCGAAATCGGTCAGCGGGAATCTTCTAGCGTATGCCATTCACATTTGGAGTGAGGCCATCGAGAGGGGCACGGGGAAGCGCTTGCCGTCTCTTTTCATATCTTGAAGGCTTTTAACAGAGTCTGGCATGAGAGCCTTATTGGTAACCTTCCTTCATTCGGTCTACCCAGTGGTCAGTGCGATTGGATCGCAGACTTCCTGAGGGACCGGTCTATACCAGTGGTTATTGATGGCCGCTCGTGAGATCAACTGGATATCAATGCCGGGGTCCCTCAGGGTTCAGTACTCTCGACAACATTGTTCTTGTTGCATATAAATGATCTGCTAAAACCCGGTACCTTTACCTTGGGTATGCAGACGACAGCATTGTTGCTGAGAGGTCCATATCCGACGCGCGCGCTAATGGGCCTCAGATCCGGTCTTTCCGGGTGGCCATTGTTGGACCAATCTGGGCAGGTTCAATGCTGCTAAGATCCGGGCGTGTCTTTTTTCCGCTAAATGGAGCCAATTCTACCCGGCTCCTTCTTTCCGTGGTGTGACCGTGCCGATAACGGTCCATCTTGAGCTTCTTGGCGTTACGTTGACATCGACCCTCAATTTTGGTCGGTTCATTGAGGCAAAAGCTCAACTGGCTGCCAAAAAGTTGGGGATCCTTGCAAAGGTGAGACGGTACTTCAAGCCAGAACAGTTGCTCAAATGTATAGTATCAAACGCAAGTTCGGTCATGCATGGAGTACTGCTCTCATCTCTGGGACGGATCAGCCAAGTACCAGCTGGATGCACTAGAGTCGATCGAAAACGGGCCAAAGAGGCTCATTGGCAATGAGGGACTGGTCGTTTCTAGGTTCCAGAGCCTTTGACATGGGCGCCAAGTTGCCAGTCTGTCGGTTTTTTATCGGTTACATTTTGGGGAGTGCGCGCTGGTTTTTTTTTTTTGGTCAATCCCACCGCACTATTGCCAAACCACTGCAACTCCTGAAAGCCAGAATCAACAGTGGCGACCACCAGAAAAGCGCCGAGGCAATGAAGCTCGACGAAGTCCCGAAGAATGAATTTAACTGTCTTAGATCCCGCAACGAAATTAATCAGAAAAGAATAATGGAAAAGTAAGAAAAATACAAGTGCGTTGGAATTACATGAACTAATTCCTCCTAGCTCTTTCCATCATCGGACTACAAGACGTACGGCGATGCGTCATCGGAACATGGTGGACATCCCACCCATACGCACCAAACGTTTTGGGAGTACTTTCATTATGCGTACAGCTAAGGAGTAGAATTCTCTGCCGGAGTCTGTATTTCCGGATAGCTTCAACCTGGGAGTATTTAAGTCAAGAGTTAGGTTAGGTTTCTTCTAAGCGTGCTACATCGTCGACCACATCATCGCCTACCATCAGGTGAGATTGAGATAGTGGTCAAGCGCGAGCCTATTATTAATAAAAAAAAAACATGTTATTCGTGTAATCTATGCTGGCATCACTATGGGCATTATAGGTACCTTACTATATAACTTGTCCATTAAGTACCACTAAAAAGTGAAAAACAAAAAACTTTTTTACAACAAAATACATACAACCGATTTCCAAAAAAAGCAAAGTGAAAAATAACTTCAATTTCGGAAGGCGGTATCAAAAACTTAAGAAACGAAAACAGGAACACCGACTTTCGTAATTGAAGTTATTTTTCTCTTTCGTAGTGTTTTTTTTGGAAGTCGGTTGTATTTTTTTTAGAGTTGCGTTCCTTGAAAATCGTATTTTCAGGTCAACAATGCCTTGAAGCTGTGAAAAACCAAGCTCTTAAATCAACGCAATCAAAAGATACGGCCGTTTATGAAGCATATTTAAAAAAACCCAAGAGAATCATAGTCTTTAGGGTACCTAATGCCACTTGACCTAGAATTATTAAATTTGGCAAGAAGGAATGTCAAGATATAAAATCTATTTACGAAATGCCAACGTTTAAGGGATTGATCACATGATTTTACGATAGCGCTTAGCAATCCCAGCCAGCATTTTTTGTGCATTTGTAACAACCGTACTGCAATCGCTGCAACCGTGCTGCTAAGCATGGCAATTATGTAAGCGATGATGAACAACGAAGAAATGGTTCCTAGTGTCCGGCAGCCTGTCTACCCTTGGCGACGGTAGCGGTCGAGGTTACAGCGAGGCAAAGGGTGTTAAGAATCCCCGGAAGGAATCCGGTGGACGCGAAGCGTACGGGACCTGTCGATGTCGACTCTTTGGGGAGGCCTATGTTCAGCAGTGGTGTTCGGCTGAAATGATAATTGCAATCCCATACATTTTTGATATCTTTCTAATCGCTACCGCGGCGCTTTTCTTGATAGAATATCAATTGTCTAGAGCCTCTTTACCTTATATTTCTACTATACTCCATTTGAAATAACATTAGACATGTTTACAACTTTTTTTATAGTCCGTTCAACCGATTTTGAGTTCTATCCCGTAAACATAAAGGATGACATAAAAAGCATACACCTGTTACTAAAACCAACTGTTTACTACAGCTGCCAACCATTTGTCGTATCACCATCGCAATAGAAGTCAAAATCGGCTGAACGGGCTGTAACCACGTGACAAGTGTTTTTTTTTATATACCGGGATGAAAAGTAGTCTATGTGCTATTCTAGACTATCATCTATCTCTGTGCCAAATTTATCCAGATCCGTTCAGCCGTTCTGGCGTGATTGAGTAACAAACATACATCCACACTTCCACACACACATCCATCCAAACATTCACATTTATAATATTAGTACAATAAGAACTACAATATATTGTAGTATTTTAACTACAATATATATATATATATATATATTGTTATTCAATTTAATTTCTCAATTTTTATGCACCTGCCATGTTATCTCTCCACCACCCTTGGTTGACTGGTAGAGAATGCCTCAGGCATTAAGTCCGCCTATGTATCTGTATGTTGCATGAAGTTTTAAATAAATAAATAAATAAATAAGAAGTAAGATAGTATTAGGCAAGGTCAGTTGATAATTAGGGTCATCATATAGTCAGTGTTATGTAGGTATATTATCCGATCAAAAACATAAATGTGAATTGGGGGAATATGTGTTGTTGACTTCGCCGACAAAATAATTGACATATTAATGGGTGCCAAATACTGTATAGATAATCCTGAAATTTATTTATAAGAACATACAACATTCTAAAATAAATTAATACACAATTTCTTGCTGTTCTTCTGCTTTAACAATGTATCCTATTTAAATATATATTTTTTTAAATTTTGAACAGGCGAATTATTTACACAAAGCACTTAAATAACAATAAACTTACTAACTAACTTTTAAATTAGGATAAATTAAATTTCAAGATTTGAATTGGCTAGTTTTCACATAAGTACACGCTATCTTATATTTGGCTAATCAACTTATTTATGTTACACGCAATTTATTGTTTTTATAATTAATGTTATTACGAAGTCGATTTCGTTTTTAGTTGCACCAAGGTTCTGCCAGATCCACTTTATGGACTAACACTTTCTGAAGAAGGAGAATTTTTATATGATGCTCATATAAAATTTCTTCATAAAACTGCCCAGTAGATTACTCCTGTGGTTCCGACGCCTAACTTTAAATTACTGCACTTGCAGCACATCTTAGTCTCGTTTCCCCAGTCTCGCGTTGAAGTCTCCCTTGAGAACGGTGAAGTGAGTTTTGAAACCATGCATGTTTATAGAGATATCCTCGTCGTCGTTATCTCGTCATCGGGGTGTGCCGAGGTCGGGGCGTAGACCTGTACGACCTTCAGCGAATATCTTGAGGATATTCTGAGTATACAGTACGCCTGATCGACACACTCTCAATTTTAACCACGTTATTCACAAGGTACTTGTGGACGATAAAACCGACACCACCCTGGGTAGGTTTGCCGGTCAACCGCTCGGTAATGGAGCAAGTTACCGGATTTGACGATTATCGAGTCCTCTTCAGATAACCCTATAAATACTCGATCGTAACCTGCTCAATTCCTCTTCGAATTCGGTGATCTTCTCGTCGGCCCAGTGTGTGCGCGTGTTGTATGTTGCCTGTCTCAGTTTTCGGTATTTGCTGGGATAGCCGGATCTACTTCTTGGATTCTTAGCTCTCCTTGCCATGCCGTAACCTTGACCGCTATCGTAGTTGACGGTAAATGGGCTACCGGACACTTGGGGCCATTTTTTATTTGTGCTATTCATGGGGGTTTCATGGTTATTAGAGAGCAGTGGTGGCCCAGCTTACAAGTTGTAGGTCGTGGGTTCCAGCCCAGATAGGCGCTTTACTTTGTGTAAATTATTTCATCACCACTGCTCTCAAAACGGTGAAGGAAAACATCGTGAGGAAACCGACATGTCCTAGAACCAAAAATTCGAAGACATTTGACATCCACCAACCCGCACTAGGCCCGCGTGGGGGATTACGGCCCATTCCCTCTCACAGAGAGGGAATGAGAGGCCTGTGTCCCAGCAGTGGGAACATTAATAGGCTGATGATGTGATGTGATGGGGGTTTCGCCATAATCGCCACGATTGGCAGTCGGATTGTTGATCGCAGAATGGTTGTTACAAATGCACAGAGAATGCTGCTGCCCATTCTTTGTTAAGTTCCTTAGTCTCCTCTTACCACGGGAAGATATGGAATTGTACTAATCTTTACGTCCGACACCATACGGTTCGATATATACATAAAAACTGATTAAAATCATAATACTCCTTTTGGCATTGTCGTGGTCGGGTAAGAATCATAACCCTTCTTTTGGCTTCGCAATAATCTGATAAGAATCGTAACTCTCCCTTTGGTTTCGCCGTAGTCGGGTAAGAATCAAAACTCATATCAAAGATATCCCATACCCAAATCGGGGGTAAAAGGCGAACTTTAATCATTGAATCTATTTTCCTGCGAAATTTTTTGGTATTATTATAATTTCGAAAGGCGCTAGATGTTAATCAAAAATTGATTTTTAATTTTTCCTTTGTAAGCACACAATTATCCAGCTGGCCACCAAGTTTCAATTTTCTAGGTCATTTAAAAGTGGGTTAGGTTTTTTATCTATCCATCAATCATTGATAAAAATTACGATTTTTAGACGTTATTATGTCAATAACCGTTTGAGCTATATTTATGAAATTTTGGGTTCTAATTAAACTAAGGGGTTTTAATAAATAAATCAAATTTCATGTGTCTATGTTAAATCAATTTTGAGTTATTAAGGGGTCAAAAGTGGCTCCAAATGGTTCGTGTAATATAGTTGCCAGTTCCTATCCTTGAACTTGGCTTGCTTGTCACGCTGCCGCGTGTATAGATTGTATATTAATTATTTATAATATGTATATTATGTAATTAATATACGGGACGACCTTAGAACCTCCTATTCGTTTTACGAATTTTACGCTTTGATCTCAATGTTTTATTTATTCGTGTCACATTTGTTCGGCAGTTGTGCACAAATATGATCGAGTTAAACGTGTCTTTTCTACTAGGTGAGTTTCATTTTTATTTTTATTTATTTATCCTCACTTGGAATGTCTTGCAGAAATTATACCAATGGAGCACAAACTTATAATAAAGATTTTCCTTTTTCTTCAATAGTAGTTAATTCAATCATTTTTTATAATTATTGATTTAAATAGGTATTTTAGTTTCTGTACGCCTTCCTCTTTCTCGTATCAATATTTGTGCTTGAATCGATTAATAGTCGCAGTTTTGTGTGGTAATCTGTGTGATAAGATTTCCTAGTGCAAATACTAGTATCCCACAAAGGATTTATCACATAACATTGCACCCTTATGTAATAGTTTGTAAGACACCTTTGTGCAAGAGAAATAAATATTTATATTATGTTGCAGCGCATTTGAATTAAATTTCAACTCAAGTAAAATGTTAAAAAAGGGTCCGGATCTGGGACCGCGTCCCCCATTTCTGTCGTCCGTTTACTTAAAGGCCGTTAAATGAATACACCTGATTTTGAGCTATGGTTTAAAAGGTGTCCCTAGAAATTGATTAGACATACAGCTATGTTTAATATACCAAAATACTTGATAGCTGTTAAGCTTTCATTCTATGGGTTTTAATGATTTCTAATTGAAATAATATTGTTTTAAATTAAAGTTTTGTGTTTTTGACATGTTTATCTATTCCACTAAGAGACCTCTTACAATACTAAAAAACAATACAGCCGGCAACAATAATGCTGGCTGCAATACAGTCGTGTTATAGAGTTGTAATGGAATGTAATGGAATGTAACCGCTATAGTTTTACTTTGAGTCACAGTTTAATGTAATTTCAAAGCTAAATAACAGTTAAATCACTTAAACTTCTTTTTGATTTGTAAATTAATTGAAACTCAATAAAGATAAAGATAAAGATAATTTATTTGTCCAAACATGAGTTCACATACAGTAGGCATGCGGGATGTTCAAAATATTTTTTTTTGCACTGACATGTTTTGCCTAGCGAGGCGTACAAATATATTTTACAATATTTAGAATTAAAGCATTTATGCTTTAGTAGGGGTAAAAAAAAAAAAACTAAATTTAAAATAATACAATTAAGCAAAAAAAGCTCAATTCATCATAAAAAAAAAAAACCAGATTAATGTATTAAAATAATGTCAGAACGTATAAAAATAAAGTCAAGCATCATTAATTGACAGAAAAGTAAAAAACAAATGTCAGATATAAAACAAAAAAATATCATACAACATTAATAAAGCAAACCAATGTCAATCGAAAAAATAAGAAAACAAAATACGGATTTATAAACATAGAATAGTGTGACATAAAATTAAACAAAAAACCATATTGATAATTTAAAAGAATGCCAACAACGTATAAAAAAATGTCATAATTAATTAAATCATAAAATGTCAGAAAACTGAATAATATAAAAATATGTCAGATATAAAAAAAATAAGATGTCACAAAAAAAAAATACGAAATTGATGGATTAAAAAAATTATGTCAAAAAGATAAAATAAGTAATGTCAGATTTAAAAAACACAATAACATGCAGAATGTCATGCATCATACTTAAATATTTAAAAATAAATGGGTATTAATTTAAAAAAATAGCGTCAAATAATATTACTATCGCTCAAGAAGTCACTTAAATGATAATAGCACTTGTCTGTTAGAAAACTTCGCATCTTTTTTTTTAATAGATTTACCGGCAAATCTTTATAGGACTGTGGTATTTTATTGTAGATTTTGGGAGCCATACAGAAAACACTTTTTCCCAATAAAGCAGTCTTAGATGTGTGCAAGCAAAGTTGGCTATTGTCGCGTCTATTCCTGGGGAAGGTGTCAGCTAGTCGTGGAAATAGTCCGGGATTTAGTTTGACAAAAGTTACAATTTCAAAAATGTAAAGTGATGGAAGGGTCAATAAGTTATGTTTTTTAAAATATGGCCTGCAGCTGTCTGTTACATTTAGATTAAACATAGCTCGGATGCACCTTTTTTGGGCTTTAAACGCTATTTCTTTGTCGGTGGAGTTTCCCCAAAATATGATGCCATAGCGTAGCAACGATGCAACTAGCCCATGGTATGCAGTTACCAATGCATCTGGGTTAAGTTCTGGTGCTAGTTTATATAGGGCATATGCCGCAGAACTCAGCCTTTTACTAAGGTATTCTATGTGTACCTTCCAGTCCAACTTTGCGTCTATCATAATGCCAAGAAATTTTGTGTTGTCAACTTTATTAATTACTGTGTCATTGTACATAGCTCTAATGTCATCTTTCGCCTGGGCCCGTTGTCTAAAATGCATAATGCTTGTCTTATCTAAGTTTATTTTAAGGTTGTTCCTGTCTAACCATGCTATTATTAATGTCAAAGATTGATTTATGTCACTTTCATATAATTCTTTATTGTCGCATGTTATCGTTATAGTACTGTCGTCGGCAAAGAGTGTCATGGGATGTTCAATTGCACTAGGTAAGTCATTAATGTAGATGATAAAAAACAAAACTCCCAGTACGCTGCCTTGGGGTACACCGTATGTAGGTGTTAGTTCGTTTGATCTGTACATTTCTTCTGTCTTAGTCCTAATATTAATTCTAGCAATTTCTGTATATTGTTTTCTACTTTTCAGGTATGACTCAATAAGGTTTAATATGTTTCCCCTTATGCCATAGGCTTCCAGTTTCTTTAACAAGATGGTATGATCAACATAGTCAAATGCCTGCGTCATGTCGCAGTAAATGGCACATACAGGGATTCTCTTGTCCATATTATTCATGACGTTATGTAAAAAATCATAAATTGCCATAGTTGTGGACTTATTTTGTCTAAACCCCTTTTGCTCGTTACTGAATATATTTTTCTTTTCAAAATATGCATACAATTCTTTATAAATATATTTTTCAATAATTTTAGACAATATAGGGATTAAGGCAATTGGTCTGTAGTTGGCCATGTGATCTCTACTGTTTTTTTTAAATAAGGGTTTTATTACAGAAACCTTTAGGGCATCCGGATAAACACCTGAACATATACAGAGATTTGTAAGGTGGCTTAGATGTGTGCAGATTGTTTCAGAAACATACTTTACCACCCTAGTAGAAATACCGTCATAACCCGTACTGTTTGTGGATTTTAGACATTTTACAATATTCAGTATGTCTGCAGGTATACTGGGCGCAACAAAGATTGAGTCTTTCCGTTTTATCACATTTGCCGTTACGTTACTGCTCGAGCCTTGAATAGGTTGGATTTTTTCTATGAAGAAATTGTTGAATGCATTGGCGATTTCAAGAGGATCCTCTGTTATTTTGTCATTTACATTTATACGGCTAATGGATTCTTTTGGTAAATTAGGTTTTGATTTGTTTATTATGTTCCATGTCATTTTAGATTTATTTGTAGAAGTTTTAATTGAGTAATTGTTTTGCGCACGTCGTGTCAACTTCATTACCTTTTTAAACCTTTTTGTGTAGTTCACAAAAAGTATCTTATTTGTCATATTTGGTTTTAATCTGAAACGCCAGAGCAATTGTCGTTTCTTTTTACTGCACAATTTTATACCGTGAGAAATCCATTTTGGTTTTTTAATTACGTTTATCGTTGTCAGCTTAAATGGGAAACAGAGGTCATAAAAAAGTTTAAATATGTCAATAAATATGTCAAATGCGGTATTTGAATCATTCGTTTCATATATTTCTGAAAACGTCAATTGCTTCAAACATTCCTTAAACTTAACCATATTCTCCACACACAAATCCCGCCGTCTTATGCGCCAATACTTTAAAATACAGGTTTTTTTTACAGGACACTTAATAATTTGCGCTGTGTGATCTGATAGAGCAAATTCAATAACGTCAGTTTTATATTTAGCTTTAAAATTGTGTGCGAAATTGTCTATACATGTTTGGCTTTTAATTCTAGTTGGTTGGTTTAATGCTAATTTAAGATGGAAATTTAGTAACAGACACTCGAATTCTAACACAACACTATTTTTCTTCATTACGTCCATAGAAATCTGTTTATTATATCTATGATTACGTCTATGTTAAAGTCGCCCGCCAGTATAACATGCTCATAATTTTTTTTACAGGTTATCCGTAATATTTTTTCTATTGTTTCATAGAAAACACTTAAGTTGTTCAGTTTCGGTATTCTATAGACACACAGAATTATAACATTAAATTGAATGAGCTCCACACCACAACATTCAACTACACCAGTTAGAGACAATTGAGCAATTTGGGGCACTTCTCTCCATTGATGCCCGTTTTTAATTAGAATACAAGCCCCACCTCGTTTACTTTCTTTCCTACAGAAAAATGATGCTAAATTGTAATTGGGGATATTTAAATGGCGTTCGTAACCTTCCATCATGAAATGCTCTGTAACACACAGTGCATCAACACCAATGTCCTTTTCCGCTAGTTCCTCTAAGCAAACAATTAGGTCATCGACCTTATTTAAAAGGCCCGCTATGTTTTGATGCATAACATAAAGACACTTAGTTACGAAAAAACTGCTTTTCGGTTTCCATTATGTGTGTTGGATCGTGAGATGTTAACGTAATTAGATTATTATTAGCTGACTTAGTGTTGAAGCATTGCATGTCATCGATTAAGGCTAGGAGACTAACAAAAATAGAACGGAAACCATAATTATTTACTTGACCAGACAGCCTGAAGAATGTATTATGATCATAATCAATAACCGCATTTGAGTCCAACACACTAGCATATTTGTAAGTCCAGACATCTTGACATAATGACTTGTTGAAGTTCATGACTCGCCAATTATACATATTTGAGTTCATGTTATATCTATATGTAGGTAAACAAAGAATAATGTTCGTATGAGTAATTTGACTAAGAATGTTCCGTAAGTTTACTATTAGTTCAGAGTAATTTTTACTTAATTTAAAGTCTTGTTCACCAATTAAAACAACACAGTAATCAGTCATCGTAAAATCCACGAGTTTTGAGTCAATCCCATTCAGTATCTCACCTATAGCTCCATCTGTAGCTAAATAATGACAAAAGTTGAATTTCTTTCCAACAGTTTCTTCCGCTATTGAGAGGACCTTGTTGTGTCTATTTGTACTCACAATGCACATTTTGTTTCGCTTATGATGTTGCGAAGAGTGTATCTCATTCTTGGTTTTATTTACGCTTCCTATATTCTTCCTTTCATTTATATTTGGATTAATTGTAGTAGTTAAATTGGAATTCCGCTGTGTTTTTGAGCATGTTACGTGAACTGTAGATTGTTTTTTTTGTGATTTAGGTGTACATTGCTTATTATGTTTCGAAATCAAGGATTTCCTTTTGCTAGGTGTCTCGCTTGTTAATTTTTGACTAACTTTTTTCACTAAATCATGTTTTGTGTTTAGTTTAGTAACTGCATTTTTTAGTTCCATGTTTTCTAGCGATAGTCTACTAATTTCATCATGGGCTGAATTTAGTTCGAGCTTTAGTTGGTCTATCTCACTTCTAAGCTCCTGTATCTGTGAGTCACTTTCTCCGATGGATATATTTGGAAGGCTGTTGGAGCTGCCATCTATCGTTAGGTTGATGGAACTACTACTATGATCCGTAATATTAATGTCAGCTGTTTTTGACATATCTGTCAGTGATTGGGTGCGGTGTTTCAACCGAAATGTAATGTTATCAAATGAATCCATTATAAATATATTTTATAGAAACTTGCCAAAAGTCCTGCGCCGAACTAGGATTTGAACTCGCGTCCACTTACGCAGCGTAGTACAAGCGCCGCTCTTATCCTCGAGGCCAACTGGTTGTTAACAGAAGCGGTTCAAATTGATTACTAGTTTTTTAGCTTTGTACTTTTGTTTGAATGACGGTGGGCTGACAAAGTAGAACAATTTTTTTTTGCACTAATAGTAATCGTAACTAAAACACTTTTTTTTTTTAAGTTATTTGCCTAAAGTAACTTGGTGATTTATAGTTTTTTATCACCACACTTTTGAACACTCTTTACATAAATCACAGTACCTAACACTGATTTGACATTGACATCGGCAAACCATATACCGATTATCGTTTATTTACAGTGTTCTCATTCAGAATCCTTTGCAAACAATTTCACTGAGTTATTGGCAAACACTTTTACTATTATATTAGTTTTAGGCACAATAAACATGAGAAAAACAATAATAAACAATTATTAAATACGGAGCTGATATTGTTGTTGGCAGTGCTCGTCTACCCTCCTCGAAAGAGCCAATTATATTGTCAATGAACTGCACTTGTGAAAAAATGTTATTAGACTTTAACTGTCTATGTTATTGTTTATATATACTAATATTATACAGATTGATTAACTAAAATACAGTTTCTGAATAATCTGTGCACAATAACTGTCTTTTAGTTTAGGAATTACTGGCTAACCCGTATTGCTTTAAAGTCAAATGGACAACTATGTGTTAGATTTCGTGCTGGACTTTTTTTGCTTTTTAAGTGTATGCGTGTCATTTAGGTTTTAATAGTACATTATGGTACAAGTGTGTAATGTTGGTGATTACCGCTGAGGCGCCATTGAGACGCCGAGTCGTTAGGTGAGGGTCTTAAGAGAGCCGAGGACGGTAATCATCAATACACACGTGTATCATACGACGTTTTTCAACACACTTGTGAAGAAAATAATACTAAAAATCATTTCCAACAGTGAAAACGAGTTGTGACATTTTTTTCGCAATGGCGGGAAGAATTAATCATTTTTCCTATGCGCGCGCATCTAACAATGGCGATCGGCCATAGACTAAAAATAATGAGTTATCTTTTTTTGGATTTTCGCGAATAGCGTTTTAGCCACGTACAAAATGGGGAATTTCAAGTTTTCTTTATTACAGACAATAACAAAAGTTATATTTAAGTGAAAGTTTTATTTATTAAACACGTACAAGTTGAAATTATCTATTTAAATACGAAGTTGCATGAAATGTGTTGCATTTGTACTATTGAGCACGATCTTTTTTGTATCGAAACTTTTTTAAGAACAAAGCAACTCAACCAATAAATTAAAAAAAAAAACTCTTTATCTCACTTGTGAATAACAGTAATGAAAAAGTCACAGTTTTTATAACAGGTGTCATTATGTGCCTAATTGCGGTGAAATTAGAGCCACTTTATGAGCAAGTGTATTGAAAAATAAAACATTATTTTATTCTTCTAAATGAGTGTAACCAAAAATTTAATAAATTTAATATGTGCTCACAAGCCTTTGTGGTAAGTACATAAAAACAGAAATCATCTCTAAAGCAATAACTAATATAAAATTATAAATAAATTACTTAATCAAGCGGCATTGTATGGTGGCGCCTGTGACAGTTAACAAAATAAACAACATGTAAATAGTGTGCGCATAATATGCCGTAGCTAGAGACGCCACTGACAATAGTGACGCACCAATGCAGCTGCTATCATTATGGCAGTATCTGTACTACATATACTAAACACATCAACACGGTCTAGGGATATTTTTAAAAAAGCGAATTACTATCAATGTGTTAATTATTTATATGACATGTATATATTTAAAAGATACGTTATTTAATATTCTACCATTTTTTAATAATGCTTAAGGTACTTCGATTAAAATTTTAGGATTTTATGGAAAAATAAATGAAGCATAGACGGAAACCGTATATGAATTAACTTTTAATTTATGAGTAAAAACTGAAAAAAATAGAAAATCATTTAATTTGTGTTTATAAACTTGAAGTTAGTAGTCTAAGAAAGCGCCCATGATGTTCATAACACATCGGCAACGATTCGGCATGCTCAGAACAAGGTTGTTAATGTCTTGCTGCGGAATATTGTCCCATGTCCTTCTGAGGTGCGCAAAAAGTTGATCTTCTGTAGCCAGATTTTCAGGAACTTCCTTCAGAGCTCTTCTTTGCAGCATATCCCACGCATGCTCAATGGGATTTAGATCTGGCGATTGAGCAAGCCAGTCTAAGGCCCTAACATTGTGTGTATGTAACCAAGCTGCTACCGTTCTCGCCGTGTGTGCCCGGGCATTGTCGTGCATGAGCAGGAAATCTTGCCCCATTTGTGTTCTGTGGGGCAAGATTACGGGCCCCAGCACCTGTTGGACGTATCGTTCTGCCGTCATATTGCCCCGCACCCAAACGAGATCCGTCCGTCCTCCAAGACGAATTCCTGCCCAAACCATAATTGTTCCTCCTTGGTATGGGTGAACTTCCTGAGGGTTCTGAAGACGGCTCCATCGTCCAGGAACTCGCCAAACACGCGTCCTTCGTGAATCTGGATGGAAGCCGAACCTGGATTCATCCGTGAACAGAACATTGGACCATTGCTCACGGCCCCAGTCCACGTGGTTCCGAACACATTCTAATCATCGTCCACGATTGCCTCTCCGTAAAGGTGGGACCCCGAGTGATCTACGAGAGCGTAGATTGCTTTCATGCAGTCGCCTTCTTACAGTTTGGTCACTCACAAGCACTTGGTGTTCCACTCGCAGCCTTTAGACCAATTGAGTCGCCGTTGCATTTCCGTTGTATTTTGTCTGGGGGTAGTGATGCGACTTGGCCCCCGGTGCCTCTCCGCTACTTCACCTGTGGCACGATAGCGTGTCCACAATCTTGAAATTACATTTTGGTGGGTCCCTATGGCCGCAGCAACATTACGCTGAACAGTCCCAGCTTCCAGCATTCCCACAGCTCGTAACATCTCCGCCCTCGTCAAATGTTGGCGTTGCATGGCTACAATACCTCAATTTTAACTTTATCTTTCGTTTAAAAAACTGTAACTAAACGTAATTCGTATTGTTTTCTAAATTTCGCACAAATGAAATTTCCCTCTCCTACACATCAAGACATTTTTATGCCACCGAAACAAAAGAATATTCAAAAATTTGAATTTGGAATTAGTCTAAATTACAAACAAATCGGTGTATAAAAGATTCCAATGCGGCCAGTACTTTTCGAGTTATTTAATTGAGTATGAACCGTTACTGGGACTGGAAAACTGGCAATATATGACTACGTTTGTTAGCTTGGGTCTTACCTGTAAAAATAAATGTATGTGTAAATAAATAAGAAAAGCTGAAGAGTTTGTTTGTTTGTTTGAACGCGCTAATCTCTGGAATTGCAAGTCGGATTTGGAAAATTATTTTTGTATATGATAGCCACATTCATGAGGAAGGGTGTAGGCCGGGAACATACAAAAACGGATATGTGCGTACTGTTAGACCGTGCCTTCGTGGAGGAGTTTAAAAAAAAGCAAACTTAAACAACTATACTATTTATTTGGAAATAGTACAAAAATAGTAATTTTGAAGTAGTAATATTAGGATTTAGAAACGTGTGGCTCTGTGTGATGACGGTTAAAGATTGACCTTTTTTGTGCTCGGATCCCGCGACGCAACGGGATGCGGCGCCGGCGGTTGGCTGACACTTCAAATTCGAGAAATGCACAAGTTTTTTGAAATACCATATGCTCGTAAATCAGGGGTATAACAACTCCCCGTTTAAGAGGAAACTTACGCTATTTAAAAGCGAAGTTTACAAAAACAAATGTTCTCGGACGCGACAAATGTGTTAATTGAATAATATTTTTTTGCAGGTCCGGGCTATCAGAGTTGAAATAGTTACTTTCAGACTTATTTATCATTTGAACGGGATTGAATTGATTGAAAAGAGCCATACATTTCTTATTATAATTACAACAATAATAAAGTATAAACATTACATACAAATTTAAAAAAAGTATAAAACAATAGAGCGTGATGGTGGTACCTACATTAGGTGTTTCATTATTGTTAAAGGTACTGGTTATTTCTAGGATGATAACAATCTTATCGTTAATTCTAGTTGACTTAACAGTGTTCAGATATAGAAATCTTAGATAGGCTCTTATTATAATAAGGTTATTAAAATTTTACATTTTGCAACATGGTTAAAATCGGAATGGATATAATTTAGAATTAATATTTCTTACTTATTAGTCTTATGTAAAAAACAATAATCGTTACAGTTAGGATTTAATGTTAGTATGTTTGTGCCTAAGGTAGAATAAACACAGCCATCTATTATTATCTACCGATTGCTATTATTCTAGATACATTTTGACTTGATAGCTTAGTTGCGATACTAAGCGGACGTGTTTATTTATATATGTGTTTGAAATATCTATTGACAATTGCAAAAATAATAATATAAATAATTATTTGCGGCATCAGTTCAAATCAAAGTTAAGTGTGTCACGTGTGACTTGTAGGTTTCTTCCAATTTTGTGTGCAAAATGAACTAAATATTTTCTATCTAAATTATACAAAGTGTTGCGGGTATGTCTACCCCAGGATCGAGCCCGTTTGGTCTTAACCAACTACTAAGACGAAGTCCTCCGCCGACGCCTATCCACGAAGTGCCCCCGAGACATCCAAATCCACCAGCACCTGCGGAGAATGAGTTGCCGAGTGAAGTCATCAGCACCCCAGAGATCCAGAAATGGTTAGTATCAATAGACAGCATTCTGAACGAAGTTTGCACTATTGTCGGTGATGGAAAAATGAACTCGGACCAGAAACTCCGTGTCTCAACTCTTTGCCGAAAGGTCTCAAGTGGGACTTCTCAGATGGCTGTCCTTTTCCAATCACTGAAGCAGAAAATGATCCAGAGCCACAGTACCGTCCAGCACCTTCAACGTCAGCAGAACATGGTGAACTCTCTGGAACAGTTCAAAGAAGTTTTTGAAACAAAGCTGAACCCCTCATCTTCTTATGCTAGCATGGTGAAGAAAGGCTCCGACAACTTCGTCCGACCTGCTAACCTAAGCTCTATCGCCATATATCCCAGTGATAAAACTAAAACGAGTGACGACACCAAGTCACTCGTTCAAAAGTTGATTTCTCCCGAACAACTGAAGATCCAAGTCCGTGGCCTGAAGAAAGTAAAAAATGGAGGCGTACTGATTAGCACGGAAAACAAAGGCGACATAGAAAAACTAAGAAAATCGGAGAATATTATTTCTTCAGACCTTATAATAGAAGAACCATCTAAACGACGCCCTAGGGTCGCAGTTATTGGTGTTCCCGTCGCCCTTACTGAGAAGGAAGTATTTGACTGTATTTTTGAGCAAAATCTGTCAGACAAATTGCCGAATACAAGTCGAGAGACCTTCCTTAAGAACATCAAATTGAGCCATAAATCAGGTAAAAAGGGCCTACCAACTTGCAATTACATCGTGGAACTGCCCGCTAGCATAAGAAAAGTGCTTATAAACCAAAGCCGAATATTTATTAACTGGACTTCATGCCCTGTTAGAGATTTCACAATTGTCACAAGGTGCTTCAATTGCCAGCAGTTTGGCCACGCAGCCAAGTTTTGCCGTGAAAGCAGTCCTACGTGCGGTCACTGTGGAGAAATTGGACACTCCTTGAAGGAATGCAGCAGCAAATCTGCTCCCCCTCAATGTGCGACGTGCAAACGGTTTAAGAGGAAATGTGACCACTCAACCGGTGATGTAAGTTGTCCAGCACGTAAATATGCAGAGACTAATTACATAAACTCAATAGACTATGAGGGCGCCTAAGAGCGCCACAGAATATTCTATTTAGTAGGCACTCACCACCTTTGATTGTATTTCTTCCTAGTTTGTAGTTATCATGAGCGATCAGCTCATTTGTGAACTAGATAGTTTTGCTGTGTCTGAATCTAAAACCTGTAATATTGAGGACTGTAAACACCTTCTTCCCTCTGGTGACAAAACTCTTACCTTGCTTACACAAAATATTCGCAGCATTAACCGAAACATGAACGGCTTTGAAGTGCTGTTACAAAGTCTCGACATAAACTGTGATATTATCGTCCTAACGGAATGTTGGTTGTCAAAACAAACAGTCAACTTACCATCTCTGGACGGTTTTTGTTCATACAAAACAGACAGGAACACAAATCAAAACGACGGAGTAGTAGTTTATATTAAAAATAACTTGCGAACTATCATAGAAGAACCCCCCTCCCAAGATTGTAATAGCTTAATAATTAAGATTATTCCCGACATAGTGGTTATGGCTATATATAGGCCCCCTTCTCATAATATCGACGGATTTCTGGTCTCACTTGACACAAACTTAAAAAACTTAAGTTCTTTTAAAAATGTTATACTTATGGGCGATATCAATATTAACATTGCTTCCGAGAAACTAGACACCCATACACATAATTATCTGAATATTTGCTCATCTCATGGACTTTTACCAGCTCACTATCACCCTACACATCAGAGCGGCTCTTGTTTGGACCACATCATTCTAAAATCAAAAAATCCATCCAAAACATTTGTAACTAACTCATCGCTTACCGATCATCAAGCTGTTCTACTAACAATGCAAACAAGTTCACCTAGAAAAAACTGCGAACGTAGCTACACTAAAGTCAATATGACCAACCTTAAAAGTGACATATTCGGTATTAATTTTGCCCCAGTTTATGAATCTGTTGATGCAAATTTTTCATTAAAATATTTTATAAATTCACTACAGTATGTAATTCGCAAAAACACTTTCACTAAGATAATTCCTAGAAAGTATAGTTGTATTAAACCGTGGATCACACCCGGTCTCGTTCGCTGTATAAGACACAGAGACAAACTTCATTTAAAATCAAAACTCTCACCCGATGACGAAATACTTTCTATTACTTATAAAAGATATCGAAATTTCTGTAATAATCTTTTGAAAAAACTAAAAATCCAATACGATAAAAATGAATTACAGAAAGCAGGGAAAAATAGTAAACTTGTGTGGAAATATATAAAAACCAATACATTTAGATCAAAAAATCCTGAACCTCCGCTTGAGTTACTAACTACAGAGATTAACCCATCCAACGCAACGAATAAAGTGAACACTTATTTTGTAAACGTTGGTAAGAACTTGGCACAAAATTCCTTAAATAGTAGTTGTCTTCCCCTTCAAAATCCAGCTAGGAAACCTTCTACATTAAATTCTTTTGTTTTACTAGATACTGACGTCAACGAAATAGTAAGCATAATAGACGGGTTGAAGGATGTTTGTGCTACTGGGTGGGATGATATACCCAATAATATTCTTAAAAGGTTTAAACACCTCCTCGCCCCTCCGATAACCCACATATTTCAACTATGTTTATCCAAAGGAATATTTCCTAATTTGTTAAAAAAATCAGTGGTCACACCTATTTTTAAATCAGGCGATAAAAACTGTGTGAACAACTACAGACCCATTTCAGTGTTAACAGGCCTTTCAAAAATTTTAGAAAAAATTATCAACAGTAGACTGATAAAATACTTGGAAGATAACAAACTACTTTCAGATAATCAATTTGGGTTTAGGCCCAAAAGATCAACTAGCCAAGCAGTAAACAAAATGACTAATTATATTAGTACAAATTTAGATAACGGAATGCATACGGCTGGGATCTTTCTTGACCTTGCCAAGGCCTTCGACACAATTTCTTGTGATACACTTTTGCAGAAGCTTGAATCGCTTGGGATAAGAGGAACGCAACTTCTACTGCTTTCTGATTATCTCAGCGATAGGCAACAGTGTGTCAAAATTGGTCCTTATACAAGTTCTGATCTTACTAATAGTCGTTTTGGAATTCCACAGGGTAGTATTTTAGGTCCTACATTATTTTTAGTCTACATAAATGACCTATGTAGCCTGCCAATGCAAAACGGTGTCATAATGTCATATGCTGATGACACCGCTCTATTGTTCGCAGCCAAATCAAGAGCTGAGGTTTATGAACATGCTCAGAATGGCTTTAATATGGTGTCTAATTGGCTCAAAAATAATCTTCTAACACTGAATTCAGATAAAACCAAATACATTTTATTTACAATGAGGAATACTAACACACCGCTTACTAACCTAAATATTTACGCGCATAACTGTAACACGTACGCTGACACTGCATGTTCTTGCCCCGCTTTAGTTAAAGCTGACAATGTGAAATATCTAGGTGTCACTATTGATTCCAATCTAAATTTCCGTAAACATATCGAGTTACTATGTACTAGAGTGCGCAAATTAATATATGTTTTTAAGAATTTACGTAACATAGCTGACTTTAAATTAATTAAACAGATTTATTTAGCGTTGTGTCAATCCATTCTTACCTACTGTATAACTTCCTGGGGTGGCGCGGCTAATTCAATTTTACTTCCCCTAGAACGTGCTCAAAGAGCAATTCTAAAGGTTGCTACCTTTCGCCCTTTTCGATTTCCGACACAGCAGCTCTACAAAGCATGTAATGTTCTTACAGTACGCCAATTATTTATTTTTCACACAATACTGCAACAGCACATTGCACTTCCCTATGATCCAGTTCCTTCCGACAAGAGACGGAAGGATCTGGTATGCACAATGCCACAGACCAAACATGCTTTTATTAATCGGTTTTATGTATTTTTAGGACCTTTTCTGTATAATAGACTCAACAAGTTACTCGATGTTTATAGCTTAACATATAAAAAATGTTGCTTTACCTTAACAGATTATTTAGGAACACTCAATTACAAAGACACAGAAAAACTTCTAGAAGTTGTTGTTTGATTATGAAATACCCTCATATCTACTTGTACATACTTAAATTATTTACTTTTTATTTATTTTTAATTTTTGTTTCTTTTTTGTGTTTTGTACCAATTTTTGTATTTTTGTGTTTGTTAATAGGTTAATTTTATTTAATAATTTTATTGACCCAATTATTGCTTTATGTTAAGTGATGGCCTGAAACACAGGTTTGAAAGAACCTATATCAGGCAGGTCCCTACCAAACATAGGCATTCTTGTATATAATCTAGCAGTTGTAATAAAATATTTTTGTTATAGTTTACATATAAGCACTATTTATAACATTGTTTTAGAAATAATACTACTGCACCTAATGTACATTTTTGTGAACGTATTTACTTTTAATAAATTATTCTATTCTTAAAAATTTAGAGTACAGTGTAAATAAACAATTTTTTTCATTATTTATGTTTCACAAATAGGGTTATCTTGAGTACTAAGTTCATTAAAACACTTTTACAATCAGTTAACTTATCTAGTTTAATATACTTAGACTATCTATCTTGACTTAAGGCTATTTATGAGGCTGACGATAATATGAGTGCATATGATTTAGACACATTAACATTATGAGGCACATTATGACATTTTTACACAATTTATATTGGCTTATCAAAGCTAAAGATAATTTTGAAGTACTTAAATACAAGCTTATCATCTAAAATATAACTAACAATATTTGACTGATTTATTTAAGTGGGAATTCCACATAACTACAAATCTATTTTGAATTCTGTGTATTTAGGCAAGTTTAATATTTTTGAAAAGGTCGTAATACAAATCACTTGGTGATAAAATTGAAGGGCGCACTTGAGTTTGCACACACAGAATGGAATAAAAAAAAATGTCTTTTAATTTATAGGCGAGACTTAAAATACTTGATTTAATGTGTTTTGTAGAGTGGCTCTAAGTATGAGAACATCCACATCGGATGTGAGTACGCCAGGCCTATTATCAGTGTGGGAAGAGAGGTTTTCAATTGCAGTATTGAGGGATATTTAATAATTAAAATATTAAGGCTAAAGCTTATTTAATTTAATATTAAAATAAAAGGGATAGAATAACTTATGATCTAGTGGAACTAACAGGAGCTAATTTTACTTGGTCATAATGATGTTTGACATGTTTTCTATTAATTAGGAGAGAAAGTTTGTGGTTGCCGTGGATTTTAACTACTTTATAGGGACTTTTCCACACAGGTGACAATGATTTTCGCATTCTTAAGTGGTTTTTTAGATAAACTATATCACCAACTTTATAAGTAATAGGTGGGTACCGCTTGTCGTAATACTCCTTTGATGTCTCTTTGGATTTATTTATATTTTCTATGGCTCTATTATGGGAAAGTTTTAAGCGGTGATTTAACATTTTAATGTATTCGTGATAGATGCTAGTAGGGTCTAATTTATAAATGGAATCTGGTAAGTAAGGTTTATGACCAAACAGTAGTTCATAAGGTGTGAATTGAGTGTTTGTATGGACATTCGTGTTATAAGCAAGGATACCTGTATAAACATATTTATGCCAATTTGTTTGATCATTATTAACATAACATTTTAGGTATTCCTTTAAAGTGGAATGACTCCTTTCTAAAGCTCCTTGTGTTTGAGGGGTGTTGACCATGTTTGTTTTATTTTAAGGAATTCGCAGGTTTTTTTAAACAAATCAGCTGTGAAATTAGTACCTTGGTCAGTCAATATGGTTTTAGGGATACCGAATAGCGAGATAAAGTGGACAAGGCATTCATAACATTCTATAGCTGAAGTATTAGTAATGGGGTAAGCAAACGAGAATTTTGTCAAGTCGTCCTGAAGGGTTAATATGTATTTGAATTTGAATTCACCAGCTTCAGGAAGTGGCCCTACAATGTCGAGACTAACGCGTTCAAAAGGAGATGTTGATGTAGAAGTACAAGCATTGGAAGCATTGGGGTTCGATTGGTTTGACGAAGGGCTTTATTATATTGGCATTTGGAGCATTTCTTTACATAGTTTTCTATGTCGGTTTTCATGTTTTTTCAATAATATCGTTCTCTGATAAGGTTGTACATGCGCGATTGGCCTACGTGACCGGCTATGGGTAAGTCATGATTCTGTTTTAGGATTTTAAGAATTTCGCTTGGAACTGGAAAGATTATTGTATTTTTATGTATATTCATTATAATATTTGTATTATGAAATACATATGCTAGAATATTGTATACTTTGGCGTATGAAAGTATGACGAAAGGGTCTTTGAAATCAGAGACAGCTATTTCATTGGGAATTTCATTGGTTCCTACTAATAATTCGTTTCGTAGATTTTTCAGTGATTTGAATAGATCTGGATTAGGGAGTTCATCAAAGTGATGCACTTTAGTGAAAAGGAAGTAATAGGTCTTATCTTTCAATTTCAGGTTTAGAAAGGAATAAAGAGTTCTTTCTTTACTCATTAAGTCAGAGGTGTCGCTGTAATTAGCAAGAATTTCTTCTATGAAAGGATTTGATTCATCAAGATCAATAGATGTCGGTACAATGATAACTTTGGAATTTGAACATAATAAAGAGTTTGTATGCTCTTGTATTATGGTATTATAAGTGTGATTATTTATCGACGTAGCTTTTAGGAAATCGGAGTATGAGTTTTCAAGCACGTCTGGATTTGGTAAGTTTACTGGCGAGTTTTCAGAGGTTGCAGAATTTGGTAAGTTTTCATCATTATAGTTCGCGGGATTTAGGGTATTTGGATTGGTACTAACACTGTTTTCATTTTCAGGATTAAAAGGACTCGGCGGGGGCTGTGAATCTAAAGGGGAGGGTGAGGGTCCTGTTTTTGGGGAAGTAGATCTATTAACCTCTGTCGGATTTGATATTGGTAGGACAGGGGTAGCTTCTAAATATTAGGGCTTTATTGTATTTATAGGGGCTGGTGCACATATTGGATATCTAGATAGTGCATCTGCGGCAGAGTTGATTTTTCCCTTTTTGTATATAATTTCGTTTTCATATTCCTCTAATTTTAATCTCCATCGTTGTAATTTGCTAGAGGGATCCTTATGATTGAAAAGCCATTTTAATGGACGGTGATCGGTAACAATTTGGAATTTCCGACCATACAAATATGGTCTAAATGTTTTACAACCAAAGAGGATTGCTAGTAATTCTTTTTCAGTGGTGTTGTAATTGGTTTCACTTTTGTTACGAGTACGGGACGCGTAAGCTATAGGCATTTCTGTACCATTCTCTCCTTGAGATAGTATGGCACTTATCGCGTAATTGGATGCGTCGCACGTGAGGATGAATTGTTTAGAAAAGTCTGGATATGCTAATAGAGGCGGGGACATGAGTTTACTTTTAAGGGTTTCGAAAGCGAGTTGGTGCTCATTTTGCCATACGAAAGTTGTGTCCTTTTTCAGGAGGGAAGTCAGTGGTTTAGCGAGTTTAGAAAAGTCAGATATGAATTTGCGATAGTAGGACATGAGACCTAGAAATGATTTTATATCCTTTGCGCATTTAGGCTTTGGGAAATTCGATACGACTTTGATTTTTTCAGGATCGGGCTTTACGCCATCATCAGTGATTTGGTGACCAAGATAGGAAACTTCCTTTCGAAGGAACTTGCATTTGTCGGGTTGCAATTTAAGGTTATAGTCTCTTATACGTTGGAACACTAGTTCTAGGTTTTTTATGTGGGAATCTAGGTCATAAGAGTAAATTACGATATCGTCAAGATATACAAAGCATCGGATTCCTTGTAATCCAGATAGGACAGAGTTCATGAGTCTCTGGAATGTTGACGGAGCGTTTTTCAAACCAAAGGGCATTCTTTTAAATTCAAAGTGACCCTGCGGTACGCTGAATGCAGTTTTAGCTGTGTCTTCGGGTGATATTTTAATCTGATGGAATCCAGAAGCTAGGTCCAGAGTTGAAAAGTATTTCAGAGATGTTAGGGATAGGATAAGAGTCTCCGATAGTGACGGATTTAGAAGATTCAGTGGATCTAGAAGATTCAGTGGATTTAGAAGATTCAGTGGATCTAGAAGATTCAGAGGATTTAGAAGATTCAGTGGATTTAGAAGATGCGGTGTCCAATGGATTTGGTAAGTGATGTCTCGCACGACACCGATACGAGCCACTTAATCGGTTTTTGGTCATTTTTTATTTCGTTATAGGATTCAGAATTATCTTTATTGGTATCCTCAACAAAATTAATTCGTTGTGGTGGTATTTGCCTGAAAGTGGACAGTTGGTCATTATTTCAGAAACGGTTATTATTATACTCGCGTTTGCGGCAATTTTCAAGTGAATGCCCCGGGAATTTACAGTATCGGCAGATATCGGATCTGTTAGATTGGTTATTGTTACTGTTAGGTGTTGGTCGCGGTTGCTGAGTTTTAGGAGGGACTGGTATGTTCGATTTAGAAAACCTATTTTCCGTAGACAGATTTCTTTTAAAAATCGATTGTTGAATGCGCTCCACATTAATTGCATAATTTACAGCCTCATTTAAATTTTGTGGAGACCTGCATCTCACCATATTGGAAATACGTGGGTGTAGCCCCACCGTAAAATGATGGAGAGCTAAATCTTCCATAGCCGCTGTACGGCCGGGAAGTTCTTCGGCTTTAGCCGTGGATAACAAAATTTCTGTGAGTAGTCGTGAGAGGCATGTCTCAATTTTAAGAGCAAATAAGCTGCCACTAATGTTAGACCGTGCCTTCGTGGAGGAGTTTAAAAAAAAAGCAAATTTAAACAACTAAACTATTTATTTGGAAATAGTACAAAAATAGTAATTTAAGAGCAAATACACATGCATTTTCTTGCGGGCCTTGTTTGCTCTCTTGGAGTTCGGTAAGCAGATGCGAGTAATGTGTTATATCGCAAAATTGGGTTTTAGGATTTTTTTTAATTGTCCCCAGGTATTAAATTCTCTTATTGAGCAAACAACCTCCGCTTTTGCTTCTAATCGACTTAGGATATACTTAAATAAAATAGGCTTCTGACTTTCCGAAGCTAGATGATACGCGTTGTTGCAGTTGGTTATAAATGAGTTTAGAGTTTCCCGTGTCCCGTCGTAATTTTTGACGAATTTGAATAAGCTATTCAAGTCCATCTTTTCAACGGATTCTGTGATTTCTTCTGGTTTGATAGTGGTTCTGGGCATTGTTTTATGAGGTAGGATGTATAAATACGGTATAGTTTCACTGTTGGATGTTGTAAGGACTCACGAAAGGCAGGCGAGTGTCAGAGCTGCTCCTGCGTGTTGTGCACTGGAACTGTTGAATGAGCCGTCTGAGTCGTCTAAGTGACGTCTGGATGGATGTAGCACTTTCACTTGCTCTTGTACTTGAGCTTTTATTAGATTTTCACTGGTTTTCACTGATTTCACTAAATGTTTTAGGTGAGTTTGCCGGCGAGACGGAGACGTACCGTGGGACTCGCTCTTTTGAATCCCTTAAGCTGCCACCAATGTTAGACCGTGCCTTCGTGGAGGAGTTTAAAAAAAAGCAAATTTAAACAACTAAACTATTTATTTGGAAATAGTACAAAAATAGTAATTTTGTAGTAGTAATATTAGGATTTAGAAACGTGTGGCTCTGTGTGATGACAGTTAAAGATTGACCTTTTTTATGCTCGGATCCCGCGACGCGACGGGGAGCGGCGCCGGCGTTTGGCTGACACTTCAAATTCGAGAAATGCACAAGTGTTTTGAAATTCCATATGCTCGTAAATCAGGGGTATAACAGTACGAAGTAGTGGGTAAAAGCTAGCTTGTCATAACATTATAATACAATTTTGTAAGCTGTCACAACCTTACAAAAGTGTAATATCGAGATGCTCGTGGCTAAATAATAACAGCCGCACGGGTCTATCTTCAAGGTAATGCTTGACGAGGTTGGTCCGTGGATGGGTGACCATTTCAACATACCAAGTTTTCTCCGTGCCTCGGAAAGCACGTTAAGCCGTTGGTCCCGGTTGTCATTTGAAGATCTTTGACAGTCGTTACGAGTAGTCAGAAACTTGAGATCTGACACCAGTCTAGCCAAGAGGTACCGTGTTACCCAGTTACTAGGTTGTGGAGGTCAGATAGGCAGTCGCTCCATGTAAAACACTGGTGCTCAGCTGAATCCGGTTAGACTGGAAGCCGACCCCAACATAGTTGGGAAAAGGCTAGGCAGATTGATAAGCTGTCACAAGCACCATCATACTTCAGAGCCGCTACACTTGCAAACCAATTAAAAATGTTTTAAAAATAAACTCGGATTTTATGTCTCCTCTTTTAACATCTTACATAACCCGTCCTATCCTTCCTATCTGCGTGAGCGATTCTCTTACGCTCGCCCTAGAGATGCACTGTGCAGATCTCATCTCAGATCTATCATTAAATCCCAACCACATAAAACCAGCTATTATTCCTATTCCTTCTCTGTCCATGCTGTAAGATTGTGGAACTCACTTCCGCCTAGCATCCGAGATTTAAAGACTATCTCACTATTTAAAACACGTTTAAAAGATCATTATCTTTCCTCTCAAATCTGATCTTTATATATGTATAAATATTAAGAATCTATACATTATAAAATATGTATTTATGTAATTATATTTGCACCATTACATTATTGTGTAAGTGCCTATAGTTTAAGTCGTTCACTTTTCTTCTCTTCCTGTTCTCACACACTATTGTCTACATTTCTTTTTCATTTTTCCTTTTCGCGGGTCTGCTGGTAGAAATTTCTTTAGAAGTAAGCAGTTCCTTTGTACTCTATTGTATTGATGTGTTGTCTTTATGTATTTACTGTGTGTACATTAATTATAAAATAAATAAACATAGATAGAAATAAACGTAAACTATTTTTTGTACTTATTTTATATTTTTGTTTGAATTGAATTAACTTATTCACTAATGAGATCAATAATTACATAATATTGTTGTGTTTAACAGCTTGTAAACCATGGACCACAAAATCTCGAATCATCGGCAGCGCAAAGGCCCATAATCTTGAAAAATTATTTCTCGACCAACCATTAAATCGATTTACAGAATATTTTTTAAATGACTTCCCAAAAAGGAGGAGGAAAATATACATACAGTCAAACATAGAAATCTTCGACTGTATGTATATTTTAAATGTATTTTCACCAAGTTTTCCGTCAATTGTGGATAGATTTTGTTAATTAGTTTTGTGTTTAAAGGTTATGACAATGAAACCACATCGGGAGTCCGATGTGGTTTCATTGTCACCAAGTCAGAATCTGATGATGGTATCCCATAGAAATCGAGGGAACTCCATAAATATTAAAGGCATACATACAGCGATTTTTGTATTTTAATCAACAATACAATCTGTAAATAAACACTGTAATATATATTTTCACAATTTTGTACATATTTTTTATATTTCTGTTTATGACATAAATATAAATTGCAAGCCTCACAGTTAACTGGAACTATTTGTTTTTCATCATGAGCTGCATCTTTGCCATGTATTTCATATACTTCACAAACTTCACCCCTTATTACCAAGTTTAGCAAAATATATACTTATTCATGTTCTTTACATGCTTCCTGTAAAATTCATAAGACACCTTCTGCGATGGCTATTTCTCGCAAAAGTATTTATTCATCATAGGGACCGATACATCGCTTGATAATAATATATAAAGGTTGTCTTGAAAAGATCGCTTTTAGCGATAAGGCCGCCCATTGTGTCACCCAGTGTATTTTTTTTTCTTTATCTATACTTTCTGTAACTTATTTGGTGTACATAATAAAGAGTATTCTATTCTATTCTATTCTATATATCACCTAAGTGGAGCATGTTCACGGCGATAGTGAGGCTCTAGAGGGTGGAATAATTTCCACATGCTCTGTAAGTAGCCTGCGATCCTTGGGAGCTGTCTTAATGTGCAATTTGAATTCCCGCCTGTCAACTAGAGCTTTGTTCAGAGAATTGCACAAAACGGTGTCGTTATTTTTGTGAAAACCTAATGTTGTTAAAAAAAATACTTTGCAGACTTCATCACTTTTTCTATTTAGTTTTTTTTTTGTGAATGTAATTCTTGGTGCTCTTTTTTGAGGGTTCTGATGTAATTTTACGTTTTGGTATTGTTACGGAAGTGCTTAGTTGTACTAATATTTTCTTTCCAAGATAAATCTGAATATTTTTTGTTTTTAGATTCTCGTGCTGAACATTTTTTGGAACATTTTTTCGGCACACGCAATACCGCAAAGATAGTTACATAGACGTATTTTAGCGTTGCAATGTCACTTAACCATTTTTTGTATTGTATTCGTTGACATATTATTTGAAACAATCACAACTAAATAACGGTCCCTGTCTTTTAGATTTGTATGTGCTCCAAAATCACGCTGGCTTACCAACAGCTAGCCAGTTAAGTATGAATAACGGTTTTGTAGAGTGGTAATTGAAGAAAACTGTCTTTTAGATGTCGTAAATGCCAATGCGCCTGGTATTACTATAAATCATTAAAATGCGTATTAAGTGACTTAACGGTTTAATACTGTTGTAGTTTCATTTAACCGTTTTCTAAGATTGCATAGTGAATTAATATAAATTTTAATTTAGACGGCTACAAGCATGTAGCCGTATTATAGTGTTATAAAGTGACATAACCGTATTTAAGTGTTGAACGATCTTAAAAATGATGTAGTTAGCCGTGTGTGTAGTCTCCAGATCTTTAGCGTAAAATGAAGTTAGATTAATATGACCGAGACTGATTGATAGAGAAAAAGTTGCTCTTTTACGTAGTACATATAACTCAAATTTGACAAAATGTCACTTAGCGGCCTTTTAGTAAACGGACAGCAGATTTGGTCACTCCGATCTACAATATGATAACTAGAGACCAGCGCCAGACAGCATCTGTCTGGCATCACTGCTGAAATGTATCTTTTTGGCGCAGTCGTTCTCGTGCACAGTCTCTTTTTTTTTGCTTATCGAAGCATCACATAAGCCAGATAACAGAGTAGAAGTGTACTAATAAGCAGTTTAAAGCTTTATTACATAGTTATTAAAGCTTACGGAGCAGACTTATGCTGTATTGGATGGTTTTTGGGCTATTATTACTCTTTCAGCTTAATAAAGTCTTAATAACACTGATTTGGATTTGGTTGATATTATTTACTTTTTTGAAACTTAATATTGGTCATAAAAAGAACTATTAAAGATACTCTATTCATTTTAAGACATCCCAGACCACTGAATGCTGCATATTAGCTGATTTGATAGCATTTGCCTGTATAACTTTGGTATCAATTTTCATTATACTGCTTGATGCTGAATAACCTATGTTCTGTTCTCTTCAAGCTGTATTGCACTTCAATCATAAGCACTTATTCAGTAGCTGAATATTTGAGGATAATTTTGCTTTTTTAAAGCAGAAGGTAAGCTCTTTCAACTAACTTAATAGTGCGCTTAGCGCACTATTACTATCATATACAGCTAATAGCGTTAACAAATATGAATTGAAGATTTTTATACAGAAGATAACTGGAAGTGTCGTAACTCTACTAGGTAAAAATGACAAAATATTCCCGTGTAAAAATATAAACAAACACGTCTTCAATACATGGAAAAACAGGCAAAGAATGGGAGGAATGAACTGCGTTTGAAATGAAACTGCGTTTAATTAATTTTGTTTCTGCACACTGGAATTCACAAAAGCATTGAAAATTTTTCACTCTTTTTTTTTAACCTAACCTAACTTAATATAAAAGCCTTTTTTAACTCTTGAATGGTAACATTATCATGTGGTGCTTAAAAAATGTACAGTAAATATATATGTATATTCACAATAAAGTTAAATGCGCAGTAATTATTCACTTGCCTTTAAACACTCAAAAAATTTACATAAATAAATACTCATTGCACATTGACGTGTTGCTAAGAATCACAAATGGTAATATAATTTTATTTTTATAATATATAAAAATAACAAAATACTGAATAATAACGGATTAACTGAATTTGAACACTTTTAACTGGTTAAAAGAGTTGCAATAGCTGTTAAAAAGGTAGATCAGCGATTATACAGACGATATTAAGCTTGTTGTTATTTATACAGCTACTATATTGCGATTATATGGCTATTATACAAATTAAAGCACTTTATTTTTTCGCCAAATTGCTTGAATAGCATTTGTGTAAGCGCTTATACATACATTAACCAGTCGACTATGTCAGCTTGAAGTTTACAGAAACGCTTTTATACAAAGATTATTTTATAGTTTTGATATTGATTTACCCACTAATATTTACGGCTCACTCGGAACACAAAATATTGGCAGTAATTGATTGGTGTTGCAAGTTTACATCGAAATAGGTTTCCTTGAATTAGGGAAATGTACATGGCGAGTAGGAAGATCGAGTAATTTATACATTTATACAGAAAAAATTTGTAACTAGTGTGCAATTGTTTTTAGTGGTTCAGTATCAGTAATGGCACACATTTCCATTAATTGTTCAATACCTTTTTTTATCCGATTTGAAATCTATAAAATATGGACACAATCTATTCGTATAAATATAATTCAATGAACCAGTGGCACGCGGTGGAGCTGTGACAAGGGCGTGGGGTATAAGTAATAATATTGAACCTTCGTTGACTGTTTTTAGGGTTCCGTACCCAAAGGGTAAAAACGGGACCCTATTACTAAGACTCCGCGATCCGTCTGTCTGTCTGTCTGTTTGTCTGTCTGTCTGTCACCAGGCTGTATCTCATGAACCGTGATAGCTAGACAGTTGAAATTTTCACAGAAGATAGAATAGAATAGAATATACTTTATTGTACACCATAAAAGTTATACATCTATTTTATAAGAAAAACTTAATTATACGGGTACAAAGGCGGTCTTATCGCTGACAGCGATATCTACCAGACAACCTTTGGGTGGACTGAAAGAACTTATAATGAGAAAGGGGGTAGTCTGTGGTGTACTGTACATTAAAACATAAATATATACAAAACTATATTGTTACAATAAATACTATCCATAAACTTAAATACACAAATACTTACATACATATATACTTAAATATATACATACACAATATTACATGTTAACAAATTCAGAGAAAGGAGGGACAAAAAATATAAAAGCGTTAGGGAGAAAGGAAATGGTTTTTAACTAGGTTCTTAAAAGAAGCCAATGACTGGGCTTGTCTAATAGGCAACGGCAACTCATTCCACAATCGCACAGCCTGGACCGTAAACGATTTGTCGTAAAACTTAGTGGAATGAGCAGGCATCAAAAGTTTCAAATTCTCCGATGATCTCAAGTGTCTAGAATGTGTGTCATGAAGGAACTTAAAGCGTTCTTTGAGATAAGAGGGGGTTGTAGGTACAAACAGAATACTGTAGAGTAAAGATAAAATATGGGTATTCCGGCGAAGGCGGATTGGCAGCCACTTGAGCTTAATTCGAAATTCAGAAACATGGTCATATTTGCGTAATCCAAATATGAATCTAATACAAACGTTTTGGAGTCGCTCAAGCTTATCTAGCTGCACTTCAGTCAGATCTAAATAACTGACATCGGCATAATCGAAGATTGGGAGAAGGAGGGACTGGGCGAGTGCAGTTGAGATGAATGTAGATGTTGAAGATGTATTTCTGTTGACGCTATAACAACAAATACTAAAAACAGAATAAAATAAATATATAAGGCGGGCTCCCATACAACAAACGTGAATTTTTGCCGTTTTTTTTGCGATAATGGTACGGAACCCTTCGTGCGCGAGTCCGACTCGCACTTGGCCGGTTTTTTTTCGTTCATTTTCGCTTAGCCGAAATCTTTGGAGCCCTGTTTTTTATTATTTTTTCACATAATCCTCACAAATTTTAGCTTAATAGATAGGGTTTGCACGTACTCAATTTACAGTTATAATATTTGCACATTTTGCCATAATTAAAAAGTTTCTAGAACAAAAACAGAACTAGTTCCGGTTTGTTTACATTTTCATTGTAAAGGTTAGCGATTATCTCGTAAACGCGTGAACCGATTTAAATTATTCAAACGGATAAAATGGTTTTAGGCCAAGACCTTTCATTTGACACCAATATCATCAAAATATCTCAACAAACAAAAATCAAATTTTCAAGTTCCTCGCGTAATTATTCAACATGTATGTTGAATAATTACGCGATATATTGCTTAACAATTCTTTAAAAAACTGACTATTCTTCTTCTATCTATAATTTATTTGATAACCATTACTCTGTCCAAATACTGTAACGTAGGATCGGTTCGGGAACAATAATACGCCAAATACTGGAATAACAGTTTATTTCGCGGTACCCCCGAAACTAGTCACAATAAAAATTTAATAAAATTTGAGGGTCGCTGGTTGCAGTTGGCTGGTCAAACTTTTTATACTATATTAATTTAAAGGTTGAGGGTGGACTAATAAAAATCAAAAACAGTAGGCCTGTTCCTCTGCACGCCGCAGCATCGCCAGCCAACTCCACTTTGCGACGCCCTGCCTAGAGCGGACCGCCTCAGCCTTTACCGAACAGTCGGTTTAGCTGGACAGTCAGCCCCAGCCAGGCAAACAACAGGTAGCCAGACAATCTCTGGTCCCCGCCAGACAATCTCTGGTCCCCGCCAGACACCTCCTGTCGGAGGAAAAGAAGCCCGTCGGGAAGATGGTTTGGCTCAATGTCAACCCCACGCCACGCTGTTCGTGAGGGATAATGAGCCCAGCTCATTGTTCACACAGCAACACACCAACAGCACACGGGTCGCCGCCATAACGGACCGCTCGGTACATGTGGCCGGCGACACCGTCCACAACACGCGAGCAGCCCTATTGGTCGCCGGGACGCACTATACTCGTCCCTCAGCAAAACCGGCCACTCTCATCAGCAACAATCACCAGGACATGATCAGGGCTTCGGCCCAACCAGCACGTTGGCAAGCGGACGACCTCACCTCTGGTCGCCACGCAGCCCCGCAGAAAAAAAAGAAAAAGGACAGCCAGCCTCCTCACGTCAGTTGCAATCTCAACGTCAGTCCGTTCGAAAACACATTGCACAAAAATCTAAACTATATAATTTCAACTAAACATTTCAAGAAATTTAATTCTTTAAGAAATCACACGAAACCATTACCCTTTCGCAAAATACACCATTCCAGGTCCAAATCACATCCAACAAATCATTCAAGTACAATTTAAATTAAATTCTATCAAAAACACATTAATCAATTCAACAACTCGATTTGCGCGTTTCCGAACGCTGCACAACCGAATGTCAGGCGTCTGCCTGTCAAAACAAATCAAAGTAAACAAATCATTTGAGGTTAAATGTTTACAAAGTAATTTCAGTGAAATGAATGTGTTTAGAGTGAAATTACTACCCCAAAGTGTAGTACAGTCTACAGTCCAGCGAGGCGCTGAGATCAAGGAACCGTCGCAAACTGACCAAAATAAAGCGAAACCGAGCGATGAACGAGGTAACAAATTTTCCTCTAACAAAAATTCATTCTACCCAAAAAAAAGTGTTACAATACTACTTAAGTGGTAAGTAACACTAATATTCTTGAGAAACATCGTTAAAAATGTGGGCGTTTTTGCCCAACATCTGGCATCCTTATACGCACACAGATGTACGTGTACCTACAGTGCCGCTCCTCGCTGTCACGCACACTTATATAGATCGCGGCACCGCTCTCTTGTTCCGTACGTTCTATCTGTTTACTGTTTGATCTGAGCTGTTTCAAATAAATAATATCATCATAATAATTCAAATATGTGGATGTCTCTAATTATTCTCAATCTCATTTTTTCTCTTTGATTTGTTTTCCGTCTTTTAATTAGATTATTTTAAATGGTTTTCAATCGTCTTTATAGGCCTTTGCTAAGAATAGTTACAGCACTGATAACAACATTTGTGCCACATGTTAAATTTAGTCTTGTTATATTTTTACCTTTGTATAGATACTTTTACCGATTGTTTTGTGAATGTGTGAACATTGTAGGCCTTCTAGATTCTAGTTAACATTTGTTAACTTTTTATATATATATTTACTTTCTTACGACTTATTGTCGGGCCTACGTTGTCCCCCAATATCTAAGTACTAATTCTGTAACATGGAAATATTGTAAAAACAAACCATTTTTTAAAAGAGTAACCATGGAGTTTGTTGCCGGTTCTTCTCCATAGGAAACGACCAACCCGAACCTTGCACCTTTTGTCGTCGTTTTATAAGTGCCCATGTAGGCCTAAGTGAAATAAAAAAAAAGATTTTGATTTTGAACAAGATTGTTTTTTTCTTCCTTCAGTGTTGGCGTTCTGTACGGGTGGGGTGCAGAGCGCGCTGCTGTGTCTGGCGGGAGACTTCGATTTGCAACTGCGATACATACTGCGCACGCAGGTGCTGCCCACACAAGATCCTGCGCCCATCATATCTCAAGTGCTGCACGATGTGCGGGCCACGTTCAGCCAACGATGGCAAGGTACCTAACAACGTCATGATCTTGTTTAGAACTAGCTAATAATCACCATCATCTTTGCCATTATATCTTGTTACTTGAGGTCGGTGAATTAAGTTTTCTTCTTCCTAGATCCTCCTTAAAATTACCCTACTTTATTTTTGTCAAATTATGTTGTCTCACTGCTGGGCAAAAGCGTCCCCTTCCACTCTTCCCGGTGTGTTGCTTTCTCTGAGCGTTCCATCGTAAACGCCTCTAAGTTACGTCAGAGTTTCCTAGGCCTGTCTTGGCGACGGCGCCCGTCCTCTGGCCCCCACTGCGTTCATTAATTTAATTTTCTGTTATTGTGATTTCTTGATTTTCATGATTAATTTAAAATATAAATGGTATTAATTATAAATTGTAATAAGGGTAACATGCCTCAGAATAAAAGATTTTCTTTTTTTTGTTACATCCCATGTTATTCATTCATTCAGGTAATTTTCTTTTGTAAGTTATTCCTTACATTTCTCTCTTTGTAGAGCTTTATCTCGGCAATTCTTGGTGCTATCTTTTCCACAGTCTGCTATTTTAATTAGATACAGGGTTACCCTCTGTAGACCTACTTCTCTGAAAGAAAAGAAATAGCTACCTACCTATAAGTACTTACCTACTTCACTTGACTAACACAGTTTTTTCTCATGTACCCGTTAACTCGCCTATATTCCAAGCTTTAACATTGTCGTTCTTGTTTGCAGGTTTTAAATTGATCCCCTTCGGATCTTTAACCTCAGGATTAGGTACCACAGCAAGTGACCTCGACATCAGCGTTCGCTTGCCAGGCCTTAATTCTTCGGCATCGTCGTACGTGTTGGATGAAACCACGAAGTTGTTTCAGAAACAACCTGCACTCTACACAGATTTAAATGGCGTGGCGTCGTCGCCTAAATTCTTACGTTTCTCGTTTATCCATATTCCCACACGGCGGAATATTGATCTGATATTTCATTTCTTCATGTATGGTGAGGTAGCGATTGCAGCCAGCAAGCTTTCGGGATATTACTTAAATTTAGATGAAAGAAACCTAACTTTAGTGCGCTTTTTGAAATACTTGTTCAAAATCCACGGACTGCTAGGTCAGAAGGCACTACGAAGCTTTAGTTTGTATATTTTAGTAATATACTATTTGCAACAAAAGAACATGGCACCTCCTGTTTATGTATTACAAAAAGATTCGGAAAGCCTCTTTGTCGACCACTGGAATGTGGGTTTCAACGAGCTACCATACAGTACGAAGAACACAGAAAATCTACATCAACTGCTGGGTGGATTCTTCAAATACTACAGCCAATTTAACTTTGAGGAATATATCGTGTCGCCCTTTACTGGACGACCTCTTCCGAGGAGTGCTTTTATAGATTTCAACAATCTCCCTAAAGAACATTTTCTAAATAATTATTTTAATCGTACAATACAGCTTGATATAAAAAAATATTTTACTTGTACAGATTTATACATTCAAGATGTGTTCTCTCTTGATACGAACAATGCAGAATTTGTATCACATGAAAACGCGACGAAATTTAAATATTTTGAAGTCAGTGGCAAGAATGTTTGAGGACTTGCCTAGTGATCGTATCCTCCAAGCTATCCTTGTTGTCGATGAACATGAAGAAACAGTTAACAAGCGCAATAATGCTTCTGTGGACGGAGTAAATGAACAAAACTGTATCGCTGTACCAGACACTAATTAATATAAGCATAACGGCACTTCTCCAAATAAATGTTTTTCTTTATATGACTTAAAATACCGCATGCGTTGTTTAATTTCTTTATATACTAGCTGCCGCCCTCGGCTCCGTCTGCGTGCAATCAGTATTTACCTTAATATTATTATAATTTTAGCCTATGTTTTATTCTGAAGGTAAAGATTAACAAGGATCTATTCATCCATCCACCTCCACACACACTTGCCCGTTTATATTAGTAAGTAGTAGGATAGGATAAAGGTATGTGGTAAAATAACATTATACCTTTAACCGTAATATCCCGAAGCTATCTTCTCTAGTACAATCTAATGCAAGTCACACCGTTAATGCTTTAAAGTCAAGCCTTAACCAATTTACTCCAAGCTTGTCGCGTCTGCAGCAGCTCGTATTAGCACCCACAGAGCATGGAAATACCTCAGAGGTGCAAAAGCAAGAGATGGTGTTGTCAAATCTTTCTATACAAACCAAGGGCGTCAGTGTCACCACTCCTTGGAAAATGGGACTGAGCATTACCGTCATAAAATTGAATAAGCTGTGGAAAGAGACAGGCCGCTCATTCACGAGGTCGTAGTGACGAAGGTGACACTGACTGACAGAATGGGAACTAATAAAATCAGAATTCTAGAAAAAAGAAAACGATTGGCTGCCCGATCACTATGTCTCTAACACACTATTCTGACCGCCTTCACTTGACTCTAGGTCAGGTGGAGCGATGACCTGGCCAAGGCTGCGGGAATCTGCTGGATGCGAGACGCGCAGGACCGATAGATGGTAGCCACACTTGTAGGCTATATGTCCAGCAGTGGACTTCCTTCGGCTGACATGGTGATTCACTTGACTGCCAGACGAGGAACGTTTAGACCAGTTCTTATATCTTTAGTTTCATCATCATTATCATTACAGACGAAAGACGTCTACTGCCAAACATAGGCCTGAGGCCTACATCGACCAGTCCTGTACGTCTCGCTAACAGCGAATTCCCGCATATCTATGTTTACTCATAGACATTATTGACCCGTGTCGACTCTGACTATTGCTATCTCTACCGTTAGTTCTCATAGCACATAGCGCGGGCAAGAATATAATATTAAAGTAGTAGTGGCGTACGTAGCTGTCTTTCCGTTGTCTGTGTACGCTCGTCATCCATCAAAGCTCAGTTTTTGTGATTAATGACATGAGATAAGATCGGCTGTAGTAGAGGATGCCGCCCACATCCGCCTATTGTCATATGATCCTTTTATTCACGAAGAAAGGACACATCAGGGAGACCCTAACTGAATGCGTCGTAATGTGAGTGAGTGTGCGATTTGTTTGGCTCATTTATTTTTTGATGGTCTAAGTACAAACGTACCTACTTAAGCATTGTGCCTTAAGTTTAAAATATTTTGCAAAATGTCTCTGATTTGATAGGACTACAACCTTTAGGATCTTCTTCTTCAAACTGTTCCAAGTTGGGTCCATCCAGTGATATAAGGCACTCCTTAATACTCTTGACGTACTCGTATAATCGACTGTTGACAATCTGCTAGAAGAAGCTTAGATCTGGTCGATGGGGTAACGCTTAGGCCAGGCCATGTCCTGCAGTGGTCGTCTGTCAGCTGAAATGATGCTTGCTTTCCGTAAAGCTACCTTACAATTACAATAAACCGACAATTAATAACCCCGCACAATATCGGACGTTATCTCTAACAAAGTTATAGTAATAACTCATGCAGTGACAAGACGCCTTCAGGAATTAATATCGCCGCTAATTTTCAGTCGCACGGAGGATGATAATGTGGCACGTTTTCACACGATGGGAAACTTTGCATTTTTAGCGGCTCTAAAGTATCAGGATTTAAACGTCCTATGGATTTCCAGATAATCATAGATTATTAAATTAGGAGACTATCAAGTTCAGTGGGTGCCATATATTAGCGTGTTGAAAGTTGTGGGGTTGAATCCAGAAAGGCGTTTTACTTTGTGATCGTAAATTATTTCATCGTTACTGCTATCAGAAGATCGTGAGGAAACGGCATATTCTAGAATTAATAATTCAAAGACGCGTGACTTCTACCAATCCGCACTGGGCCTGCGTGGTGGATTTGGACAGGTTTGTGTCCCAGCAGTGGGAACATTGGGAATTAATCTCGGGTTTTCTTCTAAGGAAAAAGAAAACCCGAAAGTATCCGAAGTATGTACGATAATCAGGAAAAGAACCAAAGTCGCCGACAAAGCTTGCACGGTTAGCAAGCTGAAGACTGGCAAGCACATTGACCAGGTTTGCCGTTTTTTTAAAAGGTAGTACCAGATAGTAACAGACTTGATGCGGAAAGTGGACGACCGGGTGTAGCGTAGCTGATGTCCAACAGTAGACTGCGACAGGCAGAGTTGATTAATTGGAACAATTAGTAACACTCTGTTACGAATATTGCAATAGACAAAAGGGCATTAGCATTGTGTCTGACCAGTAAATTAAAAACTTATTCTCATTTTAAATCTCTTTACCATGCCCCAAACGCTTTGAAACCACTAAAAGACACATCAGTTACATACTTAGTTTTAGTTTTTCCGTGAACCCAAAAGTTACAAACCATTTGTAACAAATGGACTATGCCTCTAACCAAACCGGGGAATTCTGGTGAATTCTCTGGTAGGGTCAGCTGACAAACTATACCAAATTACTGACATTGCCAGCCGGACCTCATATTAGGTATTTTGTTAATGTCATGTTAAGGAACAGCAAAATTTCGGATAAATTCCTTCCAGACCTTGTGCTCCTAGCAATAGAAATAGTTTTAAATTATTGACCGAACTTATACCTTGATTGCCAATTCGGCATTATACTTACAAAAATGTGTCCTGATTTTACAGGCTTACAAAGCAAAAAGTATTGAGTGTGAAATAGCAGCTTATTTTTATAAAAGGATATTTTGGGAAATCAAGAGGCAGAAATCCACATTTTATTATGGTGTTATTGAAAAGAAAATTCTCAGAACATGAATTTATCCGCCGCGCTGTATATTAATACCTAAAAAAAACATTTTCAACCATTTAAGTAATATTGCACTCACAGCTTACTTGCATATTTGAACCTGTAGTTCCAGTTTTTAAATTGCTTATTTTGTCAAATGATTCTTTTGTGTCTTTATTATCACTGATAAGAAAAGTGCTATTATGAGCAACGAATCAGCGGAGATAATGATAGAAGATAATAGTAAAACTTGCAAGCAGTGCCAAAACAATGCAACGTTAGCTTTGTACTGTTAGCAATGTTAAAACTACTTCGTAATCGTTATTGAAAGTAATATTTTTTTAATTGTGTGACAATGTAAAAATAAATCTAAACGAAATACGAAGAACTCTAAAATTAAGTAATAAATATTATCATTTAGCATCAGTAATATAAGCATATGCCATTATAAATCTAACTTTATCAGATTTCCAGAAAAGTGGGCGCGGTGCTATGATGATATGAAGCCAGACTTTTAATATTCCACACTGTCTAATGTATGTGGACAAATGATTTAATTCGTCAAATCATCATTGTGCTGATTTTTATGACAAGTTTAAAAATAAAACTGTATCTATTAAGTATAATTAAATTTTCTCGAAATATCCTTTTATAAGAATAACCTGCTATTACTTACTATATTTAATTAAAAAAATATTCAATTACTCACAAGTGCATTACTAAAATTTTCGAAAAAAGGTTAATTATGTATGTTTTTATTCTTGTGAAAATTGTTATTAATAAATTAAATAACTAAATTTACATTTAAATATAAATCTTATCGTTTTCAAAATGTTGGTTCTGTATTTAAATCTCTTAAAATTTTTAGGCAAACATGAACTAAATAAATGCAATAGAATAACCCTCTCAAAGTAAAACTGTAGCAAACTAAACGCCTAAATAAATTGTTAGAGCCCAAAAATTTAAAATGATACTTGGCTTAAAATGATACTTTTTCTTCAGGCGCTTTTCTGATGTAAATGGAATAAACACTTTTTTTTTAATGAAATTACAGTTTTTAAATTATAATAGCGATTCTAACTTAGTCGTACTATATCGTATTAAAATTTGGTCTGTTCAGTTTAAGATCACGCCATGTGTATTTTTTTATTCTCCTTAACTGAATAGTGGTATCATTTTGATATCAAAATAGTGGGTCCACTTTATTTGTAGAATAATTTGAAATTTTATGAGTGTAGAATTTTACTATGAAAGTATAAAATAGTAGAAATATTTTATTAAATCCCATTCACATGATATTCGAAAAAACTCGCGGGGTCCCGTCCTCTTGACGTTCATATTAGGAAATCTGATACAAGTCAAGAGAAAAGAGAAATGGTCCTAAAGAGGCAATCGTTCTTGGCGCGACTGTTTCCCGCATTGTAAAATACCTATATCGTTTACCATCTTGAGTGAATGTCACTAGCACATCATACAACCACAATCTTATTTGACAGTTGGATAGTTTCAACCTTAGCAAAGTTTCAATTTTACTCAGATATTTTGTGTAAAGTGGCAAGCAATTAATTTCTTTTTCATCACACTTGCACGTAAAAAGTATCTAAACATACAGGTTAACTTGTCCGTAATGCCCCATATAAAACCCTCGGGCTTTCTTTTTGTCATGAAACCCTAGGGCGGTAAGTAATATTTTTTTTAATTTATGGCACAGCACACAGGTCATGCAAGTTCAAGCAAGGAGCTTACACGCAATTGAAAAATTGCCTTAAAATGTTATCTAAACAGGAATTTCTTTGCAATCTCGCTACATCTTACTTAAATCTTGAAGTTATAACGGAAACTGTATTCTTAGGGATTACTATCGATTCAAAATTGCAGTGGGGCGCGCACATTAGAACTCTTTCGGGTAGGTTAAGTTTGGCTGCATATGCAGTAAGGAAAATAAGGCAGCTAACCGATGTAGCTACAGCTAGGTTAGTATACTATGCTTATTTCCACAGTATTATGTCTTATGGCATTCTGCTGTGGGGATCAGCAGCAGACGTTGACTCAATTTTCATCCTACAAAAGAGGGCAATCCGCGCAATCTATAAAATGGGACCTCGCGAGTCCCTCAGAGAAAAATTTAAAGAGATCGATATACTGACTCTACCTTCACTTTATATTTTGGAATGTATTTTGTATGTTCGTAAAAATCGGGGGCTTTTCAAAACTAGAAGCGACTTCCATAATTTAAATACACGCAGTAAGCACGAAATTGTAATACCCAAATTCAGATTAACGAAAACTAGCAAGTCTTTTCTTATAAACAGTATACGCTTTTATAACAAGTTGCCAAAGTCAGTTATAGAACTGACCGATGGAAGGTTCAAAAACTACATCAAACGTATCCTTGTTAAAAAAGCATATTATAAAATCAAGGACTACGTTGAAGATAAAAACATTTGGCCTTAGCTCCTTCTGCGCATGCAGCTTCCCTGGTAACTTGTAAACGGCACAAATATGTGGATGTCTCTAACTATTCTCAATCTCATTTTTTCTTTCCTTCTTTTAATTAGACTTTTTAAAATGGTTTTCAATCATCTTTAAAGCCCTTTGCTAAGAATAGTTACAGCACTGATAACAAAATTTGTGCAACATGTTAAATTTAGTCTTGTTATACTTATTTTTATTATTTTTTACCTTTGTATAGATTCTTTTACCGATTGTTTTGTGAATGTGTGAACATTGTAGGCCTTCTAGATGCTAGTTAACATTTGTTAACTTTTTTATATAATCTTTTTCTTTTTTTTTAGTTTCTTACGACTTATTGTCATAATTCGGGCCTACGTTGTCCCCCCATATCTAAGTACTAATGCTGTAACATGTAAATATTGTAAAACCAAACCATTTTTAAAAGAGTAACCATGGAGTTTCTTGCCGGTTCTTCTCCATAGGAAACGACCAACCCGAACCGTGCTCATTTTGTCGACGTTTTATAAGTGCCCATGTAGGCCTATGTGAAATAAAAAAAATTATTTTGATTTTGAAATACTCAACTAATGTTCTTAATAATCAATTTTAATAGTTATAGTATGAATACGTCGAAATTATTTAATTCTTTTTACACTCCGTCATGGCTATATACCTACGTAAGTATTTGCCCTTAAAGTTTCTGAACGAAACACTGTATAATCTGTGGTGTGGGCAAAAATTCGCCAACCGTTTAAAAAAAAGTTCACGTATTTCGTAATAACAGCTGTGCAGACTTGTGTATTAAAGCTATAATTCATAATTATTACTCGCAAATGTGATGGAAAACATTGTATGTATCACGGGCGGTACGGGAATTACGAACCTCGACTCAGAAAGCCCTCAGTCTTCGACTTCGGGCTTATAATAGAGTCTCGATCGTAATTCCTTACTTACCGCCCTTAATACACAATGTACTATAACTTCAAACCCGTCGTTCTTTACAGGAACTCTATATCATGTAATGAGTGTCTGTTGTACAATACGTAGCTAATTTAAATGAATTAGACATGCTGTAAGGGAAATATCATCATCAGCTTTTTAATGTTACCACTGCTGGGACACTGACAGGCCTCCTCTCTGTGAGAGGGAATGGGCCATAATCCACCACGCAGGCCCAGTGCGGGTTGGTGGATATCACATGTCTTCGAATTTTTGGTTCTAGTACATGCCGGTTTCCTCACGATGTTTTCCTTCACCGTTTTGAGAGCAGAGGTGAGGAAATCATTTACACAAAGTAAAGCGCCTGCCTGGGTTCGAACTCACGACCAACTACTTATAAGTCGCGGCCGTTACCACTGGGCCACCACTGCTCTACTCAAGGGAAATAAATAAAACACATTAAGTATTTTTGTTATGATATTTTTATTGTTCATAGTTTTTTTTTTTAAAGATAGTACTTATCTTTACTTTTCATAATATAATTTATAATTTTCATGTAATATTCGTAAAAAGGATAATTAATTTTAATCCTAACAAAACAAAATACATTCTTAAACAAGGAACTTTTATTAATTAAACAATAATATAATTTTAAATATAATAATCACAACTTACATTACAATATAAAGAAGCACAAAAGATACTGAAAAAAAAAATAACTTAAATAACGAAACATCTTTTACGCTTTAAAAGCTAAGATATAACCTAGAAAACTTTTAGTTCTTTGACTCGAACTACAATTAATCTTTTGTTGCTTGTTTGAAATCTGTCTTAATCAGGACATTGTTCAACTGAATTAGGGTTGGCGTCCATTGAGGCGTAACATGATTGATTGACTTCCAAAATTGTAAGGTTTTACAGAAAAGGGGAATTAATGAAGAAGGCTAATGAGAACAGGTTCATTAGATTTTAATATTCGAGATATTAGAAAGTCATTTTCTTAAGAATTTAGTGAGGAGCTTGTGGCTAAATTATAATGACTACCGCGTTTAAATTTGCGTGATGTACATACTTCGTAGTACGTCCATGAACGCATTCATTTTAAGTTTAGATGGTACTAAAATCCTTTTAATTTGTACTATTTTATACCATTATATAGAAATTTTATATCTCAAAATTATCGCAGATATAAAGGTACTGCTGGCAAGATTCTTCCAGCTGCCATCGATGTGATGAAACGGGAGCATGCCTAAAAATTTGTACTCATTTTGTACTCCTTTTTCTTTACTGGTAAATTATCGTAGATTGTTAAGAAAGCAAAAAAACATCTTTTGCCTATAAGTATGTTATTTGTATAATTGACACTAGATGGCGTTCAATGTGGCAGAACATGTTTTTATGCTTTTCTAATAATTTATATGAATGCGTTCATAGTTGTGCTACGAAGTACAACACGAATTTGCCGCTAGGGGCGTTGGTGTAGAGTAAGGTTTTCAAAATGTCATATGTCACCGTGTTTTTGCTTTTAACGCGAGTTTATGTAATACTCTTTTACCGTTGTTAATATTTGCCAAGTATGGCAGATTAAGATAGGAACGGGTTTTACCAACCACTGCTTATTTTATCCTCCTTTTTTTCTTAAAAAGCTGCTTTTCCACAGTCTGCTGCGACCTCTTGAAGCTGGTAGGGACTTAATTTATTTTAATTAGATACAGGGATACCCTCTGTAGACCTACTTCTCTGAAAGAAAAGAAATAGCTACCTACCTATAAGTACTTACATACTTCACTTGACTAACGCAGTTTTTCTCATGTATCCGTAAACTCGCCTATATTCCAAGCTTTAACATTGTCGTTCTTGTTTGCAGGTTTTAAATTGATTCCCTTCGGATCTTTAACCACAGGATTAGGAACCACAGCAAGTGACTTCGACATCAGCGTTCGCTTGCCAGGCCTTAATTCTTCGGCATCGTCGTACGTGTTGGATGAAACCACGAAGTTGTTTCAGAAACAACCTGCACTCTACACAGATTTAAATGGCGTGGCGTCGTCGCCTAAATTCGTACGTTTCTCGTTTATCCATATTCCCACACGGCGGAATATTGATCTGATATTTCATTTCTTCATGTATGGTGAGGTAGCGATTGCAGCCAGCAAGCTTTCGGGATATTACTTAAATTTAGATGAAAGAAACCTAACTTTAGTGCGCTTTTTGAAATACTTGTTCAAAATCCACGGACTGCTAGGTCAGAAGGCACTACGAAGCTATAGTTTGTATATTTTAGTAATATACTATTTGCAACAAAAGAACATGGCACCTCCTGTTTATGTATTACAAAAAGATTCGGAAAGCCTCTTTGTCGACCACTGGAATGTGGGTTTCAACGAGCTACCATACAGTACGAAGAACACAGAAAATCTACATCAACTGCTGGGTGGATTCTTCAAATACTACAGCCAATTTAACTTTGAAGAATATATCGTGTCGCCCTTTACTGGACGACCTCTTCCGAGGACTGCTTTTATAGATTTCAACAATCTCCCTAAAGAACATTTTCTAAATAATTATTTTAATCGTACAATACAGCTTGATATAAAAAAATATTTTACGTGTACAGATTTATACATTCAAGATGTGTTCTCTCTTGATACGAACAATGCAGAATTTGTATCACATGAAAACGCGACGAAATTTAAATATTTTATGAAGTCAGTGGCAAGAATGTTTGAGGACTTGCCTAGTGATCGTATCCTCCAAGCTATCCTTGTTGTGGATGAACATGAAGAAACAGTTAACAAGCGCAATAATGCTTCTGTGGACGGAGTAAATGAACAAAACTGTATCGATGTACCAGACACTAATTAATATAAGCATAACGGCACTTCTCCAAATAAATGTTTATCTTTATGTGATTTAAGATACCGCATGCGTTGTTTAATTTCTTTATTTACTAGCTGCCGACCCCGGCTCCGTCTGCGTGCAATCAGTATTTCTCAATATTATTATAATTTTAGCCTATGTTTTATTCTGATGCTATAAGCTAAAGATTAACAAGGAGCCATTCATCCATCCACCTCCACACACACTTCTCCGTTTATATTAGTAAGTAGTAGGATAGGATAAAGGTATGTGGTAAAATAACAATATTTCATTAACCGTAATATCCCAAAGCTAACTTCTCTAGTTCAATTTACCGCAAGTCACACCGTTAATGCTTTAAAGTCAAGTCTTATCCAATTTACTCCAAGCTTGTCGCGTCTGCAGTAGCTCTTGTTAGCACCCACAGAGCATGGAAATACCTCAGAGGTGCAAAAGCAAGAGATGGTGTTGTCAAATCTTTCTATACAAACCAAGGGCATTAGTGTCACCACTCCTTGAAAAATGGGACTGAGCATTACCGTCATAAAATTGAATAAGCTGTGGAAAGAGACAGGACGCTCATTCACGAGGTCGTAGTGACGAAGGTGACACTGACTGAGAGCATGGGAACTAAAAGAATCAGAATTCTAGAAAAAAAGAAAACGATTGGCAACCCGATCACTATGTCTCTAACACACTATTCTGACCGCCTTCACTTGACTCTAGTTCAGGTGGAATGATGACATGGTCAAAGCAGAGGGAATCCGCTGGATGCGAGACGCCCAAGAGCGATAGATGGTGGCCACACTTGGAGACATAGATATGCGGGCATTCGCTGGTTGCGAGACGCACAAGACCGGTCTACATAGGCCTCGGGTCTATGTCCAGCAGTGGACGTCCTTCGGCTGAAATGATGATTCACTTGAATGCCAGACAGGGAAAGCTTAGTCCAGTTCTTATATCTTTAGTTTTATCATCGCTATCATTTCAGCCGAAAATGTCCACTGCCGAACATAGACCCGAGGCCTACTAGACCGGTCTTGTACGTCTCGCAACCAGCGAATTCCCGCATATCTATGTTTACTCATAGAAATTATCGACCCGTGTCGACTCTGACTATTGCTATCTCTACCGTTAGTTCTCATAGCACATAGCGCGGGCAAGAATATAATATTAAAGTAGTAGTGGCGTACGTAGCTGTCGTTCCGTTGTCTGTGTACGCTCGTCATCCATCAAAGCTCAGTTTTTGTGATTAATGACATGAGATAAGATCGGCTGTAGTAGAGGATGCCGCCCACATCCGCCTATTGTCATATGATCCTTTTATTCACGAAGAAAGGACACATCAGGGAGACCCTAACTGAATGCGTCGTAATGTGAGTGAGTGTGCGATTTGTTTGGCTCATTTATTTTTTGATGGTCTAAGTACAAACGTACCTACTTAAGCAGTGTGCCTTAAGTTTAAAATATTTTGCAAAATGTCTCTGATTTGATAGGACTACAACCTTTAGGACCTTCTTCTTCAAACTGTTCCAAGTTGGGTCCATCCAGTGATATAAGGCACTCCTTAATACTCTTGACGTACTCGTATAATCGACTGTTGACAATCTGCTAGAAGAAGCTTAGATCTGGTCGATGGGGTAACGCTTAGGCCAGGCCATGTCCTGCAGTGGTCGTCTGTCAGCTGAAATGATGCTTGCTTTCCGTAAAGCTACCTTACAATTACAATAAACCGACAATTAATAACCCCGCACAATATCGGACGTTATCTCTAACAAAGTTATAGTAATAACTCATGCAGTGACAAGACGCCTTCAGGAATTAATATCGCCGCTAATTTTCAGTCGCACGGAGGATGATAATGTGGCACGTTTTCACACGATGGGAAACTTTGCATTTTTAGCGGCTCTAAAGTATCTGTTAGGATTTAAACGTCCTATGGATTTCCAGATAATCATAGATTATTAAATTAGGAGACTATCAAGTTCAGTGGGTGCCATATATTAGCGTGTTGAAAGTCGTGGGGTCGAATCCAGAAAGGCGTTTTACTTTGTGATCCTAAATTATTTCATCGTTACTGCTATCAGAAGATCGTGAGGAAACGGCATATTCTAGAATTAATAATTCAAAGACGCGTGACTTCTACCAATCCGCACTGGGCCTGCGTGGTGGATTTGGACAGGTTTGTGTCCCAGCAGTGGGAACATTGGGAATTAATCTCGGGTTTTCTTCTAAGGAAAAAGAAAACCCGAAAGTATCCGAAGTATGTACGATAATCAGGAAAAGAACCAAAGTCGCCGACAAAGCTTGCACGGTTAGCAAGCTGAAGACTGGCAAGCAAATTGACCAGGTTTGCCGTTTTTTTAAAAGGTAGTACCAGATAGTAACAGACTTGATGCGGAAAGTGGACGACCGGGTGTAGCGTAGCTAATGTCCAACAGTAGACTGCGACAGGCAGAGTTGATTAATTGGAACAATTAGTAACACTCTGTTACGAATATTGCAATAGACAAAAGGGCATTAGCATTGTGTCTGACCAGTAAATTAAAAACTTATTCTCATTTTAAATCTCTTTACCATGCCCCAAACGCTTTGAAACCACTAAAAGACACATCAGTTACATACATAATTTTAGTTTTTCCGTGAACCCAATAGTTACAAACCATTTGTAACAAATGGACTATGCCTCTAACCAAACCGGGGAATTCTGGTGAATTCTCTGGTAGGGTCAGCTGACAAACTATACCAAATTACTGACATTGCCAGCCGGACCTCATATTAGGTATTTTGTTAATGTCATGTTAAGGAACAGCAAAATTTCGGATAAATTCCTTCCGGACCTTGTGCTCCTAGCAATAGAAATAGTTTTAAATTATTGACCGAACTTATACCTTGATTGCCAATTCGGCATTATACTTACAAAAATGTGTCCTGATTTTACAGGCTTACAAAGCAAAAAGTATTGAGTGTGAAATAGCAGCTTATTTTTATAAAAGGATATTTTGGGAAATCAAGAGGCAGAAATCCACATTTTATTATGGTGTTATTGAAAAGAAAATTCTCAGAACATGAATTTATCCGCCGCGCTGTATATTAATACCTAAAAAAAACATTTTCAACTATTTAAGTAATATTGCACTCACAGCTTACTTGCATATTTGAACCTGTAGTTCCAGTTTTTAAATTGCTTATTTTGTCAAATGATTCTTTTGTGTCTTTATTATCACTGATAAGAAAAGTGCTATTATGAGCAACGAATCAGCGGAGATAATGATAGAAGATAATAGTAAAACTTGCAAGCAGTGCCAAAACAATGCAACGTTAGCATTGTAATGTGAGCAATGTTAAAACTACTTCGTAATCGTTATTGAAAGTAATATTTTTTTAATTGTGTGACAATGTAAAAATAAATCTAAACGAAATACGAAGAACTCTAAAATTAAGTAATAAATATTATCATTTAGCATCAGTAATATAAGCATATGCCATTATAAATCTAACTTTATCAGATTTCCAGAAAAGTGGGCGCGGTGCTATGATGATATGAAGCCAGACTTTTAATATTCCACACTGTCTAATGTATGTGGACAAATGATTTAATTCGTCAAATCATCATTGTGCTGATTTTTATGACAAGTTTAAAAATAAAACTGTATCTATTAAGTATAATTAAATTTTCTCGAAATATCCTTTTATAAGAATAACCTGCTATTACTTACTATATTTAATTAAAAAAATATTCAATTACTCACAAGTGCATTACTAAAATTTTCGAAAAAAGGTTAATTATGTATGTTTTTATTCTTGTGAAAATTGTTATTAATAAATTAAATAACTAAATTTACATTTAAAGATAAATCTTATCGTTTTCAAAATGTTGGTTCTGTATTGAAATCTCTTAAAATTTTTAGGCAAACATGAACTAAATAAATGCAATAGAATAACCCTCTCAAAGTAAAACTGTAGCAAACTAAACGCCTAAATAAATTGTTAGAGCCCAAAAATTTAAAATGATACTTGGCTTAAAATTATACTTTTTCTTCAGGCGCTTTTCTGATGTAAATAGAATAAACACTTTTTTTTAAATGAAATTACAGTTTTTAAATTATAATAGCGATTCTAACTTAGTCGTACTATATCGTATTAAAATTTGGTGTGTTCAGTTTAAGATCACGCCATGTGTATTTTTTTATTCTCCTTAACTGAATAGTGGTATCATTTTGATATCAAAATAGTGGGTCCACTTTATTTGTAGAATAATTTGAAATTTTATGAGTGTAGAATTTTACTATGAAAGTATAAAATAGTAGAAAATTTTATTAAATCCCATTCACATGATATTCGAAAAACCTCGCGGGGTCCCGTCCTCTTGACGTTCATATTAGGAAGGAAACAAGCTTTGTTTCAAGTTAAATACGCACTCACTGTTCAGTGAACTAACATTCAGTAGTCCAATGCTTTTTTCTGATAAAAGTGAAGAGAAAAGAGAAATGGTCCTAAAGAGGCAATCGTTCTTGGCGCGACTGTTTCCCGCATTGTAAAATACCTATATCGTTTACCATCTTGAGTGAATGTCACTAGCACATCATACAACCACAATCTTATTTGACAGTTGGATAGTTTCAACCTTAGCAAAGTTTCAATTTTACTCAGATATTTTGTGTAAAGTGGCAAGCAATTAATTTCTTTTTCATCACACTTGCACGTAAAAAGTATCTAAACATACAGGTTAACTTGTCCGTAATGCCCCATATAAAACCCTCGGGCTTTCTTTTTGTCATGAAACCCTAGGGCGGTAAGTAATATTTTTTTAATTTATGGCACAGCACACAGGTCATGCAAGTTCAAGCAAGGAGCTTACACGCAATTGAAAAATTGTCTTAAAATGTTATCTAAACAGGAATTTCTTTGCAATCTCGCTACATCTTACTTAAATACTCAACTAATGTTCTTAATAATCGATTTTAATAGTTATAGTATGAAAACGTCGAAATTATTTAATTCTTTTTACACTCCGTCATGGCTATATACCTACGTAAGTATTTGCCCTTAAAGTTTCTGAACGAAACACTGTATAATCTGTGGTGTGGGCAAAAATTCGCCAACCGTTTAAAAAAAAGTTCACGTATTTCGTAATAACAGCTGTGCAGACTTGTGTATTAAAGCTATAATTCATAATTATTACTCGCAAATGTGATGAAAAACATTGTATGTATCACGGGCGGTACGGGAATTACGAACCTCGACTCAGAAAGCCCTCAGTCTTCGACTTCGGGCTTATAATAGAGCCTCGATCGTAATTCCTTACTTACCGCCCTTAATACACAATCTACTATAACTTCAAACCCGTCGTTCTTTACAGGAACTCTATATCATGTAATGAGTGTCTGTTGTACAATACGTAGCTAATTTAAATGAATTAGACATGCTGTAAGGGAAATATCATCATCAGCTTTTTAATGTTACCACTGCTGGGACACTGACAGGCCTCCTCTCTGTGAGAGAGGGAATGGGCCATAATCCACCACGCAGGCCCAGTGCGGGTTGGTCGAAGTCACATGTCTTCGAATTTTTGGTTCTAGGACATGCCGGTTTCCTCACGATGTTTTCCTTTACCGTTTTGAGAGCAGAGGTGATGAAATCATTTACACAAAGTAAAGCGCCTGCCTGGGTTCGAACTCACGGCCAACTACTTATAAGTCGCGGCCGTTACCACTGGGCCACCACTGCTCTACTCAAGGGAAATAAATAAAACACATTAAGTATTATTGTTATGATATTTTTATTGTTCATAGTTTTTTTTTTAAAGATAGTACTTTTCTTTACTTTTCATAATATAATTTATAATTTTCATGTAATATTCGTAAAAAGGATAATTAATTTTAATCCTAACAAAACAAAATACATTCTTAAACAAGGAACTTTTATTAATTAAACAATAATATAATTTTAAATATAATAATCACAACTTACATTACAATATACAGAAGCACAAAAGATACTGAAAAAAAAATAACTTAAATAACGAAACATCTTTTACGCTTTAAAAGGTAAGATATAACCTAGAAAACTTTTAGTTCTTTGACTCGAATTACAATTAATCTTTTGTTGCTTGTTTGAAATCTGTCTTAATCAGGACATTGTTCAACTGAATTAGGGTTGGCGTCCATTGAGGCGTAACATGATTGATTGACTTCCAAAATTGTAAGGTTTTACAGAAAAGGGGAATTAATGAATGAAGGCTAATGAGAACAGGTTCATTAGATTTTAATATTCGAGATATTAGAAAATCATTTTCTTAAGAATTTAGCGAGGAGCTTGTGGCTAAATTATAATGACTACCGCGTTTAAATTTGCGTGATGTACATACTTCGTAGTACGTCCATGAACGCATTCATTTTAAGTTTAGATGGTACTAAAATCCTTTTAATTTGAACTATTTTATACCATTATATAGAAATTTTATATCTCAAAATTATCGCAGATATAAAGGTACTGCTGGCAAGATTCTTCCAGCTGCCATAGATGTGATGAAACGGGAGCATGCCTAAAAATTTGTACTCATTTTGTACTCCTTTTTCTTTACTGGTAAATTATCGTAGATTGTTAAGAAAGCAAAAAAACATCTTTTGCCTATAAGTATGTTATTTGTATAATTGACACTAGATGGCGTTCAATGTGGCAGAACATGTTTTTATGCTTTTCTAATAATTTATATGAATGCGTTCATAGTTGTGCTACGAAGTACAACACGAATTTGCCGCTAGGGGCGCTGGTGTAGAGTAAGGTTTTCAAAATGTCATATGTCACCGTGTTTTTGCTTTTAACGCGAGTTTATGTTGAGGATGTTCTCTTTTACCGTTGTTAATATTTGCCAAGTATGGCAGATTAAGATAGGAACGGGTTTTACCAACCACTGCTTATTTTATCCTCCTTTTTTTCTTAAATAACAGCTGCGCGAAACTGCGGCATACTCGATGTTATATTTAACCACACTTCTACGGCATTAGAAATTATTTTAAATTTCGCTTCCGTGCGCGTAATACAACGTTTAACAGCTATATTTAAGGACCTTACTCGCCAGTGGCGCTATCTTGTGGGCACAAGAACGGTTGCCCTCATTACTGAAGCCTTAGACAAGTGACATATTATATCCGAAAACTTGGCGATAGTGATTGGAAAAATGTCAAAAAAGGCTACTGAAATGTATCGTGTTCAATCTCTTACATTTTGGTATTTCCGACCAACGTCATCGATGACATCGAATGACAGTTTTCTAGAGCTTCTGTATATGTGCTTTCGGGGGCGATACATCGATCTAGCTAGATTTCATTTTTAGAAAACGTCGTTTTCTCTATTTTCACCCGAGCAGAGCTCGAAGCATGGTTTCGATAAATGAAATATCAATGAATAAAACATAGGCTATTTGGAAGACCAGAAAAAAAGGGCGACATTCTACAAGTAGGCGGAATCAAACCCAGGTTTTCAGGTCGAAAATAAAATACGAGATAACTTTTAATTGATGGGCCATATTCCAGGGGGTGAAAACACTCATGAATCACACACACACAAACTTACTCAAATGTTTACGCACACCACACTGTGTTTTAATCGTTATACCTATCTACTTATTGAAGTAGATATGTTACTTGTGTCACTTTTATTTGTTTTATGTATTTTTTCCTTTTTAGGGTTCCGTACCCAAGGGGTAAAAACGGGACCCTATTACTAAGACTCCGCGGTCCGTCTGTCTGTCTGTCTGTCAACAGGCTGTATCTCATCAACCGTGATAGCTAGGAAGTTGAAATTTTCACAGATGATGTATTTCTGTTGCCGCTATAACAACAAATACTAAAAGCAGAATAAAATAAATATTTAAGTGTGGCTCCCATACAACAAACGTGATTTTTTCGTTCCGTTTTTTTTTTGTATGTAAATATTTAAATTGTGATTTTGTATGGTGTGCTGTGTCTTTTGTGTGCACTGAATAAATGGTTTTTCTATGATCTATCTATCTATCTACTTTTTTGTTTCAACTCTTAGCGATCATCCTTAATGCTCGATGCGATTCGATTCATATCACAAGGATCAACGATTTATTTATAGATATATTTTGCCTTGTCCAGCAGTGGACGTCTTTCGGCTGATATGACGATGATGATGATGATCGCCGATTTTTACCAAGCGACATTACAAGTACGTTCATATGGACGCAATGCGATGTATTCGACCTATTTGCGCCATTAGAAAGGACCCTTAAAAAAATAGGGATGGTGACTAAAAATATTCAGTATCAGGTAATAGGTAGATAAAAACAATATTGGACACGTATTTTATATTTTGTCACGTTTATATATTATAATACAGTTTTTACTCAGAAGTGACGTCACAAGCACCCACTTCTGACTTTTGACTTTGTCAATTTCTATTGATTTGATAAAGAAAAAATATGTGTGCAATATTATTAGATAATCTCACTGATGGACTAAAATAGAATTATCATTTTTCTGCCTAGGAATCATCCCTATTGAAAAGTTACAAGTTACAGTTACATTCATGAGTTCTTTCACCCCCTGAAAAATTTAAACGGCCTGACAATTTATATTGGGAATGTCTCGACAGATAGACACTTAAGACTAACTTAACCCTAAGATATCACATGTATATTCAAGCAGCGTTCTGCAGAACGAAGTAATAAGGCGGATGCAGTCTGTTGACTCCTGTGGTGGCCATTGTGGGCATCGGTCCGTGCCACTCTAGGCGATACTTGTCTAACACCCTGGTGGTTAGGGAAGTTAGCATTTTGCCGACTACTCCAGTTCCTGGAAAAGAAGATAAAAATGAATAATTCTGTATAGAATAGTTTATTTGCAAGAACACTTCTAACTTTGCCACTTAATTTGGTGGCAACTTTAAAACAATTTGTTGGAACTAGCGTGTTTGAAGCGAACTAGTACTTAAGGTTTAACTAGTCGATGACGGCACGAACTATTTTGTGCGCGAGGTTAAAATGCATGCCATCTCATCCCACAACACGTGCGAATGAGATAGATGCTGTGATGAGCAGTAAGAAGCTAGTTCGCGTACGAATTAGCACTTTTGCAAATTTGTATCGAAATGGATGATGATTTAGGACAAAAACGAGCGCGCGAAATTTTATAAACAGATCTTTGGGAGTCTAGATATCATGAAAAAATTACTAAATGTATATTTTTAAAATAAAATTATTTGCATTGTTGAATTACTAATCTATCCCTGTATAGAGGCCGTTTTGCAATTTCCTTCTTCTTATGGTATTTATTTCCGCCCAAAGATGCGTTAAAATTAGTGTTGAAATATTGAACTTTCGACGTTCATAACTTTGTTTTTTTTTTTCCATGCAGTGCAGATAATGATGAGACAAATTGATATATATTTTTATTTTGAACGAACATCGTGAAACAGTGGAGTAATCGCTAGACTACGTTTGTATAGAAGAATGGTCGACTAGTGTAACATTAACATTACATCACACCAGTGAAGGAGAGGTGTATATACTCTTTTAGGTACTCTTTGTGACTTAGGGTGGGCACTGAACCCAGAATCTCATGCATCCTATTAAGGAACACCAAGAAAATATTACAACATGAAGATTCACAGAGAGAAAGGCATCATACAGCAGAGTTCTTAAATGGAGAAAGCTCATGCTTGCTCAAGTTGGTCGGGCAATTTTTCATTTATATTTCTAGATAAACCATCGATTTCCAAATTCCTCCTTTCTACTAAATTAATAAAAGAGCTGAATCAAATAACGTGACATACCTGGACAAGCTTCTCCAAAAGGCAGAGAGGCTAAAGGATGTGCTCTCGAAGCTTTCAGGGGCTCCCAACCTTCGCTGCACCACCGCTCCGGCACGAAGGCTTCAGCTCGTCCCCACTGCTTCTCTGACTTGCTGGTGACGCCGTGTGCTAGGACGATGTCCACCTGGTGGACAAGTGGGGGGTTAGTTTGATGGTAAATGTGATAAAGATTTTTAGGACCTGAAGTTTTCTTGTATGATAAACCCATAGAATAGATGCAAGGGAGCCGTTTGTTTGAAACACCAAATTTTAATGTAATAGTGTGAATCCTTCTATTTTTTTTTAATATCTGTGAACTAAAAAGCATTTTGCACGGCGCGAGGATCGAACTTAAAACTCTACAATCGTGCACACACACCGTCGAGGTGGCCCAGTGGTAAAGACCTCGCCTCTCATGCTTGAGGTCGTGGGTTCGAATCCCGGTAAGTACCAATGTGTATTTTTTCACTTCATACGTACTTTCTAAGTTAATCTAGGAAAACTTTGACAACGGTGAAGGAAAACATCGTAAGGAAACCTGGACTTATAGTGGGTTTATATATAAGATTGTACTCCATTGGTGTAATTGCTGTAAGGCGTTCCAGTGCGAGGGTAAACTAATAAATATATATATTCTTAGAAAGTAAATTCTTAGTACTTACTGATTTCATAATGAATATGATAATTAACTATCTTGAGTATCGGAAGGGGTTCCAAAAAAGAGTAAATATTGCATATTCAAATGGATTTTATAATTTCGTTGAAACCACAGTACAAATAGATCTACAGGATCTCATCGTAAAATATAAAACGAAACATAATTCCTAGAAACTCTGTTATCTTTCACAACACAAAGAAAGCATGAGAACAGCAATTTAGGAAAGATTGTTTGAATGAAAAACGGTCTGTTCAGAACTGGAGGTCGGGTACAGTTTTCGATATTGCATCGTTGTTCGTTATGCACGGAGACGAAAGGTACAGAACTTGAAATAATGTTGTTTTAATATGAAATGAGTGAAAATCTATTTCGTTCTATGTCAAAATAAATTATTTGGAAACCCTAACGGTTTCTGAAATATTGTAAGTACTACCCATGATAAAAAAAAAATGTATTCAAGAAGTACGAGTAAGAAGCAGTTATTTCAGTTGTCATCGATTGAGTAGTGAGTTGCTGAATAAAGGAAATGTCTAGATCCAGAATCTGTTTAGACTTGGGAGCTAAGCTGGAAGACTAATGAGACTGTTGGTCTCTCAAGTTAAGAATGAGAAACCTGCAGGAAAACTCAAGACACATTTAATGCATTTAATGTACGGGTCGTCTCGGAGTCCGTACACTGATTCGCGGTTAGTTGGTTGGAGAGAAATACGTCACAGTTTAATCCACTAGTTAAATATATTTGAGTTAAATAGTAAAGTAAATTAATGAAATGAGGCCTGTAATAGTAAATTACAGTAAAACTTAGATGGAAGGCGACTGTTTCTCTCTTGGTTTTGATAACAACACCCAAGACTCAGAAGGACTCACCCTAGTAGGAATCTCATAACCATCAACGATGATAGCCTCCCCATTTCGTCTGACTACTCCGTACCTAGAGTAGTAGCTAGGAAGGCTGTAGGAATCTCATAACCATCAACGATGATAGCCTCGCCATTTGGTCTGACTACTCCCTACCTAGAGTAGTAGCTAGGGAGGCTGTAGGAATCTCATAACCATCAACGATGATAGCCTCCCCATTTTGTCTGACTACTCCGTACCTAGAGTAGTAGCTAGGAAGGCTGTAGGAATCTCATAACCATCAACGATGATAGCCTCCCCATTTTGTCTGACTACTCCGTACCTAGAGTAGTAGCTAGGGAGGCTGTAGGAATCTCATACCCATCAACGATGATAGCCTTCCCATTTTGTCTGACTACTCCGTACCTAGAGTAATAGCTAGGAAGGCTGTAGGAATCTCATAACCATCAACGATGATAGCCTCGCCATTTGGTCTGACTACTCCCTACCTAGAGTAGTAGCTAGGGAGGCTGTAGGAATCTCATAACCATCAACGATAATAGCCTCGCCATTTTGTCTGACTACTCCGTACCTAGAGTTGTAGCTAGGGAGGCTGTAGGAATCTCATAACCATCAACGATGATAGCCTCCCTATTTTGTCTGACTACTCCCTACCTAGAGTAGTAGCTAGGGAGGCTATGTGGCTACCCTTATAGCTCCCTAGGGCATCCCGAGTCGTAACCGATGTTTCACGACATGCCGTACTGGAATCAGACGCCGGACCAGTGGACCTAACCTAACCTGATCAAGGCTACTGATAATCCAATTCCGATCTAGAATCTGTTTTATGGGGTTCGAAATTTAAACAAGTCAAGCATGAAACTCACCCCAGCAGGAATCTCATAACCACCAACGACGATATCCTCCCTGTTCCGTCTGACCACTCCTCCTGTGGCTGGATGCAGCCTCATAGCCTCCTTGGCACAGGCGGCTACGTAGGGCAGGTCTGTGCAGTCGGCCCCGGCCTCGCGGGAGGCTATGGACCAGTGGACCTCGTCGTGGGCGCGTTGTTGTCGGGCTGCGTGGAGGGAGAGTTGGTAGAACATGTTGATTGCTGTTTGGGCGAGCTATGGGAGAAAATTGTGATTGTTGAAGTTTGTTAAGAATAGGTTTAGTGTCCGCGAAACATAGTTTACGAAACAGCACAACTCCTTTGTGGTTTATGAGAATACGAACGGGAGTATTTGATTGGCCTTTGATATCAGTTAAGGAGGAGTTTAATTCTTAGAATATACGTGATAAAAACCACTTTTTTCTAGATCGTGATGAATATTCGTGCCATTGAAATTAAATGCATCATTTTTGCACGTGAGTTTCCTGTTTATTATAAAAATACTGGTGTACATACAGAAACCCATCAATAAATAGTTGCATAAACCTCAAGTTACACTCGTATCTCAATGGCTTTTATATGTTTAATACAACTACAATTTGTTACAGGGCTATAACATAAAATTATTACATGCTATTGGTATATTAGAAATGACGATGTTAAGTGGAAATGCAGGCAGAGAGCTGTGCTTTTCCTTAGTAAAAAGTCATAATTAGAGGTTTGGCTCTCGCCTATTTCCTCCTCCAATATTGGAATGAATTTAAAAGTTATTCCATAAACTGGAAAAGAAAGATATATACTATGCCCAACTATGCCCCTATGATTATAGCACACTTTTACTTTTTAATTTATATTAAAAATTAAAAGTGTGCCATAAAAATCAAAAAGTTATTTTATGATGCAGTTGTTTAAAAATCGAAGGAAAATGTTGCACTGTTATGGTTTTTTTTTTATTTTACCTATACACGAATATAAAGTCACGTACTTTATACATTATTTTTTGAATTCATATTTATTTATTTATTTATTCAGGACCACCAACGAAAGATGTACACAAAAAATACAAAAAATCATCAATATGATGTAATGACAAGTGCACTCCCTCAATTATAGGAGGCCACAGCATGCATTTTGGATTATCGACTAAATATAAACTAAAATATAAACTCTTATTGTAAATTTTAAAACATATAAAAAGAAAAAACAAATCAAAACATGACATACTTATGAAAATAAAAAAGCTCTCCTTATATATAATTAACCTGGGCTTTACCAACATTATGGCAAACCAGACGGCAAAAAAATCTTCAAAAGTTGAAAAATTTATATATACTTTTTACAAACACTTTATAGGTTAAATAATATTAAAATGAAAACATAATGGTAAACTGAACTGAAGCAAAATTTACTTACAGAGGGCAAAGTACTTTTAAAATAAACTATAAAATTAAATATGAAACATAAAACTATATAATGACTTAAAAATAAAAACTCACAGAACCTTAACTAGTGACTTTTTAAATTTAGGCAATGGCTCACAAATGTCAATGTCACAGGTTTTCGACAAAGTATTGTAATGCCTACAGAGTCTGGTTAAAGCGGCATAGTGACCGAGATTGGTTTTTGAGAAAGGTATTTCTAATAGATTGAAAACTTTTTTTCTTGGGATGCGGTTGGGTATGTTTATATTTATGGAGTTCAGGATTTCGATACAGTCAATGGACCCGTTAATAATTTTGTGTAAGAATATTAAATCTATCATTTCCCTTCGTCTAGACAATGTTTTAATCTGGTAATGTTTCATCCTTTCTTTGTAACTCGTTATCTGCTTTGCTAAATAATCACCATAACTGAGATGATAAAGAAAACGTCTTTGAACACTCTCTAAGCGTTTAATATAGACCTCGTAATGTGGGTTCCAAATGACTGAACTGTATTCCAATATCGGGCGAACAAGGGTGTTAAATAGCTTAATTTTTGTTGAGGATCGCTTAAATTCTTTGCAATTCCGGATAACAAACCCTAGTATTTTGAAACCCTTTGACACAACGTTTAAGATATGGACATCAAATTTAAGTGCGCTGTCGAGCTGAATTCCTAGATCACGGACAACACATAGTTTCTTTAATTGGACTCCTTCAATAAAATATTTGTTAGATTGTGGATGTTTATTTCGCGTGAATTGGATATAATTACATTTGCTAATATTTAATAACATATTATTTTCTTTACACCAGAGCGTTAGTCGGTTGATATCTTCTTGTAGCTTATGAGCATCCTGAATACTCTGAATGGGTTTCAAGATTTTAAGGTCATCCGCAAATAAATAAAATTGTGAATATTTGAAGCATAGTGTTATGTCGTTTATAAAAATATTGAACAGAATAGGTCCCAAATGTGATCCCTGCGGAATGCCCGACGTGGCTCTATATTTTTTGGAGAAATGACCGTTTGCTACTACCCTCGAATGCCTGTTATATAAATATGATTCAAACCAGTTAATCAATGTACCGTCTATGCCAAGTTGACCCAGTTTTTTAACAAGGAGTGTATGGTCAACTTTGTCGAATGCCTTACTAAAATCTGTGTAAATTGTGTCTACCGGGATACGTTTATCGAGACAATCAGATAAAGCAGAAGTGAAGCACAGAAGGTTAGTGGTGGTAGATCTGGATTTAATAAAGCCGTGTTGGTATTCAGTAATTTGTGATTTGAGATACCACATGAGATGTTTGCTAATGATTTTTTCAAATACCTTGCCAAAAGTTACGAGAATTGAGATAGGCCTATAGTTGGCAACAAAGTGTTTTTCTCCAGACTTGAAAATAGGTACGACTATAGCTTCCTTCCATTTATGTGGAAAGACGCCTTCTTGTAAGGATCTACTAAATATTCTGTGTAGAGGTTCGACTAAGGCCTTAGCACAGCGTTTGATAAAGACTGGCGGGATACCATCACTGCCAGCACCCTTAGCTTCATCTAATCCTTTTAAGCCTCTATAGATTTCTCTAGAATCAATAGATAATGTACATAATGCAGTGGAGGATACGTTAGGATTAGTGTTTGGCATAGACTGAGCTGGAACTGCTGTCGGACAGCTGAAAGCTTGAGCAAAATTTTCACCAAACAAATTGCAAATGTCTTCACCATTATTAGCTTCTTTGTTTTCAAAGAACATTTGAGCAGGGTAAGTGCTACTACTACCTTTTCTTTTATTTTTAATAAAGGACCAGAATAATTTTGGGTTCTTAGATATTCCATCTTCTAGGCTAGAAACATACTTTTTGTAAGAGGTTGCTCTAAGTGTATTACAGTCATCCCTTAATCTTTCAAATGCTAACAAATCTAGTGGGTTTTTATATTTTTTGAAACGAACATGATATTTGTACTTTTCTTTTAGAAGCCGTATGAGGTCTCGCGGGTACCATATTGGGTAATTCTTATTCGTCATTTGTTTAATTGGAACCGTCTCAGAGATTGTGTTTCTTAAGATTCTATAGAACACATTAACTATTTCATCGATACTAAGACATTGGTCAAATTCTTGGTCCCATTTAATAGACATTAAACGACTTTGAACCTTTTCATAGTCAGCCTTAAAAAAGTTAGGTTTCGATATATTCTTGGGTTCTAGGTGACAGTCTGCTAAAGTTGGCAAAAAGAAGTCTATGGGCGGGTGTAGCGGATCCTCCTTGGACAGCGCGAAATTGCACCGTATGATTTTCTCTAAACATATGTTACTAAGTATAAGGTCTAAAATTTTTGATTTACTGTTGATAATAGGGTTGAATTGATTCAAAGCATTGTAAGTCATAAATTCTATCAATAAAGCGTTGATTTCAGAGTTTTTACAATCAGGAAATAATAATTTATCTTTTAAAACCCAGGAGATATTACTAAGATTAAAATCGCCTAAAATTAGTGTGTCTACATTTTTATCTAAAACTTTCTGGGCATTGGAGGTATAATGCAATAATGTATCACGATGTAGGGGAGGTGGAAGATAGACTCCACAATAGTACAATTTCTTTTTATTATTTTGCGAGGATTCTACATCAATACTAACCCATAAATCCTCGATTTCGCTTTCAAGACAAGATGCTCGACATGATTTTAAAGTTTTCAAAATGGCTATTAAGACACCGCCACCATCTTTACGAGTTTTATAACTACTGGACTCGCGGTCACGACGGTAAACATCGTATCTGTCATCAAATAACTCGGAATCATGGACGCCACCGTGAAGCCACGTCTCAGTGAGTACTACAATGTCGTAATTATGTATGGAGATATTATGATATAAATCTATTGTTTTTGTTTTCAAACCTCTGACATTTTGGTAGTAAATGTGAAGTGGAGAATTGAATGTGACTAGTAATAGAATAGGAACTTGCTAAGACTAAGCTAAATATGTACAAACTACTAAAATTAGGATAGAGATTTCAACTTATCTAAGCTGTTGATGACAATATTTTGTGATGTCTCATCCTTCCTAATAAAGATTTTACCGTTGCGAATCCATACAAACTTGTATCCTAGTTCTTTGCCACGAATGCGAGTCGCCGCGTGTATAGCCTTGTTCTCGGCGGACAAGTGTTCAGACACATATATGGGTTGAGGCTTATCTGCAGCATTACACGTTGTGAGTGTAGATAAAATATATAAGGAATATTGAAGACTACTTACAGGATGTACCCCAGCCAATAGAATGTCGGCAGCGAGTGGTAAGATCCGCCTCTGTAGCGGCCTCAGTTTGTCCAACAATACTTGTTCAGGCTTCAGCTCGTCAGAGTTCAGGGAGTCCAGTGCTTTCAGTAGGAAGTGTTCTGTGAGACTGGAAAGAACAGAAATAAATCACACTGATATCATAAAGACGAAAGTTTGTGAGTGTGTTTGTTACTTCTTCACGCCAGAAGGGCTGAAAGGATTTGGATGACATTTGGCATAGAGATAGATTATACTCAGGAATAGCACATAGGATTTTATCCCGATAATGTTCCCTCGGGATAATTATCCACTTTCACGCGGGCGAAGCCTCTGGCAGAAGCTAGTATCAAATAGATTATTAACTAGCTTCTACCAGTGGCTTCACAATTAATTTTAAATAAATTGGTTAAAATATATATATAATAATAATATGTATATTATCCCGGGATTATTCCCGAGATAAAATATCTATCCTATATCCTAATCCAGGACATGCATTACCCGTGCCTAAAGTTTCATCCAAATCCATTCAGGCGTTAAGACGTGAATAGGTAACAAACAAACATACTGACGGAGAGAGTTATTTCGGATTTATAATATTACTAGCTTCTGCCAGCGGCTTCACCCGCGTTAATCTCGAAAATTATTCTAAGTGAACATATGCCCAGCATAAACTGTCCTATCCCATTTGCTATTCCAGACTATAATCTATCTCTGTGCCAAATTTCATCCAGATCCATCCAGCCGTTTAACTTTCGCCTTTATAATATTAGTGTGAAGAGTGATTATTATCTGCCGCCCGCGTAAATGTCGAAATTATCGCAATGTTTCCTACTACCTGGTTAAAAAGTATAATCTATCTCTGTGCCCAATTTCATCCAGATCCGTTCAGCCGTTCTGGCTTGATTGAGTAACTAACATCCATTTATTAATTAGTTTATCCTCACATTGGAACGCCTTGCACCAATTACACCAATGGAGCAAAAACTTATGAAAAACTAACTATACATAAACCCAGGTTTCCTCACGATGTTTTCCTTCACCGTTATCAGCGATGTGACCACTTAGAAAGTAAGTACCTACATAAAAATAGAAAAAGAAAACTAGGTATAAGGCCATCCATCAAAACTTTTGCATTTAGAATATGAGTAGGAAGTATGCATTTAAATTGCAGCAGACGAACTACCAACATACACAATGTATCAATACAATGAGTTTCATTCTCTTTACGTAATTATTAAACTTTTCATTCGTTTGTATTAAGTTATCTTATCCACTTGTAATGTTAAAAATAAATGTCCTTGGCATTATGTTCACCATTTCAAACAGGATTATTAATTTTGTTGTTCAAGTAACCGATGTTAGTAAACTGAATTTACTGACAATCGTAAATTACCTACCAATTAATAATATTGTAATTTTTAACATGTCATTGTTAAAAGGTACTCAAGATAAAAGGTTTAAAGTTAGTGTTTTTGTTAAAAGGTCACATTTTTTGTGTGCCTATTTGATTACCTTGAATACTAACTCAAACCAGTTAAATTGCTGACGAGCACCAAAATTACTTCCGGATTATACCTACGCAAAGCAATAACTAGGTAATAACCAACTTTATATTCCTCTCATACGCGAGCCTTAAGACATTCGATCGCGAGCCAGCTTTGGGTTGTGATTAGCTGACTGACCAGAGGCACTAGACAAGTGACGAGCTATGGGTTCTATCAGCCATGGCGATGGTCGCAAAGTCAAAAATGTATAGAATGAGGGCTGTTACGTTTGAATTTGCCGCTAGGGGCGCTGGCGTTGCGTGAGGTCTTCAAAATGTCAAATTGCATAGCTTTTTGGCTTTGAGCGCGATTTCATTTACCACATTTTTATTGTTGTGGATATTTTCCATATATGGTAGATTAAGATAGGTACGGGTTTTACCAAACATTGGTTTAATAGATTTTACGTTTTGCAAAATTTTATCCTTCTTTTTTTCGAAAAAAAAGGAGCTGCGCGAAACTGAAGCATATCTCTATTTTATATTTGATAGTACTTCTACGGCATTAGAAATTATTTTAATTGATACTTTGCTTCCGTGTTCGTATTAACAACGTTTCTTTTAAAGAACCTTATTCGTTAGTGGCGCCAAATGGTGAGCACAAAAACGATAGCTCTTATTGACATGCGGTACAAAAATGTCAAGTGGTCAATTTCAAACATTTTAGAATTTTGACAATCGCTGTCGCTGTTAGAATTACTGTGTTTAGAGCCTCAGGGTGAACATTCGACAACATTATCATAGTTTTTTATTAGTCTGAAGTAGTCTGAACAGCTGAATAGGTCAAAGTCCCTTAAGGCTCATTTTTACTAAACATTATCTTTATATTTTAATATCTTCAGCAAGAAACATAATGATTCTCCTAGCTTTGTCCGTTTCGTATAATAGTCCCATTTAGGTCTCTTTTTATCCTAAATATCTTCCTATGACCTTGTTCCTGGTGCTTCAAGTAAAAATACGCTAAGTACAGTATGCTAATTTCATTACGGAGCCGCTTTCAAAAACATCTGGTTTTTGTTGGGCTTATCATTACGGTGTATCTTCATTTAAATCTTAATTGGGTTGTAGTTTTATATTTCAGTTTTAATAAAATCACGAAGCAACACTTTTAAGCTTGTGAAAAGAACTAATTTTTGAATGTTAATAAGGAGTGATCTTATTTTAATAAATTATTATTTTTGCTAATAGAGCTCTTCTGATGCTAGTGGACCTGTCTGATCACAGAAACTATGATTGGAGGAAGACCCCAAATTATATTTATATATATGTTGTGTGTGTGTGGATACCGTAGTTAAGTAACCCTGATTAATTTAAGAAGGCCCTGTATTATATTTAAATGAAATTACTATAAATAGTGTAGAACTGAGATATGCCGTTGCCCAGCCCTGGGACACACAGGCCACATGCAGGAATATGCGCTATACAATCAAATAGTTACGAAGAAGATTATGATTTTAATAATTGAAAAATAGCTCATTATGTGCAAAAATATGTAGATAGATTTTGATTAATCGCGATATCAAGGTTGTCGAAACTACAAAGATTCGGTAGTTTGGCGCATCGGCACATGCTATGCAAATGTGTCACGTGTATGCTAATCTGCTGACCATGAGTCCATGATGTCTACACTGAATGCGATCACGAGCCGGATGGCTGATACTGCCAAAATAGTACTCAATAACGTGTACAAAAGTAGGGCAATGCATATGTTGTTAAATGGTCTTGTTTTACTCTGTATGCGTAAGTTCTTTTCGACTTTTATTTCGGTCAATTAGTTTTCCTTGTCATATGACCATGTGTGTGTTGCCAGTGATTACATACGGGACAGAGACGTGGTCGCTCACAACGGGCCTCATCTGAAGGCTTAAAAACACTCAAAGCGCAATGGACAGAGCTATGCTCGTAGTTTCTTTGCGTGATCGAATCAGAAATGAAGACATCGGAAAGAGAATCAAGGTTACTGACATAGCCGGAAGAATTGCCAAATTTAAGAGGCAGAGCACATTGCTTGCAGAACGGATGACCGTTGGGCCGAAAATTTCTGGAGTAGCGACCGCGTACCGGAAGACGCAGCGTTGGAAGGCCAAGGCCACCTGGTCCAGGCTGTAAGAATCCGGTGGATGCGAAACACACTGGACCGATCATTATGGCGACGCTTGGGGGAAGCCTATGTCCAGCAGTGGACGTCTTTCGGCTGAAATGATGATGATGACTATGATATTGGCAAATATACATCTGGTGTTCAAGCTAGTATTTCTGTGCCTCTTGATATAATATGACCAATCAGTTTGGTGACGCCTGGGGGAGGTCTATGTCCAGCAGTGGACGTCTTTTGTATAGAGCTTACTACTGCAGCCAGCTCTATACAATATTTACCCTTATTTATAAAAAGCTCGGCAGTGTTTAGTGACTGATTAGTAGGTGTTTTATTCTATTCTATAGAAAATTTGAATGATCCTGTGTGACCTTAAATGTAGTTACATTGACGAGAGCAATTTCATTAGTACTTAATATATATAATTAGGTAGCAAAAAGCTTGACTTATCCTGAAGTTTAACAGGTTCTGAAAGAGAATACAATAACCTTCAACTTCAAGGAGGAGGGGAACACAGGATTCTAGAACCGCGAAAGAATAAACAATAATCTTCAAAGCGACTCACCTAAAATGTCTGTCAAAGGCTTTGAGCGCAGTGTTGAAGGTCGGACTCCCCGGGGTCAGAGTGCCCTCGCTCCGCACCAGGTAGCTTCCATCAGCGATGTCCCGACTGACGCGCACCAGGCGCTCAGCCGGCGTCAGCTCCTCCAGGCAACGCTTGGAGAGGGAGCATAGGTCGTGGATCTCATCGTCTAGGGAGGTTTTCTCTGGTTTTCTACGGAAGATAAACATAGATGAAATAATTTTTGGAGACAATAATTAATTTAAACTAAAGTGTGAAAACGGCTGATCTTAACGAATATGTTATCGAGGGCAAATAGATATAAGATTATGATTAGCTTCAGTTATGGCATATTACATAGATTGAAATGCTCAATATTAAGGTCGATCCAATTTGGCAATTCGTGTCAATACTCCAAAATTGCAAAGGTCGTATGGTCCTGTTTGGTGTATCTGGCGCCAGTGATCCAGGCTAATTTATTTTCTTCCTGAGTTGTCTGATGACTAGCAAAGCTAGATCTTGAAAACCGAGGACAGAAAAGACATTCTCATTAACAGTCATGGTCGACAGAAATCTTAGTTGCCTTTATGTATTTTTTTAATAACATTATGCCACACTAGGAAATCCTTCTGTATCGTTGGTGAGCTCAACCACTGCGCCAACCGTGTCGTCGACCGTCGTCAAACATATTTTCTGATTATGACTTTTGGGGTGAGGAAGAAATTGACCACAATTATTTCTTGGATTAGTACATTATAGTTGCGTAATATGAAATAAACTTACTGGTTTTCAGCGGTAGGTATATGCACAGGTCCGTCGAGGCAGCCCAGTCTTATGCCGAAGATCATCATACCGATGGTCTCGATGGCCCAGCGGTAGATCTCTGTCTCCAGCTCATCGTTCAACGCGTTCTCTGCGTGGCGTAGGTCTCTCAGTCTGTGAGAAAATATTAATATTATTATTAGTACTCGTAGAACTAGTTAAGTAACGTAGTAAGTGGTTGTGTAGTTAATTAAGTTATAATAGTCTATTTTAAGTTTCCTTATTTCTTTCTACACACTGTGTCTTCGTCTATCATCCAACTTTCCTGTCGCAGTTCTGCTGGAAGAAATATCTATTGAAATAAGCAGTACCTTTGTGCTCTTCTATCTGTATTCTTTCTTTTCTCTGATAAGTGCTTTGTGTGTACATAAATAAATAAACTAAATAATTCGTGGCTATAACTGAATAGTTCGCAGCGATTAGCTTGATTGTGTCAAGTACAATGGTGAATGTCTGCATCACATCACATCACATCACATCATCAGTCTTTTTAAAGTTCCCACTGCTGGGACACAGGCCACATTTCATAGAGGGAGTGGGCTATAATCCAATGTCTTTGAATTTTTGATTCCAGGTCATGCCGGTTTCCTCACGATGTTTTCCTTCACCGTTTTGAGGGCAGTGGTGATGAAATAAATTACACAAAGTAAAGCGCCTGCTCGGGTGCATAAACCATTGTAATTGACACAATCAAGCTAATCAAACTTAGGCCAGAGCCTGCGATATGTTTAGTAATTACTATTGTTCAATGTTACCTTTGGACATTTACTCATATGTTTAGTAATAACTATTGTTTAATGTTACCTTTGTTTTGTTTACCCTGTTGATGGCAATAATCTTGCCATCAACAGGGCACTGAGAAATTGCCAGGTGGAAAAACCCAATAACACTTTCCCCGATCCGGGAACCGAACCCATAAAGAACTGAAATCTTCCTGGTGAAGTTACGATATACACTGTTGTCCTCTGATACGGATCTAACGCAGAATGCTCAGACATAAATATTGACTGTAGTTTTATTTGCGCAAATCTTCGATTATGATGGTCAATCAAAACACACTCTAAAATAATCTTGAAATTAGCAATTTTTCGATAAATTATGTACACATTTCGCCACGATCACTATTCATGACGAACTTTGTGATTTTAGAAATAAATAAAATACATACTTAGTGACTTTTATTTTTCTTTTAACTCTCTTGAACATCCGTCTTGACGGATGCACATGATTTGATTTAAATTTGAGTATGTATGTTTCAAACTCCACATTAGCTTTAAAACCTGACAAACTTTAGAACCCGAGACGTGGATCCACGCGAGTCTCAATGGCTTTTTAAATGTTTCTTCTTCGCATCGCTAGCACGACAGCCGTTTAAATTTGTTTGGCCCAAAATTTTGCCACTTTCACGGCGTCGTCGGTGGCAGCGCATAGATGAGCAGGATGGGCAGGAGATGGGGCATGGCTTAAACTCGGTGCTACATGCACACCCTGCTGCTGCTCTGCCAAGATAGCCCTATTTTGTGAGGTTGACGTTCACCTTCCTACTTGGGTTCTGAGGCGGTTCAGGGACTTCCAGGTAGACCGCATTGTTTCTATAATTACGGCATTCAACCGGTTAAAGCAGAGTTGAACACGTACTTAAATTCAAATACTTTAGAGAGCTAGTGAGCTATCATAAAGTGACATTATTTCAGCAATAAGGACTGTCAAAAGGTCTTAAATGAATGGAATCGACATGCGTTATCATTCACGTGATCAATACCAAGCAATTTGGTCCAGGCTATTTTGTCAAGAGCCCCCTTGGGCTCAAAGTGGCAATAGTGGCGTGATTCTATTCAAGTCCGTAACAAATCGGACTTATTCTCAAAGTCAAATAATTCTATGAGCTAAATAAATCTGTACTCTAAAAAGGACACGTGTTCATACAATAACAGAAATTAATGATACTGTTTTTCACCTTTTTGTCTAGGTCATGCATTTATTTGCACAGTTCATTCATCTGTGCAATGACTAACTTTAGGTATAAATATGAATGAAATCTGCTTATCGTGCGATAAATGACCTAGAAATGACATATATTTTGTTTTCTTTGATTAATACAAATATTTACTGTGTTTGACAACTTGAATGTTTTTTTTTTCTTTTGTTTGATAATTTTAAGGAAAATCATTTTAGGTAAAGGTTTTTGTTGTGCAGGTAAGATCAAGATAATTTATATTATAGTCTTATCGTTTAAACAAGCTATTTAGCATATCCAGTTTGTTTGATCACAGATTTGCGTGGATCAAATGAGAGTGCAATAGATACACTTGTTCTGTTTAGTGATAGATAGAATACTTAAAGTAACCGCCAGAAAACAAAAAAAAAGAAGTCGTTAACACCTGTCTACTAATGTATTACAAAATTTCAAAACGAAACGAAATAAATGTAAATAAGGTGTCGCTAATACGATCAAAACAAGAAAAAACGTATTGCGGTAAGGGGCATCCTTGACCCTTTCACTTGGGATTCAGTAATGAGTTAATATCTCATAAACGCGTGGACCGATTTACATGATTTAAACGGATACAATTTTTCTACACCTATATCTTTCATTTGAGACCAAAATTATCAAAATATCTCGATAAACAAAAAAAAAAACATGTTTTCAAGTTACGTAATTATAGTTTTTGGTACAAGCAGGATCAATGGTATCTGACAGCGACTTTAGTCATTGATTTAATATGTAGTGTGTAGTACATTATTACCTCAATGACTGTAGTATATTTTTTATTGCACAACAAAATTGTAAAACAACTTTTTAATTTTTTGCTGATAAAGGTACAATGGCGGTTATATCGCAGACAGAAATATCTACCGATGATGAACTTTTAAGGTCAATGGTATCTTGTATCTGCTACGCGTGGTATGTCCAAACTAGATGGACCAGATGGATAAAACTGGACTCTTACTGAAAAGTTAGTTACCTTCTAGTGGTATCAGCTGCAATGTCGTCAAAAGCCTGGTCGTAGCATTTCAGAAGCGAGCCGTCTTGCAGGAGAGCGCGGATCGCAGTCCATATCGCCTTGGGTTCGTCTCTGCAAAGAACATAACTGTTAAAGTCGTAAAGGTAAATAAAAAAAGTCTTAAAAATAGCTAATTCTATGCGAGGAGTACAGTGTTTCTCAATTACAGGGTTTGTTATTTATTTATTAATTACTACATGCACACAAACGTATAGAGGCGGATTTAATGCCTGGATTGTGGGTATCTAACCGATAGACAGTCGTAATCATCATCAGTACAGTATAGCAGTCCAGTGCTGGGCATAGGGCTCTCAAATTACACGCCATTTATTAAATTTTCGGCAAGTGACATCCAGCTGCTGACAGCCACCCTGCGAAGATCGTTGCTCCACCTAGCCTGATAGACAGTCACCCCATCTATACCGATATTATAAAGAGGTGAGATTTTTTTGTTTGTTTGTACCGAATAGGCTCCGAAACTACTGGACCGATTTAAAAAAATCTTTCACCAATAGAAAGCTACATTATTCCCGAGTGACAAAGTCTATTTTTTAATCCCGAAAACGGGTCTGTGGGGTGGTCCACGGGAGCAAAGCCGTGGGTAACAGTAGTGTAAAATACTTCTATTTGGCTGGATCCAGTTAGACACGAAGCCGACCCTGATTTAAAGCAGCTTCACACGTAACGTGTTTTAATCCTGGACGGAACGGGACGATACATTTTGAAAATATCGTTTCATACAAAATGAAACTATACAAAAGAGCATATGTCACAGGTACACGGACAGGACGGCGACTTGGCGTTTTGCATTTGGCGTCGTCCCGTTCCGTCCAGGATTAAAACACGTTACGTATGCAGCGGCCTATAGTTAGGAAAGGCTAGGCAGACTATTTGATTGAGTGATATGCAACAGTTTCACAAACTTATTTAAAATCGGTTGTGATGACAACTCGTCACACTAGCTATGTCGTCCCTAACCTTAATAGGTCACTTTCACTAATACGTCACTTTGTACATGTAGTCAGCTTCCCATTTTGTCTCAAGCCGTATTACGTCTCTCTCCCAACTCGTCCGACACTTATGTACATTAAAGCTCAAAATTTCTAAACATTTTCATTAAAGCATTTTTGTTAATAAGTCGGTAATCTTATTTTATTATTTAGGAAGAGACTAAATGGCATGAAGCTGATTTTTAGAAAAAGAAACGATTTAAATGCGTTTTGAGTAATATAAAATAAAATAAAATCAATAAAATGACATCGCCGAAAAACAAAATATGAAATTTAACGACATAATCCAGCTTTTTTAATAATAAGGCCACCAGGTAACCAACCTCTTCTTTTTCTCATTTTGTACCTCAGAAATGCATCCCGTAGAACACTTTATAAATTTGTACATTACAGTGAATTGAACAAAGCGTCGGACGAGTTGGGAAAGATTCGTAATACGGCTTGAGACAAATTGGGAAGCTGACTACCTGTACAAAGTGACGTATTAGTGAAAATTACCTATTAAGGATAGGGACGACATAGCTAGTGTGACGAGTTGTCATCACAACCTTAAAATCCCCTTTTCATGCTCTATCTGGTTTAACAACGTGTCGTTTAATTTTTATCGATGTTTTGTCAAAACATACATCCCGCGATATCAGTCGGAAATCCTCCTTATCGAAAACAATTCGGTAGTTTAATGCACTTCTAATCTAGTGATAAGTAAATGGACACTTTGAACAATAAAACCGGTGATAAAGGGGTATTACATTTGTTGATAGGAAACACGTTCGATTAGAGTGGTTCTCACGCCGGCTGAGCATAGTATGTAGTATGACAATCATGTATGTCTGATGTACAAAAAAATTGTGTCATTGTACTCAGGTACAATTGCTTATTGCAGGGTAATATTTTGCTGATTCTTTTTAGTGCAACGCGTCACGTTTTTATTAGATTTATGAGACACGTTGTTATCACAAGTCGATGGCAACGTGTTTCACGTATCGTAAGTTTTTACCGCTTTGACTGGTTCCTGAGATAGTTTTTTTTTTTTTTAAACGGATAGCATCAATTATCGCTTAGGTATGGTAAAATTTATAATATTATGCTTGGTAGATTTGTCTAGCTTTGCTTGCTTTTATTTTCAAAGAACCGGCTTCAGAATTACATGTCTACCACATCACACTAATATTATTAAGGCGAAAGTTTGTGAGTGTTGTGTGTGTTTATATGTTTGTTACTTCTTTACGCTCAAACGGCTGAACGGATCTGGATGAAATTTGCACAGAGGTAGAGTATAGTCAGGAATAGCACATAGCATATTGATTATCTCGGGCTAATTTTTGACTTTCACGCGGGCGAAGCCGCTGGCAGAAGCTAGTAAGTATATACATCAGAATTATTTAATTAAAAGTCGTGTCCCCAACGAGGTTTCCCACTGTGAACTTCTCCGGAGCCTTAGGGGATGAGTTTCCAAAAAAATATGAAAAAGCTAACAATAAGTTTTACTTCGAAACGGAAGTATTTAACAACTTTCAAACAAACTTTTATCCCGGTGTCGATAAATTCTCCCAGCATGAATATTCTAGGAAGGTTTTCCACACTGGTGGTTGGTTAATATAGGCTTTTAGTTAGGGGATACAGGGATAAAAAAAACCCTAATTCATAGTATCAGATATCACAACGTGACGCTTCAATTTTATAGATTTTTGTCAAAACGTACGTCCTGCGATATCAGGCGGAAATCCTCCTTATCAAAAACAATTGTACTCAGGTATGTACAAATGTTTATTGCAGATAAATATTTTGTTGATTCTTTTATAGTGTATGCGTCACGTTTTAAGATGAGCGAGACACGTTCCCGTTATTAAAATTTGATAGCTAACTGAGGATAAACAAAGTAATCGTGATTAGAAAAACTGTGCTGTGGTTTTTATTCACTTCTTGTTCCATCTTGGTTAGGTGAATAGCATCAATTACACATGGGATTTGTTTATGATTGGTGACTTAGCCTAACTTCGGTGTCACTTTATTTCAAATTTATCTTTAAACCTGAGGATCAAAACTGTAATGGATCTATAAGATATTCTGAATTCTGTTTCTATTCTTACAAAGTATTAAACAAAGTCGCTTTCCGCTGTCTGTTCCTATGTATGTTTTGATCTTTAAAATTACGCAACGGATTTTGATGCGGTTTTTTTATTAGATAGAGTGATTCAAGAGGAAGGTTTATATGTATAATACACGTATGCGAAGCCGCTGGCAGACGCTAGTTATTTATACAAATTCATTCTGTAGGATCTCAAAAGATGAAAATTCCGTAGAATTTTGCACACAGTCTAGCTCCAGGGTTAAATTGATTCCAGCTAGTACGTATGTATACAATTAAAATGAATGGTTATTGTTAACATACCCGTGCACTGGACACTGTCCCACTCCCTTCCTATGTTGATACAGCGGCGATTTTTCGAAGCGAGGCGGTTCAGTCGAGTAACTTTCATATACCTGTAACAACAGAACACATATTTGCTTGAAACTTTTCTAATAAAAAGGTTTGGTGGAACAGGGTTGATACTGGCCATTCAATTCAGTAGTCTTTTGTTTCTTATTTTGTTTTTTAACCGACTTCCCAAAAAGGAGGAGGTTCTATGTTCGACATTATGTTTGTTTTTTTTTTTTGTATGTTCACCGGTATCTCCGTCAATTGTGGACCGATTTAAAAAAATCTTTTTTGTTTGAAAAAGTATGTTTCGAAATTGGTCCCATTTTAATTTGGTGAAGATCTGATGAAGATCTTCGGCGATATACAACAGAACTCTTCAATAAATAACAGCAAATCTCTCGGGATTGCTGCAATCGCATGTCTGTTTATTGTTTATACCATTTTTATAACATAACTAGCTTTTGCCCGCGACTTCGTTCGCGTGGAATAGTGACTTCTGATGCCGACTCTTGACCAATAGATGGCGCTGTATGTCCGGAATAAATTTTATTTTATATTTTATTTTTTGTAATAAAAACTATCCTATGTCCATTCTCAAGTTCCAAACTATGTCTGTACCAAATTTCACACAAATCGGTTCAGTAGTTTAGGCGTGAAGCAAAGACAGACAGACAGACAGACAGACAGAAAGACAGACAGACAGAGTTACTTTCGCATTTATAATATTATAGTAGGGACATCACGCCAGTACGCTCTTAACTCTGCGTACCCCAGATCTCTCATTTCACCGGTTATGTTCAAGTTTCATGAAATCTATTCTGGCGTTATAGTTACCTTACTAACTTGCCTATTACGTAGGTACAACTAAAAAGTGAAAAATAAAAAAACTTTTTTGCAAAAAAATACTACCGACTTCCAAATATAAAACTACAAAGTGAAAAATAACTTTATTTTTTGAAGTCGGTGTCCATAACGCAAAAAAATTGGTACCTACGAAAGACACCGCCTTCAAAAAATAAAGTTATTTTTCACTTTGTAGTTTTGTATTTGGACTCGGTAGTATTTTTTTGCAAAAAAGTTTTTTTTATTACTATGATTTTTAAAGTCTTGGCGTTGCCGTTGAGAGAAACTGGCCATCAAGTCGTCACTTGTTTTTTTTCCGGGCTACTTACAGAATACTTTGAAATTTCACATGATTTGCAAATAGAAGACATGAGAGAGAGATAATTTCGTCTACCAAAACTTAGCCCCCTTACGCACTAGCGATTAACCGCGGGGGCAGCCAACCGCTAGTGCGTAAGGGGGCTTAGATATCCAGTGAAGTTGGACAAAGTCACATTATACCATCGCAATAGGTAACGATTGGTGAAAAGTCCTAAATGTTTTCGAACGATAAACCCTTGGTTGATAGTCGTTATCGCTGAATAGTTATCAAAGTTAAATGAAGTGTTTTTTTATAGCCTGAAATAAATTAACTTTAATTTGTTTATTAATTTATACAAATGTTTTCAGAGCTAGACCAAACTAACATAGACATAAGAATAAAGTCTTATTTGCACTTAATTAAAATATTTTATTAATCTTGAACTCATGACGATATTTAAAACATTAATTCCGTAATGGTCCCTCTTCCTGGTACACATTTATTACAATCGCATCCACTCTTTGTTCCAATGTCTGCAATGGACGTATCAATGGAGCGGATAATACTGAGCGACGGATGACGTCACTTCAACGGTGTTTCACTTTGAAGAATTATGGTCTGGACTGAAGGATGAAGTTGACAGACTGTCACAGCCAGGCCTTTGCTTGTAAATCTCGAAGCATGGAAACCGCCCTCGTCGCTTTTCAATGATTTAATTGATGATAGTGAAGGTCGGAGACTCTACACTCGAAGTTGTAGACCATTATGTCTACCTGGGACAAACGGTCCAGTTGGGTAGGTCCAATTTCGAGAAAGAGATCAACCGTCGAATCCGACTCGGCTGGGCGGCGTTCGGGAAGTTGCGTGGTATGTTCTCGTCCAATTTACCACAGTGTCTCAAGACAAAAGTCTATGACCAGTGTGTGTTGCCAGTGATCACCTATGGAACCGAGACGTGGTCGCTCACAATGGGCCTTATCAGAAAGCTCAAAGTCACCCAAAGGGCAATGGAGAGGGCTATGCTCGGAATTTCCTTGCGTGATCACGTCAGAAATGATGATATCCGCAGGAGAACCAAAGTTACCGACATAGTCCGAAGAATTGCCAAACTTAAGTGGCAGTGGGCAGGGCACATTGCTCGCAGAACGGATGGCCGATGGGGCCGAAAAGTTCTGGAATGGCGACCGCGAACCGGAAGACGATACGCTGGAAGGCCTCCCACTAGGTGGACTGATGACCTGGTTAAGGTTGCGGGAAGGCGCTGGATGCGAGACGCACGGGATCGGTCAATGTGGCGACGCCTGGGGGAGGCCTATGTCCAGCAGTGGACGTCTTTCGGCTGAAATGATGATGATGATGATGAGTGAAGAAATCACAGAGCTGTGGTGGCCCAGTAGTAAAGGCCGCTAAAGCAAGTTGTAAGTCGTGGGTTCGAGAGGCGCTTTACTTTGTGTAAATTATTTCATCACCACTGTTCTAAAAACGGTGAAGGAAAACATCGTGAGGAGACTGGCATATCCTCGAACCAAAAATTCGAAGACATGTGACATCCACCAACGTGCATTGGGCCCGCGTGGTGGATTAAGGCCAGTTCCCTCTCTCGCAGAGAGAAAGCCTGTGTCCCAGTAGTGGGAACAATAAAAGGCTGATGAAGATGATGAATAGAGAGCGAGCCTATTGCATCTACTGACAAATTCTAGGTGGAAAAACCCAATAACACTTTTATCGCCGGACCCGTGAATCGACCGCAGGATCACAGTCTCTGCAGTAGGGCTTATTGTAAACACTACACCAACGAGGCAGTCCCTTGACTAGTTATTAATTTTCTGTCAACCTTACAAAATCAACAAGCGGCTGATTATGTACCTAGATATAGTGAGCTAGAATATTACTTCCGATGCAAAACCATACCTTCAATACTAAACATTTCGAAACGTGATCATCCACTTTCTTTGGGGCTTTGGTACTGCGTTGTCACAGTATAAATATGTGGCGTTGTACAGCAACAAAACTTATTTTAATATATAAACCCTAATGTACAAGAATTCTCACAGAATTAACTTGTTTTTGATAAATATTGGGCTTGTCGAGATAAATTGATTCAAATATTGATATTCAACGGCTGTTCTGTAATTATTAATAAGACAAAACAAAAACTTATTGAGAACAACTTAACATAATTTTAAGTCAACTATGTTTTAGGATAACCAGCCGAGCGAGCACGGCTTCTGTGATAGAGGCTTGTTTTTGCTCCCAAACAATAGTAAAAATGTGTGACTTAAGTCTGTCACATTAGGCCGTACTCGCCCGCCTGCAGAACCTATGTCTTGTCGACAGAGATGAATTTCTCTTTTAATCTAAGAATGTACAACGCGGATTCAATTTGGTCGATCTCCTTTAAAAGGGGGCTCTTGTAAAACGCAAGGATACACGTACACTTGTAATGCTATTACCCACTCAGAATAGAGCACCTACACCTACTTTTATTATGTAACTCCAATCCCATTTACAGGGTTCATTTTATTTAACGAAGCCATCGGAGCGTGCAAATGGTCCTTCGAACCAAGAAATAAAAATACCATAGTTACGACGGACTTTTGGAATTCGTATGAATATGATGATTTTCAATCGGGAAATGCCTGGAATTGCTTTCAAAGCTTGGACGTGGGATCTTTTTCTCTGTCTTCGTAATTTGATAAAGTTATTATTACGTGAAACCTTTGTAAATCTTGCTTAAATAGGAAGCTATCAAATATTCAGATGGCTAAATAATGTGTGCCTATGCTTGCCATCTGTTCTGCAGAGGTGGGTATTTGCATTGTAAGTATGTAGGTATAAACAAACAAAAATGCCTAATAAATATTGATTGTTAAACAATGATATATGAATTGAGACACGTGTACTACACGTGGTTAGCTTTTGACCTAGAATAGGTCTTGAGAGCAGTCGTCCGGTATTCCTTAGTAGGTTTGTCACATACAATTTGATCGTCGGTGCCGATTCTATGGCGCTTAAATCTTTCAGATACTTTTAAACTGCAATCTGTTTTAAGGCAACTATGAAAATTTACTTGCACTTGTCAAAGGCCAAGTATTTTTTACTTTGTTGATTTGGCATACCATTTGCTTCTGTAGGCATTTTAATATATTTATTCTTCTCTAAGGTGGAAAACGGGTTTGAAATTCCAGTAGAGTCACTGTCAGATGCAATTTGATATTATCGCATTTAATGTGTCTTTAAGCAGAGTAGGTAAAGTTTTGTCTGCACTTGTCTTATAGCGTTAAGATTTACCTAATTTGACAGCTCTTTTTCCGTATTTTGTGTTATTTAGACACAAATAAGTTTATAACAGAATGTTGTTTTAATAAACATCTACAATTTGCCTAATGCGAAGCCTGTGGTGGGCTTCGCTGTAACTTGTAACATTGTTTTGAACATCTGTTCACCCGGGGGAAGTAGGACCGTTGCCTACCGTTATGCATACGGTAACACAAACATAACATCGGAACAATGACACATAAATCGAGATAAGTCAACACTTTACTACCGCACGTGGTCGCGGCGTGAAACGGTCGTCACTCACACCGTTACGTAACTTTGTTGTGAATTATTATTATTCGGACGTGCTCATTGGTAGTTTAAAATGTTGCAGATAGTCTTTGTTGTGAAAAGTATTAATTTGTATTTGTAACTGAACTAATTAATTTTGTTTTTATAAGAAAATCGTTAAAATATTTTCTTACTTAAATCATCATTATAATATCAGCCGAAAGATGTCCACTGCTGGACATAGGCCTCGCCACATTGACCAGTCCCGTGCATCTCGCAAACAGCGGATCCCCGCAACCTTCACCAAGTCATCGGTCCACCTGTCCAACGCAACGTCCTAAATGTCGTCTTGCTTACTAAAAAACGTAATTTTATTTGTAAAACAAAGGTGTAATTATGTACATTCAACTATACAAACTTACACTAAACCTAACTACTTACACTATATACAAAAGATAGGTAGGTATTTACTTAAATGCTTACTGAAAAATCTGTACAAGATTGTCAGTAGTCAGACTATAACTGAACTGACAGAAGACACTGTACACAATGATGGTACAATATATTTCCCAATCTTCTTGGCCGATCTGAAGTTTGGCTCTACACGTGTTGAGCACTATAAGTACGACAGCAAAAAAATGGCCTTGTGTGCGCGCAGCAACACGTGAATAGTATATAATTGATCACTGGTTTTAATCAAATCATAGATGATCACGTGTTAAACATTCTGCTTAAAAAAATATAAATACAAAAATCTTATCAATGCATACTATTTGCAGGTCAATTGAGGTTACATTATCATTTGGATTTGACCCACATTATCGGGCACAAGCATAATTTACTCGTAAAATTATATTTGTAAATAGATAACACGGTGTGAGAGAGTGATCCTAAGTAAACGTCAACAAACCGGTAATGGGCATTACTTTATTTATATTTGTTGAAATATGACATTGTAATTTAAAATTTTAAACATTTATACAGTGATTTGATACTTTGACCTAACATAATATTTAATTTAGCGGAAGGGAGTTCGGTTACTGTTTGTAATTCCGTGTTAAGTTTATAAGTAGCAGATTTTTTATTAACAATAGCGACCGTCCGAAACTGGATTGTGTATTCAAGATAGACTGATTTTTTATTCAGTCGACGAAAATGAACGACAATAACTTTCTCAGAAAAAGAATGTACAGCGTTTAAACATCATCATTTCATAGTAACATCTCTTCACCAGCTTGCGCAAGTCTCAATTTATTTGGGGTTATGGTTGCTTATTCCATATTAAATTCTCGATGATTGCAATTCAACATGACAATGCTTTTTGGGTGCTTTCACCATTGATAGCAATGCGGATGAATGTTCTGATGCCCAATAAGTCCTCTCTTGAGGGGTTCTTACACCTGCGGGGCGAGCACAGCCTATTGTGACAGGCTTAAGGCACACAAACACCGTGATAAAATCCATGACTCAAACCTATCATAGAGATCGTGCTCGCCCGGCTGCTTGTAGATTTATCTTACACTAGAGGACGCCTCGCGGTTTCACCCGCGTAGTACCCGTTCCCGTGGGAATACAGGGATAAAAAAGTAGCCTATGTCACCCGGGGATAGAGTAGCTACCCAACGGTGAAAGAATTTTTGAAATCGGTCCAGTAGTTTTGGAGCCTATTCGGTACAAACAAACAAAAAAATCTTTCCTCTTTATAATATTGGTATAGATGACATAAGTATAAGTATAACTGAGAGAATCTGAGTTCGCAACCTTAATGAGGAACCATGGAATGCGAAATCGGCTAGATGGCATCAATCAGTTACATTCTATATGTTATTTAATCTTTCCTTAAATAAAACCGCAATTAAAGGCTTCAACAACAAGAGCCAAGGATATAAAAGAGACGATAAGAATCAATTGTATAATATGTGGATCTCATGTCATCGGATATCGGAGCATTGTCCGTAATGATGTTGGGTCTAGACGAAGACTGAAAAATTACCGAACTGACAATAATAACTCCGCATCCGGAGTATTGCATTGTATAAATACTATAATAGTGACAGTGAAACTCTCTTTATTATTGCACTTCTACTACAAAATTGATCGTATTGTATCACGAGAGTTCACCAGAAAGCATTTTTGTATTGATCAATATGGGATACGAGCCTTACCTACAAACTTTTGGAAAATTGCTAAAATGCAGTTAGTGTGATATGAATTTTCAGGAAGAAGTTACTGATATTTTTTGTGTTTTTATTGTTTTACAATAAAATGTGACGCAGAAATGTTAATACTCTTCCTACTACATATTTCATAGTATAAACCCAGTAGATTGCGCATCACAATTCAAGATTCAACTATACGTTTTAATACATTTAAGAAACCACGAATTAAAGTTTTGGTAAGAGGACACAGCTGAGGCTTTCCTTGGAAATTTAATAAATCTTACACGAAAACCGGAAGAAACTTGACTTCAAAGACGAGACGAAGATGAATCACAATGTCATAGCATAGTAGGAATATCTTCCTTAATATTATAAAGAGGTAAACTTGTCTGTTTGTTTGTTGCTTTTGTAAAAGGTCTGAACTTACTACTGATCCGGTTACGAAAATTCTGCTATAATCATCGACCACACGTGTGGTCGCAAGCTAGGAACCTTCAATATCGCTGGGTACGATAGACGTCACGCTAAGTTAATTTTTAACCCGGAAAATTTTGCGTTCTCACGGGATTGGTAACTATAAATAGGAGTGAAGCCGCAGGTAAAGCTTATAAGCTAGTAAGTAATAGTTAGATTACATACAATGACAAATTTTATGTTCCCACTGCAGGGAGTGGGTCCACCACTCGGGCATAATGGATTTGTGATAGTTAGATTACTAAAACCTATATTTTAATTAGTTTAATTATGGACGTATATAAATAGACAGGGTATTTTTCATTATTGACGGGATAATCCATCAGTCATATAACATTATCAAATCGGATTTTAATTGTTTATTTATTATCTATACAAACAATTAAATTACATGTTATGTAGTCTGAACTGCGTGGTTCTTTATAAATAACTAGAGGACGCCTCGCGGTTTTACCCGCGTAGTTCCCGTTCCCATGGGAATATAGTGATAAAAAGTAGCCTATGTCACCCGGGGATAGAGTAACTTCCAAACGGTGAAAGATTTTTTGAAATCGGTCCAGTAGTTTTGGAGCCTATTCGGTACAAACAATCAAACTAACAAAAAAATCTTTCCTCTTTATAATATTGGTATAGATTATCGTCAGTTGATTTATATACAGAGACTAAGGAGACTTATATTGTATTTGATGATCTTTTACGCGAAGCTTTATGGCTTTATTGTTCGCATTATCATGCATTACCTGCATGATATTTAACTTTATCATTTATTTTTGTTTCTGCCAGGCAGCGGCTAAAAAGCGTGAAAGTTGGCATATATCACAAAGGAACGCACTCGCGGGATAAAAAGTATGCTCTGCCCTTCTTCAAGGTCCAATCATCTCTATACTAAAGTTCATCACTCTTGTATCAGCAGTTTAGGATTAAAAACGTCAAGGCTGACAGATTGTTAATTTCACATTTATAATATTATTTTAGATATGGTAGCTATAGTATATAGTAAATTGTAATTATATAGTATGAATAGGTAATGAAAATTACATAAATACATTGAGTTAGTTTGAAGCTTTTAGTATTCACCTTTTAATCATTTGCGTTCCTACTTTAGGCGTCGTATATCCAGCTGCGGATTTTATTATCCAATTTTCAGTTTATCTTTCTACAACTTTATTGAAGTCGGCTTTTAGTCTAAATATGGCATATCACTTTGACGTGACTTAAGTAAAATTAGCCTTTCCAACTATGATACCTACTGGCAGGCATTTTAAGCTTTTATTTATGTTAATCCCATTTACTCGCATCTACCGAGATAAGTGACATTTTGATTGACAAGTGATATGATATCAGTTATATCACGCCCACCCGTGATGAATCTCACCGCCTATTCTGTGATAGTCATTACGGTTGGGTTCACGTTATTCTTAGCTATCTGTAGTTTTACATCCTCTAGTGTCGCCACACCGACCAATTCTGTGTTTCTGGCATTTTGGCGGTGTTCACCATGTCATCGGTTTACAGTCACGCACACACATTCATGTTCACTCACTCCCAATACTGACATTCATTAAAATTTTATTTTAGTTTTGTATTATTATTAATAATTTTTTATATAATTTAATTTTACCATCTATAATTTGATGGTCTCAACATTATATAATTATGATACTATGGGAAGTAACGAGATAGTCCCAACAAAAGTGTAATGTATCACTTACGGGGGGGTTACCTCCAACTATGTATTGCAGTATAATGTTTGAGTAATAATAAAAACATTAAGATATTTTTAATTTGATTTTGATTCACTAGGATCTATCACTAGACAAAGTAGCACGAGGACGAGGATCGACTAAAGTTTTGTGCTAGAATTTTGCTGTAACAGCCCGGGCACTGGATTTGTGCCGAATCAATTGATATGTGGGTGAACTTACACCTCTGCCATTCCTTTCTGGGACACAAACGTCAACGTGAACGTTGATATTAACATGTTTAATTTTACCATGAACTTGAGTTAAAACACGTCACAGCAATTTCACTTTCATACATATTTCATGTCTGTTCAAAGTAGCCACATTTTCGGTATTAATTATGTTTTCTTCATTTAGTTCGATAGTCGATAATGTTCGTTTCTGTATCGAAGTGTGTATAATTGTTATTGTAGTGACCTTTGCGTGCGTCATAGGTAGATATTAACTGTTTTGTATTAATAGTTCGGTGATAATGGAAAAAATGTGTACTGGCATTCTGGTAAGATGTTATTTATTACACTCAATAGAGTTCTTTGGATTTTCTTTAATCTGCTTTCTCAATGCATAGTATGAATGAAAGGTCCTAATTCCTTACCATGCAAATAGTATTTCATGTCTTTCTCAATCAATGGAGTCAATAAAGTTAAATTAAGGCTACCACCTACCTTTGCCACATAGACCGGTCCTGTACTTATCGCATCCCACGGATTACCCTCACAAGGTCTCGGTCCACCTTGTGGAGGGGTTTCCAACACTGCATCTTCTGGTACGCGGTCACCACTCCAGAAACTTTTAGCTCCAATGTCCATCAATTTTGTGAGCATTTTGCCCTGTCCACTGTCACGTTGTTAAAGTGCATTGACAGAAAATATCAGTTTCATTTTGATTAATACTTAAATAATCTGTCTCTTTATTTTTAAGATACAATTTTCTACTTCAGAGACTTCTTAGTATTCCCAACGGTGTATTAGTTAAAGTGTAGTTTCTAGTTTCTGAAAGTTTAATACATCTTGAGAGCTTCTAAAATAAATGTTTACTTTGAATCGGTTAGGAGTTCCAACCGCAATTTGGAAGGAGGATTTAAAAGACCACCGTATGGAATCAATGGAAGGTTTATAAGGTCGTGTTTTTAGTACGTGCTTTCGTGAAACACCTACAGACTTTGATCTACATCCGACACCTTGATGAAATGGTAGTTTATTTCATGAGGTAAAAACAACGCCGGGAATCAATGCATTAATAATTTAGCAAATTAACCTTATATTGAATTGACAATATCTGGGGCACCCCAACGACTCTTGGAATTGAAAAATGAATATCTAAATTTTATTGAGCATGTGCTATCCTTAGCATATATAGATATTGTACACCAAAATTGTAACACTATTATTTTACAATTTTCTTAATTATATGGGTAAAATGAAGGTGTTATCGCTGTCAGCGATATTTGCCAGACATCATAAAGCAACAATGATGAATTTGAATCAATCAGAAACCATTAAGAAGCAATCAATTACGAAAGACTGGTTCAGTAATTGTATTTGCATTTTAAATCTAGAAGCATCTTATAACATATATAACATGCCTTCTTATGACGTATATTGTCGAAAGTGACTATGTATCGCTTAGCAAGTGACCTCAAATCTGCCGAAATTTTGCGCGACTGTTGCATTATGAGATCTGTCTGTTTACTTTCTAACTTGTATTCTAGAAAGTATAATACGGGGAGCAGTCACAAGCTACTAAAACACGTGATGAAGACGTGTTATAATATTATCTAACAACATTTATAATAACTGATGATTGATGGAAATTGGCAATAGACCCTTGATAATAATGGTACAACTACGGTCAATACTGGATACTGGGTATCATATGTTAACAAATACACGAATAGCAGATAATTAAAGAGCTAGTCTATTGTAAATAAATGCTAACCTATGTATGATACCGGCCGTTTCAGGGATTCCAGAGGTACCTTTTGTGGGTCCGTGCCCACTCGACCCGCTTAGACTCGACCCGAAAAATAATACCTGGATATTTCTAAATCACTGACCACGAGGATAAATTATGTATCTTAACATAATATTAAATATTCTATGTGAAAATTTATTTAGAATTGAAACAGCTCTTTGCCTGACTGTACAAATGGTTCTGAATTGGTAGTAAAACATCTAGTATTATTCTTCGGGTCGAGTCCAAGCGGGTCGAGTGGGCGCGGGTCCTCTTTTGTTAAGTTAGGTAAGATTATTATTGATAAATTTCTGAATATTTGTTAAAAAATCATTTTAAAATATAAAATTGTGGCCCATCCGTATCGAGAACAGTGTCTAAGCTTTTGTTTGATGACTTTCAACTACCTAATAATCGGTTTTCAAATAAATGTCTTTGTAAGTTTTGTTTGTTCAATGTTGCGAAAATAACTGTTCAATGCGGTAACGAAACTGTACAATTTCAGCATATTGTACGCAAATACCACCTAGACAAACAAATTGTACGTGTAAGGTAAGTAGGTACTTGTATATGCAAATATTATTCAGACACGACTCAGGAAATTAAAGTTTTGAGGTTATGAGCAAAAAGTGCTAAAATATGAGACGTAATGTAGACACAGACATCTTAAAAATGAGGTCGAAATGTTGAGAGCAAAAAAATCTTTCAACATTATAGTCACGAGCAGTCGAAGTGAAACTAATTAGTCTAGTTTGAAATAGTTTTTTTATGTTGTACGTTATGGAGAAAGTAAGTAAGTTATATGAAGATTGTTTATATTGTTTCGAGACTCACACGGGGGTGAAGTTGCAGTAGGTTATAAAGTAATAAATATATATAGTGTATTTTTTAAAGGTTTTTTTTTACTCCTATTAGCCCCAACTATCGCCCTATTTTGTTTGATCCACGATTTTTTGCCCATCCTGTATAGTCGTGTTTTTTTAAATTTCGGTATTGGTTGGCAGTGTTGCCACCGATTTACGAGGTCTGCGGCACCCGCAAGAACTCTGAGAATAGAGGTCGCAATGGTTTGGTTACCCGAAAACGAACCTCAAAACTAAATTTCCGATAAAGACTGTGTAATTGGTAATACATTTATGTTACTGTAAAATGTGTATTTGGGCGCACGGCTGGCGCAGTGGTTGAGCGATTGACTGTAGCGCTGCGTGTCGCTGGTTAGATTCCCGCGCGGAACAAATATTTGTATGACCAAAATATATAGTTGTTTCGGCTTTGGGTGTTTGTGTATGGCAGTTTATGTTTATGTTTGTAAACTCACCCACGATACATGAGAAATTAGTAATGTGGGGCAAAGATCAAGAAAATAATAAAATATGCCCAAACTACGGTAATAACTAAGATTTACCAAGTGTTACTGGTAAAAGTCCGAAATGATCTATTATGATCGCTTATTTCGGACGTTTACCAGCAAGCACACGGTAAACCTCAGAGATTGGTAAATGTTGAGAACTTGTAATGTCTATGACACACTATGATACGAAACGATGAGAACAATTAACGGCGGTCGACATTTTGCTGCGATGCAGACGCGATTCTGATGCAAAATAAAAGCGATACAGTACCTACGCTATACGACAGAATAAGCAGGTCATAAGCCATCGCCCACGATTTTACGGTTCTGCATCGCGACTAATACAATACAGCATTAATACAGACGCGATGCAGCATCATTACAGTCGCGCGTTTGCATCGATGCAGACGCAATGCTGAATCGATACCGTCGCGCCTTGCAAATGTGATCAATGGCTAAAAGTAGCGACGCGGAGCTATACGCTCTCGAGACGCGCGACTGCAATGCTGCAAAATTTAATTTTAACATTTATCAATCTCTACAAACATAAGATTGGAATAGAATAGGATAGGATAGGATAGGATGGGATGGGATGGGATGGGATAGGATAGGATAGGAAAGGATAGGATAGGATAGAATAGGATAGGATAGGATAGCATAGGATAGGATAGGATAGGATAGGATAGGATAGGATAGGATAGGATAGGATAGGATAGGATAGGATAGGATAGGATAGGATAGGATAGGATAGGATAGGATAGGATAGGATAGGATAGGATAGGATAGGATAGGATAGGATAGGATAGGATAGGATAGGATAGGATAGGATAGGATAGAATAGAATATACTTTATTGTAAAAAAAAATACAACAACTTAATACTATGGCTACAAAGGCGGTCTAAAGATTCACCATGGATTGCTGGAAAAAGCACGAAATTAGCGATTATCATTGATAATTTCACTTTGCTAGTAAATCTTAGATTGAATCGGTAAATTCTAGGTTTTACCGTAGTTCGGGCTTTTACAGTATCATTATACATACACTACAACATCTAGAAAACAAATGTTCAGTGAAATTAGCGTAATATCTACCTACACAAAACCAGAACAACAACTTTTATGCAATATTAGTCACACTTATTTACACACCGCATTTAATAATAAAAGTTGTTGATCAAATTGATCACGTGATCAAAACATGGAGTCCTGAACTGCGCAGTTGGATACATAAGAACTGGTTGACTGCATGTTAGGTAACAACAATTAATTAAAGGTGTAATAAATATGATCGTTGTTTTCCTGTCCGTAACATTGTAGTGCGGATAAACTTCTTCGCTGGCACGTGTCTCAATTAAGATAAACTTACTAATATACTTGATATTCTTTTTAGGAATATCTTTGTTATGGTATAAAATAAAGGCACCGGAAACGTTAAGACAGTAGTTTCATTGAGTAAATTTACGAATATTTCGCCTGAAAATAATCCAATTTGTCAGCCTATCCTAACCTAACCAGGGTAAACAGCACACTACTCAACATTGTACTAGTTCCGTTGGCATTCACTACAAGTGAAACAAATCATAAATAAAAAACTTCATCAACATCAGCCATTTAATGTTTCCACTGCTGGGACTCAGGCCTCCATTCTGTGAGAGAGAATGGGCCGTAATCCACCACGTGAACCCAGTGCGGGTTGGTGGATGTCCATTTTCTTCTAATGTTTGATTCACATGCCAGTTTCCTCACGATATTTTCCTTCACCGTTTTGAGAGCAGTGGTGATGAAATAATTAACACAAAGTAAAGTACTTGCCTGAGTTCGAACCCACGACCTACAACTTGTAAGTCACGGCCGTTACCACTGTGTCACCAAAACTTAGTGAAAGACTACTAGTAGCGAAGGAATACTAGATGCGAAAAATTATCCTACTAGTAGCTAAGGAATACTAGAGGCGAAAGACTATCCTACTAGTAGCGAAGGAATACTAGACGCGAAAGACTATCCTAATAATAGCGAAGGAATACTAGAGCCGAAAGACAATCCTAGTAGTAGCGAAGGAATACTAGAGGTGAAAGACTATCCAACTAGAAAATAAGGAATACTAGAGGCGTAATATTAAATCGAACGAAAGGCTTTAACAAACTAAACACTGTAGCAAAAGACAAAAACGCGCTAAAGATACATTTTGAGATCAGACCATGCCCGTTAGTGGCCTCAAATATACTCTGGCTGATACAAAATCTTCTAGAAAACAATTCTGCGTATTTGTCGCACTCCACTAGCTCGGTGAGTAAGACCTGAATGTAAATTAAAAGTGTAATAACAGTGCACAGAACATTATTGTGATCTACGGCGCTCTCAGAGTCCATGTGTTCAGAATTAATTAGTATTTATTTATCGTAACACACTATGTACATAATTGCCTGTTGTCTACATCACCCTTCATAATGAGTTACACCTACAATGCTTGTACCTTATTATTATGTATCGCCAATTACATGTATAATTTTGTTTGTTGTTTTCAGCTTCTTCGTTAGGCCTTTGCAAGAATGATGTGCTAAAATTATGTCTTTGAATTTCGTAGTTACCATAAATTCAAAGACGCATTTTCTGGTGATAGAAATTCTCATGTTTTAGGGTTGCGTACCCGAAGGGTCCAAACGGAGTCACTCTGCTGTCACTCACGTGTCCGTCTGTCCGTCATCTGTCACAAAATTTTGTTCCGAAGATTTTTTTAGGTTCCCATTGCCCTACGAATTTGAAATTTGGCGATAATGTTTTTTATTACGTATATTTTACTAACAAATAACAATTTATTCATAAATCAGATTTTATTCTTGGTACGGACCCCTAAATGTGCGAAGTCCGACACCTGGCCTGTTGTTATACGAGGCCTTGACAGTTGAATGGCCTAAAATAAAAATAAAACCCCAGAAACTCTTTCCAAATCATACCAATTTGTTTTTATGACGATGTCAAATGAGGTTTGAGTTTTTTAGCCCTGAATTATCATTGAATTGCAGATCCGTAAAACATAAGCCCCGTTATTAATAAACGCGGAATAAAGTTACGCCAAGCTCCTCGTAAAATGTAAGTATGGTTAATACTGAAATTATACTAGTTGCAACTTTACTCCAAGTTTATTAGTAAGGGCGAGTGAAAATAAACGTACCTCTCTCATCATCTCAGGATCAAAAACATACAGCACAGGTCTTGACCTGGATGCCTTCGCCAGTCGAACCAGGTCGCCATACTTAGCACGAAGACCTTCTAGCAGGCCAAGCCCAACAGTGTGGTGATAGCTACCTGTTGAAGAGAAAAGAGTTTGGTTGAGATTTTAAACTCGAGGAAATTTATGGAGTTGGTGGATGACAAGTGTTACACACATTGCGCAAATTTGACAGAGTAATACTGGTGGGATAAATTGAGAGAGAGCATAAAACTGATTGATGGCTTTCATAATATCTTACAAAAACTATGATTGCACTAAACTCCAATACAACGCATTTCCTTAGGATTATGTGATACATTACTAAACTTATTGCCCGGTTTTTGTTAGACATTGTACTTTTTAAATGAGAAAACTTTTTCCCAATCAGAAAATTATCGACGGTTGAAGACTGAGTTCGACCTTGATAGTGGTCGTCGCCCTCTCATTAGTTGCTTCAGTACTAGAGTATGGCCATGAAATATTTCAGCTGTTACATTATTTTGTTAAGAACTAACAACTGTTTCATAATAACCTCAAAGAAGTGATAATTTGCAAAACCTTGGTCATGTCTGAAGATTGCAAAAACTGTTTTATGAAATAAAACTTCTTTTACTTATCGAAATAATTTGACTTGAGACGTACATTAAGACTCGTCCGAATTTTTTTTTGCTCTTTTTTGGCTCCTGTCACCACAATCACCTGAGACTCTAGACAGGTGGCATCTTATCAACGAAAGCGTCACGATATAGTCCGGATAAGTTCACCCGAAAATAGGGGGGAGGGGGGGGTTTCCTTGCATGATAAAAATACCAAAGAAACTGAAAATTTATTTCTCACATTTCATTATGTTCGTAACTGTTTAATTATCCTTTAGTACAGTGAAAAACACTGCAATGGGGTATATTTCAGTACCGTTAACTTTCTAATTTTACATAATAATATGTTAAGTACCATAAATTGATAAAATTGCTGTCAAAACATGAAAACATACCATAAAACGTCAATTTGAATGTTTAACGGCTCTCTTAAGTGTGAAAATATAACTTAATTAGCCTAAATTACCATCCGCACAGACTTAGTAAAAAAAAACACAAGATTTTTTTTTTGACTTATATCTCGAAAACTAATGTATGTATCTTAAGTAAAATGTTTTTGTGCACAATTGTACAAGTAACAAACTTGTTCTGAACACAAATAGCAATAAAATCATAACTTGCCGCAAAAACTTAGTTTTGGGTAAAGGACCCAAAACTAAGTTTGATATGACCTTGAATATTGCACATAATAATAAAGGTTGTCTGTAAGAGATTGCCCTGTGCGATAAGACCGCCCATTGTACACTTGCTTTTATGATTTTTTCTCCTGTATATATATTTGTGTGGTGTACAATAAAGAATATAATAAATAAATAATAAATAATATGGTATCGATGAGGACTTTTCACAATTTCATTATAATGGTATCCCTAACGTTAATTTTAATTTTTAGCTTCTTTGGTAATTATGCAGGGGTGAATGTCTATTTAGATCGGACTAATAGCGATTGGTAAAATGTATGGGCTTGCCAAGAGCTATCGTCACGTGATCCCTTATATTTTAGCATTTCGATAATTGCCATCGTTGACAGAATTTAGTCGGCGATGGAGCATGCTTCCCTAGAAGTAATCTATACACTCTTGACTTCCTAGGTTGTAACTATCAGGAATAAGTAGTTTTGCAAGCTCCGTAACATAAGACCTTTAACAAATACACATCTGGTACGGTTTACGCCTATCTACTATATAGAATAGAAATCTATAATGTGGCGTAAACGATATAAACTGGATTGAAAGTAGGTCCAAGTCTATATTTGGAGCGAAAGTACGTCTGGGACTGGTACTTAGATTTATCGCTATTTGGGTCTATAAAGTTATATAAATGGCAGAAACACGTACAGTATGAAGTAGAATATAAAGAATAATTATGGTAGATAGACTGTGGTTAGTATTGACAAAATAAAGATTAAAATAGGAGTAAGGTAGAGAAAGGACACTGTAGTTTCATCACAAATGAATTTTGTAGTTAAAAACATAACGATGCTGTAATGGTTCATAGTTTGTCTCCAAGGAGATACCTATTTTTGAGACAGATTTCTATGTTGCCCAATGCCACTTGGAGCGATGTAGTTGCAATTCTCAGCAATGTGGGAATCTCGAAAAAGATCAAGAAGACGAAGAAGAATCAAAGTTAGGAGCCAAGATCGAGCCAGGATGAATGAAGAGCCTTTTTAATGTTTATAAGCTCGCGTTTGTCCAATATCTCACCTGAAGAAGCGATGATAAGCTCTTCACTTTTGACTTAAAGACCCCCAAAGGTCAAATTCAAATTTACTTCCTGCATATTTGAAAATAGTTACCGACATAGCCCGAAGAATTGCCAAACTTAAGTGACAGTGGGCAGGGCATATTGCTCGCAGAACGGATGGCCGATGGGGCCGAAAGGTTCTGGAATGGCGACCGCGAACCGGAAGACGATACGTTGGAAGGCCTCCCACTAGGAGGACTGATGACCTGGTTAAGGTTGCGGGAAGGCGCTGGATGCGAGACGCACGGGATCGGTCAATGTGGCGACGCCTGGGGGAGGCCTATGTCCAGCAGTGGACGTCTTTCGGCTGAAATGATGATGATGATATTTGAAAATAAGATTTCGGTAATTCAATAGCATACTATCGTGTTCAACAACAAATCCACGTCAATCTACAAAAACAGACAGCCTCACTGTTTTACTCGTATCTACAATCGTTAGTCGCGGTTTTGCTCGGCAATTAAACTTAATGTGAGTCATTCTCGATGCAGCTGAGAAACTTACCGAACGTGTTGATGCGATTTATTATAGCCTTTAGTTTGAATGAGGTTCTTGTTTTATTGAAATAAATTGAATTGGTTTCTGTTTTATTATTATACGTACCCAGATACTTCTTCAAACTTCCTTTTTAAAGTTACATTATTATATATAATTATTGTATTATTGCGTCATAATACTAAGTTTAGTTTTTCACCAATAAGGTTCCACAGCATCACTTAATTTTTTCACACACTCAATCATTCTTAACCTTATTTATTTAGGGTTAGTGTAGCACTTTTCTGTTATCTTATCAATAATCCTTCGTTTCTGAATTTTCACTTCGTTCTTAGCTCTGCCATCTTTCATACAATACATCCATCATTTCTATGGCTTTTCTCTTTGCCATTCTTCACACAACAATTATTTTATTCTTTATTTGCTCTGACTCTAAGAATAGATGGATGGACTGTGTGAGGAGTGATATGAAAGAAAAGGGAGTCAGTGAAAGCCGTGGCAGGACGGTATGGAAGAAGAAAACGTGTTTTGCAGACCCAAAGTAACATGTGACAAGGACAAACAGATGATGATGATTATTCTGTCTCTTTTTTAAATGAATCAGTATCTATTAAATCCAATTTGGCCCCTACATATGATATATTTTCAATCTTGGGAACCAAGTTGGTAACATCATTTCGAAGCCATTCACCCCGAACGTTATTTGATTTGATACAATCAAACAGCGGTCGACAGTCGCTTGGCTGATTTTTGGAATCGTCTAAATTGCGTATTGAATTGTTTTGTAAAAGCATTTTGAAAGCACCTATTAGATTCTATGAAGGAAATGTTTCATCCTGAAAATTGATAATGGTTATGAAATATTGTGTTTCTTTGAAATCACAGATATCGGTAATGTCAAAGGTCGTGAGGACTCTAGACTTTAAACTTTTTATCTTCGGCAAAGAAAGTTATTTTTCGCTTTATAGTGTTTTGTTTTGATTTTTTTATTAATAAATATCTCTTTTTAGGTTTGGTAGGTACTTCCAATTACCATTAATAGTACATTGTGATACAAGGGTGGAAAGTTGGTTATTGCAAACGAGCTGCTGGCGCGTTGTTGCAACTAGACATATTTATTTTTACAACGGAAACAGCCTATTCGATTTTTAACAAATTTTGATGTGAAAATAATTAAATTAAAACATGTAATTAAATATATTAAACAACCATTTAAAAGACTTTTGAGAATTCAATGCTAAAACGTACGGAATCATTAACTTTTTCTCGTATAAAATCTATCCCATTTTATTCTATGTATGAAAACTCCTTGCTACTAAACTTTTTTAAATTGACTTATAAATTTAAAACTCAACTGCAAAACTAATGATCGAGCTCGTAAACAAAAGTCACGACCACGTAATAGAAAGATGCCTGTGCAAAAGATTTAATTTTCGAATCATAATTATAGCCTCTGAAAGTACGCCATGTTTAACAACTGTATTGAAAAATCATTTATAGCCAAAGTACATCTCATGACAATTCCAAGCCCAAACACGACTAGGATACATTATTTTATTTCGGCTTTCCAGTACCTTCCGGCTCAGCAGCCTAGGTACCATTTATTTATAAGTATTTGCTTCATCAATACCCGTGACATACTTAGCATTGAACAGTTCCAGTGCCAATCTATGGTCTTATTCAACAGTTCATTTTCAGTTCAACAGTTCAGATTGCATTGTGGATGAAATTACCAAAATTTATGTATGTATGCCTATAATATTTGAGGAGTTCTCTCACCTGTCACAAATAAATACATTTGAATTTGCTTTGAAATTGTCAACTACAACAATTGTTTAGCAAGTTGATTAATGCTCATGCCGTCTCAGTATGAGAAGCCTTTGCCCTGTAGAGATATTCAGGCTTGTATTATTACTGCAATTCTTTATTGTTTGGGTAGCGTCATCTAAATTGACTTAATGCCGCCTCCACACGTTTGGCGAACAATGGCAAACAGCAAACAATAAACACGAACATGTGGATTGGTGTTTGCCTATTTTTGTTTGTGTTCGCAAGTGTTCGGCATCGGTGTCAGTTTTTATGCACAAATCAAAGGGTGTTCAAGGGTGCTGTTTGTGTACAAGTAAAAGGGTGTTCGACAAACGTGTTTCCGATGTATGTATTCAGTTCAGTAGTAAACGCGAGCTTGCGGGCGGCGGGAGGAGTTAATAGTGATGGTCAAATTTTACTAATAGTGACATTTTGTGTATCCTAAGGTAAATTGTAAGGAAAAATTAGGAGTTTAACCCGAAAGTAATCGCTGCCACAACAAGCTCGTCGTCTGCCATGTTTGCCAATCCGGAATATACAACCACGTTCGCCAAGCATGTGGATGCCGTGTTTGTGGGTGATTGTGATCAGTGTTCGGCACGTGTTTGTTGTTTGTAGCAAACAGCAAGCGTGTGGAGGCGCCATAAAATTTCTTCTTATAAAGTAACTTTAAGAACTGCCTATCTTCTGCATGTGAATAGTTATCTAAATGAGCATTTACTAAATCATTAAGATATCTTTAGTATGACACAAGTGCAGTCTGGTATCAGTTGTTATTAATGCAAGTATGTAAATTCATTGTAAATCGAAAGTACATAGTCCTAATTTGCTAATGGCGGAAGCTGGCGCGCCAGGCGGCGAGACAGTCGTCTGTAACGACTGCGCCCGCGCAAGTCACCGTAAAAGGATGCGAGTACACAGTCGGGTGCCCATAAAACGGGTATTGGGTCCTGGTTTTATTTTTAGTCATAAAGTGGTTGCTGGGAGACTTTAATTGTTACTGCTTTAAATTAATGATTTCGGGATGTCGTTCTGGGTTGGTTGGTATTTATGTATGAGCTTTCCTGTCTGGTGTTGGGCAGTCTTTTAAACATTAAGCTCAGCCTTGCTAAATCTTGCTAAGCAAATCAGACCTTCACGATCAAAATACCTACTTGGCACCAATCAATGATATTCAAATAAACAGATACGTTATACACTCACAAAACAATTGAAAAAAGTGTTCCGCGCAGCAGCGGCAGCACACATCCACACTTTTCATTCATCTGACATTTCACTACAAGTCGAAAGGGATGGCTTGATAAAACCAACAAGAAAAAATGAGACAGCTAGTGTTTGTCACTTGCGTGTGAATGTAAACAAACATTATTCTGACCACCAATGTTGTTATCTTTTTCTAACCTCCAAATATCAGAATATTAGGAAAAAAAAAAAATATATTAGTAAATTGAGGCGTATTGCGTTCTTACATATGGTATGAGATCCTTTCTGTTTTATGTAGTTTGGTATCATAATTTGTACAATTTCTAAATACACACGTTGGATCATATTATACATAAACACAATCAGACTAATCACAATTGTGACCTATTCGAGTTTTCACAATGCGCGTGCTCATAACATATCTGTTTATTTGAATATCATTGGCACCAATTCAAAGTTCGAAATTTCCAGAACAAAAGATGATTCAAGAGCTTATTGCAAAAAGACTGACTGGTTTTTCTCATGATGATTACCGCTTTTATTTTTATTTTTTCATAAGGCCAGTGTTAAAAGACTGTGGGACTTGCCAGCGAGTTATTTATAGATCGAAGGTCTTAATAGGTGAAGGCGTGGGAAGATGGGATATGAAACAATAGCCACTGCTTTTTATATTTTTATTTCTAGAAGTTTCTTTTTAAGGGCCTGGTAGGTAGTGTAACCGGTTTCAATGCACATAATACTTGTATGTGGCTAATAAGTGTCAAGTAAATTGTTGTAGCCAGTGGTATAGCCAGCCAATTATATAGTGATTATATACTAACAAGGACGTCAGACGGCATCGTAATTGCGTTATTACCACATAACATGCGGTTTGTTGACTCCGACGAGTAAATAAAGACATGTGTATAAATAACTTAATTATCACTAGCTTCATTTAGCTGTGAGAATACATAATTTGGTCTGGTATTTAAACCGAAATTCTTTCGAAGTGAAAAGTGCTAATTGTTTTCTATAATGTTTTGTTTATGTTTACCAAAACATATTAAAAAAAAATGTATTTCAAAACCACTGTTAAAATTATATTTAATAGTCTTAAAGGTTCTCATAAATATATAGCTAAAGGTGGGGGGGGGAAGAGGGAGCTTCGTCACTGGCCCGTGCACGGACGTGTGTGAACGAGTTCATATAATATGTACACAACGATATTTATTTGAGCCCCTGACGGGGCACGGTCCGTCCACGTCCCGGGCACGGCCCTGATATGTACGGATAGACCATAAATGTGCGAATTTCGTGCTGACACACACTTCGCCAGTATTTTAATTAAAATTTGATTCATTCAGACAAACTTCACCATTGCACATGCAGAAATAAATTGAATAGGTGTGAGAGCTATTAGCTATAGAGCTACCTGTCGACTACATCATTATTACATTTTTTCACTAGGTTTGTAATAAAATTCATAATTTCATACTAAAACTTCAATAAAAAGTTTATAAACAACGTTTTCCTGTACCTACCTATTTTATGAAATTAATTTCTCATATAACAATATCAAGAATATTCAAGTAAACAAATTAATTTATAAGAGAAGCAATACACGATCTGCAGTTCAGTCATATTTGTTATTTCCCGCCAATGGCACGAGGATATGGGTCATTATGGTGTCATAGGGTTATCTGCTGAACTGGCTGAACTAGATTGTACTAGTTCATAGTTGTGAACTTTGAACTTGTGTTCTAGTGCACGTGGTTGGATGATAAGAATTCTGCTGAGCTGGTTAGTTGGCGGGCATTTACTGTGCTTTGATCATTACTATAGCGCGTGAACCTTATAAACAATGATTGCAAAAAGTATGGTTATAATTAATCTGCCTTTAATGTTCCCACTGCTGGGACACAGGTCACCTATCTGTGAGAGAGATGGCCCTACCAAGCAGCCCTATGCGGGTTCTAGAAACTAAAATTCGAAGACATCCATCAACCCGCTACAATCTAGAAAATCAGTTTTAATTCAATTTGCGAAAAGTAGAAATTGAATTTGGAATACCTATAATTTATTATGTGTTAGGCTGGACCAATAAGGATACTTACCAGAAACATAATTCTTGTTCCAATCAATAAAACCTATTTAAACAGGTGAATTCCAAAAATAAAAGATGTAAACCACTTTCGGTAGCTTTATATATGAGTCATACTTTTTAATCATGTTCTCGATGTATCTGGAACTAGTACGTCAGTTATGTTTGCGATGCAATCTTGTCTTGATAGGGGGGCATTCCAGTCAAGGTTTTTTTATCAGATCAGAATGCGAACACCGATTCTACGAAGCTGCGATGTAGGTCTAGCAATATAGGCGTAATTTATAGATACTTTTGCAATACTACGGTAACTTATGGCCCAGAGCATATGCTTTGTGATTCCTACCACATGTAGTTATACCTACCTAAGCTGCCAGTTAAATACCAAAATAGAACGATTCTTAATTTTCCTTCTCAAGAATTTATTTGCCTGGAATAATTATGTGACATGTATACAGATTAATGAAATGAATAGTGTTATAGTAGAAAGTGAAATTTGGAGACAAACCGACAAACCTAAAGCCCTGATCCAACAGGCTTTACCAAGATCTTGTAGTCTCGCTGGTAAAGCTAAGCTGAACCGAGTTAAGCTAAGAGAATTGCAGTAAAACATCGTAAAGCACCGCGGTCTTGCGGCGCCTGATGGTTCACGGTAGCCGTCGCAAGATAGCGATCTAGAATCGTCTTTTTCCTCAGAATTGGTACAAGGACTATTTCCAATAATCACACAAAACAACAGTTTACTTGGTTTTATTTATCGGTTTCCATTTACTGTAAGTTGAAAACTAAAAAAAAACACTCACCAATCCTAGGCAGTACATGGGCCGAATGCCTCAACATAGGCAGTGCGATAGGTCCCGGGATCTCGTTGAAGGGCCTGGCAGCAGCCGTGGCCAACTTCGGCGCCGCCACATTTCGACGCTGTGGGGATGTCGAGGTCTGTGTTGTGGACGAGCCGGTGATCTGCCGTCGTTGACGGTTGAAACTGTTGACAAAAGAGTTAATTATAGTTATAAAGTAAATAAGGCCTAATGCAATCATATATCCTAAGGTGTACACATAACACATAAAGGGAGTAGTATTATAAAACGGCAATTAGTTTTTATTTTTAGGTATGTATGTACTTGTAAAAAGTCCCAGAATAAAGAAGTGGGCTCGGCTTTATAGCAAGCGCAATATAAAGTGTTCTAGCAATAACTTTAAAGTTATAACAATAGACAGTAGTGAAAGATCAAGAAAAAGTTCCAGATATCGACACACTACGTGTGAGTGTATCTAGATCGTCCTCAAAGTCGATTCAGACTCAGATAGTTTTGTGGTCGGTCGTCTAGATTGTCTGGAGAGTCGCTGAGCAACCTAAGTAACTTATCCTCATTACGCATTAAATGTAAAGATAGATTTTCTCATGTTTCATTTATCCCTATTTACGGCTATCTGTGATGGTACTAGCTACTACATTACAGAATGAAAATATTTTATAAAATTTTTGAACGAGACATTCGTGACATTTTGTCACGGTTATGGGCAAGGAGTGCATGTATGATATTTAGAGAAGAATAACTTTATTATGTTATTTTCCTTAATTGTTAGGTTAGCGCATGCATGATAAGATCATAAAGTTTTTGCAATCAGTGGATTTGGATTTTCCTAATTGTCGTGTTTCTGACCTCTTCGACCCTAGATGATCTTATACCGCTGTTTCTTTGTATTTTATATGACGTGAATCAACGGCACGATCTGTTGTTTGCTATTGTTTTTATCGCTAATTAGTGGCACACGAAATGTTAATAGAACAGTCCAAATTACCTAACAGCAACCTATATCATGCCAAAACTACTGAAGATGGATTAAGTATGAATTTAATACGAGTAACTATGGAGTATTTTGTGTCTCATTCTAGAGGAGAACGAAAAGTAGAAGAATCACTGTTTGCATGCGAATGGCAAAGAAGATCAAAACTGTGAGAAAGCGATGTTAATAAGAAATAATTATGCTCGTTGCATATTAAAAACTTGGGCGTTCATTAAAAGTTTGCTATAGTTTCTTTCATTACACAGTTGCGTTCTTGATCTAGTTGACAGATGTTTTTTCTAACTTTTATCAGGTCAGAATTGTTCATGGCAGATGAAAATAATAACGGTTTCAATTAAGTTTCTGTTTCAAGACAATGGTTATAAAAAGTTGAGAATATATTTCAATTTTAAGCAGTTGCTCCATTTTGATTTTGCTGTTAATTCAGTCTTCGTAATTAGATGGTTTCATTTACTTTTTTATTATTACTAACGATCTTAATGAGACCCTTATTAGATGTAATCATACCTCGTCTATCAACCAGACTAATTAGTAAGACAGTCTGTCAGTTTTTCATTTGATTTTCAGGCTGAAATACTGTCCCAATTAAAGATACAGTAGGAATTATAAAAAAAAATACACAAAAAATAAACAGACATCTAGAAGAAGTCGTTTTTTTTTAACCCTTTTTATTTCTCTCTTTTTAGTTTAAGTACTCTATCAATAAAAGTGAGTAAAGTCTATAATAAGATGCCTAAAGGATTGACAAAATACTAATAACTTAATTTACACATTCGTGTTGTTTGTGGCTAAGGAGTTCGGTTGTATGTTTCATATCTTGAAATAAGTTGAGAGATATTTAATCCAATAAAAAAATAATGATCACGATTTGATAAGTAGTTTCAGAGAAATGCGTGGACAAACATACATACATACAAACAAACATACATACACTTATAAAATTTAGCACTAGTGTTTAGACGCCCATAAAGAGTAACATATGAGAATATTGTGCAACTCCAACAATATTACATGGGCACATACGAGTCGAATTGAATACCACCATTTTTTTTGAAGTCGGTAAACATAAAATTTATATAGTAGCCTTCGTTCTATTTTTTTTTAGCCTCCTTGCCAAATTCACGAAATATTGTATTCAATTTCAACCTACTCATCCGATTGATCAAGTACTTGTCCCTCAAGAAGTGTCAAGAAAAAGCTGATGTTTATTCTTGACAATTGGATTCAGAAAAAATATAATGTAAAGAGTCATTCACATAATATCAATGCGACCTTCAACAACATTATCCTCCTTCTGGGGCAGTCGGGTAATAAAAGTTGCCAAAATTACGATTAACCGGGTAAAGTAAAATGGGTCAATGTTCACAATATGTCACAAAAAGCGGTCTGCGAATCTGCAAGCGAATTAAAATAACCGGGTTTAATCTGGGCCAAAATTAAATGCAGTATTGTGCACTTAGACATTCTATAAATATGCTGTTATTTCTGCAGTTGTATGTTAATCATATAAATTATGTCGTGTAATGAGGTCGACTGGTAGAAAATGCCTAAGGCGTTAAGTCCGCCTTTGTACTGGTGCATAAAGATTAAAAAATACCTTTTTTACTTTAGTATAGTCATGCGCTCGAACCCTGATATATAGTTTTATTGCGTTATGCCTTCTGGGATTCTTCAGTAACAGCCCGAAGTACGGACTTGTTACCGGTTGATAGCAAAAGGCTGACCCCCTAATTACATGGGACCCAAATATATTACTTGCGAATCTTGCGTATACTATAGGAAAACCACTGCCTATCCCTGCAAGGATTACAAACGTGATGATAGGTAATTTTTTAAAATATGAGATGAGGAGATATCAAGATGAGTTTTTCAAGTGGGCGTGGTTGGCCAAATCCGAAACTATGAGGAATAGCGAAAAACGCTCAAAGAAGTCACGAGACCGATTTAGATGAAAACTAAAACTTATCATTGGATCTTTGAAAAATCAATCGAACCCGCTGATTTTGAAAAAGAAAACACACGCTGTATTATTACACGTTTCGATAGTGTCGCTAATAAGGATAAAATTCTGAGGAGTCATGTTTCTAAAAAAGTCTATGGCAAACTTGAGGGAAGACCTCGTTTTTAACAAAATATTTTATTATGTAGGAAATCTACGAAGACTCGTATCATGCATTTTATGTCATGAAAAATGTTTTGAGAATATTCTAAACGGCATATCAAAATTATTGTAATGCTGAATGTAGTACAATGCTTGAGTTGTCCAATCCGGCTATTTAAAAAAAAATGTCTTCGCTTTATCACATAGGGGAGCTAGGTGCTTAACATATATCTACTTAACATATATATATAACATAAGTAGTTTTGTAAAAGTGATCCCTTTTATTAAGTTTTACGTCAGTCATTACTTCACAAAATTTGATCCTTATTAGCGACACTATCGAATGGTGTATTATTACAGCATGTGTTTTTTACACGATTGCCCAATTCCTGTCTTAATTGATTGTCAAAAAGATTTATTATGAAGTTTTAGTTTTCATCAAAATCGACCTCATCATTCCTTTGAGTGATTTTCGCTATTCCTCATAGTTTCGGATTTGGCCACCCACGCAAATTTGAAAAATTCACCATGTATATGGGTTTATCAATTATCTGGCTTGGGAGTACCTATTTCCTAAGTAAGCTAATGCTAATGCTAAATAATTAATAAGTTGGGACCTACTTATATATGACTTTAACATTCAAGTCTATGTATAGCAACTAAGCAGACCTCCAAACTTCGGAAGTAGGAACCCTATTTAAGCTACGTACCTAGATAAAAATCTTTAAGTCTTAGATTGTATAGGAAGTAGAATTATGGCAGGTTAAATATATGTAGGTACATACAAGCCGAAGACGTATACACTTAATAGCATTACATAACGATCTAGGAAAGGCATGAAAGAACATATATTTATATGTAGCATTGTTTGCATTTGTTAACAATTTTGGAGCCAGCATGCAAAAAGCCACAGACCTGGTCAATGGCCTGCAAAAAAGCATCAAATGTTTGAAATATCCGTGCTAGACACAAAATATACTAAAAGTGATGATCCAGGAACACTGGAATTAAGGCTCAGTATTATTCAAACATACGCAAAATCATTTGAATAAATTTATTTTTTAGCATATTTTGGGTTTTCGGCTTCAACAGAAGAATTTGTTGCATTGTGGACTTCCTTGTTCAAATCCTTATAAATGCGAAAGTAGGTCTGTCTGTCTTTTTGAGACGATTTCACACTTAAACGAACCAATTAACATGAATTTTGGTATAAGATAGATTAGACCTTGGAAAGTGGCCTACTAGGTAGGATACCTACTTTTTAACCTGAAAGTACGTTCTTTTTTACAAGCTTTTTATTAACTTGCAATGTATGTATATAAGTGTGTTCGGGTCAAATCTTGCAACTGTATTTTAAAGCAGTTATCCTCAACCGATTAAGATGAAATTTTGCGTATACGTTTGGTTTGGATGACAATGCACGGTAAGCTAATAAGCTTGAATAAAAAAAAGTTTGTTGTTAATTGAAAAAAATATATATTAATATCAGTTTATTTACCTTCACGGGGCAAAGCCGCTGGCAGTATCAAGTATTTATTAAAATAAAATTATTATTCTCTACCTAAGTTATTCAGGTTGATAAAAAAAAAACCACTTGGCAACTTTCTTAGCGATCTTTTAATTAACTGTAACAGAACTTTTATGCAAGCGAATTTTTTAATCGTCGTCGGCGCCATTTACGACGCAAATCTGTTTTGTTTTATTTTTCGGCAACCAGTTTTGTTTCGTAACATCATTTAGTTCTTGTTTACAGGATGTTAACTTCTTACATTGAACTTTATTTCATAAGCATAAAACTCTTTGTTGTTTGAAAAGGTACGTGATATAAGCCCTTTTTGTTTGACAAGGAATTTGCGAGAATGCGGCTGGAGTATTAAAACGCGTACTTGATACAAAACGCGCACACGTACAAGTTCAAGGGCAGTACAGTACCGTCGCGACTGCAACACGATAGTAGGTATCAATTAACGATTATGTTAGCCTATTAAAGAAGGAATTTGAATTGGTCTGGGATTAAACCAGCTATGTATAGTGTATAAGCGTATACAACGATAGAATAGCTTTAAGATGTCAGATTGTGAAGTATTGTTTTTTTCTTTATGTATACAGATTGCTTCTTAAAGCAGGTTTTATTGTTGTGTCATAATACTCGTACATCAAAGTATTAATTTTCATTTCCAATCCGACTTTTGTTTCTGGTTCGCCCAAAGAATGAATCAGCGTTCTTGTATGGCTTATATCTAGATCTTAATTCATTTCTGAGTAGGTACCTATGAGAAAGTTAATGTTATGATTAACCGAATTTGAGAAAGTGATTGCTTGGCTTTGCACTTCGGATTTGCGGTTGCAATTTTTTTTTAAAGGATTTGTTTTACTAATATTAACGACACAATCAATCAGTTGAAGGCAAAATATGAAATCGAATTAATTCAATATTCAAAAACCTAAATAAACACAGACAATATTTTGACAGATCGTAGTGAGAAACCTGGCATTGCTTTGTTTCTACAAACCACAGACTACTTAAAGATACTACAAACTAAAAAAATGTGCTGTTATTTTTAAATTTACAATATAACTCAAATTTCCGCCAGTGTGCCAAGGTTCTGCCTTATTTATTTAAAATCTCGAAGGAGGTTTCATGCAAAACATGCAAAAGATGCATTGGGATTTTGTACTTATAAGTAGTGTACGAAAGAATAATGTTGTATGTATGTAAATGTCTGTAATATCTGCTACCTTTGTTTCATCAAGTTGAACTGCGTTTTAATTAAATTTTAGTTCGGTGACTGGAGTAAAGTTTGAGTTTAAGCGAAATTTAATCTGCATAGAATAGAAAACACTTTATTTTAACACAAAAAAAGTTACACTTCTCTGCTGCATCTGATTGTTTTATCAACGGTAAATAAATAAAAGACATGTGTTCCTAAAGACGAAATTACAATGTACGTACTAACGACAACTACATACGATTAGTTCCTTACGTACCTACCCAGTATATATTTTCTGTTCTGGTGACATAAGTACGTAACATTATATAATAGGCTTACCTGTTTATTATTCGGTATGCCTACTATGGGTAGGCACTAAAAACATGTTTTTCAAATCAGATTCTTAAATCAAAAGTTTATTTTACATAGGTATCTAGAGGTATATATATGATATAGTTTTAAGATTGGATTCACTATGTATTAACAATGAACAAATAAACGTATTCTTATAACTTATTCGCAAGAACAACTAATAACAAAGGCAAAAGGCTGCGCCGACGGTTTGCCAACGACATTTAAAAAAGGCAGAGAATAAGAATGATGGGAACTATTCCAGGAATCCAGACTTATAACTTTGTAGCTAAGTTTTTATGCGAGAAGCTATAAATAAAACAAGCCTGACCTAAAAATGGAACCCAATGAGTTATTTAGTAATATGTCAAGTTCACAGCTGTGTCCATTGCCCTTGTCAAGACAATGACGCTCCTTAAATGGCATATATTATGTGTTTATGTGCTTCACTGTTTATGTAGTAAGTAAAAAAATCTGTAGGTACTACGTATTTATTGTGCCATAAACATAGGAAGCAAATTCGTCCTTTGGACTTTGATAAAGATGCTAATTTTGGACTAAACATTAGATAAATTGAGAATGACCATAAATCAACCAATCTGTAATTTTAGATTAGGTTTTGTTTAGCTAACAATAGTTTGTAGAATCATTATTATTCGATAGAATTTCAAGTAAGTTGTCAACTTTCTATTGGTTTATTATACTCGTACCTACTGCGGTGTTATAAAAAAAGACAAAACACTTAAGCCGCATTAATACTTATAATTTTGTTTTAAAATAAACATACAACAAAAGATTTTTAAACTGTCATGGTCACAAACACTAACATTAACATTATAACAACATTAACAGTAAACATAGTAAATATCCCGCTTATAATGTTATTGTTAGTTATACAACGAAAAGAATACAAAAAGATTATTTGAATAAAAAACCCTCAGATTTCATGTATTATATATATATTTTTCGTACTCTACGTAAACGATATGTGCATTATGTATTATTCTCTTAAAGTTTGCTTGGATATTGAATTTGCTATTTTATAAATTTGGTAAGAAAAACTTATAATATTATAAATTAGGAGATACATTTTAACTAGATTTGAGAGTATTGCGCTGAACACGAATTTTTATTTTGATATGGTTTATTAATTTGACATTTCTTTTTTTTTTATCTGACTTTCTAGAATGGTATTTTAGTCTTGCATTATTTTATTGACATTTGCACATATTTTATTATTATTAAATTTGATAATCTAGAATAATTATTTTGAACTGTATTCTATATCAATATTTGCATGCCACTACCCAAGGCAAACAAGACGTTCCATGATCTTTTTATTTTAACAACTCCTAAACACACGTATCTATCCTCTCCGCAGTTGCAATTGGTTAGATTCTGGCTCAGGCATCCAGGTTTATCAAATCCTATACGACATCATTGTAGGGGCGCGACCTAAGTGGTACCTGGTGGGTTTCGCTACGCTACTAAGATAAACACTCAAATCACTTTTAAAGGTTTATTATTGAGAGCTAACAAGATTACTTTTACGCTAAGCTATCGCTAAAATGAGGAAATGATGAAAATGACAGCACCCGCTTGCTGTCCGTAATGCACTGAGCTCGCGGCGCCATTTGTGCGACCGCATTGTATCGCTAGGTCAGCAAAACGTGGTCGATTGCAATGATTGCTTCGAACAATCATCATCGACCATTTCATTGCTTACCACCAGTTAAGATAATGGGCAAGCGCGAGCCTATATTCAATAATTATAAAAATATATATATATATATATATATGAAACTAAGTTTTAATCCATGTAATTTTAAAAGTTCAAACTATCACGTAATTTACTAGGTTATACTTAACACATCATTTAAAACTTCTGCCGCTTGGTCATGAATTGCAGTGGCCGGTATGGAAGGCATTGAATCGGCTACGTACCCAAGTAGGCCGCTGCAAATATAATTTGGAAAAATGGGGGATTATAGATTCGTCCAACACCCGGTGCAAGTGTGGTGCCCCTGTACAGACTATTTCCCACTTGCTAGAGTGTCCTGGCTGTCCATTCACTTGCACCCTGAAAGACCTGTACGGTGCTTCTGACGCTGCAATAAGCGTGGCCACCTACTGGGCCCATACAATCTAATTAAATGTGCCATCGAAACGATAAGAAGAAGAACTTAACACAAAAATAAATGAAATAGAAATTATACGTTAATTACTCGACGAATAATCCGCTGTCTGTAGTACTGCTTCAATGCTGGATACGGGCAGATATAGCACCGCAATTCTCAGAGCAAAACAGGCCGTTATAAACGTTCGAAACTCCGAACTTGGCAGGCTCACAAGGGGCTCACGCCTCCAGCCTGTACGGTAAAGCCGGTGTACGGCTTCTAATAACTGATAACTACTCGTACATACAAAGGAATGGACGATCAAAATTATGATACAAAAAGAGTCTTTGGGATATCAGAGATAGCGAAACTAACGAATTATTAACAAGAATCTACAATTCGTACCAGTTTATACTTGAAAACTACGCTTAAACGATCTGTGCAAACAAGAAATAATATCTAGTAGATATAAAGAAGGACACATACATACAATACATGGACTTTGGACTTTATTCAAGCATGACAATTCTGCATTAAATGTGTGCCCAGGTGGAACCGATACCTCAGTTATGTATGAGACACACAAGGTCACAGTAAAGACTTTAGGTAGATATATGAAAAAGGCGATCAAGGCATTTTTAAGTAGGTAAGGATTATAACTTACAGATCATAAATATAGTTCTCGCCAAACTTCTTGACCGCCCTGAAGTTGGCTTTCCAATGCGCAAGGCACGGTATGTTGCTGTTTTTGTATGAGATTTACTACTGCGCAGCCTTTGTAGCCAACTTCAGAGCGGCCAAGAAGTTTGGCGAGAACTATACCCAATAGTTAGGAGTATTGGGACCTATTGACTGCACTATTCATACCTATAGTAAGAATCATTAGAGTGGAACAAAAAGCCACTTTCAACTTTAGTGGGACACAATAACTCTTAGCAAATGACTATATTATAAAACAAATTACATAAGCAAATAATTACCTATTTGTTAATAATGATAGAACCGATGCAACGCCGGGTCTGCCATTGGTGCATTCGGTTTGAGACCATAACATTAGAGTTTAGCCAAACAATAAAATACGCTCAACGACAACGCTCTGTTATAACAGCGACGGAAAATTCTATCGTCATAGTAGATTGGTAGTCGTACCTTGTTAATAGCTCGTACGGCACCAAAGTCCTAGTAGGAATCTACATTGGGACCGGTGGGACGCAAATACGCAATGGGCTAGTCAGACCTACATGCTTCACATTCAACTAAGCCAATTTCGTTGGAACGTTATGAACGTATGTTGAATGTGGGTGACGAATCAATAATGCTTAGTATCGTATCTAAATTGTAGAGAGTAGTTAGATGTGAATAACATTTTTACCCGTGATATTACCTACATCGAATGTTATATCTGTTATAAAACATAATATCGCAGATTTGCTTTCGTATGTGAATCGACAGTAAACACAGGTGGTGCACCAATGTTACAAAATGAATCAGACTTTTCAAAGGTTAAGTTAGACTTTTATTAAAATTGTCTGTAATTCAAAAGTAAGTCTGCAGTGCCCAGTAGGTAATTTTGGATACAAGCGGGTACAGGTTTCGGTCATGCAGCGGTTCCATTCTTATTGCCCAAAAGTACAAAAATGTACAAATGAGATGGAATCTAGATATTTTTTAACAAAAACAATGTTTTTAAAATATACTTAGGTAGGTATTATTGAACAAAGGAACTGGAAATTCCTTAAAAATATAAGCAATACGACTAACCTGAGACTTCGTGAACAATTGTAGAATCTCAATGCAATCTTAAAAAGGTCATCGGAGTTATTCTCATGTTTACGTTATTTGCGTTTGTTTTATTGTGATAATATCTTAATTAGGTATAGTTCTCGCCAAATTTCTTGTCCGTTCTGAAGTTGGCTTTCCGATGCGCAAGGCACGGGCGCGGTGCGGTTTTTGTATGAGATTTACTTCTGGGCAGCCATTGTAGCCAACTTCAGGGCGGCCAAGAAGTTTGTCGAGAACTGTAGGTGCCTAAAACGAATGGTTATTGTAGTCAGATATTTCAGTCAAAGTTTTTTAAAGGTGAGAATTGCAACAACGATACGTCAACGTTTTTTTTTTGTCATAGAAATCTTTTTACAAATCATACACCATCATTTTCTACGAAAAAAGGTATCTTATACTTGTCACATTGTTGCGTTGCATCGGTCTGTCTGCGGGCGTCTGTATCAATGCAGATTTTGATTTTTAGGAGTGATTTCATTTGAATAGTGCAACGAATGGGAATCGAACTAATCATTTATGTTGAATAAATTATTATTTATTGTATCAATTACAAAACGTTTCCTTATGTAATAGTTAGGTAACAACTTCCTATGTTAGCGGATAGCGGACATTTTAACATAATTAATAGGAACGATTAATTTAAAAAAAACATCCTTACAACGTGTTTTCATTTTTCGTGAAACTGCGTTCATCCGCTGTTTTGATAAACATCGGCGGATTTCTTCACGATGCTTTTTTAATTTTAATAGCTGTAGATGACAGATTAATATATTCGAATAAAAAAATACTGAATTAAAAACAAAATATTGGAAAACTGTAACAATTTTGAGTTTCATAAAAGTATACTTAGGTAGGTATTATTGAACAAAGGAACTGGAAATTAATTAAAAATATAAGCAATACGACTAACCTGAGACTTCGTTAACAATTGTAAAATCTCAATGCAATCTTAAAAAGGTCATCGGAGTTATTCTCATGTTTACGTTATTTGCGTTTGTTTTATTGTGATAATATCTTAATTAGGTATAGTTCTCGCCAAATTTCTTGTCCGCTCTGAAGTTGCCAAGTTGGCTTTCCGATGCGCAAGGCACGGGCGCGGTGCGGTTTTTGTATGAGATTTACTTCTGGGCAGCCATTGTAGCCAACTTCAGGGCGGCCAAGAAGTTTGTCGAGAACTGTAGGTGCTTAAAACTACTGGTTATTGTAGTCAGATATTTCAGTTAAAGTTTTTTAAAGGTGAGAATTGCAACAACGATACGTCAACGTTTTTTTGTCATAGAAATCTTTTTACAAATCATACACCATCATTTTCTACGAAAAAAGGTATCTTATACTTGTCACATTGTCGCGTTGCATCGGTCTGTCTGCGGGCGTCTGTATCAATGCAGATTTTGATTTTTAGGAGTGATTTCATTTGAATAGTGCAACGAATGGGAATCGAACTAATCATTTATGTTGAATAAATTATTATTTATTGTATCTGTTACAAAACGTTTCCTTATGTAATAGTTAGGTAACAACTTCCTATGTTAGTGGATAGCGGACATTTTAACATAATTAATAGAAGCGATTTATTAAAAAAAACATCCTTACAACATGTTTTCATGTTTCGTGAAACTGCGTTCATCCGCTGTTTTGATAAACATCGGCGGATTTCTTCACGATGCTTTTTTTAATTTTAATAGCTGTAGATGACAGATTAATATATTCGAATAAAAAAATACTGAATTAAAAACAAAATATTGGAAAACTGTAACAATTTTGAGTTTCATAAAAGTGCCTTATGTGCCGAGTAGATATATACTTACCTAACTTACTTTTATTTTTCATTTAAATAAAAAATGTATGGCTATTTAAATTTATTTTTTATATCTGACTTGCGCAGGCTTTTGTTTTAGTGTTATCGAAATTTCACATATGTATGCCAAAATTTTTGCAAATCAAAAGTTCGATTACCGATCAAGAAACAGTTATGTACCAATAAAGAAAGGCAATAAATGCGTCTTGATTAAATTTTTACGATTGCTTGACGGGATCTGTTTCAATTAAAAATGCACACTGCTAACTGCAGGCAATCAGTATTAAAAAGAAGTAAACAGTGAATTTACGAGACAGACGGTAACCTGGCCTTAAATTGGTTAGCTTTATCGGGCACTTATTTTAATACCTGATTGTATTATTTTTACTGAAAGTTTAAAGTTAGTTTTATGACAGAAACTTTTTATATTTTGTTGAAAATATAAAAATGTACAATTTACGACTGACCAAACCATACACGCGTGAAGCCCGCGTACTTATAAAAGATTGACAAAATTTAAACGCTGAATTAAAACATTAATAAAAATGGCGGTAAATATAAAATTAAAATTAATGAAAATAATAAACAAATAAAAACTTACAGGGATTGACGAATCAAAATAGTTGATTTAGACATTTTGAAACTAAACAAAACAGAACACTTTCACTCAATAAAAAGGAAATACCAAAAAATAAATTGGTCACAAAGTCACTTCACGCGTTCGCAAACATTTTGTTTTCACAGATGAAAAAACACAATTTTATATTTTAAACTTTTATTGACGGAGGACACTGTTGTCGTATGCCCGAGCTAGTCGATAATGCATTCAGAGATCGTACAGCCGGCGTCTATACGATACTGGTTTACGTAGTGCTGTTCCGCAATGTCGATAAACTGTGTATTTTTATAGTACTTACGTAAATGTTAGAAGTTTGAAATTGCTTTAATTAGCTTATTAATAATATAAAAACCTATTGTTTTGTGGTTTCAGCAGTCTACAGCGTAATTTTTGACGAGGAAATTCCAAATCGTAGATAAAATTAAGATTTACGATTTAGGCAGAAGAAAGGAAATTTATCCAGTAACGTTTTTCTGAAATATTGATCTATTGTTTATGTGAAATTAATTAGAAAGATATTTTTTATTATTTTGGTGAAAAATATTCAAAAATATGTACTTATTTGAGCGATAACCACACTTTATCTTGTAGATTGGGTATTTAATTAGTCATTAAAGTAACTCCTCATCAGTTAACGATTATTATCTTATGGTCGTATTAAGTAGTGAAAGTGACTGTATTTTTGATGTTATAATACACATTTTCTTTCAAAGTTTATTGTTTTCACAACACTAATTTGAAATAATTACCAAACAAACCATTACAAAGACTGTCATTTATTATATCGCGTAATATTGTTAGAATTTGGTGTGTCAGCCTTGTTAACTATCATTTGATAATGTGTGCTAATAATCTCGTTAGATATCTTGTTTCACTAAGTAAGTATGTTGTTTCTTGTTCGACAGAAGCTTTATTCGTTTATTCATTAGTTACTTTGTAATTGTGATGTTTTTGGGTAAGGTTACGATGGAACTGGTGTAACATTTTATTAAAAGTTAAAGAAAAAAAGGAAAAAGTATGTTGTTTTGTGTCAGATTAATGTGGTATGTTATTCTTATCAGTAATTTTTAGAGTATGATGATAAATCCGTATCTCTCTTAGTATTAAATTCTGCTACTTTGTTTTGATAGTAGCAACAAGATTTTATCAACAATCTACCATTTTAATTTTTTTGTCTAATGAATCAATCAATCGAAGTTTTTTCAGTAAACTGATGTGACAGTTTATCAATATTTTCAGTACAACTACAAAGTTAATATCACTATAGTATGAGTCAACTGATGTGCGGGCGATATCGATATGTAAACAAAACCAGGTTGATAAACTCATCACTAACGTCTGACCTTTGAGTTGAATTTTGTTTACGATTGGTTCAGCCTTAGAATATTAAGTAGAAAAATTGCGTGACAAATCACCTTTGCCTATGTGACGTCATCGTTTTCTTTTGTTGTAACAGTATCATGTGATACTTGAATGTGCATCCCGTACCTAGTTACCATCACCTAGTTACCATCTTGCTTACTAGACTAAGTATATTTATTTTACAACGGCACTTGCTAGTTTTAATACTTACAGTTCATGCGCATACGAAAGATAAACGTCACAATGAAATGAAAGTAAACCTGATTAATTAATTCACCCACTCGTTGAAGTGTAACGTCTGTCTGGACACATTGTCATAAACCAGCACCATTAGTTTCTTGTACTACAACAATAATATCAGACAAGTTGGCCTAAGGAATCATTCTCTGAACCCTGCAGTGTACCTACTGTAAACGCACGTGCATAAAAAACATCGATACGTAAACAAAATAAGCAAGCTGTTCACATCACTACTGAACGAACTCTGCTCTTCATCTTTGTTTACGTCCAACTCGGCATCTGATTGAACAATTGTATTCAAGGATGAAATCAATTTGTAAATTGTATGGAATCTGTATCAGCAACATTGTTTATGTACCTTTATTTTGTTTGATAACGTTGTAAAAAGTATTTTTAAACTGACTCGTGAGATAATTTCGTGGTGTAATACATATTAGCAGTAACATTTATAGTAAGGTAAGAGGATCACAGGAATGGGCCTTTTCGTAACCATAATATCTACTCTCCAGAAGAAAGAAATAATCCTGTTTCACCTCTTTATCTATTTTTGTGAAGTTTTATGGCAAATTAAAAGAATATGGCTTACTGAACGAAACAAAAAAGAAAACATTTGCCTTGCCAAGAATTTGCTAAATACCGTAATAATTTATTTTAATTTTCCAACCTCACCGCCTTGAGCAAATTTCATCAGAATTATGATAAAAGTAGAATTTATATCTCAAAAATATTTCGAACACCCAGAATAAAAACAATAAATAATGTGAGAACTTATTTAAACCAATTACCTCAAAAGGATCACGGTATACCCAAGTGGCACCTCTTTAATTCACAGAATGCAATATGTGACCACTGTTAGTCGCGCAGTATCTTTGATTCGAAGAAACTCGAGGTGCTTATGTGTGCCCCATCGCGTTCGACAGTAGAAGAATTTTGGGAGCGCAGTGCGTACGTGAGATGTTGAGCGTAGTAGCCGAGAATGTACTTGTGCAAGTGAAAGTAACAGTTGTTAATATGATTAATTTGCCGTAGATATTTTACCTGTTCTTTTTAATAATTTTATTATAAATTAAATACATGAAATGACGTTTTATGATTGTTATAAATTAATCGTTAAATAGTGTATTTTAATAGTGAAAATGAAGGCTTATATTATGAACGTCGATTATTATTAGACGCAGAAACGATCCTGACGTTTAAAAAATAATTAATCATACTCAAAGAAAGTTATACAAATTAAAAAAACGTTCTATCATACTAAAACGCTCCTTGTCCTTTAATTCGATTAACGTTTTATTTGAATACCTATCGACATTGTTAATACCTATAATAAATGGACGTCCCTATTACAACAATCAATTTTCAAATTTCGAACTCACATTACAGGCGCGCTTTTGTAAAAAAATACTCAATATACAATAGACGAACACCATTTGATTTGAATTTTCGAACACCATTAAAATGTGCCAGCGTTATAGAATAGAAACAACAGGATGTTCTGTCTATTATTTTGATACAGATATAAGTCGTGTCATTGGCCCTGCAGCCAATGCAACATACGTTTGCGTACGTGATTCTACCACGTTGTGGAGTAACCTCTACCTTGCGACCTACTGTTTCATTAACATTATGCACAGAAATACAATACCAGCCAGCTGTTGTATTTATTTTTATTCATTTTACTACAATACTGTTATGAAAGATTGATGAATGCATATTTTATTCAAAACAGCTGTGACGGTAAAAGTCACCTTGTTTGGATTGTTCTCGGTATAAAGACTACACCTAAGCATTTTTGCACATAATAGGCTATATTTAAAAATAATCCGTGCAGTTTCAGAATCAAATTCCTAATAGAAAGTTTGATCAAATAATGTGCTAAGAAGGGTGGGTAGGTTCAGCCATCGTAAATTAATATTAAGACAAGACCCTGACTTTAATTTTAAGTGCTCGGTATACCGAATAAAGAAAATATCATAGAGACCATTAATAATTAACTAAACACTGATAATCACGTGGCGAACACGCGGTATTATTGTGCTTCATTTGTATAAGATAATTATAAGTTGGTAACTTTTTGCCATTTTTGTACCCAACCAAAGACCTCTATGCACTCACTGGTGTGTTGACGGTACGGCAATTATTCGTACTAAATGCCATCATTCGTAAACACTCCCAGCTTCACTATGACCCAACGGCTTTGGTGAACAATCGTCGTAAGCACTCTGTGTGTCCGTCGGTAAAAGTTCATACAAGCTTCGCGCGCCGCCACTTCACATTTCTTGGTAATTAATTACCTTTACAATAAAATTAATAAAACCTTGTCATTATACAATCTTCCCAAACTTTCTTGTAAGGTAAAATTATTCAAATGGCTGCAAAAACTTGACTATGATGGTACAGAGGAATTACTACTCATCCTGTCTTAGGCCTATATTCTTTTGTCCGCAATATTCACTCCCTTCTACTTCCACATTGGTTCATGAAAACTCGAGCACACAAACCTCCCAAACCAAGTTTTCGAAATACACATTACTCACGCCCTTCAGGCACGAATACTATAATCACTATAAACCAGACATACATATACGCACTCGCAACCGTAACCCAAGCATCTTTTCCTCTCTTTTATCCTATTCGAAATGTTTAAAATATGTTGCTTGATTGTTTATTTGCCTCCTACCTAATAAATGATTTTTAGACTGTGCTAATAATCAGAACATGTTATTTCTATATCCCCATTACGTTTAATTTGTATATTATTATGATTTGTTTATTTATTTGAATTGTTATCTCATTGTAATTTAATGTCGGCGCCTCCATTGAGCACAAAGCCCAAATTGCGGCCAAAAAACTGGGCATCCTAAATAAGGTGAAGCGATACTTTACGCCTGGACAGCTTCTAACCCTGTACAAAGCGCAAGTCCGATCCTGCATGGAGTATTGCAGCCACCTTTGGGATGGCTCAGCAAAGTATCAGCTTGCCGCGCTTGACTCGGTGGAACGCAGAGCTAAGAGGCTCATCGGCGACATTGAACTGGTGGATACCAAGCTTCACAGCTTGGCTCATCGCCGCAAGGTTGCCTGCTTGTCGGTCTTCTACAGACTGTATTTCGGTGAGTGTGCTCAAGAACTCCACGACCTCATCCCACCAGCCCCCTTCTACCATCGGACATCTAGACGCACTGCAAGTTACCATCCTTACCTTGTTGCCATTCCACCAATTCGCACCAAGCGCTTCCAAACATCCTTCATAATGCGCACAGCGAATGAATGGAACTCACTACCTGCATCTGTGTTTCCGAACGCATTCAACCCGAATCTCTTCAAAGTTAGAGTAAACAGGCTCCTTCTGGGTAAGCTCACTCCATCGTCGACTCTGTCTCTGTCACCTATGACTTAGACTAGAGTCAAGAGCAAACCCATCTCAAATAAAAAAAAAAAAAAAAATGTTTAATGTGATGTAAAAAATACCTGAATAATTGAATTTAATTATCAATCCAAAACAAATTAAGATAATTTAATTAGTATTATTAATATTGCAATAACAACTGGAATTTATACTCTGGGGGGAGGGCCTGGAGATCCATAACACAGGGCTTCCCTAGTACGGACTCCAGTCTCTCACAAAGGAGCTTCTTGCAAATGTTTTAATATAGTTTTAAGTACATAGATTTTAAGGCAACCTTTGTGGAGAGAAAACAATAAATTTATTTATTTATTATAAGTGCAGTAATTAATTCTTAGACAATAGATCATACATCATCTTAATTTCCTAATGTCCACTTATACTTGTAGTCATACCACAAAGAACGGTCTTTAGGCATGCATCATCATATTTGGCAGATGGATTCCTTATTCTCAATTGGTTTGTTGAACCAATTTTTTTTTGTTAAAAATGGAAAGATCATACATAAGTTTATATACAAAACTATTTTTAGTTTTTTTTTCGCCCTATTTACAAAGTAATATCAAATTGAAAAGTTTTTCTTGAATCCAGTATCAAAAACACCTCGACAGTTCCCGAACAAACCCGAGCCCGTGTGACGTCACGACGTTAATTTTTACTCATTGTAGCACATAGCTACTAACGCTAGAGTTAAGGAATGGTTTTTTCGAAGACTACCAAACAAACTCCAAGCCCGTACATCCAGTGGTCAACAAGAAACAAAGCCGGCTAATTAATTTGACCTATCAAAATGTTAGAGGCTTGAATACTAAGCTGAATTTCTTTAGACATAATCTCTTAACTCACACTAGCGACGTCATAGCTGTGACGTAATCGTTCCTCTCGAGTTCTGTATTGGACACGGAGGTTGCGAGCCACAGGTGGAGTGTGTTACGTAGGGACCGCACCACCGGTGTTGGTGGCGGCGTACTGCTCGCGGCACGGCCCGGTGTCACGATGACGCGCTGTTTTGAACTGGAGACACCAGCCGGAGGGCACGTTTGTGGGCACGTTTTACGACGAGTGACTCTACCTTCTACGTTTGTGTAGTGTATATTCATCCAAGAGCATCCGACGAAATATATATGTGTTGGTTTCAGAAAGTTGAAACTATTATCGATTCATTAAAAATTGCAGTGATTATTGTTGGTGATATAAATTTAAACGCTAACTGTACATCGAATAATATTTTAAGTTACTATTGTTACTTTTTAAGTGTGTGTGGCTTGACTGAGAAGAATGAGGTGATGAATGCGCATGGAAGTAAGTTGGATGTAGTGCTGGTGTCTGAAAGCAGTAGCTGTGTCGATGTGGTAGAAATTGATGGTGGAGGTCTTGTACCACAACGAGACGCATATCATCCGCTATTAGATGTTTGCCTTACACCTAATAATACGACGCATCCGCTGGGTTCTGATAAAATTGATCCAAGTAACCTTGACACGCAAAGAGACTGGAATTTCTCTAAGGGAAACTATGAATTGATGTACAAGCTAATATCTGAGGAATCGTGGCAAGACGTGATTCTCGCTAGTGACGTTGACGCTGCTGTAGAGTTTTTTTATAACATCTTGTACGGTATTTTTGACGAATGTGTACCAAAAAAACACAGGCCTAAGAAGCCATGTAGACGCTACCCGGTTTGGTTCACAGCTGAAATCGTAAATGGAAATTAACTAAAAACCATGCTGATTATCACAATTTCTCCTTGCTTAGGGCAAGTGTTAAAAAAAAAATGTTGGCCGCATATGATGAATACATCAAGCATATTCAAACCAAACTTAAGCGTGATCCTCTTGTCTTCTGGCAACATATACAGCTTCAAAGCCAGAGGTGGCTTTGAGCCCAGGGTGAATTATAATGGAAAAGAATATGCTGGCAGTAACGCTGCACATACTTTTTCCGATTTTTTTCCAGTGTTTTTTTGCCCGACGCCCCTCTTTTAGATTATAAAACAGACAGTAACAATCAGAAAAAACATGCTAACTTTGTACATATTAATGCAATTAAATCGAGTGATGAAGAAACAGCTATAAATAAACTCAAACCTAACTCTGCCGTAGGACCAGATAACATTCCCGCATACATCATTAAAGGATGTAAAGATCATATAATATCACCTGTACTGCATATATTGAATCTGGCATTATCTACCGGAAAGTATCCACAGCGTTGGAAGATATCGCGAGTCCAACCTATACCTAAATCTAATGTAACTTCTGACGTAGAAAATTTTCGACCCATAGCTATTCTCTCTGCATTCCCAAAACTGTTTGAATCAATATTACACAGGCTTATTAGTTTCCAGATACAACCATTTCTTTGCGATTCCCAACATGGTTTTCGATTTAACCGCTCTGTTAATACGAATCTTCTAACGCTGGTGGATCTTATATCGCAGCACTTAGATAAAGGCATACAGGTTGATGTTGTATATTTTGATTTCAAAAAAGCATTTGACCGGGTAGATAACAACGTATTGCTCACCAAGCTCAATAACTTAGGCTTTTCTCCGAAGTTACTTAAATTCTTCGCAAGTTACTTACGAGATCGTCAGCAATATGTTCGACACGGTTGCTTTGAGTCCGCACCATATCATACTCGATCTGGAGTAAGTCAGGGTTCCATATTGGGTCCCTTGCTTTTTATCATTATGGTAAATGACCTTGAGAAGGTCCTCAAACATGCCAAATGTTTACTGTATGCTGATGATGTTAAGTTAATATTTGGCTTGGAAAAAGTGGCAGACTCATCTACTCTGCAGGGTGACATTGACGCGGTCTATCAGTGGAGCATGAATAATAAGTTACTCTTCAATATTGCTAAATGCAGCGTTATGACCTTCAGTCGCATGCATAATCCTTGGCATGAAGAGTACTTTTTAGGCGGTAATCTGATAGCCCGCGTTAATTCTGTAAAGGATCTCGGAGTTCTGTTCGACACGAAGCTCACCTTTCATGAGCATATGAGGACACTTGCTGCTGAGTCATATCGAAGACTAGGATTTGTCCTTAGAAATATGCGCGAGTTTACCAATCCACATGCCATTAAACTTGTATACATGGCCTTAGACAGGAGTAAACTCGAATCAGCAGCAGTGATTTGGAACCCGTATGAGAGTACCTACGCCTTACTTCTTGAAAAAATCCAAAAAGCCTTTCTTCGTTTTCTTTATAAAAAACTCTTCGGATATTCCTATACCCTACCAAATTTCTACTTGGTGTTTTAAATTTTAATTCTCTCGAAGTAAGGCGTAAGTACTTCTTGCTTATCTCAGCCTGCCGTATTATGCGGGGAGAGTCCGATTGCCAGGAGCTCGTGGCGCAGTTGTTGAGGCTGTTTGTTCCTATGGTGCCTAAACAACAGCTGAGACCACGAAGTCACCGGCTTTTGGCCGTACCTTCTGCACGTACGGTATACCGAGCTAACTCGCCTATAGTTCGGGCGCTCACAATGCTAAATGCTCTTCTGACATCAGCACCGGAATGTGACCTGTTTGCTGGTAGATGGATAGATGTGTGTCGTGAATGTTTAAGTTTTTGTGAGAAGATGGATGAAAGTTAGATCAGTGAATAATTGTATAATTATGTATTCTTTGTAATTTTTTTTTTGTTTTAACTTTTGTTAGTTTTTCTGTTATTAATTCTTTTTTTTTTTTTGGATTTTTCTTCTATGTTTTTTTTTGTTATATCGTGTTTCGTTTTTAATTATTTTTCATTTGTATGTAGTAATATTTAATTTTGCCTAATTCTTATGTGTTTCGTTTGTGTTTTTTTCTTTTTTTTGTATAACGCCTTAGGTTAGGTGACCTGTAAAGTTATACATCTACACTTAAATAAATAAATAGCTGATACAGAGTTTTGACTTTTAACTGATTCAATCTTGTTATTATCGTCAATATATTGATGAAAATCAAATATATTGATCAAAAATATTGATCCTTAAATGTTGTCGTGCTTGCTTTATACCATTATGTACAAATACTGTAAAAATCCCCATTATATGTAAATCGCGCAATAGCCAAGTACTAGCAATCTATACCTACTAAAGTTTTGAGAAATGTTCTATGTGTTAATTATTATGTTATCTTGTTCTAATTTAGTATTACATTTGTATTAATATCTTACTTTGATCATTACAGACTGAGATAAGTAAATTTTTATGGGAACTTTCGTGCAAAGTTGACATTGTTGTATAATTACGTAACTTGAAAACATGATTTTTTCTTATGGAGATATCTTCATTATTTTAGTCTTAAATGATAGATATAGGCGTAAAACTAATATTTCTGTTTGAATTCTGAAAATCGGTCAAAGCAATTAAGAGATATTTACTGAAGAATTAGTGTAAAAAAATCTACCAAGTTAATATTTTCACGTTTTTGTTCTACAATTTTTTTTAGTGTTTGTAAATATATAATACTAGAGGACGCCTCGCGGTTTCACCCGCGTAGTTCCCGTTCCCGTGGGAAAAAAAGGATAAAAAGTAGCCTATGTCACCCGGGGATAGAGTAGCTTCCCAACGGTGAAAGAATTTTTGAAATCGGTCCAGTAGTTTTGGAGCCTATTCGGTACAAACAAACAAACAAACAAAAAAATCTTTCCTCTTTATAATATTGGTATAGATAGATATTAGTGTTTAATATTATTAAGAGATATGTAAATAATAGGAATTACCGAACATTTTAAGGATTTTGTGCAAAAAATAAATATAAATAAAGGCTGCACAGATTTCGGGTTGTATCATATTTAGTGTTATGTAATGAAGTTTTTTGATATCCAAAGTCAAAGTTTCGTGCCAATCGTGTTTGTTTACTTTTTATTTTACAACCTACCCATATATGAAAACGTTTACGTTATGACAATTCTGTTTCTAAATGTACCTGGTAAACAACAATAACAAACACCGGTCCACTAACACGTAATATTCATTACCACTACTTTATTTATGCTCAAAACTGCCAATTCGTCCATCAGGTGGGTATATTATCGAAATCGGCCTTTAAGAATCCTTTATCACACATGACTAAATAAAATTTGCTGTATTAAGTAATATTTTTGCACAAATTTTCGGATATTTTAGTCAATTCACGTGTAGTTGACACTGTAGTACAAAATTCCTTGAACGTTATGACGTCACCAACATGGCGACCAATCATGGCCCGTTCGTAGACAGGTGGTTCTTTTGAAAATTTTATCGAATTTCAATTGCTTATAATAAATTGAAAAAAAATATTTAAGAGATTATTGCAACGACAATATAATTTATGATATGTAAAGGTTCAAAATAAATTTTAAAAATCGTATATTTTTTTAAATTCAACAACCCAATTGTACGAGTAATTCGCAGGCAGGAGCACGCTGCTGTCTTTACACAATCGTAACAAAACCTTTACGTAATCTCAAAGATATAAATACCAGATTGATGCACTTGAGTCGCAAACAGACGGGCCAAGAGGCTTATTGGCAACGATGCACTGTTCGCGTTAAAGCTCTAGAACCTTAAACATCAACGCCGAGTTGCCAGCCTGTCGGTATTTTATCGGTTTCATTTCGGGAAATGTGCGATGGAACTGCACAATGTGATTCCGCCTAGCCCTTTCCATCATCGGACTACAAGACGTACGGCAATGCATCATCGGTACATGGTGGATAACCCAAACGATTTAAAGTTAAAGTAAAGCGTTTTGCGAATACTTTAATTGTGCGCACAGCTTAGGAGTGGAATTCCCTGCCCTGAGTCTTTGTTTTCTGATAGCTACATTCTCTTTAGGTCAAGAATGAATGGGTTACTTCTAGGCAAGCCTGCTTCATTGTCGACCACATCATCGCTTGCCATCAGGCGAGATGGTGGTCAAACAAAAGTAAATCGATTTAAAAAAAATATCCACGAGGAGATACTCGTATACCAGAAACCCAATATTCAAATTTTAGAAAAAAAAATCGTCTTTGACTATGCATAAAAGGTGCGCTTCTCTGGGCTGAGTGTGGGAAAACTCCCAACAGAAAGCTTTCTTTTTTTTTGGTGCTCGGGGAAACCTTCAAAAGACGCCTGAACTTTTGGTTCAGGCTTTTTACGCCTGTTAGGGCACGTCCCTAGGGAGAGACTGGAAAAGCGCCTCCCCTGAGCCTCATTGTGCCACCGTCTTTCATGGAGTCACTTTCGTGTAGTCAGATTGGGGACTCTGTCCACCCACGACAGAGTCCCCAATATGACTACACGAACCCCGGAGTCCCGCCTACTTTGGATACAGGCGGGATTTTTACGTTTTAGCCATCGAGGTGGTTACCGCACCGACGCCTTCTTCTTCTTCGCCAATCCCACAAGGCTAAATGCCATATATAAGGGATTGATCACGTGACATTTAGATAGCATTTAACATTCCCATACATTATTAACAGACTGCCCAAAAATGAGCAGATTTACTCAATGTTTTTTTTGTTTGAAAGGGTACTCTTGACGTGATCCCAGCGTCACATAGTCAGATACTGATGATGGGATCCCATGGAACTCGAGGTAACTCCTCAAATATTATAGACAGACATAATAGCGATTAAGGCACTCACAAATTATAATTTGGTGAAGTGAAACTGATGAAGTATTCTGATGTGGTCTTACACAGATGGCCACTGGAACTCCTTACGAAGTATGTTATGGGTGTAAGATCCAAGCAACGGCTGCGCTTGCGCGTTTTATTAACATCTTAAATCTTTGTTCATCTCTCTAACCGACCGTTGTCAATTTATTTCCTTTATTTTATCGTTATACATGTTATACAGTCCACTTGCATTTCATTTCATCCACCACGACCTATCGTCGCGATCACAAAGTTATTTTTCGCTTTGTAGTCATCATCATCATCATTTCAGCCGAAAGACGTCCACTGCTGGACATAGGCCTCCCCCAGGCGTCGCCACCCACTCCTATCAAGAGTCTCCGATCTTGATAGGAGTGGGTGTTACATGGGCATTCACCATAATCTTGGTTTTGTCCATGTTCATTTTAAGACTCACTTTTTCGGAAGCTCTACTGAGGTTATCGAGCATTTTACTGAGGCTCTCCATGGTCTCAGCCATGACCACTATGTCGTCGGCAAACCGAAGGTGAGTAATGTTCTCGTCATTAACGTTGATGCCCAGCCCCCTCCAGTCCAGAACCTTGAAGACATCCTCCAGCGCAGCAGTGAACAGTTTCGGAGAAATGACGTCTCCCTGTCTCACGCCGCGCTGGAGAAGGATTGGTTTCGAGGTCTGATCCTGAAGACGGACTGACATGGTGGCGTTTTTGTACAAACACTTCAACTCCTCAATGTACCGGTAGTCGATCTGGCACCGTTGGAGAGACTGCATTACAGCCCAAGTCTCGATAGAATCGAAGGCCTTCTCGTAGTCCACAAACGCTAAACAGAGAGGCAGGTTATACTCTTCGGTCTTCTGTATAACCTGCCGCAGCGTATGTATGGTCTACGGTGCTAAAGCCTTTTCGGAATCCGGCTTGTTCGTGGGGCTGGAAATCGTCAAACCTGCGCGCGAGACGATTCGTGATGACTCTTGAAAACAACTTGTAGACATGGCTAAGAAGTGAGATGGGCCTATAGTTCTTCAGCCGGGCATTGTCGCCCTTCTTGAAGAAGAGTACCACCACACCCCTGCACCATGCCTGTGGCGTTTTGCCCTCGAGTATGACGGAATCAAACAGCTTCTGAAGGGCCCTAAGGACCGGTTTTCCATCCGCCTTCAGGAGTTCGGCCATAATTCCGTCATCACCCGGGGGCTTGTTGTTTTTGAGCTGTTTCAGAGCCATCCTAATCTCGTACAGGCTGACGTCCGGGATATCTTCGGTATAGTGTCGGGTCAATCTAGCTCTTGGGTCGTTTGCTAGACTCGCAACGGGCTTGCTGATTGATGTGTACAACTGCCCATAGAATGTCTCGATCTCCCTGAGAAGCTCCGGTTTGGCGGATACGATCCTGCCATCGTCGGTCTTCAGTTTCGTAAGTTGGCTCTGCCCAATAGCCAGATCCCTTGAAAACACCTTGGAGCCTTTATTTCGCTCGATCGCGTCTTTAATACGCTCGGTATTGAAGCGGCGGAGGTCTCTTTTCAAGGATTTAGATATCTGTCTATTGAGCTGCCGGTATTTGCACGCCTCATCTGAAGACTGCAGGATCATCTCACGCCTCTCCTTTATAAGCTTGAGGGTATGATCAGATAGCTTTTTGTTTCTATCTGTACGACGGGTCTTGAAAAACTTAGACCCGACCGTATAGACAGCTTCCACGAACCCGTTGCTGTATTCATCCACGGAGCTCCCTAGCCACTCGAAACGATTCTGGAGTTCGAGCTGAAAGCTCTCGGGGTTTTGGACCAGGATCTGTGCTGGCCGGAGTGTGGAATTCATCAGTCGAGACCTTTCAAGCTTCATATTAATGTTCAATGTGCCTCTTACCATGCGGTGATCGCTCCCGGTTTTTACCGAATTGATCACAGAGTCATCATTGAACATTTGCTTCTTGGTTGACATGATGAAGTCGATCTCGTTTTTAGTTGCACCATCGGGGCTTTGCCAGGTCCACTTCCTGTGCTCACGCTTTCTGAAGAAGGAGTTCATCATGTAGAGGCCCTCCTTCTCCATAAAACTGGCCAGTAGGTGACCCCGGTGGTTCCGTTGTCCAACTCCAAATTGCCCCACTTGCAGCTCATCCTCGTCTCGTTTGCCCAGTTTCGCGTTGAAGTCCCCCATGACAACGGTGAAGTGAGTTTTGAAACCATGCATGGCTCTGGAGATATCTTCATACATGGTCTCTACCTCATCGTCGGGGTGTGCCGAGGTTGGGGCGTAGACCTGTGTGACCTTCAGCGAATATCTTGAGGATATTCTGAGTATAAGGTACGCCACCCTGGTCGACACACTCGATCTTCACCACGTTGTTCACAAGGGACTTGTGGACGATAAACCCGACACCACCCTGGGACTGCCGGTCACCCTCTCGGAAATAAAGCAGGTTACCGGATTTGAGGATTATAGTGTCCTCCCCCTCTCTTCGGACTTCAGATAACCCTATAATACTCCATCGCAACCTGCTCAATTCCTCCTCGAGTTCGTTGACCTTCTCGTCGGTCCGAAGTGTGCGCGTGTTGTACGTTGCCAGGTCCAGTCGTCAGTGATTGTTGGGGTAGCCGGATCTCGTCCGGAGATTCTTAGCACCCCTTGCCATGCCGTAGCCTCGACCGCTACCGTAGTCGAGGGTAGGCAAGCTGCCGGGTAATAGGGGCCATTTTTTATTTGTGCTATTCATTGGGGGGGTTTTGCCATAATCGCCACGCTTGGCAGGCGGGTTGGTGATCGCAGTATGGTTGTTATAGAAGCACAGAGAACGCTGCTGCCTATTCTCTGGTTTGTCCCTTAGTCGCCTCTTACGACACCCACGGGAAGACATGGGATGGTGAAATTCTCGCTTTGTAGTATTTGTTTTATTTCATTCGCTATCGCCACACTTTCGTTGATAGCATGTGACCTGTCTAGGGTCTATGGGTCACGAATTATATAATAAATGAATTGACGTAACATTTCTAGTAGAATATTAAACGTAGGTACTAATACTAATGTACTACCTCACCTACTTCTTTATGTGAGATCTTACACGAGGCGACTTTACAAAAACTAATATTCTTTTAAGCCCCGATCAATATGATCCCTTTTCGTAGCTAGCTACTGGTCGGAAATTTCGCGAAGAAAAAAAGGGTTTCCTCAAGGGATGGATCCTACATATCTAGGTCTATGATAAAAGAATTAAGTGTAAAAATATCCGTAACACTGGCTGTAATCCCTAGTGAGCCGTGGTTGGGGTATTAATATAACAGGCATGGAACACACTATATAGGTTTTATTTTTCTAGTTACTATATTAAACTACTTCTCGTGGTTTTTCCTGATCTGTACTATAGGAACCGTGCATTTTCGTGACAAAAAATAATCTATGACACAGCGATGGTGTAGCTTTATGGCAATGAAAGAATAATCAGAGTCTGATCAGCTCTTTGAAAGATACAAACATTATAAAAAAAAACAAACAATTTTAACTATTTATAACATATTTATATAATAACAATTGCTATTATATGTTTAATATTATATACGCCATTCCGGGATTGATCGTTGTCAATGGCAGTGCTCTCAAGATTGTTCAAGAATACGTTTACCTCGGGCAAATTCTGCAGTTTGGTAAACACAACTTTGAGAGAGAGGCTAGCAGACGATTACAGCTGGGCTGGGCGGCGTTTGGGAAACTTCGTCGAGTCTTCTCGTCGCATATTCCACGGAGCCTAAAGACCAGTGTCTTCGATCAGTGCGTCCTACCTGTTATGGCTTACGGGGCAGAGACGTGGGCACTCACGGTACGGCTGGTCAAGCAGCTGAAGGTCGCTCAGCGAGCTATGGAGAGGGATATGCTTGAGTCTCTCTGAGAGATCGAATCCGGAACGAGGTGATCCGGCAGAGAACAATTTTTTTCGTAATAGCTAAGAGAATAAGCATGATGAAGTGGCAATGGGCCATATTAGTCGTAGAACCGATGACCGTTGTGGTAGACGTGTTCTTGAGTGGAGACAGCACTAAGGAGTAAGGAGTAGGAGTAAGGTAGGACGCACTCAGGCTAGGTGGAGTAATGATCTTCACAGGTTGGATGGTAGTAGCTGGATAAGAGTTGCCGAAAATCGAAGCAAATGGCATGTAATTGAAGAGGCTATCTCCAGCAACTGCTATAGACTGATGATTATATGTAAGCCTCAATAGTAATGTGGTTTTATAAGCTTGTCTCAAAGTTGAGCTCATTTATGAACCACACAAATGAAAAACCCAACAACAACAGAGGCAACATAATTTGTATTACTGCCTCTTTTCAGCTTTCAGCACATAGGAAGAAATCTCTTTTTTGTACCCTGATAGCTATTGTTATAAATTTTCCGCTAAGAGTTGGAAAATGTCACTAGATAATTCAAGATCTCAGTACCCTATACTGTCGCTTAGATTCTGTTCAGATAAGAGATATATTATTTGAATAAGTCAGTGTACTAGCGTTCCTGCTCACTTTGTCTGATTTTTACTCGTAGGTCAGAATTTATCCAGGCGTAGCAAACAAACGGTATTGTCCTGTGTTAGGTACACTACAGGCTGTAAGGGACTGTTATCATCACTATGCAAACGCATAAGAGAATTTAAGATTAATGTATTTGAGGTGAGGGCGAGGTTACAAAAGTCTGCGGTCGGTGGTCCTTAGATCTAATTCTAAAAAGGAGTCCTGTTGTATCATAATCATTTTATTAACAAATACCGCCTGACCAGTATATTTTTTGTATGTGAGGGGAGGACAACATATTTTTTGTCATATCAATATTTTTGAATTTGTATGGAATAAGGAAGTATTTTTTATAAAACAATCAGGTTCCAATAAGAAAACAACAAGGATAAGCATTGAATGTCTTTCAATGCTGGTTTGAAAATGCTTAGGTACTGTATGTTAATGAAGCCTTAAAAAGCCTATCACTGGAATTCTCTAGCAATCGCGAGCTCTCGTACCTTAAACCATATAAGGTCATCTCCGAACAACAGAGATGCTAAATAAGTCACTAATCTCAAGGGTAGCGTATTCTTAGTTATTGTGTAGTCAAAACGTAGCCCTTTGTTGAGTTAAAACAATTACTTTGTAAACACGTGTTTGTCGAGGCAAAGACCTAGGCGTTGAATTTTTCATAGTGGCTTCATAAGCGAGTAAAGTTGTAATATTTATGGGGTGCAAAGAAACTTAAACCTCTTTCATACGTTACGGCTGCCGGGTATTCACCGTGTATGAAAATGATTGTATGATAGTTGAATCTTTTCTGCGGGACTCGTGAGACTCGTCGAGCTGTATACCTGTGTGACTCGGCGTCGATGTTCGAGGCTCTGGAGTAGCAGTGGTTGGGAATCGTAAGGTGGACTTGCATGAAACTGAGCCGGTTGCATTGTACGAATGAAATCGATTATATAAGGGGGACCACATGATGTTCGAGTACTTACTTCAACAACGGGTCTCCAGTAATTAATATATTTAAATACGGTAGAGAATAATAAAAAGTTACATGACAGTGCGTTGCTACTGCGGTATTGTACCGCAGAAGCATCTACCTTGAGACGAGAAAAACGGGTTGAATACGTTAAGAGGAATTCAAGAAAAATGCCTTGTAAAATTAAATCGGCTATGAGCAAGCATGGTTTATAAGTTACATAGCCAAGTACTTTAAACTAGACTTTGCCCTGCAAAGGTAATTACAGGCTGAAATTGATCTCCTAACCACATAACTTAATAATAATATAGAATCATTCACAACAAAACGAGCAGTAATACATTGAATTATAGATATAATTAACATCTATATATATTAAAGCGAAAGGTCACTCATTCACGTATCACATCACGGAAATATCGAAAACCGCTTGACGTATAAAGATGAAATTTGGCAGGGAGGTAGTTTATAGTTAGTGAAAGGATTTTACGACAGGGCCGGATTTAGGGGATCTAAGGGCTCTCGCAAGTTTGTATGAAACTCCTTCTTTTTTTATGCTACAAACTTTAAATTTGGCATGGAAGTAGATTATAGGTAGTAGATGTTAGCTAAGAACTGATTTTGCGACAGGGCCGGCTTATGGAGGTCTAAGGACTCTCGCAAGTTTGTATGAAAATCGTTCATTATTTGTGCTACAAATTTGAAATTTGGCAGGGAAGTCGTTTATAGTTAATAGACGTCCACGCTCCAGGTAATACGGGGAAGAAATTTTTAATAAATTTGCAATTAGCAACTTTAAGAGGTGACCAGAATATTGCCATTGCAGTTGCTTCTTCAAGAATCGCTTCAACTTTGATTGACGGAGGTAAAACGGCACACTCTGCATTTAAGTTGCTCTTAAATCTTAATTATTCTGAAATTACTTTGTGCAATATACCAAAACAAAGTGACTTGGCAGAAGTTGAAAATGAAGAAGAAATGCAAAATTAATAGTTTGGGATGAATCTACTGTGGCCCATAAAAAAGCTGTAGAGGCTCTAGATGGAACACTTCAGGATATAAGGAATTGCAAAAGACTTATGGGTGGAATTACAGTTTTATTAGCCGGGGACTTTAGACAAACATTGCCTGTCATACTACGCGGGACACGTTCAGACGAAATCCAAGCGTGCTTAAAATCTTCATTTTTATGACATAAAATTAAAAAAAAATCTTTAAGAATTAATATGCGTGACATTGGAGATGGAAAGATTTCTGAAGTGGAAGGAAAAATAAACATCCCTTACAGTCTTGATACCATTGTAAAAGATTTAAACACTTTAAATGATACAATATACCCCAACATACATCAAGTCGCACAAAATAGTAATAGTTCGTGGCTAAGGAAAAGAGCAATACTAACCCCCCAAAAATGATACAGCCAATAGCATTAACCTACATTTACTAACGACATTGCCCGGTGTTGAAGTGAAATTTGAATCGGTGGAATCTGTATTAGAAGTCGATGATACTGTACATTATCCTGTAGAGTTCCTCCATAGTCTCGAGCCACCTGGTTTCCACCTCATATTTTGTACCTAAAAGTAGGTGCGCTGATAATTTTGCTATGGAATCTAAACCCACTTAAATTGTGTAATGGGACTAGACTTCAAATAAAGACTCTACATAAACACGTAATTGAGGCATGCATTTTCACTGGTGTGAATCAAGGAGAAATTGTTTTTATACCGCGGATTGTTTTTGTACCGTTTTGTTTTTGTGCCTTTAATACCATCGGATTACCAAATTTAATATAATAAAATAAATATTTAAATACACGGTTAGTTGTATGTAGCCTGTTCTAGAGTAAGTTCGCCTGATAGTTTATATATACTGCAGCCTGAAATTAAAACTAAAAATGTGGTGTATAGAGAGGTTTTACAAAAATAAAACCTCCATATTTTTTTCTCTAATTGTTGCCTTAAAAAATGTTACTTTCTGTGATAGGCATTTTCTGTTGACTGAAATATAAAAATAGTTTGTGCTAAACATCATTTAACTTTATGTATTCATAACCACGCGGACAAAGTCGCGGGCAACAGCTAGTTAATTTATAAGAAGTACTAAGCGATGTTGAATGAGCTATGTTTGTACATTATTTGTGCAGGTTACATTCTCTCGCCATTAGGTCCAAAGTCCTTTAAGACGACGACAGTCGCCAACGACCTTGAGGAAACAAAACGCGCACCCGTTTCACACCCGCGCGACTCAAAATTCAGTGGCTTTTCGTACTTTCCTTATTATTCTATGACTTATAAAAAAGCCTCAGATCAAAATGTAGTTTTTTTTTTTATTACCTTGCCCCACACTCACACGATCACCCACCCACGTTGCGTTTACAAACATATAAACTTACATACACAACAGCCAGAGCCGGAACAACTATCTGTAGGTCATAAAATATTTGTTCCGTGCGGGAATCGCGACACGCACACGCAGCGCAGCAGTCAATCGCTCAACCCCTGCACCAACCGTGCACCTAAAAATTGTCTTTGAGTTGGTGACAATTTTATTAAAATACGCCTAGCGGTTTTGGAGTGGTTGTCGTTTTTTTATCCGTGTTAGACATAACTTAACAAATTAATTACACTTTAATAACACTCAAAATTTTCTTGGATCAGATTATTAAGAAAATGTGCTAATGTAACATATATTTTTTCGTTTAAACGTAATTCTCATTTTAAAATCAGCTGCTGAGGGCTATCTGCGCCTTATGTTGATACCTTTAGTGAACATTGAACCACAAAGTACGTAAGCGGCGGCGCGCCGATTGAACTAAGTTTATCGGTTTAGGTGCAAAGTTTGTTTGAAGCTGTCGATTGTAAATTAATAATTCCATCTTAGTCTAAAGTAGTCAGTGTATTTAACGCATAGTTACCAACCAACATAGAACCAATATTGTGGAACGTGCGTCGGAAGCATTCGTTTTAAGTTTAAAAGAGTAAAATAGCTAGTTGTAAAATTTGCACCAAGTGCAACCCCATATTATGTCCAGGCTGTCTCTTTCCATTCTAGGTTGCCTGGAAGAGATCGCGGTTCGCCATAAGGCCGCCTGTTGTATGTTTGTTTTTGTTATAAGATGTCTTTATGAATTATTTTTATCTTGGTGTACAAAGTATATAATAAATAAATAAATAAATAATAATAGCTGGATAGTAATTATATCCTGTGAAACCTTATGCCGCCTCCACACGATTGTTGTTTGCCACAAACAGTGGCGAACGCCAAACACTTGCTAAACACTGACCACAATCACCCAACATAAACACGGTACACACAAGCTTGGCGAATGTGCTTAAATTTACCGGATTTGCAAACATGGCAGACGACGAGCTTGTTCTGGGAGCGATTACTTTCGGGTTAACCTCCTCAAATCAATTAGATGTTTTCCCTCACAATTTAGCTTAGTATACACAAAATGTCTCAATTTCGTAAATTTGACCACCATTATTAACTCCGTCCGCCGCCCACAAGCACGCGCGTTCTACTGAACTGAACAAGCGTCTGGATACATCGCAAACATGTTTGTCAAACACCTTTTGATTTGTGCACAAAAACCGACACCGATGCCGAAAACGGGCGAACACAAACAAAAACAGGCAAACACAAACAAACACCCATCCACATGTTCGTGTTTGTTGTTTTGTGTTTGCTGTTTGCCATTGTTCGACAAGCGTGTGGAGGCGGCTTGAGTTGAACTGAGATGTCAATCACTAGCGTCAGGAATGAGAGCTCACTTCAAGCTCGATTCCATAGCTCGATTCACATAAAGGTAAGGTACACTCGAGCATTTTCGCCTTGTCCGTTCTTCTCCACGTAGGCTTTTCCGAACGGATGGTAAAATCACTTTATTAGATCCGGCCTTAGCCATCCCCCCAGCGACGCCCTGAGCCGAGGTCCGACCCCAACTGGGGTAGCCCTCAGCGCTGTCGCTTTAGGTTTAGTAATTTGAAGCCTGGCCGGAGGCTAAGAGATTAGTCTCCACAGGGTAGCCCGGTTAAGCAGAAGACGGCCACTTTGGTCGAACTGTAAGACGCCACGTATTAAAAAAAAAAGGGCATTTTCGCGAGAATTGCAATGTAATGTAACCTTCTTACGAATGATACAATACAGAAAAATGCTCAGTTTTCTAAAGCATATCCATGTAAGAAATAAAATAAATGAAAATTGTTTATTTTCAGGCATGTCACCCATATTACAAATTTACAATTAAAATGAATAGGACATCACAATAACACAAAATGAATAATAAAAATAATCAAATTTAAAATAACAAGACTACTAAATAATACAATAACACATGATTAAAAATATTAAAAAATAATCAAATATTAAAATGCAATAAATAATTTAACAACACAACACTTTTAAACAGCTTTAGACCGAGAGAGCCTCATAAAATTGGCAAGTATCTTCATTTTGTCTCTCTCAGTATAGTACATTATGTAATGTAACGTTCTTGCAAATGTTCCGCGCTGTGTTCGACGTAATGCTCACGACGAGTGAACCGTACTTTGTAAAATTTCTTTGTACCTTGCGTTCATTATTGACCTCACTCCACGGCACCCACGCTCGTGTCTTTGCTCGATAAAATGTTACACCAAAACGGTCTTTGGTTTTTAAAAGCAGGTTGTAACAAAACATCGGGCGTCTTGTTCAAGATGTGGTTCGAGTAAATATAAAAGTAGCGAATAGTCATAGTCATTTATTCATGAACAATAAATTTGTATCAAAACATTTACACAAAATACTTAAATAAAAATAAATATCAAATTAGTCACAAAAACAAAAACCAATAATTTTACAATTCAATTCAGTTACATACATTCCATATATAATACCATAATAAAAAATAAATAATTATTAATAATTACTACAATGCTATGGAGAGCAGCGGTGGCCCAGTGGTATCGGCCGCGACTTACAAGTTGTAGGTCGTGGGTTCGAGCCCAGGCAGGCGCTTTACTTTGTGTAAGTTATTTCTTCACCACTGCTCTCAAAACGGTGAAGGAAAACATCGTGAGGAAACCGGCATGTCCTAGAACCAAAAATTCGAAGACATGTGACATCCACCAACCCGCACTGGGCCCGCGTGGTGGATTACAGCCCATTCCCTCTCACAGAGAGGAGGCCTGTGTCCCAGCAGTGGGAACATTAATAGGCTGATGATGTGATGTGATGTGACTACAATGCTCGATGTTCTGTTACAAGTAAATATTTTAGTCTATACTTACCTTTAGTTTTGTTGTAAGGTTTTTACAAATTAGATCAGTTGAGTGCAAATAACCGCCCTACTTGCAGTTCCGTAAGAAACTGAATAAGTAAGACCAGTCCCTTTTAACTGCAGACTTCAAAACCTACTCAAAACCTACCTGAAAAGTATAAAATCACTCCAAGTTCGGTTTATGAAATACCTGGTTAACCCAAAACTGAAGCTTGAATGTATAGAAAATTATGATAGACTTTTTGTTGTATGTAAGGTGCTTCCCGTACATGAGAAGGTCAAGTATTTGATGGTTCTGGAGCAGTTCTTTAACGACCAATTTAAAGTACAAGTGCAAAACGCTTACAATACTAGGAGCGTTAGAGAACGTAAATTCGTTAGAGCAACAGTTAAAAATTACTATGGCAAAAGAACCAATAATTATTTGACCCCTACAATTTTTAATAATATCGACTGGCTGAGAAAAGATAACAGTGGAATTAGTGAGCGAACACTAAAAATTAAATTAAAAACTGAACTGCTTAATGACGTTGCCGCGATATGCGGCAGTAGTTGATAATATCGAGTTGATAATTGTTGTCGCGTGTTGCGGCAATGTCATTGAGCATCTTGTTGCATTGTATTCTGATACAGCATGCGCGGCGCGAGCCGTCGCCTGTGTGTGCCGACGGCAGCCCGTGCGGCTGCTTAAATGCTAATGATAACATTAATAGAGTCTAATAATAGTTGTATCTACCTACTTAGATGTTTATAATTGATACCAAATGTTCTTAAAACGAGCGCTAATCCTGCCGACAAACTGTCACGCAGTTTGGCAGGTTCATGATGTATGTACAAATGTTTGGTCCAAAATAAAAGATTTATTATTAATTATTATTTACCAAACGTGTTTTTTTTAGAACCTCTATAATAATAACAAAAACAATGGAACAATTTTATTCGTCAAATCGTGAAAATCTTTAAACATGTTTCAAATAAAGAAATGCAAATACAAAATATAATACATCAGTAGCATTCGCTCAGAATTTTGATTTGATCTGATTACCCTACGGCCCTTTTTTAGGGTTCCACATCAAAATTGGATGAACAGCATATTTGAAGATGTTTGTCTCGATATGATATCCCAATCTCAATGTCAAAGGCTTTTTCTTTGGGGTGAATATGAAATGCTATTTATTTTGCTAATAACAAATCCACGCTTTTGGTCCCTAGGGGCTAGCTATATCTGGATTCTTACTTATCAAGAAAATTTTTTTTATTTTTTTTTTTGTAGGTACCTAATAAGCATAACCTATTCTAATTAACCGATATTTCTGAGAACATCAAAGAGGACCTTACTTAATTTTTACCGCCTTCTAAAAAAAGGAGGTACACGTGTGTAAGTATGTAATATTGTTGGAATTGCACAATATTCACATATGTTACTTTATGTGGGCTTTTAAATACGCCTAATTTCATAAGGGTACGTATATATGTTTTTTATGTAAGTATGTTTGTCTACGCGTTTCTTCGAAACTAGTTATCGTATCGTAATCATACTTTTTTATTGGGTTAGGTATATCTCAATTTAGGGAATAGTAAAAGTTTCGTCAAAATCGGTTCTGCAGTTTTCAAGATATGGAACATATAAAAGACACAAAAAGAAACAAATCAACTCCTTAACGACAAACAACAAACTTGTCAACCCTTTTCGTACCTTACTAAGAACTTGCTCACTTCTTAGTTATGGTGTACCAAATCTAAAAAGAGAAAAACAAAAATCTTTTCACAAGAAAATTAACCGACTTCCAAAGCGAAACACTGAAAGCAGCAAAATAACTTTCGTTTCAGAAGTCGGTGTTACTTAGTGTTTATTGCCACACAATTGTGTTAATATTGATAAAGTTTGAAAATGGAACTAAAAGTTAAATGAAAGACTTATCATCATCCACCGGCCTTTATGTCAATTAATTTACTTCTTCCATGCTTCTCTATTCGAAATCATCTCTACAGTCCTCCCACTCAAAATTTTCCTCGTAGAAGTTTGACCTCGAGAACACCAAAATCAATATCGTATATTGCACACCAAGTCATTGCCTTCATCATTTCTTTCCAAAACAGTTCACATAAAAAGTATACTCCACAATAAAACGCCAATCTAGAGCCACTCGCAAGGCTTTCCGATGAATTCATTGCTACACGACAAAGCTTTCATGATTACGTTCACTTCATCCAACTTCAGCTTATAATAAACTGAAGCCAATCTCTTTAAGCCGACTGCTACTTCATTCACTCCATTCTTATCTCTTTCGATCAGTCTCACTCGGGTTTTTGGCGGTTTAAGACGTATTTATGGGTTGTATTTAATCTTAGCTTTAGACTTTTTAAACATGTGTGGCGCTTTAAGATGAAGAGAAAAGAAACTGGCCAAAACATTGAAACAAAAAAAATTAAACCGACTTCGTCAAACGAAGTCGGTTTAATTTTTCGAATTCGTTTTTCGTCTCTGACTTCGGCAAATAAAGTTATTTATTGTTTTGTCGTTTTTTTTTATCGAAGTAGTTTAATTTTTTTGTTCATATGTTTTTTCTAATTCATTTTCAACATGCAAATTCACTCTTGCCACAAATATCATCAAAGAAATTACGTTGTTACCTACATCAAACATATTCACACATTACTAGTCAAAAATCTGTCTAAAACACGCAAAGCCTTTCATAAATACCAGATATTAAACCTTAGGCTCAAGCTCATCTTGCCTTATTTGGATCTCACTCTCTTACAAGCGAATCCCCTCTCTCTCGAACTCCATTTGTCTGTCCAGTCTGTTTTCCTCTCTGGCATTACTCTCCATCCTAAAAAATATCTCCTCCACATCCCTCACTTTTTATCTCGCTGCGTATGTTGGTGGCTGGGTAGTCTGCCTAAGAGTAGGCGCTCCACTCGGTGATGTAGATGGTGAAGATCTTGGAGACGAGACACGTGCACGGGGTTGTGATTGTTGGCTTGGGCTGGGAATATTCCAATCTTCATATCCTGTTGGGATAAAAAATTGTATGTGAATTTGTAACAATATTGTAAACGAGAACACGTATTTTTTATTTTTTTTATTTATATATACAATCTTGAGTACAGTTTTACATTTATTTTTGTACCATTAAACCTGGATGGGTTTGTGTTGGTACTCACATTTACCGTTACAACTATAATTATCACTAAACCATCACTCATCCCAAAAACTAACTTTTCTGTTCACGCAATCGTTTAATCCGTAGGTAAACATCTGTTGGTAGAAGTGTGACAATTGTGTGACAATTGTGCATAATTCTTAGTGTGACTTTGGGTACCTAGTTGAATATTTGTATGCCATTTTAGAGTCAAGGTGAATAGTATGCCACGTGAAAGAGTACAGTCTACAAAGAGAAGGTAAATAGGTACATACCAATAACATTAATCCCGTGAGAGCCTGTTGGTGTCTCCGTGGCCAAGAGCAGATGCTGTGGTTGTCTCGAGCTAAGCATAAAAAGTATAACACAATTTAACTATAATAAACACTTTTTAGGCGGGAACTTTTTAGTAACAGCCCAGATATATGTCCAGAGAACTGCTGTAAGGTCATTTCCTTTTTCATGGGACTTAAACATAGATACTTAACGTGAGAGTTTAGCACTATATACCTCTAAGCAATTCTGTTTTAAACGCCTTGTATTCATTTATTTATAGACACTGTTTATAACTATATATAAACAGTGATTCATCATGCTTTTAAACTAAGATCTCTACTTTCTACTACATTGTTTTATTTCTGAAACAATGTAGTAGAAAGTGAGCATGTTGCCGTTCGCCGTCGCTTCAAACCATAAAGAAAATAAAAGAGTGACAAATTAAGAACTTTTATATCGGGACAGAAAAAAGAACGAGAAAATCATGCAACAAAATATGGCAATTCATAGAAATGCAGGGAGGTAGGTTGTGTAATATTTATTGTTTATTAACAGTACTGTCAACGAAGGACTCACCTTCCGCCACTTTTCCTCAGATGCAGTCTTGGCCGTTCCCTCGCTATTAAGCTTGGTAACGAGATCGCACATTTTTAATTGCATCATTGGCAATTATTGTGCTCCCCTAGGGAATTTTGCCAAATCTCCAAATCTAAAACAAAGCATCTTCTACAGTGACTCCTAAATAAAAGCTAGGTTTACGCTTAACACCAGTTTTATCTGGAATAGTATTTGAATCTCTTTTCTAAAATTATACTTATTAAGTCACCTACCTTTCCATGTATCCCACCATGATGGAAAATTGGGTGACACCAGGGTGAAACTGGTTCTTTGCAACATTATGGAAAATAAAATTATAATAGTATATTCATCTTCTTCCACTGAAAGCGTCACCCACAGTGTTTATTATACCCTCGCTAGAGTAATTATTTTTCTATGATTATTCCAGTCATTAGGTTCTTCATCTAAGCCAGTCATTATACTATAATCAAATGTGTCTGATGTAAGAACAAACCGTCTTCAACAATACCGCTAAGCCGTCAGTCACATTGACGCACACAACATGTAGCCGCGAATTGTATTTCTGTAGTTGCATATTTTGTAGATAGCTGCGAATATACTCCAATGTATAAATATTTGTAACGAATACTTGAAAATATTGTTTTCAGGTAGCGAATACTTCAAAATATTATAAATATACAGTTTTGTTCTTCATAAAAATTCATAGTAAAATATCAAAGTTTATCTCATTTTCGAGAGATTATTGTAACAAAATCTCTAAATGACGACTAAATCCGAATGAATTTAATTATATTACTGATAATAATTAAATCCACCTTGCGGCAGATGCTTTTTTGAATACTCCGAATTTTGGACTCAAAATCCGCAACAACTTCGCAGCCACACGCGTTTCCATCAATATGTTTACGGTTTTATATTTTGGTAATATGAAGGAAACCGCCAACATTAAGTGACAACTGTCAAACGTCATGCCGTTCAAAACCGAACAATTTGTCATAAATTAAAACTAATTTTTTTCTTTGGCTTATAAAAAAAAAGAATGAATAAAATGGTAAATATATTATTATATGTGTACAAAATCTATATTTTTGAGTTAAAAGCTCTTAAATGATTTAAAACAGAGTTACCGGTTTTTGTGTTCCATTTTCAGTACGCAGTATTCACTGAAACTATTCCAAACGCTGTTGGATTCTCGGCCTAATTAACCATAGTTCAAATAATACTTCCGAGTTGCTACAATGTTGGAACTATTTAGTTTCATAATCAACCTTCTGTCTTAGATTTTTAGTTATCTAACTCAATCTTTGGGAGGTGCTTCATATTTCGTGACTTTCACTGACGATTTTTTTAGAAAAACATTTACCTACCTAATAAAACAAAAATCAGAAGTTGTAGAAAAGTTTCGCGAATTTAAAAACTTAGTTGAGAACCAAACTGATAAAAAGATAAAAATTTTACGTTCTGACAACGGTGGTGAATATTTGAATTCCGAAATGAAAGAAATTTTGAAACAGTCCGGTATAGTTCACCAAACGACTGTACCTTACAATCCAGAGCAAAATGGTTTAGCTGAACGGGTCAACAGAACTTTAGTTGAGAAAGCAAGATCTATGCTTTCAGAATCTTATCTACCTAAGACTTATTGGGGAGAAGCCATTAATACAGCGACTTACTTAAAAAATCGCTTACCTACTAAGGCAATTAGAGGGAAAACCCCTGAAGAATTCTGGACTGGACGAAAAGTGAATCTTTCTCATCTACGTATTTTTGGATGCAGAGTATATGCGCACATATCAAACAATCTTCGAAAGAAATTTGATGCTAAGGCCAAACTGTGTATATTTGTAGGTTATTGTACTGAAACTAAGGGATACAGAGTAGTTGATCCCGAACATCCAAAAATTCTTATCAGGACAAGAGATGCCAAATTTTTTGAAAACGATTTTCTATTCAAATCAAAGTCTACTTATCAAAATAATATTGTTGATAAAGTTGGAACTCAATTATCAGAATTCATTCCTAATATAATTCAAGAAAATTTTGAAAATGTACCAACTGAAGGAGAAGCCAACAAAATTATGACTGAACCTTTAACACAGCTCACAGAACTTAATATACCTGAAAATGACAACATTGATGAGGAATTTCATGACAGTATAGCAGAGATTTCAGATAATACAAACAGTCAAGTTTCTCAACTTGTTAGGAGATATCCATTGAGAAACAGAATCCCGAAAAAGTGGCCAGAAGGTATAGTTCTGTACAAAGCTGTAGAAGATGATATTCCTTCAACTTATAAGGAAGCTATTTATTCTGATGATAAAAATAAATGGCAAGAAGCTCTTCTAAGTGAATATGACTCACTTGTAAATAATGAGACTTGGATCCTTGTTGATAGACCTAAAGATAGGAAAATTGTTCGTTGTAAATGGGTATTCAAGATTAAGAAAAATGAAAACGGGGAGAACGTACGCTATAAAGCGCGATTAGTAGCCAAAGGTTTTACTCAAACTTATGGCATAGATTATGATGAAACATTCGCACCTGTCGCACGTCTCTCAACGGTAAGATTACTACTCGCTTTCGCAGCACAATGGAACATTAAAATGGATCAAATGGATGTTGAAACTGCGTTTCTCAACGGTGATCTAAATGAAGAAATTTTTATGGAACAACCTTAGGGTTTCACCAAAGATTGCAACAAGGGGAAAGTATGCCAGTTAAAGAAAGCACTTTACGGCCTGAAACAAGCGCCTAGACAGTGGAACCTGAAACTTAACGGAGCAATGTTGCAACTTGTAATGAAAAGGTCTGAACATGATCATTGTCTATATTATAAAGTTAAAGATACTTGCATTTTAACTGTCGCAATCTTTGTTGACGATTTTTGCATTCTCAGCAATAATGCTGACATGAAAGAAAACTTTAAAAATAATATTAAACAATTCTTTAAGGTCAAGGATTTGGGAAACTTTAAACATTTCTTAGGAATGAGGATCATTCAAGAGGAAAATGGAATAACCATTGATCAAGAAGAATATATTAAAAAAGTACTAGATAATTTTGCAATTACTGATGCAAAACCTGCTACTACTCCCGGTGATCCTAATCTGAAATTAGTGAATCCCTCAAATGAAGAGAAAGAGAGTGCTCAACATTTACCTTATCAAAGACTGGTTGGATCTCTAATGTGTCTGTCTGTAGGAACTAGGCCAGACATTACACATGCTGTAAGCGTGTTAAGCCAGTTTAACAGTAACTTTGGCACAATTCACTGGAATGCAGCAAAAAGAGTTTTACGTTATTTGAAAGGGATAATAAATCTTAAACTTAAATACCAGAAGAAAAATACACTCGCACTTACGGGATATACTGATGCAGATTATGGCGCATGTCTAAATGACCGGAGATCCTACACTGGATATGTATTTTACTTAAATGGACCTATTTCGTGGGAATCTCGTAAACAGCGCACAGTCGCCTTGTCAACGACTGAGGCCGAATATATGGCTCTTAGTGATGCTGCTAAAGAATCAATATATCTCAAAAACTTATTGAAGGAAGTGTTTGGTTTGGACAATGGTGTCTGTATTTACAGCGATAATCAGGGAGCTCAAATGCTAACAAAAAACAACATTTATCACTCACGAACAAAACACATTGATGTAAGACATCATTTTATAAGGGATACTGTTGCCAGTGATATTATCAGTATAAAATATGTACCCACAAATGAAATGAAGGCTGATGTTTTAACTAAGTTTTTATCTAAGCAAAGACATCTGTGTTTAACAAAAGGTTTAGGTTTAGTATAACATTTATGATGGCCTATTACCTATTCAGAAGTAGGGGAAGTGTTGGAACTATTTAGTTTCATAATCAACCTTCTTTCTTAGATTTTTAGATAGGCCACTTTAGTCTTAAATTATTATACTTTTGTTTTTTTGTCACTGTCTTTTTTCGCTTGTCAATATTCGTTGTAGTTCATTAAAATTATATTATTGAACTCTTTATGTTTATTTGGAGTATCTACAACCTTCATACAAGACGTTTTTTTGAACTCGTCCTGCTAAATTTAATTTGTCGCAGTATGAAATTCGTTTTCGTTTGGTACCAACGTCGCGTCGATGACAATACGAAAACGCAAGAAACTTGTGCTAGCGGTTTACATTTGCCGCCAATAGCAATAAAACCGGCCAAGTGCGAGTCAGACTCGCGCAGAAAAGGTTCCGTACCACTATCGCAAAAACGGCAAAAAATCACGTTAGTTTAAGTATATTGTATTTATTTATTCAAACAATTTTTACATTGTGTCGAATCATAATTGCCAACAAGCATCACCACAACTTTATACAAACTAATTTCGAAATTATTACAAGACAATGAGCCAAAATTTAAATGAAACAATAATACACTTTTCAACTTTCAAATAGTCACCAGTATTCAATAATCTCAAATAGATCATCATCATAATATACAGATAATATGTCAAATAAAATGTCAGACACAATTATACAAACAAATAAATTTAGATTCCAGAGATGTCAATAGTAAAATTTAATGTCGTCTTACGGATTGAAAAACAAAAAATAATGAAAGGTTCACAGACAATTAGCAAGAATTATCCATTAAACAATACTGCTATTTCATTCTTCAACAATGTCAAAAAAGTATGCAAATATGTCAAAGAAAAAATTATATCGTATCCAAATAGATCAAGTAAAGATGTATGGGAGCCCCACTTAAATATTAATTTTATTCTGTTTTTACAATGATATTCTAGTAAACAGATATGTTATAAGCGCGCGCATTCTGAAGACTCGAATACGTCCTAATTGGGACGTATAGTCTTTAGTCTATGCCACGCATGGCGAAGAGCGATACGCTTTGTTGAAATAAAAACAAAAAAAAAATGTCATCGTGTGTATTTACTATGCCACGCTGTAGCGTAACGTAAGCTCCGGAGAGCTAACGTTAGCCACGTTAGTAAAAATAAAAGGTTATATAAATTAAAACTATGAAAAAGAATATAGATAATAAAATCTAGGGTCCGGATTCGCACGACGTGGGCAGCTAACCGTCCAGCAGGTCAGACAGGAAGACGTGGTAGGCCCTGGGTAGGCAGATGAGCTGGCACCACGACGGACAAGCAGGCAATCGGATAGGCAGGCTGTAGAGTAGGCAACAGGACGGATAGGCAGGCACATGCAGATAGATGGTCGAAGGCACAGGCAACAAGGGGTGTGGAGGCCGGGCTGTGGCTTCATACGCCGATCAAACGAGCCCTTTAAGATGAAGCGGTCACCGAAAAGGTTAATGAACCAGTAAAAATGCTCATATTTAAGTTCCACACTGAATACATTATATTTATTGCACTCAAAGATTAGATAACATTCACAGCCGTATATGTTATAGTTTAAGGAGTTTTCAGATGCAATAGTACACTTGGTAGTATTTAAGAAATCAACCGACTTTCGGCGTTCAGTCCAGCATCCAAACTAAAAAGCTGACGCCCGCTTTTCATCGTTCTGTGTCATATATCTACATTTAAAATTCAAATTTTCAATTAAGAAATAAAGACCAGAACGAATAAAAACGGTTCACAAAGGGGTCAGTCTACGCTACCCTTATAATAGTGTACACCTAGCTTAAAGGAGGTCTATCCATGGTACCTATGTTACGGTATATGGTTTAAGAAAAATAAAATAGACAGACAGATGTCATGTCAGATGAAAATGTCACAGTAGAAAAATATTGCAAGAATTACAAATTTTCAATATAATTTAAGTTTCAGATATTAAAACAATCAGATATAACTAAAAGTATGCTTTTCAGATGATAACAATAGAAAGAAAATATAAAAATGAATTACAAAAGTTGATAAAATATCAAAAGATATGAAGGTATGGTTTGTATAGTGTTATGAATTGTAAATAGAGTAAAAAAATGTGGATCTGTAAATCAGAACACTACAACGCATGGCGAAGAGCGATACGCTTTGTTGAAATAAAAACAAAAAAAAATGCCATCGTGTGTATTTAGAATGTGTACCAATTTTTTAAACGACTTCCCAAAAAGGAAGAGGTTCTATGTTCGACATTATGTTTTTTTTTTTTTTTTTTTGTGTTTGTTCACCGATATCTCCGTCAATTGTGGACCGATTTTGAAAATTCTCTTTTTGCTTGAAAAAATTATGTTCCGAAATTGGTCCCATTTTAATTTTGTGAAGATCTGATGAAGAGCTTCGGAGATATACAACAGAACTCTTCAATAAATAACGGCAAACCTCTCGGGATTGCTGCAATCGCATGTCTGTTTATTGTTTATACCATTTCATAACATAACATCACGCCAGTACACTCTTAAGGGGTAAGAAGATCTCTCATTGCACCGGTTATGTTCAAGTTTCATGAAATCTATTCTGGCGTTATAGGTACCTTACTAACTTACCTATTAGGTAGGTACAACTAAAAAGTGAAAAATAAAAAAACTTTTTTGCAAAAAATTACTACCGACTTCCAAATACAAAACTACAAAGTGAAAAATAACTTTATTTTTAGAAGTCGGTGTCCATAACGCAAAAAAATTGGTACCTACGAAAGACACCGACTTCTAAAAATAAAGTTATTTTTCACTTTGTAGTTTTGTATTTGGAAGTCGGTAGTATTTTTTTGCAAATAAGTTTTTTCATTCTTATATTTGGAGGTTAGAAAAAGAAAAAAACATTGGTGGTCAGAATAATGTTTGTTTACATTCACACGTAAGTGACAAACACTAGCTGTCTCTTTTTTTCTTGTTTGTTTTATCAAGCCATCCCTTTCGACATGTAGTGAAATGTGTGTCTGTGTGCTGCCGCCCTGCCGCTGCAGTACGGAACACTTTTTTCGGTTGTATTGTGAGTGTATAACGTATCTGTTTACTAGAATATCATTGTGTTTTTAGTATTTGTTGTTATAGCGGCAACAGAAATACATCATCTGTGAAAATTTCAACTGTTTAGCTATCACGGTTCATGAGATACAGCCTGGTGACAGACAGACAGACGGACCGCGCAGTCTTAGTAATAGGGTCCCGTTTTTACCCTTTGGGTACGAAACCCTAAAAATGATAGGCCACTTTTATTTTGAAAGCTACAAAATAAAGTTGAGCTCGTGTATCGAATTCTGGATGGGGCTAACTTATTTATCTATTCCCTAAAGAATCTAACATGCCAGTATATATCAGAACAAATATTTATAAAAAAATCATATATATACAAATCTTTCTTTTATTTTTTCTGTAGATACATGTAAAACAGTATGTTTATTTTTTTCGCGAGCCAATCAACACTGCAAATATGAGGACCAAAACAAATATGTTGTGTTTATGTAGCTGCGGACAGTTGGTATTACGGAAAATGTTTTACAATGATGTGTATAAATCATAACGGGTGTGTATTTCAAGGTATTTCATCTTAAAAAAAATTATGCACAACAATATTGACAATAAACCCAATACAAATTGCGTTTGTTTTAAATTACATTCATTAATAAGTTTGATTTTTTACGAAACCGTGTTGATTTTGATTGAGAATAATTTTATTTAGATATGGCAATAACAGACTAATCTGACTTTTATTAAATCATATTAGCTGACTAGGTTTTAGTATTTTGTATTTGGTGTTAACAACGTCTCAAATCCAACTTTAGTGACTGGTTTTCCCGCTCAAGTACAGTTTTCTTGTGCTTAAAAGAAATCGGGAGTGTGTTACTAGTGTTGTTAAAATATCCAGCTTAATTTTTCTTTTAGCTCTCCTAACAAATTTCTAGTAAAAGCTTCGGCCAAACCATTTCCGTGGTAATTTAGTAGACCACGTATTGCAGTTCAAGTTTCCTCCAAGTAGGTAAGGTACTTATTGAGTGCCTACGATTATACATTAGTTGGAAGACTCGAAAAAGGAAGTGCAAATTACTTTCCTAGATCTCGAACCTGTAGGAACCGTATACTTATACGGTATAAAGAGTAGCTGATGATCTTCAACGATAGTGTAGCTTTGTATCAGTGGTATAATTTTAGTAACCTTAAAAATGAACAGCTAAGGAGTGGAATTTCCTGCCTGAGTCCGGGTTGCCTGATAATAATAGTGAACAGGTTACCTCTAGGCAAGCGTGCTTCACCGTCGACCACATCAATGCTTATCATCAAAGAGGCCTTAGTGCGAGTTTTTACTCACGCTCAATCGCGTTAAAGTAAACGTCAATTTGTATTGAAACTGGATAAGCGCAGTCTGGAGACGGTTAGGCGAAAAACCTCTTTTTTTGTGGGTTTATGTTTTGACAGAGATCGTTTACGTTATCACGAGTGGGTTCGTTAAAAATCGGTATAAGCACACAGATGAGTTGATTCAAATGCGAGCCTATAAATAGGAAAATTAAAAAAAAAAACTCATCACGATGTTTATATTTCTACTTATTTCACGAAAACTCATTCAGTACATTTGAAGATAAATGGAGAAATTAAATGCCTCGTAAACCATCATTTTAGTATGTTATATGGTTGGTTGGTAGGTTGATCAATCAATTTGTATAACTTTTTTCCCAACTATGTTCTATTCTAACCAGGTTCAGCTAATAACCAGTATTTTACTTGTTGCGACTACCTATTTAACCTCCAAAACCCAGTAACTGGGTAACACGAAACTCTTTTACAAGACTGATTTCAGATTGACTGGTTTCTGACTACGTCTTCAATGATCTTCAAATTAAAGTAGGGACCAACGGCTTAACGTACTTTGGCAAGGAGAAATCTCGCCATGTAATGATGGGCATCCATCCACGTACCGTCCTCGGAAAGCGTTGCTTAACCTTGAAGATCGTCGCATGCAGCTGTTATTATTTAGCCGCGATCTCCTACTAACTACGCTACATCATGTTGACTAGCGATGGGCGTTGAATGAATGAACTAGTTTATTAAACCGTCGACGTACAATGAAAGATTCGACGGTTCACCGATAATCAACGAACTTGTTGAATTCGTAGACGGCTAAACTGAGACTAGTACTATGTTCATGTCGACTTGTAACGCGACGATCGTCGCGAGAACTTAGTTGGGTAGTAAAAGTTCATACGTCCGAAAAAATAACAACAACTCTAATTGAACTCTAATTCCTGATACAAAAGTTGATATTTCTATGGGCCGAATCCCATGTTGTAGTTAAAAATGCATTGTGTTAAGAAAAAAAGGACGCCAATAGTTCACGTGTGCAAAAGAGTAAAAGCGATTGAACTGATTTGTACAATGTTTACGTTCAATCGTAAAGTTGAAAGTTGTCGAGACGTAGACGTCACGCGTCGCATCGTCGCAAAGTTTATAAAGAACGTTTACTTAGCGTAGTTTACGTTATGAATTAGTCGATAAATTCAACTAGTTGATCGACTCGTCGATCAACGGAAGTGGACGGTCTAGTTTCGTTAACGAAAAATACGTCGACAACCCATCTCTAATGTTGACTGTAGCTTGGCAAATTCATATGTGACACTACCGTGATCCAAACGGGTGGCGGAGGCCAGGGGACGTAACTACCCGCGCACGTTTACACAAATCTACACGAATTTTTTACCTACACCCTACCAAGACAACGAACGCCAGCGATAAAGAAAATGTTCCAGCTATTTCAGAGTTATAAACCCACAAACATTTCTTCACTGCGTAAAATACAGACAATAAACATTTCAGCCTATATTTTTCTTTTTTTATATCGTCATTCTTTTTCTCAAGCGTACATCATAACAAATTTAAAATCCTACTATATCCCTACTTCCATACTAATACTGTTAAGCGAATGTCACTCTGTGTCTGTCTGTTACTTTTTTCGGCCGCAACTAAACATGCCTGTTACTTGCATAAAAGTATGTTACTCGTAGTAGCTTGCATGCTGTTGTGATTTTTACCAATCAGAAGTTATTATAGGGGACCATGACCTTGACTTGGATTAAGATATACACTACACATGGTTCCCAAATTACCCTATGCTGATAAAATTGTCGTTTATCCAAAACTATTCTGCATTTAGTGTTAAGGTCGGCTCCTCCCGATATGCTTTTTATCTCAGTATGTTCTCTTGGGATAATAAAATCAACCAAACAAACCTACTCTCTATCAAACTTGGTAATCGTACGATTACCAAGATAGACTGTGAACTTGTTTTGGATTTCCTAATCTCCTAATCCTAAGGAGTTTTATAAGTATCGTAAGTATGTACTTACGCGCGGACTGAGTCACGGGCAGAAGTTAGTATTTTTATATGTTCCGGCAGCAGTAACAAAGCGTTGGAAGTTAAAATAATTTATTCCAATCTTGTATTTTCTCGTTCTTACATTATTCCTTGAGGAAAGTGGGTCTTGAGTCTTGAGATATTCGTTTTTTCATGCGTTTTTGTAGGTAGTGTTGAATGTGAATGAAGGAATTGTTCTTCCTGTATTATTTTCACCCAATTGCGGCGGAGGCGGCGCCTAAAAGAAGATTGTGTTTTTTTTATTTGAATGTTTCATGTGAAATTTTATTGGAGAACTAGAGGACGCCTCGCGGTTTCACCCGCGTAGTTCCCGTTCCCGTGGGAATACAGGGATAAAAAGTAGCCTATGTCACCCGGGGATAGAGTAGCTTCCCAACGGTGAAAGAATTTTTGAAATCGGTCCAGTAGTTTTGGAGCCTATTCGGTACAAACAAACAAAAAAATCTTTCCTCTTTATAATATTGGTATGGATGTGGCCCGTGATTCTACCATAATTTTTACAAGACAATCATTGACTGGCAGGTAACATTTTTATAAACTCATCCCACGGTAGAATCACTTGAAAGATGTACTATTGTTACGCAGATATTGTTTGTTACGGCTTCTTTCTGGTATCGATTTTCTGTGCTTTGTATCTTTAGATTACACTCTTCTGACATGCTACGCTGAAGGCCTTTGGCAGAGCTACCTACATTTACGTTCAATACGATCATCATCTTCAAGCCGAAAGATGTCCACTGCTGGACATAGTCTTTCCCCAGGCGTCACCACTTTGACTGATCCCGTGCATCTCGCATCCAGCACATTCCCGCAATCTTAACCAACTCATCGGTCCACCTAGTGGGAGGCCTTCTAACGCATCGTCTTCCGGTTCGTGGTCGTCATTCCAGAACTTTTCGGCCCATCGGCCACCCGTTCTGCGAGAAATGTGCCCTGCCCTCTGCCACTTAAGTTTCACAATTCTCCTAGCTATGTCGGTAACTTTGGTTCTCCTGCGGATATCATCATTTCTGATTCGATCACGCAAGGAAAAGCCGAACATAGCCCTCTCCATTGCCCTTTGCTTCATTGTCCTGTTCAGTACGATTAAGTGAACCTAATTCATCTTCATCATCATCATTCCAGCCGAAAGACGTCCACTGCTCGGCATATACTATATGCGTCGTCGCCATATCGATCGATCCTATGATGACGCACTAACATTATATATATATATATATATAATAAAGCTTTGTTTATTCCTCAATAAAAATAATTACATAATTTGATATTCCATAAAATTAGAGAATTAAAAAAATACTTAAATTTAAATTACAATAATAATTATAAAATAAACACTAATTAAAATTTATAAAATACAATAAAATTCATTATAACATGCAAAAAAAAAACAAATCACAATTATTAAGGATCTCTCTTCAGAGTAAACACCTGCTCCATTTTTCTCCACTTATCTCTATCTACTGCTATTTCCATCCAATTATTGCCCACTGTTTTCAGTATTTCGTCGAGCCACCTCTCAGTTGGTCTACCTCTTTTTCTCTTTCCTGATGGCCCTTTCCAAGTGATTATCTTTTTTCTCCATCTATCATTGTTCATACGTACAACATGACCAGCCCCTTTCAATTTTAGTTGTTTACAATGTTGTAGAACAACTTTAGTTGTATTTCTCACATATACATTTGATCTGTTATGTTTTAATTTTGTATTTAGAGTGCTCCGCTCCATGGCTCTTTGGGTGGTTTGTATCTTATTACTAGTGTATCTGTTGAATATCCATGTTTGTGATGCATAAGAAAGAGAAGGCAAAACACACGAGTCAAGAACTTTTTTCTTCAGTCTTGCAGGAATCGTTGATTTGAAAACTTCTTTAAGACTCCAAAATTTGTTCCAGGCCATGTTCACACGTCTAGTCAGTTCATCTCGGTGTCTAGATCTTTTGAATGATTTTTGCTTGCCCAGATATATGTACTCTTCAACATACTCCAGAGGACCGTTGTCGACGCTTATGGGGATTTTTTTATTGTTTGCCATTATTTTTGTTTTTGTTGTGTTCAGTTGCAAGCCAATTGCCTGGCTAACTGCTTGTAATTATTTTTCCATAGCTTCTAGTTCCGATGCACTTTCTGCAAAGAGTACAATATCGATATACGAATTTTAGATTGCTTAAATAATTACCTTTTATCTACACGGCTTTGTTTTCCCATTTCAGATTCTTCATAATGTTTTGCAGTACGGTTATAAACAATCTGGGTGACAAAGGGTACTCTACTTTTACTGTTTTTGTATATATTTTGTATAAGTTCTATGGTTGCTGAAGGTACCTCTCATTCTTGTAAAGCTCTCCATATACTGTTGTGGGAAATGGAGTCGAACGCTTTGGCATAGTCTATAAACGCTAGGTAGAGCGGGCGATTCATTTCCTCGAACTTCTGTATCACTAGTTCTAGAGAGTGAATGTGATCTACTGTTGAGTAGTTTCTTCTAAAGCCCGCTTGCTCTACCGGCTGATGTCCTTCCGTATACTCCGCGAGACGCTCCTCCACGCACGAAGCAAAAAGCTTGTACATATTTGATTGCAAGCTAATAGGTCTGTAATTTCCAATATACATGGGGTTTCCTTTTTAGGGTTCCGTACCCAAAGGGTAAAAACGGGACCCTATTACTAAGACTCCGCGGTCCGTCTGTCTGTCTGTCTGTCTGTCACCGGGCTGTATCTCATGAACCGTGATAGCTAGACAGTTGAAATTTTCGCAGATTATGTATTTCTGTTGCCGCTGTAACAACAAATACTAAAATCAGAATAAAATAAATATTTAAGGGGGGCTCCCATACAACAAACGTAATTTCTTTGCCCTGCCGTTTTTTTACGATAATGGTACGGAACCCTTCGTGCGCGAGGCCGACTCGCACTTGGCCGGTTTTTTTTATATAAGAGAATAATGGCCGATTTCGCCCACTCGCCTGGAATTGTTTTTTCTTCTAGTATTTTGTTGAATAAAGTGGTCAAAAGTGGTAATAAGATGGGCACTCCTGCTATAATTGCCTCATTTGGTATGCCGTCCGGACCGCTGCTGTTTTCCTTCTTTAGTGCTTCTATTTTTGTTGCAATTTTCTGGAGTGAAAAACTTTGTAAGGTGGTACTATTCTGCTTTTGTGTTAGTGTCTTTGGTCGTGACGGTGTTTTTATAGAGTCGGGTCTTTATAGAAATCAGTGGCTATTTTTAATATTCCAACAAGCATTCAACATTATAATATTATCTTAATTCCTTTATCTTGGAAAAAACAACCGATCAGTGACAAAAAAAAGTGGTAAAAAATCCCGAGGATGAATGGATATTTCTCAAACTTTTTTATAATGTCCAACTCGGAAACAGATGGCGCTTATTCTCGCGTTATAAAGCAATAATGAACTAAACTATTCGTCATTCATCATCCACGTAAGTTTGTTCTTTAGTTTGTAGTCGCAGCTGGGATTTATTAGATTTTTATTTTTCTGAAAATCTTGGAAATTGGGTAACACAAGGCATCGTTTAGGAGCCTAATGGGACCGATGTTGGTCCCTGCAACCCTGTACTCTGTGCGGTAAGGCGTATATAAACAACAATAATAAATCGAGTTGTGGTAACAGAATATCAATTATGGATCTCCTTTTGGAAAGTGTAGGTATGGAACCTACGAGTATGTAGGTTAAGAAGAAATTCTAACCATCAATTTTCTGTGTAAACATTTTTTTTTTTCAAGCCAGTTATCCCAGTCGTTACTGATACTAAGGAGTATGCTTTAGAAAGTAACCGCTTTAGGCACCAAAGCGGAGTAAGGGCCTTAAAACCAGCAATCAATGTGATCTAGGCGCTGCCACAGATGATGACGTGGAAGTGGTGTAATATTGCGCCCATAAAATGATGGTACCTGCCATCGTCAGGAAAAAAGTGTATTTTTGGTAGTTCATCTATACCTACGCAATGTTTTATTTAAATCGACTTAGTATGTCAATTATCATAATTAGTGATACCGGCCTCATTATATTATGCTTATCCCTGTGACATCATCATCATCAGCCTTCTAATGATCCCACTGCTGAGGCACAGGCCTTCTCTCTGTGAGAGAGGGAATGGGCCGTAATCCACCATGCGTGCCCAGTGCGGGTTGGTAGATGTCACATGTCTTCGAATATTTGGTTCTAGGACATGTCGGTTTCCTCACGATGTTTTCGTTCATCGTTTTGAGACCAGTGGTGATGAAATAATTTACACAAAGTAAAGCGCCTACCCGGTTTTGAACCCACGACCTGTGACATACAAGCATTTAATTATGTAAGCTATTTAAGAAATTAATAATTAATTTAGTGTAAAATATATTTGTTTAGGAAATGGAAAAGAAGGGTTTTGACTAATAAAACTATTTTTCATTGACTTTTCTTGACATTTGTATAATTCGTTTTCCTATTTCTAGAGTACAGGCTTCTTCTGGGTAAGTTCACTCCATCGTCGACTCAGTCTCTGTCACCTATGACCTAGACTAGTCTGGTCATAGGTGACATCTTGCTCTTGACTCTAGAGTCAAGAGCAAGATGTATTCCCGTTGTCCCCGTTATCTGTGTCTCCGTTAACGGGGACAACGGAAAATTTAATAAAATAATTAAAATTACTCAAACCCATCACAAATAAAAAATAAAAAAGTGTCCCCTTTTACAGAAAAGAGTATTCTTAGAATCAATTCACGTCCAACAATAAGTGGGTAAATCACTGTTAATGTGTTTCCTCATTTTTTTCTTTCCTTGTTGTTGGTTTGTCTTGGATTAAGGGCAACAGGAAAATTGCTTGTCTGTGTAATCATCCTAATTTAATGGAATGCTAGCTGTGTCTGCAGCCCTACGTGTAATAAGTAGTTGTTTAGATAATCCGTAATGAAAATAACCCTATGTGTTACCTTTTTCTTCTTTATCAGTACACTCTTGACGGAGCGGTCGGGTTATCATGTTGCAGTGAGAGTACTAATTTCTGCACACTCGCGTTAACGTAAAAGTTCGCTTATCTCGAATAGTATGGAATACTTGTGTTGCCCATTAATGTCACCAGACGAAACTTATTCAGTTACAGTATAAATTTACTTTTACGTTAACGCGATCGAGTAAGTATGAAAAGACGCACTAAAATCTTTTTAGCCGATTACGTAGAAAAAGGACAGGGCTGTTGTTTTCATGATTATCTTTTTACATTGGATAATGAAGTCAAACTCTTAAGGTGGGTACTGACCGGCGTTACAGGGCGTAATGTAATCTGTTACACAGCGAGCATTCATGCAGTCAGTACGGGAAAACAAGACGATCATAGCGAGCAACGAGCGGCTCGTTGCTCGCAGTCAGTCAGTACGTCGCGCCGAATTGTCACGATCGCACGTGGCACAAGCGTCGATTCTAGGTACTTCGGGACTTTTATTATGATGTCTAATAACGTTTCTTTTTTTCCTTCTTAATTTGGACTAAACAATAATTGAGTAAAATCAAAGATCCTAACACAACTTCGACGTCCGACATCTTGACTGAGAGTGGCTTGCGAATCTGGAGCACGGAAGAGCAAAGAGTTCGTAACGAGCATGTTACACGGATTTTAACACACGGCGTAACGTAACATTCTCGCTGCAAATGGTACATTACGCCCCGTAACACCGGTCAGTACCCACCTTTATAGCAAGCTACTTGTTGGAAAGATTTTATTAATTAAATGAATAATCTATATTGTGCTATGATTATTCGCCGAACTATGGGACTCCATCTCTCTCTGTCGTCTGTTACTCGTGTGCCGGGCGAGAACGGCCTCTGTTACAGGCTTGAGTCACGCATATTATTTCGGTTTTTGCTCCTAAACTGTGATAAAAATGTGTAACTCAATCCTGTCACAGTAGACCGTGTTCGCCCGCCTGCGATATGCACTACGGACTTGATCTGGTACATCGATCGAATGGTTGACCTTCCGTGCGATCTCATTCCTTCCACTCTACCACAAGCCACTCAAAGAGTTGTTGTTATACAAGGTGTAATATGACCCATCAGGAAATTGTCATCCACGCATTGACTCTTGGCTTTGTTTAAGGTCTTTTTACGTGCAAATAAGGGTACATTTCTGAATTTCTGACCGACTCTTACGAGTAAATGCTCAAAAGTGACTGTATATAAATGGTTTATTCTTCTTCTTCGTCGGTACACTCTTGGCAGAGCGGTCGTGTTCATGTTGCAGTGAGACATCGGGTTGCCATAATTTGCTTAACGATGCGACACCATCCGTCTCTATCGGCTGTGTCTATATCTAATGGTTTATTAGTTGAATTAAATGCTAAAAGTTTAAATTTACCACCATTCTATTACAGACTTGTGTCAAAAATTCGTAGATTCCTGTACCTGTCTACACTAATATTAAAGAGGAAAGATTTTTTTGTAAGTTTGTTTGTAATGGATAAACCCAAATACTACATAACCGATTTAAAAAAATCTTTTACCTATGAAAAGCTACATTATTTCTGTGTAACAAAGGCTACTTTTTATCCCGAAAAAATAACTGGCCCTGTAGGGTGGACCATGGCAGCAAAGCCGCGGGTAAAAGCTAGTTTGGTGTAAAGAAACTTAGAAGATTGCATTTGTTTTAAAATATACGAGAGAATTTGGAGAACGACTTATTCGCCCACACATACACAAATTAAAACCAATAAATACGCAAACTACCTATATTTAAGTAAATCAAGCACAACCCTAGAATGTGACTTTCTAATTCTATATTCAATTGAACATACCAATTAACCAATTAACAATTATTTAGTAAACAATTCTTCACATACCGCTCCGTGGGGATTACATCGTAAGCAAGGCAATTACTGTAATTACTGTAGATAAAAGTCAGTCGGATTAACTGAATGGCTCATTTATAAAGGAGAGTTTTTTGCCAGAGTAAGGCTAATATTGTAAGAAATTAAACATGAGTCGTTTAAACCACTGTAAACCATGCGACCTTATTGGTTATAAAAAAGTATGTGGAAAGAATCCCCTCGCCTTTGAAAATTAGTTGTAAATGAAGCAATCGAAGAAAATCGCCCGACAAGGCACATTCAATTAAATAATTATAATCGTCGAAGAGATTTTTGCACCTCGCTTGAGACTTGAGAGTTAAAGCATATGTTTCCGTCTATCTACGTTTTGGAACGAGCGAATAGTTTCAACTTTCTGAATTACTTACCAACTCCGTGACAGTTTAAAGTGCCTGTAAATGCTTTAGTTATAGTAAAAGGTTTGAGTTCGAATCGCCTGGTAAGTTCGGTCATAGTACAGAAATTATCGTCATTGAGGCAATTACTTGAATGACAGCAATAAATACGAGCTCGCATGAATATTGCCGGTCCCCGTGTAAACGAGCCTTACCAGTGAATCGGATTAACTTAATGAGTGTATCCGACAGTGAGTGACTAATGTGTTAGAAGATCTAGATAAGAGAGCATTGTTCAACTGATATCTCGGTTGATTGAATGATTGATGCGTGGCTGCGGGTGTGGTGGGAGATGGTTTACTTGTGGTTGATTAAATACCTATGTAGTTGATATGTCTGGTTCGACTGATATGACTAGATATTTCTTCGCTCCCATTGCCGGAACCGTGTTTTTTTTAAAAGTAACCAGTCAATACTTAGCAATAACTCGCTTTCAATCAGTGCAAGATTTTCTTTAAAATTATTTTTCCTAGTTCAATATGATCTTCTACTGAGCAGAATATTGTAGGCATAAAGTTCATTATGTCTTTTTCATCTTTTTGCAGAGGTTAATAACATTTATTCTGGGGTTGAATCAAATTTGCGGTCTCTAACACGGAACCCCGTAATGAAACCACTGCGTTAAAATTTTCCGCACTCACTCTTACTGAAAATTCAATATTTTTCAACACACTTGCTCATAAAGTGGTTCTAATTTCACCGCAATTAGGCAAATAATAACACCTGTTATCAAACTGTGACTTTTTCATTACTATTATTCACAAGTGAGATAAAGAGTTTTTTTTTAAATTTTTGAGTTGCTTTGTTCATAAAAAAGTTTCGATACAAAAAATATCGTGCTCAATAGTACAAATGCAACACATTTCATGCAACTTCGTATTTAAATAGATAATTTCAACTTGTGTTTAATAAATAAAACTTTCACTTAAATATAACTTTTTTTTTTGTCTGTAATAAAGAAAACTTGAAATCCCCCATTTTGTACGAGGCTAAAACGCTATCCACGAAAAGCCAAAAAATAGATATCTCATTATTTTTAGTCTATGGCCGATCGCCATTGTTAGATGCGCGCGCATAGGAAAACTGATTGCCCGCCATTGCGAAAAAAAATTCACAACTCGTTTTCACTGTTGGAAATGATTTTTTTGTATTATTTTCTTCACAAGTGTGTTGAAAAACGTCGTATGATACACGTGTGTATTGATGATTACCGTCCTCGGCTCTCTTAAGACCCTCACCTAACGGCTCGGGTCTCAATGGCGCCTCAGCGGTAATCACCAACATACCATAATGTACTATTCCTACTGCAATCGACAAGTTTATATTATTATTACTAAACTATGCCTAGTTATTTTTAAAGTGTAGTCATCATCATCATCGTCACTCTTAATGTTCCCACTGCTGGGACTCAGGCCTCCTCTCTGTGAGATAGGGAATGGGCCGTAATACACCACGCGGGCCCCGTACCGGTTGGTGGATGTCACATATTTTTGAATTTTTGGTTCTAGAACATCGTTCTTTCACGATGTTTTCCTACAGCGTTTTTAGAGCAGTGGTGATAATATAATTTACACAAAGTGAAGCGCCTGCCTGGGTTCAAACCCACGACCTACGACACGTTATTCGTGGCCGTTACCACTGGGCCATCACTGCTATCCTAAAAGCACAAGTGTAGTAAGTGTACATAAATAACAGAAAGTAATAAAAGGCAATTGTTTGCCAAACTTTTCAGGTGCGCTGGACATTATATTGAAAACCGTTTTCCAGGCCATAGCCTTTTCTTAATATATTTCACGTCACAATGTTGACAGTCGAATGAAACTTATTTGGTTGAGAAACCTTTCCATTAGTCGTGATACGAGTATAAATAAAATCCATTTTTAATACTAACTAAAATAAACGTTACGTTACCTACCACAATACTTATTTCTGCTACTTTTACACCTTCGGAAAGTTGCCTGACACTGACGTGAATCCCGCAACGAAATTAATCAATAGGAGAAGTAAAACATAATTCCATTTTCCTCCACACCAAGCTGATGAAAAGTGTATGATAAATCTGATTGACATTTTACTCCGCGTTAGTAAATAAATTGGTTGGTATTACAAAATTTACAGAAATCTATGTGACGCCACCATTTACTATAAAGTCATGGTTTTGGTCAGCTTCCCAACAAAAGCAAATTCTCAAATTAATAATAAATTTTGAAAAAGGAAGCAAAGTTTCTTCGATTTTCAAACAGGACACTTAAGTTTAAGCTTCTAGAAAAAAAAGAAATAATAAGATTAAGAGATCATTATAACGATCCTTTTTACAGTAGAAATAAAGCTTAAAACTGCCTTTTTAACCTTAAAATATAAAGTGAAGAGCGTAAGTACTGGTTTATTATTACGACGGGCTATAAAACGGGTAGGCAGTGAGTGAGGGTATAGCGTTATGACCGTTAGAGAAGTAAAATGGCGACTACAATCTACGCTTAATACTTAGTCGGCAGATGGCCGCAGCTGTTTTTACTGCTAGATTTTATTTGAGGAACTAAGATTGTGTGTTGAGAGGAATGGGTTATAAATTCGTTGGTATTAATCATCATCATTTCAGCCGGAAGACGTCCACTGCTGGACATAGGCCTCCCTCAAACGTTTCGTCACACTAATCAGTACTGTGCGTTTCGCATCCACCAGACTCCCGCAGCCTTGACCAGGTCGTCACTCTACCTAAAGGGAGGCCTTCCAACGCTGCGTCTTCCAGTACACGGACGGCGCTCTAGAACTTTTCGGCCCCAACGCCCATTCGTTCTGTGCGCAATGTGCCCTGCCCATTGCCAATTAAGTTTGGCAATTCTTTGGGCTATGTTGGTAACCTTAGTTCTCTTACGGATTTCTTCATTAATTGGTATTCTTCCGATAATTTTGCAGTGTCTGAGTCAGAGCCTTCAATGGTATATATATATCAGCATGCCTAATTCATCTATCTGAATATAAGCAATCTGTAAAGTATCATTGGCCCCAATTGTAATTGGGCGCACGGTTGGCGCAGTGGTTTGTAAGGTAACTTTTCCTTACTCACCAGCCAGCTCAGGGGTAGGTATTCTGGATGAGACAATTGCAGGGATGATTTCGCACGAGGGTCGACAGAAGTAAAAGTCTTTATATTTGGTCAACTATTTTATTAATACACAGGCATCACTACTGCATCACAATTTTAAAGGTATCTCACTTACTTGTGGATGGTATATAAACTACCCTTTAAACTTAGCATCAGATGTATGATATCACAACCAGCATCGTTCCTTTTGTGCCGATTGCAACACGTATCTCACCAGCCGAAGTATCATGGGTGTCCGGAGCCTGTTGTTGAATGCTGTGTAGCTTTTCTTAATACATGTCGTTGACCAAGTTTATTCTATATATTATTATTCAATTAATCCTAAGAAGCCCTGTCGATGGGAGAAACACATAATTGTTTTAAACTTAGGGCTGTTTCCCTGTCTCGTCCGAGTCATTCAGGTTTCTCTTATTTTCTTTTTCACCAGGATCTTATTTTTATTACTTGTTCGGTATCCATTCGTAATGAAAAAGAAATGTCACTCTCGTCGGCCATAGACATTGAGAATTTTATTGACCCATAGAGATGTCATGTCTATATTTTCTTTAAGTAATTATGTATACCAGAAATTAATAGGCTAGACATGTAGGAGATTGTGTGCTTGTTGAATTATATTAATACACACAATATCTAACGGGTTTCGTAAAGAATTTATAATAATTCCACCCCGATCTCAGCGCCATCTAGTACTAAAGTGCCTCAACCACCTAGTGACACTGACAGTGACCTAGGTGAAAAAGTACACTTGATAGTTACTATGCCTGACACCAGATATCGCCGCGAGTCGTTACGGAAATATATTTGTTACAGGTTGAGCGATTGACTGCTGCGCTGCGTGTCGCGGGTTCGATTCCCGCACGGAACAAATATTTGTATGACCTACAGATAGTTGTTCTGACTCTGGGTGTTTGTGTATGTGAGTTTATATGTTTGTAAACGCACCCACGATACAGGCAGAAATTCCTAGTGTGGGCAACGTTTTTTTTTTTTAATAACAAAAACAATCAAACAAATATGCGTAGGAATTGCCAGGCTTGGTAAAAAAAAAAATACCAACCACCAAAACCAGATGTATACTCAAAGTGCACAGCATGATTTCCTTCTTGTTCACGTCTTTTTAGTTCGCTTCTTAAGCTATCGGGTTTTTTGATTTTTTTAATAATAGTACATTGGCAATTTGCAAATGCCGGGCAATAGGCAATTGCAGGTCGAGTATCAGTTTGAAAGCTGAGCCGTAGGCGAGGACTTCACTTATACGAGACAGGCAATAGCCATTTCCGCCGAGGCATATATAGTGCTTTTCTTAAATGAATGCAGTGAAATAAAACAATATTTTTATATTATACATTTAATTTAATTAATATTAAAAGTTACAACAACATTGCTGGAGCGTTGTAATGTTCCAAATTAAAAAAAAACGCTCCTGCAATGGATTTGATCACCATTGCTGGAGCGTTGTAATGTTCCAAATAAAAAAACCGCGCCATCAATGGATTTGATTTTCTTTGTCCGTAAATTCGGTACTTCGCGTGTTCTTTTTTCTAAAATATTTCCATGCTTGTTTCAGAAAACATTTTTTATTTTTAGCTTTTTAGTTATAATTTTTCATTCGGATTACTTTTAAATATAATTATAACAACCTTATTGGAAATTATATATTTGAGCCGTTTGGGGTTGAAACATTAGGTCCATGGTGTCCGGAGTGCTCATCGAGTATTTCGAGATGTAAGCAAACGGTTAGTCGACTTTTCAAGTGACCAGAGGGTTGGGCTTTTCCTCGGCCAGAGAATCAGCATTGCCATCCAACGCGGCAATGCTTCCAGCGTTCTGGGCACTTTTATCGTTGACAGCGATGTGGATGAATGTTTTTGACCCCTGACCTTTTATTTATTTAAGTGTATAAATAGGTAGTTATTGTTAATTTAGTATTTTATACTAGGTAATTTTTATTATAAGTGTTATATATTTTTGAAATCACCTCTTTAAAACCCTTTATTTTGATATCCCACAAAATCCCCATCTTTCGATGAAAAATTACCAGTCACAATTGCAAGGTTAAGACGAATAGATTGACGTAAGAATCATCAAAATCAGGCTAAGCGTCTGGTCTCTAGAACGCCACACACGAACATTCATATATACATAGACAGGTAAACACATTACCCTCTTTTGTGTCGTGCAGTCGTGTGAAAATGGGGCCCAAAACAACTAACCGCTTAGATTTTTTGGAAAAAATTCAAATCATTTCAAATCAGTTATTTGGTAGATTTTTCCTACTTAAAGCGAAAAAGTGTACAGTACCTAACCTGGCCAAGAGTTATCATCGGATACTTTATAACTTAAAGAAATGTTCACCTACTAAATTATAAACCGTGTGAAAATATTTAAGTAGGTACATTGCATATCCAGCTTAGTTTAGTCCAAGTCCTTTTTTATAAGCGACGAAGTGAAAAATTGCTTCTTTTGAGGGATATACACGTTAATTAGGAATAACCACGGTTCGGGGTTTGATAGGCCCTTAGGGGGATTTTGTGTCCCCAATACCCTCGTCTGGGCCCTTATCTGTCACGAGGTTACACTGACATACACGATAACTGAGACCTTGTGGGTTTTTGTAACCCACGTAAATTCATTTTAAAACAATTTTGTTTTAATTAAAACTTGATGGTTGAATTTTCTTTAATGATGTCTACATTTTTAGGGTTCCGTACTCAAAGGGCAAAAATGGGACCCTATTAATAAGACTCCGCGGTCCTCTGTCTAAAATCAGAATAAAATAAATATTTAAGTGGGGATCCCGTACAACAAACGTGATTTTTTTGCCGTTTTTGCAATAATGGTACGGAACCCTTTGTGCGCGAGTCCGATTCGCATTTGGCCGGATTTTTGTGGTTTTTTGTTATCTAAGTACTAACAAAACACAAAGATACATACATACATACGTTACCTGTTTGAATTATTAAAGCGTAACTACATTGTACCTTGTAATGCAAAAAGTAAAAAAAGACTATCTCGTAATTTTGTCTTTACGTGATATTTTATTTTTAAGCTCGAAATGTACTCTACGTTTGTCCCTCTACTTAATTTATCGAATTTAGAAAATGGAATGCAATCTTGTAAAAATTGAAATTGGTGACAACAATTCTTTGCAAATATTGCAAGATAGCATAACCATTTAAGCAAATACACCAATCAATAAAAATAAGTACGTCTTCAAAAGTTCATACCCTTGACTTTGCCTCATAACTAAGTGATTAAATACTGGCTGTCTCATATTCGTGACATGCAATAGTGCAAAACCATGTACACTGTAGAACTTAGCCAAACAATAATATTCAGAATTCAAGACTCAAACAATATTAGATATTAGCAAAAGTCGAAACTATGAAAGTACATTTGTTAATAAAAGATTTTGCCTGAATATGTATTTGCACTTATTACGGTTTGTAATAATACTTTTAGGGCATTGTCCACATATTTGAAAAGTACCTATTATAGTTTTCCTTTTATTGATGACAAGCTGACCCCCGTGGCTTCGCTCCCGTCAACTGGCTATCTACCTACCCACCACCTACCTTACCTACCTATCAACCCACTCACCTGCCCTATCCTACATACCTACCTACCCTACCCTATCCTACATACCCTACTTACTCTACCGTACCTACCTACCCACCTACTATACCCTACCTACCCACCTACTATACCCTACCTACCTACCTACCAATTTTTTAAACTATTTATTTGAATAAGAATGTAACCAACTTTTGTTTTTACCGGGCGGCGATCTAATTAAATTTTGAACACAAAAGCTGCTATTGTGACTTAACCATGATAGTGAGATATGTTCTCTCGCAGACTTTATTGTAGGTAATAATGAGTACTTTAATCATGTAGTATATAATTTTTATGTATCATCAATAGCTTTGTCAGCGCACGCCAAATAATGAATTATATAGGCAACATTTTGCTACTTTGGGTTACATTATTGCAATTTTCAAAATGATCTCATCTAAAAAAAAAAAATTATAGCTTATGTTACTCGGGAATAATGTAGCTTACCATTGGTAAAATATTTTTTTAAATCGGTCTAGTGTTATTATGCGAACAGCTTATGAGTGGAATTCCCAGCCGGAGTCTGTGTTTCCCCATATCTACAGTCTAGGGGTCTTTAGGTGAATAGGTTTCTTCTAGGCAAGCGTGCTTCACCGTCGTCCTCATTATCGTTAGGTAAGATAGTGGTCTAGCGCGAGCATATAGACAATAAAACAAAAAGAACGAACGTTTAGCATAACGTTTAACGTTTAGTTTAACTATATGCATTTTGCAGTTTGTGAAAAAGTGGGCCTTAGCCTCAAACATTTTGTACTTTGTGAAACAAGTGGGCCTAAAACTCAATCATTTTGTACTTTGTGTAACAAGTGGCCCTAAAACTCAATCATTTTATACTTTGTGAAACACGTGGGCCTAAAACTCAATCAATTTGCTTAGACTTTTCCCAATTATGTTGTCTAATGAAATGTCACTAAATTCCAGTAGGTATATTACATGGAGCGACTGCGACTGACTTACGTGTCGTGGCGTGGCGCCTTCTGACGCAGTTGATTGTTGAGTGTTATGACGTAGGCTGGAACAGAGTCGTTTGATTGGTGGATCCCGCGTCACGCCACGCCACACACGTGTTTTCCGTATTAAGGCGCAGATATACAGTAGCTGATTTTAAAATGAGAATCACGTCTAAACGGCTAGTCATAATTTTTTGGAAAAAAAAATATTTCACATTAGACCATTTTCTTAATAATTTGATCTATGAAAATTTTGAGTTTTATTCGTATAGCATACTGTAATTAATTTGTTAAGTTATATCTAACACGGACAAAAGAAACGATAATCGCAAGAAAACCGCCGCCTACTTTAATGAAATTGTCACCATCTCAAATAGAATATAATTACCTACATTTTGATTGGGGCTGGTCTGTGTTAGCAAACTTACGCTTTGAGCTGTCAGCGACAAGCCCTGTAGGGCTTGGCTTTGTCGATGCAGTCCTACCTTGCCTGGCTCCTTCAGAGCCGGCAAGGTGGCGTGGTCTTGAGGGAGAGCGCTACGGTCGTGTAGATCCTCAAGGCAAGTGCGGTGATTTTCCTTCTCGTGGTTGCCGCCCTGTTATTGGTCTAATTCCCTCTGAAATAGACGTAACTGAAATCACCGGGCGACGTATCACAGGGATGGCGAGGTCATGCCCCTGGGTGTCCACCATTGAACAAAGTAAATGTTGGATAGCAATGACCTCCCGCGTGTTTGTGCCGTGCGCGGGGACCCGTATGGAGACAAGGCGAAAGGACCGGCGAAAGTTGGGACTGCGCTCCAAAAGGCGGGACCGGCGAAAGCTGGTACTGCACACCAGACGGCGGGACCGGCGCTTGACTGCATTTTCCTTAGCAGGAACGTCCAGAGGCGAGACTGCAGTGGGATCGTCTCGAGGTGGGGCTGCGGCGGGACAGTCAAATGACGGTACTGTTGCGGCACTGCCGAGGGTCGGCACTGCAGTTCCGCCCTTCAACGGTCCCACGTTGAAGGGCGGAACTGCACACCAGACGGCGGGACCGGCGCAAGCCGGGACTGCATTTTCCGCAGCAGGAACGCCCGGAGGCGAGACTGCAGTGGGGTCGTCTCAAGGTGGGGCTGTCAAATGACGGTACTTTTGCGGCACTGCCGAGGGCCGGCACTGCTGCGGGACCACCTAAGGGCGGCACTGCAAACCAGCCCACCGGGCACAAAGGTGCTGCCAGAACTGGCGCGACACGTGACCCTTGTGTCGGAGGTCGAATGACCTCGGACCTTGGGGCCCCGGACGCGCCCGGCAAAGACAACACCTCGTCGTCTCCTGGCTGCCGGCATGAACCAGGCTGACTTCCGGTTGGACGATCTGGGGCGCGCAGAAAAAAGCGCCAAAAGCTGAAACTGGAAGTGGCGCCGGATCCTCTGCCTGTTTTACAACTCTGATGCAGCTAGCTGGTTTCGGGGGGCCATCCACAATGTGGAATTTGGCTCCTTGAAACTCAAGGTTGTTGACAGCAGGCGGCTCTAGATGGGACTCCTACGGAGGGCCAATCAAAGAGACCGCGTGCTGCTCTCAGCGGCGACAGCGGGGACATGGCGGCCAAGAGGATGAAGACCCAAGGGCAATCATCCTCAACCGGATCCTTTAGGGATGCGGTGGCGGCTGTGAAACTCGCTGTCGTCACAGTCAGGTACCCGGAGGAGTACTTGAAGGCGGAGGACTTGGTGCCAATCCAGGAGCTCATAATTGAGAAACTGGACGTGGCGCCGGATCCTCTGCCTGTTTTAACGGTTGCTCCCGGAGTTATCGCAGGTGCAGTTCATGTATCCTGCGACAACTCTGATGCAGCTAGCTGGTTTCGGGGGGGCATCCACAATGTGAAACTTGGCTCCTTGAAACTCAAGGTTGTTGACGCCCAGGACCTTCCAAATCCAGTCAAAATGGCATGGAAAAGTCGCAACTTGGCGTTGCGACTCTTCTGCCCGGGCCATTCGACTGCTCCAGCGGCTTAGCCCTGCCTTGAGGACGAGCGACTGGAAGGTCGTGAATACTCTCACAGAGCAGACCGGCATCCGTCGTATCGTCCTCATGGACGGGGTGTCCGCTGGGGTCATCAAGGCCGCGGGCTACTCTCTTCCAGGAGGAATTGAACGGTACTCGTTCAAGCTCCTGGAAGAAGATAAGGGAGAGGCACCCACTGCGGAAGCAGAGGCGGAACCCTTCGAGGATGGACTACACCGACGTGAGGAGGCTATCGAGGAAATCTCTGCTTACGGCGCATCGCAGGAGGCAGAGATTGGGAGCAGGGCGTCAGAGGCAGACCACGAGGATTACATCCTCGGGGACTTCGACACCCTGGGGATTCAGTCGCCGATTGCTCCTGAGGAGAGCCAGGCGATGGAGGAGGAGCCTCAAAACTAAGGCCCTCCTATATTAACACAGGCCCATCAAATCATCCAAGATGGAGGGACTAAGGTGTGTACAAATTAATTTGCATCATTGCAGAGCCGCTACTGCCCTTCTGGCTCGGCAACTGAAGCGCCGTAACACATTTGACGTTGCCTTGATAAAGGAACCTTATCTGTATAAGGGGACTATAAAAGGCTTAGGTGGGACAGGAGGCATGGTGCTCTATGACTGTCCAACTAATGACGCGAGGACTTGCATCTATATCAGGGGCGGTATAGAGGCAATGCCCTTACGTACTTTCTGTTACAGGGATCTCACAACAACTCTGATCCAAGTGGGGAAGGGCACAGAGAAAAGGAAAATTATCCTTGCCTCTGCCTACCTCCCATATGAACAAAAGGAACCAGTAACACCACTAATCAGAAGACTGGTTGACTACGGCAACCAAGAAAACCTCGACCTGATACTTGGCTGCGATGCGAATGCACACCATGTCGTTTGGGGCAGCTCAGATGTCAACAAACGAGGGGAGGATTTGTTGGACTTTGTGGTAAGCTCTTTTTTACAAATCCTTAACGCAGGCAATAAACCTACTTTCAGGACCTCGGCGAGAACTGAAGTTATTGACCTGACACTGGCTTCAAACAAGGCCAGCGCTTACATCGAAAATAGGCATGTATCGGACGAAATGTCTCTGTCTGACCATAATTATATATGCTTTAGGTTTAGGACGGCGGGAGAAGCCGAAACTAGACGAAGGAGAAACCCAAGACATACAAATTGGGACTCGTACAGGAGGGACCTAAAAGTAAATCTAGGGAGCCCTAAAGGTAAGCTTAATTCCATACTAGATATAGAATTTGAAGCGGATAGAATCAAGGTGGGCACCATCGGTGCGTGGGTAGATGCACTGCCCAGAGAAAAAGGCCTTTTGCAAAAAGGTACCATGGTGGACTTCTGAACTAGCTAAAATACGTCAGGAAACACGACAGGCCTTTAATGATGCAAAAGCCAGGAAAGATTTCTCTGACTATCATGGCATGCTGACGAGGTATAAGACGGCGGTACGCAAGGCCAAAAGAACTAGTTGGCGGCAGCATTGCACCTCCATCAAAGCTCTGCCAAATGGAATGAGGTTGTGCAAAGCGATGTCCATGACTAAGACAAACCCACTATCATCTGTAAAGGATGAGAATGGTTATCTAACGGAAACTGGACAGGACACTCTGGGCGTGATGTTTAGAACTCACTTCCCGGAATGTATACTGCGCGACAGCGATGAAGAGGATCCAGTCACAAGGGACGAGTTCACAAGGCACACGTCCAAAAATAACTGGCTCACGGCAAAGAAAGTGGTAGATGAAAACAAACTGAAGCTTGCCATAGCGGGCTTCCATCCTCTCAAATCCCTTGGTCCGGATGGAATCTACCCAATACTATTGCAAGACGGGGCATCTGTTTTGATACCTCATTTGAGTAAGCTCTACAGAGCCTGCATAGCCTTTGGGTACGTACCCAAGGCATGGAGGGAGGTCAAAGTCACCTTTATACCGAAGGTGGGTAGGCCGACTTATGAAGAAGCTTACAGGCCAATTAGTCTATCATCCTTTCTCTTAAAAGCTCTGGAGAAACTGGTAGACAGGTACCTAAGAGAGGGACCACTTAAAATCTTCCCTCTACATAAACTACAGTGCGCCTACAGCCCTGGCAAATCTACAGAAACGGCATTGCACTATGTTGCGAGTCGAGCTGAGGCTGCACTAGAGGGACAAGAGATCTGTGTCGGGGCTTTCCTCGACATAGAGGGAGCCTTCGACAAGACAACATTTAAGTCCATACGCATCGCTGCAAAGGAACATGGCATCAATGATGCCACGTGCAACTGGATTGACTATATGCTGAGAAGCAGAATAGTCAGATCGGAACTGATGGGAGACAGACTTAGTGCAAAAACAACAAGAGGTTGTCCGCAGGCCACCCTGCGCTGTGCTGTCACCATTATTGTGGTGCTTGGTAGTAGACTCGCTACTTACCAAGCTCAATACTGGAACATTCTACACAGTAGGCTATGCAGATGACATAGCTATAATGGCTAATGGTAAATACCCGAACATAGTCTCTGAATTATTACAACAGGCATTGAGGATGACAGAGGAATGGTGTACAAAGAACCACCTCTCTATCAACCCAAGCAAAGCAGTCATTGTTCCATTCACGAGGAAGAGACAATTAGGAAACCTAGGAGAGCTCTCCCTCAATGGAATAAAGCTGCCCTGGTCTACCGAAGTAAAATATCTGGGTGTAACGCTTGATAGAGAACTCAGGTGGAAAACTCATGTGGAAAATATTACGACGAAAGCCCTACGAGTGTTCGGCATGTGTCGTTCCAGCTACGGTAAAACTTGGGGGTTAAAGCCCAAAGTGATGCGATGGATGTGCCGGACAATGATAATACCTATTACCACATACGGCAGCATAGTGTGGTGGCCCAGAACAAAGCTTGCCTCGTGCAAAGCGCCACTCACCAGATTACAAAGAACAGTGTGTCAAGGCATCACGGGTGCTTTCAGGACAACACCTACGGCAGCGATTGAGAGATACCTCAATATCCCTCCTCTGCATATGATGGTTGAATTCGAGGCAAGGAAGACATTACATCGACTTGCTGTGGCTGGACTATGGGATGCCTCTAAGCCAAGGACCAACCATACAAAGTTTGACGGGAATGAAGGCCTGGATCGGGTAACAAGCATGTTATCCGATAAAATGGAAACTATGTTTGTGTTTGAAAGGTCTTTCAAGGTCCAAATCCCTACAATAGAGGACTGGACGAAGTGAATCTATCCACCAGAACAAGACAGTCTGGTGTGGTACACTGACGGATCCAAAATGGAATCAGGTACAGGGGCGGGAATATACGCAAAAGGTTACAAATGTAGCAAAAGCCTAGGGAAAATGGCAACTGTATTCCAAGCAGAAACTTATGCCATAATAACCTGTGCTCAAGAGAATATAGATAGAGGAACCTAGGAAATAAGCGAATGAGTCTCTTAGGGTTGGATATCCAAGACCAGAAGACTATAGGCTCATATCTCCCAGTCTCGTTGTAAAATTCATGAAAAGAGTTTTCAACGAGATTGGGGAGGAGTAAGGTATCTAGGGGACCACAATAGATCCCAATGGGTCGAAGTGTCCCACAAGATAAGATAAGATACATTTTGATCTGAACCTTTTCTTTAAAGTCATAGGAAAGTACAAAAAAACACTGAATTTTGGGTCGACTGAGGTTTGGTGGGCGGGGGTGTAACGAGTGCGCGTTTGTTCCCTCAAGTTTGCTGGCGACTGTCGTCGTCATAAGGCTGGTGTCAGTTTTTCTGGCATCTGACAACCCGTATCGATTGTCAAAAATTTACAACTGGCTACCTACTGCCTACCTTGCCTACCCTGCCTATACTGCCTACCCTGCCTAACTTTCCTACCCTGCCTACCCTACAACTATAAGTAGACTTTTTAAACGACTTTCCAAAAAGGAGGAGGTTCTATGTTCGACTTTATGTATCTATTTTTTTTTCGCCGGTTTCTCCGTCAATTGTGGAGCGATTTTGAAAATTATTTTTATTTGAAAGAGTATGTTCCCAAATTGGTCCCATTTTAATTTGGTGAAGATCTGATGAAGAACTTCGGCGATATACAACAGAACTCTTCAATAAATGACGGTAAATCTTTCGGGATTGCTGCAATCGCATGTCTAATTATTGTTTATACCATTTCATAACATAACATCACGCCAGTACGCTCTAAAGGGGTACGCAGATGTATACAGTTCACCTTGGTACACTCTCATTTCACCGGTTTTGTACAAGTTTCATGATATTCGGGTAAACAACTAAAAAGTTGAAAAATAAAAATCCTTTTTACAAAATAATACTACCGACTTCCAAATAAAAACATCACAAAGTGAAAAATAACTCATAACTTGGAAGTCCGTGTCTTTGACAGGTACCAATTTTTTTCGCTATGGATACCGATTTCCAAAGAGAAAGTTATTTTTAACTTTGTGGTGTTTTTATTTGGAAGTCGGTAGTATTTTTTTGTAAAAAAGGACGCGGTTTTTTAACAAATTTTCTTAATATTTTATTTGAATAATACTGATGTGGGAAAATCTGATAAAAAAACCAATAAACAAATCTATTATACTAACAAAATTTACTGTTGGTCCGATTCTAATATTCTATCCGACTTCGTCCGAAAGACTCCGAACGCCTGAACTGTCAGCTGTCATTCTAAGCTCGAGTAATTACGCCACTGACAAATTAATTATCACAGTAGAAAGATATATTGTCTTTTTTTCTGCTCTCTGATGGTTATCAGGCTTATTTAGATTGCTTTGTGGTAATTAAAGAGATTAATCGGTCTATTTCATTTAGACTGATACGAAATTGTTAAGGAAGGAACATTTTTAACCCTTATTTAGAAATAGTGAAGTTATTTAGTAGGTCGTTTGTTTTTCTCTTCTATAAAACACGAATGTATTTAAACTTTTGAACGATAGTTGGGTTAGCCAAGCAAACCGTCACTGCTGTGGTGACTGAGGAGAATGAGTATGTGTCCCTGCACCCTAGCAAGAAGAGAGGAGGAGTAATAACGAGTGGTTTCCATATTAAAAAAATTGGTTTATTTTTCTTCTACATTTTCATTATTTAATATCTATATATCTATTGGATAAGCCAGATAGATAAAACATAGAAAGATTAATGTCTCAGAGTAACTCTGTCTCAAAGTCTCAACCAACGAGTAATTTTGGTCTCTTGTTTTTTACTGCATTGCTGACGTCAACACAATAGTCGCTTCTTGATTGCACGCGTATAGCAATGATACATCTTGATTCGGGTTTCTATTAATTAGGTACCTCTATATCTATTTTGATTAGAAAATTTGTATGTTTATGGCTTCAGGCCCACTGGTTCTTGAAGAGCTTCAAATAATGGAAGGGTGTTTTCAAAGATGTTTTCGTTGTTTTACTGTACATGTTTTGTTGCTTATTGTACCTATGTAATTTTTTTATTAGTACATTGTGTATTAAGGGCGGTAAGTAAGGAATTACGATCGAGGCTCTAGTAGAAACCCGAAGTCGAAGACTGAGGGCTTTCTGAGTCGAGGTTCGTAATTCCCGTACCGCCCGTGATACATACAATGTTTTTCATCACATTTGCGAGTAATAATTATGAATTATAGCTTTAATACACAAGTCAGCACAGCTGTTATTACGAAATACGTGAACTTTTTTTTAAGCGGTTGGTGAATTTTTGCCCACACCACAGATTATACAGTGTCAGAAACTTTAAGGCCAAATACTTACGTAGGTATACAGCCATGACGGAGTGTAAAAAGAATTAAATAATTTCGACGTTTTCATACTATAACTATTGAAATCGATTATTAAGAACATTAGTTGAGTATTTAAGTAACATGTAGCGAGATTGCAAAGAAATTCCTGTTTAGATAACATTTTAAGTCAATTTTTCAATTGCGTGTAAACTCCTTGCTTGAACTTGCATGACCTGTGTGCTGTGCCCTAAATTAAAAAAAATATTACTTACCGCCCTAGGGTTTCATGACAAAAAGAAAGCCCGAGGGTTTTATATGGGGCATTACGGCCAAGTTAACCTGTATGTTTAGATACTTTTTACGTGCAAGTGTGATGAAAAAGTGATTTGTAGGTACTTGTAGAATTGACCTTTTAAAGAACTTTTTTTAATCTACCGGTCCTGTTCTCAGCATTTAGTTTCCGAGATGTACTTACGCAGTTTTGTAAAGTTGCCCTCATACACATACGTACAGTTTCAACATCAAATGTCTGATAAAAAAAATGTGACAGAGTTTGAATATTTTTTAAATCCTTATTATCAATCGACTATTCCGAATCTATTCTAAATGCAATACCCCAATACTGGACCCTTTTTACTTGGAAGCCGAAAATTAGTAGGTTCTTAGTTAAAATGTGACGATTTGGATTACTTAGGAGGTTGCCAATCAGTTGCTAAATAGTTACGTGATTTTATAAATAAGACTCATAACCTGTCAAAAGAATGAAAATTTTATAAAAATGAGTAGCTACGCAATCCTTTTACGAAATTTTAAAATGTCTTAATATTCTAAACTAATGAAACTTTTAAAGCCATTAACAACCATTTATCAATATTTTTAGACGTTTGACAGACAGAGCTAATGCTATATATAATCTGCCTAAATTTTAAAACGCTTTTACAGAAATAGGCTTTAAAATTTTCATTACTTTTGACATCGTAGACATCTGATGCTGTATATTTTTATAGAATAATAAAATTCTTACGACGATTTAAAACAGTGATGTCGCAAAAATTGTGGCAGATGGCTTGTACGTACTGTCACAGAAATAATTCGTTCGTCACCTTAAGGCCTGTTTTTTTTTTACTCCTTTCTCGATAGAATCTGCCAACTTAATATTGTCATTTAATTTATAGAATGACAATAGATTAATTAAAAATGTGGCTGACTATAAAACAGATTTGATAAATAGAAAAAGTTTTAGTAACCTTTCACAAGTGAAAGGTTATTAAGTATAAAAATAGTATTTTTATGCTTGTGCAGCAACTATTAAAGGTATCTAGGTGTTACTTACGTAAAGGAGAGAACTTGAAAACTGTCAAAGATATAAAGACTCAACTGTACCTTCTTACAGCTTTCTCGTTCCAAATGTTATTATGACTTTTATGAAGAAACAAAGCACGAATTGAGTTCCCAAATCTTATAAGTAAAACAATTTGTTGCGTTTGTGAAAAAGCTTTTTCATTCTTTATACTTTTCGGAGGTAACTCCATGTGTTCTTTTTACATTTACTAAAGTACCTTTGTACGTAGTACTATTAGTAAATAGACAGTTATCTATTAAAATCCTATTCTAAATTTGCAACAGGCTTCAAAAGCAGACAGAGGCACGTAATATTTACTGCCAGCGTGCATGCTGCAACAAGGTTCATTATAGCATGCAACATTACTTACAGCTAGAAGTAATGCCCACGGCTTCACCCCATCAACTGCTTACGGCTTACCTTAAAACCTACCCTACCTACCTACCTACCAATCTTTTTTCTACCGTCATTACTCCACGGAGAATATTAACACCGCCATTCAGAAAATGACGTCAAATGCACAACGCCATCTATCGAATATGGACTTCGACTGTCCGAATATCTGAATTGCATGTTGTAATATTTTAATTCTTGAACAATTTAAATTCATATAACTTTTGATTGAGTGAACCGATTGCGATGAAACAAAAGCTAAGTAATATTTCAAGTTACATACTATTTTAATAAATAAAAGTTATCTAAATTGGATTCGTACGTTTTACGTGATGCTTGCACAACTAAACAGACATATAGATAAACAGACAAACTAAAATACAGACAAAAATTCTATCAATGCTGGAAATGGGTTCTTTTGGTTATCCTTTACCACCCTGGTAATTTTTTTTGTAAATATTTTCGATGAACATATACGACATTTCTACAAATTTATTAAATGTATTGATTTACAAAATCCTTAACTGTTATTTTCAATTAACTGTTAAGGAACTAGTGGTTAAATAATACAACCTCAGTGGTCGTACTTCAAGGTTAAGCATAGCGTGCCAAGGTTGGTCCGTGGATGGGTGCCCATCCGTTACGTACATAATGATTCTGTGCCGTGCCTCGGCAAGCACGTTAAACCGTTGGTCCCGGTTCTCATTAGTACATTTTGGACAGTCGTTCCAGATGGTCAGAAGCAAGAAATGCTCAGTTTTACTTTGCAGTGCAATATTTCAAAGCATTAATAAAATGTAAGAAAATTGTAACAAAAATGACCGTCCGGCGATGCCGTTACCCAGATGGTGTAAAAACATTGGACAACAACCCGAGCAGACGACCAACATCTATCAGATAAAATGTAGCATTTGTCTCTGGAAATTGTTACGTTTTTCTTCCGATTGGGTTCCATAGAAAAAAAGGAATCGTTTGTCAGTGGACCTTTTGTATCCAATGTGTTGAGAAAAAGGTTTGTGTTACTGAATATTTATAGGTAAGTTACGGGAGGTATTATTACCTGCAAACAAATCGTTTTAAAGGTGAGCATTACATACTATTATATAGTTAAGAGTTTCTCTTTGTTGGCGATTAAGCAATTATGTGATTTGCAGGCAAACTAAGTTAACCGAGTTAGGTGAAAAACTTAATTAAGCACACTGCCAGCCGATTTGGCGAATTTTGAAGGAGGCCTAAACATAGCAGTAAACTTCTTTCAGCTGAAATGACAAACCAAAATTTGCTTTCAATCAATGTACAAAACTGACTAAAAGATCTTTAACAAAATACAACCGACTTCCAAAAAAAAATACTACAAAGTGAAAAATAACTTCATTTTCGGAAGCAGGTGTTCCTGTTTTCGTTCCTTCCTTTTTAGACACCACCTTTCGAAATTTGAGTTATTATTCACATTGTAGAGTTTTTTTGGAAGTATTTTTTTGTAAAAAATCTTTTTTATTTTTCACTTTTTAGTGGTACATAGTTTTTAGTTCTATAATAATGCACCTAGAATGTACACAGTGATGCCAGAATAGATTACATGAATAACATGTAATTTTAACAGTGGATTGAGAGTGTACCAGGGTGAACTGTATACATCTGCGTACCCGTTTAGAGCATACTGGCGTGATGGTATGTTATGAAATGGTGTAAACAATGAACAGACATGCGATTGCAGCAATCCCGAGAGATATGCCGTCATTTATTAAAGAGTTCTGTTGTATATCTCCAAAGTTCTTCATCAGATCATTACCAAATTTAAATGGGACCATTTCCAAAAAAAAAATATTGTGAATCCGTTTATACACGACGGAGTTATGCCCGAACATAGATAAAAAATAAAAATATATAAACATCGCAATTGAGAACCTCCTCCTTTTTTGGCAGTCGGTTAAAAATAAAAATAATATTGGCTAAGAGAGTAGTACTCATCAAAAGATTGTCCGCGTAAAACCACATATATCCCTGCTGAAAAATTGCACTATACCTCGAATGAAACAGCCGAGCAACAGAACACAGCAAAATGAGTCGGTAATCTATTCTAGGAACTAAAGAAAAGCTTCAGAGTGTTCTACAAAGTGGTTATTCATCCCTCTTGAGTAAAAGTCAACTAAAGGTTGCCAGTTATGGCCTGGTCATGGGTTATTTATAAAGGGCAACTTTTAAACCAATTACCAATTTATTGATTTGATTTTTTAGTGATGTCTTACGTAGGTATAATGGCATAAGCGTATACTTTGGGCTATTTTTACCGACTTAAAAAAAAGGAGGTAATCAATTCGTTACGTATGTATGTAACGATGTTGGAACTGCACAATATTTACATAAATGTTACTCTGTGTGGGTTGTGAAGCTCTCTGAGCTCTAAACAGGTGTATATCGAAAAAGTACCAAAGACACCTATTCCAAAACGAAAGCTATATTGCACTTTTTAGTATTTTGCTTTTAAAGTTGGTTAATTTTATTGTGAATACGTTTTTAGACATTGAACTAGGTACTATCTAATTCAAATTTAGTCTCACCCGTATTTAACTGTTTGAGGCTGTTTAAGTGACAGTCTATCAAAAAAAGTGTTGCGATAGCGATTGATAAAATATCTTAAATATTACGGGATTACCACGAGCTATCCAGTGTCACGACGCTGATAAAATTACACTTTGTCTAGAGCCTCTAGACCTAGCTCTATCATTCATCATCATCATTTTAGCCGAAAGACGTCCACTGCTGGACATAAGCCTCCCCCAAGCATCGCCACACTGATCGGTCCTGTTCGTATCGCATACACCGGACACCCGCATCCTTGACCACCTAGAGGGTATCTATGGCCTTCCAACGCTGCGTCTGCCAGTACGCGGTCGCTACTCCAGATCTTTTCGGACCCAGCTCTATCAAATCAAACTTTTTTGTTTGGCTACATGGGCACTTATAAAACGTCGAGAAAAGATGCACGGTTCGGGTTGGTCGTTTCCTATAGAGAAGAACCGGCAAGAAACTCCATGGTTACTCTTTAAAAAAATGGTTTGGTTTTACAATATTTCCATGTTACAGCAATAGTATTATGGGGGGACAGTGTAGGCCCGACAATAAGTCGTAAGAAACTAAAAACAAAAAATAATATAATATATAAAAAGTCAACAGATGTGAACTAGCATCTAGAAGGCCTTCAATATTCACACATTCTCAAAATAATCGGTAAAAAATCTATAAAAAGGTAAAAAAAATAAAAATATAACAAGACTAAATTTAACATGTGGCACAAATGTTGCTATCAGTGCTGTAACTATTCTTAGCAAAGGGCTATAAAGATGATTGAGAAACATTGTAAAAAGTCTAATAAAAAGAAGAAAACCCCCTCTTTATCTCAAGGATCGTTTTCAGTTTATCTGCGATTCCCATACGAAATCTCTTAGGTCATCAGAAAACTTGCGACTTAAAATGCCTATACATTCCACTACATTTTTGGATAAGTCATTCTCTGTCCAGGCTGCTCGTTTGTGGAATGCATTGCCTGACCCAATAAAACGTGCTCAGTCGTTGCCTGTCTTTAAAAAACTTATAAAGGAACATTACCTCTCTCTGTGATTATGTCCTTGTTTAAGCTGTATTGTTTTCTTGTTTGTTTATTTAGATGTATGTATGTATTTATGTATCTATTTTAGTAGTTTGTATTACCTGTATGATTTGAAATTGGCACCAAGTGCAACCCCATGTCGTGTCCAGGCTATCTCTATCCATTCAAGGTTGCCTGGAAGAGATCGCAGAGCGCGATAAGGCCGCCTATTGTATGTTTGTTTTAATTTTTAATGTTTCTTTTGTATTGTCTTATCTTGGTGTACAATAAAGTATATATAAATAAATAAATAAAACAAAAAAAAGAGAAAAAATTAGATTGAGAATAGTTAGAGACATCCACCAAGCTGTACAATGTTATTATGAGTACTTTGTCACCTTCTGTGTGTTTCGCCAATGTAATATTCGGAATTGTAACAATCGTACACTCGATGTAGTTCTTACTACTTTGCCCGAAGACGACATTGTCGTAAGCGAGGAAAGTAGTGAGTGTTTATCATGTATAGACCCGCAGCATCCGCCACTGCGAGTAAGTGTATGTCGTGCGCGAGTCACTGCTAGCCCTGGCGGCCCTGCACCGCAGGTTTCTAACTCTTTACCGCGATGGAATTATAGCAAGGCGGATTTCCATTCTTTATACTAAGCACTTGCAGGGATAGACTGGAGCGTTTTGTATGAAACGAGTAATGCCGATGATGCATATAGGATATTTTACGACGTATTTTACAGCATTTTAGATGCTAGCACTCCAAGAAAGAGCTCCAAGGGTGATTGCTCTCGTTACGGCTACCCAGAATGGTTCACTGCTGACATAATTAGTCATATTAAGCAGAAGGCTTTTTGGCATAAATCTTATAAGAAGACTAGATCGGACAGCGACTATATTAATTTTTCTTACTTTCGTTCTGTTGTCAAATGTAAAATTAGTACCGCATACAGAGAATATCAGAATCGTATTGAACAACAATTTGTAAAAGAACCGAGGAGTTTTTGGGGTTTTATTGGTAGCAAGCGTTCAAAACGTAGCAAAGTGAAGATAGCTAGGAATGGTGAGCCGTTGCCAGAACATGAGTGTGCTCAGGCTTTCGCTGAATACTTCCATTCGGTTTATGGGGCGCTGGTGCCGCGGCTGGATGCGGCTGCCGCTGGGCAGGCGGCGCCCGAGTGCGGCGCCCGCGTTCACGTGGGGCAGCTGTCTCTCGGCGAGGTGGGTGCTGCGCTCTCGCGCCTCAAGCCCAAGCGTTCGGTTGGGCCAGACGGGGTGCCACCCTTCATTGTTAAGGATTGTAGGAGTGTACTGGCCCGGCCACTCTTACATCTATTTAATAGCTTCTTACGAGAATGCTTGTATCCGGACGGCTGGAAGTTGACCAGGGTTACTCCGGTACCGAAAGGTGCCCCAAGCTCAGACGTCAGTGGATATAGACTAGTAGCAGTACTGTCAGCATTCGCTAAAGTATTCGAGACAGCGTTGTGTTCATCTATCCACTCGCAAGTAGCCTCACAGCTCAACGACGCGCAGCATGGCTTCCGTGCGGGCCGCAGTACGAATTCCAACTTGATGTGTTTTTAAACCAGGCCGCCACAATACTGGACTCAGAGGTAGGTGCCCAAATGGACGTGGCTTACTTTGACTTCAGGAAGGCATTCGATAGTGTGGATAATGATATTCTGCTAAGTAAATTTGCGAGGGCTGGTTTTACGCCTGCCCTTCTAAAGTTCTTTTCCAGCTACTTGGGCAACCGCAAGCAAATGGTGGAATACGCAGGCTACACCTCGAACCCGTATTGCACCCTTACGGGGGTAAGCCAGGGGATGAATTTAGAACCCTTGGAATTTATAATCATGGTCAATGATCTCCCGGAGGTCATTGAAGATGCTGGCTGTCTATTATTTGCTGACGATCTGAAGTTGTTCATGCGGATAACCAACGAGTCGCACTGTGAAAAGCTTCAGCGTGACATCGATCGGGTGGTAGCGTGGAGTATAGAAAATAAGTTACACTTCATTGTGACAAAGTGTAATATGATGTCCTTCACACGGGCCGTGGTACCCCGACGTCACGAATATAATATGGGCGGTCACGTCATACTGCGGGTAAAGTCGGTGCGAGATCTTGGGGTCACTTTTTTTGAAGATCTGTCATTTCGAGCTCATATCGTGCAAGTGTGTAAAAAGGCATTCAAAAATCTTGGGTTTGTCATGCGTGAAACACGTGAATTCACTAACATGTCAGCAGTGAAATCGCTTTATAACGCGTTGGTGCGAAGCAACTTGGAAACTATTGCTATCATCTGGAATCCTTATGAAATTAAATATTCTCAGATGGTGGAAAAGATGCAGAATAAATTTACACGGTACTTATACATGAGGCAATTTGGCGTCTATCCGTTTTATCCGCTTATGTACCCAACTCTCTTTGTAATAGGGATGGTTTGGTACTATAGGTTGGAGGTTAGGCGCAATCTTGTTCTGGTAAAATACGTCTTTATGGTTTTTCGGGGGATGCTAAACAATCCACAAATCCTAGAATCATTGAGATTACTCGTTCCAAACAGTAGGCTAAGGTTGGGGCCGCGGCAGAGTCTGTTCGAAACTCCGGTAGCCCGTACAAACCTATTAAAATTTGCACCAGTGTGTCGGGCTGTTATGATTCTTAATAGCGTCTCTCAGCGTTTGGACATTTTTTCCTGCTCTTTGGCGGAATTCCAGAGGGTGACAATTACTATGTTGTCCACTAGTTAACTTGTGCGGACGCCCGGAGCCGTTACCTGGGACTGGTCAATCATGGACGCGAGTAGGTGTGTGATCAGTTTTTACGGGGCGTCGCTGAGTGTCGCATTGTATGACTACTTTTGTTACCTTGGGTTCTACCTGTAAAAATAATTGTATGTGTAAATGAATAAATAAATAAATAAACATATTTGTGCCGTTTATGAGTTACCAGGGAAGCCGCATGCGCAAAAGGAGCTAAAGCCAACATTTTTATCTTCAACGTGGTCCTTGATATTATATATTGAATATGCTTTTTTTAATAAGGACACGTTTGATGTGATTTTTTAACTTTCCATCGGTCAGTTCTATAACTAACATTGGCAACTTGTTATAAAAGCGTATACTGTTTATAAGAAAAGAATTGCTAGTTTTAGTTAATCGGAATTTGGGTATTACTATTTCATGCTTTCTGCGTGTATTTAAATTATGGAAGTTCTAGCTTCTAGTTTTGAAAAGCCCTCAATTTTTGCGTACATACAAAATACATTCCAAAATATAAAGTGAAGGTAGAATCAGTATATCGATATCTTTAAATTTATCTCTGAGGGACTCGCGAGGACCCATTTTATAGATCACGCGAATTGCCCTCTTTTGTAAGATGAAAATTGAGTCAACATCTGCAGCTGATCCCCACAGCAGAATGCCATAAGACATAATACTGTGTCAATAAGCATAGTATACTAACCCAGCTGTGGCTACATCGGTTAACTGCCTTATTTTCCTTACTGCATATGCAGCTGAACTTAGCCTACCCGAAAGAGTTCTAATGTGCGCGCCCACTGCAATTTTGAGTCGATGGTAATTCCTAAGAATACAGTTTCCGTTATAACTTCAAGATTTTTGCCGTAAAGATTTAAGTTTAGGTCACGTTGTGGTACATTTGGTAAAGAGAAAGACATCCGTATCTTTCCTATCTATTTTAAAAATTAGCGAAGTATCGTCAGCAAATAGAATTATATCCGATAATTTGGCCTTCATAAAAGGGAGATCATTAATGTAAACAAGAAAGAGGAAAGGGCCGAGAATTGAAACTTGGGGCACTCCCATCTTGACTAGAGAGCCGGAGGACGTCACTCAATTTACATTTACTTTTTGATGTCTGTTTGATAAATAGGAAAGCACAAGATAGAAAGAAAAGAAAAGAAACGAAAGAAAAAGTGTTTATTTGTCACAAAACGACATACATTATAATAACATGCTTATGCTAAACCCTTAACAATAGTATTAGTAGTACTTAAATTAAGTTAGTAAAGACGAGAAATAAATCAAACAACAATAACATATACTACTTACATTTTCAAAAGATCAGCATTTTTTTAAGATCAGCAGCTTGTCCTCGAATTTCGTAGTGGTGTAATTTACAGATCAGTGTGTTTTGGTCGACGCAGTCGAACGCTTTTGAGAGACCACAGAAAATGCCAATGGCATCCTGGGACTAATCCCAAGATTGTGGCTGATGAGTTTTACTCCCGCGTCCATTGTCGACCTACCTTTCGTGAAACCAAACTGTTGACTATGCAGGATCCCATTCGAATTGAAGTGAGACAACATCTGGTCCAGCATGATTTTTTCATAGATTTTACTGGAAGTTGAACAATGCCGGAAGCACGGATATTGGTCTATAATTAGAGGGATCAATCTTACAGCCTGATTTGAAAATTGGTACTACTTTACTGTGCTGCATTAAGTCAGGAAACGTGCCGCTGTCCAAACATTGATTGAATATGCCTGTTAGGATAGGAGCAATTGAGTCAATAATATCTTCAAGAACCCTAACGGATATCCCCCATAAGTCTTCAATATTTTTTATATTCAGACTTTTGAACGCGTTTTTAATTGTATCATATTGGTTTAAATTTAAAGGTTGGAATGTCTTAAGTAAAGTTTTCTTTAAGAAGAGCTTCAGCTTATTTAGATGAGGAGGGAAGGGACTTCGTAACCTCTAACGGAATGTTGGTAAATACATTTTCTAATGTCTCAGCGACTTCATGCTTTATCAGAAATGGTTTGATTAGTTATTTTCAAAGACAACTCATTCTGATCGCGTTGTTGTGTCTTTCCAGTTTCTCTATGAATTACTTTACAGTTTTATTTTATTATTAGAAATACCAATCTTTTTAATTATTATTTGAGATTTTGCTTGAGCGCAGACTCTTTTGAATATATTGGAATAGCTTCTAACATAAGTGTGAAAAACATGATCGGAAGTCAAAGGTTTTTCGTAATATAAATTATATAAGATATCTCGGCTTTTTCTTATGCCAACAGTGGTCCATTCACTAAATTTAGTTTTGGCTTTGTTGACTTTAACTGTTTTTACAGGACACGTTTTATTGAATTCTTGGCAAACTGTAGAAAACAACGTGCCGTAATTTATATTAGGGTCTTTTGAATCAAAACTGGCGCTACAAAGGTTGCTAAAAACATTATTATTAAAAGAATTTAATTTATTTTTAGTAAGAGGTCTTAATCGAATTGATTTAGCTTGATTTAATTTTATGCCTGACTCAAAATATACTAGATGACCAGTGTGGTCTGACGTAACGCCACTAATTAAAAACGAATCTTTTACTTTACGATTAGTGAATACATTATCTATCATTAGGTTCGTTTAAATATAAAGGGCATCAAAGGAGGAGAGGCATATCCTGTGAAGAAACTTCATCAGTACAATGGTTATCAACTTTATATATAGAAAGGATACTTAAGTGTATGGAAATTAGGTACATAACAAACGGTCACACTATTGCTAAAGAACATAATTAAGATTTTATTCCAACACCTTTAAATAACCTTCTATAGAAAAAGAGGAAGCGAAACTACATAATTATGTGTTTCAATCTAACTGAAGCCGCTTGAGTCAAGAACCTTAATAAATAGGTAGGCACACCCGCGCGGCCCAATATTCTGTAGATTTTGTACTTTTCTTACCACATATATAGAATACTATGACTTAAAAAAAATGTCTTAGATCACATGTAGATAATTAAATTGTCTTTGAGATGGTGACATTTTCATTAAAATACGCCCGGCAGTTTTGGTGTGACTGTCGTTTTTTTGTCCGTGCTAGACATAACTTTACAAATTAATTACACTTTGTTATACTTATAAAATTCAAATTGTCTTAAATAAAATTATCAAAAAAATAGTCAAATATAACATTTTTTTTTCATAATATTAAAATCAAGGTTGATTTTAATATTTAGACGTCATTCTCATTTTAAAATCAGCTACTGAGGGGTATCTACTGATAAGCAGAGGCATTCTTAGAATCACACTTTTTCCCATAGGGGTAGCCAGAGAAATCCTATTTTAATCACTATAGATCCACTTGGGCTTCTATATTTAGATTAATTTTCAAGCAAAAAGCTCACTATGTGTGTAAGGTATCTGCCAAGTATTAGAACGTTCTAAAAGTTCAGTACAGCTGATGCTCACTTGTTCCAAAGTTAGAAACTTGCGAATGAAGGCCTGCCGCAATCAACAATGATAACAGCGGCAGCCGCTGTCTGTAAAATACCTATTTTACCTATATTAACACAGAACTTCAGCATACCGCAAGTAAACATAAGATTACCGCAGACAAGCTGTGACGCGACAATGTGACGGCGATGCGACGACCATTAACCTAGAATGTTGTTCTAGAGGTATTATGTATTTCTGGTTATTCAGTCACTTCGTTAATTCTTTCAGTTTGTCGCTTTTCAACCCGGTTGTAGACTAAGAGCTAAGCTAAGTTAGTTATGCTTAACATGTAGTATACGGTCTGCACACACTTATGAAAATTACCTAAGCTGTATCAACATCATCATAATTTCAGCCATAAGTCGTCCACTGCTGAACCTAGGCCTCCCCCAAGTGTCACTTCATTCACCGGTCCCGTGCGTCTCGCCTCTTCCAATATCCTTAACCTGGTCATCGGTCCACCTAGCAGCTGTATCAGCTATATCAGCTAAGCTGAAACCTTGTGGTCGATGGCTGAAACTAAGTTAGTTTATAGCCTTTAGTTTGCAACTGGTTTATGCTACTCGTAAAGGCTTCAAACTCTTATGAGTGCGGAGTCTTTACGAGTGCTTGCTTATGCTTTAAGTATGTATGCTGTACCCTGGATAGGTAGATCCTTTGCCAACTTGCCTGACTTTGTATCTTTTACTACAGCTGCAATTATTCTTACAGAATTCATACTCGAGAGAAGATAATCTATAATACCACCGTGCATTAGAGAAGTAGATAGCTAGGTACTTACTTAACAAGTACTAATTATTGTAACTAAAACAACAGAACGCTGCATCATGCCGTGAGAACTTGCTCTCATTAGTACACTGAGTTGCAGGACGGTATGTCGGTAATTACGCGGTTTGGGCGCAAAGAGCGAGTCTATTATTGGAGCAGATGTGGCACACCAGCTAATAAGGCATCTACAGCTTTCTGGCAGTATTATTTATATATGTGTTGGATCTTGTCATGATTTATTTACTTCAAATGATACACAAGTACCTTGTTTGGTACTAGGTAGAGTCTAGTGTTTCGTATGGTGTCGATATGGTTCATTGGAGAGCGACAGTGATCGTTCGGACATGGCCGTGACATTATACTGGCCTTTTTTTTTTTTTTGGTTGGGAAGTCATCCAATGACTTCTCCCGCTCTGGGTGAAGCAAAGGTGTTGGTGACACCCGGGCGTTTCCTCCCGCCTTATCCTGAACAGGAACCGCCCAAAACAGCCGTGTCCGGTGAGGACCTGCGTCAGGCGGAAGGTGAGGACGCCGTGACGCCTCTGAAGCCACTCCTCAAAGAGCGGCCTTATCGCCACAATTGTGGTGTGCCCAGACATTATACTGGCCTAGGAACTGCTCAGTGTTTCCCTTTAAGTCCAGAGTAGTACTTAGTACCATAGTGATAGTAATTGACTCTGTAACGAATTAAAACTGTGTAGAAGTTACAGGAGATATTTCTCTAGTTTACCCGTATCCCAAATTCTGCGCCCATAAATAATGATCCTATATACCTGGATCTGACATATGCTTATTTACGTTTATATGGATAAAAATCGTTATGTTTACATTTTGGTGACACATGTATAGTACCGAACTGTATAAAAGTACAATGTTTTATTATACAATATAATAATAAGTTAGAGTTAAATTGCGTACCTATTAGTCTGTATAGCTTAGATTGTAATATATTATTAAGAACCTTAGTTTTTAATAATATAGAAAAAAAATATAGTGTTGAACATGACAAGGGTGGTCTATATCCAAACTAAAACGCGCAAAATAAAACTATATTTATTCTATGTTTCGTATTTCAGGCATGCCGAAAATTCTGTCCCGTTCGTACAAAAACACCGAATTTGCTTTTGTATTCATAATTTTTTTGCAGTTTTGGTTTAGACACATTTAAAACCGACCATCTGTGCCATTTCTTAATTCCTTGCCTCTTGGCCATTACGCATGCACTGAAGCAGACTTTATAAGTTTTCCGCCACCTAGATTGTTTTCGACGTTTTTACGAGTCTCTGAACGGCTCTAAAAGGCTGATAAGTGCTTCCAATCCGTTTAATTTAAAAGGAAAACTTTATTTTCTGCCAAGTTTTTCTGGGCGGAGTGCTTTTTATGGTAAATTGGTTGATGGTATTTGGGTTGCGTATTTACTAAATTTTAAAATATATCAGCTGCTTGGCTGATACTTTTTACTGCTGAAGGAGGGTAATGTGTTTATCAGTCTATGTATGTATGTATGTTTGTTCCTATGTTGCATTCCAGATCAAACGCATTGACCGATTTTGATAATTCGTACGTCAATCGATTCGTTTTAATCTTATAAGTGTCACTGGGTACATTAAAATTTAAAAATAGAAAAATGGCGGCTTTTGGGTGCCATATTTTTTTTCGTCCGATCTCATCTTGTGGGGTATCAAAATAAAGGGTTTTAAGAGGCAATTTCAAAAATATATAACACTTATATGTTTAAATGTACCTAATTCGAATAATATGTTAACTAAAAAGTGTTAAATAAAAAAAATATTCATAAGATCAAAAACCCAACTGCTTAAAAAGCGAACTAAACAAGCGAAAAATTACGAGACTGCACAGCTATCAAAGGATACTTATTTGCGAGCTGGTTGACCAAAACCAGATGTATTCTCCGACTGCACAGCATAATTTTTTGCTTGTTTATGTCTTTTTAGTTTGCTTTTTAAGCAGTCGGGTTTTTGTATAATGACAAAAGCTATTTTTCTGGTACCTTTCACGCGAGTCGAAGGAAAAAAAAAATTCATAACGCGACCATCCGGCCCAGAAAGCGGTGGCGATTTATGACCTGTAGTGCTGTTCTCGGATAGCACTACTGGACGCGAACCACGAAAGCTGGTTCAACTTGACACAAGAATAGAAAGTCGGAAAAATATTGGTTGCAGCAGTGGGACATTCTAGGTTAAAAACAACGCTAGCAGACGAATAAACGTGTAAAACGCGTAAATTTGAACGTGTTAAATAATAATATTGTTTCGTGTTTAATATGTTTAAATTTTTATTTTTAAACTTTGCCCCACACTAGGACTTTTTTCCTTTATCGTGGGTACGTTTACAAACATTTAAACTTTTATTTTATTTATTTTTATTATCAATAGGCTCGCGCTTGACCACTATCTCACCTGATGGAAAGCGATGATGTGGTCGACGGTGAAACACGCTTGCCTAGAAAAAACCCATTCACTCTTGACTTAAAGACCCCCAGATAGTAGCTATCGGGAAACACAGACTCCGGCAGGGAATTCCACTCCTTAGCTGTACGCATAATAAAAGTGTCCCCAAAACGTTTTGTGCGTACTCACATACCTAAGAGACCTGGATCCGGAATAACTATCAGTAGGCCAAACAAATATTTGTTCCGTGCGGGCATCGAACCTGCGACACATAGCGCAGCAGCCGATTGTTCAACCATGTCCTTTATATAATAGAATTTCATAATAGAATTTAGTAAACAGTCAGTTTCAGGTAACACCTGCACACCAAATTAACCACAAACAAACAATGTTATTAATTTGTGGTTTTTGTAACACAAACATACATTTTTCACCCGCAAATGTACCGCAAACAGGTAATCATTGTTATTTCCAAGTGCTATTTGCGTTTTTGCTTTTGTTATTTTTATTTACTTTTACACAAACTATCTCTATGCAAATTCTTATGACCCTGCGGGTTCCATACTTTGTATACTGACTTACAAAGTATCCTTTGGTAACCTTATCAACTGTCCCAGTTTTGTAAGCTGTCCTCAGGGATACATCTGTCTGGTGTATTTTCTAATCTTCACGCTTGTCGCCCCGAGGAGGTTTAAGAATACCACGATAACACGCGTTGGTTTACATAGCTGTGTAGGATGAAAAGCGAGGATCTTGCTCGTGAGAAGACTGGAATAGTTCAGTATTTGCTCTCGAATATCGCGGTTTTGTTTCCCGCACGGAACAAATATTTGCGTGACCTACAGATAGTTGTTCCGGGTGTTGTGTATGTGAGTTTATATGTTCGTAAACGCACCCACGATACAGGAAGAAATTCCTAGTGTCGGGCAAAGTTTGCAAAAAGGAAAACATTATTTTGAAACACATTTTGTGAGAACTAGCTTTTATGGTTCGCACGATTTCATTCGTGCATCAACTTTTATTTTTCTTGGATGTCATTGTATTAGGCTGGTTGGCGGGTTGCCCCAATCTGCCACAATAATATTGCCAGTGTAAATAATACTGTTTTCATCTCTGGGAAGAATCTACCAAATACCAGCTTAATATACTACAGTCAATGGAAAAACGGGCCAACCAGCCTAGAACATCGTCGCCGATTGCCCATCTTGTCATTTTTTATTGGTTGCATTTCGGGTAGTGTGCAAGGCATTGCATGACCTTATTCCGCCTAGCCCGTTTCATCATCGGACTACAAAACGTACGGCGATTTGTCATCGGTAGATGGTGGGTTCCACCCATACGCACTAAACGTAGCTTACAGCTAAGGAGTACAATTTCCTACCGGAGTATAAGTTTCCCGATAGGTACAAACTCGGGTTCATTAAGTCATGAATGAATAGGTTACTTCTAGATAAGCGTGCTACATCGCGGACCACATCATCGCTTACCATCAGCACCTGCCCCCCTAGCCAAGTTACAAACGTTTCGTATAGAATCCCTTTCTACAATCGTTAACGCCTTCTATTATTATGGTCTGACCACGTGACTTAACGTTCAAATGTGTCATTCCCATACATTGATTAGTTTTCTACCAGCGTTATCGATCGTAGATTGTCAACTTGACACCTGTAGCCAAGTTGAGATTCGACGCGAAACGTTTGTAACTTGGCTAGGGGGCAGGTGAGATAGTGGTCAAGCGCGAGCCTATGGATGATAAAAAAAATAACTGAATGAGCTTGGCCCCCACAATCCGCGCACTTGAAATAACACCGTGAAATATTACTGAAGTCTATAAGTGCGTTGAAATACATTGATTCTGTATCTTTATTTATTCCTTGTAAATAAATAAAGAAAACTTTTTTATTTGGCACACACAGGTACACACAATGTAGTTACAAGTAAAAGGCAACACAAATACAATAATATAACTATGTTGTACACATTACAATTAGTTAAAATGTAACGGAGCAATAATACTAACACAAAGGTTATCAGACTGAAGTTTATCAGTAGCTATGAAAGCGACTTAGCTGTGATCGAACATTATTTAATATGACTAGACATAGATGGTTTGCATAATATGTTGCTTATCGGGCTACAACATTCTGATTTATATTTAGAGACTCATTGCTTGTTATAAAATCATGCATTTATGTTAAACAAAGTGGAACCTTGTACTTTTGTATTTTGTGGTGCAGAAGTACAAGGCCGTGGTACAAAAGCAAATGGGTTGTGTGAGGAAAGACGTGAATGGAATGGGATTAAATGACAGTATAACTTGACTGTGGAGAATAGTAGAACAAGACAATGTGGGAGCATCAGATGATGATTTTAGTACATTTTAATCATCAACGGTGCTTGGCAACTGTGCTTAACCTAGTTGTAAACGTCACTTCGTGCCTTTTGGTCTGGCTCTGTTCTGTCTCCTACTTGATATGGACGGACGTGGACATTTTGGTCTTCTTGCGCCTCCGCTGTTTCCTATTAATTTCGTTGTGGCATCCAAGACAGTTGAATGTTGAATCTTTCTTCTGATCTTGTCGAGCGTCATTGATTCTGCGCTTTTCTGGTGGTCACCACTGTTTCCTCTAGCTTACCGCAGTGGATAGAAATAGTGTGGCGGGCTTAATGATCATGAGGTACAAGACCATAGTAACGCTGAAATACAACTCTTTACTCCACCTGCTTTAAAGTATTTAAATAACAAACATTTAAGTAAAATTCCGACGTAAAAGGTTCTGAAACCTTTTAGAGTACTTTTCTTGCAAAAAGTGACAGATTATATGCTTCAAGCTCTCCGAATTGGCGTAATCCGTAACCCACAGTTACGGATTAGAGCATTTCGGGAGAGACGTGACAAAGTTACTTTATTTATCATTGTCTACCGCCCCAGGTGACGCGAATTGGCGTCAATCCACTTTGCTACTTTTCAAAGAGTTTTATGGGTGAATACTTGGTGTAATAAGCAGGTTTTATTTCAATCCTGCTCTCGAAATCAATTGCAATACTGAATTGTCAGATCTTAGCTCGTAAGCTAGACAGAGAAAAGTTGTCTCTGTATATTTATGTATTGTTTGTTATCTAATGAACTGATACGAAACTATGTTTACAAATTGAATATTTATTTGCTGATTTGTTTGCTGAAATATTGTTCCTCTACACCTAAACTCTAGAATAGTCTAGTCTTATTCAATACTTTCCTTCTAGTTCACAAAGGACACCTTAGAGGTAAATGCATCCTCAAAATATGTCTTTGTAAATAGATTCTTTACATTCTTAGGGTCATTTATGTACAATAGATTAAATAGAAAATTAAGTATGTATATGTTAAATAATTTCAGTTGTAAAAAGATTATTCTGGAACATTTACTTAGCATCTCTTACGGAGAGACAGGTTAATGGTTATAAAGAAATAATATTTTTTGCTGTGTCTTTAATTTAATTTATTTTAAGTTCTACATAATATACAAGTTATACTAATTGTTAATTTATGATTATTATAAGTTTTAAGCACTTTCTTGCCTGAAACACAGGTTCAACCTAGTTCAGGCGAATAAGCATCTGTGTTCTCTTATATTTTAAAGATTTTTTATTGTATACTGTGCCTTATGTTATAAATAAACGATATTATTATTATAATAAATGATCAGATAGAAAGGAAATGGATAACTAAAATGTTAACATATAAGGAAAATATTGAGCGCTATTCCTATATTTTAGACACTGACTGTATCTAGAATGTTGCTGAGCCCGATAGGGCCCATTATTGTTTCTGTAACTTATATTTATCACCCGTATGTACATTATGGATGCAATAAATTGAATTTGAATTTGATCGCACACGGCTTAAGGTACAGGTTAGGTTTTACTATTTAGATTTTAGATGCAGTACCTATGAAATTAAGTATTATCCTTAAACTATTTATAGGCAACAACTTAAACGAATATCCTTCATATTCATTGTCAAATCACATTGTGTTTAGAATAACTGCTATTTATAATTTGAACACGTTCAAGGTACAGGTAACTTTTATCAGTCACGTATTTTTATTTTGTTGTCTTAAGTATTAATTGTACCTACGGTTGTCTCGTTGTTATTGTGGTTTTTACGACATGGTTGGCGCAATGGTTGAGCAATCGGCTGTAGCGCTGGGTGTCACGGGGTCAATTCCCGTATGGAAAAAATATTTGTACGGCCTACAGATAGTTGTTCCGGATCTGGATGTTTCTGGATGAGAGTTTATATGTAAACGTACGCAAAATACGCGCTTAGACGTGGAGTTGCGGACACCAGCCCGTCTTAACCTAACCTAACCTTATATGTAAACGCACCCACGGTGTGAGAAGAATTCTTAGTGTGGGTGTTTTTTTCTCTCGCGTTTGTTAGCTTGATTTATGTATCTATGAATCTATGTAACGGAATCTTTGAACGTGATTTTAGCCCCCTTCAAAACGTCGGATTAGCCTCAAACTTTGCACACTTATCAAGGACCAGTGACAATTCAATAATTTAAATAGTTTGTCCCATTATCCTTACCAGTATCTTCAGGATTAGCTTAGATTATAATTACGAACTAAAAAAAAACAAAGTTAAAAAAAACTAAACACGCTTTAATAGAAAGCCAAACTAAAAAGTAGAAAATAAATTTAAATTAGGAATGGTGCGATTGACAAAAAAAAATATTTACTGTAAAAAAGCGTGGGGTGTTTTTTAAGATATTTTCAAAATGATATTTTACCAAAATCTGCCAATAACATGGTATAACAATTGGCATCAAGCACCCCACGCTTTTTATACATTTTTTTGTTAATCACCCCATTCTTAATTTATATTTATTGAAAATTACTTTCTACTTTTTAGTTTGGCTTTCTATTAAAGCGTGTTTTTTAGAAAGTTGGTCAAAAGCTCTACTGCTGACTGCAGAGCACGAAGTTCTGAGTTTAGCTTAGCCACCTGCAATTTCTCAGTAGCAGCATGGAGTCTCAGGGAAGGGGCAAATGTCTCTCTTTAGGGTCGTGATCAGACTATTATTTTTTATTTATACTAAACCGGTAAAAAGCGAACGAAAAGAGCTCGAAAATGTTACCCTGCCCATCCTTCAGTAGATTATGAATCAATTTTTTAACCAGTCACATCTTTACCTAGAAGTTATGTGGCAGCAAGCTCGATTCTAGTAGTGGTTGTAAAAAGCCATGGCCCCATAGAGTAAATATGCCCAACTAAGTACCACGAGTGGAGAAAATGCTCACAATATGACGACCTTCAGTCCTATTTTCCATAAACTCAAGAATGTGATAATTTATAATTATATAATTAATTACCCACAAATGCAAATATGGACTAAGCTATATTTGTGTCTAATTTGTAGATTCAGACTCAGTAGTTTGGTCGAGGCCCAGATAGGGGGCAATTGCTCCGTTGCTCTCCCCCTCGCCCCTGTGTCCGCGCCTGGATCTAACATAAATAGCGAAATAATTATGATCGTATTACTTTGGCTAACCGGACCTGTACTATTAATTATTCTGTGATCGGACTACAGACTTTAAATACCTATTAAACTGAAATACGTGATTTACAATGAAATTAACAAAGAATTTGGTCAAAATGATCAAAGTTGGCAATTAGGACGTACAGTTAATTACTGGTTATCTGAGAGCCTTTAATTACTGAATTGTTCCTAATTGGAATTATTAGGATTCTTGTTTATTTTTTCTAGTAAGTAGTAGGTAAACGATTTTAGTTTAGTAATGAAATTGTAATTTAGTACCTAATTGAGAGAGCTGATGCTCTTATTTAGAGAAGAATTAGGTGGTCTTAAATCTTATAAACGTAAATAATTACTTTCTAACAAAACTTGTTGTTCAGTGGGTCTCGGGAAGAGATAGCTTAGGATATCTTTTTTGTTTAAATAACGTTTGCCAAGTGAGATGTTTGTGGCATTATGAGTGACCATGCTCGTAACATTACCAAGCTTCTAGTACACCATGCACCTTCAAAGTGAAGAACTAAGTATGTTCAGCATATAATTTATTGATAATTTGCAAGATATTAAATATACTATCGTATTTACCCGTAAAACTTTCAAGAGTTATTTATGAAAGTTTAATCAGTTCAGCAGTTTTATAAGCTTTAATCTTTTTAATAAATCTTCCATAAGTTTTGAGAGTAAACTTATGGAAGATTTATTAAAAAGATCATTAGTTTATGTTACTAACAAAATATTTTCTTGAAAATTCTTCAAAGAAAAATGATAACACTTCTTTTTGCCTGTGGCAGTATGGTTCTTTATATATTACAGCTACTTTATTAAGTGACAGAAAATAAACTACGCCAATTGTTTTTATTAGACATAATACATCATAATTATATGCTTATGCGGCGTCATCTGCACAACTGTGCACATCTGATACAACCATAAAACTTTAATACATTTTTCTTGGTTTTAGTCCGTGTTTACTTACTGTAGTAATTTTGTCAATAGAATAACTAATTCGTTCGTATCTTATACCTATAAAATGGTAAGAAATAGGTAGTTACATAGTTAAAAAGCAAGGCTTTCTAACATTTAATAGAGATTTTTTCATTATTCATTTTCAAGAGTAGGTAAGTCGCACGGTATCAATGATGACTTCAATATTTTTAAAGAAAATGACCGAATTTTTTTTAAATTTTTACTTACACAGAATTTAGGCTGCCGCAAAACAATTCATCTATCTTAAGTCTTAGTAAAAGAAAAATATCTTGCATCGTGAAGGTTTCTGAGAATTAGGGGCGGTAATGACAGAGATGTGTTGGTGAGCAAATGCAGGCTATTAATCAAGGGTGTGGGGCGTGAAAGTGGAAGAAACTGGGGCCATGAACTCAGAGGTTTTGTGTCTTTTAATATTGTAGAACAAGAAAATGAACGCACTTTGAACTCTCGTGGAGACGAGTAAATTTACAAACATTAAAAAACTAAAACCCAATTACTGAAAAATCACGCTCTAAAAAGTATGAAACAAGAAAATATTCCCGTTTTACCGCGGTCTTATGCTACCTACAGTAACAAAACAATACATTCAATAGCATACGACCACGGTAAATTTACGGGAATATTTTCTTGTTTCATACTATTTAGAGACTTTTTGTTTCATACTTCAGTAGTCGGGTTTTCGTCTTTGAACTTATTTTTATTATAACAACAAATATTTTAGGGTTTTTGCAGAGCCTGCACTGTTACCATAGCGGTTATTTCCAGTGTGCGTAAGGGACAGATGTATATGACTTGACACATCTGTCCCTTTAACAAAGTCGCACCATTATCTTTTGACGTCATGGAGTAGACCTGCCCCCGACGTCTACTCCCTTTTGAATCATTCTTCTCTTGTCTATGCGAAGCTCACCCTGCACATAATATTTAACCGAGATACTATTTACCTGTAGCTAATAAAATGCACTGTTTGCGACTTATCTAACAAAATTACCATTAGTAAACTGTTTTCGTGGCTCCAAAAGGAGGCCTCGTATAAATTGCCTACGCTGCATCTGACGCAAACGAAAAAATAAAAGTAAAACCTCTAGAGCCCTTCTTTTGCGTAAAATATGATTTATCGTTTATTATTGCAGTTAAATCGTTTGGATATTTTGTTTCTGTATGATTTATACACAACGAGTCTAGCTTAGTCAGATTTCTGGAATAATATTTTTTTTTGAACCTACGAGTTCTTTTAGTTTTAAATTTGAAAAATAGGTGTTTATGTTCTGATACTAATTGTGTTGTTATTTGTAGGCTGCTGGTGTATCTTTTTTACCAGACTTCCCTAAAAGGAGTAGGTTCTATTTTCGACAGTAAGCTTTTTTAATTTAATAATTTTATTAATTCTCTTGTCCTTATCTTTTTTTTAAATGTATTTTTAGCTTAAAATTATCATAAAGTATACCGTGTTTGCGGAAAACTCTCAAATATATTTTTGCAATTAATTATAAGCAATTGAAAATCGACTAAATTTCTAAAAAGGATCATGTGACTACAAACGCGCCACGATCGGTTGCCATTTTTATGACGTCATTATGTAAAAAAAAAAACAAACATGAAGTCGAACATAGAACCTCCTCCTTTTTGGGAAGTCGGTTAAAAAGGAATTTCACCATAGCACAGCGTCACATGATTTGACTAAAAATATTGTAATATAGTGCATAAAATATTATGTATAAAAGTTAATTTTATTTAGTCATGTCACAAAGGGGCTAATTTCGATAATATACCTCATAGACGATTTGTAAGTTTTGAGCATAGATAAAGTGTAAGTGGTAATGAATATTAGGTACGTGTTATTGGACCGATGTTTGTTAATTACGTTAAGATCTGGGTTTTTCTTGTTGTTTATTACATTTATACATGAGTCTGCAATCCAGTCACACAGACGATTATCGCATTTATTTAGGGTCGATCCTGCATGCATCTTTTCCTACTATAATCTATGTCTCTATTTTTCGTCATCTGGACCGTAACCTCCATACTAGCCATACTGACCTGTAGCGTTATATTTTCCAAACGTTGAATTTTGTAAAATATTATTTTCCAAAAGTTCAAGTTTATTTTCAGCTACAAAATAAACTATAAATGTTCCCGAAATCCGACACGAAATCATAACACGAATCGGTGCAAAACAGTAAAAACAAAACACCGTGCCTTGTATTACAATATGTTGGCATCGGAATACAAATAAGGTTCGGTTTTATAAAGTAGGGTGAAACAGTTGGGGAGTCAACCCACAGGTTAAGTAGAAGCGGGACCTTGGTAATTTTTTTGTGAGAGGAAAATATTTACATCCTCCTACTTGGTACAGCATCTATGTGTAAGTGAAAATCGTGTTTGATAAACGGGTTTAGATGAAATTTGGCATACCAGTATACCATGACCTTTATTAAATTCAAATTATTTATTTGCCAGAAAATACATTGTTTAACAAGGAAAGATCTTAAAGCCTAAAAGTTATTGTATTCTGCCTGCTAGCAAGCGTGCAAATTACTTTCAATAAAAAAGTAATTAAGTTTTTAGACATCATACCCAAAACAGAATTGTAAACATTAGATTTAAAAAAAAAACAGACCAAAAAAAAAACAACATTGATGCATTCCTATACTTTCAATTGTCAGATAATAAAATTTAAAATTAAATAAATTAAAATGTCAATAATTAAAATTTAAAATGGCAATAATTTAAAAAATACAAATATATATACAAAAAAAAAATTATAGCTAAGTTTACTTTTATTCCAGTAGTACTAGTAGGTACGTTCTGGCGAAGCAAAGGGCAAATCTCAAAAAGTACAACTATTGTGAGTGACTCGAGATATTAAAAATAACTGAAATAAAAACTACTTAATGATTTTGACGCGCGTTTCACCTGTTTTTTTGATTAACTTAAAAATCTGTTACAAGCCACAATGCAAACACAACAGGTGAAATACGATTTGTTTTTATTTTATTTTTATTACTCTTGTTGCCCACCTGCTGGGTAAAGGCCTCCCCCAAGGCCCTACTTTTCCCGCGAGAGTAATGATTAATAAATTTAGTTTCGGCAGTCGGTGGCAAAAAGTTCAACAAAACTAATGACAAAGACATCGACTACCGAAACTAAAATTAGTTCTTTGTAATGGTTTCTTTCGGAAGTAGTCAGCTTTTAGTAAAACGTTATTTTTTATTGAAGCTTGCAGCACCTAGGAATTTTGCTCGTGCCAAGCTGTCAAAAATTGTAAAAGGGGAAATTGTTAACCGGGCGAAAAATACTGAATGGGCGACTATTATACTAAGTAGCTGGTAACTATTTATCCGGTTTGAGTAATACCTTTTAGGAGGTTTTTGTGAGCTGCGGTATTTTTTATATTTTAGCTTATTATTCTTTTGAAAATAGCTTAACAACCATCGAGGCGACATCGCTGTGCAGTGAGGTAGTTCGCGTGTATTCGTGTTTTCAACGAATAAGTCGCCGGTCTCTATAGGGGCTCCGTGAACAAACTTTTATTTTCATGTAGCTGCTGTTTTAAACATTTGTATTCGCTTACTGTTTGTCGCCCACTTAATATTTCAGTAAGCCATAATAAGTATTTTTCAATACAGTTGTTAAACATGGCGTACTTACAGAGGCTATAATTATGATTCGAAAATTAAATCTTTTGCTTAGGCATCTTTCTGTTAAGCGGTCGTGACTTTTGTTTACGAGCTCGATCATTAGTTTTGCAGTTGAGTTTTAAATTTATAAGTAATTTTAAATTAGTTTAGTAGAAAGGAGTTTTCTTACATAGAATAAAATGAGATTTTAAACGAGGGAAAATTAATGATTCCGTACGTTTTAGCATTGAATTTTTAAAAGTCTTTTAAATGGTTGTTTAATATAATATTTAATTACCAGTTTTAATTTAAATATTTACACATCAACATTTGTCAAAAATCGAATAGGCTGTATAGGCTGCTTTCGTTATAAAAAAATATGTCCTGTTGCAAAACGCGCCATTTTCTTTTTTTTTATGTGTAATTAATCTAATTCTATGATTTGTTTTAACTATTTCCCACAACTGTATTGAAAAACGTCGTGTGATACACGGGTGTGTAGGTTATTGCAAACTCGTGTCATTAAAAACCCTCGCCTTCAATAACCTACTTTCCACCCTTGTATCACAGTGTACTATTTACACCTTTAATTTGAATTTATTTTCGCTCGTTTAAATACTATCCTTTTTAAAAGTACCTATACAACATTGTAAAGTGACACGTAAAATTGGCCTTATCCTTTGGAAAGCACGAACCAACCGTTTGGATAGCTATCGTAAGAATTGTATGCTTATACTAAACTTGAAAGCGATAGTTCTGGTCCAGGTTTACGTCCATTGCATAATAAACATTATTGCTTTTAAAGTTTTGCTGATACAAGCAGTATTGTAAAAGGTACAGGTATTTTTTAGTCCGCCCACGTTTTAATTTGGTCATGATATGCTTGCAAAATTATGAAACTATTTTGCGAATTTTGTTTTTGTTGATACTATGTTTGAAATACTTTTCTAAAACATTCAATTCAGCAAACTCAAGCAACGAGGAGTATTTCAATGATTTTTTTACAGATTTCTATATTATATATAGGGACCTGTTTGGCTTCGCACTGGGTTATTCTTTTTTTTTGCTTTTGTATTTTATATGCTGTCTTTATCTCTTGTGCGAGTAACAAATACATATATTTTTCTTTCTTTCTTTCGTCACGTATACAAGTTATAGGTACATGACATATTTTTATTATGACAAAATTAGGTAGAAATTGCATAGAAAATAGACAGAAGTGGAATATAATTATATATAAACAAGTTTAGTAATAAAAAGGATCTTAATTATCTTGAAGTTTCATTGGAGGCATTTCTTTTATTCACAATACTTACATCTATCTTAAAAGAATATGTACATACTTAACTAATTATACTTAACTAAACTGTACTAATATAAACAAATTAAACAACCTATGATGTATTTGAGTTTTCAAAAGAAAACATTTAATTTGGAGAAATGCCATTATGTTTAGATGGAGCTACAGGTACTTCGATGCAGTTTTGTTCATTTACCCCTTGCACAGTAGTATTATTGTGCTGGTTAACTATTTCATTATTTTCGTCCACAAGAAGTATAGTTCGGAGGATACGATCACTAGGCAAATCTTCAAAATTTTTTGCGACTGACTTCATATAATTTTTAAATTTCGTTGCGTTTTCATGTGATATTTTTACAGCCTTGTTTGTATCGAGAGAGAACACATCTTGAATGCATATATCTGTACACTTCAAATTATTTTTTATCTCCAGCTGTATTGTACGATTAAAATAATCATATAAAAAATGTTCTTGAGGGAGATTGTCGCCATCTATAAAAGCGCTCCTCGGAATAGGACGTCCAGTATATGGCGACACGATATATTCGTTAAAGTTAAATTCACTGTAGTATTTGAAGAATCCACTCAACAGTTGATGTATATTCTCTGTGTTCGTCGTACTGTATGTCAACTCGTTGAAACTCACATCCCAGTTGTTGACAAAGAGGCTTTTCGAATCTTTTTGTAACATATAAAAAGGAGGCACCATGTTTTTTTGTTGCAAATAGAATATTAATAACAAGTACAATGTATAGTTATACACTAGTATACTATACCTCGATCCTGACACTCCGTGGATTTTGAATAAGTATTTCAGAAAGCGTGTTATAGTAAGGTTTCTGTCATCTAAATGAAAGTAATATTTACAAAGTTTGTTGGCTGCAACCGCTTCCTCAACATTATTAAATAAATGAAACATCATGTCAACTTTCCGCTGTGTGGGAATATGGAGAAACGAATAACGTGTGAATTGAGGCCTGTGTGAGTCACTGTGATATGTGTAGAGTTCAGGTTGCTTCTCAAACAACTGCGTGGTTTCCTCTACCACGTCCAATGATGATGATGTAAAATTAAAGTTTGTAACGCGAAAGCCGATGTCGAGGTCGCTGTATATTGTATCCACGCCTGTGGTCAAAGATCCGAAGGGTATCAAGTTAAAATCTGCAAACAACAACAACAATTATAGCTTGGCGTTTAGACGGGCTAACAGGTGCAAATGTTATGCAAAAGAAGTAGATAAGTACTTATGGGTATTTAATTTTAACAATGTGAGAGTTTGGAGTATCTAATTTTAATAAATAAGTATACGGGATCGCAGCAGACTTAGTAGATGATAGCGGGACGGCTTCGATGGCTTTCTCAAGAATTGGCGATTCAAAACACAAAACTTGGGGAAAGTCTTTGGTCAGGAGTGGAACCATTCATGTTAACAAATTTAAAAAAAAACCGGCAAAGTGCGTGTCGGACTTCGCACATTTAGTGTTCCGGAACAAACCACATAATCAAGTTGGTTGTAATAGAAAAAATTGGGAATTTCAAACAAAAAATCTGATTTATCATTATTAGTATTTGTTGGTAAAATGTACGTTATTTTTATGTAACGATAAAGTGACAACCCCCCAAATATCAGTTAAGTCTACGAAATTAAAAATGAGAGTTGTAGTTTTAAATATATCTCCTAAAGTATACCAAAAAAAAACACAAACAAACGATGTAGTATTTAAAATGTTTTGTGTAAAAACACTATAAACCAATGCGGCGACACCTGGGGGAGGCCTATGTCCAGTGGACGCCTTTCGGCTGAAATGATGGTGGTGATAATGATACTATACACTATATTTATTTACTATTTATTAATTGCTGTAAGGCGTTCCAGTGCGAGGATAAAACTATCCTAGCACTGGAACGCCTTACAGCAATTACACCAATGGAGCACAATCTTATAATAAACTCACTATAAGTCCAGGTTTCCTCACGGTTACGGTTACGTTACGGTTTATTCGCTGGAGCAAAAAGTAAAAGGTAAATAAACCATAGAAAAGGTTTTTACAGTGACTTCTTTGCTTTCACTTATATCAAAAATATCATGAGCTGTTTATTTCATACAACAACCAAAAACACACATGCACAAATATGTCAAACATTTAAATAATTATTTTCAGTTAAGATTTTACAACAATATCAACATTTTTAATGTATAAATAAAAAAATGGTATTAATAAAAATAAAACATGTCTTGGGTTGAAATCCGGGCATATAACAATGTGACTTTTACAAATTCATATGTACTTTCTAAGTTTATCTTGGACAGCACAGGCAATGGTGAAGGAAAACATCGTGAGGAAATCTGGACTTATATAGTTAATGTATGTCTGAAATACTTAAGTCTTAATCTGTGGGGTTCCCAAAAGCGGCTTAATTAACTCTGTCACCAGAGGTGGCCACATCCTCAAACGAAAACAAGAAGAAACTAAAACCAATAGCGGACATTTAAAACCATCTCGAAAGCCTGTCCAGTTCGGTACTATTATAATACTAAATTAAAGTGTGCTACAAAATTAACCATATTGCGTTGTAAGGTTGTATTTTTAAATTAGTCGGCTTATAACGGTTTGACGATTATTTGTTTACCTTTTATTTTTTGCTCCAGCGAATAGGGTAAGTATAGCTTTTCCTGCGTCTTCAGAATGTTTTTAACTAAGACATTATTAGTTACCTTGCCATCGTTGGCCGAGCGTAGCCCGCATGTCTTCCTGTATTCGAGATATAACGTACGCTGGATCTTGTGTGGACATCACCTGCTTACGCATTATGTGTCGCAGCTGCGAGTCGAAGTCTCCTGCAAGACATAGCGGCGCGCTCAGGACACCGCGCCCACAGAACACCAACACTGAAAGGAAAAAACAATAAGAAAAAAAAAATAACTTAATTGACACAGTTTATCACACACAACATACATAAATAAAAAACTTTTTGCAAAAAAATACTACCGACTTCCAAATACAAAACTACAAAGTGAAAAATAACTTTATTTTTTGAAGTCGGTGCCTTTCGTAGGTACAAATTTTTTTGCGTTATGGACACCGACTTCAAAAAATAAAGTTATTTTTCACTTTGTAGTTTTGTATTTGGAAGTCGGTAGTATTTTTTTGCAAATAAAGTTTTTTATTTTTACTTTTTAGTTGTATCTACCTAATAAGCAAGTTAGTAAGGTAACTATAACGCTAAAATTGATTTCATGAAACTTGAACTTAACCGGTGAAAGGAGAGATCTGCGTACCCCTTAAGAGCGTACTAGCGTGATGTTATGTTATGAAATGGTATAAACAATAAACAGACATGCAATTGCAGCAATCCCGAGAGATTTGCCGTTGTTTATTGAAGAGTTCTGTTGTTTATCTCCAAAGCTCTTCATCAGATCTCCACCAAAAAAAAATGGGACCAATTTCGGAACATACGTTTTCAAACAAAAAAAGAATTTTCAAAATCGGTCCACAATTGACGGAGATGTCGGCGAACATACACAAAAAAAAAAGAAAACAAACTTGAAGTCGAACATAGAACCTCCTCCTTTTTGGGAAGTCGGTTAATAAAATAAAAGAGATACGATTGCTTCACGAATGCATCAAAAAGTTTCATTTCAGCAGTAATGTCAGACAGCTTAAGCGGTCTGACGCTGGTCAGTTATAGATGTAGATAAAGAATATTTGGGTGCTGGTTGGTAGACACATTAAAATATAATTTAATTGTTTAAACACTCACCCAGTAAATAAGACACATTGAATACAACCATGTTTGTGAACAACTACATAACGAATGTCAGACATAAAATACAACATAATCGGAGGAAACTAAAGATAATATTGAAAACAAAATAACTGCATGTTATTACACTTAGAGTCACGAGATACCGACCCCTTATATCTAATCATAATTTAAAGGTCAATATTAGGGCGATTAGTAAATGAATGCATAGTTAGGGTCATCCTTATCAGCGTCTTACCCTTATCTTATTTTATTTATTTACATAAGCATTCCATACCGGCTTTATTATTCCCATTGCAATAGATATTATAAAAATACTCGTCGGAGAAGAAATTCGGTATACAATTTAACTTGGTATCTTTTTTAACTAGATCCTCGGCTAACTCTTGATTTAATAACAACGTCCATAGAAGAGGAACAAAAAAAAATATACCCAAAAATAAACTGACTTCCAAAGCAAAACACTATATAGTACAAAAAACACCGACTTTCGAAACTTGAGTTCCGGAAGTTGGTATCCTTGGTATTGAAACCGAAGCCACAGATAATATAATACTAGCATACAGATGCCTCATCCATTACAAAGAGACCGTGCCGACGTAAATAGCTCTTTTCGTCTGATTAAGCTGATTATATACTTTTTAAGAACATCGATCGCGTTCGGTTCCGTTCCAGGGATAAAGATGGTGTAAGCAGCGACTTGCAAGGTTCGTGAATACTTTTTTTTTGAATACAGGGACAATTTGTTTTATAATATTTTTTGCACCTTTTTAAAGTTTCATTGTACCCAAATAAAACAAAAAAAATCGAGTGGATGCCTCAGAAATTTTAAATCGCGCCATCTATTGGAATCAATTTTAAATGATCCATTCAAATAATCTTTGAAATGTGAAATAAGAGCCCAATATTCCTTAATTTTGTGCTTAGGAGAGTAAATTAAAAAAGAATATACATTTTTTTATCGTCCTTACTAAATCTTAATATTTCACAAAACTCAATAACAAATCGAAGCTTATCACGCCATCTAGTAAGATTTATTTGAAGCACATTTTCTTTCTACGCGTTGGGTGCCCGTGCCAAAACTAAAGCTTGTAACTAAATTGTGTTTGTTCCTTGTAATGTTTTACAAGAAGTCGGTTTTATTTTAAATTATAAGTATTTTTAGGAAAATTGCAAGTTATCCTTTTATAATTTACCTAAGACTTGCAAAAAAAATCAATACCTAAACTAATAACATTCTGTCGTTTTTGTACTGGCTCAATAAATCAGCAAGGTAAATAATTTACCACACTATACAATGTTTTACTTAAAAACTAAAATAGAAAATTACAATTTCTATTCAAGCTTTTGAAGGGTCGCAAAAAATCAAAACGTTGGCATATAATTCTGTGCACATAGTAATTTGATTGTACCCTCGTCATTATGGCCGTATCTCGACCCAATCTGGGACTTTGTTAGCTGAATTTAAACGCTATTCACTTCTAAAGGCCTCACCAATCAGGGTTCGCGACGATATTGGGTCCCTATTTTTAGAACATTTTATTTGGAGACGTGTGATGTGACAAAGAATGTGAAGTCTGAGATATTACCTCAAGTCGATCGCACAGATTCTGATGATCTGATTTATACTTGGGGAGGGACCATAAGCTCTTAGAGTAAGGTTATTTCGAATGTGCGTAAAGGACAGATATACACAACTCATATATCTCACCTACCTGTTATTTGTTCCTAAATGTTCCTACGCCCATTTATTCAACTGTATTCATCACGTCTTCGTAGCAAAATAATTACAGCCCACAGGTCGTTCATCAAGGTTAAGCAATGCTTGCTGAAGTCGGATGGGTCCATTTTAACATACAGAGATTTCTCTGTGCCTCGGAAAGCACATTTAGGTATAATGCGTGCTCCACCATCGACCACATCATCGCTTACTATCAGGTGAGATAGTGGTCAAGCGCGAGCCTATAATAGATAAAAAAAAAAAAAAAAAAAAAGTTGATCCCGGCTGTCAGCTGTCGATCTTTGACCGTCGTCGGAGTAACTCAGAAGCCAAGAAATCTGACACTAGTCATGCCAAGGGGTATCGTGTTACCCTGTTATTGGGTTGTGGAATTCAGATAGGCAATCGCTCTGCGTAAAATACCGGTACTTTACTGCAACCGGTTATTGCTTCTTTTCAAATAGCTTTTCTTAGCTTTTCTTATTTTTGAAGACATGGGGGATGGGTATCTGTATGATGATTACGTCAGCAATAATAATTTATTTACTTTTTCCGAAATATTTACCAGATTCTGATTTGAACACGTATGGTAACCCTCCTTGTCTGTGTTCGAAAGCAAAGAACATGTTCAGGGATTCCCCTGTATATAAGTTAACTTATTATCATATGGCGTTTTATGATAAAGTTAGAACGAACCGAAGTACTAAAATTACTGCGCGTGGTATTCATATTTATTAACATTATTTACTTATCGTCTTTTGCATTTGTAAAATGTATTAGATAAGTAAATCAAATCAATCATTTATTTGTCTGAATATGGTACATTATGGTCTTAAGATTAGTAAATGGTATCAACACATTCTGTCAAGTGTGGCGTGCAAAATATAGGTACATACATTATAGGACATAGATTATTAGGCTAGTATTAAACATTATTAAATGCATAATTACGAATAAAAAAAATACACAGTAGTTATTATAAGCACTGATTTGAACACATATCTTGAAAATAATGTTCAGGGTTGTCCCGAAATAACTGATATCATGTTTGTTACTCAATCATGCCAGAACAACTGAACGGATCTGGAGAAATTTGGGACCGAGATTGATTATAATCTGAAATAGCACATGCTACTATTTTACTATCTCGGTATAATGTTCTCTTGGCATAAGAAAATACTTTACACGTGGGCAAAGCCTATATAAAAGGCTGCTCATGATTAACAATTAAGAAACTTGAAAGGATTAAAAAACCAAATATAATTATATACCAACGTTTACGTAAGCTTAAAATCAAATAAAATCAAAAATGTTTATTTCGTTATTACACGTTATACAATGTAACACAGTTGGTGGCGTCCCCTTTTAAGCATATAGATGCCTGTACCAGGAGGCACCGCTCTTTTATATCTTACGAGTGTAATAAGTTACAAAACAAAAGTATTAGCCTGTTGGTGTGTGTAAGTGTGTGTGCGTGCAAGTGTGTGTATGCGTGTGTGTATGTTTGTAGGTGTGTGTGAGTGTATGTGCGTGAGTGTGCATGGCTTTTTATACGGAAGTGGTTTGTGTAAATAGAAACAGTTTACAGTTGACAATTTATAGAAGACTAGCTTCTGCTAGCGGCTTCGCCGGCGTGAAAGTCGAAAATTATCCCGAGGGAACTTATTCCCGGGATAAAAAGTATCCTATGTGCTATTCCGGACTATAATCGATCTGTGTGCCATATTTCATCTAGATCCGACCAGCCGTTTGAGCTTGAAGAAGTACAAACATACGAACATACTCACAGACTTTCGCCTTTATAATATTAGTGTGATTTTCTATTTCACCGTAGCATAACTTAATTATGCACCCACTTAATCAGTAAAGATTTTCATTCTTTAAACGGTTTAGTATGTATATCAATTACTTTATATACTCGTATTTTATTATTTATGTAAGATTAGCGTCTGTCATACTGAATATTTGCAAATTCTGTTTTTACAAAATGGGTACAAGAAACATTGTTTCCTTCTTCTAGTTAATAATACTTATTTATTGGGATCTAATGGTGGGGTTTTATATTTTTTTAGTATTACGAGTGTTATACATAATTTTCGGACTGATAATAAGTTACTAATTTGGTATAGCTCATAAGTAGGAAAGGTTTTATTAATGTCCGTTGCGCTCTTTCTTTTTTATTTGCCACTCCTTGGGAAAATGTGTCGTAATGTTTTAAAAATCCAAATAAATTTTGGTAATATCGCAGTTATTATTATTCGATTTGAGGATACCAGGACAACATTATGGGCTTTGGTCCGACATTATACCTAGTAACTTAACGTGGTTAACTTTATTGATGATTGGACAATTACAGTCGTAATCAGCCACACTCCTACACTCATGTATTTTAATGTTGAAGTCATGTTCTGGTTGGACCTTTTTGTATATCGTGAAGCAGATATAATTAGTTTTGCTCGTGTTTAACGTAAGGAGATTAGTTTTTAGCCATGAAGATACTTGTACCATACCTTTTTCTGTATTGGTTTTGGTTTCAGCCCTGGTTGAGCCGGTGAAGACGATTGTGGTGCCATCGGCATACGAAAAATATTTTGCTTGGTTGATTGTCATATTACATAAGTCGTTTAGATAAATGAGGAATAGAGTAGGACCCAAAACGCTTCCCTGAGGTACGCCGCACGTTACATCAACGTCCTCGCTGACAAAATTCTCTAGTTTAACCTTCTGTTTTCTGTCTGACGAGCGGCCCCTCCTCAGGTTTCTCTTCGTTTCACCGTGTATGACCAAGCCACGGCTACTGAGCTCCCCCGCCTCGACAATGCGGGAACCCACGGGGGGGAAGGGGAATTGGTCATCACTGGCCACCGGTAAATCACTAATGATAATGTATATTAACATCATCATTTCAGCCCAAAGACATCCATTGTTCGACATAGGCATCCCCCAAGCGTCGCCACATTGACCAGTCATGTGCTGCCGATGATAAGTAAGCTTTCCTTCGATGTGCTACCGCTTTCAAGGACTACTTCTTTTTATACAGAATTGGACTATTGCTTGCTAAAAGCACCTTATTAACTAACGGACATCTATTTAAAGTAACATAATATCTTGTGTGATCGCCTTTAATCTGTAAATTTTTGGCAGTACCTACTTAAGATGGCTTTTTGGATTATCTGTCCATGAATAAAAATGTTTGAAAACCGCTGTTACATAAGATTTCAGCATTGATATTGCCTTTCATTGTTACCTTTTATATTTTAGTCAGTTGACCGCTTTTCTGTAAGGGTCTTCTTTTTCAGAAATGAAGAAACGTGATAATTTATGAGTTGCGAATTATCACACGTTCATTTTACCTATTCCAAGAATTTATATGGACTTTTTTCTTACTATCAGGTGATATAGTAGTCAAATGCGAGACATTTAATAAAACGAATATTCTTGATAATTCGAAGATTAGTTAGGTATAGTAAGATTTAAAACCTAATATTAGGCTGAAATAATAAAATTAAAAGCAACCACATTATTTATTTATTATGAATGCTAAACAAACCGAGATTCTTGCTATTAAACCGACGGTTAAAAAATAAATTAAAATATTATGCGAAAAAAATGCAACGCTAAATTATCGTATCTAAAAATCTACAAAACATGAACACTATCCAGTCTGTGATTGGTTTTCAAAAGATTGTTGTCAGTTGTTGGCATTCTAACAGCGAAAAACGTAGGAAAAGTTGTTGCTAAAATAAATTGCATAGAGTCAAGTTATAAATTAATCTCAACACACTACTGGAATAGTAATTTATCTACTAATATTGGAGCTTCGAATGTAGTCCTCTGTTTTAAGTCTCGAAGGAAAGTGTAAATTAAAGCTATGATTTATATTTTGTTGTTGATGGTTGGTGGAGAAATTGAAGTAGTTGGTCGCTTTTCATTAAAGTGGGTCGTGAGGGGCTACTGATTAATAATGATTGGTCGGAGGAGGATGCAAATAAAATTGGTTGGAAAGATATTTGATGGGCATTGGCATTAGGCAAATTTTGCCCAAAATAGGGACAGCATAGGCTATATTTTAATTTCTCCTTATTTCCTTTCTTTTTATTTTTCTCTTTTTTAATGAGGTTACCTTGGGATTATTATAATAGTTAGGCAGTGACTTACCATCCTGTATATTGCTTTAAAATTGTGTATGAATCTAATTAATAAATATGTTGAACTGACTAACACAACGCACAGCCTGCCAGAATCATCTCGCTCAGCCACTGTGCCAATCGCTTCGAATGTAATCTCTAAATTAATAATGGATTGCAAAACTACTATTTGTATATGTAGATTAAGCTGTGGTACCTAAAGATAAATCAAGATTTATGGAGGGCCTCTGCCCAATAATTGAATAATGCAAGGTAGGTGCACCAAATCGAATTAATATTTGATTTGTTACAACGCACCGACTAAACCACTTATGGATACGTAAACTAATTACTTAGGTCCCAAGCAAAAATAGAAATTCTTGTATAAAATCTTGCAGTTGTAATAAAATATTTTAGTTAAAGTTTACAGATAAGCACTACTAATACCAATATTTTCGAAAGAATACTACTGCAGCTAATTGTACATTTATGTGTACGTACTTATATTTTAATAAATTATTCTTATTTATTCTCTCTCACATCTACTGCGTTAACAAAATTACGCTCACGGCATATTTACATTGAACCCATGTATGAAATCATTGCTGATATTTCAGCTAACATTTTGTGAAAATTGCGTTTTTACTGGCAAACAAGCTACCGGCTTGCCATGTGGTTGCTGCTGCCTATGTATATTAACAAATAACTAAAGTAATTGAGGTGATTTGCTTTTGTACATACAGCTCTTTATTATTTATTTATTTATTATTATATACTTTATTGTACACCACAAAAAACATACAGGACAAACATTCACAATAACAAGTGTACAATGGGCGGTCTTATCGCACTAGGCAATCTCTTACAGACAACCTTTGCACAACAACAACGACAACAACTTTTTACAACAGCTCTTTCTTCTTGGCACAGCATACTAAAGACGGAGATGGCGGGATGAGCTGAACATGAGATCCGTTAACAATAATATGTCCTTGGCAACTCTAGACAAAAAGAGTCTTGAGTTACCAAGGACCAATTATAGAGTTTCAAATATACTACTCAGAAGAGCCTTTATATAAAACAGGGTACGATTCCTCTCATACACTTATATTAACAATACTTAAAATTGCAGTCTCTTTAGATTGTTTCAACATTGCGTGACGTTCTCCCATTCCTCTCAGTTGTTTTAAGCTCCTCCAATCCTCCATTTCCTCTGGGATCTCGTGTCTGCATACAATATTCACAGATGAGCAAATCCGGGGTTTTGACTTAAGAGTAAAGTGCAAAATTTTAACGGGATGTCGTCACACCAAAGGGAGTTGTTTAGGTTGCTAAAGAAATGCCTTCTGCTACAAGAAATACTGATTTCTTCACATTCGAATCGACACTAAATTGATAAAACTGTGGCTAAAATTGACTTTTAAGCAAAAACTTTTAGCAAAATTATTAAAGTACTTGGTATGTAAAAAACCCTGTTTTGAGCAAAACATTATCCTAATAACGCTCAAACAAGATCCCTGAGAGTTATTGCATTATGCAGGGTTATAACTAATTAATTAGTTAATGGTCTAAAGAAATGGCTTAAAATTTGCCTATCAGAAAACAACACAAATTGAAAGTGTTGAAGGAGAACAATCAGTCTAATCAGTCTAGTAATTGTAACGAAATACCCAATTTTCGTCTCCAGCCCTAAAACTACGGTGTAATAAAAGAACCTTACTGAATGAAGCCATACATACATCCGGCTGCCGATAGAAAGAGTTCATTTAACGCACGGGCTAATACTCACGCTTGGCAAAATACTCAATGTTTTAGCTTGCCGGATAATATGCTACATTGTCCTAATGAGGGTAAAAAGCTGATAAAAAAGCAAGCAGTCAGGAAAAGGGTACCAAATTGAGAATGACGTAGCTAAATAATTCATTATGGCAAGGAATTAAGTCCGCCTTTGTGCAGTTTTTACTTCTGCTTAAGGCAGTTAATACAAACTGTCCAAGCATTTTGATAAAAGAAATTATAAAGTGTCCTTCAACATGATAGATGAAGCATCTTATATTTGAATACACTGTGTCAAAAATATAACACTACCATTTTACTGCACTAAAACTTCGGTGTTACAAAATGACCCAGTGAATGAACGAAAATAATGTATTTGAGCTCACGTTTGGTAAAAGAGTGAATGTTTTAGTTTACCTAATTCTGTTGAGCAGTGTTTGAGTTCTCTTTTGTAATGAGGGTACAAAGGTGTTACTCATTACCACTCCTTATTGTTACTGGTTGGTGGAAGATAATTGGTGTTTTTTTCTTTTTCTTTTCCTCCATTTTGTAGCTTGAAAGTCTTCCAGTAAATATTTGTATGTTGTATTTGTTTTTAACCGACTTCCCGAAAAGGAGGAGGTTTCTCAATTCGAACGTATATATATATGTGTTTGTATGTGTGTTCGCGGATAACTTTTTTTGATGGAATGGAGATATACCAAGGGTAGTACCAGGATAAGAAAACCAGGATCTGGTTATGGGATCCTAGAGAAATCGAGGGAGCTCCTCAAATATTATAGGCTAAGGAGTGGAATTCCCTTCCGGAGTCTTTGTGCCCTGATAGCTACAACCTTGGGGTCTTTAAGTCAAGAGTGAATAAGTTTCTTCTAGGCAAGCGTGCTTTACTGTAGACCACATCATCGCTTAACATCAGGCGAGATAGTGGTCAAACTCGAGCCTAACGAGGAAAAAAAACATAAAAAATACCGATTTCGACACTTTCATCAATAATGCAATCATTTGCACTCAGAAAGTATCATTTGGTGAAGTGGAACTGATGAAGAAGACTACAATGGCCACTGGAACTCCGATAGAAAACAATGTATCCTAGTCGTGTTTGGGTTTATTGGAATCGTCATGAGATGTACTTCGGCTATAAATGATTTTCATGTTTATTGGAAGTACATACCAAAACTAAAAAGAGGAAATTAAAAGTCTTTTAGTACCCATTGTTTTCCGTTATTCGACAACGACTTCGGAAAAGAAAGTAATTTTTCGCTTTGTAGTGTTTTGTTTTAGAAGTCGGTTTGATTTTGTGTCAAAAAGTTTTTTTTTTAATGACTTTTCGCAACCATGATTGTTCATCATCATTTCAGCCAAAAATACGTCCACTGCTGAACGTAGGCCTCACTCAAGCGTCGCTATATCGACCAGTCCTGTGTTTTTCGCATTCAGCGGTCCACCTTTATTTATTTACTAGCTGACCCTCGGGGCTTCGCTCCCGTCAATTGCCTACCTACCCTGGCTACCCTGCCTACCTTGCCTACCCTGCCTACCATGCCTGCCCTGCCCCTACCCTGCCTACCCTGCCTACCCAGCCTACCCTGCCTACCCTACCTACGCTGCCTACCCTGCCCCTACCCTGGCTACCCTGCCTACCTTGCCTACCCTGCCTACCATGCCTGCCCTGCCCCTACCCTGCCTACCCTGCCTACCCAGCCTACCCTGCCTACCCTACCTACGCTGCCTACCCTGCCCCTACCCTGGCTACCCTGCCTACCTTGCCTACCCTGCCTACCATGCCTGCCCTGCCCCTACCCTGCCTACCCTGCCTACCCAGCCTACCCTGCCTACCCTACCTACGCTGCCTACCCTGCCCCTACCCTGGCTACCCTGCCTACCTTGCCTACCCTGCCTACCATGCCTGCCCTGCCCCTACCCTGCCTACCCTGCCTACCCAGCCTACCCTGCCTACCCTACCTACGCTGCCTACCCTGCCCCTACCCTGGCTACCCTGCCTACCCTGACTTTCCTGCCTACCCTGCCTACCCTGCCTATCCTGCCTACCCTGCCTATCCTGCCTACCCTGCCTACCCTGCCTACCCTGCCTAACCTGCCTACCCTGCCTACTCTGCTTACCATGCCTACCCTGCCTACCCTGCCTATCCTGCCTACCCTGTTTACCCTGCCTACCCTGCCTATCTTGCCTTTCCTGCCTACCCTGCCTATCTTGCCTACCCTGCCTACCCTGCCTACCCTGCCTACTCTGCTTACCCTGCCTAACCTGCCTACCCTGCCTACCCTGCCTACCCAGCCTACCCTGCCTATCCTGCCTACTCTGCTTACCCAGCCTACCCTGCCTTCCCTGCCTACCCAGCCTACCCTGCCTACCCAGCCTATCCTGCCTACCCTACCTATCCTGCCTACACTGCCTTTCCTGCCTACCCTGCCTATCCTGCCTACCCTGCCTAACCTGCCTTTCCTGCCTATCTTGCCTACCCTGCCTGCCCTGCCTACTCTGCTTACCCTGCCTACCCAGCCTACCCTACCTATTCTGCCTACCCTGCCTTTCCTGCCTACCCTGCCTATCCTGCCTACACTGCCTATCCTGCCTACCCTGCCTACCCTGCCTTTCCTGCCTTTCCTGCCTACCCTGCCTATCTTGCCTACCCTGCCTGCCCTGCCTACTCTGCTTACCCGGCCTACCCTGCCTTTCCTGCCTACCCTGCCTATCCTGCCTATCCTGCCTACCCGGCCTACCCTGCCTTTCCTGCCTACCCTGCCTATCTTGCCTACCCTGCCTACCCTGCCTTTCCTGCCTTTCCTGCCTATCTTGCCTACCCTGCCTACCCTGCCTACTCTGCTTACCCGGCCTACCCTGCCTTTCCTGCCTACCCTGCCTATCCTGCCTACTCTGCTTACCATGCCTACCCTGCCTACCCTGCCTACTCTGCTTACCCTGCCTACTCTGCTTACCCTGCCTACCCTGCCTACTCTGCCTACCCTGCCTACTCTGCCTACTCTGCCTAACCTGCCTATCCTACCTACCCTACCTACTAATTTGTATCTATCATCAATAGTTTTCTCAGCGCACGCCAAATAATGTATTTTACTGACAACATTTTGCTACCTTGGGTTACATTATTGCAATTTTCATAAGGATCTCTATTTTTTTTTTTAATATTTTATAGCCTATGACACTCAGGAATAATATAGCTTTCTACCGGTGCAAGAATTTTCAAAATCGGTTCAGTAGATCCAGAGATTACCCCTTACAACGTCACAAACTCACAAATTCACAAACTCACAAACTTTACCTCTTTATAATATTAGTATAGATAGAGAGTCAATAATTATATGATGGTTCCACAACTAAATTTACAACAGACAAACATCCAACATTAAAACAACACAATTATAATTCTCAATCTACCAAATTAATTAAATCACATGCCCGATACATTAATGACATATACAAAAATCATAAGTCAATGATAATAGTTCAACAATAACAATTGAATAATTTAATGAAAATAACTCAACCATTCAGCAATTTGACAACAACAATACCATAATTTTCGATCAACTCATTTACGTGCTAAAACTGTCTTGTGGGCCTACAACGTTTCGACGCCAGTGCCATCCGCTGCTAAAAATGTGCCAGAAGCCACTTACATTTTTCAATTCTTCAAAGTCAAACATATTTATTTCAACTAGGCCACCAAGCGGCACATTTGAACGTCAACAATTAAAATTTACAAGTAATAAAAATGAATTCTACCGTGCATTCGGAAAAGTAGCTTGGAGAAGAACGCACAAGAAACTCCATACTTACTCATTTAAAAAAATAAGTGTTTTACAATATTTACGTAAGTACATAAATTCATATAATATGTGAGGACGATGCACCTAGAATAGCACTACACACTATACTACGTACTATTGATGTAACGAATATTCGCGTTCGCAATCGCATTTGCGGATATTCGCATATTTTTACATATTTGCATTTGCATTCGCATTCGCAATATTTCTGCAAATATGCAAAAAAGAAAAATAAAACAATTTGAAGATAATAGTAGGTTAATAAAATCAAAAACCATTAATTACTTAGTATTTTTTAATCAAAGGAAAGTAACTTAACTCCGTAAGAACATTATCAGTCTACACTTTATCATTAGTTTTTTTTTTTACTTTTGACAATGAAGCTTAGTAATTAAATTTTCATTAGAACTTATAAGACAAAAAGTATATGTATTTATATCATGCAATGTTAACAAACGCGGGCGAGAACGCCTAAATCATAAGATGGACACAAATGCTTCAAATTTCTCGGAACAAAATACAAACGGAACGCACCTCGAGACTGCCACCAAACCATAGAAAATTGGCGCTAAATTTGAACAAAAACTAAACATTCTTATTCGCATTCGCATCCGTGAATATCAGTAGTAGATATTTGCATTCGCATTCCCAGCCACCAAGCTCAACCATCATAATGGGACCCGAATGATCCAACACACGTGCCACCATCGGAGAGGCATTTGGGAGAGCATGACACACTCTTAACTGCCAGGGCACGCACAAGTCAATGAACGACACATAGGTACAGTAAATGGTAGATTTACAGTTGGGTACATAGTACTCACACATGTGCTGTGCAGTTATATAATCCTAAAATAAATTGAGTTTATACAATACAAATGTATTCATACCAGCATGCCCAACAATACTTCAAAACAATAATGTTGTGCATATCACTTGCTTTCGCGCCCTATTGCATGTGAAGCAGAACTATGTCTTCGGGTTCAACTGCTGATTTCTTTATATCCGATTCAATCACAAAGGGAAATTCTAAGTATCATGCTCACTGCCCCATTGCTCACGACTGGAATTAGAACTACTTCAAACATAATTTTGTTTAGTTTAAGTCAAAGCAAAGCTTGCAATATTTTCTTGTTTACGTAACATAGACAACAAAAGCCAAACAACCATGCATTAGCTTAATAGTTTTCAGAGAAAGTAGGTAATGAAACATTATTAGGTACTCGGGTACCTAAGTCTTTCTAATAATCGTATGAAAATAGGATGTGGTGTGTAAAAATTAAAATTTATTTGAAGATTATGCCTTGGCATCGAAAATTACTTAAAACATTTTAAACTGCTGGGTTTTGAAAACGTTTCGTTTCAAAATTTTAGATTGTTTTTTTTCAAATTTACTTTTGATTGATTGATTGAATGTTGTATTTCCGTAATAATAATACTTGTCTGTTACTGTCTTAGTGCAGGGCATTAATGTCTCTTTTCATACAGAGAATGCACGAATATACACACATCAACACGGTCTAGGGATATTTCATACTCAATTAAATAACTCGAAAAGTACTGACCGCATTGGAATCTTTTATACACCGATTTGTTTGTAATTTATCTCAGACTAATTCCAAATTATTATTTTTTTTAAATTCTTTTGTTTTGGTGACATAAAAATGTCTTGATGTGTAGGAGGGAATTTTCATTTGTGCGAAATTAAGAAAACAATACGAATTACGTTTAGTTACAGTTTTTTTTCATTTTTAAACGAAAGATAAAGTTAAATTTGAGGTATTGTAGCCATGCAACGCCAACATTTGACCACCAACTGTTCAGCGTAATGTTTCTGAGGCCATAGGGACCCACCAAAATGTAATTTCAAGATTGTGGACACGCTATCGTGCCACAGGTGAAGTAGCGAAGAGGCACCGGGGGCCAAGTCGCATCACTACCCCCAGACAAGACCGATTTTTGCAAATTACTGCGCGAGCTCAACCAAGTGCAACGGCGACTCAATTGGTCCAAAGGCTGCGAGTGGAACACCAAGTGCTTGTGAGTGACCAAACTGTAAGAAGGCGACTGCATGAAAGCAATCTACGCTCTCGTAGACCACTCCGGGTCCCACCTTTACGGAGAGGCAATCCTGGACGACGATTAGAATGGGTTCGGAACCACGTGGACTGGGGCCGTGAGCAATGGTCCAATGTGCTGTTCACGGATGAATCCAGGTTCGGCTTCCATCCAGATTCACGAAGGACGCGTGTTTGGCGAGTTCCTGGACGATGGAGCCGTCTTCAGAACCCTCAGGAAGTTCACCCATACCAAGGAGGAACAATTATGGTTTGGGCAGGAATTCGTCTTGGAGGACGGACGGATCTCGTTTGGGTGCGGGGCAATATGACGGAAGAACGATACGTCCAACAGATGCTGGGGCCCGTAATCTTGCCCCACAGAACACAAATGGGGCAAGATTGCCTGCTCATGCACGACAATGCCTGGGCACACACGGCGAGAACGGTAGCAGCTTGGTTACATACACACAATGTTAGGGCCTTAGACTGGCCTGCTCAATCGCCAGATCTAAATCCCATTGAGCATGCCTGGGATATGCTGCAAAGAAGAGCTCTGAAGGAAGTTCCTGAAAATCTGGCTACAGAAGATCAACTTTTTGCGCACCTCAGAAGGACATGGGACAATATTCCGCAGCAAGACATTGACAACCTTGTTCTGAGCATGCCGAATCGTTGCCGATGTGTTATGAACATCATGGGCGCTTTCTCAGATTACTAACTTCAAGTTTATAAACACAAATTAAATGATTTTTCTATTTTTTTCAGTTTTTACTCATAAATTAAAAGTTAATTCATATACGGTTTCCGTCTATGCTTCATTTTTTTCCATAAAATCCTGAAATTTTAATCCAAGTACCTTAACCATTATTAAAAAATGGTAGAATATTAAATAACGTATCTTTTAAATATATACATGTCATATAAATAATTAACACATTGATAGTAATTCGCTTTTTTAAAAATATCCCTAGACCGTGTTGATGTGTTTAGTATCTTTTTACACATTTTTTGATAAATTATAATTGTTTTATTTTTTTTTAATTGATCTTTGGCCATTTTATGTTAAAGTAAAATAAATTCTTTCGGACTTAAATAGCGAGCACAGAGTATAAATGATAAATGATTTTATTTCTGTAAGTTGTTTTGTAAATGTCGATCATGTTTTTATACTAGATGAGATCGGCGTTTCCTATCTGACTATTCTGAAAAGAATGGCCAAAACAAACTCAGAGGACACAGTCTCTTTTAAATTCCAGACATAATCTTGGTTAGATCATGTGAAGACCATGTAGACTAGTTTCTCAAATAGGCTTTTGAGGACTTACCAGCCAGTTTGAGTGGACCTGTCCAGTCAGTGCACGCATTTGTCAGTAACCGTGCAGCTCAACTCAGAATTTAAGGAGCCTAACGATTCGACGAACAATACCAAAGAAAGGACATTCGGGTGGGCTGCATAAATTACTCAAATTGCCAGACCATGATTAAAACTAACTGAAAATATTAAAATAAATAACATAAATAAAAGAATGACCCACATAGCCTTCACTTTCACAATAATTAAAATAATATCACACTATCATCCCACTTATATATTATATTATATTAATATTATAAAGGCGAAAGTCTGTGAGTGTGTTTGTATATTTGTTACTTCTTTACGCTCAAACGGCTGGACGGATCTGGATGAAGTTTGGCTAGTAGATAGTTTATAGTCTGGAATAACACATAGGATTCTTTTTATCGCAGTTATATGTTCCCGTGGGATAAATTTCGTCATCCACGCGGGTGAATCCGCTGGCAGAAGCTAGTAATACTTTAAAAAGTAAATATTCATTGCAAAAATACAAAAAAAAACATACAAATTTGAGACTGCAAAACAAAAAACAAACTAATTGGAGCAGCTCAATCCCAAGCCTTTTTGTCGTCAACGTAATCTTTAACGATATAATAGTAGTTTATGAAACTGTTGCATAATGAGGGGTATTAAAACATGAGTGTGTGTTTAAAAACCGAGCCGTAGGCGAGGTTTTTAATAGTTTTCACACGAATGTTTTAATACCTAGTTATGTGCAGTTTCATACACTACTTTATCTACACTCATAAATTGGGATTGAACCTACTAAATACCTCTTTTTGCATTTTCCATGCCATACAATCGTGATAGCATTTGTCATATACTTTTCTCGACTTTGCTGGTAATAATTTAAGAGTAATTGCCTTCGCCGCATCTAAAATATCGGGCAGAGTAAAATTTTCTTCACATTCACTGATATCAGACATTTTTAAACAATAATTTAAATAACTCATAAAATTCAGTACAGCAAAACTTGCAAAACGTATGAATGGCGCCAAAACCGAGCACATCACCGCATTAACCGCGCATGCGCTAAGCCATAGCACGCACTGAGATCTTTATTCGCGCGATTTTTTCCGCCCATTCTGTGACCTTTGGAATTGTATGAAGTTGTTCGCATTGCGGTAAAGAAATCGTGCGTAAAAAATACCACAAGAAATCCGTGTTTTGCCACAGAATCCACCGCACCACGGCGCGAATTTTATTCGCCCGAATATTTTGAGCTCTATGAACAGCTAGAAGGAAACAAAATTCGCGCGAATAAAAATCGCAGTGCGTGCTATGTCTAAAGCGGGCATTGTCATAGACAATTTAAAATTGGAATCAAATCTTTTTATAATAGGTACTATAAAATGGCATCACAAAAAAAATATTGATGGAAACTCCTTAGTGATTAACTTCTTGAATTTGTCCTGTATCGTAATAGAAAAAAAATTGTTTTATAGCATTATTTTGTTAGAGAAATAGTGTTATAATAAGATTCTATTTTTAAATTTCGGTATTGTGTTTATAAAGTATGCCAATATAAACTCGTTTTGAATTTTATAATTCGAATATTACGATATGAGAGTAGATAATAGTAGTTTATGAAACTGTTGCATAATGAGGGGTATTAAAACATGAGTGTGTGTTTAAAAACCGAGCCGTAGGCGAGGTTTTTAATAGTTTTCACACGAATGTTTTAATACCTAGTTATGTGCAGTTTCATACACTACTTTATCTACACTCATAAATTGGGATTGAACCTAAAAAATACCTCTTTTTGCATTTTCCATGCCATAAAATCTTGATAGCATTTGTCATATACTTTTCTCGACTTTGCTGGTAATAAATTAAGAGTAATTTCCTTCGCCGCATCTAAAATATCGGGTGGAGTCAAATTTTCTTCACATTCACTGATATCAGACATTTTTAAACAATAATTAAAATAACTCATGAAATTCAGTATAGCAAAACTTGCAAAACGTATGAATGGCGCCAAAACCCAGCACATCACCACATTAACCGCGCATGCGCTAAGGCTTGCACGCACGCACTGCGATCTTTATTCGGGCGATTTTTTCCGCCCATTCTGTGACCTATGGAATTGTATGAAGTTGTTCGCATTGCGGTAAAGAAATCGTGCGGAAATAATACCGCAAGAAATTCGTGTTTTGCCACAGAATCCACCGCACTACGGCGCGAATTTTATTCGCCCGAATATTTTGAGCTCTATGAACAATTAGAAGGAAACAAAATTCGCGCGAAGAAAAATCGCAGTGCGTGCTAAGTCTAAAGCGGGCATTGTCATAGACAATTTAAAATTGGAATCAAATCTTTTTATAATAGGTACTATAAAATGGCATTACAAAAAAAAATGATGGAAACTCCTTAGTGATTAACTTCTTGGATTTGTCCTGTATCGTAATAGAAAAAAAATTGTTTTATAGCATTATTTTGTTAGAGAAATAGTGTTATAATAAGATTCTATTTTTAAATTTCGGTATTGTGTTTATAAAGTATGCCAATATAAACTCGTTTTGAATTTTATAATTCGAATATTACGATATGAGAGTAGATAAAAGGCTTTATGGCACAACTTACGTTTAATTAATGATTTTTAACCGACTTTCAAAAAAGGAGGAGGTTCTATGTTCGACTTCTTGTATGTATATTTTTTATTTTTTGCTTATGTTCACCGATATCTCTGTCAATTGTGGACCGATTTTGAAAATTCTTTTTTTGTTTGATAGAGTATGTTCCGAAATTGGTTCCATTTTAATTTGGTGAAGATCTGATGAAGAACTTCGGAGATATACAACAGAACTCTTCAATAAATAAGGGCAAATCTCTCGGGATTGTTGCAATCGCATGTCTGTTTATTGTTTACACCATTTCATAACATAACATCACGGCAGTACACTATAAGAGTTACGCAGATGTGTACAGTTCACCTTGGTACACTCTCATTTCACCGGCTTTGTTCATGGTATTCGAGTAATCTATTCTGGCATTATAAGTACCTACCTTACTAAAGGCAAGTTGCTTAATAGGTACAACTAAAAAGTGTAAAATAAAAAACTTTTTGACAAAAAAATTCTACCGACTTCCAATTAAAAACACGACAAAGTAAAAAATAACTTTGTTTTTCGAAGTCGGTGTCCATAACGAAAAAAATTGGCACCTACCAAAGACACCGACTTCGAAAAAGAAAGTTATTTTTCACTTTGTAGTGTTTTTAATTGGAAGTCGGTAGAATTTTTTTGTCAAAAAGTTTTTTATAATTTATTAAGGCTTAGATCTTGTACGTGGCTCTGAAGCATATTATAAAAGCGTACACATTGACATCTAAACGAGCCACATATTTTCTTGAGCCTTGATAGGTACCACCAAATTTGTGTTTGTCTCTAGTATTTATGTTATGGATATCACTGTATTTTTTATATTGTTTTGTTAGTATGTAGGTAGTGCTATTTATGTCACTTTACGGGTTTGAGGCGAAGTCTCGGGTATAAGCTAGTTTTTAATATAGAGAGGGAAAGTTTGGTGGCAAGTAGTTCTAATTAAGAAAAGTTCCGGATTTTTCTCACTAGATATGGCGAAAACTTCGTAATAAAACGAACTATGGCAAGCTGGCTCTTTATGACAATATTAAAAATAATTATTGAAGGGACTTTTAACTTACATCGTAGGGATATCGTAGTACGTACTAAAGAATCTCACGGCTTCGCCATCCGTCCTTTTTTGAATGAAGGTGCAATGGTCATGTTTAACTTTGTCATATAGTTCATTGAAGGAATCAATTGTCATCCGAAATGAATTATTAAAAAAAAACAAAAATGTGTTCATCTTTAACCCATTTAGAAAAATCTCCACCTTTTTTTCTATCCTTATTTACTAGGCGACACCCAGTATTTCATTTTCCGTCTTGATGCTGATAATGACCCACAATATCATTAATTCGTCTTCTGATGAAGAACTATCATCAAAAAACATGGTGACAATAGGTGGTACCGCGTAGACCGACCAACAGCGCGGGGTTCGTGAGCAACTGCACGCTTGAACGCAAAACTGATCTCTTGAACGCTTGACCGTGTTACCGATATCTGTCTGATAGAACCATATTTACAACCTCATGTTATACGTACAGAGTTCAATATCAATTGGGAACATTTGACAGATTTGGGAAACCCCACTGTACACGGGTAAAAAGTATTTCAAGGATTCAAAATTTAGAAAAACCCTCGACACATTTTTATTTCATGCTACCTAATTTATCTAGTACATAGTAGATAGGTACGCTTCGATCGGCAATCTAACAAAACCTGTGCTGTATATTACTTGTTTTTTAGGGTTCCGTACCTCGAAAGGAAAACACGGAACCCTTATAGGATCACTTTGTTGTCCGTCCGTCCGTCTGTGTGTCAAGAACCTTTTTCTCAGGAAAGCATAAAGGCATTAAGCTGAAATTTAAATCATATACTCAAGTCTACTGTCCCTAAAAGCTGTGAAAAAAACAGACTTCTAAGCCAACGCAATCAAAAGATACAGCCTTTTATGCCGCAAATTTTCGACACTCGCAAGGGAATCAAAACCTACAGGGTATTTCCCGTAAACTCAGAATCTTGAAATTTGGTATGAAGCAACGTCTTATAGCATAGTTAAAGGAATAATTGCGAAAACCGTAAATTTTTAGTTACATCATATAATTTTTTTTTTTTAACTTACTACCCTTAGTAGTTACAACTTTCCTCAATTAAAATTCATATCAAATACTCAGGTCTATAATACCTTAAAGCTGAGGTTTGTAAGGAACCCTCGGTGCGCGAGTCCGACTCGCACTTGGCCGGTTTTTTTTATTTGGGTTGGGTGAGCTTTTGACTTAAGTCTAGGTCAAAGGTGAAAGATACACCGTGACAGAGTCACCGATGGAGTGAGCTTACCTAGAAGAAGCCTGTTCTCTCTAACTTTGAAGAGATTCGGGATTACACAACAATGTTAAAGATAAGGCGATAACGATATTTTTATCACAGCCAAGTATCGCTACCGCTCATTGCTGTCGCTTTTCTTTCACCCCACACCCAAATACATTCAAGAGGGCAAACGTTCCATGATTAAAATATGAATATCGATTCTGTAAGTAATGTCGCGTTTTCAACCGCTATTTACGTCAGTTCGTCGAACTGGCTCATACTCAACCCAAGTACACTCAACCACATTCGCAACATATCAATTTGTTATTCACATCACCCTTATATTGAAGAAACAGCCCATTTTTCGTAGCTTTAGTGTCACTTCTGAATGTAATTGACTGTACTATGTGGTTTGGTTTTAAAAATAGGTAGTAATTGGCCTAACATCGGTAGGTACTTGATTATAAATGGCCGTACATTGTAATTTAATTTCTGATATTTGAATTTTTGTATATTTAAGGGAAACTGATATTGAAGGTAAGATAGGATTCCATATTTTAGTAAAAGGTTTTTCTAATTTTAGTTCAGTAATAATGTTTTGAGTAGTTTTCATAATATTGTTTCAGTAAGTAGGCATAGGTTTGTATTTCGTAAATAGAGAGCCCAATACAAAGTGTTCGCCGATGGCCCAGAGAGGGGCAAGTTGATATAAGGACGATGGAAAAATAATGAATTTTAAATACAATAAAAAGCACATGCAAAAAAAATCTCTGCGAGCTATTGACCGTACTATGAATAAACTATTACATATTTGAATAAAAGGAATTTGGAGACAATCAAATGATACTTTGACAATTATACATGATTTTAATAATAAAGTAGTCGAGCGAGATCATTTTTAACACACTTGTTATGTATGTATCTATATAACGGAATCTTTTAACGTGATTTTCACCTCCTTCAAAACATTGGATTATTTTGAAACTTTGCACACTTATCAATGGACTGATAAAAATGCAATAATTTAAATAGTTTGTCCCATTATCATTACCAGGTTCTTCAGGATCAGCGATTGAACTAAAAATAAATAATAGTTTAAAAAAACACGCTTTATCAGAAAACCAAACTTAAAAGTAGAATTTTTTTTACAATAAATTTAAATTAAGAATACCATGATTAACATCAAGAAAAAATATTATAAAAAAGCATGGGGAGAATTTCAAAATATTTTCAAAATGACTCTACTTTTAACAATATCTGCCAATAACAATTTACATCAAGTACCCCACGCTATTTTACAATAAAAAAAATTCTTAATTTAAATTGATTGCAAATTATTTTCTACCTTTCAGTTTGGTTTTCTAAGAAGGCGTGTTATTTAGTTTCGTTAAACTATTTGTTATTTTTCTTATTAAGTTAATCAAAAAACCAACCGTCGTGGGTTTTTTGTAAACTTTTCGTACACTTATTATTAAAATCTTGTAATTTGTCTGTGCCCACTCATCATGAGCACACCATTGAGGTGATTTTCCGCATTGTGCTTCTAAACCAGTTTTTTAGTCTCCCGAGTCTGATAAACGATTGCTCATTTTCTACGGTTTGCCCGTCTTTGGGCAAGAAGGTTATTGTCTCTTTTAGGACAACAACAACGGTTAGATATGTTAAGTGCGTTAAAGTCTTAAGACGTTGATTTCTTTGCATATGGCTATTTTTATTTAAATGTCTATGGGGCGGCTAACTGCCCCCCTTGCCTTGGTAACGCCCATGAAAATTTCGATAGCGCTTAACAATCCTATAAATTTTTGATGTTTTTCCAATCGCTATTTTGACGCTTTCGTGAATAGAATATTAAATGGTCTAGAGCCCCTGTTCCTCATAATTCTAATGGCTTTAACCGAAAGAAATACTGTTGCAACATTAAAAAAGAATGGCTAAATAAAATGACCGCTTTAACTTAAAATAAACATTTCTGTACTAGAAGTAGAACAAAACAGATGCTTCGTTTAGTTACAACAGGCTTACAGTTTTACTTAAGTGTAGCTAAAACTACAATGACCCTAGTAAAACTTCCAGGTTTATTTTATCGGTTACATTTCGGGGAGTGTGCGATGGAATTGCATGATTTAATTCCACCCAGCCCGTTCCATCATCGGACAACCAGACGCACGGTGATGCGTCATCGGTACATGGTGGACATCCCACCCATACGCACAAAACGTTTTGGGGACACTTTTATTATGCGTACAGCTAAGGAGTGGAATTCCCTGCCGGAGTCTGTGTTTCCCGATAGCTACAATCTAGGGGTCTTTAAGTCAAGAGTGAATGGGTTTTTTCTAGGCAAGCGTGCTTCACCGTCGACCACATCATCGCTTTCCATCAGGTGAGATAGTGGTCAAGCGCGAGCCTATTGCTAATAAAAAAAAAAAAAAAAAAAAAGGCAGCTTTATGAGGGTAAGCAATTCATACTAGAAGGCCTTGGTGAACCCAAATTGGGATGCCATACAACTTGTTTTTGTAACAAAATGTCATTCTTTTATAGGGGAAGCTCGCAAGGGTTTTGAGCAAGCATATTCGGGGCGAAAAGTTGATAGCTGAGTAAGCGCGGCTTGCTGAGACAACACCGAAATATGTCTGAAAAGTTTCAGATAGCCTTTTGGTCGGAGGTCTAGATTTAGATTACCAAAAAGATTAATAACCGTGCAGGACCGTACATTTTCATTTGTTCGGGTACGGCATGAGTCATGACGCATGACGCAAAATGGGCAAAATAGGCACAACTGACGACAAAATTGTGGAAGTCACCTAAATCTTGATGTCTTTGAAAATTTGGATTTGGACAATTTTTAAAAGTATTTATTTTAATTGTAATTTTTTTTTATTATCATGTTTTATTAAAAATCAAAATATTTTATTTCAACTAAATCATTAAGGTATTTTACTTTTGAATTGTCAGCAAAGAAAAAACATAATTGAAGCTAGTGGCACATTCACAAGGGTCTGTATCTCTCTGTGGACAAGAATGTGCAAGAACACTTTTCCATCAATAAGTTTTAATTACAAGTATTTGGTTACATCATTCTTGTTGGAAAATTACATATATCTGGGAAAGATGTAATAAGACGTGAATGTAAAAGCGTCTAGAGTAAAATAAACAACCTGAAAATAAAATAATTAATTAAAAACAGGCCGAGGCAACCAAGTTATGACCCATCCCAACTGATGGCGCCCGTTCACAATCATGACGCACATGATTGGCACCACTCAGCTCAACCATCATGAAGGGAACCAAATGATCCAACACATGTGCCACTATCAGGGAGACATTTGAGAGAGCATGACACACTCTTAACTGCCAGGACACATTCAACGAACTACATAATAGGTACAGTAAATGGTAGATTTACGGTTGGTATTTAGTACTTATACATGTGTATTGAACAGATAGTGCATCGGCGCCGGTGTCAATACACGCTATTTTTATGTTAGAGTGCTAACGAGCACATTTGGCATATAATATGATGCTTGCACTTCTTGAATATATAGAGGGGAAGTTGAGGAGGGCTCCGGAGGAAAAGTCCCCTAAATATTGAGTTTACCAATTTTTACTCAACAGAAAATCTTTTTTTGAAAACATTTTTGAAAAGCCACCTATCTGAGCCGGTAATCAAACCAACTCAAATAACGAAAAGACACAAAAGATTCAAAGCGTTTTATTGGTTCCAATCGTAAGGAATCTCTAAGGCCTTTTCAACTTACCCCACTACAGGCTTAAAGTAATGTAAATATAGTAAAACAGTTTATCATAACAAACTCTCTAAAAATATCCAAAAAATTGAATACTGAATTATAATTTATGAAAAACCGGAGTACCCCGAAGTTCCAGTTTTCCCAAGCCCCTGGGAGTTCTTCCAATTATCTCCTCTAATAATTCCTGGGGAGAACGTTCCCTTTGATTTTATATTGTCTATACTAATATTAGTATTGCGAGCCGTTCGGCGGTGGCGGAGGTTCGTTTTCTGGAAGAAAACATTTCAGGAGTATGTTTCTTATCATCTTTATGAGATGATGTAATGAATGTGTGAATTGGCTTCGTTGAAGGTTTTTTTATGATATATTTACGGTTTTACGCTCATGTTTATTTTTGCCAGGTTAGGTTCGTGTAAGTGTATGGTATAAAACAAACAACAAACTTTTAAGATATTTTCTGTAGAGTAAACAATGATTTTCATATCTTTTTGGTCTAAATATTATAAAAAATCTAATTCGCAGGCGATGGTGGTATTAGAAGAATAGTAACAGGTTTATGCAGTAGATAATAGAAAAAAAGTGCGATTTTTTTCTTGAAAACTGAAAAAAAACCCTGTAGGAGATCATATACGAAAGATGATGTTTTTCACTTCTCTGTTAAGTTTGCACCGGACTTTGGAAATATTGATATTTATTTTCGTTTGATCGAAAGATATCGATTAGTAGTAGATAGTATTGATAATAATTTCGTAAGTAGAGGAGCCAAGATAAAAAGGTAAGCAAAAAAAAAACATCCTCCAAAATGGCTAAATATGACTTTTTCAAGCTTCTGATAGAAAGACGTTAGTAGTGGAGTACAGGGATATTTTTTTTTTCCAAGACTATAAATTCATTCTGAAAGCCTGTACGAGTACTACAAACACTGAAAATTACTAAGAAACGTTCGTAGAGGTTAATAGCGGATTAAAGTATATATTTATTTATGTTTGTAGAAAGCTAAAAAAACATTAAACACACGAAAATTTTACCAAAACGATAAATTCATTCTGAAAGCCGAGTACCTACTAGAAACGCTAAAAAATACTTAGAAACGTTCGTAGAGATTAGTAGTAGATTGCAGTAAGGTTATTTTCGTTTTCGTAAAGATAAAAAATAAAAATGATATTGGCACATATATGCCAAAACAATAAATTAATTCTTAAAGCCTATACGAGTACTACAAAAGCTAAAATTGAGAAATGTACGAACATTTAGAGGTTAGAAGAGGATTTTAGTAAGTTCCTTTCATTTGTATTTTTTTTCCATAACGATAAATGCATTTTGAACGCTTGTAAGAGTACTACATGTATACTTCAATTAAATACCCACTTAATCGATTTTAGTGAACAATAGCCGGGAAGCACTCGGAACTGACGTCTTATGACGACACAGTTCAAAATTCCTAAGCTCATGGTGCTCTGCGAATCTGCTTCGACGGTAGTGATGATGCGAAAAAACAATGGGGACAAAGCTTTAAGTTTTCATTGCTACAAAATAACTGAAACTTATCAAAAATGAGGTCTCGTTTAGCCGTCTAGACGGTCACCTGTGGTCACGTAGTTACGTTAATTGCAAACAATATAACTTTACTTCTGAGAACAGAAAGCTGAAGTTTTTGGTTGAAGTTAATCATAATTAAAGTAATAAATTCGTTTAAAACTTTTGTAAATCTGGGTTTAGAAGTCGTTTCACTACCGTCTGTCTACATTGTCAACGCATAGGTCACGTTGAGCCTCGTCAGAAGTCTGGAATTCATAAAAAGGGCAACGGAGAGTCCCAATCCAGAAACTATGTCACCAAGTACCTAACTTATAAAACTTTTTAACAAAAAATCAAACCGACTTCCAGAACAAAAAAACTACAAAGCAAAAAATAACTTTCTTTTCCGAAGTCGGTGTCTTTTGTACCCACTTTTTTCAGTTTTTCGACACCGACTTCGGAAAAGAAAGTTATTTTTTGCTTTGTAGTTTTTTTGTTCTGGAAGTCGGTTTGATTTTTTGTTAAAAAGTTTTTTATTTTTCTCTTTTTAGTTTTGGTAGGTATCTCCAATTAACATAATAATAATTTATGGCCAAAGTACATCTCATGACGATTCCAATAAGCCCAAGCACGACTAGGATACATTGTTTTATTTCAGAGTTCCAGTGCCTACCTTCCGGCTTCATCATCAGAATGGGGCCATTTTCATCAGCACCATTCATTTATAAGTATTTGCGTCATCATAGTCGGTTAACTATTCGAGATATTTTATACCCGTGACATACATTTAGGAGTTCCAGTGACCATCTGTGGTCTTTTTCATCAGTTCCACTTCACCAAATAATACTTTCTGAGTGCAAATAATTACATTGTTGATGAAAATACCAAAATTACTATATGTATGCCTATAATATTTGAGGAGTTCCCTCGATTGCTCTAGGATCCCATCTTCAGATGCTGACCTGATGACTATCGGACTAACTAGTAAGTATAACCTTCAAAACAAAAGAAGATTTTTTGAAATTGGTCCAGGCTTCTTTGAGTAATCGGGGAACATACATAAAAAAAAAAAAAAAGATTCCGACGAATTGAGAACCTCCTCCTTTTTTTGAAGTCGGTTAAAAAGGTGAATCAATGAAACGGTGAAGGCCGCAGGAATTCGCTAGATTCGAGAAGCACAGGACCAAAATGTGAATGTGTGTGTGTGTTCAATGTGATGATGGCTGGGGGGCGCCTATATCCAGCAGTAGTCGTCTTCCGGCTGAAATTATGATGATAATTCACTTAAAATAGCCTTTGTAGTGTCTCACTACTTGTCAAAGGCGTCTTCTGAATAGGTTTAATGCACGGCAGGGCATTAACCACAACTCTTGAAAACTTCGAATTCTTGATTTCAGACCATTATACCACTGCCATTGCCGTTTACAGTCAAAAGTTGTTCTTTCATAATAATACCAAAACTGTGTCTGTTTCAAAATCTATTCCCGGTTTTAGTACAAACAATAAAAAAGAAAATAGATCCAACATCAGCATCACTATTAACACGTCAAAGATTGATATGAAATATTTTTCTTAAAACATTTTTATGATGTGTGAATCAGTTTTTCCACTTAGATCTATTATTATATTATTTCTTTTGATAGCTTTCAAGACATAGAGGAATAGATTTTGTTTATACTGATGACAATAGAAGATGCCCGAATATTTTGTTATATGATTCTTAACACTCTGAGAAGGGCAACGATAATGCTGTTATTTTTGCTGCATTCGTACAACTCGGTCTGTCCGTTGCTGCATTTAAAACTCGAGATTTAGAAATCGTATAACGGCTAATCTAGTTTTTTGTAGAAATCAGATAGAGATTAGTTGTATACAATTATGTATTTGTAAAAAATATTTTACTACAAATTACGACGTGTGACCATTTATTATTATAATTCATAACGTGAACCAAGGATTAAGATTATTGTAAAGTCAAGGGATTAATTAGCTCTTGACTTTACAAGAATCTTAATCCTTGGTGAATCATCTGTTTACTCTCCAATTCTTAGTCTTGTTATTTGTTAGGTCAAACCTAATCATTGTCACAAATGTTATATTATGATTTGACTTCTAATGTATTTGTTGACGCTACCTGCCTCTTGTTGTGTATGAAATTGAAAAGGAGGCCTGAATAACTTTTATTTTTCTCATCTAAAGTTTTTATTAATTTATTATAGCCAATAATATCTTATTTCAAATAATAACTGTAAAAAGTAGAAATCATACCATCATCGTACTGGAAAATAGAAAAGGCCTTTGTAATTTATTTTTACTTGAATAACCTGCAGACAAAGTAAAAAACCAAGCATCCGTAATCATGAGCACACATTACATTTCCAAAGATGGACAATAAAGCTAATGAAAGTTGGAAACACGTTGGTTACACGCGTCTACCTACCTACGTAAACATAGCTCTGTGTTTAAATAAATTGAAATATTACAAAAAGTGAAAAATAATAACTAAATTGACGATTATTCTATGGATAACCAACTGATACGCGAGTGCAACTGTTATCTACTAAAACTGTGAACATTTATGGGAAATATACCAGTGACAATAACATAGTGACTGTGAGCCAAAACAAACAAAACATAAACATCAAGTTGTGAATAATCTCATCCCAGATGGGACAGTACTGAACCGGAAAGGCAAAGTAAGCATTCTTTTAACTACTTCCAGTGAATAAAGCTCTTGATACTATAGAAACAAGAATTTGTATGGAAAACAGTTACAAAATTTAAAAATATTAAAAAACTGCAACTAATCCACGCAGAAATTTGAAAAAAGTGACATCTAGTATCGAGTAGCAGAATCTGGTATCGACGAGTATTGCTACACAATTTAGTCATGAGATGGCTCTGAACGCAGTTTTGTAAACGAGAACAATTTTGCTGATACTAAGTACTAATACTTGTGATAATACATATACATAATATTCACAAAGATGGATAACATGGAAAGGCGAAGGAGTTTCAACAATGTTACTCTTAGGAGAAATAAAACAAATATGTCCAATGAGTCAGTAAATTTATCCTATTCATCAGTCACGTCTAATCCATATACAAGAAGTTTGCCAGACCTATCCGCAACCCACACAGAAGATGTGGAAGCACTAAAAGAAGAAATATACAAACTAAACAATGAATTAGAAAGTGCACACCAAGAAATTGACACTTTAACAACTGAAAATAATCAGCTTAAACAAAAGACATGTGAACAAGCAAGGAAAATAGCACAATTTAAAGAAGTTTACCATGGATCTCCATCTTACAAAAACTGTGTTCGCAAAAGAAAATCCAAAAACAGCTGTAATGATACTCTATTGGACGAGACCATCGCTGCCAGTAATGACAACAATGACCAGGATGCTAGTAGTACCACTCAACCAATAGATGTCGCCACTGGTACAGTGCAACAGCTAAACGCGGACAAGAAAAATGAACACCGGTCCAACTGTAGTAATGAAGACAAGGCTGAATCATTTAAAGTTACCAATAAACATAATATATACATCTTCGGAGATCAACAAGCCCACGGCCTCAATAAAACCTTGACTAACACAAGGTCTAACAAATGGAATGATAACTTCAAAATAAGGTCTTTTATCAAGCCAGCGGCTACGAGTGCGCAAATACTTAATAGTTGCAACGACGACTTCATAAATATATTAACCCCGGATGATATTATAATTTTAGTCTTAGGTTCTAACGATAAAAGCCCCTATTCATTTATAACTGAATTGTGTAACGTATTATATAAACTGCGCAGCCATACTGTATTCATCACTAATGTGCAATATAACCCGTATTTAAACGAAGACACAATCAATTATAATTTAGAATTGATAATACAAAACTACAAGAACTGTAAATACATAAAAATACACAAGTCGGCAAACAAACATAACAATAATCCTAGTCTAATACAAAGTTACCATCAGGAATATCTGGGATATTTGTGTTTTGGGCTGAATACGAAAATTGATTATAAGAAATACCAAACCGAGTTCCTCAATCAATATAAGAATAAACAAGTTAGAACCAAACAAACGAACACGCATGCACAACACCCTAAATCTAACACACAAACAAGACCTCTAAAAACAATACAAGCAAAAATTACAACCTATTTTAAAGGAATAACAAACAAAACAAACACAAATAATAGGCTTTTTCGTAGATCAAAATAAAACCACAGCAATTACGTTGTTTCACCAAAATATTGCCGGAGTACTAAATAAGCAAGAATTAATAGAAGTAGCCTTAACAGACTTACAACTAGAATTGGGTTCCATTGACATTATATGTCTCACGGAAACTTTTCTTAAAAGTGGTTCTGAATCTAACCTTAGAATTGAAAACTACAAAATGGTATCATTCTTCTCTCGATCAAACCAGCGCCGGGGTGGCTCATGTATCCTTTTAAAAAATAACATACAATACAAAGAAATCGTCAACCTTATCCCCCCGATTCCCCTCCAATTCGAATACTGTGCCATTGAAATTCCTAAACATAACCTAGTTGTAGTATGCATTTATAGAACACCTACACATGATGCTACGACATTTCTGAATAGTTTGGAAATCCTTACAAATAAACTAAGTAAAATGGTTAAGAAAAAAGTCATCATATGCGGTGACTGGAATATAGACATCCTCAAAAGAAATAAAATATCCAATGATTTAATTGCCATACTTAATAATAACAATCTGAAAAACCATATTACATTACCGACGAGGAAAACCTCTTGTTTAGATTTAATTGTAAGCAATATACGCGACGCGAAGTCAGCACTGCACTATTTAGCACTATCAGATCACGAGACAGCACAATCACTAGCAGTTAACTTAGAAACTGATAATAAAGTTAAGGACATTCAGCGTTTTTGGTTTAAAACTGTAAGGGATCTCAGTGACGAAAACATAACCAAATTTAGAGACAGCTTGTCAAGCTTATCTTTCTCAGAGGTATACGAATGCCACTCAACAGACAACGCCTTCAATTGCCTTCACGATACTATTGTTCTTTTTTACAATTTATGCTTCCCCATTATTAAAGTTAAGAATGGTAACAAGCAAGTGAAAAACCGATGTCTAACAAAGAATATAAAACTTTGTTGCATTAAAAAACGAACTTTATATCTAAAATATAACCTTTGTAGAGACAACAAAAAACAAAACAAAAAAAAATATGTCGACTATACTCGAATATTAAAAAAATGTATACAAAAGGCGCAACAAATTAATAGTTTACAGTACATCAACAAAGCAAAAAATGCAAGTAAAGCAGCATGGAATTTAATTAAAGCAGATGTTAACAATACGACAAGTTACTCTGATATAGACACAATACAAATCAATAATAAAAATTACGACAATCCAAACCATATTTGTGACCTCTTTAATAACTATTACATATCCCTAACCAATACGACCCAAAAGCCACAAGAAAATAATCAGAATATCAATTTTACAATTCCTCAGAATCCTAAAAGTATTTTCCTTACACCAATAGATGAAGCAGATGTGTATAAAATAATTCATAATCTAAAAAATACGAACTCAACTGGGTATGATGACTTAAATACTAAAGTGTTAAAAATATGTGCATCGAGTTTAGTCTCGCCTTTGAGCTACATCATAAATTTATCCTTAAGTGAAGGAGCTTTCCCAAAACGACTGAAAATGTCTATTGTCAAACCTTTATACAAGAAAGGCTTAAAATCTGATATGAGTAACTATCGTCCAATCACTTTAATCCCTATATTATCGAAAATATTTGAGAAGATAATGTGTAATAAAATAGAGAACTTTTTGACATCATGTGACATCCTTAAAAAAGAACAGTTTGGATTTAGGAAGAGGAGCTCTACGGCTTCAGCATGTTTCTCCTTAATTAAACAAATAACCGAAAGTCTCAACCAAAAATCCAAAATAGGCTGTGTCTTTCTAGACATGACAAAAGCCTTTGACTTTGTCTGCCATCAAACATTACTGTCAAAACTTTCTCACTATGGAATCCGCGGGAAGGCCAACGAGTGGATCAAAAGCTTTCTTACCGACCGACTGCAATGTGTAGAAATAACAAGAAATTGTCAAAATGAACAAAAAATATATAGATCAAAATACAAACAAAACAACGTCGGTACACCTCAGGGAGGAATTTTATCCCCTCTTTTCTTTCTAGTATACATCAACGACCTACCAGAGGCGATTAATGAAGAGTGCGTACTATTTGCTGATGACACAACATTGATTATTAAAAGCGACGATAACAAAGACCTGCAAAAACGAGTTGTTAACGCATTAGACAAGGCAATAAAATGGCTAGAAAATAATAATTTAAAGATAAACATGACAAAAACAAATATAATAAAATTTCGAGCACTCAACACAAACACAGATAGCCTAGACATTCAGTATAATAATGCCCCCTTAAACATTGTTAACGAATGTGTATTCTTAGGTATAACGGTGGACCAGAATTGCAATTGGAAACCACAAATAGAAAAAATACTCAAAAAAATAGATCGCTTTGTGTATGTCCTGAAAAGAATAAGACAAACAGTTAATCTTAATACCGCAATGGTTGCTTACCATGCTTACGTAGCATCTGTACTCAGATATGGTCTTATAATTTGGGGGAACTCAGTAGACGTGCAAAGAATTTTTAAAGGACAAAAAAAATGCATCCGGGCAATGTGTGGAGCCCACTTTTTGGATAGCTGTAAACCATTATTTCAAAAACTGAAAATACTATCTTTACCATGTCTTTATATTTTTGAAATACGCATTTTTGTAAAAAAAAATTATAATCTTTTCGAAAAAAGCTATTACAAAATAAATAGTAGAACACGACACAAAGACAAATTGAAAATACCCCAAATAAAATTAATGCAATTTAAAAGAAATACTTACTGCATGGCAATTATTATATATAATCATTTACCAAATAAGACTCAAGATTTGCCATTCCCGTTGTTCAAAAGGGTGTTGTTCAGACTGTTATTGGAGAAAAATTATTACAGTGTGCAAGAATATTTAGAAGATAAGTCGTTACTAATATAATAAAAAAAAATTATTTTTATTAATTAACATTACTACAATACAATTTAATTTTTTATTAATTGACTATAACAGATTCAGATTTTATACTCTAATTCATAATTATTAATAAATATTTGTACGCCATATTATGGCAGGATATGCTGGAACCAATATTGTAACATCTATTTTACCATATTCGAACAAATAAACATATTTGATTTGATTTGATTTGATTTGAAAGAATAATAACAAGTTCAGCTCATTATGATCATCATCATCAGTGTTTTAATGCTCCCACTGCTGGGACACAGGTCTCCTCTCTGTGAGAGGGAATGGGCCGTAATCCACCACGCGGGCCCATTGCGGGTTGGTGGATCTCACATGTCTTCGAAATTTTGGTGCTAGGACATGCCGGTTTCCTCACGATGTTTTCCTTCACAGTTTTTGCCAGCAGTGGATGAAATAATTAACACACATTAAAGCGCTTGCCTGGGTTCGAACCCACGACCTAAAACTTACAAATCGCTGCCGTTACCACTGGACCACCAATGCTCTTTTCAAAAAGTTTAGCTATATTTATACATATATTTACTGAAAACTTACATAGTGCAAAGAAATTTAACCTACAGAACTGTTGGCCAAATATAATCTTTGGTGGTAGCCTGGCCACAGTACGAATTTGCAAATCTTGAAACTGCTTAATTTTTTTACTGAAAATTATTTATAAAATGTTACAAAAACTGACATGCCTATCAAGTGGTGCCTGTCAGCCATGTTTTGTTCTTAGTCATAAATGACTACAGCAGCTGCAGAACTAACATATGGAACAGTTTAACAAAGTAAATGGAAAGTATTCCATTTACTTTGTGCATGGCATACTAGTAAGTAATTCCAAGTTGTAAAATTTGACATTTGACATCATTGAGACGTCGATATCAATTTAACTAATTTCAGAAAATACACGCTCTTTATCAGGTGCCTGAAGTTTCAGTGTTGCCAAGTGCATATCATTACAAAAAAACCCTAATTATTCAACAACAAATATTTTGCAAAAAGCCAACGTATGGTAAAATTATATATTATATTTTAATTAAACCAGTCAGTAACCCCAAATTTAAAGGAATGTTGTTTTATTACACACACATTTTAAACAAAGGATACAAATCTACCTCCAACACCTGAGTAATTCCCTCTTACTTTCTAACACATCGTACGTGTGAAAAATGTGTCTAATTATCATGAAAATACGAACATTGAAGTAGGCCTTAGTACCTGTACGACAGCTTAATGGAATACTTACTCAGACGGAATAAGTAGGTACTCAAGATAGGGCCATAATGTTATTCTTATCTAATTTAGTATTTGTAGGCTTTGGGAAAAGAAAATGTAACAGCTGCTTGATCTGAATTGTTTGTTTTTGTTTGCTTGAATCTTTACTAAAGAAGATGTGATATATGATTAAAGTTTTGATATTGCGTAATATTACTGTCCTACTTCCTACTATAATATTATAAAGGTCAAAGTTTGTGAGTGTGTTTGTATGTTTATTATTCAATCACGCCAGAACGGCTGAACGGATCTGGATGAAATTTGCACAGTGATAAATTATAGTCAGGAATAGCACATAGGATACTTTTCATCCCGGGAATCCTGCTAATGTTACAAAGTCGATAGTTTGTGAGTGTGTAAGTGTGTTTATATGTTTATTATTCAATCACGCCTGAACGACTGAACGGATCTAGATGAAATTTTGCACAGATATAGATTATAGTCTGGAATAGAAGCTCATAGGCTACTTTTTATCCCAGAAAAATGTATGGTTCCCGTGGGACAAATGCCGATATCCACGCGGGCGAAGATGGCAGAAGCTAGTGTTTATAATATTGAATGTGACCCAGAAAAAAATCGAATATACATACACTGATTATTACATTAATATTTGAAGAAATTCCAGAAGGAAACACCTAATAATAACCCTAATAACCCACTAGACTTTGGAGACATAAAATAAATAAAAATACAATAAAATCATCAAAATTTGAACCAAACACGTACTTGGCTACGCGAGGCTCTATTCAACAAAAACGCCTCCCTACAGTTAAAACCAGAGACTACTATAAAAACCAATGAATTATATAACCATACAAGAACGCCTCCAGACCTCTCGTGAATCAGATTTACGATCTATCCCGTGAACCAATCCGCGATCATAACATCCAAGTGCTTTTATGTAGCTCGGATAGACTCATAAACATCACAGTGGATACTGCCTGAGAAGTCATAAAAATAGAGTACTTATACACATGAGACACTAACTTGCTCTAAATTCAAAGTAAGCAGTAGAATCTATACTAAAAGTTATGCTCTTCTGCTATCTTCGTATTTCTTCGGAAATAAAAACGTGTCGTTACGGTGGATCAGTTACTGTTCATGCTGTCCGCCTCTGGCATAATCTTCCTCATTCCATATGGGATAGCCCCTCACTAGAGATATTCAGGAGAAGAATTAAGGAACATTACCTGTCAACATGACGCATAAATATGAATGTATTTAAGATATACGTATGTATTATGTTTATGCATTATGTGCTGTACACGTATTTGTGTAGTGTATTTAGTTAGTAAGAATTCAAATGTTTTTTGTATTAGTTGTGCGCTTTTGTGAACGGTCCTAATTTTGTAAATCTCTCTTTAGCACTGAGATTTGCTGTCAGAGAACCCAATTATGGGATAAGCTCGCCTTTGTACATAAGTTTTCCTTTTGTATTTGAAATGTTTATTTTGTGTACAATAAAGAATATGAACGATGATAAAATTATTAATAGGTTGACTGTTCGTGCAAATTCGGCAACCCGAGAATTGTCGAAGCGCACAACTTTTAGCTTGCTATTAAAGATGCATTTGGCGGCATTTCATATCTTGAGACGGTGAAGGTAGTAATATACTTTCATTGCAAAAACACCGGGTAACATGCTTTTCTCAATTGGTTAGTAAAGAATTCGACTTCGCTTTAAAAACAAATCAAGTCGAATGCCCAAAGACAAGAAGTCGTGGTATTTCCTTTATCGTGTTTCATATGTGTGATTGGAATACCACCGAGCTCTTTAGGCCCGGTAACATGAATAACAATTTTGTGCTGTTTGCTGACACTAACCCCCTAAACCTCGGGCGTTTTGCATTGAATAGCAATGATGACGATAAAACCATTAGTGGAATGTTCTTCACTCTATGTCTCGATCTATCTCAAGATAGCTAGTATCTGGGTAGTGGATTACTATACAGTTTTATTTCTAGCAATATAAAAATGGTTTACGACTCATTTTATAGCGTCCGATGCAGTCTGTGTTGCGAGAATTGATACAGATTTGAGATTGCTGAAATCGTAATGGTCAAGATTTTATGGACGAAGACTTCAGTAAAATTGAGCAACGGTCACTTTGCTAAGTCGTTTTCACTAAGTTTGATAGTTCTGTATTTGCATAGCACTGATACTTTTATATTGCGTTTCCTACTCGAAACTTTTAACAGACGTTTTATGTCTCTCTGTAAATAACAAATTCTCTTGTCTGAGAAAATTATTCATGCCATGATGAATATATCAGCAATCCAACTAAGTAGGTTAATCTCAGGAATGACTGACCAAAGTGCGTTTAAAAATTCAAAATCTTCTAAGTTCATTTAAATGAAATCGTGGGATAGATTACGGCCCACTTTTGCTCACAGAGCGACCTGAGCCATAGCAGTGACTATATTACAACCTAATCAATAAAAAAAGGTTTGATAATCTGCACCCGAACTCCTTGTACTGTCGCAGTCCATCGTTAGACATTAATATATTTACCAACTACGTCAAAACTACTAAATAACTGACTACCAAATACTGACTACTAAATAACTAACTACTTATAACGGTACCGTTCAAAATTCCTAAGCTCGCGGTGCCCTGCGAATCTGCTTTGACGGTAATCATGATGCGAGAAAACAATGGAAACCCAGCTTTATGTTTTCTTTGTTACAAAATACTTGAAACTAATCAAAAATTAGGTCTCGTTTAGACGTCTAGACAATCACCTGTGGTCACGTAGTTACATTAATTGCACACAATATATTTTTGCTTCTGAGCTGAAGTTTTTCGTTAAAGTTAATCATAAACTTTTTTAAATCTGGGTTTAGAAGTCGTTACAGTACCGCCTCTCTACATTGTCAACGCATATTCAGTTGTAGGTTATCGTTCACATTGGGCCTCTTCAGAAGCCTGGAATTCATCCAAAGGGAACAATCATATGAAACCTTATAAAATATGGATCAATTACACAGTGAAGGGCGCAGGAATCCGCTAGATTCGAGAAGCACAGGACCAGTCAATGTACTAATGCCTGGGGGGCGCCTTTATCCAGCAGTAGACAATAATAAAGTAGCTTAACGAAGTATTGTTGTAGTGTCTTGTCAAAGGCGTCTTCTCAATAGGTCTAATGCACGGCAGGGCATTTAACCACAACTCTTGCGAACTTAGAATTCTTGATTTCAGACCAATAAACCACTGTCCACGACGTTTAAAGTCAACAGTAATTTTTTCTTTCACTAAAAATATTACTAAAACTGCGTCTGTTTTGGAATCTATTCCCGGTTTTAGTGCAAACAATAAAAAATAAAAATGATTCAACATGAACATCACTAACACTTCAAAGATTGTTATGCCATATTTTTCTCAAAACATTTTTATGATGTGTGAATCAGTTTTGCCACTCAGATCTATAATTATATTATTTCTTTTGATAGCTTTCAAGACAGATGAATAGAAATAGAAGATGCCCGAATATTTTGTTATATGATTCTTAATTAACACTCTGAGAAGGGCAACGATAATGCTGTTATTTTTGCTGCATTCGTACAACTCGGTCTGTCCGTTGCTGCATTTAAAACTCGAGATTTGGAAATAAAGAAACTGATATTTTCTGTGTTTGGTTTTTATTCCACTTTCCGGTAATGTTTTCTGTCTACATAAAGGACCAACGAGGTTGTATGGAAGTGATGAAAAGCAATTTTACTTTTTTGAAATATTGGACCAAAGCCAGCCTAAATTATAAAACCTGAATAGGCAAGACATTTTCATAACAAACGCTAACGGATTCCTAAAAAGCGTTTAAAAGCCTTTTAAAGTATCTAAGAGGACTATTCAGAACAGAATGACTGTCACAGGATGGATCCATTGCCCAGACATTTCAATCTATTTCAATAAGGCCGTGTCACATCGTTAATTTGTTTTGTATGAAGCGTATGACACATGCCACTTAATGAAGTTAGGTTGGCAAAAATGGGATCTGGATTGCAAGTCTTTTTTATAAGCGATTCAATCGACTTAGCGTTTTAATAAGGTGCCGGGGAAAATTGGTACTGGAAAGTGTTTTCTAATTAAAAGATAGATTTGTGTAACGGCGGCTAACCTAGTTTTTTGTAGAAATCAGATTTAGGTTAGTTGTACGCAATTATGTATTTGTAAAAAATATTTGATTACAAATTACGACCTGTGGCCATTTATTATTATAATTCTATAGGAATGAATTAAGATTGTAAAATCGAGGGATTAATTAGCTCTTGACTTTACAAGAATCTTAATCCTTGGTGAATCTCCTGTTTACTCTCCAATTCTTAGTCTTGTTATTTGTTAGGTCAAACTTGCTAATAATTCTCACAAATATTATATTATTATTTGACTTCTAATGTATTTGTTGACGCTACCTGCATCTTGTTGTGTATGAAATTGAAAAGGAGGCCTGAATAACTTTTATTTTTTCATCTAAAGTTTTTTATTGGGAGCCAATAATGTCTTATTTCAAATAATAACTGTAAAAAGTAGAAATCATACCATCATCGTACTGGAAAATAGAAAAGGCCTTTGTAATTTATTTTTACTTGAATAACCTGCAGACAAAGTAAAAAACCAAGCATCCGCAATCATGAGCACACATTACATTTCCAAAGATGGACAATAAAGCTAATGAAAGTTGGAAATGAATAATAAAAAGTTCAGCTCATTATGATCATCATCATCAGTCTTTTAATGTTCCCACTGCTGGGACACAGCTCTCCTCTCTGTGAGAGGGAATGGGCCGTAATCCACCACGCGGGCCCAGTGCGGGTTGGTGGATGTCACATGTCTTCGAAATTTTGGTGCTAGGACATGCCGGTTTCCTCACGATGTTTTCCTTCACCGTTTTGGCAGCAGTGGTGATGAAATAATTTACACAATTTAAAGTGCTTGCCACGGTTCGAACCCACGACCCAAAACTTGTAAGTCGCGACCGTTACCACTGGACCACCAATCCTCTTTTCAAAGAGTTCAGCTATATTCATATATTTACTGAAAACTTACATACATACATAGTACAAAGAAATTACAACCTACAAAAAGGTTGGCGAAAGATAATTTTTGGTAGTATGAATTTGCAAATCTTGCAACTGCTTTAATTTTTTTATGAAATTTATTTATAAAATGTTACAAAAACTGACATGCCTATCAAGTGGTTTACTGTCAGCCATGTTTTGTTCTTAGTTATTAATTTCTACAGCGGCTGCAGAACTAACATACGGAACAGTTTAACAAAGTAAATGGAATACTAGTAATGAGAGTTTTCTGGATAAGTCACGCTACATATTTGCAAGAGGTGTTCCACTTGTAAAATTTGACATTTGACATCATTAAGACGTCGACATCAATTTAACTAATTTCAGATAAAAATACACGCTCTTTGTCAGGTGCCTGAAGTTTCAGTGTTGCCAAGTGCACATCATTACCGAAAAACCCTCATTATTCAACAACAAATATTTTGCAAAATAGTGGTAACATTTAGAATTATATTTTAATTATACCAGTCAGTAACCCCAAATTTAAAGGAATGTTGTTTTATTACACACACATTTTAAACAAAGGATACAAATCTACCTCCAAAACCTGAGTAATTCCCTCTAACATTCTAACACATCGTACGTGTGAAAAATGTGTCTAATTATCATGAAAATACGAACATTGAAGTAGGCCTTAGAACCTGCACGACAGCTTAATGGAATACTTACTCAGACGGAATAAGTAGGTACTCAAGATAGGGCCATAATGTTATTCTTATCTAATTTAGTATTTGTAGGCTTTGGGAAAAGAAAATGTAACAGCTGCTTGATCTGAATTGTTTGTTTTTGTTTGCTTGAATCGTTACTTAAGGTTGAACTAGTCGACGGCACGAACTATTTTGTGCGCGGGGTTAAAATGCATGCTATCTTATCCGACAACACGTGCGTAAGAAATAGATGCTGTGATAAGCAGTAAGAAGCTAGTTTGCGTACGAATTAGCACTTTTGCAAATTTGTATCGAAATGGATGATGATTTAGAACGAAAACGAGCGCGCGAATTTTATAAACAGACCTTTGGCAGTCTAGATATCATGAAAAAACAACCTAATGTATATTTATAAAATAACATTATATGCATTGTTGAATTACTAATCTATCCCTGTATGGAGGCCGTTTTGAAATTTTCCTTTTTCTTATGGTATTTATTTCCGCCCAAAGATGCGTTAAAATTAGTGTTGAAATATGGAACTTTCGACGCTCATAACTTTCAAATATATTATTTTTTTACTTTTTTGTTTCCATACAGGACTAGATAATGATGAGACAAATTGATATCATTTTTTATTTTGAACGTACATCGTCTAACAGTGGAGTAATCTCTAGACTACGTTTGTATGGAAGAATTTTCGACTAGTGTACCCTTAAGAAGATGTGATATATGGTTAAAGTTTTGATATTGCGTAATATTACTATCCTACTTCCTACTATAATATTATAAAGGCGAAAGCTTGTGAGTGTGTAAGTGTGTTTGTATGTTTATTATTCAATCACGCCAGAACGGCTGAACGGATCTGAATGAAATTTGGCACAATTATAGATTACAGTCTGTAATAGCGCATAGGTTACTTCTTATCCCGGAAATCCTACTAATGTTATAAAGTCGATAGTTTGTGAGTGTGTAAGTGTTTGTATGTTTATTATTCAATCACACCAGAACGACTGAACGGAACTAGATGAAGTTTTGCACAGATATAGATTATAGTCTGTAATAGCGCATAGGCTACTTTTTATCCCGGCAAAATGTATTGTTCCGGTGGGACAAATGCCAACATTCACGCGGGTGAAGATGGTTGAAGCTAGTGTTAATAATATTGGAAGAGACCCAGAAAAAAATCGAATATACACACACTGGCAAAATTAGCGGAACAAGTAAAAATGATCGCAAAACTTTTTTTTTCACCATTTGCATGGTAGTTTTTATTTTGTTTTATAATAGAACCAGTTATTACTTATTGTTAAAACAATTTAACGTCATCTCTCATGCGATTGTTTTACTTTTATTCGAACTTGCATCATTTTGAGAGAATTTCTCTTATTGCCACTTTATGGATTTGTTTTAAAATTTTGATTTCTTTTTATTAACCCACTCAGTTATTTGTTTTATTTTTGACTTTTAAATATTTTTTGTATTTAAGGACTTCATCGTGCCCATCTGAACCCAAGCTGAGAGGGTCCGGGCACTTGAAATTAGGAGAAATTAACAACAATGAATAAAATTATTCTCAACAGATCAAGGCGGAATAAAACATTAATAAGAGCACGTAGAAGAAACACTCAATCTTGTCCAAATTTTCATTTTATTTTAAAATTGTTTTTTTTATATATTTTTTTTTAATTTTCCGTGATAACCTTCAAAAATCAACAATGTGCAGTTTTCCCATAAAACCATATTACTCACAAAAATTGTACTAAATGAGATCTCGTATTTATATATTTTTATTTTGTTCCGCTAATTTTGCCGTTGTGTGTATATACACTGAGTATTACATTAAAATATGAAAAGAAATTCCAGAAGGAAAAACCTAATAATACTCGTACATAACAGAATTACCTAATAACCCTACTAACTCATTAGACTATGGAGACATAAAATAAATAAAATCATCAAAATTTTAACCAAACACGTATGTTCGCGCCACTTGTAGGTGCGCTCATTGTTTAGTTACCCACATTTCTCTTAATACCTTATCTACCCTTCTTGTCAATTTTCGCTGCATTAAACTACACGTTCGACTCTCGAACAGTCTACGTTCGGCCCTCGTCGAGGGTAGCCTCACCGCTCGTGATAAGTCAACCGCCTGGCTATTCACCCTGGATTCCTCACCCGCTGTGAGATCCTACCGCTGTATTACCGCTTTATAAAACTGCACCGTCTGCGATCGACTATCGTCGCCGCCGGATTCGTGGTGGTCACCTCTGATCATCACCTTGAGCCAGCGTCACGTGGCTCGCCGTTATACCGCACCGCATACAGTCCACTCTCGCGTCAGCAAATAGTGCCAGTACCCAGGGAACTTCGAATCAAGACGTCCAGTGGAACAGAGAAGGAGCGCTGCCAGGATTAAGCACGAGCACACCCGCCTCTGAGGTTAGTCGTAGTTTGTTTAATGCAGCATCTCTCTCAGCATACCGACCCGTCAGATTCCCAAGGTCTAGCCTATCTTTGAACCCCAGCGCAAACCGCTACGTGCTTTGGCGTGCCTCAGTGCTATTATTGCGCTGCCGCGCCGACACAACGTACTTGGCTACACGAGGCTCTATTCAACAAAAACGCCTCCCTACAGTTAAAACCAGAGACTACAATAAAAACCAATGAATTATAACCATACAAGAACGCCTCCAGCCCTCACGTGAATCAGATTTACGAACCAATCCGCGATCATACCATCCAAGTGCTTTTATGTAGCTCGGATATACTCACAAACATTACAGTGGTTACTGCCTGAGAAGTCATAAAAATAGAGTACTTATACACATGAGACACTAACTTGCTCTAAATTCAGAGTATGCAGTAGAATCTATACTAAAAGTTATGCTCTTCTGATATCTTTGTATTTCTTCGGAAATAGAAACGAGTCGTTACGGTGGATCATTTACTGTTCATGCTGTCCGCCTCTGGCATAATCTTCCTCATTTCATATGGGAATACCCTTCACTAGAGATATTCAGGAGAAGAATTAAGGAACATTTCCTGCCAAAATGACGCATAAATATGAATGTATTTTATATATATGTATGTATAATGTTTCTGAATTATGTGCTGTACACGTATTTGTGTAGTGTGTTTATTTAGTAAGAATTCAAATGTTTTTTTATTATTTGTTGTGCGCTTTTGTAAACTGTCCTAATTTTGTAAATCTCTCTTAAGCACTGAGGTTTGCTGTCAGAGAACCCAATTATGGGTTAAGCTCGCCTTTGTACATAAGTTTTCTTTTGTATTTGAAATGTTTATTTTGTGTACAATAAAGAATATGAACTATGATAAAATTATTAATAGGTTGACTGTTTCTGCAAATCCGGTAACCCAAAAATTGTCAAAGCGCACAACTTTTAGCGTGCTATAAAAGATGCATTTGGCGGCATTTCATATCTTGAGACGGTGAAGGTAGTAATAGTAATACACTATCATTGCAAAAACACCGGGTAACATGCTTTTCTCAATTGTTTAGTAAAGAATTCGACTTCGCTTTAAGATCAAATCAAGTCGAATACCCAAAGACAAGAAGTCGTGGTATTTCCTGTATCGTGTATCATATGTATGAATGGAATACCACCGAGCTCTTCAGGCCCGGTAACATGAATAACAATTTTGTGCCGTTTGCCGACACTACCCCCTAAACCTCGACCGTTCTGCATAGAATAGCAATGATGACGATAAAACCATAACTGGAATGTTCGTTCTAGATTTTATGGACGAAGAGTTCAGTAAAATTGAGCAACGGTCACTTTTCTAAGTCGTTTTTACAAAGTTTGATAGTTCTGTATTGGCATTGCATTAATACTTTTTATTGCATTTCCTACTCGAAACTTTTAACAGACGTTTTATGTCTCTCTGTAAATAACAAATTCTCTTGTCAGTGAAAATTATTCATGCCATGATGAAATTATCAGCAATTCAACTAAGTAGGTTAATCTCAGGAATGACTGACCAAAGTGCGCTTAAAAATTCAATATCTTCTAAGTTAATTTAAATTAAATCGTGGGATAGATTACGGCCCACTTTTGCTCACAGAGAGACCTGAGCCATAGCAGTGACTATATTACAACCTAATCAATAAAAAAAGGTCTGATAATCTGCACCCGAACTTCTTGTACTGTTGCAGTCCATCGTTAGACATTAATATATTTACCAACTACGTCAAAACTAATAAATAACTGACTACCAAATACTAACTACTAAATAACTAACTACTTATAACGGTACCGTTCAAAATTCCTAAGCTCGCGGTGCCCTGCGAATCTGCTTTGATGGTAATCATGATGCGAGAAAACAATGGAAACCCAGCTTTATGTTTTCTTTGTTACAAAATATTTGAAACTAATCAAAAATGAGGTCTCGTTTAGACGTCTAGGCAATCACCTGTGGTCACGTAGTTACATTAATTGCACACAATATATTTTTGCTTCTGAGCTGAAGTTTTTCGTTAAAGTTAATCATAATTAAAGTAATAAGTTCGTTTAAAACTTTTGTAAATCTGGGTTTAGAAGTCGTTACAGTACCGCCTCTCTACATTGTCAACGCATATTCAGTTATAGGTTATCGTTCACATTGGGCCTCTTCAGAAGCCTGGAATTCATCCAAAGGGAACAATCATATTATGTAGCATAATTATAAAATATGGATCAATGACACGGTGAAGGTCGCAGGAATCCGCTTGATTCGACAAGCACAGGACCAGTCAATGTACTTATGCCTGGGGGGTGGCTTTATCCAGCAGTAGACAATAAAGTACGTTAACGAAGTATTGTTGTAGTGTCTTGTCAAAGGCGTCTTCTAAATAGGTCTAATGCACGGCAGGGCATTTAACCACAACTCTTGCGAACTTAGAATTCTTGATTTCAGACCAATAAACCATTGTCCACGACGTTCAAAGTCAACAGTAATTTTTCTTTCACTAAAAATATTACTAAAACTGCATCTGTTTTGGAATCTATTCCCGGTTTCAGTGCAAACAATAAAAAATAAAAATGATCCAACATCAGCATCACTCCAAACACTTCAAAGATTATTAGGCCATATTTTTCTCAAAACATTTTTATGATGTGTGAATCAGTTTTGCCACTCAGATCTATTATTATTGGTAGCGCCATCTCTTGTAAATGTCATAAATCAATGACCGAAAACACATAGACAAACGCATTTGAGATTTCGCGGGCGATCGATATCTTAATTATCTCGTTCCTTCCTCATTCCTTTTCCCTTTATGTACGCCTTAATGACAGGTCGCCAGAACGAACCGAAACTTCAACATGAACGGGCCTCGTATCTCAACCGCCAGCTTTCCAAGCCACCTGGCTGGAGACTGATGCATCTAATTAGTTAGATTGCAGAGAACCTTGTGAACCGTGTCTATTAACCCGCCTCGCGGATATAAAACAATTGTGTGAAGTGTGTGGATCCTGAAGGAGCCATTTTGGAGTAGAAGAACACCAGCTCGCTGCCACACGTGGGCTGGTATCGACCACTACAAGGTAAGGCGTACTACTTCCCTCATTTCCATACTAGATCGCCCGAATTGATCCGTGAATATTTTCCCGCTTATTTTCAACGCACTATTGCCAGAACCCTTCAAATACAGTCCACTTTTCATAATAGACACAAGGATGAAGAGGTTTCTCAAACCGCTATAACATTTTTGGTCCTTCGTAGCCCGATATATTACTATAATATATCCATTTTCCTTTATTTCTTACGTAGGAATCAATCATAAATTCCTACTAGGGTCGTGGCACCTAGCCGCCTACCCACATAATCAAGTTGTAAACCCAATACGTGGTTCCATCAACGCCGCTATAGCAGGTTCATAATTACGTATCTGCTATTATTAAAAATAATTCTTATTTAAAACTAACTTGTCGTATTGTAAATTTCTATATTTCAAGCGTCTTTTAGTTTAACCGCCCTTATAGGAATCACCTACCTCCAATTATAAATTGTTAGGAATAAGTTACTTTCCGAATACCGCGGGGTAGACATTCATTCTATAAGAGAAAAATAAAATAGGTGTACTACTTGTAGGTACCTACGCAGTATAAATATCATAACTTTACCGAATACGTTTCGACGATTGCGGGCTATAGGTTGCATATTTATACCTATTCATTTATCTTAAACAATATTCAAACTTAGCAATAAAACTGGTTGGGATAGTAATGCTATTAACATTTTGTACTATATAATTACTTTGGTTAGTGGGTACTACGAAAAAACTTATTTCGTTACTACGCAAATATTGCGAAACCCGTTGTCACAGTACAGTCACAATCAGTAGTATTACTTTTACATATAGTTGTTCGTTTAAATAATTACCGTACATTGTTTTGTTTGTGTGGTTATTTGTAACTACTTAACATAACAATGCCGCGTGATGCGAAAGCAATCGCTTCTTCAGAAGATCAACAGTTAGTGATTTTAGAAGCTAAGCGTAATATACTTTTCGAGCGTATTCAGTCAATTTATGATCGCTCTAAAGTCGCTAATACTTCCGAATCGGTGAGAGAAGGCTTTCTCAGTTCTTGTGTAACAATAGATGATATTCGAACGGACTTTCATAAATTATTGGATGATTATAATGCTAGGTTACTGGCTATATATCCCGATGCGAAGCCTAGCTATCAAGCCTACGCCTCATTCGAGGATATGTATTGTTCCGTGAAACGTGTGATGTCTCAATTGGAAGATAAGCCGTCCGGGAGGCACAGTATGAGTGATTCCGCAACATGTAGACCAAGGTTGCCGCCAATCGAACTCATGTCGTTCGACGGTGATATACGAAACTGGCCATTATTTTATGCAAGTTTTAAATCTACAGTTCATGACAATAAGTCGCTGACGGATGCAGACAGGTTGTACTATTTAATAGGTAAGCTGTCGCCGAAGGCACAGTCTGTGTTCGCGGGAGTCACACCGTGTGCTGAGAATTACCAAGTCATGTTCCAGGCACTCCTCGATAGGTACCAGGATATTCGTGTCCTCGCGTCTACCTATTTGGATCAAGCTTTAAATCTTAAATTATCCGGTCCCGCGTCTGTTTCGAATTACCAGCTATTTGTGGACAAGTTCGTCACCGCAATTAATTTCCTAAAGAATCTAAAATTAGTTGACCTTCTGGATTTCATTTTATTGCACCTCGCAATAAAAAAGTTTGACACTGAAACTATTCGCGCTTTCGAGATGACAGAACGTAATCGTAAGATTCCCACTCTAGATAGTTTTGTCACCTTCATCAATGATCAGTGTCGGATATTCCGTAATACCCAACCACCCTTAGCTAACAATAATAAGCCTAATAGTTCGGACAATTCACATAAGTCTAATAAATCGCGTAGTTTTAATAATAAAATGACCGCTCCTAATCCACAATCCTATGTAGCTTGCTCTGAGTTAAATAATTCAAACAAGTGTCTGTGCGAAGCATATATCCATGAACACTTATATAAATGTCCCGCTTTTGATAATTTGACTCCGACAGCTCGTTTCAAATGTGTGAAAGACAACAATGCTTGTGTCAATTGTTTGAGTATTAAACACTAGCTGTCCCACGCGGCTTCGCTCCCGTCAACTGGCTACCTACCTACCCATCAACCCTACCTACTCTACATACATGATTGTTGTGTAATTAAACCGTTTACACAGCGCACGCAACGGAAGCTCTCAAAAAGGAATAATTTTGCCCGTTTTTGCAACATTTTTCATTTATGCTCTGCTCCTGTTGGTCGCAGCGTGATGTTATATAGACTATAACCTTCCTCAATAAATGGACTATCCAACACAAAAAGAATTTTTCAATTCCAACCAGTAGTTTCTGAGATTAGCGCGTTCAAACAAACAAACAAACAAACAAACAAACAAACTCTTCAGCTTTATAATATTAGTATAGATAAAACGGTTAACTGTTCTTCTAAATTAAAGTGTCGCACATGTAATCAACGTCATCATACATTGTTACATTTTAATAAAAACCCGCAATTATCAACTGTAGTGACGTCACAGCCGAATCCGGTCCCAACGCTTATGCCGACAGTACCTTCTATTACCTCACAGTCTGAGGTATCGTTGTGTACGACCTCTGTCGCTGGCGCCGCTCGATCGCGTTCGATTGACGCTCGGTGCGTTGCGGCGTCGCCGTCGGCGAGAGATAGCCCGCAATGTACGGCGTATACAACCGTTCTGCTCGCTACTGCTCAAGTCGTAATTTACGATGTAAATGATAAGCCGCACATAATACGTTGTTTACTAGATAGCGCATCTCAAAGTAATTTTATTACTTCTGAATGTTTTAAGCGTCTAGGACTTTGGAAGAACTTTCATACTTCTAATTTAATAGTTAAAGGAATCGGTGGGTCGGAAAAACCAGTTAAAGGTTCCGTAGATATTAAATTATATTCTCGTTTTAGTAATGATATTAATTTTAACGTTTCTTCGCTTATTGTTGAACGTATAACGGAGACATTGCCGACCGCTCTCGTCGATGTCTCTAAACTTACACATCTCAAAACATTACCGCTCGCAGATTCGAAGTTTGCGGAGCCGAGCGGTATCGATGTTTTGATTGGTGCTGCTATATTCCCGCGCTTGCTTTTGCCTAACATAGTGCATAGCGAGCAATATAATATACCTCCCGCTATTGAAACTGTGTTGGGGTATGTGGTTATGGGTTCCGTACCTACGGCACATACTTCACACTGTACGAGTACAACTTCATGTTGTTCTGTTCTTCAAGATCCCAGTTTAGATTCGCTTCTCAAGCGATTCTGGGAGCTTGAAGAAATTTCCGCCTCGCCCTCGCAGAGCCGTAAGGATCTCGAGTGCGAAGAACATTTTCGCGCTACCACTGTTCGCGATGACAGTGGTAGATATATTGTGTCGCTGCCATTTTGCGACGACCCTTATTCGCTAGGCGACTCATACGCTGCCGCACTTAGGCGTTTTCATTGTTTGGAGCGCAAACTTGATGCGTCCTTAGGGTTACGCAGCGCTTACAATGACGTCATGCGGGACTACATTAACAAGGGATATTTGAGTCCGGTTTTAAAAGATGACAACGTTTCTAATCTGACATATTACATTCCGCATCACGGTGTCGTTCGCGAAGATAAGACTTCCACTAAACTTCGCGTGGTTTTAGACGCTAGTAGTCAAACTACATCGGGACAGTCGATCAATGACATTCTACATGCAGGCTCCAATCTACAGGGTGATTTATTTAATATTATAATTCGTTTTCGACTCTTTCAAATAGCCCTATCTGCTGATTGCCGCCAAATGTTTCTCAATGTCGGCGTTCGTGAATCGGACCGTAGATTTCAACGCATCTTTTACAGATTCAGTAAACATGAACCTATAATGGTCTACCAATTTAATCGTGTTTGCTTCGGATTTAAGTCTAGTCCATATCACGCGTTACGTGTAGTCCGCCAGTTAGTCGCTGATGAAGGCGATAATTTCCCTGCAGCGTCTGCTGCTGCTTCTTCCGCCCTATATATGGATGACATTGCCTGTAGTGTCATGTCCATACCGCAAGCAATTTCGCTTTGTGATGAGCTTATTCAGCTCTTCAAGCGAGGCCAGTTCGACCTTGTCAAATGGACAAGTAACTCGAAAGAGGTTCTCGCACACATACCTGATACTCATAAGGCTTCGCCCGATATCGAGTATGAGAAGTCTATACCGCATAAGGTCCTGGGTTTACGCTGGGACAAGTCTTGTGATAGTTTCCGCTTTGACGTCACCACACCGGATGATAAATGTACTAAGCGAACCATGCTTTCCACAGTGGCTCGGCTATGGGACTTAATGGGTTTTGTCGCCCCCACTATTCTGTACGCTAAGCTCTTAATTAAGGAACTTTGGCTAGCAAAGTGTGACTGGGACGACATACCACCTGAACATATAGTCACCGCTTGGAAGCAGTTTTGTACTGAGCTTTCTACGCTTAATGAAATTATTATCCCGCGTCATCTGGGGTTGGTCGACGGATGCACCATGAATTTAGTAGGTTTCGCTGACGCCAGCGAGCGTGCTTACGGTGGAGTCGTATACATGCAAATATACAATGGTTATAACTACTCCGTGCAGTTAGTTAGTGCGAAGTCTAAAGTCTCACCTGTGAAAACCATTTCGGTGGCTAGACTAGAGTTGTGCGCGGCCCTACTGTTGTCTAAGTTGCTTCGCAAGGTACAAGACACAATATCGCCCCACTACCGCATCCATAAGGTATACGCGTTTACTGACTCTAAAGTAGTGCTCGCCTGGATAAATTCCTCACCGCACCGCTGGCAAACTTTTGTTGCCAATCGGGTTACTAAGCTGATAGAGCTTATACCCGCTAATTGTTTCAACCATGTCGCAGGTACTGAGAACCCCGCTGATTGTCTGTCTCGTGGTGTCACGCCAGCTAAGCTCTTGCAGCATCCATTGTGGTATCGTGGACCATCGTGGGTTTCTCATGACCCAGCTGAGTGGCCCATACATACTTTCGAACACAATGCACTGCATGAGGGCGTACCCGAACAGAAATCAGTCGCTCATGCCGTGGTTTCTGAGGTTACGGAATCACCAATTTACGCGCTAGCACTACGTGTTTCGTCGTGGTCTAAGTTGCTACGCGCTATTGTTTAGGTCTATAAGTTTTTAAGACAACTGCCTAGTGCACGTACTGTATCAAGCTCTGATCTGAAATATGCAGAAATTAAACTGCTGCGAGCTGTACAGGATGTTCATTTCCGTAACGATATTTTAAATTTAAAAAATAATAAACCATGTACTCCCGCCATCCATAAGCTTAAGCCGTTTCATGAATGATGAGCACGGCATCATACGAGTTGGTGGTCGTCTCACAAATTCGGACGAACCCTACGAATATAAACATCCCTGTATTCTACCACGTCATGACCATATTGTTGATCTTCTTGTTGACTTTTGTCACAAGAAACATCTTCATGCCGGTCCGGAGTTGCTTATGTCCTTACTCAGGCATAATTATTGGATTTTAGCTGCACGTCGAATAATTCGTCACAGAATCCACAACTGTAACACTTGCTTTAAGTTCCGCCCGCGTCCTATTCTTCCACTTATGGCAGATCTACCTAGCCAGCGTGTTAACCAAGTCGACAAGGCGTTCACTCACACCGGCTGTGACTATGCAGGCCCGCTGCAGTATACACCATTTCGTGGTCGAGGTGTTAAGAGCCGTAAGGCTTGGCTCTGCATTTTTACGTGTTTGACGACGCGTGCCACGCACATTGAAGTGGCAACAGATTTAAGTACAGTGACTTTCCTTGCAGCCTTAAAACGCTTTCTTTCGCGACGCGGTCCTATTAAATGCTTATATACCGATAACGGTACTTGTTTCGTAGGTGCAAGTTCTTATTTACGCGACCTTCACAAATTTCTTAAAGATTTTCGTCCTCATCTTGAGGAAGAACTTTCCTTCAATCATATAGATTGGAAGTTTATTCCGCCTGCTTCCCCACATTTTGGAGGATGTTGGGAAAGTATGGTTAAGGTAGTTAAAACTCACCTTTTTAAAGTTATAGGTCAACAAATCCTCTCCTACGAGGAACTTATAACTGTCCTTAGTCAAGTTGAGGCTCTAGTTAATTCGCGGCCACTTACTGCTTTGAGTAGTGACCCTACTGAACCATCAGCACTGACCCCTGCGCATTTCTTGCACACCGCGCCATTGTTGTCCCTTCCCGCTCCTGAAGCAGACTCGCTCAGCTTGCTTCAGCGACATACTCTACTTGACAAACTGGTGCAGTCGTTCTGGCAGCGCTGGCGTTCAGAATACTTACATCAACTTCAGGCTAGATCCAAATGGAATAGTCCTGCACCTTCTATACAAGAGGGTACTATTGTAGTTATCATTACTGATAACTCTCCGCCCCTTTCATGGCCGTTAGGCATTATTGATAAATTGCATACCTCCAAGGACGGTACAACCCGTGTTGTTACTGTGAAAACCGCAAAGGGTAGCTATGTGCGCCCTGTTGTGCGTCTGTGTCCATTACCGACTCAATAAGGCCTGGCTTGATAGTTAGGTCTCTTAGTTTTAGTTAGTTAGCGACGCAACATAATTTTCTATTAAGATTTAACTATAGGTATGCAACTTAATGTATTATGCAACTCGCAGTATTTATCTTAAATCTTAATAATTGAAATATAAAAATCCGCATCTTAGTCCGTATTGCTGAATAGGTATACGGTAGTACACCACATAGGGCTAAGTTTAATTTGCATTAAAGGTGACCCTTTAAGGCCGGGAAAATGGTAGCGCCATCTCTTGTAAATGTCATAAATCAATGACCGAAAACACATAGACAAACGCATTTGAGATTTCGCGGGCGATCGATATCTTAATTATCTCGTTCCTTCCTCATTCCTTTTCCCTTTATGTACGCCTTAATGACAGGTCGCCAGAACGAACCGAAACTTCAACATGAACGGGCCTCGTATCTCAACCGCCAGCTATCCAAGCCACCTGGCTGGAGACTGATGCATCTAATTAGTTAGATTGCAGAGAACCTTGTGAACCGTGTCTATTAACCCGCCTCGCGGATATAAAACAATTGTGTGAAGTGTGTGGATCCTGAAGGAGCCATTTTGGAGTAGAAGAACACCAGCTCGCTGCCACACGTGGGCTGGCATCGACCACTACAAGGTAAGGCGTACTACATCCCTCATTTCCATACTAGATCGCCCGAATTGATCCGTGAATATTTTCCCGCTTATTTTCAACGCACTATTGCCAGAACCCTTCAAATACAGTCCACTTTTCATAATAGACACAAGGATGAAGAGGTTTCTCAAACCGCTATAACAATTATATTATTTCTTTTGATAGCTTTCAAGACAGAGGAATAGAAATAGAAGATACCCGAATATTTTGTTATATGATTCTTAACACTCTGAGAAGGGCAACGATAATGCTGTTATTTTTGCTGCATTCGTACAACTCGGTCTGTCCGTTGCTGCATTTAAAACTTGAGATTTGGAAATAAAGAAACTGATATTTTCTGTGTTTGGTTTTTATTCCACTTTCCGGTAATGTTTTCTGTCTACATAAGGGACCAACGAGGTTGTATGGAAGTGATGAAAAGCAATTTTACTTTTTTGAAATATTGGACCAAAGCCAGCCTAAATTATAAAACCTGAATAGGCAAGACATTTTCATAACAAACGCCAACGGATTCCTAAAAAGCGTTAAAAAGCCTTTTAAAGTATCTAAGAGGACTATTCAGAACAGAATGACAGGTCACAGGATGGATCCATTACCCAGACATTTCAATCTATATCAATAAGGCCGTGTCACATCGTTAATTTGTTTTGTATGAAGCGTATGACACATGCCACTTAACGAAGTAAGGTTGGCAAAAATGGGATCTGGATTGCAAGTCTTTTTTATAAGCGATTCAATCGACTTAGCGTTTTAATAAGGCTCCGGGGAAAATTGGTACTGGAAAGTGTTTTCTAATTAAAAGATAGATTTGTGTAACGGCGGCTGACCTAGTTTTTTGTAGAAATCAGATTTAGGTTAGTTGTACGCAATTATGTATTTGTAAAAAATATTTGATTACAAATTACGACCTGTGGCCATTTATTATTATAATTCTATAGGAATGAATTAAGATTGTAAAATCGAGGGATTAATTAGCTCTTGACTTTACAAGAATCTTAATCCTTGGTGAATCTCCTGTTTACTCTCCAATTCTTAGTCTTGTTATTTGTTAGGTCAAACTTGCTAATAATTCTCACAAATATTATATTATTATTGACTTTTAATGTATTTGTTGTCGCTACCTGCCTCTTGTTGTGTATGAAATTGAAAAGGAGGCCTGAATAACTTTTATTTTGCTCATCTAAAGTTTGTTATTGGGAGCTAATAATTTGTCTTATTTCAAATAATAACTTTAAAAAGTAGAAATCATACCATCATCGTACTGGAAAAAAGAAAAGGCCTTTGTAATTTATTTTTACTTGAATAACCTGCAGACAAAGTAAAAAACCAAGCATCCGTAATCATGAGCACACATTACATTTCCAAAGATGGACTATAAAGCTAATGAAAGTTGGAAAGAATAATAAAAAGTTCAGCTCATTATGATCATCATCATCAGTCTTTTAATGTTCCCACTGCTGGGACACAGGTCTCCTCTCTGTGAGAGGGAATGGGCCGTAATCCACCACGCGGGCCCAGTGCGGGTTGGTGGATGTCACATGTCTTCGAAATTTTGGTGCTAAGACATGCCGGTTTCCTCACGATGTTTTCCTTCACCGTTTTGTCAGCAGTGGTGATGAAATAATTAACAGCTTGTGCTTGCCCACCATTGCTCTTCAAAAAGTTCGGCTATATTTACTGAAAACTCACATAGTACAAAGAAATTACAACCTACAGGACGGTTGGCCAAATATAATCTTTGATGGTAGCCTGGCCACAGTACGAATTTGCAAATCTTGCAACTGCTTAATTTTTTTAATGAAATTAATTTATTAAATGTTACAAAAACTGACATGCCTATCAAGTGGTTTACTGTGTGCCATGTTTTGTTCTTAGTTATAAATGACTAAAGCAGCTGCAAAACTAACATACGGAATAGTTTAACAAAGTAAATGAAATACTAGTTGTTGGTGACGCAGCCTGCGAAGCCATCGTGTGATTTGTGATGGTGTAAATAGACTCATAAGTGATAGTGACTATGGACTTATAAAGTGTTTAGGACAGTAATAGTGAATATGGACTTATGTAAGTGTTTGGAACAGTTAAGTGATATGTTTTTGTTTTATATGTAAACCTCATTATATACCTAATATGTTTTTTTAACTTATTGTAGCGAGGCCCCTAATTTAAAGTAAAATTAATTCGATATAGCTAAACGGGCCTCGTTACAGTAACGTTTTGTCATTGAATAGCGCCGTGCCCTACTTTGTGCTGATTGGTCGAGTAACTGCTTCGCTATGATTGGTCGACGCTTGACCGACGTGAAGTTGCTCGATGCGGCGTAGGTAATTTGTAGAGGGGCGCAGCGTTAGCAACAATTGTATAAGTAAGGGACCACTGTTGGAAAAAGTTCTTGGATCGCCTCTAGTTGTGCACCGCTACGGACGTATTTCTCGCGCTGAAATAAGTTCACCTACCGCACGGACCACCATCATCACCTACTCTCTATACTGTCGATTGTGAAAGTTCTTCGGGCTTCCACTTTCGGGAGTATCCAGGGCAGGTTTCGTCGCCGCCTAACGGTTGGAGCTCGCGCACAACCGTTATAGTGGTCGCGGAAAACTAGCCCTCCTAGTTTTCATGCTTTCTAGCATATGCCAGAAACGAAGAAAGGAAGAAGAAGATGTCGCCGAAAGGTGCCCGCGGCCCTCCGGGCCGCGGCGCCCACAGCTCGCAGGATCACCGCCCGCAAATGGACAGGACGTCCTCTCTCCCCAACCTGGGGACCATGACGCAGCCAGCGGACGAACAGCAGCGCAGCCAGCAGGGCAGCACTCCGAGGAGACAAGCCAGGCAGATCACTGCTGAATCACCAGCATCACCTACATCACCGACTGACATGTACAGTGCCCCCACAAAGTGCCGCCCAGTCCCTACAAAAACTCCGGTACCCGCCGACCGAAAAGCGATCGCGCGCACTCCGGAATCGAGTTTTTCTGTGGTTTCTCAAACTACCCACATAAGCCAAGGACCGGTGGAATCACAAACCACCTCCTAGTCTAGCACGGTTAAGTCAAAAACCAGTCCGCAGTGCCAACCATCGACACACATGAGTACTAATGCACCTCGCGCTGCATCGCGACCTATTACGCGCGCACCGCTAGGTAACACACCAATGCCCATTCCGCCCACAGCTAGCGTTAGAATGACTGCCCCACTCACTATACAATCTGTGCCCAAAAATATAGCGTCAAATATAACAAAAACAGACGTTTATGTTTCCTCCCGCGATCCACGAATACATAAGGACCGGGAACTATAACTACAGATGGCGCCACGTGTAGGTTCGTTAGCCAATCCCGGCTCGCCTGCACCCCCCCGTACCTCTGCATATGATTCCCCCGCAATGCGATCGGCCCAATCAAGCTTAAGTGGGTCAAGCACATCGCTTGCGTCTTATGGGCACAGGGCAGAGGCGGAGGACTCCGAGGATGTAAACACACCTATATCGCCTAACGTTTGCATGGATATCGACTCAGATTTTCAGGCAGCTAGGGCCCAGAGGCGACGTAGGAGCCCCGATGACGCTATAGAGGAGGCGAAACGATATTGCCTTGATACACTACGCACACACGAACAACAGAGCGCCAAATCGCCGACGTTCGCTGAAGCTGCGCGACGTACGCCATCACCAAGGATGAATACCGCGCCTACAGTACACAGAAGGTCATCAGGGGTAAGTGAAGTACCATCACCTACCCCCACATCTGATGCGGCCCCCGTATCGGCCCCAAATGACACTAAAAATGAAAACCTACAAAACACAAGCGGCCTCGATACCCGCCTCTAATAGTCGAAAAGTTGCCCAACTGGGCAACACATTTTAGGGCTCTGGCCACCAAACTAGGCCGGCCACCAAATGCTCGACCCTACAGGCAGGGGGTTCGATTCTCCCCTGAAAGTGAGGACTAATATAGGGTGGTCCAACGGTACTTGACCACCCTAGAAAAGGAGGAAAGCATAAGCTGGTTCGCGTACTCACTTCAAGCGGACAAGAAGTTTAAGGTAGCCATAAGGGGACTACCGGCGGATACAGACCCACAGGAGATCGAGGAGGAGCTCCACAACCTGGGCTACGAGCCCGAATATGTGAGACATATAAATGCGCGCCAGGGACGCCCTGGCTGCGTGTTCCACGCCGTCCTAAAGAAAACAGAAAATGTCAGAGCTATCTATGACACCACCGTATTTTTACTAATGCGAGGTGTCAAGATAGAGGCATGGCGTGGCAAGCGTGGGCCCGCACAGTGCCACCGATGCCAGCTATTTCGGCACCTGCGCAAATTGCGGGGGCGCGCACCCTGCGAGCAACATAAAGTGTCCCATTTTCCAAAAGGAAATTAAACACAGGCGACTGGGCACTGTCGCCATCACCTCCACCACAACACGCCGCCCCCAGAACGAGGGGACAACAGTAGAAAGGCCACAAGAAGAGGCCCAAGGTGCGTCGCTGATGGTGGCAGCAAATGGGCCCACACAATGCGGAGAGGCCGCCTCCTCCTCAGGGCGGAGGAAAAAGAAGAGGGAAGGAAGCCACAACACCCCCCTACGACCCAGGAAGCGACCCAGGAAGCCACCCCTGTCACAAACATAGCGCAGGCAGTGAACAACCAACAAACGGTTGAAATAAATAAAAACAGCAATGAAACATACACCAAACGCCATCTATCGGCAAAACAGCCAACTAAAAATAGCGCCGTCCAATCAGGCGGAGCTAGCCAAACAGAGAAGACCAATCAGGTGCCGACTCAAATAGATAATCAAAACAAGAAAAAGAATTTCACTGCCTGTGCTATTCAACTGTTAATGGACCTTATTAAGGCCATTAGGCAGGGCCAGGACGTCGAACAAGTCATCCTTGACGGCTTAGCGAAACTATTAACGCTCTACCATGGATAAGTCGTTAAGGATGATCCATTGGAACGTCCGCGGCCTAAAGAAAAAGGTCGCTCTCCTCCGCCTTCTCCTAAATAAACAGGACATCGACGTGGCGCTAATAAGCGAGACACTCCTGGGACCTGAAGATAGGTGCAAGGTCCCTGGATACCTCGTTTATAGGAAGGACGAACAGTCGGCATACGGAAACCGATACCGTGGCCTGGCCATTCTTGTAAAGAGAAGAGTCGTCCATCAGGAACTCCCCCTCCCGACAATACAGTCAGCTTACGCGCTGGGTGTACAGCTACACGTAGCCGGCGAGGACCTAGAAATTTACGCGCTATACAAACCTCCAAACACTAGACTGGACATGGGAGAACTGAGGTCACTACTCACGCGTACCAACAACCCAACCATCCTCGCCGGTGATTTCAATTCAAAACACCCAGCGTGGAATAGTTATTGCACGAACAGGGACGGCAGGCGGCTCTTCGCGGACGCGGAAGCCCACGGATACACGGTGTCCGGACCCGAAACTCCTACACACTACCCAGACAACGATACGTACATGCCTGACGTACTAGACATCGTTGTATACCGTGGGCTGAAATGCCAGGTCACACAACAAGTCCTGGACGACGAGTTACAGTCGGACCATCATCCTGTTCTCGTCGTCCTATCGGATATGCCGACTCGCGTCAAACAACAAGCGCTGCGTCGACTAATCAACTGGGACATTTTCGCAGAAAAGATAGACTCTACCACGCCAACTCGGCCTGTAAACACCGCTGCCGACGTCGACGCACTAGCCGACGACATCACTGCTTGCGTCCAACAAGCTCTGGAAACAGCGACGATGACGCAGCCGCAGGGGAGAGTGCTTCAGCCGCCCCTGCCGGCGCACATCCGTCGACTTATTACTGAAAAGAGGCGACTACGCAAGCAGTGGCAACAAACGAGGTGCCCCACCATGAAAACGGCACTGAACAAGCTGACAGAGAAAGTCAAGGCCGAGTTGAGTGCCATAAGAGCCGCGAGCTGGGAGGAACGTATTGAGTCCGCGGAGGGCGACTGGCCCTCAATACACAGACTGTGCCGCCAGCTAAACAACATCCCAGCTCCGGTACGACCACTCCAAAACACTGACGGGGCGCTAAAGTACGTCGGGACAGAGCAGAGGTCTTCGCCGAGCACCTGGAGCGTCAGTTCCAACCGAACCCGACTGCAGAACACGAACACGTCGCAGCAGTCGAGAAACACATTGGAGAATACTTCGCTACGCCGATAGCTCCTGAAGAAGATGCCATATATTTCTCGCCTGGCGTAGTCAGACGCGCCTTCTTGAGAACGAAGCCCCGGAAGGCCCCAGGTGCCGACCACATCTCAAACACAGCACTACGCCACTTGCCTCACCGTATGGTAGCGGCAGTGGCTCGCCTATTCACCGGGATTCTCCGCACGGGCTCCTTCCCGGCCTCGTGGAAAGAAGGGCGCGTTATCATGCTGCCCAAGGCGGGAAAGATAGTCCTAAAGCCTGAGAGCTATCGGCCAATCACACTCCTGCCCACCATCTCCAAGGTGTTCGAGTCACTCCTGCTGCGACACACCGCACCTCACATCTCACCGCGCGAAGAACAGTTCGGGTTTCGAGCGGAACATAGCACGACGCTCCAGCTGTCCAGGATGCTGCACATGCTGTCAGCAGCAATGAACAAAAAGGAGTACGGTGTTGCAGTATTCCTGGACATGGAAAAGGCGTTCGACCGCGTATGGCACGACGGCCTAATCTACAAGCTGGCCAAATCCAGCGCGCCCCGTCGCGTGGTAAGAGTCATTAAATCTTTTCTGTCCAACAGGAGCTTCAGAGTGGTGGTAGAAGGCGCACTGTCCGCCCCCCGCCCGATCCTGGCGGGCGTACCACAAGGCGCCGTCTTATCACCTGCGTGTTACTCACGTTACACCGACGATATCCCCACCACGCCAGAGGCAACGTTGGCACTATATGCCGACGACGCAGCCTATGTCACGACGTCAATGAACGCCAAATTTGCAGCCAAGAAGATGCAGCGCGCCCTCAACCTCATACCAGAATGGCTGGCTAAGTGGCGGCTGTCGGTTAACGTGAGTAAGACGCAGGCGCTTGTTACAGGACTCGCGCCCCTACCACCAAAATTGACGCTACAAGGGGCCGACATCGAGTGGACACCCCAGGCCAAGTACCTGGGTGTGACCATCGACCGTCGGCTCACGATGGGGTTGCACACCACCAGGGTGTTACAACAGTGCAGGGTTGCCCGAAACCTGCTTAATCCAGTGCTCTCATCTCGACTCCCCACCCGCGCCAAGCTGGGAATCTATAAAACATACTTGCGGTCAATACTAACATACGCAGCCCCAGCTTGGTTTGTCCTCACTAGCGAGACTAACAAAAAGAAACTCCGCGCCCAACAAAGCCACTAGGCTTTTGTAAGCAGTAACAGTTTACACACTGCTTACTCAAACAGTAACACTGCCCACCCCACACGACATCCACGGCGTGAAGTTTGTTCTAAGTTAATATAGACTCATTTCACGTCGTAAACAGACACTCATAACTACTTATTTGCAAGAGGTGTTCCACTTGTAAAATTTGAAATTTGCCATCAATATGACGTTGACATCAATTTAACTAATATCAGAAAATACAAGCTCTTTATCAGGTGCCTGAAGTTTTAGTATTGCCGAAAAACCCTTATTATTCAACAACAAATATTTTGCAAAAATGTCAACTATGGTAATTTTTTTTTTCTTTTTTTTTTCTTTTTTAGAAAACGTTGCCCCACACTAGGAATTTCTCCTGTATCGTGGGTGCGTTTACAAACATATAAACTCACATACACAAACACCCAGAGCCGGTACAACTATCTGTAGGTCATACAAATATTTGTCCCGTGCGGGAATCGAACCCGCGACACGCAGCGCAGCAGTCAATCGCTCAACCACTACGCCAACCGATTATAATTATATTTTAATTAAACCAGTCAGTAACCCCAAATTTAAAGGAATGTTGTTTTATTACACACACATGTTAAACAAAGGATACAAATCTACCTCCAACACCTGAGTAATTCTCTCTAACTATCTAACACATCGTACGTGTGAAAAATGTGTCCAATTATCATGAAAATACGAACATTTAAGTAGGCCTTCACGACAGCTTAATGGAATACTTACTCAGACGGAATAAGTACTCAAGATAAGACCAGGTGTTATTCCAAAGTTATTTCGTATTTGTAGGTTTTGGGAAAAGAAAATGTAACAGCTGCTTGATCTGAATTGTTTGATTTTGTTTTCTTGGATCTTTACTAAAGAAGACGTGATATATGATTAAAGTTTTGATATTACGTAATCTTACTATCCTACTTCCTACTATCATATTATAAAGGCGAAAGTTTGTGAGTGTGTAAGTGTGTTCAAAATCAAAATCAATATTTTTTATTTCACATAGGCCTACATGGGCACTTATAAAACGTCGACAAAAGGTGCACGGTTCGGGTTGGTCGTTTCCTATGGAGAAGAACCGGCAAGAAACTCCATGGTTACTCTTTTAAAAATGGTTTGGTTTTACAATATTTCCATGTTACAGCATTAGTACTTAGACATGGGGGGACAACGTAGGCCCGACTTATGACAATAAGTCGTAAGAAACTAAAAAAATAAAATAAAAGGATTATATATTTTATAAAAAAGTTAACAAATGTTAACTAGCATCTAGAAGGCCTACAATGTTCACACATTCACAAAACAATCGGTAAAAGAATCTATACAAAGGTAAATAAAAATAGTATTACATGACTAAATTTAACATGTGGCACAAATTTTGTTATCAGTGCTGTAACTATTCTTAGCAAAGGGCTATAAAGATGTTTGAAAACCATTGTAAAAGTCTAATTAAAAGAAGGAAAGAAAAATAAGATTGAGAATAGTTAGAGACATCCACATATTTGTGCCGTTTACAAGTTACCAGGGAAGCTGCATGCGCAGAAGGAGCTAAGGCCAAATGTTTTTATCTTCAACGTAGTCCTTGATTTTATAATATGCTTTTTTAATAAGGATACGTTTGATGTAGTTTTTGAACCTTCCATCGGTCAGTTCTATAACTGACTTTGGCAACTTGTTATAAAAGCGTATACTGTTTATAAGAAAAGACTTGCTAGTTTTCGTTAATCTGAATTTGGGTATTACAATTTCGTGTTTGTATGTTTCAATCAATCACGCCAGAACGGCTTAACGGATATGGATGAATGTAGTCAGGATGGATAGATTGTAGTCAGGAACAGCACATAAGGTACTTTTCATCCCGGAAATCCTACTAATGTTATAAAGTCGATAGTTTGTGAGTGTGTAAGTGTGTTTGTATGTTTATTATTAAATCACGCCAGAACGACTGAACGGAACTAGATGAAATTTAGCACAGATTATTGTCTGTAATAGCGCATAGGCTACTTTTTATCCCGGCAAAATGTATTGTTCCGGTGGGACAAATGCCAACATTCACGCGGGTGAAGATGGTTGAAGCTAGTGTTAATAATATTGGATGAGACCCAGAAAAAAATCGAATATACACACACTGGCAAAATTAGCGGAACAAGTAAAAATGATCGCAAACCTTTTTTTTTCACCTTTGCATGGTAGTTTTTATTTTGTTTCATAATAGAACCAGTTATTACTTATGGTTAAAACAATTGAACGTCATCTCTCATGCGATTGTTTTACTTTTATTCGAACTTGCATCATTTTGAGAGAATTTCTCTTATTGCCACTTTATGGATTTGTTTTAAAATTTTGTTTTTTTTTTATTAACTCACTTAGTTATTTGTTTTATTTTTGACTTTTAAATATTTTTTGTATTTAAGGACTTCATTGTGCCCGTCTGAACCCAAGCTGAGAGGGTCCGGGCACTTGAAATTAGGAGAAATTATTAAACCTATAGAATGATGTGCTGATTCATCGTTCGCCTGTTCCACCCATTTATTGTAGTTTCCAATGATTTAGAAATACTAATCTATGTGAGATGAGATCAGTGCAAAGCAAAGCATTTAAAGGTCGTTCAAGCCAAAAATTACCTAGAGGAAGTTCGAGGTGCCAGAGTAAGTGAGCTTATGGTACGCAGGAGGTTGAAAGAAGCTGGATTTGGCTTTAAAGTACTCGCCTAAGGTCCAAAACATGAGGTACACCACAATAGAAAAATAATAACTTTTGCTCGGGAACATCGACTTTGGCCCACAGGCTAGTGCAATAAAATATTGTTAAGTGATGAGTATGGAATTAATTTAAATCGAGTTGACGAACTGTAATGAATGTGTAAACATGAACAGAAACAATATTATCGGTCAATATTTTAACCTACAGTAGCATATTGTAGAAGACCAGAGTAAAGGAGCTCGTACGGACTTGGTCGTGACGGATGGAAATAATCTTATTGCAGACCGCTATAGAAGAGTTATTTAAGATTAAAATGTGGTGCCATTTGCCCCTTTATCTATGGTCACTTTGTATTAATCCAGGTTAATGCTAGACCGAATAACACTTTTAACTCCAGACCCTCTTAATAATGTCAATATCGCAGTTTTGGAACCATCAGCGTGGTCTCCAGATATGCATCCGATAGAACTCGCCTAGGACCTGCTAAAACAAAGATAAAAATCCTAATCCCCACACCTGTCAATGTGGGTGAACTGGAAAATGTAATTGTATAGAAATGGTAGAGACTATCAAAGGCAACAATGAATAAAATTATTCTCAACAGATCAAGGCGGATGAAAACATTAATAAGAGCACGTAGAAGAAACACTCAATCTTGTCCAAATTTTCATTTTATTTTAAAATTGTTTTTTTTATATATTTTTTTTAATTTGCCGTGATAACCTTCAAAAATCAACAATGTGCAGTTTTCCCATAAAACCATATTACTCACAAAAATTGTACTAAATGAGATCTCGTATTTATATATTTTTATTTTGTTCCGCTAATTTTGCCGTTGTGTGTATATACACTGAGTATTACATTAAAATTTGAAAAGAAATTCCAGAAGGAAAAACCTAATAATACTCGTACATACCAGAACTACCTAATAACCCTACTAACCCATTAGACTATCGAGACATAAAATAAATAAAAATACAATAAAGTCATCAAAATGTTATCCAAACACGTAATTGGCTACGCGAGGCTCTATTCAACAAAAACGCCTACCTACAGTTAAAACCAGAGACTACTATAAAAACCAATGAATTATAACCATACAAGAACGCCTCCAGCCCTCACGTGAATCAGATTTACGATCTATCCCCTGAACCAATCCGCGATCATACCATCCAAGTGCTTTTATGTAGCTCGGATAGACTCATAAACATTACAGTGGATACTACCTGAGAAGTCATAAAAATAGAGTACTTCTACACATGAGACACTAACTTGCTCTAAATTCAAAGTAAGCAGTAGAATCTATACTAAAAGTTATGGTCTTCTGCTATCTTCGTATTTCTTCGGAAATAAAAACGTGTCGTTACGGTGGATCAGTTACTGTTCATGCTGTCCGCCTCTGGCATAATCTTCCTCATTCCATATGGGATAGCCCCTCACTAGAGATATTCAGGAGAAGAATTAAGGAACATTACCTGTCAACATGACGCATAAATATGAATTTATTTTAGATATACGTATGTATTAAGTTTATGCATTATGTGCTGTACACGTATTTGTGTAGTGTTTTAGTTAGTTAGAATTCAAGTGTTTTTTTTTGTATTTGTTGTGCTCTTTAGTTAACTGTTCTAATTTTGTAAATATCTCTTAAGCACTGAGGTTTGCTGTCCATCATATGAATCATATTATCATCATGTAAATCATATTATCAAAGACCTTATACTTCTTAAGAAATACGTATAAGGTCTTTGCATATTATGGGTTAAGCTAGCAAGCTTTGTACATACGTTTTCATTTTGTATTTGAAATGTTTATTTTGTGTACAGTATAGAATACAAAAGAAAAAAAAAAAAATAATATGAATATAACTATTAATAGGTTGACTGTTCGTGCAAACCCGAGAATTGTCGAAGCGCACAACTTTTAGCGTGCTATAGAATATGCATTTGGCGGCATTTCATATCTTGTGACGGTGAAGGTAATAATAGTAACACACTATCATCGCAAAAACACCGTGTAACATGCCTTTCTCAATTCTTTATTCAAGAATTCGACTTCGCTTTAAGATCAAATCAAGTCGAATGCCCAAAGACAAGAAGTCATAGTCTTTCCTTTGTCGTGTTTCGTATGTATGATTGGAATACCACCGACCTCTTTAGGCCTGGTAAAATTAATAACAAAGTTGTGCCGTTTGCCAACACTAACCCCTATGCCTCGGGAGTCCTGCATTGCATCGTTTCGATAAAATTACGGTTGTCACTGGCTGGCGAGAAAATATACTACTCGAATTGTCGGCTACCAAAAAAAAGTAAAAAAAGCACGTTCAAAAATAAAACAAAAGAGAAGCGGTCGATGACGGTATAACCATTCCTGGAATGTTCTTCACACTGTCTCGATCTATCTCCAGATAGCTAATGTCTGGGGACGGATTACTATAAAGTTTTATTTCTAGCAATATAAAAATGGTTTACGACTCATTTTATAGCGTCCGATGCAGTCTGTGTTGCGAGAATTGATACAGATTTGAGATTGCTGAAATCGTAATGGTTAAGATTTTATGGACGAAGAGTTCAGTAAAATTGAGCAGCGGTCACTTTCCTAAGTCGTTTTCACTTAGTTTGATAGTTCTGTATTGGTATCTCACTGATACTATTATATTGCGTATGTCTCTCTGTGAATAACAAATTTTCTTGTCTGTGAAAATTATTCATGCCATGATGAAATTATCAGCAAGCTGACTAAGTAGTTTAATCTCGGGAATGACTAGCCAAAGCGCACTCAAAAATTTAATATCTTCTTAGTTTATTTAAATGAAATTGTGAGATAGATTACGGCCCACTTTTGCACACACAGAGACCTGAGCTGAGCAGTGGGTATATCACAAACTAATCAATAAAAAAAAGGTTTGATAATCTGCGCCCGAACTCCTTGTACTATCGCTGTCCATCGTTGGTCATAAACACATTTACCAACTACGTCAAAACTACTAAATAACTAGTAGCTAAGACACAGAACATACCAATTACGTCAAAACTAGTCACAAGCCACCTCCAACTTTATTATTTGTTCAAACCCCAGTTAACTGTTACCTGAAAAAAATAAAAAGCTTTAATTTATTTCCAATCAAAAACTTAAATAATTCAGTAATCACATAATGGACTCGTACAATTTGAACTGACAAGATTGATCAAATATCTGATTTTCACCCGAACTTGGTAAGGCGTAGGTCACACTATTTCCTGTTCATTTTCTAATTTTAATCTGTGACTATATATGGTATATTCGATATTAATAAGCTTCGTAGAGAAATCCCAAAAAAAACGCATCAATACCTCTCAAACTAAAAAAACCAAAAGTTCGACACCTGTTATGACGTATGGCTGCCAAACATGGCCTGTTACTACCGAAAATATTCCACACCCTTCCCTGAAACTATTTATACCTAAACATAAGATAATAATATGTAAATAATTAGTTATAAGTTTGTAAATAAAGGCTATTTGAATTTGAATGAATAAGTTTCAGATCGACCACAAATCTGAGAAAAACCCAATGCTGCAAATTTTTGGGTATACTTTGCCCGCGGCTTCGCCCGCGTAAAAAGTTTTTTATCATCCCAAGGAAACGCATTACCGGGATTAAAATATCCTATGTCCTTCTCAGAGTCTCATACTATCTCTATACCGAATTTCATCCTCATCGGTTCAGCGGTTTAAGCATGAAAAGGTAACAGACAGACAGACAGAGAAGAAATATTAGTTAGGCTAAAAAAGTAAAAAAAATAATTAAGAACATCTCGTCGGGAAATAATGTATGAAACCAACATAAAGGTATATGCAGGTAGACTAAAAATATAAGTTTTGCGGACAAAATATTTAGCAAAAATATATTCACATCTTCACAAAAGTTTTTTACAACGTGATAAACTTTTCTGCAACATTCAAAATTAAATATATAGTATCTGCATCCAGAAGGTGTCACCTAAACTTGAGACCAAAGTAAATCATTCATTGGCTCATTGCCAATTAAACTTGAGACCAAAACTTAGATAAGTGCCACAGTGTGTACGAGACCTAACATCTACAGGTAAAGCGTAGGATACAAAATTGAAAAAGTTTTAATTGTTTCCACGATTGGCGATGCGCGCTATTCGATTCGACACTCACTTCTGATGACTTTCTTTATATTTTCTTATGTAATTTATTGGATGTAGTAATGAACGTTTAACCTTTACATTTTTGGTCTATTGAAGTTTCTTTGAATAAAATAACTACTTATCTCGTTAAAATGGGATTTTAAAATCATAACATAAAAAGAATATTTTAATACATATTATCTTATATTCTTAAACTTAAAAGAGTCATCGTTAAATCTAGTTTAGATAATTCGCTTTTTTGAAATCAACTGAGAGTAGCTACTAGAAAGAAAAAAACACAAATAAAATAAAATATAGTACATTACTGCAGCGGCCAGCAAAAGAGGCATTGATGGTCGAACGTGTAAATGTGGGCCGAGGCGAAGCCGAGGCACACATACGTAAGTACTATAACAAAAATAATAACTGACGAGCCGAGCCTCAAAATACTAGAAGAAAAGTTTTTTATTCTTTTGAGTTTATTATTTCGTTGATAATTTTTTTTTGTTTAAAAGGTTATTTTTTTTGCTTTTTGGTTTACTTAATTTCAACAGAATCGGTTCATAATTGAAAATTCAGTGGGCAAATTATCAATAAATCCTTTTTTTCTACCTTTAGGGCTGGATATTATTTTTGAAATTTAAATGGGACCAACTTTGAGGAATAATCTATCCAGCAAAAAATAATTTTTGGAATCAGATTATTTAAATTTTTTATTAATTCTATAAAAATATATACATTTCGAATTAAGAACCTTCTCCTTTTTTGACGTCTGTTAAAAATATAAGTGTTAGCATAGAAGGTATTTGTAACGAAGACTAAAGCAAAAAAATAAAACTGTCGACTGCCTCGTTGGTCTAGTGGTCACAAGCTCTACTGCTGAGGGTTGTGCTGTGGTCCTTGGTTCAATTGCCGGATCGGGCAGTGTTTTTAGGTGTCTTTTATCTGTAATTTCTCAGAAGTAGCCGGAAGACTCGTCCTTTATTACATAGGACTTAAACATACTTGGCAAAATATAGGTGTAAATAATACGCTATATTTACTTTATATTTAATTCTATTAATTCGTAATATTTTCCATTAATTATTAAATGACGCGCCTAACGCCCTTCAGGCGTCGCCCTGAAGATAACATTTAGAACAATCTAAACACGAATGACACTTTATTGAAATTATATTCGGCCAATAATAAGTAATCAAGGGAACGCAGACCCCTTACAGTTCCATAGATAAAATATAAAATACAGTATATAAATTATGTGGTCAAGTGGACTCGCGGGTCCAGTAGCGAGCGGGTCCAGCTGACCAAAGACTCGTGCATTTCAGCCTTACCCCTTGGAAAATACAGATGTAACATTATGTTATGTCTATACCTTAAAGCGAATTCAAATTGAGTTGTCTGAGAATTCTGCCTTAACTGATAATCAAAAAAGTACACACTATGCATACCTAATCGTCTAGCCCCTCATATGTCAATGTCATAAGTGCCACTACAGTTTATTAGCCCCACTCTAAAACATAGTCTAACACTCGTCTAACTGCACAGTCATTTACAGGTCAATACAACATGCGATATTGAATGGGTACGGTGAACTACACGTCATTGATAAAACTTGGGACCTGTTTTAGCACCTTTTTATTACGATTAAGATTCTGTTAACTTACTAGACAAAATAAATTCAAAAATGGAACAGGCTTTGTATAACAGCATAGAAATTCTATTCCAATTTTTTAATTTGTTCGGTCAATAGAGGCTATTCAGCTGAATGGAGGCGGCCAGACTTGGGGTTATTAAGTTCGAATCAAGGCTACTATTTTACTTTTACTTTAACACCACCGCTCTCATAATGGTGAATAAAAACATTCTGAGGAAATTGGTAAGTTCTAGAAACAAAAAAAATATAGTTAGGTGACATGTACGAAGGTATCTGCGCTTGGTGGATGAAGTTCTACTCCCTACCAGAGAGATGAAGCTATCATGTCAAATTGATGCCTTGGAAATTCAGTTGAGTGTACCAACTCTTTCATTAAACATGGTGTACAGTTCCACATGCAGACAATAATTGAGTAGCATGGTAGCCACAAATTACCACCAACCCTGTAGTAGAAGTGTTAGGCCCGTTCCTGATTGTGCGATGCAATTCGATTTATATCACATTGAATACTAAGAGAAATTGCAAGTACGTTCACATGGACGCACCGCGATGCAATTCGACTTGAAATTTTCTCAGAAAATACGTGCTCGATATTGCCTATCGTGGCAATTTAAATTGCGACGCTCCATCAGGAAAGGGCCTTACTCGTAGGTATTGTGTAGCATAATAATTTAGAAAGTACTGTTAACTTATGTCCCGAGTGGATAGACCCTGTAGTTTTCTAGAAAACAGCTACGCAAACAAATGTTCCAATTAGGTATTTTTTTTAAACATGAATATATCGATACCTCTGGGCTCAAAGGGCGTATAACACAAAATAACCCATGTTGTTTTGTGCTTTACGCCCTTTGAGCCCAGAGGTATCGATATCGGTAGCGGCAACTCTAATTTAGTGGTTATATTAATTTAATTATTATAAAAGACCACTATGTTTTGAAACAAATATTTAATGTTTAAGTTTCATTAGTACTACTACTACGGACAAAATCTGAATGGCTGGTATAGTTTGAGTTAATCGACACGAAAGAAGAAGATTAGTAATAATTTTAAAAGACTGAAGTTACTTAATACTTTAGAATGTCAATTGATTGAGTTTTGAGTTCAGATGAGCAAAATTTTTTATTATTTTGGTTATTTTGATTTAATTATTAAGTTAAAGAATGTTATGATAAATATTGTTTGAGTAACATTAAAAAAATATATTTGGTAGATTAGTTTATTAACTGATTATTCCAAAAATTTAATTGTTTTTCAGCATCGCAACGATTACTCGATATTTAAATTATAAAATTGCATCACAGTTTTTAAATTTTGGGTTCCTATGAGAATAACATTTTTGTCACTTTTTTACTAGATATTTTGATTTATAAATAATAAAGATTATTTTATTTTACTTAGTTTTACTACCTATTGTAGGTACTACTTAACTTGATCTTTATTTTTTAACCCTTTAGTCTCTGATTTAATTGATTTGTACTACCCATTGATGATCAAGATTAGTCCTTTTTTAAACTCAGATATGTAGCATCTGAGTTTACATAACCGATTTTTCGTGGCTATAGAGGACTTTAATTTTCGTCAATAGTTAAGTTTGGTTTATTTTGTTAATTTGTAGGGATAGACCTCCAAAAAAATGGTTGGGGTTTCTTTTGATATCGTATATTGTTGCTTTTATGCTTTGTTTGAAAAAGATATTAGACAAAAATATTCTTTATGTTTTTTGGCTCCACTGAAAACTCTTGTATGTCAAGGGACATAGAAAGACGACAATTGAAATTTCCGGTATCGACATTTTAGATCCATAGAGAAAACCGTAAAATGGACTGACACATCTAAACTTATTTTGCACATAAACTGGTAAATTATTTATTTGTAGGGGTTAGTGTCTATGACCAGTTTGGGTTGCGAGTGATGACATATGTCTTTGAGACGTGGTCGCTTACAATGGGCCTCATCAGAAAGCTTACAGTCACACAAAGGGCAATGGAGAGGGCTATGCTCGGAGTTTCCTTACGTGATTGATTCAGAAATGTAGAGATCCGCAAGAGAACCAGGTTTACCGACATAGCCCAAAGATACATTGCCCATTGCCAAACTTAAGTAGCAGTGAGCAAGGCAGATTGCTCGCAGAACGGATGGCCGTTGGTGCAGAAAGGATCTGGAGTGGCGACCGCGAACCGGAAGATGTTGCGTTGGAAGGCCTCCCACCATGTGGACCTGGTGAAGGTTGCGGGGATCTGCTGGTTGCGAGACGCACGGGACCTGTCAAAGTGGCGACGCTTGGGGGAAGCCTATGTCCAGCAGTGGACCTCTTTCGGCTGATATGATGATGATGCTGAGGGGTTAGTGATCTGATTACATTATAGAAAGCTATAGGTACTATCACTGAAAGCTATTTTGATCCCATAAAAATGCACTTTACCTGTGGGAAAAGGATACAAGTGAAGCCGCCAGTAAAAGGTAGTGTTTCAAATTGGAATATTACACTACTCCTACATCAATCCGTGCCACAAAATACATCTCGCCAAAACACAAAACAAAAGACACGTACTTCCATCAAATATCGACTATCATAAAACCCTTTGATCAAACGACCTCTGCCAGATTAACGGCACAGCGCGATAATATCATTTTTATATGCCTGCCCTACTGAACGAGGGCTGTTTATAAAACATTCAGGGGTACTTTCACGGAAGATTAGCTGTTGGTTTTATAGGCATGACGAGGGTATGAATCTTTCTTTATATTTATTTGGCAGAGGTTGGAACGAAAGAAAAACTGTGATTTTTTGTAAAATGTTTTTGCATCTCCATCACGGTCCATCTAATTTAGAACATTAAGAGCATTTTACTTATTGACATAACGGTTGAACAAGAAACTTTTTCACTGATAAAATGTTTCACGATACCTAAGTGCCGTAAGCTACTCGTACATTTTATCCTCGGAAAAATGCACGATACCTGTGGCGAGGGCGAAGCTAGTGATAAAATATAGTACAGTACATCCATTTTCTTAATACCCCTCGGCTATCATTGCATTTCCGAATAAAAACGAATGCTAATTTCCAAGTCCATAAATTGTTAGATTTATTGTGTATAATAATTTGAAATCAGAACAAGACTTTATTGTTGTTTTGTTTTGGTTTCCGTGTGAACTACATAGAGCCGTTAAACTATTTTCCTTTTAACCGCAGCAGCATTCCTCCCTTTAAAAAAATAAATTATACTAAGTTAAAAGAGTATTAACAACTCTGTATACTGCAAAGTTGATTGAAAGTCTTCACCAAGTCCAAAAGGCAACTGATAGAAAGCCGGCGACAGACGAAACAAGAAGTTTGCCAAGGTACATTGAGAAAATAGTCAACGCTTTTGTTTCCACGTGTTTATGAAACTTCATATCCTTTACAAACATCCATGTTTTTCGCTGCAGATTCGTATTACATCAAAACAAAAACAAAAGAAAATACAAGTGAAACACGCCTCTATTTTTAGGCCCATTTACAGCTACTCAAATTACAATAGCAATCAATATTCCAGACAGATTACGACACAAAAATAAACAGATATCAAATGTTTTTCTTCGATTACAGTTCAGAGATTTGTTCAGAGGCGGACTTGGAGTCTTGTCCGCCCTGGGCCGTTTGGCATCGGTTTTCCTTAAGGCTGCTAAGATCTAAAAATGCGAAGTAAAATAAAGATTATTTTTAATTTAAGCTATATAATAATAATTAAATAGTTGTGGTTTGAGCTGAGGGTTAGGAGGGAACTTGCACTCACCTCATAAATATATTTTCAAAATATTGAGAGGGAAGGTGCATCATTCAATTGTTTTAGGACAGGTGAGCCTGTGTGTTACGGACAGGTAGGTCTGGCGACGGCTGGATCAACGCCTCCTAGTGGAGACAATCGTTCCAATCTTTTAAGGGAGGCACAATTGACCCGTGATATCCGTACGCTAATCCTGATAGCAAACGAGACGGACCTATACTGTTGTACTCTGTGTGAATTCATAAGGCCGGGGAAATAGTAGCGCCATCTCTTGTATTTATGTCATAAACCAATATCCGAATACATTGATAAACGCATTTGAGATTTAGCAAGCGATCGAGATCCGAACTATATCACCCCCTATTCCTTTATTCCTTTGCCCATATTATGCTGGATTTGGGTCAGAGCGAACCAAATCGTTGAACGCGAACGGACTTCGTATCTCAACCGCCAGCTCTTCATGTCACATGGCTGAAGACGGATGCATCTAATTAGTTGGATTGCAAAGAACTTTATAAACTGTGTCTATTACCCGCTTCGCGGATATAAAACAGTGAAATGCGTATGGAACGTGAATATGCAGAAAGCCGCCAGCCACCATTTTGGAATTTAAAAAATCACCAGCTCGCCAGTCTTCGCGCCACGTCGGCTAGCATCGATCATCAGGTAAGGCGTACTTATACCCTCATTCCCATACTGTAGATCGGCCGATTTTCAATCCGTGAAATAATTTCCCGCTTATTTACCATACCCTTCAAATTTAGTCCAAATTTTATAATAGGTACAAAGTTCAATGAAGTTTCTCGAACCGCTGTAACAGTGTATTGTGTAAATTTTGCTATCTAGATGATTGATTATGACAAGCGCATTTATCGCATAAGGAAATCCTGTAGGTAATGGTAAATGAACATGAAATAAATAAAGTTTTACGCTCGTCTCTTCTCGCATGATCTTTATTACTTTGTGCTATACTAGGCTCACTGTTGTCGAGCAAGTATCGTTAAAATTGGCCGCCCCTAATATCTGGCCATCCTAGGCCAGTTGGCCTTAAAAGCAAGTTCTCCACTGCATTTGTTAGATTCAAAAGTTGTTTATAAGGAACATTCATTTCCTTTTGATCGAAAATACTCAGAAACATTTGTTGATTGAAAAGTTGATGTCTGAGGAATGAAATAGGACACTCTCTCGACGTTATGTGACAACAGATTATCACTAAACTTTGGTGTTGATTGATTTTTGTTGGTGTTTATTGAATGGTATATTCGTGATATTCGGTTAGTTTTAAACAAAAAGTCGAGTTTTATTTTAAGAATTGAGTCAGTGAACCGTTTTGTTCGAGTAAATAGAGATTGAAATCATAATTGTGAGTGCGGTGTCTTGTCAAAAACATGGATTTTTGTAGTGCCTCAAGTGGTCATCACCACACTTCATAAACGCCACTGATATCGCTATAAACGTAGGTAGTAGGTGGAGTCCTGGAACAAAACTGTCTCAGGGTTAAATCACCGTAAATTCGAAGAAAAGAATAACCTAAGTTTCAAGAAAATTATTACAGGGATCCTATTTTTGTATGACTAGTCTTGCCGGACTTTCAAAACATCTGGGCTATTCTTTCACCCTATCTGCCAAACTTTACTAATTTTATATTTATTATACGCATTCTTGGGCGTCATTGTGACTTAGTGATGGGAGGATAAGCGCAATAGTGGATTTTACGTCTGAAAATATCAATTAAAGTGCTTAAATTTCTTAGAATTGTACAGGTTACTTCTAGGCAACCATGCTTTACCGTAGACCACATCATCGCTTAACATCAGGCGCGATAGTGGTCAAACGCGAGCCTAAAGATAAATAAAAAAATAATTTACTTTACAAAAACTAAAACTTCAAACTAACTCGTTATATGATTTATTTATAAAAAGTTTGTTTAGGGTTCCGTACCCAAAGGGTGAAAACGGGACCCTATTACTAAGACTCCATTATGCATCTGTCTGTCTGGCTGTCCGTCTGTGACCAGGCTGTATCTCATGAACCGTGATAGCTAGACAGTTGAAATTTTCACAGATGATGTATTTCTGTTGCCGCTACAACAACAAATAAAAAAACAGAATAAAATAAATATTTAAGTGGGGCTCCCAATAGAAAAAAAAAGGTGATTTTATTGCCGTTTTTTGCGAACGGAACCCTTACGGAATGGTACGGAACCCTTCGTGCGCGAGTCCGACTCGCACTTGGCCAGTTTTTTATAAATAAGGCTGGTATTGTTGAAGGCATAAAGTTTGTAAATGAAAAATGCATACAAAGTGATTCACCATTATATTTTAGACTAGCTGTCCCACGCGGCTTCGCTCCCGTCAACTGGCTACCTACCTACCCATCAACCCTACCTACTCTACATACATGATTGTTGTGTAATTAAACCGTTTACGCAGCGCACGCAACGAAAGCTCTCAAAAAGGAATAATTTTGCCCGTTTTTGCAACATTTTTCATTTATGCTCTGCTCCTGTTGGTCGTAGCGTGATGTTATATAGCCTATAACCTTCCTCAATAAATGGACTATCCAACACAAAAAGAATTTTTCAATTCCAACCAGTAGTTTCTGAGATTAGCGCGTTCAAACAAACAAACAAACAAACAAACAAACTCTTCAGCTTTATAATATTAGTATAGATTAATAGGTTATCTGGTTAGGTGACTAAATAAAGCTAGATTCTAGATACGAATGGATTTAATAGATACACAGGTGTTTCAAACTTTGTTAGACTGAATATTCAATTTGGACACAAATTGCTTTCTAAATTAAATTCTACACAAAACTTATTAGTTTACTACACGTAGGTATATTGTAAATGAATATTAAGGAATATATTCATAAATTTAACGGGATATTGGACCGGCTGATGTAGCGACTTTTGGGAGAAGCCTTTGTCCAGCTGTGGACATCTTTCGGCTGAAATGATGATGATTATGCTAAATGGCAAAACCAAGGTCATGGTGAATGCCCATGTAACACCCACTCCTATCAAGATCGGAGACTCTACACTCGAAGTTGTAGACGATTATGTCAATCTGTGACAAACGGTCCAGTTAGGTAGGTCTTACTTCGAGAAAGGGGTCATCCGTCGAATCCGACACGGCAAGATGGTGTTCGGGCAGTTGCGCGGTATCTTTTCATCCAATTTACTGCAGTGTCTCAAGACAAAAGTCAATGACCACTGTGTGTTGCCAGTGATTACTTATGGGACCGAGACGTGGTCGCTAACTATGGACCTTATCAGAAAGCTTAAAGTCACCCAAAGGGCAATGGAGAGGGCTATTCTCGGAGTTCTTTTGCGTGACCGCATCAGAAATGAGGATATCCGCAGGAGAACCAAAGTTACCGACATATCCCGAAGATTTGCGAAACTTAAGTGGCAGTGGGCAGGGCACATTGTTCGCAGAACGGATGGCTGATGGGGCCGAAAAGTTCTGGAATGGAGATCGCGAACCTGAATACGATGCGTTGGAAGGCCTCCCATCAGGCGGACCGATGACCTTGTTAAGGTCGCGAGAATCCGCTGGATGCGAGATGCACGGGTAAATGTGGCGACGCCTGGGGGCGACCTATATCCAGCAGTGGATGTATTTCGGCTGAAATGACGATGCTAAATGGTAAATAGACCAGAGTGCCCAGAGAAGTGACAATCTATCAGCAAAACGACCAAGAACACAATATTGAATTTTTGAATGCATATTAATTTCAATGATGCTTTTATTATTTTTGTATACGATGAGAGAAGGTAAATCTAACCACAACTATATAATTTAAATTGAAACTCATTTGTGTAATTATTTTATGCCATTAATGGCTGGTTGAAGCGAACTCAAAATTGTACCTACCATTTTACATCCACTGTACATATGGCGTTCAAATAAAGATTTCTGATTCAGAAAGCGTCGCCATAGCGATTAGAAAAATCTCAAAAATGTTTGGGAATGCCAAGCCATATCGAAATGTCACGTGATCAATTCTTTACATTTTGGCATTTCGACCATCGCCATCGCTGATAAAATGGCACTGTCCTGAGCCTCAGTTCAGTATTTTAGATTAGTTGAATTCTTTTTATTTTGTAGGCATAAAAATGTGTGTCTGATATTTTTTGTAATTAACTCCTATTCCCAATTTCAAAAATAAGTGCCAGAAAGTAGTGATTCAACAGAGCTCTGCTTCTAAAATCAAAAATATTTTTTTTATTTCACATAGGCCTACATGGGCACTTATAAAACGTCGACAAAATGAGCACGGTTCGGGTTGGTCGTTTCCTATGGAGAAGAACCGGCAAGAAACTCCATGGTTACCCTTTTAAAAATGGTTTGGTTTTACAATATTTACATGTTACAGCATTAGTACTTAGATATGGGGGGACAACGTAGGCCCGAATTATGACAATAAGTCGTAAGAAACTAAAAAAAAAGAAAAGATTATATAAAAAAGTTAACAAATGTTAACTAGCATCTAGAAGGCCTGCAATGTTCACACATTCACAAAACAATCGGTAAATCTATAGAAAGAATCTATACAAAGGTAAAAAATAATAAAAATAAGTATAACAACACTAAATTTAACATGTTGCATAAATTTTGTTATCAGTGCTGTAACTATTCTTAGCAAAGGGCTTTAAAGATGATTGAAAACCATTTTAAAAAGTCTAATTAAAAGAAGGAAAGAAAAATGAGATTGAGAATAGTTAGAGACATCCACATATTTGTGCCGTTTACAAGTTACCAGGGAAGCTGCATGCGCAGAAGGAGCTAAGGCCAAATGTTTTTATCTTCTGTTTCCACAACTCTTAAAACTGTTTTAATGGAAGATTATGACGGGATGACGCGTGAGTAAATGTGGACTAGCAATTTATGAAGAGCACCGAAGCAGATTTCTGGGTACAAAAGCGGCAAAAGTAAACTTTAAAATATAATTAACCTTAATTTAATTTTGAATACTAACTTATTTATAAAAAATGTGCTTTAATTATTTATTTTATATAGTATTTATATTTTCGCTTCTCCATCCGTTTCCGCAAAATTTACTTTTAACATTTTATGTTTCCGTTTCTGCTTCCGATAAGAGACTTTTGTTACATCACTACCAGAAAGTTGGAACGTAGCAAATTAAATCAAAACTTTGCAAATGAAAAGCAAATAGCACGATTTCAGTTACGGAAAACTAGCTGAGATTTTTGTCAACTTCATTTCTGCAAAAGTAAGTTTTGCTTTATCTTGTGAGAGTGTTTTTTTAATCCAGTGCCGTGCGAAGGTTTCTAAAGTAGAATCCTGAGCGCAGCGAGTGATTCAAATAACGTCACTCCAGCTAAAATAGTGTTGCTCCCGAAGTGGACACTCTACTTTTTATCACCCTCTATGAGAAAATAAGTAAGTGCAACTTATAAACAAGAACGTTACGATTATTTATTTACATACAATTAGGAACCATAAGACATAACATGGAAATAATTAGAGGGTAATATTTATATGTGAGCAATTATGTAATGCATCGTAACAATTTTATTAGTACCATCCGTTACAGTTGTAGATTAATTTTTAGTTTGGGTCGCGCGCGGTTTTCCAGCCAGTCCCTTGTTCATTACAATGTTCCCGTGCGGTCTGATATAGAATCAATCATTCATTAGCCATCGTTCCTTAGCCATTGACCATTCATTCGTCGTTATCGATTTTAGCGATGTTATCCTATTTTGGACCGCATGGTTTGTGATTCATCTCTTTGCTGATTGGAACATTTACTAACAATATCCACATTCCAAATACAAATCACTTTCAGTCCCTAGGGATTAATGAGCTATTTAGTCCCTGTTTACAGAGAATAAACTATCACTTTTTGAATAGATGTGATAAAAAGCAAAGTTTTCTTATCCCAAGGGAACATTATACCGGGATAAAAAGTATTATGCTATTCCAGACTATAATCTATCTCTGCTTCAAATTGCATTTCAACCGTTTTTTTCCGTTCAGGCGTTTTAGCGTGATTGATTAATACATCCATCCAAATTTTCGCATTTATAATATTAGTAAGATCAATATTGTACTTTTTTTTCTTATTTCATGAGACGAAATCCTGCGAAATCCTAGCTAATTGAAAAATATTGCAGCAAAGTATACATAGTTACCTAATACAAATTGCAGGGAATTGCTTGGTGAGATGCAATTTACGATAGACCTACAAGTTCACCATTGCGCAACAATAAATCAAATTCAACTCGTTTAGTAACAGCATTTAGAACTTTTCCCAATAAAGTAAAAGCGGAAAAGAAAAAGCCATTTAAGGCACATATTTGTACCCAAACTTGTTCGTCACGATAAACAGAACTTTTTACGTCACGTCAAACTTTTTGCACGTACGGTAAAAGTTGTAGGATGTACTCATTATGTCTCTTGAGGTGCTACTAAATATCTAAGTTTTGCCCAATAGTAGTATAGAATACGCCATGGCCTTGTACGATTACAACGCTCGCGCGGTCCGTCTATGGATTTGTGACCATCGATTGAATAGGTGTAGGTACTGAGATCCGTCCATGCCCTGGAAAGAACTTTAAGCAAGTGCACCCGACGTACATGGGAGTATTCGTACCTATAATAGAACCGGTCAAAAATATTTTTCGCTTTTTTTGCAATGTCATCGAATGAAAGACAATTTTTTATTGTATATTGAAAGTCGGACTAACTGTCCGTCATCATGTTCTTCGTCTTCTTCTATGCTTTCGTTGCTACCATTTTCATTTAGAGGTAAACGTGGTGTGCTCACGACCATTAGATTGATTGCCTCCATTCAAAACGGCTTACCTTTTTTTAATAATTCAACTTTTATAAACATTAACTTCGAATGAAATAAAACAAAATGGCGGATAAAGGCGGTAATCGTGAATCTTTGACAATCTTTACAGGTAGTCAGAAGGCTAAAGGTCTGACACCCAAGTTAGTTAGATGCCATGTTCCCAGTACGACGCGGTTGTGGAGATCAGGCAAGCTATTGCAGCTCAAAATCAGTATTTTGATGAAGCCAGCTATCGCTTTAAGTAAAATATTGTTACTTAGCAGCATCCATTTAGCTGGAATGCTACCTCAACATAAAAGGTCGGATAGATAATGACGTTATGGGTTTGTAAAGGTTTATATATAGGCTACACTATGAAGTGATCTTCTCAATGGGAGCAACGGACTGGACACTGATAACATTCTTCGGTTGGGTCTTTGTGAGCTAAGGGAGATAAAATTGCATTGTTACTTCGTACCTTTAACTGAAAGCCACAGATTTAGTAGAATTATTTTCTGTCATAGATATTGAAGACTCGATTTTTTATATATTTTTTTATTTGTTATTTATTGACTATATTTATTTATTTCTTTGGTTTTACTTGCAAGTTTAATATTAGAAGGTTATTTTATTATTAGGACCAGTAGTGGCCCAGTGGTAATGTGCTCAAGTAGGTTACTGAATTGAGGAGTCCCAGCATTGGGAAGATTATGATTTGATTATGCTATAAGCAAGTAGACTGCGCAAATCGGTTAAAGTTACATAATGCGGCTTAAGTATCTTTTAGACTCTTGATAATTTTTCAAGCTAATACTCTGAACAATCTCAATACACGTGGTTATATTAAAAAAGACCTTACTTAGTGTGACGGCCGATATTATTTAGAGTCTCATAAACCAGAAGACAAAAAGAGGCAACAACTAGTTATCACCTTTACATTACAATTCTCAGAAGAAATAAAGAACAAATCGAAACAGATAAACGAAAAGTTCTCCTACTAACTAAAAGTTGTTGTTGTTGTGGTGTTGTTGTAAAGTTGTTTGAATAATGTCACTTTTTGTCTTGTCTAGACTGACTGTACTAAGCGATATGTATTGAAGATTCCAGTGCAAACCGTTCTAAGTTTCAATAAATAATTGCAGACACTAAGGACATGTACCTGCAGTGACGATTTTAGTGCAAATCAGAATTACTAAGTATCATTATCTGGTATTGTAGAAATTTAACAGACTAGGGTTATTGACCATTGTACTTCTTTGTTATATTTTTTATGTCCATAAAAATACATCATAATCCTAAGGGCAGTTTCGCACTACATCCAATCCGTGTCCGTGAAATTTTGGTTCAGAAGTAGCCGTAGTACTTCTTGTAGGGAAGCTTACGCACTAAATCCGAACTCTATCCGTCATCATCTTTCATAATTTAGAACATTCCTTCGGTGATAGGTAAAACTTTAACAATATATGGAATTGCTAAGCGCTATCGAAAGGTCATAAAATTTTGCCATTTTGAAAATTGCCATTTCTGGTAGAAAATACTTTGTCTGGACTCCTTTCGCATATACCAATTTATTTAAGGTCAACACAGCAAGTCGTCAAACACCCATACTTACTTTTAAAATTTTATTCATGCATAGTTTTAGGATTCCGTACCCGAAGGATCTAAACGGAGCCCTATTGCTGTCACTCACGTGTCTGTCTTTCTGTCGGTTGCTTGTCAATTTTGTTCCAATTTTTTTTTAAATTTCCCCTTGACCTATGAACTTGAAATTTGGTGATAATGTTTATTATTACTTATATTTTAGTAACAAATACCAATATATTGAAAATCTGGTTTTTTCTTTGGTACGGAACCCTAAATGTGCGAAGTCCGACACGCACTTGGCTGGTTTTTTATTTGACTTTAAAAAGTACCTGTTTAAATAAGCCTTTACAAATAAAGAAATTATGAGTTATATTGTATCGTTCAGCTCTGCCAGATTTAGCTAACTCTTAAAACGAAATTGCCTGCTATTCTTGCCAGTAATCCTAAAAAAAGTTTACGATCACATTCAAGGTAAGGCATTTGGAAAGCTATAGGTATTCTAGTTCGTACCACTCGTGTTTGGCGTACTTAACCTTGGCCTGATACTTCATACTCTAAAATATAACACGCACAGGAGTTGGGAGCAAACTTGCGCCAAGTTATAAATCTTGGACAGTTTTAACGTGCCGGATCCGGGCTGTATATCATGCGTTATTTACGGGTCGTTATCGGTCTTTTTTAGGAGGCAAGCAGAAGGAAAGTTCACTGAACCATAAGTACATAGGGGAGGTGCGCGGGTTGGAATATCAATCATCATCATCCTACTGCTGGGACACAGGCTTCCTATCTATGAGAGGGAATGGGCCTTAATAAACCAGGCAGAGGGTCTGCCTGGTTTATTAAGGCCCATTCCCTCTGTCAGTGCGGGGGTACCAACCCGTTGTCACATGTCTTCGAATATTTGGTTCTAAGACATGCCAGTTTCCTCAGTATTTTTAACCGACTTCGAAGGAAGGAAGAGGTTCTCAATTCGACTGTTTTTTTTTTATGTGTGTTACCTCAGAACTAGTTACTGGGTAACCGATTTTGATGATACTTTTTTTATTTGAAAGCTGGTGCTTGTCATGTGGTCACATTTAAAAATGGTCAAGATCTGATGAAGAACTTCGGAGATATAAATCAGAACTCTTCAATAAATGACAGTAGATCACTCGGGATAGCTGCAATCGGATGTCTGTTTATTGTTTACATCATTTCATAACATAACATCACAATAGCACGCTTTAAAGGGGTACGCAGGTGTGAAAGGTTCACCCTGGTATACTCTAAATCCACCGTTTTTGTTTAAGTTTCATGTTCTGGGTTAATCTATTCTGGCTTCACTTTGGAGAATTGGTCCGTTATGTACCCACAACTAAAAAGTGAAAAATAAAAAAAATTTAAACAAAAAATACAACCGACTTCCAAATAAAAACACTACAAAGTGAAAAATATCTTCAATTTCGGAAGTCGGTGTCAAAAAACAGATCCTAAAACCAGGAACACCGACTTCTGAAATTGAAGTTATTTTTCACTTTGTAGTGTTTTTATTTTGAAGTCGATTGTATTTTTTTTTAAAGTTTTTTTTTGCCTTCGTTTTATGAGCAATGGTAAGTGGTGGATGTGGGGTCGGATATGGTGAGTACTAAATGCAATGATACGTAGAATTATCATCACTGCCATTACCATTTAAATGGTGCATTTGTATGATATGTTTGCTATTTAACAGATAAGCCGTTCAATCGATAAGTCAGATTATTCAATTACCTACCAAACTTATTATCCCAAAATGTTCTCTGTGAGAAGAAGTTTGTTAAATTCGACGTTGAATTTAACAAAATTGGAGACCTAATTAGCTTGTAAGTTCCATTTTCACTTTTTGATTTTATTAAGTTCATTCCATTCAACATAAAAACCAAATTTGCTTGATGCACTAGAGTCAATTGAAAAGTGGGCCAAGAGGCTTATCGGCAATGAGGCGCTGGTCAAGTCAAAGCACCAGAGTCTTGAAAATTGTCGCCGAGTTGCCAGCTTGTCGGTTTTTATCGGTTACATTTTGAGGAATGTACGATGGAATAGCATGATCTACGAGTAATTCCACCTAGCCCGTTTCAGCATCGGACTACCAGACGTACAGCGATGCGCCATCTATAAATGGCGGGCATCCCACCCATGCTCACAAAACGTTTTGAGAAAACTTTTATTATGCGTACAGCTAAGGAGTGGAATCCACAGCCGGAGTCTGTGTTGCCCGACAGCTACAATCTTGGGGTCTTTACGTCAAGAGTGAATAGGTTATTTCTAGGCAAGCGTGTTTCACTGTCAACTATACCATCCCTTATCATCAGGTGAGATAGTGGTCAAGCGCGAGACAATAGAATACAAAAAAAATATACATTTCTATAAATTTCATTCGTTAATAATTTTTTTGAATATTATATTCTATAAAATGTTGGCTAAAGAGGGATTCGAAGAAGGAATGATAAAATATGTGGTGTGAAGCAACTGCAGTAAATTGGCTATAAATTATAAAAGTAAATCTCAAATTTTAAAGAGTTATGATCGTAATAAATTGGTACAATCGGAAATGTTTGTCAGACTTATTGAAACTCTGCTGGATATATCTATACTAATATTATAAAGCTGAAGAGTTTGTTTGTTTGTTTGTTTGTTTGAACGCGCTAATCTCAGGAACTACTGGTTGGAATTGAAAAATTCTTTTTGTGTTGGGTAGTCCATTTATCGAGGAAGGTTATAGGCTATATAACATCACGCTACGACCAATAGGAGCGGAGCATCAATGAAAAATGTTCCAAAAACGGGGAAAATTTATTCTTTTTGAGACGCAACGTATTTAGAGTAGGTGGGCTAGCTTGGTAGGTAGCCAGTTGACGGGAGCGAAGCCGCGTGGGACAGCTAGTTCGAAATATATGAGTTTCAAATTTTTATCTACACTATGATTCATGTTCTCTGTCACTCCGGAGAAGAGAGGACCTACTCCTAGCCATGTGTCTAAGAAATTGCCTCAAGAAGATGGGCAGGAGCCTTCTCCTGTTTTTATACTATGCACCTATCATTCTGACAAGCTTGACTGTAATGGTAATCGCCCATTTGTCTGTTAATTGTAGCAATATGTGTAAAACACCAAACTCTTTTTTTTGGGCTTTATCTATCCTTATAACCATTCTCATACACAAAACTTAACTCATGACATTTTCCTCATTCCTCCACATAATATCCCATACAATGGCAACCGATTTACTCACAAGTTTTCCGTCACCGGCGTCATTTTCACACTTCCTTTAACATTATCATTTCTTATTCTATACATTCGCGTAACACCACACGATCCGACAAAATAAACAGTTTTTATCTCAACATAATTGTAGGAAGATTCCATTTACCGTTCAACATGGCCACAACTGAACAAAAAGACAGCAAATCATCGGCACCCAGTAATTGATTTCCAGAGAATTGCCGCGCTCCGACAGGGAACAAACCACAGAGCACCGAGACGCCTCGGCGGACATTTGCTAGAGACGGTTTTGTAAAAACTTTCCAAACAAAACAAGTGAGTGTTACCGTTTTTTCATAAAAAATCGACGAGTTGTGACCATTCTGACTATGGTTTTCGATATGCATAGCCTTTTCGCAACTTTATTGGGATCGGCTTCCTATCTGCAACCTCCACAACGCAGTGACTGATAACACGATACAATACAACAACAACAACGATAATACTGGTGTCCGATGTCTTAGCTTCAGACTATCCGTAAGACTTTCAAAGATCTACAAATGGTAGCCGGGACAAACAGCTTGACGTGCTTTCCCAGGCATCTCACTATGTAAAGATGGTCACCCATTCAAGGACTGGCCTCGGCAAGCGTTGCTTAACCTTGAAGATCGGCGCATGTGGCTGTTATTATTTAGCCACGAGCTCCTCTTTTGACTGTGGCTATGACAACCTAAACTGGTGCTCAGCGCAATTGCGCGGTACGAATATGATCAACAATGCTGTTTTAAGACGAGACAGTCGCCATCGACCTTGAGAGAACAAAACGCGAACTCGTTTTACACCGGCGCGTCTCAAAATTCAGTAGCTTTTTGTACTTATTATTGTATGATTTTAAAAAAAGCCGTAGATCAAAAGGTAGGTACTTAAATTGTCTTTGAAATGGCGACAATTTCTTTAAAATATGGTGTTGGTGCGATTTTCGTTATTTCGTCTGTGTTAGACATAACATTACAAATTAATTACGCTATGTTATACGAATAAAACTAAAAATTTTTCAGATCAAATTTTTAAAAATATGGTTTAAGGTAACATTATATTTTTTCAAAAAATTACGATTAGCCGTTTAGACGTAATTCTCATTTTATAATTGCCAGCTATTGAGGGATATCTGCGCCGTTGCCGGTTGCGGCGTTCCGTGTCCTGTGGAATAAACAGAAATAAAATATAATGCTTTCTATCTTCTTATTTGTACGGAGAAGTGGAGATGAAGGTTGGTCAATGTTTGTATGAAATACAGTGTCTATTGGTATGAAGATTAAAACAAATAACGATTTCAATATTTGATCTTGATAATAGCAGACGTTACTGGAAAGAAAGCACCTATATAGGTCGATTCAAACTTAATAACGTCTGTGAAGTACACTTTTCGCTGTGCAGTACTCCAACCCTGACACGCGCTGTAACTTGAACATGCTCCTGCGCAGTGACTCGCGGAGTGTATCGAGCCACCATTAGGTCGGATTCTACCTGTAACGAACTATGTTCTACCTAAATATTGCAATAACATAAAAAAAATAGGACACCCTTTTCTAATTTTTGGATTTTATAGATAACAAATACTTGTATTTAGAACAAAAAAGTATTAGGTATTCAATAAATCAGACATCTCCACACATCTAATCTCGTTACACTTAACTGTACTTATTAGCTTAGTGAGAAAGTTACAGTACCACTAAGAAAATCAACTACCTAACACAATCATTCATCTCTCCAACACACCTTTGAGCACAATACTGACATCACCCAAAGTTAGCAACTGACAAGCTTCCTGATTCTGGTTCAAACTTTACTCGTACTTCTCAATAGCATTTCAAGGTATGTCAGAACCTCGCTGTCTGACGGTGGAATAATGCCTGTCGTGTCTAAGTAAGTTATCACTAACGAGGAAGCAGTGAGTTCGTAACACAGATACATGATAATATACACGTGTGAATGGCTATTTTTTAAACCTGCACTTAGTCTTGGTTGTCTTACGCATACGAATGTAGTTTTAAATCATTTTAGATGGACTAAAACGGAATTCAACTCAATATTTTAACAAATTATTTTTTGCGTTTTAAACGTTCTAAGAAATATATAGCTTATTTTAGAACATAATATTATACTAAACTCTGTAATACTTATCTATGGGAAGACTACAAGGTCATATTAAGAATGATGTTAACGTTTTAATACTTATTTATTTATTATATACTTTATTGTACACCAAGATAAAAACAATAATAACATAAGGAAACCTTAAAATAAAAACGAACAAACAACAGGCAGCGTTACCGCGTTCTGCAATCTCTTCCAGGCAACCCATAATGGAGAGATACGATATGAAGCCTGGATACGATATGGAGTTGCACTTGGTGCATTTTTTTTATTAAATAATAAGCTACAAACATGAACACTAAATATAGTAATACTAAAATAGAAGAAGCCAATTTGTTTTATACATATCATGAGACGTCATGCAATATCAAATTCTAATAAAATAATATAATAATACAATTATATAATACCGACGAAATAACGAACTAAAAAGCCTAAATTTCTTTTTTCCTGATTTTTCATCTCAGTTATTAATAAAACTCTTCGATCCATGATAATCGAACTCAAGTGTCCCCGAGAATGAAAATTTAGTTGTTGTTCTCTATAAAACCAATATTGGTTAGTTTATAATTTATCGGATTGCGTCATCTTCGTGAAGGAACAGAAAAATCGGCCTCATCACTGCGCGCTCGTTCTAAACGGGTGGAGCTGACGAGGCGACGCCAGCCTCGTCAGCAGGGCTCCAGTGCGGAAATGCCTTCTGGACTTCGCGGCGCCCCAGGCTGCCAGCGCGATTGCGCCGCCAATCCATATATATTAGTCTATGTGCGCCGCTTTGACACAAGTTGTCAACTCCTGTCTCCTTTTTAGTGTTATTTTTAATTATTGTTTAGTTTTTTATTTGTTTTAATTGTATATATTAATTAAGTGTTCCAATAAAAATAGACATATGTTAAGTGGTAGCAGTGATGTGGTGGTAAATACTGCGTCTCAACCTTCTTCATCACTCAATATCCTGGAAAGGTGTCCTCTGTGCACCCAGACATGTTTCTTTAAAGGTAAGCGGGGTCTGAACGTGTATATTGGGAAGGCACATAAGCCCCAAAATGCAACCACTTCTGACCCTGTTATTATTACACCTCCTACACCTACACCTTTTTGGAAAACACTATCAAAATTGAAAAATTCTATTCCGGTTTTAAAACGAGTTCCCCGTGGCGCTAGACCTCTAGTAGCACAGCATCTTGCAGGTTTCATCCGCCTTGCCGCTCGGGAGAACTCAGAAAGTGCTTGGGAACAACTTCTCACCTTCCCTTACACAATTTTAAACGTTCAGAAGAATTTGGCTAGCAAAAAGACGTTAACTGCACAAATTAAAGAAAATTGTAATATTTCGGCCCATAATTTGGATTCAAAATTATCGACACAGAGGTTTAGCTCTTCAAGAGTTATATCCCATCTGGTCGAATCAAGATTAGGGGAAGATGATATTAGCGGAGCAGCCAGGATTCTTTTTAGTAGTGATGTGGTGGCACCGTGTTCTCCAGACACTCTTGCTACTCTGGAGAGCAAATACCCTGCCCCAGTGGATGGTCTTTCTTTTCCCGACCTCCCAGATCCAGATATTAATACCCTCACCATTACAGGTCGAGAGGTGATCAGAGCCGTGTGTTCTTTCCGGAGTGGCTCTGCTGGCGGCCTCGACGGCCTGAGTACTCAGCACTTAAAGGACCTTATTTGTTCAGGCGCTGGGGAAGCTGGTGAGTTGCTCTTGAAGGAGCTTACGGCTCTGATGAACCTTATGCTCTCCGGTAAGGTAAACGAGTCCGTCATCGCCGTCTTGTACGGGGCCAATTTATGTGCCCTGCGCAAGAGGGATGGCGGGATTCGTCCCATTGCCGTAGGAACTAATTATGGTAATAATGTGGCAGCCAAGATTTGCTGTAACTTGTATAGTGAGGTAGTTTCGGATAAATTTCAGCCCCTGCAGCTTGGTTACGGCTCCAAAGGGGGCTGTGAGGCTGCCGTACATGCATTATCGACCTACCTAAATTCTGGCAAAGGAGAGGTCATCCTGAAGGTTGATATTAAAAATGCATTTAATTCGGTTAATAGGGACACCAGCAAGGCAGAAACTAAAAAAGAAATACCTCAAATTTTTAGTTTTCTCTGGCAATGTTATAGGCATCCAACTAAATTACTTCATCGGGACAACCTTCTGGAATCCGCTGTTGGCTGTCAACAAGGTGACCCCCTCGGGCCAGTGATCTTCAGTCTGGCTATTCACCCAATTATTCGACAGCTAAATTCAAAATTTAACGTTTGGTATCTCGATGATGGAACCCTGGGAGACGATGTAGACACAGTTTTAGATGACCTGCAATTTTTAAAACACCAACTACATTCTATAGGACTAGATCTAAATTTTTCGAAATGTGAGTTATTTTTATCTGACAGTACCGACAGACAAGAGACACTTTCAAAATTTAATAAAAAAGCCCCTGATATCAAAATTATTGAAAAAAGCTCTCTTCGTCTCTTTGGGTCCCCAGTCTTCGATGTTTCCTTTCCTAATTTTATTGAGGAAAAAATTCAAAATTTCAACAACATATCGGAAAGATTGCTCCAAATTAACATGCATTCGGCTATCACCATAATTCGCTTTTGTTGTTTTGGCCCCAAATTAACATACTTCCTTCGTGCTTCCCATCTATGGCAGCACCCTCCTCTTTTAGAAAAAATGGACCAAATTATCCGTCATACACTAACTTTAATTTTAAATGTGGCCATGGACGACCGAGCTTGGGCACAAGCTACTCTTCCCATCCGTATGGGAGGCCTCGGCGTCCGCAAAATGTCTAGTATTAGTTTACCGGCATTTATAGCCTCGGTCCACGGTACTGAGAAATTAATCAGGAATATCCTAGCACCCATACTGATTAATTTTGATGTGCCGTGCTTCACTGAGGCTGTTGATGCTTGGAAACTCGCTTGCCCGAATTGCAATCTCCCCGACTACCCATCATCCCAGAGATAGTGGGATGAGCCGATCTGCAGAGCAGTTCAGGAGCACCAAATTGCCACTTCTGCCACTCCTGCCGAGCGCGCTCGCCTGCTGGCTGTGGGTGAGTGGGAGTCAGGCCTCTGGCTTCACGCACTACCGTCGTCGAACATAGGCACCTTGTTTGACGACACTACTTTCCGCCTCCCTGCTTCCCTACGTCTTGGCGCTCCCTTTTGTACTCCTCATCGTTGTCACTATGGCGAAGTTGTCAACAGCCTCGGTCACTACGGTCTTTCATGCAGCCGAAGTGCGGGTCGCATAGCGCGTCACGGAAACTTAAACGACATCATCCGACGTGCTCTCGTCACCGTTGGCGTTCCGGCCGTATTGGAAACCCATGGCCTGGCACGCGACGATGGCAAAAGACCAGACGGGATGTCCTTGTTTCCATGGAAGTTGGGTAGGCCTTTAGTGTGGGACGCTACTTGTGTCGATACTCTTGCGCCATCCCATCTTCCTAGCTCATCGTGCTGTGCTGGCGCTGCCACTGCGGCTGCAGAGAACCTCAAGCGGCAGAAATATAATAACCTCATCGGTAATTATATTTTCGAGCCGTTTGGGGTTGAAACTCTTGGTCCGTGGGGTCCGAGTGCTCACGCTTTGTTTAAAGATCTTTCTAAACGCTTAGTTGACACTTCGCGTGACCCAAGGGCTGGCTTTTACCTTGGTCAGGGAATAAGCATTGCCATACAACGTGGCAATGCTGCCAGCCTTTTGGGCACATTACCAGTGGACAACGATGTGGAGGAGTTTTTCGACGCCATTTTTTAGTTTAGTATATTTTTAGGTTTAGTTAGTGAGTAGTTTTTTGTTTAAGTGTATATTTTTGCAGTCTTAGTTAAGTATTTTTTACATTGTATATAATTCTGGCAAATAAATGAATTTGAATTTGTTTTCCGAGGTAGATGTATGTTTCTAAAATAGATACATTCATAAAATAATACATACATACATATAAATATACAGGCAAGAAAACAATACAGCTCCAACAAGAGTTCTTTCCACAGTGGCAGGTAGGGCTCCTTTACCAGCCTTTTAAAGATCGGTAGTGATTGCGTGCATTGTACTTAACTTTGCCCCAACTTGTTTATAAAAAAAGCGGTTAACCACACTCATAACAGGCATTATTATTTAATGCAATGTAGGTGCTAATGTGGGGCAGTGTGAAGTGATTAATAATATAATGATTAGACATTTTTACAGGATATCTTTATATACGATATTTTCATGAGACAGTATAAACATGTTTTCTTTAGAGGTTACCCTTGAAAGTGCGACATATAACTGCCCCTGTGAGAAACACTCAGCGCTCAAATCTAAGCCTGCAACGTTGAATGTTTGACCCTGTGACTTATTAATGGTAGCAAAAGATATCTTTACCAGAAATTGCAGGCGTATTTTCTTGAAATTTATTCCATAGACTAACAGATCGTCGGTCACTCGGATGTACGGCCCGCCAGCCGCTCTGTCCCCGCTGTTTAAATCTCTGATATCTTCTAAGATATTCATTTTAATGATATGCTGTAAATGGCGATTTTGATCTACATAAAATACACAACGTATCTAATGAATTTAATTGGATAAGGAATAATACTGTATTGTTTAAAATAGCTTGGTAAATAACCCATATTTGATTTGTTATATTATTTAAACGATAAATATGGTTACTGTGGGTTATCCTTAGGAGATAAACATATACCATTGCAAATTTTTATGTAGTTCTTTTTAAGGTGTACAATTCCGTAGTACATTAATTTGTTTAATTTTTAATTTGTCGTTAATTTGATTAATAGCGTAAGGTTTAGCCAGCGTTTGGAATGTAAGCGCACAAAAATATGTTTGTTACGACATCTCATTTCAAATAATTGAATTTTTTGGCTGTCTCTACGATAATATGCATGTATACCTACTACAAATAAACCTTCCTCTGAAATCACTTTATCTATTACTGAAAACTGAATTGAAATACTTTGGGTCTCTTTTTTATCTTTGTATAAAAATAATAAAGATAAAGAAGAGACCCAGAGTAGAGATTAGTGAAAATAGCTAAAAATCACTAGAAACTATAAACTCTTCATACTCTATGAAATTACTTCAGCTAAACACTTAAACTGTCTCATACCACACAAGTTTAATTAATCAAAAGTTTGGCGGTCACTGGCACCATAACAGTTTTATGACGCGGGTTAAGTTTTATCACTATTTTTATTAATCTGGGATTACAAACGCACAGATCGGCAGACTCATCTTTTTCCCTGCGGGAGTAGGCTAATAAAAAAGTTAAGTTGCGGTACTATGTAAGTAGTTTAGATGTCTGGTTGAAAAGTTTCAATGTTGTAATATTAACAGTATTTTATGTTAGATATTACTTTTTAGATGGAAAGAGAAAAGTAAATTTTTTTACGTTACTTGATTTTAGCTTGAAAAGTTCAAAGCAAAATTCATAATACTTAAAGACACGGAGACAAACTAATATTATAAAAAAGATGGCTGAAGGTTCCCCTAGTCAACGGCACGAACTATTTTGTACGCGGGGTTAAAATGCATGCTGTCTCATCCGACAACACGTGCGAAAGACATTGATGCTGTGATGTGCAGTAAGAAGCTAGTTCTCGTACTAATTAGCACTTTTGCAAATTTGTAGCGAAATGGATATAGGACGAAAACAAGCGCGCGAAATTTTATGAACAGACCTTCCAGATATCATGAAAAAACTACTAAATGTATATTTTCAACCAAAATTATTTTCATTGTTGAATTACTAATCTATTCCTGTATAGAGGCCGTTTTGCAATTTTCTTTCTTCTTATGGTATTTATATCCACCCAAAGATGCGTTAAAATTAGTGTTGAAATATGGAACTTCCGATGCTCATAACTTTCAAATATTGTAATTTTTTACTTTTCTGTTTCTACACAGGGCTAGATAATGATGAGACAAATTGATATATTTTTTTATTTGAACGTTCACCGTCAAACAGTGGAGTAATCGCTAGACTACGTTTGTATGGGTGAATTTTCGGCTAGTGTAACCTTAAGGGATCGCAAGAAACATTCTAAATTGCTAATAATGCACTAATAAGTTTCATTGCTAATAAGTTTCATTCAAATTTGTTTGACTCTAAACTTGCTAAAAAGTTAAAACATCATCTGGAGTAGGACATAGATTAATTTTTATCCCTCAAATACATTTTCGTGGGATAATTTAGACTTTTAAATGGGAGAAGCAGCTCTCAAAAACTTTTTATACTTTTTCTAAAACACGTAATTTTACTTTGCACCATAAAATTACTTTGATTTGTACTGAAACACGAACAGAATGCAGTGACCCATTCTTCAAACACGTCAAAACGGCGAACACTTTATAAAATATTAACCTGGTCATTAATCCACGTTACTAGAGTGGTGCAACCGGCTAGCGGCTTTTGCTGCCTGCATCATTTACTACAATATGCTTGTCGAAGGAAAATATACCGGACCATTAATCGATAAATATCGATTGTTTTTTTTTTGGTACTGTCAATGACGTGTATTGTATATAATGGTGACAGTTGCATCATAATGTTAATTTTAAAGATTTTTCTTGTTTGTGTTTATTTATTGTATGCCGGTAAAATACAATATTTTTGTCCAAATTTAAAAATAATACCATGTTTGATTTCACACATTCATTAAAATATATTATTATGATTTCATACTTATTCAATACCTTATTATTATGAAAACTTCAAAGTAAAATTACGACAGTCTACCGATCAATAAAATTTATATTGATTGTTTTAAATATTTCTGACACTGGCAACGACAATTACTGTTTGAATTGATTTATAAAATAATAATGGGAAATAGTCACGCCTACATATTAATTTAAATCAAATACTTAATATAATTTATAAGTCGTAACGTTGATAAAACTCACTGCAGTGTATTTCAATAAAAATCTGAAAGTTAATCAAATATTAAAAAAAAATACAAAAAAATACAATTGGCTTCCAAATAAAAACACTACACAGTGAAAATAACTTCAATTTCGGCAGTCGGTGTTCCTATTTTCGTTCCTTACTTTTTTGTAACTAGACTTTCGAAATCGTTTTGTATTTTTTTGTCGTTTTTAGTTATTTGACACCGACTTCCGTAGTGTTTACATAGTAAGAATATTGATGCAATTTATAAATATAAAACCTGCATACTTGTACGTAAGATAATGAATAGAGATATACATACATAAATAACTTTTACAAAAAGAATGCAAATTCAAAAGCGCATGATGAGGCAGGCTAACCATATAATTTGAGCACCGAGGACAAACTACGGTAAAAGGACTGTCGTATATGAAGAGGCTGAACTCTATAACTCTATACCTAAAGAACCAAAGAATCGAAATCACTTCCAACTTTTAAAAGGCTATTAAAGCACCACCTGAATATTGTATAAATTGTAAGTTTTTACCGTTCTTATAACTTCATTTCGTGTATTACCAAGCGAAACCGTCGCTTATCTTAATTATAATGTATCTTCTTTTTCCTCATAGGTGTGAATAATTGTATTCTTTTTGAGTGAAATAAATTTCTTAAATCGTAAGATGCAGCAAATATTGTACAAAAAAAACCTGGGTTTCTGTAGCTATCCATCAAAACAAAAGGAGGTCATTCATTCCATTATCTTTGTCGAGAACTACAAAACTTTGTGTAACCTTATCACAATCCCGAACAAAGCAAGTCCATTAGTAATTTGAATCAGCGACATACGATACTCCTAGTTAGGACCAACCCTGTTATGTTTCTCTCTGGGCTTACAACCGGCTTTCTCTACACCAGTATCCGGCTTCCGATTCTAATATCCACCCTGCCTTCATCCCTTAGGCTTGTAATTTAATTCCCTACCTTTGATCAAAGATAAGGTGAAATTATGTGCTAAAGATTTACGAGGAAGTGACATTTTTGAGGCCTTTTTAAATAAAAGTGACAGATGAAAGACGGGCAAAATTCTCATAGTAAAATTTTGAAGACAGTAAACATTTTTCATAAGTCTCCCTCAGAAAATGATAAAAAAGTGACAGCTTTAGTATTCAAAATTTAAATTCAAATAAACCCACGTTTGTGTCATCCAACTAGTCGCGCGAGCTACCTCGCTACGCCAGTGCTACGTCGTAGGCCGGCGTAGCCACACGCTGCGCTTCGTAGCCACGCGCTACGAGATTACATACGAAAAATTCTGTGTAGTAGATGAACGTGAATTAAAAAATATTATATAATTTAGAAATAGTTCGGTATTTTTAAACAATAGTTTAGTGAAGTTTTTGTTGATAAGTTGAAAAATTAAAACTTTTTAGCTGTCAGTAACTTAAATGGTTCAACTAAAATGAGTGTGGATATTTTAAATTTACTGAAGTATGAAGCGAAGATTGAAACTGACAGCAAAAGTAAGTGGTTATTTACTATTTTACTTGACTTACTAAAAAAGTATACATATTTACCAAATGTTATAACTTTAAAAAATAAATAAATATAGTTAACTAATTTTTCCAAAATATTTTTCAACATGTATACAAGCGAACTGCAGCATAGCAACAATATACCCAATAGTTTAATAAACTTAACTTGTATCAAACTCAACAAAAGTGGTTAGAGATCCTTGTCGAGAACCCTATGTAATCTAACACGCACAACTTACGAACAATATATAACCGCACGCAATGTTATTATTACTTTCTATTCATTATTGGGGCATATAAAACTTTTATAGTTCAATTTATTTCTGAATGACCCCCCTTGACTTTGCAACGTTTCGGCTTTTCATGTATAAAAATAATTGGAATAACTTTTTCATATTAAGCTGTTAAAATGGTCAGGATCGCTAGATATTAAATCTGAGATGGTGTCTAAGCCCAAGAAGAAGAAGAACAAGATATTATTATGCAGCTGTTTCGACTCTTAATTAATTGCTATTATACCAGTAGAATGATTTGTTAATCTAGTTATCGTTTAGTAACTTATAACACGACTGCCTACCTAGATGAGCAAATTAGTGAATAAGCATGTCTGAAGATGGACATCGTCGAACATAAAACACACTAAAACGAAACATTTAATTATTAGTTTCAAACTTTATCGTGGTCTGTATAAGAACCTGCTCTAAAAACTAATAGTTGTGTGAAAAGTTTGTAGGTGAAAATCGAAAAAAATATGAACTCATTGAGAATAACAAAACTATTTACAAAAAAATATAACAAACTTCCAAATAAAAACACTGCAAAGGGAAAAAATACTTCAATTTCGACAGTTGGTGTTCTAGTCTTTGATTCTCAATTTTTTGGCAGAAGTCTGTTGTATTTTTTTATAAAAAGTTTTTTTTATCTTTTTAGTTGTGGAAGATATATATAATCCACCGTTATATAATATATGAATAACATGAAACTTGAACACAACCAGTGAAATTAGAATGTACCAGGGTATACTGTACACATCTGCGAACCCCTTTAGAGCGTTTCATCGTAGCGTGATGTTATGTTATGAAATAGTTTAAACAATAAACAGAAATACGATTGAAGCAATCCCGAGAGATTGCCCATCATTTATTGAAGAGTTCTGTTGTATATCTTCGAAGTTCTTCATCAGATCTTGATCATATTTTAATGGGATGATATGGAAATCAACAGCTTACAAATAAAAGAAAATTAAAATCGGTTTACATAGTAAAAAGTAATGAGTTACGCACACCAAAAAAAAACTGTCGAATTGAAAACCTCTTCCTTTTTGAAGTCTGTTAAAAATGACTCTAATCTCAAGTAATTTTCAAGGATTAGTTGTTGTCAAACATCACATTTTCACTGTATGAGTTCTAGCTCTTTTCATTATGTGTTGAAATGTTTATACGGTGGGTGTTAGATGTTACTCTACGAATTGAGCTTTGTAATCTAAACTTGGGGTAACTTGACATATTCAAATTAAATGTCGTCCTCATTGTGGAATCGGTTTTAGTTTTGTTTGTTTATTATTCTACAAGACATACCTCTGATAAAGAATATAAATCGCCTACAAGCCTTTGCAGAAATGTTTAGACTCCTTGTTACGATTGCTTATTATCTAGATAGTAAATGATGGAAGTAGATCTAAGTATCGCATAAATTACATACACACATAAACAAAACCTCAACATAGAAAGCTTATAGGAAAAGTCCCATTGAGGTGAATAGAAACAACAGACTTTTATCAGCATAATAAGGAGCATGTAAGGGTCGTATCCTTAAATACTCCTTTTGAGTCAAGTAAATTAATGTAAGTTATTTGATCTCTGTTTATTTGACCTCGAAAAGTAATGATTAAAACTTTGCTCGTCTTAATAAGTATACTAAATGAAACCCCACCAGAAACACCAAAATCAACTCAAAAACCAGATAAAGCACCCTATACAAAACCCTAAATCGAAAACTCCAATATAATATCAGTCAACAATACCCAGAAATCATATCTACGTCAGCTGCTTGAACAAAAGCTTATGAAATCGAACAGAGAGGCCCAATAGCCTTACCACTGTATGTTTTATTCAGCACTGGTCGATAATATTACCTATATAGGCTTTAGAATCGATTTAAACGCAAGCCATACCTATTGATATGTTCATAATCTGTCACAGTCATCAATCTTAATAGAATTGTGTGTAGGGTCGTTAAAGTTTTAGTGAAATTGATTTGTTAAGTTAGCTTTGTAAAATGGCCAAAGGTTGTCTAGTAGACTATTGAGATGAAAATGTCAAAGGTAATGTAGTACTCTGGTATACGCGAACTATCACAATTTTGATGTATCAACCTGCCAAGGCTTTTCCGAACTGTTTTGTTGGCTTCCATTTCTACCGGATGCAACTGAAAAAGTACCTGAATTTTACATGGAGCGTTTGCCTATCTAATAACATACGTCCAGTAACTGGGCAACAGGATACCCGATTAGTGCCGGAGTTTCTGGCTTTTTACCACCGTAACGACTGTCAAAGATCTTACTAATAACAGCTGGAATATACTTTCCGAGGCACAGAGGCCTCTTGATATTTAATGGATGGTCACCCATCCTTGGGTCGATCTTGGCAAGCATTGTTTCACATTGAAAATTAACCGGTTGGCTGTTAAGAAGTAGCCCACGAGATCTTCCATTCTATAAATCTATCTACATAAGTGTCAGACAGTTCAATTTTATAAAACTCGAACTACAAAGTAACAAAATCTTTTAATAAATCTTGATTTCTCTTTTTCAAATTTAAATAAAATTCAATCCATATTGCAAATACAGGTGGTAAATATAAGTTACAGAACCAGAACCAGTTTCCTTGTATCTGTGCTAAGTTAGGCCTTAGGTGTAAGTTGTGTGCACAGCTGAGGAGTGGAATTCCCTGCCGGAGTCTTTGTTTCCTTATAGCGACAAGCTTGGGGTCTTTAAGTCAATAGTGAATATGTCACTTTAAGGCAAGCGTGCTTCACCGCCGACCACATCATCGCTTACCATCAGGCGAGATAGTGGTCAAACGTGAGACTGTCGTACCATTATCGCAAAAAAACGGCAATAAAATCGCGTTGGTTGTATGAGAGCCCCACTTAACTATTTATATTATTCTGTTTTTAGTAATTTTTGTTATAGCGGTAAAAGAAATACATCATCTCTGAAAATTTCAACCTTCTAGCTGTCACGGTTCATGAGTTACAGCCTGGTGACAGACAGATGGACATTGGAGTCTTAGTAATAGGGTTCCGTTTTTACCCTTTGGGTACGGAACCCTAAAAAGGATTATTGCGAGATTTTTGTGGCGTCAACAACGGGAGCAAAACCGCAGGAAAATGCAAGTTTTGAGAATATAGAGACATTTAAGTAAGATACATACATGTAAAAGAGCGGTTTGGAGCTCAGTTACCATAGTAACTTTTGATATCAGTATGAATGTCTTCAAATCCTAAGTACCGGATAAAAAGACGTTAATTTTCCTTTGAAACTTATACATATAAACTAAATATACATCATAAGATGTGTAAGACTTAAATATGAGATGATATAATGTTATCAGACTAAAGATTTCTCTCTCAATTCTTTTTAAATTCAATAAAAGGATGAGTGCTTCTTACTTATTCAAATAATTAAAGTAGGAATATAATTTTATTTTATATAATTTACTGTGTTACTCTTGTGAAATCTTAGTATACGGTTACCTGGCTAGATCCGTCGTACATAGAGTAAAACAGGTGTTTAATTTATTAGAAATATTTCAAATATTACTCATGAATATGACTAACGTTCACTTTGATAAACACTGAAATATGACGTCTTATTCTTTATTCAAGGCTTTGAAATTAATTGATAGATTTTAATGAGGTTTTTATCTTCATTCCACTCTTCAGCATTTCAATAATACCGGATAATAAGACGTTCATATTCCTTTGAATTTGATACATTTAAAATAAAATATACATCAAGAGATGTTTTCGACTAAAGGAGAGATTTTATAATGTTATCAGCTAAACATTTCTCTCTCAAGTCCTTTTAAATTCAATAAAAGGATAAATGCTTCTTACTTATTTAAATTATTAATGTAGGAACATCATTTTACTATAAATAATTTACTGTGTTACTCTTGTGATTTCTTAGTATTAGGTTACCTGACTAGATTCAATTCATTAGAAATATTTCAAATATTACTCATGAATATGAATAAGTTGCACTTCGAATATTAACACTGGCATATGCCGTCTTAATGTTTATTCAAGGCTTTGAAATTACTTGATAGATTATAATGCGGTTTTCACCTTCATTCGATTGGAATGAAGGTGAAAACCGCATGAGATTTCTAAAGAGGTGTAAAACTAAAATATTATCGATAAGCGAAGCTGGGGCAGTTTATTCGTAACTTGCTTATTCCTGCAGTTTCGCTCCAATGGCCTTTCCCACAGGATGGTTTATTGTCTAAGAGAAAAAGTAATCTATAGGAAAGGATAGATGAGTCAAAGTGCGGCAAAGAGGGTCTCTCTTTTCCGCACTTTAACTCCAATTTGGTCCGTTGTGGGTGCAAATCTCCTGTCTGTGAGAGGGAATTGGCCATAACCACGCGGGCCCAGTGCGTGTTGGTGGACGTCACAGTCTACGAATATTTAGTTCTTCACCGTTTTGAGAGCAGCGGGGATGAAATAATTTGAAAGAAAGAAAAAAGTTTATTTGCGCCAGGCACGACGCATACCATAAAAATAACAAAAATATCTTGATTACAATAATTAATTAATTTACACAAAGTAAAGCGCCTTTTTGAACCCACGACCTACAACTTGTAAGTCGCGGCCGTTTCCACTTGGCCACCACTGCTCTATGTAATTTATATTGGCTTTCGATAAGTGAAAGAATTTTTGTAATCGGCTCAGTACTTTCAGAGATTACCTTTTAAAAACATAAAAAACAAAGTATTATTAGTAATAAGTAATGTAATCCATAAGTAAAGTAATTAATTTATTTATTTAAGAATCACCAACGTGTGTTACAAAACCATAAAACTTACACAAGATATAAAAATTGGTACACATCATCATTATCCTGTAATGCACAATCAATTACAGGCAACCAACTTTTACATAGCCGAGCATACAGCTTTATATAAGAATATGAAAAGTATATAATAAAAAAAAGGACATGGCATAGGAAAACGGAAAACAAAAAAAAATAATGACAAGGTAATGTTCTGTACTAATTAGGACATTATTCCGGCATGTCTCGCCCATGCACACAATAAGGATGCCTAAACCTAGGGTCAAAAATCATGATTATTGAATAGATGTGTCACCGTATTATTACATACATAATATCAGATAGTAATATTATTATTAACTATTTAGAGATATGAAAATATTGATCTTTCAGTAGTAGTTTCGTTTTTTTACGAGTAGTATAATAAACCATAAATTGGTTATACTAGAAACACGACCCAAAACAAAGTTAGAAATTAAAATACTTTTCTGCCATCTTCTGTCAAACCTGGTTTATAATTTGCATATTTCTGACAACTCTGTAAAGTTTTACAGTGTTTCAACATCACCGAAATATCGGAAACTCGCTAAAAACAGTTGTAACAAATATATTTCCGTAACGACTTACAGCGACATCTGACAGAGTTGCACTAGAAGCAATGACAATTATGAGAGAAAGCTAGTAAGAGATTCACGACTTTGGTACTAGATGGCGTTAAGGTCGGGGCGGAATAATTATAAATTCTTTACAAAACCTGTTAGATATTGTGTGTATTAATATAATTCAATGAGCACACAATCTCCTACATATCTAGGCTATTAATTTCTGGTATACTTAATTACTTAAAGAAAATATAGACATGACATCTCTATGGGTCAATAAAATGCTCAATGTCTATGGCCGATGAGAGTGACATTTCTTTTTCATTACGAATTGATACGCAGGAGTCCAATAAATAAAATCCTAGTGAAGAAAACAGAATAAAGTAATTAAAATGACTCGCTGGAGACAGGGAAACAGCCCTAAATTTAAAACTATTATGTGCCAGCAAGCGCTGTGAGTATTTGTGGAATTGAACTATATTTTCATGTTTGTGAGACATGTGCTTGTATGATGCTAATACCGCATTTTTCCCATCGACAGGGCTCCTTAGGATTAATCTTAATATAATCTATAAATTAGTAAAACATGGTCAACAAAACTATATAAGAACAGCAACACCGCATTCAACAACAGGCTCCGGACACCCATGATACTTCGGCTGGTGAGATACTCGATGCAATCAGCAAAAAAGGAACGATGCTGGTTGTGATATCATACATCTGATGCTAAGTTTAAAGGGTAGTTTATATACCATCCACAAGTAAGTGAGATACCTTTAAAATTGTGATGCAGTAGTGATGCCTGTGTATTATTAAAATAGTTGACCAAATAAAAAGACTTTTACTTCTATCGACCCTCATGCGAAATCATCCCTGCAATTGTCTCATCCAGAATATCTACCCCTGAGTCGGCTGGTGAGTAAGGGAAGTTATCTTACACAGTAAACATGGTAAATATCCCGCTTATAATGTTAATGTTAGTGTTAGTGACCATGACAGTTTAAAAACTTATAACTCTGTAAAGATTTTATAGTGCGCGGTATATCTGATAGTATTTGCATTTGCTCATATTTGCACACATCCTTACAGTAATCTCTCACTCTTTTATTTGCCTTTTGAAATTGAAAAATAAGTGGGTTAAAAATAAGTAAAAATAGGTGGGTGGTTAAAAATGTAAATTATAATTAAACCCATCCGACTATTCAAAGCAGAATATGCATCTAAAGGTCAAAGAATGCCGCGAATGCTTTTATGAGATCACCGTTTCCCATATTTCATCATCCGAGAGGCATCCGCTCACTACCCTTCTCCATAAGCTTTAATAAACAGGCCATGGCCAGGTCAGAGCTGCATCCTTATTACGTAACTTTCTCGCTATCACAATTCCCTTTGTTCAAAATATAAAACAGAATGCAATGCTTCATGTGTTTTTAACCGAATGCCGAAGGAGAGTAATGTGTTTATCAGACTATGTATGTTTGTTCCTAAGTGGCGTTCAAGAGAACAAACGCGTTGGCCGATTTGATGATTCTTACGTCAATCAATTCGTCTTAACCTTGCAAGTGCCACTGGCTACATTAAAATTGGAAAACAGAAAACTGGCGGGTTTTGGGCGCCTTATTGTGGAGGCCCAATTATATTTTCTTCCAAACCCATCATTTAGGGTATCAAAATAAAGAGTTGTAAGAGGTGATTTCAAAAAAATTAATAATACTTATATGTTTGAATAACTAATTCAAAAAAAAAATTACAAAGAAGTTATAAATAAAAAATAATAATTAAGAAAATCAAAAAGAATCGACTGCTTAAGAAGCGAACTAAAAAGACGTAAACAAGAAGAAAATCATGCTGTGCAGTCGGAGGATACATCTGGTTTTGGTCAGCCAGCTCGCGAATGTATTATTAATTTAGGTAATCACATTTTTTACAGAGATAATCTCAACATTACATTTGCCAAATTAAGCTTGATAATGTAAATAACGCAATTAATAGGTACTGTTGAATTGTTAAATTGAATGAAATAGTGAGTGTTTTAAGCGATTAATATGCTAGTCCCCATATTCATGATGCCTTCATTTTGAAGGAGTTTCATTATACTGCCTCATATGTTTGAAAAATAAATATATTAGTTCTAATCGACAACGTCAATAAGGCATTATATCTGAATTATCGCATTGAACTATTACAAACACTTTGTAATTGTTTATTGATTTAAAGAATGTCCGTAGAGTTTCTTGCTCGTTTTTCTGCTTAATGGTCTACGCTTTGGAACGCTTAACCTTTTTGAATGACCTATACTTGACAATTCAAAAGTGCGTGTCAAGTGAAATAGATGCTTTGAAACTTAATCTAGTTTGAATGTGATTATGATTGTGATTCTGTTACGTAATAAGTCCGCCGCATCCAATCCTTCACATGAAAGGCGGTGATAACAGCAATACCCGAGACATAAAAATTCCATCCCTTGTAAGTAGGCGAAGAAATGAGAATTAATATTAAATTATTTGGGAGGGAATTGTAGACGAAAAGCTCTTTGTTTATTAATAAATTGTATGAATAATTTTATTTAAAAATAGCAACTCCTTTGGGTCAAGTTTATTTGTAATATTATACTCGTTTGTTTAGTGTAATGTTATTAAGATAATAAACTTATTTAAAAGAAAAAATCTTTAATAATATAATTAATTCATCATCATCATCCTATTCATGTTCCCACAGCTGGGACACAGGCCTCCTCTCTGTGAGAGGGGATGGGCCATAAACCACCACGCGGGCCCAGTGCGGGTTGGTGGATGTCACATGTCTTCGAATTTTTTGTTCTAGGATATGCCGGTTTCCTCACGATGTTTTCCTTCACCGTTTTTGAGAGCAGTGGTGATGAAATAATTTACACAAAGTAAAGCGCCTACCTGTAATTAAAAATTAAATATAATTAATTATATTTATAATATACTATTTTTAATTATGAATTAAAAATTAATCAATTTAAATTAATTTAATTTTAAGAAAAAGTATTCAATGTAGGTAAGTACTACAGTTTGGATCTTTGCCAAATAAACTAAGTTTATGTATCGCGGATATATAGTTGAGTTGACTTTCAAATTCTATCCCAGTTTACGTACTTACAGAGTTCATATACTCACACAATTTTTTTTTAATATTCTATGTAGATACTACCGAATACCGCATGCTACGATCCTATTTACGATACTAATAAAATAGTTATTGTGTACGTGAATGTTTGGATATTTCTTAATGAATCACACCTAAACTGCTAAGCTGATGTAGATGTTATTTTCCATTTGTGTGACTCATGACATAGATTAAGAGGATTTTTAATTCCGGTACTCCTGTTTATCGGGCTATTTTTCGATGATCAATAAGAGTTGTAAGCAAAGTTCTTTTTCGATCACTGAAAGGTTAAAATGGGTTTAACTCATAATATAAAAACAGATAGTCTTCTCTTTTTTTTAATAACTTAACCTACTACAAATTGTTAGTGCAATTGTTTAGTCAGAATGGGTCAAATTTTGCTTCTTATTTTCTATCTAATTTTAAAATAGGTAATATGCAGACTTGAAATTTTGCATACACGTTTGCATGATAACTAAGTTACATTATTTTAAGTCTAATGTGGTGGTCTCCCAAAGATGGCGGACCAATTACTTTTTATGCACTTGCTTGATATACCTAGGCATAAAATGATATTTTTTTTACTTATAATATAACGTAGTTTATTATAATTAAGTGTTGATTTTAAAAATAAATGCAAATTGAAGTGCTACGAAGCAATATCTTCAGACTGTATTATTATAATAAATTATATATAGTCCTACACAAATATTAAAGTAATATTCTTAAATAAACAGTAGCAGTAGCCTAGCCTGAACGTAAGTTACACTTTAATTTTATTTTATTGTAATAAACGAACTCTCTAATGGCTCCATGAAGGCTCATTTTGAAAGTAAAATATTCTATTACATTAGTTCTTGAGCAGTATTTTATACATTCCCCTAAAGATTTTCGTATTGTCTTGTTGTTTTAAGAGTTGTTAAATTAATTTATTAAATACCAAAATAATAATACTACATGGTATAAATAACAACGTTGTAACGCCAATAATAAAAAAAAAACATAAAGAAAAGTATACTATCTGCCATGTTAACACAACTTTTACTTTTACGCACTACTTTTTCTCTGTGATATATTAAAATGAATACGAGTATAATCAATTTTGTAATGAAAGATACTTACAAACATGGGTGAACTGCATACACTGCACTGCGCCGTATTTAGTACCTATACTATATATAATACAAATTACAATAGTTATGTTAACAACAAATAATTTAACAATTAGAGTTTATACGCGTTCGTAGTTTATTTTATTTTATAAGTGTTGATTATTATTTAAGTATGTATACTATGTAAATTTATATATATGTAGTTAAAATACCATCACAATTGGGAAAAGAAAATATAAATTACGAGTTAGGAAAAAAATCTCAATAAGCTTTTTACTGAATTATAAAAAGGAAACATAGATAACTATTTGATTTTCCTGTAATTATTAAGTGGTGTAAAATAAATTATATAAATAATAAAATACATAAATAATAAAAATACCTAGATTAAAATGATCATAGGTACCGATCTACATAAAATAAAGTATCGTACAGAGCGTTAGTGAAATAAAACTGCTAATAACGCTTCTTTCACAACTTCTACAAGTTAAGTGTTAGTTTCAGCAAGATGTTTCAAGCACTTTCTATTTCTCTAGATCTCCTTGTAATCACGTGACCAGAATATTTGTTCCCCAAGTCGTATACCCAAAAGTTTTGAAACTTTAGCAAAGTTTAATAGAAAAAATCTCCGAAATACTTGTGAAACAAGAATTGTAGTTAACCTAGGTTCCGTAATAAAGAAATGTCTTATTTTTTTCACTTGAAGATAATTTATTGTGAAGGTAAAAATCTTTTCATATTTAGCAATTGGCATATTAACTATTGAATTTCGACAGTAAATTATTTCGACATGGTTCCAATTTTAAAAAACAATAGTTCGACTAGCATTAGTCCGTCAGATCATATTTCGACAATACACACCTTCGACAGAACCCTTCTCCGATACGCACTTGTTTAAGAACTATTTTATTTAACTGGCAAAGCTGCGCTTTAACCTAACCTCACGCTTAAAGAAAGAAAGAAAGAAAATACATTTATTTAGCACATACTAAAGGACACAATGTAGGTACTAGATTCATAATAATATACATCAGATAAAATATAAATAAAAATTAAAAAAAAAGTGTAAAGCCTGACGTAAGTAGTTAGCAGGGCAGTCTGCCTCACGGCTGCGCCAAAAAGGCCCAGTTCAGCAATAATGCCAGACAACTAGTGCCTGACGCTGGTTTTCAACTGGACCTGATGTGTGAGGTGACGGACTGCGGGGACTACCAGGCGTGATAAGTTTTTTTTTAAGCATAGTGGTGGTGTTGATCTTTGTATAAGTACCTGCTGTATTTGTGCATGTGAGATTTTTATTTGTAAAAGATTATACTGGCGCTCTAGACCAAAATGAAATGAAAATACGAAAATGTATAGGATTGAAAAACGTTTGCGAAATGTCATGTATTTGACTCACACAAAACACATTTCGAGTTTAAGGTCGGTAGTCCAGATGCTCACTACTCGACACTTAACTCATCTCAAACTGGAAATGGACAGTTGTGATTGGTTGGCTTGTTTTTTTGATATTAACGTGCTCAAGTCCAAAATCCTAGACGCCCTAGACGTTACTGAATTCTTTTAACACAAAATCAGTGGAATTCAGTGGTGTTAGCATGTACTTGGCACTAGTACTTGCTTGAACTTTCATTTTCATTCAATACTTATCACACATTTTGTTTAGAAAGAATTCAGTAACGTCTAGGGCGTCTGGGCTCTTGCTCTATTGAATACACATTATGTCAAGCTGAAGAATCATATACCAAACTCGAGAGTTGTGATTGGTTGGTAGTTGATTGGAAAGTGTTGCCAATTTTGAGTTGAATATGATCTACCCGGCCTTATGACATTCGCTATCCATGCATGACATTCTAGTCATTATAGCTGGATATTAGCTTCAGATAAAGTGGCTATATGATTAAGATTTATTAGCAAAACTAATGTAGGTATCGTAACCAAAAATTTCGAAACTGAAGTTAAAACTAACTCCTATTTGACTACAGAACCCCAAAAACCTAGTACAATGCTTACGATAGACACATACGGCCACATCAGCCTTTATGTCCTCAAAGTAACGACAAACAACCACGCCTGTGTTGATGCCACTTTTTGTCGCTTTATCCAACTTTGTCAGTTCACCCTTGGCAGGGTTTGGACTTCATTTGGCATTTATTGTTATGTATAAGCAGCTTATGTGGATTTCGAATGTGCAATATTAATAGTTTGTGATTTATCTGTATCTATACACATAAACCAATTTAAGTGTCTGTTTGTAATGTCAAAATAAATAACAGCTTTTTACTATATGCTGAAAGTATTCATGATATTAAAAACTTGAAAAAAATCTTATGTCCGTCCGTTCCAGCTAATCTCTGAAACGACTGGACCGATTTTGACGGGCTCTCGCTGGTAGATAGCTGATGTTATGAGTAATAACTAAGGCTCCTTTAAATTAAGAAAAAAATATGTTGCCGCTTAAAAGAAATAAAACCCATGGTTTTGAGTTGGATGCGGACGAAGTCTATTATATATATAATAGCTATTTAACACAAAATACTTTTATACCCATGGGTAACCTAGCCTTACAACAAGATACGCACGAAAAACATAATCCTTTCCTTGAACCCGGGTTAAAATATGCTATTTGATTGTTTATCACTACTATTATGTAACTTGCAAGAGCAAAACGATAACGATAATTGCTCTTAAATACAGAAGTCTTGAAATAAGTGCATTTGACAAACAGCGAGCGATTAGCGAACGATTGTGTAGGACCTGCCATACCTACACTGAAGGTAATGCCGACTTTTATGACATAAATCGTTTGATTGCTAATTGCTGTTTCTTACGTAATACGTCTGCCGGTTGCAGAGCAAGAAATAAGCTTATTAATTTACTATTAGCTAGCATAACTGGGTAACTTGCCATAAAAGTGCGCAGACCACAAATTATATGAACTAACCTGCGTAAATATGAGAGCGAAGCAAGTTAGCTTAGCCTTTGCATATCGATACAGATTGAAAGTTTAACAAAACACTACAAAGAGAAAAATTACTTTGTGTTCAGAATTCGGTGTCTTTTTGCACCTATTGTTTTTCGTTTTTCAACAACGACTTCGAAAAACAAAGTTATTTTTCGCTTTGCAGTGTTTTACTTTAGAAGACGGTTTAATTTTTTTGTTAGTTTTTATTTATTTCAAGTACTCTTTTTAGTTTTGGTACCTCATATTTCCATGAAAATCATTTGTAGCCAGAGTACATCTCATTTCGATTCCAATAAGCCCAAACACGACTAGGATACCTTATTTTATTACGGAGTTCCAGTTTCTACTAGGGATGAAAATTGCCGAATGTTGCCGAAACTTACCAGGAAAGTTACTTAGGTAAACTTAAATTAATTAGAATTAATTACTTACTTAGAATTTACGTGGTAACTCCACGTAAATTCTAGGCAAGCGTGCTTCACCGTCGACTACATCATCGCTTACCATCAGGTGAGATAGTGGTCAAGCGCGAGCTTACTTTAAATGTTTTTTTGAAGAATTTCATCATAGTTTCGTTTTTTTTGTTCACATTACCCCTTGTACCCGTATGTTGTTTTATGATAACTTAAATGTTGAATACTACATACCACATTTAGAAAACAAAATATCTACTTAGTTAAAATAACAAGTATCAGTTAAATCAATAGCCAGCTGAAGCTTTACAGCACGTTCTCAGGCTTCTAACAAACCAAACATGATATCATTATAGGTATCTACATTTCCTAGTATTTACTTTGGTTTGAAGGCTTCTTGTGTTTTTTTTGTGCGGTTTGAATATTTTGTGCCTTTATACAAATTATTTGGACTAGACTTCTTGCGAAAGAACTGGCCTTCATTATCTTTAAATAAAATTATGCTGAAGAGAGGGAGGAAGGCCTTAGCTTAACATGTGACTTATTAGTAAGGTACTTAAAGTTACTTAGCAGTAAGCCTTTAGTGATTCCACTGCTGGGACACAGCCCGTCTGTCAGGGAGAGGGAGTGGGCTGTAATCCTCCACCAGGTTCCACTTAACCCAGCAGTTGTACATTATGATCGACTCAGTTAGAATAGATTAAATATTTGAACTAGAATATTGAAAAAGGTTCATACGAAAATCTATTCCTAATATAGAATTTTTTATTCTAACAATTTATAACCTTGCAGTTGGATTTCAACACGAGTGTCTACTAAGAAATACTCGTGAAAATTTTAATATATTTGTTTCGAACTACTTTTCCACTCTTTAGATTCCTGGAAAGGAAAGCTTCGAATCCACAAAAGTGTAGTTTTATTAGTTTACTAACCTCCAATACAACTTACACATTCCATTACCCTTTATTTGAAACAAAAAACTTCTCTCAGAGACTTTGTTAGGCGAAATAGTGTAACTTTCCCGGCCTATTCTCGATTGAGGTCAACTGGTGTTGCGTTGAGAGGAGTTGTTCCTAAACATACTTGTATAAAAATAGGTCTGACCTGTCTGTATTATAAATAAGAATACCAGCTTGTTATTGATCCACTGCAGGACACAGGCCTATTTTACAAAGAAGCCACGAGAATTAATCACCACGCTTGCTCAATGCGGGTTGGCAATTTCAGACATATGTTAAGGCGATATATACGCCCCAATGTAACGCAGTACTGGCCGTGGGCCCGCTCGATGCCAAAATATCAAAATTGAACCTCCTTTTGAACAGTTTTGTTTGCAAAATATTATTTGATTTACATATGCTATGTTAGGTATGAAGAAATGCCAGCCATCAATTTTTCTGTAAAAAAATATTTTTAAACATCCAAGTCGTTTTGGAGGAGTTTCCAAAAGTTGCGAAAAAATATCGTGTTGTTAATTATTTTTTTAAGTAAAACTATTAGTTACACGAAAAAACCTTGTGTTCAAAATTATGTGCATGAATTATTGATTCGAAAATTGATTGATTGAAAAAAATAAATATATATTTTTTTCAAAACTTTTAACCTAGCTGTTACTGAGGAGTATGCTTTAGAAAGTTACCGTTTTACGGCACTAAAGCGTATGTAGGCCCTTAACTATAAGTTCAGGTTTCCTCACGATGGTTTCCTTCTCCGTCGTCAGTGATGTCCAAGATACACTTTAATACCCGGCGTCTCCACCAATATGTGAAGGATGTAGCCGTAGGAGGTTCAAATGCGTTTGTTCCAGTATTCGGTCACTGGTTTATAACATATTACAAGAGATGGCGCTACCAATCTGGAAGAAGTTGTTACTTTACCCTACAGCTATATGTCACAGTATATGCTGAAAAAAGAAGAGCAAAGACCTACAAAATAGAAATGTCATACTTATAATCCGCCAGTACGTAATTATTGTCAACTTGTTCGATAGGATTTATGGAATGACTTCCACAGTGAACGGTTCAAAAGGAAATTATTGTACGCTTGGCAGAGAGGGTTGACGGTCTCCGGAGTGATTTATGTGTGTATAGAACATACGATGTATAGCTCCATTACTGTAGGGACACGATTCAAAACTGGTCCCCAAATTGGCAATTTTAAATTACGAACGCCTCAAAATTTCCTTTGCTGCAAAATTTTGACAGGGTTTTTGAAAACCTAACAGAATTCTTACAAATAACGTTTGACAAGTTTTCAGCTACACATTCTTTATTCATAAACTGGGGGTTAGCCAATTTGGAATGTATTTGTTTAGTCCTTGTTTTACACACACATACACACACAAAAAATTCACTCGCATCAATCGCACAAGCGCGCTCTTTTTAGGGTTCCATACCCAAAGGGTAAAAACGGGACTCTATTACTAAGACTCCACGGTCCGTCTGTCTGTCTGTCACCAGGCTGTATCTCATGAACCGTGATAGCTAGACAGTTGAAATTTTCATAGATGATGTATTTCTTTTGCCGCTATAACAACAAATACTAAAAACAAAATAAAATAAATATTTCAGTGGGGCTCCCATACAACAAACGTGTTTTTCTGCGTTTTTTTGCGATAATGTTACGGAACCCATCGTGCGCGAGTCCGACTTGCACTTGGCCGGTTTTTTATATTATTTTGTATTTTCTTTTCTTTTATTTTGTTATTATGTTTTCAATTGCTTACTCTGTATAATTTTAAGTAAAAGATCGGAGTCACCTAACACAAGCATCTTCTTGTTTAAAAGGTGATCTCCAAATCACGTGCACTATATAATTATGGATTATGTAATTAAAATAAATATTTTTATTTTTTTATTGTTTTATAATTTGTAATTTTTCAGACGATTTAAGCAACAATAACACGAACAAGAGATTATTCAGCAAAAAATACAGAGCTCTCAAATTAAATGATCAATACTGCATGCAGAAAGAATGTCGTGAAGATCAAAATACTCTGTCCTTCATATCCATCTTTGGCGCCATGGTTTTATTTTACCTATTCAGTTATGTTACATTTCTGTACTTTAAGTACGGTTGCGACTGTTTGCTGTACTTTATATTCATGGTTATGTGGGTACAGGCTATTGTGGTATTATTGTACCGTGACTCTTGTTTGAATTTCGTGTTCTACATTTAAATGTTGGGCGTCTAAAGACTGGCTGGTTTATTGGTGATTCGATGATGCATTTTTTTTAATTTGTAGCTGCGCTATTGTTGATATTTCTTTAAATTTCTCTTTGCATAAACCTGGGCACATAAACTGTGTTTGTTTGTCATTAGTAACAATTAATGTTTAGTAGGAGTTTTTTTGTGTTTTAAATTACTAATGTGTTTTAAATTACTAATGGTTGTAGCTGAGTCAGTTCCCGTTATGACATCTTTAAAAATATCGCCTGTTACATTTTTTTTTCTTTCTTTTTTTAATTTTTCTGAAACCAATCACACAAATCAATCAACCAGATTTGAATGATGCAAAGCTCATACAAACCCACACACAAATCAAACTGAGGACCAACAAACGTTACATTATAAAAGCCCAGATTTAAATTTCAAAACAGACCATTAATCAATTAAATAGACAGCAACATGACTATACTCTGGCCAACATACATGTGCAATATTTACTAACAAAGCACTTACAGTTTAATCAGCTGACAACAGGGGTGGGAAACATTTTTATTTTGAGGTTCGCTCTAATCTAATCTTCTTCCTATGACCTTAGGTTATTTTATGTTCTTAAACAATTTTTTATCTGTACTAAAGTTGTCAAAAAATAAAAGGCCCATTTTGACAGTTATAAAAATACTTATAATTAATTAAACTTGATGTTTGCTAATTATACTCGTTGTTATAGTGTATGAGTAACATAATTATTAATTTGGATTATGAATTTGATTTTTCAATTTCTTACGTAGAAAGTTTTCGCGGAATGTAAAATGATAAACGTCAACGGACTTCTTAGATAGTGACGACTTTAAAGTCAGTTAAATCGATGTACAAGAAATCGATTTTATTTTATTGTAAAAAAGTTTTATACTTTTCTCTTTTTAGAGGTATAATGGACAAGCTGTATAGTACCCGAATAACATGTAACTTGAATATAACCGGTGGAATGAGAGTGTACTAGGGTGAACTGGACACATCTGCGTACCCGTTAAGAGCACACTGGCGTGTTGGCATGTTATGAAATGATATAAACAATAAACAGACATGCGATTGCAGCAATCCCGAGAGATTCGCCGTCATTTATTGAAGAGTTCTGTATATCTCCGAAATCCTTCATCAGATCTTTACCAAATTTAAATGGAACCATATCGAAATAAACTTCTTTCAAACGAAAAAAGAATTTCGTAAATTTGTTTATTTATGACGGAGTTATGACAGAAAGTAAAAATAATAATAAATAAAAATTGCACATCCGAATTGAGAACCTCCTGCTTTTTGGGAAGTCAGTTAACAAATACAACATTCTATATAGAATTCGTGCCATTACTTTAAAACATTTGTTGTCAACAAGAACTACCGTCTACACAAGACGGTAGTTCTGGAAAACTTGCTGTCTTACTTTGTTATTAAATATTGTACCTTCATGTTGGCCAGAGTATAGGTTTTACCGTTTTACGGAAAATATTATAACCCGAAACTATTACCAAAATGGAACTGTCACAAAGATGATAAATCTACCCACTGATGTGACCAAATACAAATAAAAATGGCTGTCAGCCGAATGAAAAATTAAACGATTGCGAATCTAGGGATTCGATGAAAGGAATCGAGTCGTTTATCGACGGTGGAATATTGAGAGATTTATTTTGAAGTGTCGTTCTTATTTGTATCTTGAAAAGTATCTATTTAGGTATTAGTACGCAGATTTAAAAATAAATAGATTTTCGAGAGAAAGAAAGAAATTAAAATATCGTCATTTTGAATAATCTATACCAATTAAAAATATTTGCTTGTCAGAGTGGTATTTTATAAAAGGTAAATCATTCAATTTGTGTTAGGGATCCCGCAGACAGAGACATGCATACTCATTTTAATTATTTTTTAATATCTAGTACAATTTCCATGATTATCATTATTAAATCATTGCATAATTGATTATACAAATCTGGGGCCTCAGTAATGTCGCCACGAAGTCGATCCCTTTATTATTTCCAATAACTAGTAGTTACCTACTAAAATATGTGCTTGTCAGAACTTGAGAGTACGTAAGAACAGTTTGAAATAGTTCTACAGATAATAACATTTTATGAAAACACGTTATTGCATTGTCATATCTCGTCTATCTGTACCGGAACCTTTTATCAGTAAAATAAACAAGACGTGGTAGTTTCAGCCATTAATCATTTTAAAATAATTGTGTTTACATTTAAATCAAAGACAAATAAATCTCGAGGCATCTTGTCAAATATTAAATCTGTTTACATAATATATGCAATCTTGAGTAAATAATCAATTCTGTTGGTTGGTATGCCTTGGAAAGGGACACGCTGAGCCATTTATCTTTCTGTGCATACTACCACAAGTTTACTTAAATAGTAAATTATAAGTACAAAAATATGAAAACATTAAAGAACGTATTGTATGTACCAATCAATATTTGTTTGAGCTTCTGTAAATAGGCCGTTTCCCTAAAGATGTTGGACCTATGGTAACCTCGCACTTTGAAAGTTAGGGTTTGAAATATTCCATCATTAGACGCTAGTAGCTGTTGATAAGATCTTCTTTTGTTTTCATATTCTTATAAGTAATTTAATTTTAAATTATATCATTGTTAAGTTCGTTCCAAGTTATGAACAAACGTTAAATTCGTAGTGAAAAATGTTCATTGTCCTAAAGGGGCAATTACAGACTAATATTTGTAGCTGGATAGTAATTATTACTCTCTACCTCCTATCCTAGTCCTTTCTACTTTTTACGTCGAAGTCGATGATCCAATAAGAAGCTTACTCTCAGTATAAAGGGTTATAAGGTCAGTTATTTTAGTTAAAGACCCATGAATACTCAACGTATGCCCAAAATAAGGCCTTGTAACACCAGAATGGCTCGGAAACAATGCTCGGTATTGACTATCTATTCTTAGCAAGCTTGTGAATATAGATCGGTACATGCCTGTCGATACTTCGGCACTATAAACGGCCGTCAGTGAATTTGGGTAGGGTGATTGGGGATCAGAATATGTTCGTAGTATGTGGTAGTGGTAGGTATAGTTTTCCTTAAGAAGAAAATCAAAATATTATTTTCTAAGCTGCGCTTTTAATTACACTTTCGTATTCTTGGTGGAAACTAGAAAATAAACATTAATGAATGAATTAATAATAGACATAAACAAAGGCCGGCTTTGTCTTGAGTCGAACAGTGGATTTTGAAATCAAACCAACCAATGATGGCAGCAAAGGGAAAGACAACTTCGATATTACCTTATTTTATTAGAACAATTTGCTCTGTCTACGACACATACCCATAGCAAATTTAAAGGAATAGCAAACACTTACTAACAAAACTGCAAATAAAGTCACAATTCTGCTGGAAAAACTATTTTAGAACTATCGCCCCTATGAATTCTTGTCACGTTTTTTCATTGCTAAATTCACTCGTGACCTGAGCTGGGATATGCGTATTATGTGATAGAAAAGAGTTGGATTCGTGTTACAATTTATTTTATCTACTCTCATATCGTAATATTCGAATTATAAAATTCAAAACGAGTTTATATTGGCATACTTTATAAACACAATACCGAAATTTAAAAATGGAATCTTATTATAACACTATTTCTCTAACAAAATAATGCTATAAAACAATTTTTTTTCTATTACGATACAGGACAAATCCAAGAAGTTAATCACTAAGGAGTTTCCATATTTTTTTTTTGTAATGTCATTTTATAGTACCTATTAAAAAAATATTTGATTCCAATTTTAAATTGTCTATGACAATGCCCGCTTTAGACTTAGCACGCACTGCGATTTTTATTCTCGCGAATTTTGTTTCCTTCTACCTGTTCATAGAGCTCAAAATATTCGGGCGAATAAAATTCGCGCCGTGGTGCGGTGGATTCTGTGGCAAAACACGGATTAATTGCGGTAGTATTTCCTTACGATTTCTTTACCGCAATGCGAACAACTTCATATAATTCCATAGGTCGCAGAATGGGCGGAAAAAATCGCGCGTATAAAGATCGCAGTGCGTAGTAAGCCTTAGCGCATGCGCGGTTAGCCGGTTAATGCGTTGATGTGTGTGCTGGGTTTTGGCACCATTCATACGTTTTGCAAGTTTTGCTGTACTGATTTTCATGAGTTATTTAAATTATTGTTTAAAAATGTCTAATATCAGTGAATGTGAAGAAAATTTGACTCCGCCCGATATTTTAGATGCGGCGAAGGAAATTACTCTTAATTTATTACCAGCAATGTCGAAAAAAGTATATGAGAAATGCTATCACGATTTTATGGCATGGAAAATGCAAAAAGAGGTATTTAGTAGGTTCAATCCCAATTTATGAGTGTAGATAAAGTAGTGTATGAAACTGCACATAACTAGGTATTAAAACATTCGTGTGAAAACGATTATTACACTACATTTTATTGTGTGTAGTAGAGTCAATTGTTCAGATAAATAATATGTGTTGTGTTGTTTCCAGTAATTTCGTTCCCAATTTTTTCCAAAAGTTTTACTTTTTCCTAGGACCCTTTATTTATAACAAAGTTAACAATATATTGTTCATTTACAGTCTCAACACAAATCAGTGCAAAAAGGCAGCTTATATCCTAGTTACTAAAACTAGGATAATATGATGAAACCGAAAAACTTCTTGTCGTCCCATCTTTGTTTTATTTTCACCTCCACACCACACCATTACTTCACAACTCACAACAATTTAGTTTAATTATTGTATTATTTAAACATTTTGTCATTTTTCCTGCTGTTATAATAATTAATAATAATCTAAGAATATATGCATTTAATAATACAAAAAAATTATTAAAAAAATTAAAAAATAAAATTATTATAACAGCATTTTATTTAAATATTTTTAATATAAAAATATTAAAATTAAATTGTAATAATGTAATAATTATTTAAAAATAATATTTATTCCATTCTTTTCCGTTTACTTTACCAAAGGTATCAATAATTGTAACCAAATCTACTAATAATCACAGTTCTGTTGGGGGCCTGGTCTGGCCTGGACACAGATTGTGTTACAGGATTTCCTAGTACAGATGCCAGTCACCCACAAAGGATTTACCAAGTAATATTGCAAAATTATGTAATAGTTTATAAGAAACCTTTGTGGAATTAATCTGCAGGGCTGCAAGGCCCGCCTTCCAGTCAAACTGGATATATTTAAAGAGGAACGAGTGCGCCTCTACTTCACCACCAATACTCCATTTGAGATAAAATAAGAAAAAAAAGACATTTAAATAATAATAACATTAGAAATGTTTACAACCCCATTTTACAGCCCGTTCAACCGATTTTGAGTTATATTGCGTTGATGATATGAAAAAATGGCAGTTGTTTTAAACAGTTAGTTTTGGTAACAGGTTTCTGCTTTTTATGCCAGCCTTATATTTACGGGATAGAATTCAAAATCGGTTAAACGGACTGTAAAAAGGGGTTGGAAACATTTCTAATGTTATTTCAAATGGGGTATAGTAACTAGATATACGATGATAACCCTTGACAAGAATGGTGTTGGATTTTCTTTTGCCTATCAGTAACTACTGTCAAAGATATACAAATTAATAACAGCAGGGACCAACAGGAAGAGTCTCGGTTTGTGATGGATGGTCGTCAAACCACGGAACGACCTCGGAAAACGTTGCTTAACCTTGAATATAGACCCGTTTAGCTGTTATTACTTAGCCATAAGCTCTATATTTGTCTGCCATTTTAATAAATATGACTGTTAGTAGCAATTTCCTACCTATTTATATTTAATGTTCCGTCTATATTCGGATATAACCCTTAAACCATTTTTTGCTTCTAGTTCAAAAATGAAAGCTTTTAAATATTCAAAGCCCATCAATATTAATTCACATGCCACATGATTTTTACTTTTTTCAATAAAACAAAAACAAGACGGGACCGTTGTCCGGGTTGTTCAGTTGAGCCCACATTTTTAAAATTCATCTTTATTAAATAAATGGACGCCGTCGCTTTAAACATCCTTTCTACAACATCGTGGGAAGTAATTCAACAAATCATACTGTACAATATTTATTAAGTATAGGTTAGGGTGTCATCACATTGGATAGGACGGAGCAAAAATTGCTGAAAAATGCATTGCGTTGCTGCTACTTATCTGCTCGCGCGCCTCTTATATAATATACCCTTTAGTCTTTTGCTTGTTTCGGCCCTACATAACTTTTGTTGCGTAAAAGTTGGATGCATTTAAGTTTCTACCCCTGCAGGGCTCACTTCAACTTTCGAGCTGGTATATTTTGTCAAATCTAAGCCGAAACTAGACAGTGAAATATGATTGTGCTCAAAGTGTACTAAAGCTACCCTTCTACTAGAAGATAATGCGTAGGATCAAAGGGCAACACGAGAAGGTAAATAAAGGGCAACTAAGTCAAATTCAACATTGTAGAAATAAGTACTTAAATTACGAGTATATTTATTTCCTATCCACCAAGCGTATAATATAACCTTACGAAATCAACACAAAACCAAACGCGCGACCGCGTTTATTCCTGTTTGGTGAATCCCTTAGGCTTTTTATACGTTTGTAGACTGACAGGGTATGATACTGGTCGTGAAGGGCGGCTAGCGGAAAATTAGCTCTCAAGCCCGTGTCCCATTTATAATTTAGATGTGTATGAAGATAGAATGAAAACTAATTTCGTGAGAAGTGAGAAGGCATCGTATTATCTAGTAACTATACTCCATTTGAAATAACATTAGAAAATTTTACAACCCCTTTTTACAGTCCGTTCAACCGATTTTGATTTCTATCCCGTAAATATAAGGATGGCATAAAAAGCATAAACCTGTTACCAAAACTAACTGTTTAATACAGCTGCCATTTTGTCATATCACCAACGCAATAGAAGTCAAAATCGGTTGAACGGGCTGTAAAATGGGATTATTTAAATGCCTAATGTTATCTCAAATGGTCGCCAAGGTGAGTTGGCCACTGGGCCCGCGTGGTGGATTACTGCCCATTCCCTCTCACATAGAGGAGGCCTGTGTCCCAGCAGTGGGCACATTAAAAGGCTGATGATGATGATGAGTAGTTGTGAGTTGTCTAGTAAGTTTTTTTTTAATTTTAAAATTTATTTTTGCTTATTTTAATTTGATTTATCTTACCTGACCATTTCTCAAGTAAGTGCATAATCTGCTATCTTGGAGATACAAAGCTAGGATAAGCCTATTGTATCAGAATGCCCTGTCGATTGTCTAAGACTTAATTGTTTCTCAGACAATTACGTGCCTGACCGAGCAGTCTTGTCTCAAGTTTATGTAGTAGCTTTATATTGCTCGTGAAGTGCTAATAAGAGCAATGAAGACACTTCGACTTCTTTATTTTCTGAAATATAAACTTGGTCTTTACAAAAAAAAAAGGTTGTGTCAGAAAGTTTAAGAGTAATATTTTTTTTTCGTTTTTTGTTAATCAAAAACTTTGATCTCTTGATCGGAACGCACAACGCTGTGGTATGCGGTATGAGGTGCCGCACATAAATACTCGTATGAAAAACCTCTAGAATAAGAAATTGGTCTCTCGTAGTATGCGTCAGATATGATGATGGCTATAATTTATTTATTTAAACTTCATGTACAATCATGAGTGATTGTACTGCATGTCTCATACCACAGTCTTATGCGTTCCACTCAAGATACCAAAACTATAGATCATACCGTTCGTTTAATTCGCGAATCACTAGCCAAAATTCAAATCCAAAGTTCCAAATTAGCATCTATTTAAAATCGAATTAGGCAATTGATCATTCAAAATGTCGGCTTTCGGCAATTCGGCTTTATCTCGATTCGTGGCATTCCAACATTGAATTATCTGTAGTAGGTCATTCATCTAATTCAAACCAGTCATTAGGTATTTACAGGAAAGCTTTAGTTTGGTACCTTAAGGAGATATGTATAGTTTTCGATGCCACGGTAATTACTTGATTGGTAAGAAGGAATTTTGGAATGACTCTCGTTAGTAATCATCCCATCATCATCATCTTCCTAGCCTTTTCCCAACTATATTGGGGTCGGCTTCCAGTCTAACCGGATTCAGCTGAGTACCAGTGTTTTACATGGAGCGACTGCCTATCTGACCTCCACAACCCAGTAACTGGGTAACAGCGGTACCCCTTGGCTAGACTGGTGTCAGATCTCAAGCTTCTGACTACTCGTAACGACTGTCAGAGATCCTCAAATGACAGCCGGGACCAACGGCTTAACGTGCTTTCCGAGGCACGGAGGAAACTCGGTATGTTGAAATGGTCACCCATCCACGGCCCGACCTCGTCAAGCGTTGCTTAACCTTGAAGATCGACCCGTGCGGCCGTTATTATTTAGCCACGAGCTCCTCGTTAGTAATCATCCCATCAAAATCATAAATGTGAAAAAGGGAGCCAAGTTCAATACTAAGAGTATGCGCGATTGTTGACTACGCTGACAAAAGAATTGAAATCTAAATGGGTGCCAAGTTCAAAACCTGAAATTTATCACATTTAAGATCATAAAACATTCAAAAATACATTTACGACAATATTTTCTATTTTAAAATATTACTTCTTAAATTTTAAAAGTCGAATTATTTACATAAAGATCTGAGCTTAAAGCGGATAACTTAGGATAAATTGTAGCTCAAGATTTGACAGATTTGAAGATTTGTACAGTGTACATTGTACACCAATCTGTAGTAAGCTAGTAGTAGCCGATGTGTAGTGTCATGTAGTTTTTACCATAAAACGTAAATTGCGTATAACATAAAGAAGAAAAGTTTATTAGCCAAATATAAGATAACTTTTATGTGAAAACTAGCCAAGTCAAATCCTAAGCCTGTCCTTTACTAAATATAGAGGAACCTATGTCGAAAAGGGCACTGTCTAGGCTAAGGCCTTGTGATTTGTGGATAGTAATAGCATTATGCTAAGCAAATAGGGAATTGTTCCCTGTGAACATACATTACTTCATATTTTAAACTTGGTCTTGACTCGTTGTAGAATTAAGGGTAATATTCCACTCGTTATATATTCACGTGAAGATCTTAAAAGCCACATAAATAAATTTACATCACTTTTGATTGCTGATTCTTACATTACAGGCACTATAAGTAAGTGTTCCTAATAGAATCAATTCATTGAAAAATTATAATAAAAAGATAAAATTTACTATTTTCGGATTTATTCCTTCGTATTCACCCAACTACCTATCTGGTTGCCAAATTTGAACTTTCTAGGTCATCTAGAACTGGGTTAGAGTTCTAATCTATAGGTCAGTCAGAGATAAAAATGACGATTATTGGACATTAATATCTAAATAACCGTTTGAGCTATATTTATGAAATTTTGGTTTATATTTAATCTTAGGGATTTTAATATATTAACCAAATTTCATGTGTTTATGTTAAATAGATATTGAGTTATTAAGATGACAAAAGTGGCTCCAAACGGTTCGAGTTTCACACAGCTGCTGCGACGCCAGTTCCTTTTTGCTTGGACTTGGCTTGACACGCTGCTACGTGTCTAGATCTCGGTCAGGATCAAAAGGATCAACAATGTCTTCTAAATATCAATATCCTGCTGCACTTTTCTAATCAATTTGTAAATCAACGTGCATTTTTTTTTGTATCCAATTAAAATTCAAGTCGCAATCTCATCTCAAACATTCTTTAAGTAATATTTATTACATGCAAACTTTCATTATAAATGCGAGAATTGCCTCTCTGATCTTTGACATCTCCAAAAATGTCTAAATTGATTGAGGAACCACGTCTGATTTGAAAAAGGAAACATATGGTTTAGTGGTGAGGTGATGTTTTTATTTTTATTCCTACAACCCCTTCGTAACTCAAAGAACGCTTTGACATGACACATATTCTAGACACTTGAGATCATCGGAGAATTTGAAACTTTCGATGCCTGCCCATTCCACTAAGTTTTACGACTCTACGTTCCAGGCTGTGCGATTGTGGAATGAGTTGCCTGTCTATTAGACAAGTCCAATCACTGGCTTCTTTTAAGAACCTGGTTAAAGACCATTTCCTTTCTCTCTAACGCTTTTATATTTCGATCTAATTTCTTTCGTCATTATTCAAAACTTTCAAAACAGTTTTTTTCTCACTACTTTCTATGAATTTGTTAACATGTAATATTATGTATGTACCTATATATATAAGTATATATGAATGTTAGTATAATTACGTGTATATATGTTTATATATAAGTTTATGGATAGTATTTATTATAGCAATAAAGTTTTGTATATATATTATGTTTTAATGTAATAGCAGTACACCACAGACTACCCCCTTTTTATTCTAAGTTCGAAATCAAAAAATCAAAATCAAAATTTCTTTATTCAATTAGGCCATTAAGCGGCACTTTTGAACGTCGAAAAAATAATTATATTTCTTTCAGTTCATCCAAAAGTTGTCTGGTAGATATCGTTGTCAGCGACAAATCCGCCTTTGTACCCATATAATTATTTTTTTCATATAAAAGAGATCTTCTATTCTGATCCGATTATTTTATAGGACAAATTTTGGAATTTGTAGTAAATCTTAATTTTTAGTAGACATTTTCTACTAAAAGATACAAAATATTCGAAAATGTTCATTGATAATTCCGGTATTACCAAGTGGCTCCACAGTTCTGAAGTTTAGGTTGAGCTGCCACTTTAACATTGATGTAATTTTTTATATATTTTACATAAAAGCCCAGAATTTGGCCTACAAAATTATCTGATTACTTACTAATATGTTTCCTTTTCAAATCTAAATTGGCTCTTCAATCCATACTAACATCTACAAAATAGCTGATCAAGCGATCACAGTCAGCACTGGTTTGCTTAGTAATCACACCGACATTGCTCCGCAATTACCATCCATTGTACTAGACACCAACATTGTTTCGAGTGGATATTCTATACTATTGCCGCTTGTTCCATCATAGGCCTTCTTGCTAATGAGAGGTACGTTTAGCCCAAGTAATGTTGACATAGGCCAGACCCGAAAATATTAGGTTTCTCTATCATTATGATACTTACTGTGATAATATTAGCAATGCTTTCATCTTTAGTAGTAGGTAATTTCTTACGGTCCTAACATTGAAATAATGTATCTAGTTAGGTAATGAAAATGATAAATTACTAGCTTCTTCCCGCGACTTCATCTGCGAGGCAATAATACTTCAAATAGCCTATTTTTTCACGCCATCTAACTTAAAAAATATTGGTTCACCATAAAAACTTCCACCCCTTCTTTCTTCTTCCTTTAGAATGATTGCCGAGATAAAAACTATCCTGTGTTCTTCACAGAGTTTCAAACTATGTCCATACCACATTTTTTGTGAGTGGGAACTAAACTTAAGCTTACCAATGTAGTAGGTATGAAATAATAATAAAAACGAGTGGCTGCGTAACTGATTCATCCAGGCCATGATTATAATACAGATTCGTGTCCTACTTTTGATGACAAAAAAGGACTAAAATAAAAGCCACGTACTGACACATCGAGTTATTGCATATAATAACTTGTTACTTACAGATTAACAAAGGCTTTTTTTATGTGTGCGAAACCTCATGGATATGCTCCGCCTTGGGGCAAGCGAAGGGGACTGTTAGACTCCTACTGACTAAAACCACACGGTTTTCCTACTCGTTACTTCTTGCTGGGGTGCGGGGACACAGACGCATTCTCCACAATCACCACAGCAGTGATGGTTTACGGTAGCAAACCCCAAACAAAACTTGGGTCTAAGAGAGGAGTGAGCTGCTTCCCACCCTTTCTAAATTTGTGAGACGCGCGCGGCTGCACCACGGGACACTAACTCAGGCATATGTGCTTGGACGACAGGCTTCCTCAGGTCCATCACCCGTAGCCCAGTTTATGGGGGGCGAAGAGAGCATTACTAGCCCTCCTCCTGCACCCGGTCCGTCGGATGCGTATTGGCAGAGTCAAAGACATCCCTTTCTTTCTTTCTGCAGCCTATTTTCCTGCTATGACCTGTTCGGCGAAGGCAGACACTGGTTTCCATGAGATTTTGCTTCCGACCATAGGTTTGATTATGGCCTTAAGTGAGAGATCATTCCCCACATCGTCAGCTAGGGCGTTTCGCTGTTCCACCCAGGCTGGGCACAACCCTAACATTTGTTTGAGCTATACCTAGTAGTAAACATAACTAAGCCACAGATAATATAATACTAGCATACAGATGCCTCATCCCATACAAAGAAACCGTGCCGACGTAACTAGCGTTTTTCATCTGATTAATCTTGTTATTTTTGTAAGTACATCAATCGCGTTCGGTCCCGTTTCACGGCAATAGATGGTGTTAGCAGCGACATGCAAGTAAAAGGGTTTACTAGGTTCGTGAATTATTTTTTCTTTAAATACAGTGAAGGTTCGTTTTATAGTATCTTTTTGCACGTTTTTACAGATTTTTTGCACCAAAATGTGTTACGTTGCAAATATTAACAATCGAGTGGAATGCTTCAGAAATTTAAAAATGCGCCATCTATTGGCATCAATTTTAAATGATACGTTCAAATAATCTTTGAAATGTGAATTAAGAGCCCAATATTCCATAATTTTGTACTTAGGAGAGTTGATTAAACAAGAACATACAATTTATATATTCAATTTCAGAAAATGTTAATTTTACATATAATTCTATTGAATTGTGTGTACATGTCGCGCCATCTAGGGAGATTTATTTGAACCAAATTTTCTTTCTTAGTAATGAGACCCCGTGACTAAGCTGACACTTAACTAAGCTAACAAAACAACTCAGTTATAGTAGCTAACCTAAACATATTTTATTTTATTATTATTGATAGGCTCGCGCTTGACCACTATCTCACCTGATAGTAAGCGATGATGTGGTCGACAATATCTGAAGGTTAGGTAAGAAAATTTTAAACAAATCCGTTATTGAGGCATGATTGATTTATAAACACCCAAAAATATATAACTGCACATTCATAATATTGGTAGATTAATCAAAATTTCAAACAACACAAATGTAAACCAATTATGTGCTTATTAACGTTTATATTATCTGTTTCCGGTTTTTGGATAGGGTTTACGGAGTATCAAGATTCTGCCAGATAGAGGGATCTGGCAGAATCTTGATACTCCGAAATTTATTTGTCATAACACACTTGGCATAATCTTCTTTAATCGAATATTCTTAAGGCATAAAAAATAATTAATAGAATTATTGTTTGGCCGAATGTTTGTATGTCAGAATTTACTTTTTAGAGGGCTTACTTTTAAGATGGCACAATTTTATTTGGCATAATTTCACTTGGCATATTATGAAGATTACAGAAATTCATTTGGAATAATTTTATTAGGCATTTTTATAAAATAGCATTCTAACCTTAAATTAAAATTAAAATACTGTCTTAAACAGTCAATATGCTGTGTTACAAAAGTTAGTGACAGAAACAAATTGCTGTAAAACCGACTCCACGTAGTCTTGTCTGCCCTACCATTAGAGTGCAATTTAAGCCCGCGTAGGCGCGAAGGGTCGAAGCGGCCTGCGAGTTGAGGAGCAGGTAGTGAGCGTTAAAACTATCTGCGACGATAAGCTCGCGTGGGACCGCCGGATCCCCGCAGTGCCGGAGCCGTGACAAACACCATGCCTGCTGCGTGCTACATGCTCACTTGCAATCTTGCTTGCATGTCGTATGCTTGCTGCATGCTCACTTGCATGCTTGCTTGCATGCTTGTTGCATGCAAGGTGTATGCTTCTTTGCATGTTCCATAATGCTTGCTTGCTGCATGCATGGTGTATGCTTGTTTGAATTCTGCATGCACCTAGCGATGTATTGTAAAATAAATTATTATTATGATAATGTTAATGATCAAAATTGTCTCTACGTTTTTAATTTTAATTATAATATCCCATATTATGTATTTTTAAATTGCCAGGTAATTTCTAGAAGTAAATGAAACTAATAATTTATTAGAAAAAAATCTAATCTAAGCAGGTATTTCAAAATTTTGTGTACTTCGATATATCTACATTACAAATATTAAATAAAAATATTAATAAAATCTAATTTGAATTGTAATGGGGACAAAACTGTCACATTATAAGCCAAAGAAATTCCTTTACTTAGAAATACATCGCTAGATTTACTTCTTTGTATTGTCTTTTTTAACTTAAAGTAATGAATTTTATAAGTAAAAAGTAGATAAGTAATTAGAGTTAATGTAGAACTAATCGCCTATCTAGATTTTGTTTTTTAAAAGTGCGTAATTTAAAAGTACATCGCCGGCTAACTGTTATAGAAGAAGTATTTTTTTTTAAACTAGAACGGAACAAATTTCGTATTATGCATATTTCGATAAAACAAATATAGATCTAATTATTTAATGTATTCGTTAAAACGCAGGGCATGGTCAATCGCTAGGTACAGAGACATAGTTTTAAATGTATGATAAATACTTCACTCGTATGCTATACGATTTTCTACGAAATGAAGTTTATGCTATCTGTTCCTGTGGATATTAATATTATGACATAAAATGTTCTGCTATAAAAGATAGACCCATTTGGATATTATTGGCTGTGGTTGTGTCGGTGGGAACCTAATGTGTTGCATTGTTTCAATATTAATCTGTCCGGGGATTTGTTTCAAGGTTTCGGGTGGTTTATACAATTGAGTGAATTTCGTTTAAGGATTAAGTTTTGTTAGATAGATTTTGTGTGAGATGGTATATCTTGTGTCAGTTTGTTTATGTTTAGGGAGTAAACTTTGCTCGTAATTTATATATTTGTTCGGAATATGTAGTAACCAATTCGAAAGTTGGTTTATTTATTTAAACTTTATGCATAAACCATCTACCAGTCATCCAACGATGAGATGAGATGAGATGGAGACCATGGCGGAAGCATAGTTTTGTATAACAGTTCATATAGACTTTTAATTCGTGTTTCGCACAATGTTTTTGTTAAAATCTTACGATCAAACGTGGCTTATCAATGGTTTGGCTCAGATCGGACTAGTTATTTCAATGACCGAAAATATATTTTTGTATTATTAACAAAATATGGACCATACCATCTGAAATAAACATTTTATTATTATTTTGAGTGGATATGTCTCTTAATTTAGGTTTCATACTTCCTATATGTCGCAACACTGTCGATAGTAAACTAAGGCGATAAAATATGGATAGCGAAACACACGGTCAATAAACGGTTAGTTTCATCTCTATCCGACAGCCAACCCTAAACAAAAGCGAAATAGTAACACTTCCAAAGTCCCTAACAGCTTAGTAAACACCCAACAACCCAACGTGGCAGGCCGCTTAGTGCAAATGCATTCAATGCTCCATTTGTTCCATGCCTAATTGCAGCGGACCCGGTAGGCACAAATGTATTGCAGATAATTATCTGCTTTTAGAGTATAAATTGTGCAAATTGGGCGAGAGAAGGTGAATCTGAGTGATTGTGGATTTTACATGGAATTTTGGATGCAGTTGTTGGCTAGTGCGGGTTGAGTTATCAAATTAGTGAGATACTGTGAAAAGGATTTCATGGGTGCTTAACTTATGTAGAGGATGGTCTCGGACTGTTTACTTAAGATATTGGTATTTATTTGTTTAGACTTCATGCACAAAGGTACAAAGGCCAACACTAATAAGAACTGGCCTTTTACGAAACTTTCGTAAGAATATTCTTTTGTAGCTCTAATTTTCTTTCAGCAGCGCTTTGCTGTAAAATATCAATAGCAGGCTATTTTTTTTATTCTTTCTAAAAATTAAGTTTTGTCGATAGAAATATTTGCTTCAGAAGCTAGTCTTAAATTAGCTTAAGATAAATTAACTCTGCTTGTCCTAAATTCATTTACATTGAAAATTTTGTTTTAACTATTCTTAACTTCGTGACTAACTCAAAATGTCGTGTAAATCTGCCTGATCCTTTTACCGCTTCCTCTTTTGTTCAATAGACTGACACCATAGGGCATTGACACCATAATAATAACACTAACACCATAAAAAATCTACCAATATGGGTTTACGATTCACAAATATTAGTTTCCAAAATTAGGCACATACTCCCCGGACATCCAACAGTCTGCCTTTGGTCTGGCGAATTTCATTAGGGGCATACCACACGGAATTACTTGCGACCTAAATGGAAATATATGTCGGTATCCAGCTAATAAACGAGGGAAGCACTTAGAAGAATATATGAGGCTTATTAGGAGAATGTGGTCTGCTGCGTGAATAGATGTGTCGTTTGAATTTAGTTTATTACAAGCTTCTATATAACTTGCAATGTATGTATGTATGTAAGTGTGTTCAGGTCAAATCTTGAATCTGAATTTTAAAGCAGTTATCCTCCACCGATAAAGATAAAATTTTGCATACACGTTTAATTTGAATGACTATGCATGGTTAGCTAAGTGAGGTCATTCTAAATTCAATATGGCGGACAGCCCAATATGGTGGACTTGTTATTTTTTGTGCATTGCCTTTATATGGGTATCAAATGAAAGGGTTTGCTGTGCAATACGAAAAAAGCTTGTTTTGAAAAAAGATATTAATTTTATTTTTCTTTATTAAGTACGTCTCTTTTTTTCTAACGTATGAGAAAGTTCAAGTCAGGACGATAAAAACCAGCAAAACATGCTTGTATTTCCCGAAGGGTAAAAAAAAGGGTAAAGGGTCCATAGGTGCAAATAATGGTACGTCTACATTTTCCAGTTATGTTTAAGTCTTATGTCAATAAGGGTAAGCCTACTGCTATGTACAAGGCGGCTAATGAAAAATTAGAGATGCAAAGAAATCATCCATAATCAGCCCGACCGTAATTAACCGGCTTCAAAAAGGAGGTGGTTCTCAATTTGACCAATTTTTTTTTAAATTTTAGAACTTTTTACTAGGTTTACCGATTTTGATGATTATTTTTTCATTTGAAAGCTGGTGCGTCTCATGTGTGGTCCCATTTAAAGCTGATGACAAATTTGGCGATATACAACAGAACTCTTCAATAAATGCCGGCAAATCTGTTGGGATTGCTGCAATTGCATGACTGTTTATTGTTTACCCCATTTCAGAACATATCATCACGCCGGTATGCTCTAAAGGGGTACGCAGATGTGTACAGTTCACCTTGGTACAGTCTAATTTCACCGGTTGTGTTCAAGTTTCATGTTATTCGGGTAATCTGTTCTGGCATAACTGTGGGCATTACATATATGTTCATTATGTACCACAACTAAACGGTGAATAAAACAAACTTTTTTACAAAAAAATGCAAACGTCTGCCAAATAAAAACGCTAAAAAGTGTTTTTTTTTTCAATTTTTTCTCTTTTTTTGACACCGACTTCTGAAATTGAAGTTATTTTTCCCTTAGTATTGTTTTTATTTGGAAGTCGGTTGTATTTTTTTTGTAAAAAATATTTTATCTAACTTAAAATAAGAAAAATAAAACATTAGGTAACACATAGGCAATTGTTGCTTTTTTTAATGAAACCATTAATTGTAACACAGTGTTTTTGTCGTTATTTCATCGTAATATAAATTGATTTGATGAGTGGTCTAGTAGCAAAACGTTTTCAAAATCACCAAACAAGGAACTCCAGTAAGTTTGCTTTTATATTACGATATAACTCGTCTAGAGTTAGCATTTCTAACTCTCCATGATTTATGAATGTGGGTGATTTATTACAACACTAGGATTTGCGTCGTTAACTGCATTGTGAGAGGAGTGGTGGGCCAGTCAGTGGTAGCGCCTCCAGCTTATGTGGCTTCATGGATTCAAATCTAGGCAGGCACTTAATTTTGAGTAGTTTATTTTTTCACTACTGCTCTTAATATGGTAAAAGAAAGTAAAGAAGGACACTGACATGTCCTAGAACCAAAAAACAAATGATTATAAAAACAAAAAACCCGATTGCTGAAAATAATTAAATGAAAATTGAAAAACAAGTACTAGGTTTAATTAACATTAAATGCTGCAGGCGGGGACACACAAAAATTATAGAAAAGCCTACCAAAACTTCGTCAACGGGTTTTTCTAAAACAAAATCCTGTTTTTTGGTTATATTAATGAACGAGTCCTCCAGATAAGTTATTTGGTAAAAGATTATTTATTTTGCTATCAAAGATACGCTTATCCTGGATTTGTGCCAAAACAGTATCATAAAAGTGTTACGATACAGTCTATTTAGTGGCTTTCATTTGATACCCATATTGTTAGGATAAGAAAAAAAAATGTGTCATCCCGTTTTTGGGGGGAAGGGTGCTCTATTTAAAACTAAAATAGCCTCTGTCACTCCCACAATTGAGAAGAATCCAATAACACCTTATATGTCAGTTTCCGTCAAGCCATTTCGGCTGTAGAAATGGACATACATATATAAATACATAAGCTCGAAAAACATTACCCTCCCGCAGTCGAGTAAAAGTTTGAAAACATTTAAGAACTGCAAACTCTCACAAGCCAAGGCGGATTACGACCAACTCCCCTTGTCAAAGGAGGCCAAGGACTTATACGTACAGTACTTACTGTTCCCATAATTGAGACATACTGAAATGGAAAAGTGTTTAGTAAATTGTCTCAGTAAATTGAATTAATTGCTCTTTATAAAAACTAGATGCACGGCATAAAATATTTGCAATTTTGTTTTATTTTAATTTTCTTGCGATCGTTTTTATATTAATGAAGATATTTTTCTCTCAATACATTTTTCTCTCAATCCTCTTTTCTTTGTTTTCCATGATTTTATTTCATTATTCTGCATATTTATTTTATATTGTTGGTCTTGTTGGTTTGCGGTTTGTTTTTTTATTTGTGTCCTGCCCATAATTGTTGGGACGCTAAGCAGACTGATATTGTATTTTAGGATTTCATATTGATTCCGAGCTACATTGCACAAGAACATAAGTGCCTGCTTTTACGATATATTATTGAGATGCTCCCACACAACAGTTACTAGTTAGTAGAGAATGTTGCATTACATTTGTTTTTTTAAGTCTTTTTGTAAAGTTATCGCGCTGCACAATGTAACGTTATATAATTGCTGTGTGGGAGCACCTACAGTAATTTTAAAAGTATAATGGTATGTTACCAATGCAAAGCCTTTTTCAATTACACACCAGGTTATTGTAATAGCAAACCGAGAAAACGTTTCTAACCAAACAGAACACGCCACTGTGTTCACTTAGTACTTAGTATTCCATTTACAGTCACCAGCATAAAAACCTTTACTGATACAATATTCAAATGCAATTTTCTTGTGAAATAACGATCATATCTTTGAGAAAAGACTTCTTTCATAACAGGTAGATTTTGAAAATACCATGTTAATAAGTTTTTAATTTTGTTTGTATTTTCTCTCTCTGTTATATGTGTAAGACCACACAACAAAGTGTTGGTGGTCTTACAAACATGAAAACCGCTTTTAAACGCGTAATTGTCACATATATATGCTAGTGACTGTACCCCAAGTACATAATTTTCTAGACTATACTACTTCTATAGTATATTTTAGAGCAATCTAAAAGTTTGAATAGTGTTATAGTTATGTCTTGCCTTGGGTAACGACTGGCTATGTTTATATTTTATGGTCTGCTTTTGTTAGAAAATATAACAGAATATACGGAAGTGCTTCAAAATTTAAATGTAGTTCAGTACTGTTTGTTCTTCTGAGTAGTCAAGCTAGACTGTCATACTGAACTTCGAAGTTTAAATATCGATGTACTGTATTCATAAAGTTTAAAAGTACGATTTACGTGAGTAAGAAAGTACGCTAAGACTAATTATTTAATTGAGAATAATAATCGCGATGTACGGTACTTCAAAAGCTTGCTATGTCGATTTACTTTATTGAGAATGTTCATCATCGCGATGTACGGAACTTCAAAAGCTTGCTGATGAATTACTGAATTTCCAATGTTTAAGGTAAGGTAAATCTCCCTTTGCCATTCTGCTGCCTGCTCGATTATGAAGAGTGTTGATCCGAGCCGTGCATGAGCGGTTCCACGACATTTGACAGACTATCTAGGATTATCTTACAGAACCACTTATTTAAACTACTGAGATCGCTTTTCATGGCCGCAATTGTTAGAAGTTCCTTGTTCCAGTCGTCCGGGAGCTTTTCAGCGGTCCATATCTTTTCAAATAAAGCAGGTTAAGTCAGCTTGTAACATTTCCGCCGTTATCAGTCGTTCAATCGTCAAGCTATTTAACATAACTATTTTATTGTTAACCGTGTTGCATATACCGTATTGTTGTGTTGTTACCATGCAATACTTTAATTTTTTTTTAAATGTTGCCCCGCACTAGTATTTCTCTCGTATCGTGGGAGCTTTAACAAATATTTTAACTCACATAAACAAGCACCCTGATTCGGCATAACTATCGAACCCGTGACACGCAACGCAACAGCCGGTCGCTCAACCACTGCGCCAACCGTGTTTACTTCTAAGTACTTCCAGGAAATATTTTCTCTTGCCTCCTCGAACCAGCTTTCACGGTAAGCGTCCTGGCTGTCTTGATACCTCTTTAAACTTGAAATTTTCCATAAAAACTAAAAACTCCTTTTTAATTGCTGCACCCATTATTTGCTACTCAATCATCGGAATGCATCGAGTGGCATCCATTATCCGGATGAGATCATAACGCGCACGCTCTGTTCCACTGCATTTGTTTGATCACTTCATATTGGCTGAGTCGATTGTAAGCGAATAATAATCGGTCAGGTAGGGGAGGCGTCGTTAGCCTTGATAGTTTTTAATGAAATTGTAATTTCAAAAATAATATGGGAAGGTCTGTAAGCAAACGCTATTTACCTACCTCCTTTGTACGTCTTGTGAATATATTGTTTTATACTTTAATTGTGCGTAAAACTAAGCAGTTGAAAGTAACTATATTATCTAAATTACTTTAATTAAATGACTCGTAAATTAATGTTACGATAACTATTACAATATTAATTTCACGTCCAACTAAGGACGTGGCTTGAGATAATTATTTTAATATATTAATTACAGGATACTTGGAACACTGCTTGAAGTCCGATCACCACACTTGTCCATTTAGACTTATTTCACGATAGTTTTCCTTCGCACACGTGAATTTTAACCGGCCGGGAATATTTTTCCACCCACCGTCAGATGATGGAGCTGATGTATTTTCTTTGTCGCACTCGTAGATGTAGGAGTGCGTTTTGGCGGCAAATTTGAAATACATATGTAGGTAAGGAAAAAAAAAGGGACTGGGCAAGTCATCCCAAAGCCTGTTCATTCATTTTGATAACATAATCATACCATCTTTTCTCCTTCAAAATCATTTCCTTATCTACGAGGTTGATATTCTGAATTTACTATACCAAGAATACAACAATCGGCCTAGCATCTCCCCAACCATGTTAGTGTCAGCTTCCAGTATAATTGCATGTAGCTGAGTACCAGTATTTTACATAAAGCGTCTGCCTATCTGACCTCCACAACCCAGTAACTGGGGAACACGGTACTCCTTGGCAAGGCTGGTGTCAGATTTTCTGGATTTTTATTACCGTAACGACTGTCAAATATCTTCAAATGGCAGCCGCATAATAACAACAGTACCTAATACTCACAATTGTCCATATTCCTAAAGCAATAGTCATCACACCGTTATAAGGTTATAACTACTGTTATTTTAGACAATTTCAGTGCTTCAGACAATATAGTACCCATCTAATTAGGTTACCTAGATAATTACTTTATTGAGTCCGCCTAGTTATCGGGATCACGTATCGTTTAACCTATATGGAATAGCATAATAGAGTTCTAGTAGGTGCTCTTAAGTAGGGTATTGAAATGATAGATATTTAAGTAGGTAGTTTCATTTTCCAGGTTGTAATGCCGTATTTTATCAAGTTAAATTTTCCCTTAATTTCCTATAAAAGCTCCCGCGAACAGCTGCGATGAAACAAAGACATGAAAATCAAATGATATTGTTTATTTGCCAGATTTATATCCAAATACAATTATAAAAAACATATAATACAATTTTAAAAATTACATTGTGGAAATAATAGTAGATTATTGCATCGAGCACAAAGTAATTTATTATTGCACCGAGTGCCTGATTTAGAGCCCGAGCGTTAGCGAGGGCTCTAATCTAACAGGCACGAGGGCAATATAAATTACTTAAGGCGAGGTGCATAATCTGCTTTTCTTTCAACTATTACCTATAGGAATAGTAGATAAAAGAAACTCATATCAAACAGTTAAAATAGAAGTTTAATTATTGAAATTAAAAGATTTTCTATAACACTGTCGGCTTCATTTAGAATGTTTTCCGGAGTTAATGTGTCGCTAGATGATTCCATTTTAATTCGAAGCCGAAGCACTCAAAATCAGATAGTATCACACTTTATCGTTTCCAAAAATATTGTCAAGCAAAATTAACAAAGTTACCGCCAAATCACTTTTTTAAATTTCTTTCATTTTTAAATCAGAGTTAGCAGCAATCATTTTTTAAATTTGGAACGCAGTATAGAAACGAATAATACGTACGTAAAAAAAAAAGTATTGATATCGGCTGGCTGAATAGAGCTACTCCATTAAGATTGGCACCTTTTGGTGCGATTAAGAAATAATCTGTGCAATAATGAAATTTCACACATTTTTATTGCTCTAGAGCATTAAAGACTCGCTTTGTACTGAGTTTTTAGTGTGATTGTGATGAAATTAAAGCATAGTTGGAAGAAAAAGTACATTTTTGCATCACTTTATGACAAACTATGACGCTGCGAATCAGGTGATCGGCGTCAGGTGGTGGTAGACGGTAGGTGATACCTTTGGTTAAGGGGCCAACAGGATGACCATTATAACCGATTACAAAAAAGAGGAGTTTATTCATAGAAATTATTCTATTTATACTCCTCTGTCTTAAGTCAGTGACTAAAATTAAGTAAGTAGGTACCTATTTTTTATTACAAAAAAAAATATGCAAGAGAATGAGGGAAAAAGAAAAGGTGAAGTTATAAATAATACTGCTCTTTTAAAAATATAAGTGTCTGCCAATCTTCTGTAGTGTTTTTATACTTCGTGAAATTGTGATGTCACAATTTCGCAAATGTGGCCCGTCTTATAACCTGTTATTAGCATTATTATGTGGGAGTAAGGACACGCCTCAACGATGGAATAGTCGTTGAGGCGTGTTTGATTATAAACCAGTGAATATTTTAAATATTACGTATAAGAGTACCTATTCATTTACTTTATTGTACACAAAACAAACATAATAGACAACTACAAAAGAACAACTTATGAATAAAAGCGAGCTTAACCCATAATTGAGTTCTCTGACAACAAACCTTATTGTTAAAGAGAGATTTACAAAATTAGGACAGTTAACAAAAGCGCACAACGAAAACCTAAAAGCACTTGAATATTTCAATTATTACTGACTGTAGCGTATCCGCTGCAAGCAATTTTGCAATAAAGCCTTTTTTATTTCACATACTGACCGGTTACATGTTTTAGAATCTTGAAATTTTGTTTAAAAAGAAAAGACGGACAATTTTTTTTCGGACAGAGTGTCATTCATAAAAATTCATGGCACAGAAATCTTCAACTCAATTATTGATATTTTTATAGTAGCTGTTAAAAGCGTCAATTTTATAAAAAATGGCGAGCAGTAAGGCCTGACAGGTTCCAGACATGACACCAGTTTCTTTGGGCAAAGTTCAATCTCTCATTTTAAAAAAAACGCTGGTGACAACTAAGGTTTATATTATGTTAAATAGTATGTAATGTAGTTTATTATTAACTAGCTGTCCCACGCGGCTTCGCTCCCGCCAACTGGCTACCTACCTACCCATCAACCCTACCTACTCTACATACATGATTGTTGTGTAATTAAACCGTTTACGCAGCGCACGCAACGGAAGCTCTCAAAAAGGAATAATTTTGCCCGTTTTTGCAACTTTTTTCATTTATGCTCTGCTCCTGTTGGTCGTAGCGTGATGTTATATAGCCTATAACCTTCCTCAATAAATGGACTATCCAACACAAAAATAATTTTTCAATTCCAACCAGTAGTTTCTGAGATTAGCGCGTTCAAACAAACAAACAAACAAACAAACAAACTCTTCAGCTTTATAATATTAAGTATAGATTATTTTTTTAAATGTCGTTTCCTCTGATATTTCAGACCCTTTTGTTTCATAATTTTAGGTGTCCGTTTCCTTGTGTGTATCAGTGGATAGAAGCCGACTCCGACTCCAACGTTCGGGCAGGGCACTAGAACCCATGTGAGCCAGCTATTTAATTCTGTACTAACTTCGTGCGAGCTAAGGGCGCGAGCCTTTTTGTACCTGCCGGGCCTGAAGGTTCCGGACGTCGCTACAGTCTGGGTTCTGCTTCAAGATTTGCTAGTGTGTTTCTATCCGTAGAAACACACTAGCAAGAAAGCTATAATTTGGCATGGATAAACATATTAATAATTCCGACAAAGGAGTAAAACAAAACTATAAGTATTAACGTGGCGTTAAGTGTTTTTTCTTTTTTACAACACATCTAAATAAACTAATGATGTAGAAATAAACTAAAAATATGTGTAAAGCACACAATGCATAAACATAATACATACTATTTAACTAAAATACATACATATATAAATATGTCATGTTGACAGAAAATGTTTCCTAGTTTTTCTCCTGAAAATCTCTGACGGAGGGTGTTCCGTATGGGGTGAGGAAGATTATTCCAGGATGTAGTACGATAGATTGACAAAGTAAAAGGTCAAACCGCCGAGGTTTTCAAGAAATATTTCAGAATAGATGTAGCAACTTCTATAGTGGTATATGCTGAACACTTAAAAAAACTGTATTTCAAGCGCTACCTAGTAAGCACCCTGAGACAAAGAAGTTTGTGAATACCTAGACGCACCACTGCAAATTTGCATGCCGTTAGAAAGTGTTAGTCTCAAAGCAATGTGGAGACAAATCTTAAAATTGCGGATAGCGCCAGGTTATGACTTAATTGATGCGCAACTACTAAAGCATCTTCCTATTAAGGGCGTAATCCAAATCACTGCAATCTTTAATGCTTGCCTAAGACTGAACATCTATCCGGCTCAGTGGAAAATCAGTTAGTTCGTATAGGCCAATATGTCTTCTCCTAGTGTTGGGAGAACCACTGGTGAAAATACTGCTAAACAGGATGCGCAATTACTTGTCAGTAGTCATTCCTCTGTACCAATTCGGCTTCCGAGAGAAACATGGAACCATAGAACAGGTCCATCGTAAAAAGGACACTATAATACTGCTCTACCGTTATAATAATGACTCCCTTAAAATACATTCTTTCAGGGATGCCATAAGGAAGCTTATTGGGGTCTGTACTTTTTCTGCTGTTTACTGCTGACCTGCCAACGCAGAATACTACTATGACTGCCAACAGGTCCATCAGGACCCAGCAGTAGTATCAACTAAACTTCAGGATCATGCTGATAAGGTTGAAAAATGGCTTGATAAATGGCGCATTAAAGCTAATCAGAGCAAATCTACTCACGTGACCTTCACTTATAGAAAACAAACCTGCCCCCCCATAAAACTCCATAACGAAGATATTCCCAAAGCTGAGGATGCCAAATATCTCGACATGCATCTCGATCGAAGGCTGACCTGGAGAAAGCACATCTGGACAAAGCGCAAACAGCTGGACACAAAGTTCAGAAAAATGTACTGGCTGATAGGTCGTAAGTCACGTCTGTCGCACGAAAGCAAATTAGTAGTATATAAGATTATACTGAAGCCAATCTAAACCTACGAAATTCAATTGTGGGATACTGCTGGTAACAGCGATATCAAGATTCTTGAAAGATTTCAGAGCAAGATATTGAGAGCCATGTTAGACATACCTTACTAAGTGTGCAACAAGTATATACACGAAAATCTAAATATCAATACTGTCAAACAAGAGATTGCTACACTTTGTAAATGCTACGAAAGTAGAATATCAACACACATCAACGAAAAAAAAAATATGAAGAGATTGCCAAAAATGCCTTCTGCCGAGGATGACATGAAACCCAATTAATGTCAGGTGATTATTAATTTTCATCTTTGAAAATTTCAACTGTCTAGCTATCACGGTTCATGAGCTACAGCATGGTGACAGACATACCGACGGACCGTGGAGTTTTAGTAATAGAGTCCCGTTTTTACCCTTTGGGTACGGAACCCTAAAAAGTCTACAGCCTTGGTGACTTGCCTTTTAAATTATTCTCCAAAATAAGTAAAAAATCTTGAATGCATAGTCATTCGACATCTTTACTGGGCGTTATTGCTTACAATACAAACGTTTCTTTTATCGCCAAGTTTACGAAATAAACTGTTATGTCCTCCGATAAAGAATAATACAAAACATTTGGTGGTTTATAGCATTCCCAAAACAGCTGTGACACGAAATGTTTAAAAGATTTTAACAGAATATTTTTTTAGTTGCATGTAAATAAGTACTTTGCAGTATATTCAAGCTTTTGTTATTTTTGAAAGGAGGTATTTTTATATCATACTAGCTGTCCCCGGGGCTTCGCTCCCGTCAACTGGCTATCTACCTACCTACCCTGCCCCTTCGCCTACCCTGCCTACCCTGCCAACCCTGCCTACCATACCTGCCCTGCCTACCATGCCTACCCTGCCTTCCCTGCCTATCCTGCCTTCTCTGCCAACCCTGCCTACCCTGCTAACCCTGACTGCCATGCCTACCCTGCCTAGCCCGCCTACCCTGCCTTCCCTGCCTATCCTGCCAACCCTGCCTATCTTGCCTATCCTGCTAACCCTGCCTACCATGCCTACCCTGCCTGCCCTGCCAACCCTGCCTACCCTGCCTGCCCTGTCAACCCTGCCTATCCTGCTAACCCTGCCTTCCCTGCCAATCCTGCCTACCCAGCCTACTATGCCTACCTTGCCTTCCCTGCCTACCCTGTCAACCATGTCTAACCTGCCTACCCTGCCTTCTCTGCCTACCCAGCCTACCCTGCCTACCCTGCCTAACCTGCCTACCCTGCCTACCCTGCCTACCATGCCTACCCTGCCTACCCTGCCTACCCTGCCTACCCCGCCTACCCTGCCTACCCTGCCTACCCTGCCTTCCCTGCCTACCCTGCCTACCCTGCCTGCCGCGCCTACCCTGCATTCCCTGCCTATCCTGCCTAATCTGCCTACCCTGCCAACCCTGCCTACCCTGCCTACTCTGCCTACCCTGCTAACCATGCCTATCCTGCCTACCCGGCCAACCCCGCCTAATCTGCCTACTCTGCCTACCCTGCCAACCATGCATATCCTGCCTACCCAGCCAACCCCGCCTACCATGCCCACCCTGCCTACCCTGCTACCCTACTTACCCTGCCTAGCCAGCCTAGCCTGCCTACCCGACCTGCCCTGCCTACCCTACCTACCCTGCCTACTTTGCCTACCCTGCCTACCCTACTTACCTACTATTTTTATCTATTATCAATGTTTTTCTCAGCGCACGCTAAAGAATGAATTTTATAGGCAACATTTTCCTACCTTGGGCTACATTATTGCAATTTTCATAAGGATCTCTAATTTTTTTGAAAATTTATTATCGACTATGACACTCAGGAATAATGTAGCTTTCTACAGGTGAATGAATTTTCAAAATCGGTTCAGTAGATCCAGAGATTACCCCTTACAACGTCACAAACTCACAAACTCACAAACCCACAAACTTTACCTCTTTATAATATTAAGTATAGATACCCTAATAAATATGTACAAACCTACCTTCTATTTCAAATTAAATTGTGAATATAAATGTAGATGGATGGAGAGGGAGATACGCTGAGAAGATGGATGGATTGCGTTAGGAAAGATATAAAAGAAAAAGTAGTCATTGATAGCCAGTTGATCGGACGAAATAGAAGAAGGGAAGGTGGTGCGAACCCAAGTTTCACAATGCAACATGAAAAACATTCCAGAAATCGAAAAAACTCAGACACTTCGACTCATTGGGATCTTTTGTGGTCCCTTAGATAACTCAATCCTACCCAATCTCGTTGAAAAACTTCTTCTTCTTCTTCATGAGTTTTACAACGAAATTAGGAGATATGGGGTTTGGATATTCTACCCCTAGGAGACTCATTCGCTTACTAGCCAGTGCATCGCATGTGCACAGAAGATGCTCCATGCGTTCCGTATGTTCCCTTCCTTAACATATAACACATACCTAACATCAAGTTTGTCTTTACGGAAGTGTTAGGTAGTTATAATACAACCATATTTCATCAGTAATGTTTAAGTCCCTGAAATAGGGGGCGAGCATATACCACCAACCGGACACAAGTCCAGACAACTACTGCAAAATTCTAGATGGAAAAACCCAATTACATTTTTCCCGACTCGGGCATTGAACACGGACCTATTGCTCTTGCTTGCGACCGTTTGATCAAAGAGACAGAGAAATTGACTTAAATAATTACATGGTCAAACAATTTTAGTCTCACTATATTCGATTTATCAGTCGTAGAAATATTTCTAATAGTTACATGCACAATAATATCATGAAATTACATCAATGTCATTGTTAATTAGTCATAAAGATCATAATCTTAATAAAATTAACAGTCTAGCTTCACTAATATTAAAATATATTATAAAATATACTAAATTAAATTATTAGATTATATGTCACAGTTAAGACAGTCCATCAATTTATTAATTTGATATAAATAATGACAATAATTGTAATCTAAAGTGTTCGTTAGTTATTACCTTCATCATGTCTGTTTAAAATTTAAATAATCATCTATTGAATAAAAACATCTGTTGCAAAGCCAATTGTTTAAAGTTCTATTAAATTCTAAGTTATTAATTTTTCTAATTTTTTCGGTAGATAATTATATTTTTTTACCGCCATGCTATAGCAGTTTCTGTCACATACCTTTAATCTGCTTCAAGGTACGATCAGAGGTTTTTATACTATTTTCCTTTTAAATTGGGCCTTATCATCCTGCTCAAAAAGTGATAAGTGGTTTCTAAGGCATTTACACATTTCAAAAACATACGGGGACAACGTTTTTCAGTGAAAACTGGTCGGCACAGTGAATACTGGTAGGAAGTTGCCCAGTTCCTAACTATTACGTCAAGTAGAGCAAGGTACCATTTCCACAGCAGTAGAATGGTAAGATTTTCATAAGTTATAAGTTCCAATAACTTAGTTATTTTAAATTTCGAAGGAAGTTCGTTCTATAGAAGGTTATTAGCCTTCCCTACTTCCTGAATAAGTTATATCTGTATTTCACAGCTCGGCGACCGGAATATACTTGAGTTTGAACTTTGAAATCCAAATATAAATATTTGATTTGTGAGAGTGAAACGGAAGTAATTAATTCTTGAGAGTAATGGAGTCTTTTATTTTATTCGAATTCTCTATTAGAGACCCTTCGGAAAATACTGGTGATAATCGCTTGTATCTATATTCAAATTACGTCAGATGCCTTTGTGAAAGACTTATAGTATTAAATGATCGGGTCTTCCTATGTCCTATTTTTTTTATAAGCTTGCTTTTGATCACTATCTCGTCTGATGTTAAGCGATGATGTGGTCAATGGTGAACCTCACTTACCTAGAACTAACCTATTCACTCTTGACTTAAAGACCCCTTGGTTGTAGCTTTCAGGAAAAAAAGACTTCAACAGGGAATGCCAAGGGTAAAGGTTAGATCAATAAAATGGTCTAATCCACACTTATCGACAAGAAACATCTATACGAGTATCAATATCTTAAAAAATGTTGTTGAAATATTATTAAACCAGCAACTTGGTAGCGATGCTAGCTGACCAGGAATGTATAGCACAAGAAGTTGATAATAAATAATACTAATAGTATTTTTAATTAGGCTTAGGTTTATTACATCGTATAAATATTAAGGTCACATATTATTAGAAAATATCAAAGCCATAATTAAAAGCAGTATGCTAGCTGACCAGGAATGTATAGTACAAGAAGTTGATAATAAATACTAATAGTATTTTTTAATTAGGCTTAGGTCTACTACATCGCATAAATATTAAGGTTACATATTAATAGAAAGTATCGAAGCCATAATTAAAATCAGTATTTCGAGCAGAAATTACCGCTAGTTACAGTATAAATTTGAACATGAAAATTTCATATTCATATTCTTTATTGTACACAAAACAAACATAAGTATACAAATACAGAAGGACAATTCATGTACAAAGGCGAGCTTAACCTATAATTAGGTTTTCTGATAGCAAATATCAGAGAGATTTACACAATTACGCGCACAACAAAAACTTAGAAACACTTGAATATTTCAATTCTTACTAACTAAAAAGACTACACAAATACGTGTTCAGCACACAATGCATAAACATAAAACATACTACATAATATATAACTAGAATACATACATATTTCAGCGTTACAAGTTTCAGGGTTTTACAGACATCAAAGCGAGGGCTGTGATGTTGGGAGCCTGCGAAAGACTGTTGTTTTAAAGCTCGGACTTACTAAAACCACATCATGTGGAAAAGCCGAGCTTTCATAGCTGGACATTTTGTTATTAAAATAGTTTTAACAGGGATGTTTAATATCAAACTAAACGTTATTAATTTTTGTAATGATTCTGCAACGTAATTATTATAAATTTTCGACAACTTCGTCTACGTAGCAATAGTACTCCGAATAGCCTATTTTATTTCTCCGAGCTTTCATTTTAAATGTTCATACAAAATTCCACCCCCTTTTCCACTCACTCAAGGATAATTTCCAGGATAAAAACTATCCTATATCCGTTCCAGGATATGAAACTATCTCCATATCAAAAGTCATCTAAATCGGTTCTGCTGATTTAGCGTGAAAAGGTAACATACAGACATACATACGGACAGACTTTCTCATTTATAATATTAAATCATAATTATTAAAATATTAATGTAAGTATGATAGTCTGATTTTTTGTATGTTTGTTAATGTATCACGATTCACGCTTCAACGGCAGATTGGATTTGAATGTTTGGGATACAGGCAGACCATGGACCGGATAAGAACAGGTCTTCCTCTTTTTGTGTAGTATCTGACGGCCTGCTTGAGACACAGAACTGCACCCTCTGTAGAAAGTCCTGGCCGAAACCCGAATTGATTGTCGTGCAGCACAAGATGTTCGTTTAGCTGTATATCAAGCAGACCATCATGCACCTTAGCGACTATGGTTGCTAGAGAAATAGGTCTACAGTTTCCCCTATCCGAAAGATCACCGGATTTACTTTTACGGATAGTACGCTATCGTAGGGAGATAGACGACGCCACTGAAAAAGCTAGTATTTCTATAAAACATTACAAAGTTTTTTGATTTGTCTTATTCTTTATTTAAAGTTAACATTGTGATTTCGATATAGCCTTTCAAAGTTTAAATTTTAAAAACTTATCTGAAAAAAAAGCCTGAATAAAATAGTGATTTCGTAGTGTGAATACTCTTTATTTATTATTTATAGCAGTGAAACTGACTTTCTCACTTAGCTTATTCTTAAAAACTACACTTTTTAGCCGTCAGTACTTAAAAAGATTTATTGTGTCTTGAAACTTTCTGACTTGAATTTTATATTAGATTTGCCGGGAGTGAAAATTAAAAACCATTGTAACTTGCTGTGTATTACACGAACCAAACAAATAACTAACGTTAGAAGTAACATTAATAAAAAAAAATAACTTTATAATTTCAAGTATAGTATCTTTATACAGCAGACTAACAGGGTTAGCTGCAAGTGTAGTATAGTTCCTTAAAATAATGGGATAAAAATAATAATTTTATCGTCATTAGATATCGATACCTATGGGGATAAAAAACTCTGCATACCGGAGTATACAGAGCTTTTATCCCCACGTCTTCAGAGTTTTACTTTGACCCTTAAATAATTAACACCTTATTATTGTATGTGCTCATTGCATAGCCAAAAATAGATAACCTTGCCATTACACTAATGTCCTTGAACCTTCGCAAATCAGCATAAACCTTGTCACGCATTTTAACAATACTTCATTACCGTCATCAATAATAAATAGGTCCACTATATTTTTAAGGACCTATAAACTTTATGACCTGAAATGCGAACCAACATAAAATACAGTTCAGAAACCTTTGCCATGGAAATATCAAACTTATTGGTATGGATATAATGGTTTAGTGTAGTGGAGAATTGTTTACCAATAATTTTTATTTATATTGGAGTATTGTCATTAGATGATAGCAGGTTTGGTTCCAATAATGTTTTGTAGATTAGTGACTTGTATCGGTTATCTGGATACTATGACCCCTGTTTTTGCAGATACTGAGATAGGATGATAATCAGATTATTCAATATATCAAGTAGAATGAATCGTTTGTGTAATTAATCTTCACCGAAAACGATAAATTCATTTGCGTCAAAAAATCTGTCCGGTCTTTTCAAACTATCTTGTGGTAAGATTCCAGTCTAGTTGGATGTAGCTTACATTAGTACATCTATATGTAGCGACAACCTGTCTGACAAGCCTTCTTTTTTTTAAAGTGTGGAAGTCCTCTTTGATGTCCTCTGCCCTGGGGCGTGCATTTCGACACGCTACCCCGGCCAGGTATTGGTCCCCATGAATTCATGAAGACACCGTCACCCTCTGCAGCCGTATACCGTTCACTGGGTATTATGACACGTAACGCTTGTTTTAAAAATTTGTGAGATCCACCACCCCCAGAGGCTCAGTAAATGATACTCAGAAGAAAAACATTATGATGATTAGATTACAACTACAGACTGCATGCAATAAAACTATATCATGACAGTTTGCCGATCACTCTAGAATTTAATCCCACAAGGGTCAAAGACCTAGTATCTTCGCGATCTAAGTACCCATACTTTCTAAATAAAACAACCTAACCCAAAACAACAAGCCATGTTCAATGTTGGCGTGACTAGCCTACATGAGACTATCGAAGGCGCACTAATTATAATTTGAAGATGGTTTACACTAGAACTGCGTGGCTTATTACCAGAGTCATGTGATGTAGGCAGACAGAAGAAAAACCGGTCCAGTGCGAGTCGGACCCGCACACGAAGGGTTCCGTAAAATTTTCGCATGTTTGTTGTATGGGAGTCCCACTTTAATATTTATTTTATACTGTTTTTATTATTTGTTTTTGTGGCGGCAACAGAAATACATTATCTGTGAAATGTCAACTGTCTAGCTATCACAGTTCATGATATACAGCCTGGTGATAGACAGACAGACGGACAGTGGAGCCTTAGTAATAGGGTCTCGTTTTTACCCTTTGTAGCCAAAGGGTAAAAACTGGTCCCTGAAAAGGAGCGTTCACATAATACCTGATTACGAAGAGACTCTAAATGAAATAGGCAGGCATATTATTATGTTGGGGGATTACATCGCTGATAAAAATGTTTGGCTCAATGTTAGTCCTGCTCCACAACCACTAGGGCGCAACCAACGAGTGATAAGCAGAAAAGTTTTAAAATATTGTTGGACCTGCTGAAGACTGTATGAATATATTTGTATTGTATAAACGAATTTTTTTGAGTATCATAAAACTGTACAGCACATTTGTGAGTACTATGTACCACTGTAAATATACCATTTACCGTACCCCGTATTTCGGTCGTTGACTTGTGTATGCCCTGGCAGTTGAGCGTGTCATGCTCTCTAATGTCTCTCTGATGGTGGCACACATGTGTTGGATCATTCGGTTCCCATCATGATGTTTGAGCTGAGTGATGCCAATCAATGCGTCTTGTTCGTGAACGTGCGCCATCATTTACTTACTCTAGAAGTCTAGACGCTTTACGTGTACTTCTTTTTACATCGTTCCCACATATATGTATTTTCCAACAAATTATAAAACCGAATTCTTGTAATTAAAACTGATTGAAAAGAGTGTCCGTGGAGTTTCTTGCACGTTCTTCTCCATAGAGACCTACTGACGCTTGCGAATGTGCAACTAGATTCATCATTTTTTTTTGACGATTCATAAGTTCCTTTAAATGGTTTAGTTGAAATAAAGTATTTTGATTTTAAATAACCTTAATGATTGTAGAAATGAGGATGCCGTCATATTCAAATGAAGCCACTACTTTATCTTGGTTCTACATCATCATCAACAAGCAAAGGATCTAGTTAATGTGACATTATTTAAGCAATGGCCATATTGTCAAAAAGTTAAAACAGCTTGAGATTTACCAGCACTATTGCAATGTCACGTTATCAATCCCAAAAAGGTTGGCCTTTCAATATTAGAGATGTTTCCTGGTTAGAAAAATGATAATTATATTACTACCGTATTTAGTAGTTTTATTTACACTAGAATTGCGTGGTTTATTACCAGAGACATGTGATGTAGGCATACAGAAGAAAAAACCGGTCAAGTGCGAGTCGGACCCGCACACGAAGGGTTTCGTAAAATTTTCGCAAAAAATGGCAAAATAGTCACGTTTCGTGTCATGCTCTCTCTAATGTCTCTCTGATGGTGGCACACATGTGTTGGATCATTCGGTTCCCATCATGATGTTTGAGCTGAGTGATGCCAATCAATGCGTCTTGTTCGTGAACGTGCGCCATCATTTACTTACTCTAGAAGTCTAGACGCTTTACGTGTACTTCTTTTTACATCGTTCCCACATATATGTATTTTCCAACAAATTATAAAACCGAATTCTTGTAATTAAAACTGATGGAAAAGTGTGTCCGTGGAGTTTCTTGCACGTTCTTCTCCATAGAGACCTACTGACGCTTGCGAATGTCCAACTAGATTCATCATTTTTTTTCTTTTGACGATTCATAAGTACCTTTAAATGGTTTAGTTGAAATAAAGTATTTTGATTTTAAATAACCTAACAGCTGTCACATGATTGTAGATATGAGGATTCCGTCATATTCAAATGAAGCCACTACTTTCTCTTGGTTCTACATCGAACAAGCAAAGGATCTAGTTAATATGACATTATTTAAGCAATGGCCATATTGTCAAAAAGTTAAAACAGCTTGAGATTTACCAGCACTATTGCAATGTCACGTTATCAATCCCAAAAAGGTTCGCCTTTCAACATTCGAGATGTTCCTTGGTAGAAAAATGATAATTATATTACTAAATACAATACGTGTAATACAGACTACCGTATTACACGTATTTTTTTGCTTTATCAAATAAATAAAAAATGACAAAGATAAAGCGTATCAAAGTTCAGGAGTTGGTTCTTGTGACATCACTTTGTCAGTAAAATTGTAGCACGGCGTGACGTCACACGATATTTCAACGTACTGTAACGTTGTTATTTTTTGTTTGGCCAAAGAAAAGATGGATGGACTGTGTGAGGAGTGATATGAAAGAAAAGGGAGTCAGTAATAGCGTGACTGGGGACAGGACGGTATGGAAGAGGAAAATGTGTTGCGCCGACCCCAAGTAACATGGGACAAGGGCAGGAAGATGATGATGTGACAAAAATAAAATACGTGTCCAATATTTTTAGGTTATCTAACTGATGGACTAAATATTTATTTTTGTCATCTACCCTATTGCTATCGTTGATAGAATCTCAAGTCTTCTAGAGCTTCTGGTCATCTTACAAAAAAGGTGTTCAGGTCAAAGACCTACAATCTTCACGATCTTAATACCCAATTAAAAGGCCAAAACAACACCCCACATGCTGGCGTGACTAGCCTTCATGATACTATCGAAATCGCACTAATGATGATTTGAAGATGGCTCACACTAGAATTGCGCGGTTTATGATTCGGGACGTGTGGTGTAGTAAATTATGTTCGTAAGTGTGGTTCTGTTATTGTGTAAGTGGTTTGGTGTTAATTGCATTTGATTCAGGCTATTGCCACAACTGGGCGTAAGATTACTAGAGAAGGAGCTTGAATAGTTATTATTGGTCAATTAATAACTATACTATACTTCTATATTTTTTTTTTATAAGAAAATCAGAAAAAAAAATAGGGTTTTTTTTTGGGACAATCCCACCGCACTATTCCCAAATCACTACTACTCCTGAAAGCCAGAATCAACAGTGGCGACCACCAGAAAAGCGCCGACGGCAATTATGCTCGACGAAGACCCGGCGAATGAATTCAACTGTCTTGGATCCCGCAACGAAATTAATTAGAAAATAATAACGGAGAAGTAGGAAAAATACAAAATTCCACTTCCCTCCATATTAAGCGGGAGACAGAAAAAAAGGCCAATAAGCACAAAGGGTCGTTTACAACTGGGATAAGCCCAGTTGCCTAGCACCACGGGTTTACCCAAATATGTCAGAAACAACTCTCAGTGTAAGGATAGGATACTGCTGATATCATGGAGCGACTTCCGATCTGACCTAAACAACCCAGTCAGTGGATTATCTGATACTCCTTGGTAAGGCTTGACTTCTCAGGTTTTATAAATTTTAATCTTAGCTAAGCCATTGCGCAACAGCGAAATCTCTTAATCACACCGCTGGGTTCCGCTTCTTGTCATAATATTTTCCGTAAAACATGCGAAAATTCTGAAAAAATATTCCTTATTTTTGTTTATAATTGAGTCATAAATCATCTAAGTAGTTTTCTAAATCTAATCAAACAGGTAGTCTTGTTTGTCTGCAAGGCACTTTCCTGATGGTGGACCGCAATTTAAATTGCGTCGATAGGCATGCACGTATTTTTTAAGAGAAAATCAAGTGTCTATCGAATTGCATCGTATTGCGTCCATGTTGTTGTTGAACATACTTGCAGTTTCGCTTAGTAATAAAATATCAATCGAATTCAAACGTCCCATCAGGAAAGGGCCTAAGAGTTAACTTCTGGAAACACTAAACCGATTACGAAAGTTCTTAATTCTTTTTCTCGCAAAAATGCACAGCTTCTGTGACATTATGACCACGGGAATGAAATGAAGCCGCGGAGATAAGATAGTTTTCAATACAAATAACCATTATTTACATAGACGTACAGCTAATTAATCACAGCTCAACGCATTCAAAGCCACCCGGGTATTGCGGCATTGTTCCACTGGTTTCACCGCGCGCCTGTGACATGTGGTTTTGAGTAACAGAACGGTTTTATAGTCAAGCTTTTGTTACGCTGTCTTTTTTTGTTCGAATAAAAACTATTCGTGATTTGGATATTCCAGGGATGATAAATGTTGAATTTTTTTGTGCTGCGAGGTAAATCTAGTTTTCGGTATACAATTTTACCTTGGTAGTTAAAGTTTTGTAATTCAATTTATTTTAATATAGTTCTTTGCCGTAACACATCTCAGTCCAGTATTAAGTATATAATAAGACTTCCCTTCGAAAAACGTTAATAGATTAAAATAATGTTCCTGTCGTATATAATTACTAAACTATTTTAAATATATAAATTTTGCATAAAAACGACTTAATATTTCCTAACTATAAAAATTTCATACAATAGGTATATTATGCATGTGATTAGTTTACCCGCCTATGCATATTTTTATAAAATATAAATACATACATCATGTTTAGGCGGGCAAACAAACTCCACCATAAGGGAAAATACCTCAAATAATCATCTATTTATAGTTTTCTATGTAAATAGATATTATAATTTATATCTATTTAATAATAATAATTTAATTTATTATTTACCAAAAAAAACAGAACTCTTCAATAATACAAAACTATACGTACAGCCATTTGATCGCGTTCAAAGCCACTGGCTAAATACGTTAGAAATAATCATTGCGCAAGCAGCAATCATCGCGCGACCAAAAGCTTTGTCATTAAAGTCAGAATTACTTGCAGTTTAGGTATGGTAGGTCCTACACGTCGTTTGCTAATCGCACGCTATTATTCAATTTTAAAAAAAACCGCCAAAATCTCTAAAACTTCTGTATTGAAAAGCAATTATTACGCAAAAACCGCTATCGTTTTGCTCTTGCAAGATACGTAATGATCCTGCCGGTAAAGCGGCATGTGGTTGCGTGTAACTAGTGGTTTTACACTCATCTAGCTTTTTGTTACGCTGCATTTCTTTATTCTGTGGCTATACCTAGTTTTTGTTTAAAATTCGGGATTAAGGCTGCCTGTCCACTTGTCGCGAAGCAGAGATAAGAGGAGCGCCAACCAGTCGAATTGCATAAAACCTTCGCTCCGAATTAGTGGTCAGGGATTTGAAACTAGTTTCAAAATTCATATATATTTTACGCGGAGTGGGGCTGTGGAGATGAGAAACAGCTCAGTGAGGCGGAGCGGGGAAACGAATTTTTTCGATAACATGTCTATTGCCACTGATATTTCGCGTAGAACTAAACAGGAAACCAATCGCACGCCGACGGCGCTGCCACCGGGTACTCAAATAACTTGTCGCGTGCTCAGTCTGCTACTGCACTCCGCGGTCTCGCTCCGAGAGCGGGGCGAGCGAGCGAGCAGGGAGCGGAGGTGTGTGTGTGTGCGGGCACTCTCTAGTGGACTGACAGCCTAAGAGTGAAGGGCACAATAAATGTCAAAAAACATTGTCACTGGTGCGACACGAAAGCTGCGAGTTAAGTGCAGTTTGATATTAGTAATGGCATTCGAGGAGCGATAAATGATGAAATATATAGCTACTAGCTGACCCTCGGGGCTTCGCTCCCGTCAACTGCCTACCTACCCTGGCTACCCTGCCTACCCTGCCTACCTTGCCTATCCTGCCTACCATGCCTACCCTGCCTACCCTGCCTGCCCTGCCCCTACCCTGCCTTCCCTGCCAACCCTGCCTGCCCTGCCTACCCTGCCTACCCTGCCTACCCTGCCTACCCTGCCTACCCTGCCTAACCTGCCTACCCTGCCTACCCTGCCTACCCTGCCTACCCTGCCTACCCTTCCCACCCTGTCTATCCTGCCTACCCCTGGCTACCCTGCCTACCCAGCCTACCCAGCCTACCCTGCCTACCCTACCTACCCTGCCCCTACCCTGGCTACCCTGCCTACCCTGACTTTCCTGCCTACTCTGCCTACCCTGCCTTTCCTGCCTACCCTGCCTACCCTGCCTACCCTGCCTACCCTGCCTACTCTGCTTACCATGCCTACCCTGCCTACCCTGCCTACCCTGCCTACCCAGCCTACCCTGCTTACCCTACCTATCCTGCCTACCCTGCCTTTCCTGCCTACCCTGCCTACCCTGCCTTTCCTGCCTACCCTGTGTATCTTGCCTACCCTGCCTACCCTGCCTACTCTGCTTACCCTGCCCACCCAGCCTACCTTGCCTACCCTACCTATCCTGCCTGCCCTGCCTTTCCTGCCTACCCTGCCTTTCCTGCCTACCCTGCCTTTCCTGCCTACCCTGCCTTTCCTGCCTTTCCTGCCTATCCTGCCTACCCTGCCTACCCTGACTACTCTGCTTACCCTGCCTAACCTGCCTACCCTGCCTACCCGGCCTACCCTGCCTACCCTGCCTTTCCTGCCTACCCTGCCTATCCTGCCTGCCCTGCCTACCCTGCCTACCCTGCCTACCCTGCCTTTCCTGCCTACCCTGCCTACCCTGCCTACTCTGCTTACCCTGCCTACCCTGCCCACCCAGCCTACCCTGCCTACCCTACCTATCCTGCCTGCCCTGCCTTTCCTGCCTACCCTGCCTATCCTGCCTACCCTGCCTTTCCTGCCTACCCTGCCTACCCTACCTATCCTGCCTACCCTGCCTTTCCTGCCTACCCTGCCTACCCTGCCTATCCTACCTACCCTGCCTACCCTGCCTTCCCTGCCTACCCTGCCTTTCCTGCCTACCCTGCCTACCCTGCCTACCCTGCCTTTCCTGCCTACCCTGCCTATCTTGCCTACCCTGCCTACCCAGCCTACTCTGCTTACCCTGCCTACACAGCCTACCCTGCCTACCCTGCCTACTCTACTTACCCTGCCTACCCAGCCTATCCTGCCTACCCTGCCTACCCTGCCTACTCTGCTTACCATGCCTACCCTGCCTACCCTGCCTACTCTGCTTACCCTGCCTACTCTGCTTACCCTGCCTACCCTGCCTACTCTGCCTACCCTGCCTAACCTGCCTATCCTACCTACCCTACCTACTAATTTGTATCTATCATCAATAGTTTTCTCAGCGCACGCCAAATAATGTATTTTACAGACAACATTTTGCTACCTTGGGTTCCATTATTGCAATTTTCATAAGGATCTCTATTTTTTTTGAAAATATTTTATAGCCTATGACACTCAGGAATAATGTAGCTTTCTATCGGTGAAAGAATTTTCAAAATCGGTTCAGTAGATCCAGAGATTACCCCTTACAACGTCACAAACTCACAAACTCACAAACTCACAAACTCACAAACTCACAAACTCACAAACTTTACCTCTTTATAATATTAGTATAGATTGGTATTTGTCTTATGTGTTTAGAAATTGCATAAAAATATGTATGTATATAATTTAGTGGATTTCAACAACATCTTTTTCTGAAACCTTACAGTTAGATAAGTACGTCAGTGGCAACTCTTTTTCCTTGAGATGGTTTAACGTAGTACAGACTTTATTTATTGAAGATATTTTAAACCACTTACTTCCAACAAACTTGTATACGTAAAATTCAAATATCTACTACTAAACCTTAAGAAATTTACGCATAGTTCATTTTAATCCAACGTTTTCTGCATCCGAAGTGATAATAAGATGCAAAGTATGTGCTAAAAACTTAGAAACTTAAAGTTGGTTCCTAGACTTACCAACATTAAATTGCTAAGCTTTCAACTAACACTGAACAAGATGTTCTAAGTCTGTCTGCTGTTTAAATCTTAGATTATATTAGCATTTCAGTGTTTTCGTAGCAAACTAACTTCGAAAGTTTAAAGTTAGGCTTGTAACTGTCAGTTTAACCTCTAAACTAGGCATTACCAACCAAGATATTAAATAAAACTTTTATATTAAGCTCTCGCAGACAGGCGTGAGTCATAACACTTCAATGCGGCACAAATCTTTTGAAGATAGCAGCAGTGGTTGCCAAGTAGTCGCAACCCCGACTTACGAGTCGAAGATCCTGGGGTCACCCAGACCCAGGCAGGCGCATTACTTTGTGTAATTTATTTCGTCACCCTGGTCTCAAAATGGTGAAAGAAAATAATTATCATGGGAAAACCGGCTTGTCCTAGAGCTAAAATTCAAAGATATGAATGTCGCCTTTCACAGAGAAAAGGATTATTATGCTTTATACTACATTTGCAGCGTTTATTAAAATATATGTATTTTCAACCCGTAGAAAAATTTGTTTAAAAAGAGATGTCGTATCGCTGTCACCTTGTCGCATTGCGTCCGTCTGCGGAAGTCTTTAACATAATGACAGTTTCAGTTTACGGTCAGTTTATTTATGCTTCTTGCTTATACAGGACGCGTTTAAACAAGGATTATGGTAGCTTAGCTTATGCCAACCTAGAGTTGGTATATTTTATACTGAGAGTAAAAACGGCTGATTCTTCTATTTTTAGCATAATTATGAATTAACCACATAACATTATATAAACTTCAAAGCTGACCTCATATTTAATAGAAAAAAAATGTTCCTTTTTCCCATAATATTTTTGGTAAACGTAATAAATTGCAAAGGCATTTCATTAATTCCTTACGTAAGCAGCACAAAAGGCCAATCTTCAGGGTTTTTGCTTAATTGGATGTTTTTATTAAATACTTATTTTAGAAATACTTTGTTGACAGCTGCTGGAGGCCATTGGCTGAGAAGGAAAGAAGCTCTTCGGGCGAAGAGAGGGCGACATGCTCCACACAAAGTTAGAGCGAGAAGACAGATAGGTGAGTTAAGTCACAGATAATATATTATAATAACACAAATAGTTAAGTGTTGCTGTATTTTAAAATTATTTAAGGAAAAGTGTGTGAATTCTCTTTTAAAAGATAAGTTGGTACTTTCATCATTCCATTTGGATTTTTTTTTTATGTACCGACCCTATTTTTAATATAATAAAAAACCTATCTCTCATAATTATATTCAAATAGTACAATCACACAGTAGATGGTAAATTCGTATTGGTATAGTATTTAAAACAAAAATTACTTATGCAGCTAAGTAAACAAACCTTAATCGTCCTTAACACTACAGTTAAATATCTACAATAAAATAAAATTATTTACGCCCTTCTAAATGCCTGCCAATGTGAAATATTTGCAGTATATATAATATTTTCTAAAATGGTTCGACACAAGGTTTCCAATGGGTGTGCTGATGTGAACTGAGGTGTAAAATATCTGATACGTTGTTTTGCAACTTTTAAAGAAATTAGATTCGAAAACGATTCTACGAAGACATAAATCCACGTAGACGAATTTTATCGAAGTAAAAATCATGAAAAAGGTAGTAAAAAAGGTATTTTTCCTTTTTTTTTATTTTTACTGTTTTATTTTGAATTGGTAGATGAATATTTTTTGTTTTAAATTGGCAGCTGAGCCGAGCCAGTGTTGACTTTTCTACCAGCCTTACTTATAGAGGTCAACGTGGCGCTGGAAAAAAGTAAGAAATGAATACAAGAAAATAAAACAAGGGAAAAGTTTTATAAGCAAAACATAATATTTATATATTTTTAGGTTTAAATCTTATTTAAATCAGACTAAAACATGGCACAACCATTAAGTCTTAACACTGACCTAAAGTTTGAATAACGAGAAAAAAAGACCCATCGTAAGTAAAGTATCCAAGGTTACAATGTCTTTCTTAATAAGCATTGTACTAAAATTTACACTCCATATAACTTCTTACACCCAAGTTCCTCTTTCATAAAAATACACCCTGTATATGCAAACTAGTATGTCATGTAAATTGGTACCATCTCGCATATCACTGCAAGATACATTGAATGATGTTGCGTATATAATATTATGTGACGCAGCTATTTGAGCTGAGTAACTAAATAAAATTATTTTATGTAAAATGTTTTGAGATATTTCAAGGAGATAGCATATTAATTTATTTCTGTGTACCAGCTCAACCAATCGTGATGCCACTCTTTAAATTTTATACGATATTTTGAACGGCCACTTCACTATAAATTATATGATCATCATAATAATAATAATATCATCCCACCGTAGTATCCTACGTTGACGTCGTGTTGGGGTTTGCGTGCTCCAATGAACCCTAGGTCAGTTCTGGTAGGGATGTTGACCATATAGCCGGGTTTGTCCTGATAGCTATAGCAGACTCCACTCCTCAAGTACTTCCGAATATTATGTTGCCCCCTTGGTGCTATGTCACTAAAGTGCTAGCGACTGTTTATTGGAGAGAGCGGGCGTTAATTGAGTGTGCAAATCATCACCTGCCATTTTATGGCCATGTATATTAACAGTGGTCAGGCATGGGCCAATAGTTTTTCTTTAGTTTTGGGTAATTGATCCACAAAGCGTCCCAAACCCATAGCCCAATGTGTTTTGTCTACATATTCTGCAATAGTCCTGCACCAGCTGGGGATTTCCTTGGGTGCTCTTGCGTAGTGACTAGTGCATACAGGGATAATCACCGGTTGGTGTCACATTCTACATGTCTAACAGAGCCTCTGCAAGTTGGTTTCGGCCCCTGGTATGTCTTTCCAAGGTCCGGGACTCTAGGGTTCCGAGAATTTCAAAGCTATATAACAATAATATTATAAGCAAATAAAGTACATTATCTTGACTTTACTCGCAAGGTTGTCGACATGTGGGATGTGTACCATTGTACCGATACCGTTGGCTGACACGACTGTCAGCCAATGGCATTTAGCCACGTTCTTGGACCAACACGTTGGGAGGCTCTCGTTAGGCAGCTGGATCAAGGGCTTGATTCAGAAAGCAGTACTTGGACACGGTTCGTATTGTGAGGAGGTTCCTCTCTCTGGAGCCCTGACCGCCGGTAGCTTGGTCCTTCCTGTTCCCTTTACCGATGGCCCTCTATTTTTTATATATTTTAATGATTTTTTATGTGTTTTTTAAAAATATTTAAAATATAATAAGAAAGATAATTAATAAATAACATAATCTTATAAGTTGAATCTGAGACAGTTTTTCGTAAAGCCTTTTTCAAACGAGTTAAGTCGTTTTCAAATTCTGTATAATTGTATTCTTCGTTTTGAAGACAATATTTTAAAATGAAAAAAGAAAACAAAATTATTTGGGTTTCTCTCGAGATTTCCAAATAATTTTCTGTTTTCTTTTGAAACAATATTTGCGTACATTTTCGTAAGAGCTTATTATTCTGAATCCCTGCAACATAATATTATTATACGTTTATGCAGAGAGAGCTAGCTAGCTTCACAGTCGATGTTCATGTGGCGGTTACTACGTTAAACATTCTACACTGTCGGTACTCGCGTTTACAGACTCAGACGTAGAGAATGAACTGAGCGCTCCTTATCCAAGAGTGGAGTGAATATGGGTAGACAAGTGTGAAAGAGACAAAGCAATCCAGTAGTTGGCTATTTTACTTTTCGAGGGTAGGGTAATTTTGTTATTACTGAAAAACAACTGCTTTACCATACTTATTAAATTAATTAATTAACTTGCTGTTTAAAGGTACGACAATAGGGCCATCAAATAAATGACTTAAAGATTCATACATAAAATACTTAAAGTTTTTATTAAATATTATTATAAAAGGAAAATGTATACTTTCGCACAGGGATAGGTTTTTGTCCGTCAAAAAGTAGAATTACTCAGTATTCTTTTCTTATAGTTCTGATAAGGGCACGTCGCGGGTTTGCTAGAGCATAATACGAGTTTTACGCATATACACATAAAATGTGTAAAGAGACATGTATGGCATGTCCGTAGGTCACTTACGGCGTACCAACTGAAAAGCAGCGCTGGGTGTCTGACGCCAAGCAAATGCTGAGTTGATAACCCTTTCAATATGGGCACGCCCAGCCCAATTCTTGAACCTTGTTTGTACTACTATTCTTCTCTGCTTTCTGTGATGGATGCTGTTGTGTTGTATCTATAACGAATAATTGTTTTCTATTATATTCATGTATTGGCCGCACAGTCGCTTTTTTTTTTTTTTTTTTTTTTTTTAATGATTGGCGTCTCGCAAACAGTCAAAGTGACCGACATATGCTTAACCGGACTTCCCTGTGGAGACTAATCTCTTAGCCTCCGGCCAGGCTTCAAAGTACTAAACCTAAAGCGACAGCGCTAAGGGCTACCCCAGTTGGGGTCGGACCTCGGCTCAGGGCGTCGCTTGGGAGGATGGCAAAGGCCGGATCTGATAAAGTGATTCTACCATCCGTTCGGAAAAGCCTACGTGGAGAAGAACGGACAAGAAACTCCATAATATCTGACTTGCATTTAACTATGGCTCAGCACGCGGGCTAGCTTATAGAATCGAAAAGGATTACGCGACGAGCCTCTGCGGTGAGGACGGAACGAATATGTAAGATAATTTTGTATGAACGGCGGGTTCGTACTATTTACGAACCCACTGACCGTCCTTGTAGATAAGGCTATCGAGCTCCTCAGTGATGGACTCATACCTCGAAAAGAGGTTGGCGCATTCAGCAGGAAGGAGAGAGCCCGCATTCCGGATTTCAGCATCCAGAGCACGGGCTTGAGGGGTCATAAAAATGGAGTACGCGCTAATTATATTTATACCAACGCATATATATGGCTTTTGCCCGGAGGGGACAGGACGACAGGGGGCTGGCACTTAGCAGCAGGGGTGGTGGAAGCCACCTTCTGGCTTTGTGCGGTCATAAGGGCGGCCATAGGGGCGGCGGGGGGCATTGAGTCGGGGATAATAATTGGCGCTGCGATGGGAGTAGCTTTGCCTGTTTCTATTTTATAAGGGTAGTGTTCAGTCCATTCTCTATGTCTATTTTTGCAGATTTAAAAGCGCGACAGTTTATGAGGTACTTAGTAGTAGCAGTATTCTAGTTTTGTAGCTCTCCATGAGATGAGGAGCGCAGTTTTATTGCTTAAAATAGGTATACCTAATTGTGTTGTTCCAAATTGGGTTAGGTAATTTTGCCGTATTTTGTTCTCAATGTACTAAGTTACTGTTTTGGCAGCGGACCTATTGGAGAAATATCGCCGAAGTATCAGTGCCTAAAATAATATTGTAGAACTAGTGATAAAACAATTCAACATTAGTTCCATTATTTTCAAATTCTTTTAAAATGGAACTAGTGATTAAAAAAAACATCAATAGTTTAATTATGGAACTATTAATGGTACTAGGGGGAACGAACGCTATTTTCTACATATTTATTTTTAGACGCTTATTATCCACTAGAGGGAAACAGACCGGCAAAATTGTGTTTAAAGTTATCCGTTGCTTGTAATTCCAAGCAAAAGTAACATACATTGTGATACTTGTGAGCGAAAAACCAGCCTTTATTCAGGAAGAATTCACAACACAATTCAGAGTACACTCGTATAATCGAGTGCCTCGTTTATCGAGATCTAACATAAATCGCACAGCCGTTCAATAATACGTGAAAGGCTATAAATTACGTGCACGTCAGCACATCTGTGCTAACTCGTAACAATTATAACCCAAGATCTCACTGCAAAAATTCTGGATGGATATTGTTTTTGATATAACTTGATTGTTTATGAACGATACTTAATCATAGAATAGATTACTGGAGGGTTGCCTGGCTGCTTATAGATTACTAGCATTTCGTTTTTTTCTATTATATTTTTGAACTTTCTTTTTTTTTCTGTTTGTTCCTCTTGTATCGTGGGTGGCCGTGAACTGCAGTGGCCTGTATAGCAAGCACTCAATCGATTGCATACCCAGATAGGCCGCTGCAAAGATAATTTGGCGATGTGGGGTTTTATAGACTTGTCTGACACGTAATGTGAGTGCGGTGCCCCTGTGCAGAATATGACTCACATGCTGGATTGCTCCAAGTGCCCACACACTTGCACTTTGGAGGACCTTATGAAAGCCACACAAAAAAAAAAAATACAAAATATTTTTTTTTATTTCACATAGGCCTACATGGGCACTTATAAAACGTCGATAAAAGGTGCACTGACGTTGCTATTGGTGTGGCTGTGTACTGGTCCCAAAATATCGATATAGTTTGCCATCGACTCGAAAAGAAGAAGATCGTGAGTGTATATACTACATCATCTAGCTCTCAGTTAATTGCCATTCATGGGTTACCAAGCTTAGTAAGTAAACTGGCAAACTATAAATTTCGGCTAACTGAGATCTGGCAACATTATATTTGCGTATTTTCCACACCATTTTCTTACAAATGACGATGGATTTACTTCAAAAGATTTTATATTGGAGTTAACTATCAAACATAAATTTTAATGTATTTAATTAAGGTAATTGCGGCTAGATACTTCCAGGCAACCCTGCATAAGTATCAAGTATCATTTATGAAATTTAATTTAAATCAATAACAATAATTCATCAGATTTTTTGCAGTGGGATCTTTGGCTATTATGTAGGTGTTATTGTTAGGGATAATGATGTCCTTAAAAATGATGATATTTCTTGTTCAATGGATTCTTGACGGATGACAAATTTTCTTCTCGCTTGTTTCGGTTCATGTAATTGGAGTAGCTATTAATATTAATGACAAAGCATTTTATAAGAGATATGAACCTAGTTTTCAACAAATTGGGGTAAGTACAATCAAACGAGGTGACAAAACCTTGAAGGGAATTGTCACGTTATTTAAAAATTGTTTATAGCATTTTACTAGGTAATCCAATATATAAAATAATTATTAAAAAAAAACGATGCTTTGTTTGAAACCAATAAAGTGGTATCAATGTTAAAATTCCCTTTAAATTTTTGTTTCTATTCACCCCTGCGTTCCTATTCACTCCGTTTGACGGTAACTAACAGTCTTGCCAAGGGGTATCATAATATTGTGACCTAGTAACTAATAAAAGTATTCCTAAACGTTTTGGGAATAGTTTTATTATACCTACAGCTAAGGAGTTGAGTTCCCTGCCGGTATCTGTATTTCCTGATAGCTACAACCTGGGAGTGTTTAAGTCAACAGTCAATAGGTTACTTCTAGGCAAGCGTGCTTGTCCGTCGACCAGATCATCGCTTACCATCATCTGAGATAGTGGACAAGCGCGAGCATATCAATAATAAATAAAAAAGCTTTTTACAAAAAATACAACCGACTTCCAAATAAAAAAAAAAAGTGTTAAAAAGTGAGTCAGAAAGAAAAGTGGATTGTATTTTTTGTAAAAAGCTTTTTTATTTTTCACTTGTTAGTTGTGCTACACAATTTATATTGGCTAGGTATCAATAATGCCCATAGTGAAACCAGAATAGATTTACTCAATAACATGAAACTTAAACAAATTCGGTCGAATAAGGGGTGAACTGTTTACACCTGAATACCCCTTTAGAGCGTACTAGTGTGATGTTATGTTATGAAATGGTGTAAACAATAAACATAAATGCGATTGCAGCTATCCCGAGTGATTTGCCGTCATTTATTGAAGAGTTCTGATGTGTATCTCCGAAGTTCTTTATCAGATGTTGATGAAAATTAAATGGGACCACATGACAAACACCAGCTTTCAAATAAAAAAAGAATCATTAAAATCGGTTCACCCAGTAACAAGTTCTGAGGTAACACACATAAAAAAAAAAAAACTGTCGAATTGAGAACCTCCTCCTTTTTTTGAAGTCGGTTAAAAAACTGGGTTGTTTAGTCATCTACGGACTATAAAATATTTGTTAAAAGATACTCGTTTATCGAGTAGGTTCTAACACAAATCGCACAGCCGTTCAATTAAACGAGATAGGCGATAAAATTATGAACACATCTGTGCTAACTCGTAACAATTACGTCTCCCATTGTTGGGGATAATGATCCCCTTAAAAAATTTTATATTTCTTGCTCAATGGGTTCTTGAGGGATGATAAATCTTCTCACTTAGGTAGGACTTGTTTCGGTTCATGTTATTGGAGAAGCTATTAATATTAGTGACAAAGCGTTTTGTAACAGTTAAAAGTATCTCATTTGAGCCATGATCAATATTTGTTGTTGGTTTTAAACCTAAGCTTGCTTACTAGTTCTTAACATCAGAAAAATGTACTGGTTTGCTGGTAAATTTCGTTTATGTTGGTTGTCTGGTTAAAACCTTAGGTACTGCTGATTGTCGTCAGTCAATCTGAAAGGTTTTGGGTTAGAATCAAGAGTCGGGCAAAGTATCTGATATAAGTTTTTATTAGGAAATTATCTGTAGCAGCGTGGAGTCTACATTTGGGCTCAGTAAATGGCAGTAGTCTCACCCCTTACCACATCAAAAACAACTGGTTAACAAGTAAAATTTAAAAACCCCCGATACGATATCTTGCGCAAATACCCCGATTCAAACAGTAAAACGCCCATATCTTTGGAAGCCGTTCCAAAGCCGATTTTCCATTTGATGAAACCTATTTTCATCAAACATAGCTAAAAACACTCCCGATAATGTCCCCTTTCAAATAAAAACAATCAAATGAAAATCAGCTCATCCGCCTATGAGCTATGATGCCACAGACATATACACAAACACACAGGTATAACACACGTCAAACTTATAACACCCCTCTATTCCCGTCGGGTCGAGGTGTACCTATCCCTTAATCCCTTAAGGGCGAACACCTGCGTGTCCTCCCAGAGGTGTAGTCTACCTTCCCTTGCAGAGGATACAAACATGATATGTTACTGTAGCTGTAATTCCTCCCCAAACATTTCCGACCAGAAAACCGACCCATAAAATGTAAACTAGCCAACGACATTGCTAACGCGTCCGATCATCAATCACGTCTAACTGATCGGCTTCGAGTTTGTATGTCGTACGACCGTGCGATATGAATTCGCGGCTAACGTCCGAATGAAACGAGCGATTTATGACTTGTGTCACTTCAATGGATCGTCGGAATGCTTATATTTACCCCATATAAACCTTGTCGTTTTTCAACTATGTTTGGCTTTCAGTTGAATTGGAGTAAATGCCTCTGAATTCCACAACCCAGACCCTAAGTAAAAGGATACCCATTGGTAAGACTGGTACTCAGACTTGCCAGCTTCTGGCTATAGAATGGAATTAACTTTAATCAAGTATCATATGATTAAAAAATGATTAGTACTTACAATAAATTATATCAGTTTGAACTGACACTTCACAAAAACAAACAAAAAATATATAGTAGTAGATCACCGTTGTGGCACCATGTCAGATGGCACAAAAGCGAACCACGAAAAAACAACACAACATCAACAGTCTAAGCTATTGTTAGAGCTGCTGCACACCCTGTGCGGGAAATGCACAGTTTGTGCATGGTCGTGTAGAAACAATCTACATGCGCATCCGCGAACATCCCCGACGCACAATTGAAGCGGGTCAAACTGATGGGGACACCAGAATCCTAAACGCGTTATTATGCTGAACACGAGAAGCTTTGTACGATCTTTACGTCTATCTAGCCCACAGGTTGCTCGTGTAAAAAGGCGTACAGTAGGCTCGAAAGAGCGTTATCTTAACAGGCAGTGAGCATCGTGCAAACCTGCGAGCCAGCATGTTCGCTCTAAACGCTATTCATAACGACTTTCAAAGATCTACAAGATAGCCAGCATGATACGCATTGGTAAGCCTGGTAGTAAAACTTGCCAGCTTCTGGCTATTCGTATTGTTCGTCTGTCTAAGATCTGCAACTGATACCAGGGAACAACATGCTACCTGAGGCACGGAGGAATTTTGTAATGGATTGTCACTTTTTCAAGGACCGACTCGGCAAGTGTTGCTTAGGATTAAGAGAAATGTGGTCAGAGAGCTCCGACAGAATTGCCTAAGTAAAAAGTCATAATTCCAGGTTTGGCTCTCGCCTATTTCCTCCTCCAATATTGGACCAATTTTAAAGATATTCCATAAACTGAAAAACAAAGATATAGGTATTCTGTTCCCTTTTGTTTTTATTTATGATGATATATTATCTTTAGAAGCCCCCTCACAAAATGCTCAAAATTGCGCTGTCACCAGAAGCCTAGTGTATAACTTGACAACTATAAATGAAAAAAGAAAAAATTTGGAGCACAAAATATATTTTTTTTATTCAATATATGGAATATGTTTTAACTTGTCTTGTCTGTCGGCTTGTCTTATACGACAGCGATTAAATAAGCGAGAGCTAAACGATGAATTATGACGTTTCCCTGTTATTATTCGCAGAATATCGATGGTAAATACTCCGAACTCGGTTAACAGAGACTTACATTTAATAGGCTGTGATTCGGTTCTTAAAAGTTTGTAGTTTTAAAGATCATCGTGGTAAATAAATCCATATACTCTTACAAATTCAAATCCAGTCATGCACATAACGGACTGCCTGTTACACAACGGAACGGAACAACAGAACGGTGAAAAGCATTGAAATTCAGATTTTATAGATTTGTTTTTAATACATACCGGTGTGTCCCAAATCGAACTGCCACTGCCACTCGTACGAGTATCAAGTACGTCATCGAATAGTTTCGTCTACAAAGAGTTTGTAACTCGTTCAGTATGCGCATCCAAATTGGGACTCAGTGACCGATTAGTCAACTTTATTGGGATTTTTGTTTACAAGCTTAAGCTATGTAGGTAGTAATAGTTATTATTCTTTGAAATTAATGGAATAAGGGATTTTTTTGATGCCATTTATTAGAGGAAACTTGCTGCCGGTGCCTGTAGTAAGCGCACTATATCTCACTGGGCCTATATGCTAAATTACGGACGACTCTGCAGAAAAAGATTGGCGTAGTGGCTGAGCGATTGGCTGATGCTGTGTAGCGGGATCGATTCCCGCACAGACCAAACATTTGCATGGCCTATGGATAGTTGTTTCGGTTCTGGCTGTTTGTGTATGTGAGTTTAAATGTTTGTAAACGTAACGACGGTACTAGAGAAATGCCTAGTGTGGGGAATCGTTCCTTTTTCAAAAGAAAAGATAAGAAAAGGCAGTGGGAACCTTATGATTACCTTAACCTTACCTGATTATGCTATGCATGCGTAGAAAGCGATTTACGCAACCCTCGCTTTCAATCAGATAAGAAGTGAATTCATTAACTACAAGATGAAAGGATTTGAAATTCAGGCATTTTATGCAAAACCGAGACACGCAGTCACAGTCTAATATCAGCTTTCAAAGATGTAATCAAGATTAGACTTCAAAGGAAATACATACTTCCTTTTGAAGCATAATGAGAAAGTATTTCGTAGACTCGCTACGAAATTCTTAGCTACGAAGTTGCTACGAAATATCCGTCATGCATAGCGTGTGTTTTTAAAGCGGTAGCCAGTAAAAGGCGGTCACAGCAATCGTCCCATGGGCCTGTTGACCTTATTAGTTATGACATTTAAAACCTTAACACAAAATACGGAAAAACATACTAAAAATTATACTTGTACACGGATCGAGTTGTACCTTTATTTTTGAAGTCCATTAAAAAGGATTGATAATGAAAAATTACAAAAAAAAACAATTACTCTTTTCCCGTCCCTGAAACCGGAAAGGGTTGCCCGTGTTACATGGAAGTTAAACATAAGTGGCGAAGTGTGGTGTCCTTTTTACCCGACTGCGAGAGGGTAATGATTTTCGAGCGTATGTATGTATGTTCATTTCTATAGCACGCTCTACAGCCCAAACGGCTTGACGGATCATGACATGTTAGGTGCCGTTGGAATCGTCTTAATTGTGGGAGTGACGTAGGCTACATAATTTTTAAATATGGCGCCCCGCGCCTTAAAAAAGGGGGTGATACAATTATTATTTTCTGTTATCATAACAATATGGATATCAAATAAAAGCTACTTAATAGACACTCCTAAAATATGTATATATCATAATACTCCTATGTTCCTAATTTAGCACAAATTCAAGATAAGAGTTACTTTTATAGCAAAATAAATTATCTATTATATAATATAATTTATACATTAAATATTATGAGGTGCTGCCAGCGGTTTAATGTATAAATTATACCTAGTACTTGTTTTTTTCTTTTAAGTTAATTATTTTTAGTAAACGCTTTGAGCTCGTGGCTAAATAATAACAGCCGCACGGGTCGAACTTCAAGGTTAAGCAACGCTTGACGAGGTCGGTCCATGGATGGGTGACCATTTCAACATACCGAGTTTCCTCCGTGCCTCGGAAAGAACGTTAAGCCGTTAGTCCCGGCTGTCATTTGAAGATCTTTGACAGTCGTTACGGGTAGTCAGAAGCTTGAGATCTGACACCAGTCTTGCCAAGGGATACCGTGTTACCCAGTTACTGGGTTGTGGAGGTCAGATAGGCAGTCGCTCCATGTAAAACACTGGTAGTCAGCTGAATCCGGTTAGACTGGAAGCCGACCCCAATATAGATGGGAAAAGGCTAGGCAGACTGATTGATTCTAAACGCTTTTTTTCGTTTTTATATTAATTGTTGCAGGTAGGTATTCCTCTGTTAAATACAGGCATGTTATGTTTAAGAAAAGGAGATCAAAACACCCATTACAACACAGAAACATGTCATAAAATTAATCTTTTATTCCCAGACAACAAAACACAAAGCCAAAATATTTATAATAAACCCCAGCCTTATTTTAACCCAATCACTTTTATATACGGTTCAATTAACTTTGTTAATAAAGTAGTGTACACATGAGCGCACAAATTGGCTTGTAACGTTTGTTGGCAACTTCCATCTGATGTGGTCTCCAGAGAGTCTGCACTAAGCTTTAACGCCTCTATGAGTAGGTTTATGGTTTGCACAAGGTGAATATTTTACGCGCTAGTTTTGAATTTTTAATTAGGGAGAATTCAAATACACGTACAATAAAATTCACATCTAAAATCTAAAGTAGTGTTGTAAAGAGGTAAAATTGTTTCTCATGAAGAACCAATCCGATAACATAATCATTTTACGGCCATTGTGCTATCTTATTTAAAGAAAGAAGATACATTAATCTAGCACAGAGTAAAAGACACACAATATAGGTACTACATACATAATAATATACATCAGATAAAATACAAATAAAAATGAATAAAAAAAAATTAAAATCTGACGTAAGAAGTAAGCAGGAAAGTGTGCCTCACGGCTGCGCCAAAAAGGTCCAGTTCAGCAAAGACAACTAGTGCCTGACGCTGGTTTTCAACTGGACCTGATGTGTGTGGTGACGGATGTTATCGCAAGGTCACCGCAACACGTTTTCATCATCCACAGTACTCCTGTCAGTAAATTGATTTCATGTCATTCCTTACACAAACCATGAATTTGTTTTGGCTTTTTCGACTTTTGTGCAAAAATTCTTTCACAGAAAGAAAGCTACAAAATATTTTTGATGCGCAATAAGCCCCTTTGTTTATAGATAGATTTTTATTAGTTTTATGTTTTAGAATATTGAATGAAACATATTATAAGTAAGTTGCTTATAAAATAAACCTGTGAAGTTATATTTGGCAATACTGCCAGATAGTCCTCCATAGCACGTTCAATGCGGTTTGACACCCAGGATTGCAAATGCATTTACAGAAAATCCAATCAGCGTTAAGGCGTTTAACTTGTGTTTATATTTTGTAGTTATATCATATGTACATGATAATAATAAGTATGACATCGCTATAAGATAAAATTATGTTATTTTTTAAACTAGCTTTTTTCGTATTATTCTCAGCAAACCCTTTTATTTGATACCCATATCATGGCAGTGCACAAAAAATAACTAATCCACCATCTTGGACCGTCCGCCATATCGGATTTAGAATGACGTCACTTAGCTTACCATGCATTGTTATCCAAATTAAACGTGTATGCAAAATTACATCTTATTCAGTCGAGGATAACCGCTTTAAAATTAATTTGCTAGATTTGACCCAAACACTTATATAGGTACATATATACATTGCGAGTTAAATAAAAGCTTGTAAAAAGCACTCTAACCTTTTTATTATTTACTAAATCAAAGTTAAATTAAACAGAGATTATAAACTTTCGGGTGCTTTGGGATTAATTCCTCGCTTTGAATGTGAATTTGTTCATGCATTGTATTTCCAATAAATTTCTGTTTGAGCGAGTTTTAGATATTAACTACCTACATTGGAAACAATGTTAATTTACAATTTATGGAATGTATTGTGATTTATTTAATGTCGTTAGGAATTAATTTAATCGACTATCCTAACTAATATTATAAATGCGAATGGAATTTCGGTTGTTATTATTTCATGCCATAATTATCTGTTCGACCCATCATAAAGAAATTTCGCATACACGTTGTCAGAGGTACAAAGAAAGATATAGGATACCTTTCATTCAAAAAAGAAGCCGCGGACAAAGTACTCTATATAAAAAAACTTTTTGCAAAAAAATACTACCGACTTCCAAATACAAAACTACAAAGTGAAAAATAACTTAATTTTTTGAAGTCGGTGTCTTTCGTAGGTACCATTTTTTTGCGTTATGGACACCGACTTCAAAAAATTAAGTTATTTTTCACTTTGTAGTTTTGTATTTGGAAGTCGGTAGTATTTTTTTGCAAAAAGTTTTTTTATTTTTCACTTTTTAGTTGTACGTACCTAATAGGCAAGTTAGTAAGGGAACTATTTCGACAGAACAGATTTCATGAAACTTGAACATAACCGGTGAAATGAGAGATCTGCTTACCCCTTAAGAGCGAACTGGCGTGACGTTATGTTATGAAATGTTATAAACAACAAACAGACATGCGATTGCAGCAATCCCGAGAGATTTGCCGTTATTTATTGAAGTGTTCTGTTGTATAGCTCCGAAGTTCTTCATCAGATCTTCACAAAATTAAAATGGGACCAATTTCGGAACATACTTTTTCAAACAAAAAAAGAATTTTCAAAATCGGTCCACAATTGACGAAGATATCGGTGAAAATACACAAAAAAAAAAAAACAAACATGAAGTCGAACATAGAACCTCCTCTTTTTTGGGAAGTCGGTTAAAAAGAAAAATATATTACCTTGAAGCTAATACGAGTACTAGAATGTCACAACGCATTAGAACAAATAACTGTATCTAGTCGTAACACGGTAATACTGCAATGGATAAAGGGACACAGTGGATCGCTGGGTAACCAAGCGGTTAATGAGCTTGCGAGACGAGGATCCAGCACGGCGGTCTATGGACCCGAACCTTTCGTACTCATCTCCTTCAACCGCTACAGGAATTCACCCAGACACTGGCGTTGAACTGATGGATCTCGACACCGGGCTGCAGGCAGCTTGCAAGGCTACTGCCATCCTTGGATAGTAGGCTAGCCAGGCGTTTGTTATGCCTGGACAGGAATGGTCAGCACCTCCACGGGGACCATCACGGAAACTTGCCTACTCAACAAACACTTCCACACAATGGGCATAACGGGCAGTCCTCTGTGCAGGGCGTGCATGGAGGCTGAGGAAACCATCGCACAGGTGTCACCCAGATTAGATCGAAAACTCTCGGGTCACCCAGATGACAGACAGATGGTTTAATCAGAACCACGAGCTTAAATTAACTTCTGGAGGGAGTAGGGATGGTTGGAATAACCACCAAACGGCCGCCATGGCCCACGCACAATTGTCTACCTGAAGGACTAAGTGCGGAAACCAAACCACATAGAAGGTACTCGCAACATGGTTCTATTGTTCATGATTCTTTCTCTCATAGAGTGGAGGCCCGTGTTCCAGTAGTGGGAACTTTAATTGGCTGATGATGATGATGGTTCTATTGGTCGGGCGGTTGCTGGTCTTGGCCCGTGGATTGTAGAACGTTCATTGTAGACCGTGACTTTTCCGTGCCTAGGAAAGCACATTAAGCTGTTGGTCCCGACTTCTGTTTGAAAATCTGCGACCGTCGTTACGGATATTTAGAAGGTTAAAATCTAAATCAGAGAGCAGTGGTGGCCCAGTGGTATCGGCTGCGACTTACAAGTTGTGAGTTCGAAGCCAAGCAGGCGCTATACTTTGTGTAAATTATTTCATCACCACTGCTCTCAAAAACGGTGAAGGAAAACATTGTGAGGAAACCGCCATGTCATTGAACCAAAAATCGAATTTTTGGTTCAAAGACATGGCATGTGACATCCACCAACCCGCACTGGACCCGCGTGGTGGACTACGGCCCATGCCCTCTCATAAAGAGGAGGCCTGCACGCACAATGGACCAAATGGGAGACTAGGAACGCAAAACGGGACCAACAGGGACCGTGTTATCGAGTTATTTGGTTGTGGCGGGCAACCACTTCATGTGATATACTGGAATCAAGCTTAATCCAGTTACACTGGAAGCCGAGCCAAATTAAGTTGAGAAAATGCTGGGCAGATTGATAGACTGAATACATTTTCAGATATAACGAGATCATTGTTTACTTCTTTATCCTTGTAGACATCTTTAGCCACGGATACATTACAGCAAAATTTAACAAGCAGGAATAGCCCGGCTATCCAATAAAAATCATGTCTTTATTCGATTACCCCGATTCGAAGAATACCTCGTTAAATAACGATTAGAGGTTTTGCTTTACAAACGTGAATGTTCCACTCAATCGTGAATTCGAGATAAAAAACACAACCTCGATTTTTTTGTCTAATTCTATTACTACACTCACTTGCTGTTTCCTTATTTACAAAGAAGTCAGTTTCTTAATGTTCTACTTAATAGGCTATACTTATAAATAATGATAATTAATCTGCCTAGTTTTTCCTACTAAAGGCAACCTCTGCAAGGTGCAAAATAATCTTCATAAAAACTAACAAACGTTTTCTCGTAAAAAAAACCCTACCCTTAAAAAAATACCTATAATCAAAAAGTATGTAAGCGGCGGACGCGTACCTGGCCCATTTTTTTAATCCTTGCGAAACGAAATAAGACAAAGGGAAATTTGTAAACAATAGTAAACAATTAAAGACACGTGCATAAAGTGGAATAGCCTAAATCTCAGAAAGTACTATATCTGGGTTAATCGTTTTTATTTAGGAATTTAGTTAAGATTCCAGATTTAATTTTTTTATGATTTTTTGTGGCGCTTTCTGTTTTGTGTTATAACCCTACTACTACGCCATAATGAAATTACTCAGTAATGTAACTAACCATGTAGCGTCCAACCACCGTATTAGAGGCTCGACTAAACTAATTGATAGCCATGGCCCCTGGGACATGGCCGGCCTTGTACTTACTTGATGAGTAGCAATATGTAGGTAATATTGTTTATTTAGTAGGTCACTTCCTGTTAAGCCTATCGATAATGTTTTCTATTTATCTCGTAGTAAGCTCGTCGTAGCTCTTGAACTGGATCTCGTCTGGAGGAAAACGATGATTTGGTCACCAATGTAACGACTAAAGGTTACTCTTACTTTGAAGATTTGAAGGCTGACGGGTTAGCACAGACACTGCTGCCAGAGAGAGGATGTGTGTAATAATAAATGGGGAGGAGAAGCACTTGGAATTACTAGTAGGGAATTCGGTATTTCTACCAATTGACAATGGAAATCTCTAAACTATACATCATAAAAGATAGCTTGATTTCTGCGACATATGTCAAACTGACGTATACGTTATTGTTAGCCTGTCTAGCGCTATTGTTACTGTATTGACACTGACAGCTGTCGCAGAGATCAAGCTATCTTTTATGAAGTATAAGTACTTAGTAAACGAAAAGGTAGTGAAAACGAGAAACATTACAATTAAACCCACTCACTGTATTTTATTTTATTTTTAAATGTCAAGCTCAAATGCCTTTTCAAAAGATTCTATGTTATCCTTTAATCTGAAAGATAGTGTTGTAAAGTTCAAACATTATGGTTTACGCGAGAGCATGGTTCACTGTGAGTTTCTATGAGATGCCTCTTATAGAAACGAACACTGAACTGAGCAGCAAGACCCTACAATTAGCATCGTCAGCATTTATCGAAATCTATGGGTATAACTTGGGAAGCTCTAGGTCTCAAGTAAAGACTTTACTTCAAGGGTAGCGAACACCATAATACGACTGCATCAGCTAAGTGGCCGAAAGCTGAAATTAGGACAGTTTGAAGTCACAGAAATAGTTCTGTGACTTTAAACTGTACCAACCGACAAAATACCACTGTCCTTCATTTCCCTATACACAACCAGTTTCCATGGATATGGCCATAACATACGTGCCTATACATATAAAATATGTCTCTCTATCGATCTGTGACGTCACCTCCGAAGTTTTATTGATCTAGTACATAATATGGTGGTACCTACTAAATTATTTTGTAAGGAGGCTTGTTTGTCCATCTGTCTGTGTTTTGACGGCTTCAAGTGTTTGTGGCGTATAGGAATCTAAACAAAGTGTTATAAATTATTTTGTGTAAACTGAGTCAAGCTGTGTATTAGACGACTAGAGCTCTTTGAAAACAGTGATCGCGAAAAATACTGAAACATAGTCAACACGTTATCAAACTATACAGCAAAATCTGTGGCTGAAAGTCCAAAAAATATCTGTTATGTTTGCACATACGGTTGTAGGGAAATATACGTGGTAATCAAGACAATATTACGTAGATAGAGACCAGACAGAGACACACTGTTTTATTAAATATGGCGACTGCAATAGACAATCTGTCAGGGCAAAGGTTATATGACAAACAGCCTATCCGCGACATAAATGTTCAAAATAAAAAAAAGTAACTTACAAAAAAAAAACAAAAATATAAGAAGCGAACTAAAAATATGGAAACACGAAGCTGATTGCATAGCATGATTTTCTTTTTAGTTGCCTTCTTAAGCAGTCGGGTTTTGGAGTTTTGACAGCTGTTATCGCTAATGGCACTTTATGTATAAAGCTATACTGTGATTTTTAATATCATTGACTAAACTGACATTTGGGGGGTTGTCACTTTATCGTTACATAAAAATAGTATCATAACCTGACTATCCTGAGTGATCGAAAATGGAACTATGTCATTGCAAAAAAAAAAACATTTGTTAAGAAACTAGGGCCCTTATTTAGTTTCTACTCATTTACGTCAGACTTTATTTTATCGATCGCATTTATTTTATTCATAAAACATTTATTTACAACAATTAGTAAAATTAAATTGAAGAGTCATGTCACATCGATCCGATGAATCACTTATGATTGAGCCTTACCTACAACACTATGCTCCGCGCATGCAACATTTAAAAAAAATAAGGTCATCGGCAGCTGTCAGTTTAGTCTACAAAATTATAAATCACAGTATAGTGTGGTTTGAGTAGACACTTGACAAAACTGCTACAGTATTTTACCTATAATTACCGTTTAACTAAATGGGCTTTGAACTGTGTTAACTTCGACCTATAAAGAACCACAAACTGCCAGGGTCATTCAGCTACACATACACCACAATTATTTGAGCAGTATAATACACCAATTACATTTATTTGTTACGATTCTAACGATACGGGCGTCCACTAAGCGATACATAAACTGTTACTTTAAAACTGCTGTATCCATAATAATTATATAGGTATTTACAATACAATCATAGTGTAATATCGGAATAGTTTTTGTTTACACTTACAGTTTGTTTGCGGTATATGAACAACTAACTTCTGCCAGCGGCTTCGCCCGCATGAAAAGGGTTTTCTTATCCCAAGGAAACCTACGTTCGGATTTGGTACTAGCGGACCACTGATATGGTATGCTGCCGAACCATATCTGGCCGTGTCTAGAGTTGTCCCCCGAATATTATTATTAATAATTGAATCCACCTTGGTCCGCTTGTTTGCACATCGGATATGGTCTATAGTACCAAATCCGGACGTGTGAGCGGTTCTCGGTTAGTTGGGCCGTACCAACTAAGACCAGCGTTGAATAAGTTCTATTGATTAGTGTTATTGTCTCCCGATAACCCGATTTAGCAATCCTTGGGCTTAGTGTGAGTTTTTACTCACGCTCATTCGCGTTTACGTTAACGTCAATTTGTATAGAAACTGGATAAGCGCCGTCTGGTGACAGTAAAAAGAAACCTCTTTTTTATACAAATTGACATAAAAGATCGAGTACGTTGAAAACTCGGCAAAAGCACACCTGTCACCCAATTTTAACACGCTTTTACTAGCTTGTATGTATGTATCTATGAATCTATATAACGGAATCTTTGAAGGTGACTTTCCCCCCCTTTAAAACGTCGGATTAGTTTGAAACTTTGCACTCTTATTAAGGACCGACGACAACGCAATAATTTAAATAGTTTGTCCCATTATCCTTACCAGGATCTTCAGGATTGGCGATGGAAATAAAAAGTAAAAATAAGTAATAGTTTAAAGAACACGCTTTAGTAGAAAACCAAAAGAAAATTAGAAAATAATTTTCAATAAATTTAAATTAAAAATAGTAAGATCAACAAAAAATAATATTTTATTGTAAGAAAAGCGTGGGGTGTTTTTTAAGAATTTTCAAAATGAAAATTATTTTCAACTTTTTAGTTTTTTGATTCAATTTATTTCTTTATATATTTCTCCTATAGGTCACAGATCTTTTGCATTTATGCTAGTCTTGCTTTAGCTAGCGACTCTGCTCCCGTCGAACCGTGCATTTTCAGGGACAAAAATTAGCTTAAGCTGATTAAAGATAGTGTAGCTATCTTTCACTTAAATATTTTATGTACACCTTAAATATTATATTGTGCACGAGAGGCGAGGTATTAGCCGTAACGAAATGTTTTTCCTATAAAATGTTTTAGACAAATAATGATATTACCAGTATATTTACAGCTGACTATTTAATCGGATTACACAGACCGTCGCGCTCAATTGACTCTTGGGGGAATGTGCGCTAATTAAGTCCCTGATACTCTGCTTTTATTTATTTTATACTGTAAAAATAGATAAAACATTCTTCAATTTGTAGTGAACAAATATTTTTTTCTGGGGTCGTACATAAATGTGTTGTATGTCATGTCATCTTAACCTCAACTTAGAAATGTCACCTAGCTGGTCTGACAGAAATTAAACAGCATCTGTAGCCAAGTTGAAAATCTACAATCGATAACGATAACGCTAGTAGAAAACGAATCAATGTACGGAAAATATGGGAATGACATATCCGAAGGTTAAGTCATGTGGTCATTGCAAATAATATAGAAGGCGTTAACGATTGTAGAAAAAGATTCGATACGAAACGTTTGTAACTTGGCTAGGAGGGCTGGAGACATACCGCATAACTCATACTAAATATTAAGTATTAATAATAATCTGTGACAATTACATAAATAAAACCACTGAAGACTCCAAACATCTTTCAATTAATATTGCATGGCGCAGTCGGTAGGATTTAGATTTATTATCGGTGTAAAAAATGTAAAAAGACCAAGGTTTCTACAAAATTGAGGTGCTCGTCTGAATACAATACAAACACACTTTGTTTTTTTGCGGAACTGTTACTTCTGGTAATGTCTGTAACACCTTTATGAATCCGTTGGGAAAAAGCGATAGTATAATTCGTCCTCCATCTTATTCCCACAGTCGAACCATTACAGTTTTGACACGTCGGAATAAGGCTCCTGATAAATTTCAGCCAAGACAGTAGAATTGTTTTTAAGGTCCCGTACCCTAAGAATCCAAACGGAACCCTATTGTTGTCACTCACTTGCCCGTCTGTCTGTCGTCTATCACATATTTTGTTCCGAACAATTTTTTAACTTCCCATTGACCAATGAACTTGAAATTTGGTGATAATGATTATTATTAAGTATATTTTAGTATCAAATATCAATATATTGATGAATTGGTACGGAACCCTAGAAGTCCGACACCCACTGGGCCGGTTTTTCAAGACTCGTTGGACTTTATGCCCTCAACACTTTTAGTGCTTGCCGCTGTAGATTCTGGCTTTCATAAGTTGCAGAGGTTAGGAATAGTGATGTGGCCTTGACAAAGAAAAAGTAAAGCTGTTTTTCTTAAGCATTCGCCTTTTTCTCCATATGCTAACCTTGGCTCATGCTGTGCTAAAAATAATACTATGATGTTCGCCTATGATGAAATCGAACGAAGGTATACCTACATAAGCATAAAGTAACAACGGTATTGCCACTCGTGAAAGTTAATTAATTTATTTATTTACTAAAACTTTATGCACAAGTACAAAGGCGGACTAATTGCCTCAGGCATTTTCTACCAGTCGACCTTAAGACATGAAACCTTAAGAACCTTTTTAATTAAATGCATCATGGCTGTATTCAGTGCAGTATATTAATAACAATGCCTAGATTAATGGCAAACATGTATTAAATAATTATTATATTCGAGAACATGACATCGATTAATAGACTAGAGATATCTAATAGACATCAAGCTCTATAACTTGGTTCGGTACAAACCATGCTTACTATTATAAAAGTGAAAGTTTGTGAAGAGGGATGGATGTTTGATACTCTTTCACGCAAAAACTACTGAACGGATTTTGATGAAATTTACAGAAATGTAGCTTATACAGCAGAATTATACATAGGCTATCTATACTAATATTATAAAGAGGTAAAGTTTGTGGGTTTGTGACGTTGTAAGGAGTATCTCTGGATCTACTGAACCGATTTTGAAAATTCTTTCACCAGTAGAAAGCTACATTATTCCTGAGTGTCATATGCTATAATATAATTTCAATAAAATTAGACATCAAGGATGAATATTGCAATAATGTAACCCAAGATAGCAAAATGTTGCATGTAAAATACATTATTTGGCGTGTGCTGAGAAAACTATTGATGATAAATAAAAATTACTTGGTAAGTAGGTAGGGTAGGTAGAGTAGGCAGGGTAGCCAGATAAGCCAGGGTAGGCATGGTAGGCAGGGTAGGCAGGGTAGCCATGGTAGGCAGGGTCGCCAGGGTAGGTAGGGTAGGTAGGGTAGGCAGGGTAAGCAGGGTAGGGGCAGGGTAGGCAGGGTAGGCAGGGCTGCCAGGGTAGTCTGGGTACGCAGGGTAGCCAGGGTAGGCAGAGTAGCCATGGTAGCCAGGGTAGACTGGGTAGGCAGGGTAGCCAGGGTAGCCAGAGTAGCCAGAGTAGGCAGGGTAGGCAGGGTAGCCAGGGTAGCCAGGGCAGGCAGGGTAGGGGCAGGGTAGGCAGGGTAGCCATGGTAGGCAGGGTCGCCAGGGTAGGTAGGGTAGATAGGGTAGGCAGGGTAAGCAGGGTAGGGGCAGGGTAGGCAGGGTAGGCAGGGTAGGCAGGGTAGCCAGGGTAGCCAGGGTAGCCAGGGTAGCCAGGGTAGGCAGGGTCACCAGGGTAGGTAGGGTAGGCAGGGTAAGCAGGGTAGGGGCAGGGTAGGCAGGGTAGGCAGGGCCGTCCGGTCAACTGGCTACCTATCTACCTAAGATAGGTAGCCAGTTGACGGGAGCGAAACCCCGAGGGTCAGCTAGTAATTTATAAAGATATTACGAGAAGTACTAATACTACGCGGGCGGCAACTAGTATAATAATAATTTATTGTTCTCTATCTACAAAGGTTGGTTTAATAATATAACAACAACTTATAATAAGACTTTGTTAGTTTACACCTGTTAAAAGCTCCTTTGCGAGAGTCTGGAGCCCGCACTAAGGAAACCATTACAAATGTTATGGATCTCCAGAATAATAAACAGATAGTAGATACCATTGCTGAGAGGGGCTCGCGGCTATGTAATTAATAACACAAGCATTGGCCGTTTAAAGGTTAAGCTAAAGCACTAATCCACAGACCGACCTCAGCAAGCTTTGCTTCTCCTCGAAGACCAAACTGTGAGGCTATATTATATATTTTAGCCACGAGCTCCAGTATGTCGCCAACGCGCCAACGCTCCTACGCTATAAAAATTACTCTATTCAAAGCTTGTATATAGGATGAACCGGGCCCGTAGACATTTTTATGGTATCGGCAGTCATTTACTAGTGTCTCCTGTGCGCGTCACAAATATTTTGTTTTTCTTTTTCTTTCATCTTTATAATAAATCCGACAAACATTGTTCCATTTAGTCTACTGCTTTTTAGGAATGTAAGAGAAATTTATATGACTGGTTACAGGTACAGAGCTATGATGAAACAGAAGGTCTCATAAAGTTGACATTTCTATAATACACGACCTATACACGAATTCTCCCTTATACACAAACTCGCGAAATCACAACTCCAAATTCACCACACTTAAATGAAAGGGCTATGGTTTATTTTGTCTCATCACTTCTCGAACTTGCTGACATACATTGTTACTCGCTAATATGAATTTGTTATTTTTGCATATTGTCGTTCGTAATTGTTTGAATGTACAAATGTTTTGGTTCCAATAAAGAATTTGTTTTATTTATTTTTATTTACTGGAGCTCGTGAATCGACACAAAATAAAATATCATAAAATATTACTGACTGTAAAATCCTGACTGTTGTAACGTAAGCCACGTTAATAAAAATAATTAAGAAAAAGAATATAGGGTATAAAAACTATGGTCCGGCTTCGCACGACGTGGGCAGCTAACCAGCCAGGAAGACGTGGTAGGCCCTGGGTAGGCAGATGAGCAGGCACCACGACGGCAATTGGATAGGCAGGCTGTAGAGTAGGGCAGGCAATCGGATAGGCAGAATGTAGAGTTGACAGCAGGATGGATAGGCATGCACACAGATAGATGGTCAAAGGCAGCTGAACTAATAGTCAGGCTAACGGGCAGTTAGGCAGTAGCACAGGTGCAGGCACATGCAGCAAGCGGTGCAGGCACAGGCAGCAAGGGGTGTGGAGGCCGGGCTGTGGCTTCATACGCCGATCAAACGAGCCCTTTTAGATAAAGCGGTGACCGACGAGGTTAATGACCCAGTAAAAATGCTCACATTTAAGTTCCACACTCAATAAATTATATTTATTGCACTCAAAGATTTGATAACATTCACAGCCGTATATGTTATAGTTTAAAGAGTCTTCAGATACAATATTACACTTGGTAGTATTAAGAAATCAATCATCTTTCGGCGTTCAGTCCAGATCCGAAACTAAAAACTGACGCCCGTTTTTCATCGTTCTGTGTCATATCGTCTACATTTTAAATTCAAATTTCAATTAAGAAATAAAGACTAGAACGAATAAAAACGGTTCACAAAGGTGTCAGTCTACGCTACCCTTATATTAATGTACACCTAGCTTAAAGCAGGTTTAGTCCATGGTACCTATATTACGGTCTATGGTTTAAGAAAATAAAATAGACAGACAGAAGTCATGTCAGATGAAAATGTCACCGTAGAAAATTATTGCAAGAATTACGAATTAGCAATATAATTTAAGTTTTAAATATTAAAACAATCAGAGATGACTAAAAATATGCTTTTCAGGTACAAACAGTATGAAAGAATACAAAAAGTGAGTCATATGATTTGATACAATATCAAAAGATAAAAAAGGTATGGGTTGTATAGTGTTATGAATTGTAAATAGAGTTAAAAATGTGGATCTGTAAATCAGAATACCACACTGTTCATGTAAAATTGTATCCTAAAACATGATATGCATGTCTTACCTACCACATATGGCTTAGTAGGTGTGTCGGCCGCTGAGTTTCGTCCGATCCGGTCAAAACAGAAATTTCATTATCATAACAAACAAACTCTTCAGCTTTATAATATTTTATATAGATCTGAGATCGTGGGTTCCAATCCGGGCAAGTACCAATGTAAATTGTTCAATTCATATGTACTTTTTAAGGTTTATCTTGGGCATTGTTTATACCAGTGAAAAACATCGTGAGGAAACTTGGACTTAAGTTTTAAATTCCCAACTCACCTTGAGCAAGCGTGGTGATTAATGCTCGTGTCTTCTCTGTATGAGAAGAGCCGTTGCCCTGTAGTGGAATAATGACAGGCTGATATTATAACATACAAAATAAGGAACGAGTTGTAGGTACAGTAGTGTCTGCGGATCTTTGTCTCTGAAGTTAGGCTCTGCGAACCATTGCGCAAGGAACAGTTTTTCATCGAGTATACAGAGTATACTACAAACAGTAAGCGAGTTAAAGAGGCAGTTATACAATACTATCTTCTACTTCAACATTGAAACAAAATTATCAACTGCGCAGTCTCGCAGCCAACTTCAGAGACACAAAGATCCGCTGGGACGACTGTAGTATGCCTCCTCTAAAATGTCACTTGAACAAAGTAGGGAGCTTCCAAAGTCCTTAGCGGTGCACATTGTCACTTGAACTTAAACTTTTAATTAGTACGTACTTTCCGAATCACAATTAGGCTGTCGCGGGTTTAATTAACATATAAACTAGAGTTTGGTGTTACTGTGAGAATTAATTCGGTTGTTGGAAAACAAGTTGAGAAGTAGTTTGTTTTGGGTAGACCACGACTGTAAAGGTATTTTCATATGACGTCTTTCCGAATCACAATTAGGATGTCACGGGTTTAATTAACATATAAACTAGAGTCAAAGTGTTACTGTGATCATTAATTTGGTTGTCGGAAAACTATGTTGAGAAGTAGTTTGTTTTGTGTGGACCATAACTGTAAACGTATTTTTAAATGACATTTCGATTTCTTTTTTGGGTGTCTGCTTCGAAGGTCTAATTGTTGCAAGCGCTATTGTTGATAGTTAGATCCTGGGTGTGATGCTCAGGTCGAGCGAAGTATTTTTTTATTTTACCATCTCAGTTTTTCTAGTGAAGACTGTACTTGCGTTCAGTTTATGGCTATGAGTCGCCCCGTACTATGGGGTGTGTAACGTTTGATATAATAACAAAAGGACTAATGATCATATGACCTAATTTCATTTAATATACTTTTTTTTTAATATAACCTGAATAAATTACACCTAATTTTATATGGTATAATGAACATTTTATATAATGCACATTTGATATAATATTCATTTAATATAACATTCAGTTAATATAATATTCAAAATCTATAAGTAACGTTTAATATAATTTAGAAACGTCTACTTTGTTTTGTATACTGTTGCAAAAAGTGGTTAAATTTTAAACGCCCGCCATTTCCGTGATAGCAAAACAAGCACCACATAAATATTGCTTGTTATTAGTTTGCTTTTATGCATGTGGACGGATATTTTTTAGTTTTCTGTATGTCGTACAGCAAAACTAGTATTGTTATTTCGATATTGGTTTTAAAATAAAATTACTACTATAAATTGCAGTATATTCAAAAGTTCTAAAGGTGGACAAAAACTTTGTGTAAATGGATACATTTATAACAAAAATAGGCAAGTGGACGATAAATTTTATTAGATTTGTGTTTTTTTGTGTTTTCTTACTCTCTTCCTTATATACATCAGCCTGTAGTTAAATAGGTCGAATTTGTGCCAAAACCGAATCGGGGCACCCCAACTTCACGTAGTCTGGCTGCTACCCCTAGGGTGTATATAAAAACCGGAGGCGCGAAGGGAGAGTAACGGGCGTAACAAAGGATGGGCACCTATGCTCACCTCCGCAGCTTCGGCTTGCTGGTCGCTTCCGGTGCCCAGCCTCAGCCGCTACGGCTCGCACGGGAGCCAATGCTTTATTAAATAAGGGCGAAGGGGTTCCACTTCCCGCTGCGCCGGAGACGATGCAGAAGCAACTTTAGTGTTTTGAGGTTAGGTTACAACATTTTTTGTTTTTTTAAAAAACGGTGCGTTACCTTAGAAAATTTGTTAATATGAAAATTAGGTGAAATGATCGTAAGAGCACTATACAAATTGAAAATTATATGATATGAACGTTATACTAAATGTTGTTAGAGCAAATGAAGGTTATATGAAATATAACATTAGATCATATGAAATTAGGTCATATGTTTTTATAGCATATGAAAATTATATCAAGTGAACGTTATTTCAAGTGATATTATACTATCTGTTATTATACCAAATATAACACACCCGTACAATTGTACATGCGACGCAAATTTAACTGAGCAAAGTGGATGTGCTATACATACAGCTGTAGCTAACCTTACAGGTTTTACTTAAGCGTGATGTTTTGGATGCATGGTTTCAATAAAATACAACCTAGTACATATACCAACCAGCCCAATAGTTTAATGCATTCATCTGTATCGTCTTTGGATTAATCAAATGGAGCCGGGTCGGGTAAGCAAATTTAGTAGAGTGTATCTCTGTCTCCGTGTAAGCAGAAGGCAGCAAATTTGCGTAATTTACTGACCAAGAACTAAAGTAAGTTAGTTTGAGCTTTGCTTGAATAGTGAAGATAATATTTTATAGTTGTGTGCAGACCGCAAACTGTTTGAAAGAGAAGAAAAAAAGAAAATCGTTTATTAATTTTTTGCGTCAGGCACGACGCATAAAATAAAAAACAACAGGAAAAACTTAAATACAAATACAAAGTATGCGTCACAACCACGCAAAACGGTCGCGTGCGAGACAGAGCCAAAGCACTGGTTTTCAGCGATATCCGATTTCAAATGAGTAAAGCCAAACAAATGAAGCCTTGCATTATAAAGTAAGCTATGTGGGTGTTAAAAATTAACTTTGTTAAACTAACTCCACTGAACTTTTGATCTGCCGGCTCCATACTCCAAAAATATTCACAGCTTTTGCCGCCGTGAAATATGTATTATTAACCTACTAGAACTTACTGCCGGTATAAAAATTGTCTAAATCCAGGTCATAGTCCATCCTTTCTTTTTTTGTGATCTCGCTGGGAAAAAATGCATTACGCATACCCGTCCATTGGGGGAATGGTGGGGCTATGTGGGACTCCCCGCGTCTGTCGCCCGCTAATCACCACCAGGAGGTGGGAGGAGACGATCATACAAACGCCTTCTCCCACCCCTTCTTCGCATGGGGAGCGGCGGCGCGAGAGGATCATCCTCCCGCGCCTGCTCCGCCGCCTCCTTTTGAGACATAACGTCCTTGCAAAAGGAGGCGACCGCCACCCATGCATGCATGCCTCCTCACTCCCCAGCATGGAGTTGACCACGCCGGGAAGTAAGAGGTCTTGTCCGACCACACTGATCAGTACACGGCGCAGCTCAGCCCAGGCTGGGCACACCTCGAGGGTGTGCTGCGCCGTGTCCTCCGCCGCGCCACAGTCGTGGCACACCGGGTTTCATCCCTCCGGATCCGGGGCAGGTGCGTTCCGAAACAACCATGTCCGGACAACACCTGCACCAAACGGAATGAGAGGAAACCGTGGGGCCGCTCGAGCAAGCCCTGCAAGACTGGACCGAGCGCGTCCAACGTTCGGCGACCAAAGGTTGCGGTGGCGAAGCCCTCTGTCCAGTGATGGACGATTTTGTCCCTCGCCTCCCGCCGCACGGTCTCCCGCTGCGCCGCCGCGCCACCGTGCACTCGTACACTCTGGCGAGCAGTGCCCGCCAGAGCGAACGCCGCCCCAGGTCCATCCTGTGACAAGTTTCATCAACCTCCGTTCAGCGGGTGTAACGTGAAAATATAACAAACAGGCACACACTTCCGAATTTATAATAATGCTATAGATTTAGAAGTAGTATGGATGACCTCTTGCATACCCATTCTAAGAATTCAGGCGTGATGTTATGTAATTTGCATTATTTGCCCTTCTACTGCAATTTCCATAACTAATACAAAACACCATAAGTATACTAATTACCTTATCAAACAGAGGTACACACACTAGGTATTGCAACCCGACATTATCCGACTTAATTATCTGAACAAGATTAAACCGACTGTTTATGAAGCACAAGCTCAGTTCCCAACATAGATTGTGCGGCATTTACTGGATTATATACTGCCAAGATACCAGAGGGAAATGTATTAATTGGAAGCGTATTTACTTATGTGATATTTGCTTTGCTGTGTCACTATATACTGATGTGGTTTGACTGAAAATGTGTGAACTCTGGGCGGTTGTGTCAATGGCAGCCTAATTATGTTGACCGAATGTTTCCAGCAGCCAAATTCAGGTTGCATATGAGGTTAAAAATATCAAGATATATTCTTCTTCTTCGAGTCGCTTGCTCGACAGTATTTTAAATGTTCTCTACCCAAAATTTTTCCGTTTCTAGAGCGTCGTAGGTAGCTGCACAGAGTTCACTTTGGCTGCATTTTTTGGGCACAGAACTCAGGGTAGAAAGAGGGTTCCGTGAGCTGACGGTGATCACCGAGGTTGTTTTAGTAAAGTAAAAATCCCACTCTCCCTTGTCTTTTCCCCAAAAGTCCAGGCGCTGTTTGAAGGAATCCCCCGATAGTAAATACATGAGCTCGAAAATGTTTTAGGTACTTACGATCCTAAGGGAAGATATTCATTTGGTGATAAATAATGAGTGGGTGGTCGAAATAAGCACGGACGGATGGTATCCCACGTTTGCGGGATTGGATTCCCTAAATCCAATTCCGCAAACGTGGGATACCAAACCTTTATTCATCATAAATGCCGTCTTACTCATCCCGCACATTAAAAAAAAAAATATAATTAAATATATTAATACTTTTTTTTTAAGAAAAACGATTATTGCGTCATTTGCATATTACTTGTGATGTGAAAAGCTACGATACAATTGTTTTCTATGATAAAAGTTTCATAGCAAGTTAAACAAATGAAAAATCTACTTTTTATTACTAATTTTAACATATAAATAATTTCAATGCCGCAAATCCCGCGAGATCCGTGGGATTGATGACCTCAATCCTGCAGGCTTGCGGTATAGGATTCCCTAGTACGAAAGGATCTTAGACGTTGCATCGAATTCATGAAAAATCGGTACACCCTAAAAGATCTGATAAGTTACCAAGGCTTGTTGTTTGTTGACTTTCATACATGTGCTCATTCATTAAATGTTTTTATTTTGTCAGTACCTACTTAATTATCAACGTACCTAATGTTACTCCAAAACTTTCGATATAGTATGGTTCATTACGAAATGGTCGATAAAAATTCTTGCCTCGTTAAATGTGGGACATAATTAAAAATCAATAATAACTTAGTCACGTTTTCACGCAAACTTTCCATGTCGCATTTGGTAATATTTCAAAATCAACCTTAGTTGCTTTGGAATAAAATTGAAACTCAAGAAAAATATGAAATTAGTCAAGAACATTGCCCGAATTTGAAACAGAATGCCAATAAGTAGGTACATTACTGTACCAACCGTCTTGCCCGCAATAACTCTTCCACGATGAAAATACAGTGAATTTTTATTTTCTTATTTTGTCTAATTTGTTAAACAAATATGGTGTAATCAGACTTATAATTTTTGAGGGCATAAAATTGATAATTCGATGCAGTTTATAATGTACTTCATGCCGTATGTTTTTCATCCATACCACAGATAAAATAATACTAGCATACAGATGCCTCATCCCATACAAAGAAACCGTGCCGACGTAACTAGCGATTTTCATCTGATTATTCTTGTTATTTTTTGTACATCGAACGCGTTCGGTTCTGTTTCACGGTGATAGATAGATGGTGTTAGCAGTGACTTGCAAGTAAAAGGGTTTATTAAGTTCGTGAATATTTTTTCTTTAAATACAGTGAAGGTTCGTTTTATAGTATTTATTGCCACGTTTTTACAGTTTTTTTTGCACCAAAATGTGTTACAATGCAAATTTTAACAATCGAGTGGAATGCCTCACAAATTTAAAAATGCGCCATCTATTGGCATCAATTCTAAATGATCCGTTAAAATAATCTTTGAAATGTGAATTAAGAGCCCAATATGCCATAATTTTGTACTTAGGAGAGTTGATTAAGCAAGAACATACAATTTTTATGTTCAATTCCAGAAAATGTGAATTTTACACACATTCAATAACAGATACGTGCATATCGCGCCATCTAGTGAGATTTATTTGAACCAAATTTTCTTTGTTAGCAATGAGACCCCGTGTCCATACCTAATGATAGTGTATAGGTAACGATTCATGCCAAAACTTGCGATTTTAAAAATGAATTGAAGAATTGAAATAAAAATGCCCTGTACTTATTATTTTAGAGTGCGATTACATTAGCATTTAATAACATAAAAGCAGATTAATAAAACTGAGAAATAGTTCAATTAGTCTGAATGCAACGCAATTGGCTAGCCTCCTGCATCATTTGGCGCGGTATATGCATTGTTGTCAAGCGCCAAAAAGACTGGCGCCTAAGGTTGTGTCTTTTTTGCCAAAGATTCTGGCCAAATGTGCCAACATTCGTACTTTATAATGGTTGTGATGAAGGGGCATACTTTATTTGCAACACAGAGGTTGAAATCGCCAGCGACTAGAGAGGGCAGTAGTAATAAAATTAATTGTGCTGAAAGGGCGTTGTGCGCAGGACAACTGTCATTTTCGCTATTCAAAGCCATAATCATCAGCCATTTCTGTCATATTGGGAGTTAGCAGTGACGCACTTGGTTTATATGGAAACAGTTGACTGTGCCGTCCCTATCAGTGGCCGAGGCATCTCCGTGCCCGCATCAAGCACGGACTTGTGCGACTACCTATCTTACCTCAACAGTCCAATAACTGGTTAACATGATATATTCGAAGACATGTTGCATCACTTAATCGCACTGGGCCCGCGTGGTGATTTACGCTCCATTCCCTATCGCAGAGAGGAGGCGTCCCAGCAGTAGTAACATTAAATAGGCTGATGATGTTGATAACGATACCCCTTGGCAGTGGTGTCTCATCCCATACAATGAAACCGCGCCGACGTAACTAGCATTAATTTAATAGCATCTTTGTGAATCGATCGCGTTCGGTTCTGTTCCACGACTATAGGTAGATTACCATCTATATCCGTGGAACGCAACCGAACGCAATCGATTTACAAAAAAAATCGGTATAATCACATGAAAACACTAGTTACGTCGGCACGGTTTCATTCTATGGGATGAGGCATCTGTATGCTAGTACGAGTATTATAATAATCAAAGATTATAATTATCTGTGCCCTTGGCAATACTGGTATCAAATTTTCGGGCTTCTGACTACTCGTTACAACCGTCAAAGTTCTATAAATGATATCCGGGACCAACGAAGGCACGGCAGGTTCTCGGTATGTTATGGAAGGTAACCCATCCACGGACAGACCTCGGTAAGCGTTGCTTTACCTTGAAGATCAACCGTGTGGCTGTTATTTTATAGGCATGAGCTCCTCTCTGTGATTTCCAACATTGTTGGTAAAAGCATTGTAATTTCTTGTGAGAGTTCCCAGTAGCATTACCAAAATTTCCTGCGGCAACCGTATGGCCTAAATCAACAATGCAATATCCACTGCTGCATTTGAACGCAAGGGGAATACCAAAGTATTCGTAATATTCTCAGTGGACGTTGTAATTTTGGGCTACTCCGCACCACGCATAATTTTATTGCATTGCGTGGAGATCGTGTGGTGTTGCAGATATTTGTGTTTTGCTGTCACAAAACATATCTAAGTACATGTCCCACCGCCGACGATCAGCGAGTAGCATGTAAAGCTAGAAACTAAAAATGTTTTGGCGGGCAGCGAGTAGTATGTAGCTCTGATAGTTTTGTCGCTCGGCTATTAGCGAGTGTTATTGTGCGACGGGCGTTTAATCGCACCACTCGCTCGGGGCGGCCGCACTGTAGATAGAAATGATCGGTCTCTCGGTGGCGGCGTGAGTTCTGACCGCCAAGTGAGCAAACGAGCATCCCTGAGTGACTATACCTTTGATAGCTCTTATCGCTGCGACAAACTTGTGGTGAGAGAGTACTCGCCGGCAGTGTGAAGCCAGCGATTAACTATTACAATATGCGTCTCTTTTATTGACACGGGATCTTATATCTTTTGTACGTTTCTTCAGCGAGAAAATAGTCGATAGCTTATCGCTTGCTCGTCGGCGGTGGGACAAGTGCCTAAAACTGGAAAACAATTTTTTTTTCTTAGTGTGTCAATAGCAAACACAGTTTTTAAATATTATATTTTGCTCAATATTCAGATACGGCAACATCATTCGCTGATGCAAACTGTTACAACGCTATTAAACTGTAAACAGAGAAGGTATTTTTTTAAAACATCTGCCTAACCCTGCCGGGAAAACAGGTGTGATTTTATTTTACTTCTTATTACCCCGATACAACTCTTTAATCAGTGTTTAGATACAATGATGTTCATGGAATGAATTTTAAACCTACGGAAAAACTTCAAACAAAATCATACATAAGTACCTTCATCTGCAATGACGTATTATAACGTAATGAATAGTAATGATGAGACAAGGGTTTTTTTTCCAAATACCCACATGTAAATTAAAATAATTTGATTGTGATTTTATGTGCTGTGCTGTGTCTTTTGTATGCGCTGAATAAATAATGTATCTATCTTATCTATCTATTTATTTATTATTATACTTTATTGTACACCACAAAAAACATGCAGGGCAAACGTTCACAATAACAAGTGTAAAATGGGCGGTCTTATCACACTAGGCAATCTCTTACAGACAACCTTTGGATGGATTGAATGATAGAAGAAGAATGTAGGGCTGTTTAAGGTTTGTGTTTGTTTACAATCGCAATCGGCGCGGTCGACCTCACGATTGGTTAAAACTCGCAACCGAAAAGAATACATGCCAAAAGCCTCGCTTCCTCTGCAGTCATGTCACAACTCGAACTTCAGCATTAATAATCAGCATCTATCAATGCTGATGTTGATACTGATATTGAAATTGATGCTGAAGTTCCGCGAATGCTGATACTGATGTTCGCAACATCTCTGATACAAACATACATAAACTCAAGCCTTTTTTCCCATGGGGGTAAGCAGAAACTACTGAACGCTTCCTTCTACGATCCTTTCATACTCATTTTGCTTCGCTTACTTCATACATCTCAGGCTAGGTCAAGAGAGGGGCTAATCAATTGAGATACTATCAACGAAAGTGTCGCAATAGCGATTGCAAAAACCGGACTAGCGCGAGTCTGACTCGTGCACAGAGGGTTCCGTATAAACAGCTACATTCACCGAACTAAATAGCACCTGTAGCCAAGTTGACAATCTACAATCGTTCACACATCTAAACGTTAAGTCACGTGGTCAGACCATACAGATAGAAGGTGTTAACGATTGTAGAAAGAGATTCAATACGAAACGTTAGTATCTTGGTTAGGGGGGCTGGTAACATTACTAACGTTCACAATGAAAGCCTTCCCGCAACCTTAACCAGGTCGTCAGTCCACCTAGTGGGAGGCCTCCCAACGTATCGTCTTCCGGTTCGCAGTCGCCATTCCAGAACTTTTCGGCCCCATCGGCCATCCGTTCTGCGAGCAATGTGCCCTGTCCACTGCCACTTAAGTTTGGCAATTCTTCGGGCTATGTCGGTAGCTTTGGTTCTCCTGCGGATATCATCATTTCTGACGTGATCACGCAAGGAAAGGCGCTGGATGCGAGACGCACGGGATCGGTCAATGTGGCGACGCCTGGGAGAGGCCTATGTCCAGCAGTGGACGTCTTTCGGCTGAAATGATGATGATGAAAATGCACCGAACATTGCTCTAACGAAGGGACAAAGTTAACTTTGCCGTTCGAAAACTATTGTCCCCATACATCGATATACACTATTTTCATTTTTCAATTTTGATTGGTTGGTGATTTTTTCACATATCCGAAAGCCACCATTTAGCTGGTAGGGGGCAACACTTGACCCTAACAAAAATTAGCAATTTAAAGCTTAATTTTACACAAACGGGTCGACGATGGTTTTCACAGACCCGTATTTTTTTTTGGGGATAGACGAGAAAACAAAAACATCCCAACTTTATGTGTACCGGAAGTACCCTAAAAAAATGTTATTAAAAATTTTGTTTTACCACGTTGTCAGTGTGGTTAATAATAATATGTATATCCATGCCAAATTATAGCTTTCTTGTACTAAGAGTCTCTGAGCTAAACTGCGGACAGAAGGACATGGCGAAACTATAAGGATTCCTTGTTGACTACAGAACCCTAAAAACCCTGACATTTTGGCATTTCGACCATCGCCTTCGCTAATAGAATCATACTTTGTTTTATAGTCTCTGGTCATACACACATTCAAATAAAATCAAGTTTATCAATATTAGTGTACGTATCTATCTAGGCATACTTACTAAAATAATTATACCCAATGATTATGACCTAAAATGCCACAAATTATAATAACTATAAATGTATTTCGTGAATGTAGTCATTACAATAATAATAGTCTGTATCATTTCTATATTGTCTAGAATAAAATATGACGTCAATAAAATAATTATGTATCTACAATCGAACATTTTAGTACTGTTAACAGAATTTTCAGATAGCCTATAATATTCCTCAAATAATATAATATTTTTTTTCGAAAAAGTCACTTGTGTTTTTGTATAAAATATAAATAAAAATATAAATATAAATTATTATTAACTTTTTAGCTGAGGTACATAATGGGCAAGTTATATAGTAGTTACATATAATGCCCAATTTTATGCCAGAATATTTAAATACCAGAGTGAACTGTACACATCTGTGTTCCTCTTTAGAGCGTAACGGCGTGATGTTATGTTATGAAAAGGCGGCAACAATAAACAGAAATGCGATTGCAGTAATCCCGAGAGATTTGCCGTTGTTTATTGAAGAGTTCTGTTGTATATCGACGAAGTTCTTTATCAGATCTTCACTAAATTTAACTGAGATCACATGAGAAGTACCAGCTTACAAATAAAAAAAAGCATCAAAACCAGTTCATCTTGCAAACAGTTTTGAGATGATACACATAAAAAATATAGTCGAATTGTGAACCTCCTCTTTTCTGAAGTCGGTTAAAAAGAATCCAATGACACTAAAATATAATGAAGCTTTTTATCATTGAAAACAATTTAATAATTGGATGTGTATTTAAAATAGAATAGGTAAACATTTGTTCGACACACACACAACACAACAACAATAAACACAGAGTAAGAAAGAAGAAAAGTAAAAGAAAATTACAATAAAAAATTACGCTACCGGTTGCCCATAAGGGTAAGACTAATTCTACAAAAAAATATTTTAAGGTACCTCTTCAAAATTATTTATTTATTTATACATCATGTACGTAACTACAGTAGACTACATTAGTCGAACGTAATGCAAACAAGCCAAATAAAAATAAATAAATTAAACAAGCTTTTTAGCTTACCGTGCATTGTCATCCAAATCAAACTTGTAAGCAAAATTTCAGCATTGGATGGGGACAACTATTTTAAAATTCAGTTGCAAGATTTGTTGAATCAACAAGGCAAGTTAAAATAAAGCTTGTAACAAGGTATTTTCTATCTCTACCTGTCAAATTATGGGTTAAAAGAATACAACGATAAAGGCCTAGTTACTTATTAAGAGCCTTTGTATTGCACAAAGTATCAACATATCCACCGTCATCTTCAGGGAATTCGTGACGTCATGAAAAGTCGTTACTTTTAATTAATAATGTACAATGAAAACTTTTCCGGGGAAGTAATTCCCCAATGATTGGGATGATGGAAATGCATAGCCAATTAGCTGGGTTTTTGGCGTTTCTTAATTAAATTGGACTATTGAATATGCTATGGCAACATAATTTTTTTATTAAGATACAGAGGTTGCTCGTTGTTGTACAGGGTTTTTTTACTACAATGCAATAGAATGGGGCTCTACCATGAGCTCTTATCAATGATATTTACATTATGCGTAAGGGGCAGATGTATATGACTTGCATACATAGTTACCGTGTTCATTATTTCTTTGTAGACTGGCTAGTCATTGGTGTTACAGTGGGTGGCAGGGGAATCCAAGGAATAAGTAATGTGTAAGCGCTTTATCCGACTAATTGGGATATCAACCAACTGTGGATGTTCTGGAAGTCTGGTAGTGGAAGGAAGCGGAACGCTTTAACAAATCAAACCTATACCTTGAAATGAAACTTATAACCTTTGGCTATAAATGATTTTAATTTTATTTGGAGGTACCTATCAAAACTAGAAAAAAAGTATATAAAAAAAAATACAAAGTGACTTCCAAAACAAAACACTACAAAGTGAAAAATAACTTTCATTTCCGAAGTCGGTGTCTTTGGTATCTATTGTTTTCCGTTTTTCGATACCAACTTCGGAAAAGAAAGTTATTTTTCGCTATGTCGTGTTTTGTTTTGGGTCGGTTTTTTTTTAGTTTTTTATTTATCTCTTTTTAGTTTTGTTAGGTACCTCCAATTACCATGAAAATGATTTATAGCCAAAGTAAATCTCTTGAAGATTTCAATAAGCCCAACAGGACTAGGATACATTGTTCTATTTCGGAGTTCCAGTGCGTACCTTCCGGCTTCATCATCAGATCAGTTTGATTGTACCATTTTCATCAGTACCATTTATTTATAAGTATTTACTTCACCATAGTCGGTTAACTATTCGATATATCATATACCCGTGACATACTTAGCATTTAGTAGTTCCAGTGGCCATATGTGGTCTTCTTCAAAAGTTCCACTTCACCAAATGACACTTTCTGAGTGCAATGATTGCATTGTTGATGAAAATACCAAAATCGCCATAAATATGCCTTTAATATTTGAGGAGTTCCCTCGAATTCTCCAGGATCCCTTCGTCAGTTCCTGACCTGATGACCATGGGACCACATAGAAAGTATTCCCTTTCAAACAAAATTGAGAATTTTTCAAATCGGTTCGGTTCTCTGAGTAATCGGGGAATAACATAAAAAAAGATTCAAACGAATTGAGAACCACCTCCTATTTCTGTAGTCGGTTTAAAACTAAAATTGGGTTGTTACGTACCAATAATATAAAAGATTAGTATGATACCCTTTTAGAGCAGTGTGTTAGCTATTATTAGCTAACTTCTATAAAATCTAACCATCAACAAATTATTAATTCAACGGTGTTGAAAGCATTAGATACATGCATTGTAGAGTCAGGAAGCGATAAAGAAAATGAAAAATTAATTTTCCCTTTTAACATTTTCGTGATAAAATACTGAAATTATATAAAACTTACTTACATAATAACACAAGGTTCATGATTTAAAAAATAATTGGCCATAATTCTCAAGCGGAAGCATGTGTCAAAATACAGTTCTTTATATACGGGGCGGGCACATAAGGGATGATTTACACAGGGGCAGGTAGTAACGTCAGTTCAATGGACGCGTTTAGACGAGAAATATTCAGTACCAACCTACCTGCAAAGGCAGGTAGGTTGGTACTGAATATTTCTTGTTAATTATTGCTTTGAGTTTGGCCTATGCTGAGGCTGACTGGTCAGAATTTGTGTAGGTCCATGAAAAAGTCGATATATCAACACACAGGTATCCGTTTTACAGGTCCGCTTTATCGTTTACGTTATTATTCGGCGCTGACGTATGTACTGTATGAGGGACTTCACACACATGACAGTATTCCAGATCCAGTTAAAAGTACCGATCTAACAAAATATACAGCTGTCTGTTTTGCAGGTCCGTTTTATCGTATACGTTTTTATTCGGCAATGGCGTAGGTAGATGAGCGAGTTCACACGTGGGGCATGCCATTACTGTCTGTAATCGGGTTCGACCCTAGCGCTACGGAATGGTTCCGTAGCTACCTCAGTGATAGAAAGCAGTTTGTAGATCTGCGTTTGGGGGACGGCACCATCCTTAGATCGGCACTTGGTTCTATAAAGAGGGGAGTCCCACAAGGCTCTATATTAGGGCCAATTATTTTAACTGACCTTCAAGACACAGTATTTTACTAGTTTGGAGGTTAGGGTCTCACCTCAAAGATACCCTGTAAGTTGTTCATAATTATTATTATTATTTTTATCCTGTACTGCACTGATATCATTAAGTGTCTTCAGAAATGCAGGTATCATATATACGCCGATGATGTTCAACTTTACGTATCATTTTACCCAGACGAGTATGATAGTGCCATACAGGATTTGAACGATGACCTTCGCAGAATTGCTGCTTGGTCAGAGGATAATTGCCTGTCGCTAAACCCAAACAAAACCAAATTCATGGTATTTGGCTCAAAACGACCGCTAGCTAAGCTAAAGGCAACTTTCATGATCGAACTAATGGGTAAACCAATTGACAGAGTCTATGAAACGCGGAACCTAGGTCTTGTTATGGACAAGGACCTTCGTTTTGAAAAACATATCGCCGAGTCAGTAAGAAACTGTTTCTATCGCCTCAAAGTTTTATATAAAATGAGGCGTATCAGAAACACTTCGGGAACAACTGGTGGAAAGTCTGGTTTTGTCCAGGCTAAACTATGCAGACACGGTGTACGGCCCGCGCCTACTGGCTCGTACATACTAGCTCATTCAGAGGGTCCAAAATGCTTGTGCTCGGTTTTGCTATAACATTCCTTCCAGAAGCCAAGTAACGCCATTCCTCAACAAACATTTCACCCTTAAAATGAAATCAAAACGCAAATTACACCTGGCCTGCCTGTTGTTCGGTGTCATTAAGCTTCAAAAGCCAGACTACCTGTACAACAGGTTGAACTGGATCGCTGGTAGACGAGAATGTGAAAGAAGGCAATGTTCGCAACAACTCTCATCGCAGCTTCACAGTAAAGCAGCATTCAGAAGAAGTTTTCGTTACGCAGCATCCAAAGTATGGAATAATCTACCGCCACCTATTAGAACAATAAACACAATAAGTACATTTAGAAGACGTTTACGGCAGTATTTAACGGACGCGCAACGGAAACTAGATTTGATACACTTGAACCTTTCACTTATATGATGTCGATCCTATTCGCAGTTGATAGTGCCCGGTTTTCTTATGTGCGTGTGTGGGTGTGGAATATAAGTTGCATAACTTATAAAAGAGTTTATACATAGCTAAAATACGCGGGTGGTTATCGTTTCGTATAAACCGCTGCTTCACATAGCTGCCTCGTACCCTCGGCCGCGGGCTGGTGTGTTATCCATCCTTGACACCTGCTTTCGCTCGAGGTTGGGAGGCCTATGGGTAAAAAGGAATATGTTGCTTAATATTTTAAATTCTAAATGGTTAATATTATTGATGGATGACACACACTTAGCTTCTATCAGACACTTACCTTCTATCCTTTTGCCAATGTCCTTATTTCACTTTGTTTCGCCGCTCCGACAAAATTTTAAAAGTGACATACTGATCGCAATATTTCTCAAACTACCCGAATATAGAAACAACTTTTTAATATTAAAAGTTACTTGCAATTCGTTTATTTCGCTCAGCTGCTCATGGCATAATGTTTCGCACTAAATTATTATACATACCTATACCTGTATAGTTTATAACACACTAACTTATATTTATTTACCTGTATATTTAACACCGTAAAACTGATTCACATCCGTACACTTCAACGTAAGGTTTAGTTGAAAACCAGCGTCAGGCAACTCCCAGTTATCTGGCATTTTGCTGAACTGGACCTTTTTGGCGCAGCCGCGGGCACACTATGTATGTAATTGTTGTAAAATTAAGTTTTATTTGTACCTACATTGTGTGTATCTGTGTTTGCCAAATGAACTAGTTTTCTTTCTTTCTTTCTGTAGCGACGGATCCGTTAAAACGATACTGTAAATGCGGTGTGAACATCACCGTCAGTAGCAACGGATCCTTTAAAATGATCCTGGAATACGGATGATCTGTGTGAACGAGCCCTAACTAAAGATTTAACGCCAGTTTCTCACATGAAACTGAAAGTTTTCATTTGTAATAAACTATAATAATTACCCTAGACAAATATATTAATTTACCCTAGTTTTTGATTATTGTTTTAATTTAAGTGAAATTTAAATTTCTCTATGAAAATAAATATTTTTAAGCAGAGTATATTGTATGGTAGTAAGTTAACAAATCAAAATTTTTTCGGAATCCCTTTTTATCTGCTTTTTACTCGGTTTGCAACAGAATATCTTAAAATAATGTGAAACTACCCTTAATTTCCTCGTGCAAGACAGAAAATTATGCAAACCATTTTGAACTTTGAAAGTACCGCAATTAGAAGTCTTGCACGCTTACGCGCGGTGAACAGTACCGGTGTAATGCATGGCAATTAGAATATGTGGTGTGGTAGAATAGTTTAGGCTTCGAAGTTATTTTACTTAAACGTTTTCAAAGTTTTATAGTAGACTTTCTTTTGCCGCGGCTTCACCCTCCGCTTTCCACACAAAACGTGAACTTTTGGTAAAATTTAACACACAAATGTACACATTTAGTTTGGATAACAAAACCCGGTAAATTAAAAAGATTGCCTAGTAAAATTTAACAATTGCTTTATTTTTTATTATCAAAGTAAGTCTTTTAAGTATTATAGTAGACTTTCTTTTGACGCGGCTTCGCCCTCCGCTTTCCACACAAAACGTGAACTTTTGGTAAAATTTAACACACAAATGTACACATTTAGTTTGGATAACAAAACCCGGTAAATTAAAAAGATTGCCTAGTAAAATTTAACAATTGCTTTATTTTTTATTATCAAAGTAAGTCTTTTAAGTATTATAGTAGACTTTCTTTTGACGCGGCTTCGCCCTCCGCTTTCCACACAAAACGTGAACTTTTGGTAAAATTTAACACACAAATGTACACATTTAGTTTGGATAACAAAACCCGGTAAATTAAAAAGATTGCCTAGTAAAATTTAACAATTGCTTTATTTTTTATTATCAAAGTAAATCTTTTAAGTTTTATAGTAGACTTTCTTTTGACGCGGCTTTGCCCTCCGCTTTCCACACAAAACGTCACTATTGGTAATAAAATGTACACGTTTATTTTTTATAACAAAACCCGATAAACTAACAAGATTGCCTAAAAAAAACTTTTAAAATGCTTTTTTTAATTTTTATTTTTAAAGCTTTTAATGTGCTTTTTAAAGAAATATTTAATAATCTAATATATAAGCACTCTTACCTATAGGCAATTAACAAACGAAAACTACAATCAATACAACACATATGACCTTCGAACCACTAATAACGCGTGAATTATGTTAATTGGTAACAATACATTTAGTGCGACCTTTCCAACTAATACATTACGGTTTCGTGAGCCACATACATAGAGTTCTTTATTGGGAGTAATTATAGCACTATAATCTTCGGTATTTTACCAGGGAAGGAATTAGTGACCTTTTCGACCTTGGGCGAAGATGCTCTAGACTAGTGTCATTCGACGTCAGCGATGCCGATTGTCGAAATGCCATAATGTAAGGGATTGATCACGTGACATTTCGATAGCTTTGACATTCGGATATATTTTTCCAATCGCTATCGCCTCACTTTCGATGATAGAATGTCACTTGTCTAAAGCGATAGCTATAGAAGAAGTTTCAAAATTAGCCTAACATTTTGACATATCAACCATCACCATCGCTGACATCGAATGAAGTGTTATTCGTCATTATGTCAGTGATGGCGGCACAGGTATAAAGGCGGATACAGACATTGCGAGGCATGCGCCATTATGTTATCCCAAGGGATAACGTGATAAGCTTATGTTCTATTCCAGACTATAATATATTTTCTGTGCCAAATTTCATCTAGATCCGTTCAGCCATTATGGCGAAAACAAACCTACATCCATCCATTCAAACTTTCGCATTTATAATATTAGTAAGATAGTAAGAAGATGAAACTGGAGGTAAATAGGAAACTTATTTCTTTAATTACCAAATTAGATAACATAATGATAATTGCATCATTAAAGATAGTTTACCCTAAGATGGGGGAAAGTTATATAATTTTGCTATTATCTCTACCTAGCCTTCATTTATCTAGGTTAGGTTTGACTACAGTTTGATTCCGCCTAGCCCTTTCCATCATCGGACTACAAGACGTACGGCCATGCGCCGTCGGTACATGGTGGACATCCCACCCATACGCATACAGCGTTTTGCTAATAGTGGAAGTGTGGAGTGGAATTCCCTGCCGGAGTATTTGTTCCCTGATAGCTACAACTTTGGGGTCTTTAAGTCAAGAGTAAATAGGTTACTTCGGGGTAAGCGTGTTTCATCGTAGATCACATCATCGCTAACCATCAGGCGAGATTGTGGACAAACGCGAGAATAAAGATTATTAAAAAAAAAAATGGACTTGCAGTCCAAACGGGTGCAGCAGAATACTATTATTTCACACTAGAGGACGCCTCGCGGTTTCACCCGCGTGGTTCCCGTTCCCGTGGGAATACAGGGATAAAAAGTAGCCTATGTCACCCGGGGATAGAGTAGCTTCCAAACGGTGAAAGAATTTTTGAAATCGGTCCAGTAGTTTTGGAGCCTATTCGGTATAAACAAACAAACAAAAAAATCTTTCCTCTTTATAATATTGGTATAGATAGAGCAACTGCTTATTTCCAAGATACCGTTTTTCTAATAACCATCATAAACAAAAGCCAATCAAACTCGTAACCACGCGCCTTCCATACTCAAGTCTCATCCAATCCAGAGGTTGACCTAGGGTCAATCGATACAGGGCTGGACGTAAAGGCAGGGCCGGTTTCCCAGTCCTCCTCCACACAGACGATGCGGGAGTGCCGCTGGGTTATTTTAGTGGGTATACCGGGCTTGCTGGGGAGTCCCACATAGCCCCCCCATTCCCCCAATGGGCGGGTATGCGTAATGCATTTTTTCCCAGCGTGATCAAAAAAAAAAAAAAAAAAGGGTCAATCGATACACAGCTCTAGGCAACCATTAAATGGACATAGCTTCACAATGTCAATATTAAACGTCTCTATACCGTTTTGTCAAAGATCTTTTATTATTTACTGGGTGTAATAATGGATAATGTTCATTAATTGTGGGTAAAACGAACTTGAGTTGGGGCAACGAACTTTGTTTATAATTTCTGAAAGCTGCTGAAAAAGCTTTATAGTTTGTTAAAGACTTATAAAGTTTGGGTGGCGGTTCGTTAGGCTTATCTTTCTGGATCAGAGGGTCGTTAACAAAAGGTTTGCAAAATGGTTTAAATTTTTTTCATGGAAGCAAGCAAAGTAACTTCATCGCCACTTTGATTTTCTTCCATATTGCGGCAAACAATACTACTGCCATGAATAGTAGTGAGCACATTAACGAATAAAATAATATGTGATGTATAGTAGTGTTAGTACCTTATACAAACAAGGGCCCTGTTACCGAGATTGGCGAATCTAGCCAATTTGGTTAAATTAAAGTTGCTAGATTCGCCAAAATAGCCTAATGTTTACCAAATGTGTTCAAGTATAATCCTAATGAAGTCTTTAAAAAACGTTTCCGGCCGTGCAGGAATTACCACAAAATCTCCAAATCCGATCATTAAGGACCAAGATAACAAATGTCGGAAAAAATAAACAATTCACCATAAATCGTGGTGGAGTATAAATCAAGCACTATCACTGACGTCGAGGGTTACGTTATCGACATGTTCGAGTTACCACCTATAAATTATCAGGATTTGCTCTGTTGTGATAGGCTCTGTTGTTAAGGTGTATTCTTGTGTACAGATAAAAGATTTTGAAGTGCATTCAGGCTGGCAAAACGGGCCATCTATTTTTAGAAAACTGGTTTTATAAAGGCCAGGCAAGGACATACAATTTTGAAAAAGTGGTTTACTATTATCTAATCCCGTTCAGCCGGTTCATATAAATGTTTCAATATGAATGATTGAGGCTACAAAATGGTGTTCTTTCCGGAATTCAATGTGCTTAAAGCTGGTTACAAAGCTAGGTTAGTAAAGCTAAGTTCGCATATCTGGGGTATTTTTCATTATTACGTTTAGAACGCGAATTATGTCAATTAAGCAATGTAAGTACACATTATCTTAGCAATGCGAGCTAAGCTAAACTACCTAAGCTCTAGGTATGCAACTGAATGATGCAAAGTGGATATTTGATATTAAGAAACTTGTAACAAATTACAAAATTGAACTGGCGTAAGCTACTGAGGTCAAATTTTATATTGACAAACTTATAATAGATATTATCTACTCACTATTTCATACTACTAATACTGCCTGTCTATTAAACTTTCGCACAACATAACTTACGAGTCATAACAGTAGATAACTTTAGCAATTTGCAGAACTCTGAAATATATCCCTGAATGAAACTTTTTCATGACTCATACACCTCGCAATTTGTACAGTTCCGAAGTTAACTTTGAATAATAAGGTTGACTTGTACAGCTTGATTTATTAACAGAACCTACAAAAATTGAACTTATAATAAAAACATTTTTACAAAAATACAACCGACTTCCAAATAAATACACTACAAACTGAAAAATAACAAAAATGTTGGCAGGCCGTGTTCTTGTTTTTGTACCTCCTGTACACGTAAAGTGGGATGTTTTATTTTTTTGTCTATTACATGGTGTGAAGCATTGTTGGATAGGCCATTCAAAAATATTACGGATCTGTAGATACTGTTTTTCGATTTAGGGATAAGTTTGTGTAAAATTAAGATACACTTGACTCTTGCAAAAAAATGCATTTTAAAATAACAAATGTTCGTTAGAGTCATGTGTCCCCGCCCCCTCCGCCAGCTAAATGGTTCCTTTTGGATAGGTGAAAAAATTGACGGTTGAAGTATATAATGATAAGGAAATTAAAAGAAAAACTATCACAGCTAAGCAGGCTTTACAAGTTTAAGAGTAATAGTCAAACAACTTATAATACTTGGAACTATGGAACGTAGTTTTTTTTTTTTGCTGTCCATTGAACAATTACTTATAGAATAGAATATACTTTATTGTACACCAAAAACTAAAGTTACACATCTCTTTTACTATAATACTTATTTCTACGGGTACAAAGGCGGCCTTATCGCTGACAGCGATATCTACCAGAGAACCTTTAGTACTTAGTTGTGTAAAACAGATAGTAAGTATTAGTTTATGAACCATGTAAAAATATACAATAATAAAATCATAACATCCTTAGCTATAATGATATCTAAATTAATAATGTTTACACTCGAACAACAAAAAACCTTCTTCTTAATCCGCATTATTGTGCAACTACGGAACCCTATTACTGCGTGTGGCCCGACACGCACTTGGCTGGTTTATTTTTATTTGAAAGCTGTTACTTCTCGTGTGGTCTCATTTAAATTTGTTTGATGATCTAATGAAGAACTTCGGAGTTATATAAAATAAATCTATACCAATATTATAAAGAGGAAATATTTTTTTGTTTGATTGCCGACTTCCCAAAAAGGAGGCGGTTCTATGTTCGACATTATGTTTGTTTTTTTTTTTATGTATGTTCACCGATATCTCCGTCAATTGTGGACTGATTTTGAAAATTCCTTTTTTGTTTGAAATACTATGTTTCGAAATTGGTCCCATTTTAATTTGGTAAAGATCTGATGAAGAACTTCGGAGATATACAACAGAACTCTTCAATAAATAACGGCAAATCTCTCGGGATTGCTGCAATCGCATGTCTGTTTATTGTTTATACCATTTCATAACATAACATCACGCCAGTACGCTCTTAAGGGGTACGCAGATCTGTCATTTCACCGGTTATGTTCAAGTTTCATGAAATCTATTCTAGCGTTATAGTTACCTTACCAACTTGCCTATTAAGTAGGTACAACTAAAAAGAAAAAATAAAAAACTTTTTTGCAAAAAAATACTACCGACTTCCAAATACAAAACTACAAAGAGTAAAATAACTTTATTTTTTGAAGTCCGTGTCTTCCGTGGGTACCATTTTTTTGCGTTATGGACACGCACTTGGCTGGTTTATTTTTATTTGAAAGCTGTTACTTCTCGTGTGGTCTCATTTAAATTTGTTTGATGATCTAATGAAATCTATTCTAGCGTTATAGTTACCTTACCAACTTGCCTATTAAGTAGGTACAACTAAAAAGAAATAATAAAAAACTTTTTTGCAAAAAAATACTACCGACTTCCAAATACAAAACTACAAAGAGTAAAATAACTTTATTTTTTGAAGTCGGTGTCTTCCGTAGGTACCATTTTTTTGCGTTATGGACACCGACTTCAAAAAATAAAGTTATTTTACTCTTTGTAGTTTTGTATTTGGAAGTCTGTAGTATTTTTTTTGCAAAAAAGTTTTTTTTATCCCTGTATTCCCACGGGAACGGGAACTACGCGGGTGAATCCGCGAGGCGTCCTCTAGTCTTCAATAAATGACAGCATTCTCGGAATAGCTGCAATCAATTGTATCTTTTTAACCGACTTCCCAAAAAGGAGGAGGTTCTATGTTCGACTTCAAGTTTGTTTTTTTTTTGTTTATGTTCACCGATTACTCCGTCAATTGTGAACCGATTTTGAAAATTCTTTTTTTGTTTGAAAAAGTATGTTCCGAAATTGGTCCCATTTTAATTTAGTGAAGATCTGATGAAGAACTTCGGAGATATACAAAAGAATTCTTCAATAAATAACGGCAAATCTCTCGGGATTGCTGCAATCGCATGTCTGTTTGTTGTTTATAACATTTCATAACATAAAATTACGCCAGTTCGCTCTTAAGGGGTAAGCAGACCTCTCATTTCACCGGTTATGTTCAAGTTTCATGAAATCTATTCTGGCGAAATAGTTCACTTACTAACTTGCCTATTAGGTACGTACAACTAAAAAGTGAAAAATAAAAAATCTTTTTGCAAAAAAATACTACCTACGAAAGACACCGACTTCAAAAAATTAAGTTATTTTTCACTTTGTAGTTTTTATTTGGAAGTCGGTAGTATTTTATAGCAAAAAGTTTTTTTTTGAACAAAATATTGGTTAGGTGCCAAGTTATTAAAACATTTTGCCGCAACTCCACTCCTGTTCACTATCTCACAGGCATTATGCATTTTTCTAAGATAGTCTATAAATTTTCAGAAAAGTGTATAGTAGTTTTCGATTTGTTAAAAAATAACATGCCCAATTTCCCTGCAAGATTGTGCAGACAGAAAAGTTTGCAAATATTATTGAGTAATACCCGAGTAATCCTTTTACTTTTAATGTATTGAGAACATTGAAATTATTTTACTAGTATTGGTTAAAAAGGAAAAATCTTTAGTTACTTTTTAGAAAATAATAATTTTAACCAACTTCAAAAAAAGGAAAAGGTTCTCAATTCGTTGGAATCTTTGTTTTAATGTATATTCCCCGATTACTCAAGACAAGACGCCTGGATCGGATTGGAAAATTCTTCTTTTGTTTGAAAGAGTATTCTCCCCAGGCGGTTTCATGTTCATCAAAACACCATACGATGATGAAATCCTGGAGAAATCGAGGGATCTTCTCAAATATTATAGGCATACATATAACAATTTTGGTATTTTCATCAACAATGCAGTCATTTGCACTCAGAAAGTATCATTTGATGAAGTGGAACTGATGAAGAAGACCACAGATGGCCACTCAAACTTTTTAATGCTAAGTGTGTCACGGTTATAATCTTATAACCGTGACACACTTAGCATTACGAAGTTAGCATTTATATCAGACTATGATGAAGCAAGTACTTATAAATAAATGGTAATGATGAAAGTGGTACCATCGAACTGATCTGTTGATGAAGCCGGAAGGTAGGCACTGGAACTCCGAAATAAAACAATACATCCTAGACGTGTTTGGGCTCATTGGAATCCTCATGAGATTTACTTCAGCCATAAATGATTTTCATGGTAATTGGACCTACCAAAACAAAAACGAGTTATATAAAAAACTTTTTAATAAAAACATCAAGCCGTCTACCAAATCAAAACACTACAAAGTGAAAAATAACTTTCTTTTCTGAAATCGGTGTCAAAAAACGGAAAACAATAACTACCAAACACACCGACTTCGGAAAATAAAGTTATTTTTCACTTTGTAGGGTTTTGTTTTGAAAGTCGGTATGATTTTTTTTGTTTCAGTACTTACTAGTAGAAAAAAATATGTCATTATTAAGACCCAAAACACTTGAATGCATGCTTCTGACGAAGGGAGTGCCGGTTAGTTTATGAAAAATATATTTTGATAAGTAATAGCTGTACCCTCACGGTCAAATAGAGGTCACTGACACAGCTGAGAGATTACAAAACCCAAATGATGAGGGTCGGTCACGTGCCTTCCAAATGCCTGGCGGTCTGAATATTCTATGTTATTAAAGACAAAGTTTTCCTTCTATAATTTGGTACTGTATTAACCAAGTCTTTGTACTGTTAAGTAATAACTTCCACACGGGTCGATCGTCAAGGTTAAGCCACGTTTTTCGATAGGTGATCTTAAATTATTGTATCAAGCGCAAGTTCGATCATGCATGGAGTACTGTTCTCATCTCTGGGACGGATCTGCCAAATACCAGCTTGACTAGAGTCGATCAAAAAGCAGGCCAAGAGACTCATCGGCAATGAGGCATTGGTCAAATCAAAACCAGAGCCTTGAACATCGTCGCCGAGTAGCCAGCTTGTCGATTTTTGGTTTTTTGTTTTCGGATACATTTCGGTGAGTGTGCGATGGAATTGCATGATCTGATTCCACCCAACCCGTTCCATCATCGGACTAACAGACGTACGGCGATGCGTCATTGGTACATGGTGGATATCCAATCCATACGCACAAAACGTTTTGGGACACTTTTATTATGCGTACACTCGTACAGCTAAAGTGAGGAATTCCCTGCTGGTTTCTGTGTTTCCAGGTAGCTACAATCTAGAGGTCTTTAAGTCAAGAGTGAATAGGTTTTTAACCGACTTCCCAAAAAGGAGGTAATTTTATTAATTGTGTTCGCGGATAACTTCATCATTTATGAACCGATATTGACGTTTTTTTTTTTTGGAAACTGCTTATCCCAAGGGTGGTACCATGATAAGGAAACCAGGTTTTGATGATGGAATCTTAGAAAAATCGGGTGAACTCCTCAAATATTATAGACGATTTAGCGATTTTGGTATTTTCAGCAATAATGCAATCATTTGCACTCAGAAATAATCATTTGATGAAGTGGAACTGATGAAGAAGACCAAAATGGTCACTGGAACTCGAAATAAAACAATGTGTCCTAGTGGATGGTCGTGTTTGGGCTTATTGGAATCATCATTAGATGTTCTTTGGCTATAAATGATTTTCATGTTAATTGGAGGTACCTACCAAAACTAAAAAGAGGAAAATAAAAAACTTTTTAACAAAAAATCAAACAGACTTCTAAAATAAAACACTACAAAGCTAAAAATTAATTTATTTTCCGAAGACGGTGTCGAATAATGGAAAACAATGGGATTTGTAGTGTTTCGTTTTCTAGGCAAGCGTACTTCACTGTCGACCACATCATCGCTTACCATCAGGTAAGATAGTGGTCAAGCGCGAGCCTAAGACGATAAAAAAAAGGAACTTAGGTACCGAATCTCCTACTATCTCGGGCCTTGAAAAACACGCGACGCCCGTTGGTCTTTTGAAGATCTTTGACAGTTGTAACGGTAGTCAGAAGCTATAAAATTTGAAACCAAACTTGCCAAGGGGTATCGTGTTATCTAGTTGCTGGGTTGTGGACATCAGGTAGGTAGTCGCTCCTTTTAAAAACAAGTACTCAGCTGATTCCGGTTAGATTTGAACGTCCAACATAGTTGGGAAAAAAAGGCGAGGATTTATTTAATTTTTTAGCGATGGCAGTACTAGCAAATAATTATATCTCGAGTACCTGGTGCTTATGTGTGGAGACTGGAAAATAACATCACAATATCACAGATAATATAATACTAGCATACAGATGCCTCATCCCATACAAAGAAACCGTGCCGCGGAACTATCGTTTATCATCTGGTTCTGTTTTTTGATTCTGTTTTGATTATTTTTTGTAAATCGATCGCGTTAGGTTCCGTTCCACGGCGATAGATAGAACACCATCTAATAATCAATCGATATCGATAGATAAATCAAATAATCAACGTATTCAGGACAGTTTATTTGTATGGTATGAGACTCCACAACAATATATTCACCCACGGGAACGTGCTACCGGAATAAAAGTTTTATAACGCGGTCGCCCAATTTTGACATTAACCACGGCAACACCTCTCCCAATGTACCAACATCGCCGCCAGTTCGCGCATGCGCGGAACGCCCTATTTCAAATACGCGCGCTGTGCAACGACGAGTCGCAACCGATCTTATTACGATACGACGTTCTGATCGTACGCGCGTAAAACTAACCAAACTGGATTTATAAGTTCTTTTGTGTTATTATAATAATTTGTCTCGAGTTATTTTGTATCCTGTGTTACATTAAACAGTGATTCTAACTTTATTCATCGTTTAATTCACAAATCCAAACACACTCAGAACTCACACCCAGTCGCGGTTATAGTTCTCATTAATTATGTCCTAATTCTGGTCAAGGATTTCCGGTGCGCGTGCCTTTCCCAAAAATCTGTGCGTGATTTATTGGCAAACATTGTAACTCCACTACACAGTATAGTAAAAGTATAAAATAAGAATATTTAAATAAAATATTTTTTTATGCCCTAAAAATGCAAGGGTTCTGTATGATATACATTATGGGAGTGAAACAGATTCATAAAATCACGTCTTTTTCCAATAAGGTGGGCAAATTGTTCACACACGTGCTTGGATTATTAGAAATGTAGGTACCAACCACTAATATTGGACCAATTTAAAAGATATTCCATAAACTGAAAAAGAAAGAAAATTATTTATTTGTGACCCGCACAGGAGACACGAGATAAGCAAAACACAAACAATAAAAAAAAAAAATAACCCCGTGCGAGACCAAAAAGGCTCCTATCTCAGCATGTGCAACGATATTAAAAAGAAAATAACGCTGCGCTGATATTCTGATAGGGCCCACTGTTGATGCCACGGACACATTCACGGAAACGGAACATACAATATTTAAAGCAATAAAATAGAATAAGATAAATAATAACAAAATAGTATAAACACAGAAGGTGAGTCACAGTATGTATGTGTATAACGTAGACAAATATATGAATAAAACACAATAAATATACGACCAAAATCCTGACGGTTCAATGATAATTTGTCGAAACCGTAGACAAACGACAGAGCGCGCCAATCTCTATCTGTGGTCGGCGTCCGCTGTCGAAATGAAAATAAAAAATAATGGTGAAAAGGTTACTATTATGTAAGACATTTCTGTAAATAAACAGAGTGAAAAGATTGCGAGTATTTGATAAAACAGAGTTGTGTAAATATTACTGTGTGTGGTGTAGTGTTCGCCAGAAAGTTTAAAAACTAAGAACAAGGAACATGACAGTAGAAATAGACAGATATATAACGTGCCCCTTTGTTTTCTTTTTTGATGATATAACTATATGTATCTTTAAAAGCACTAGAACCCTCAAAACATGCTTAAAATTGCGCTGTCAACATTGGGCCTGCTAGCTTTTGCTAGTGTACAAATTTGACAACTATAAATGAAAAAAAAAAGACATGGAAGCACAACATATATCTTTTTTATTCTATTTATGGAATATATAAAATATATATAAAAGGCCACTTACGTTTCATAGACTGGGACTGGGATAAAAAAATATCGACAAATAATACCTAAACTACAACTGCGATAGACATTGATGAAATTAAACTTGTATTTATAAAATTGAAAAGTGATTACTTATATATTACAATATGAAAGGATTGGACGACATATAAAACTAATTTGATAAAGTGCGTAATAACTGATAATTTTGGTGAACGTTTTGTATTTTTCCACAAAGGTAACAATGATTGTGGTGGCATTGCGTTACCAATCTACTTAACAGAATTTTATATGTTACAAGGTATATAACAACGTGGAGTCTGGATTTGTATATATAATTATATTATTTATATAATTTTATTATTATAATTGGTAATTGGCTCGTCACTTTTAGAGAAATGTTCGACGTCTCTACGATTTTATTATTATGTATAGATTTTAAGTCATAGAAATAAAACTAAAAGATTCGGCTTTACTCCGTGACTGTACTAATTATGAAATTGGACAGTGGGTCCAGTCGACCTATATAAAATGTAATTGGGTTGAGTGATCCCACGGTTCCATTTCGAGTAGGTCCAGTTGACCAATTACTCTAAAATACTAGTTTTTTAACGAGGCTTTGCTCCCTGTAGCGCATTCTTCCGATATAAAAATAGCGTGTACCACTCAGCGCAGTTTTGCTTTTTATCATCATCATCAGGCTTTTGATGTTCCTACTGCTGGGACACAGGCCTCCTCTCATAGAGAGGGAGTGAGCTATAATCCACCATGCGGGCCCAGTGCGGATAGGTGGAAGTCACATGTCTTCGAATTTTTTATTCTAAGACATGCCGATTCCCTCACATGGTTTTCCTTCACCGTTTTGAGAGCAATGGTGATGAAATAATCTTTACATAGTAAAGCGCCTGTTCGGGTTCGAACCCAAGATCTTCAACTCGTAACTCGGGGCCGTAACCACTGGGCCACCACTGCACTGCTCTCTGTTCTCACTGCTTTCATCCAGTGAATTATTTTTTGCAATCGGGTCAGTGCTTTCTTTAACAAATAAACAAACAATTGTATCTTTATACTAGTTTAGAAGTAAGTAAGGTACTATGCCTTAGTCTTTGGAAAACATAAGGCAAGTTGTTACAGTATACTGTGACAAAATTTGAGAATATGCGGCTTTTAAACATTAGTGTATTTCGCGAGCATCACAATGTATTGTAACTTTTTTACGAATGGTGCAATACAGATAAATGTACACAAAATACGCGCTTGGTCGTTGAGTTGCGGAAACCAGCCCGTTTTAACCTTTTTTTTTTTTTTTGTTTCGGTGTGGAAAATCCTCATTGAATGTCCTCCGCCCTGGGGGGCGAAGGGGTCTGTCAGACTTGTACTGACTAAAAACCACCCCGGTGTTCCGTCTCATACCTGCACCCGGGGGTCGCGGGAACAACGGTACTTCCGCAACCCCCGGCTAGTGCCGGCCCGCCTCTGCGGGCCACGATCTCGGGTTGGGGGGAGAGTGAGGTGTTGGACTCCCCCCGCGACGTCTAAGAGGGGCGCGCGTGGAACACTACGCGCCACCACCTCGGGTCCTGATATCTGAGTCCGTCGCTCCTGGACCCATTTAGGGGGGCTGGAAGAGGGCGTTGTCCGCCCTCCGCCGATGCCCGGCGCGTCTTCTGCGGATCGGGTTAGCGGATGAAATCTCCCTCTCCCTCTCCGCAGCTTCCTTCTGCGAGAAGCCCGTTTTAACCTAACCTAACCTACAGACAAATGTTCAGTTACCAAAAGCATTTCCATATAGTGTAATTTTCTTGCGAATTTATTTATTTATTATATACTTTATTGTACAACACTTAAATAATTACAGGACAAAACATTTATAAAGATAAGTGGTCAATGGGCAGTCTTATCACACTGGGCAATCTCTTACAGGCAACTATAGCGAATGCGGCATATGTGCGTCGCTGTGTTCGACCTTCGACGTAATGCTCACGGTGAGCGAGCTTAAAACTGTAACATTTCTTTGTACCTTGCGTACATTATTGACCTCATTCAACGTCACCCGCGCTCGTGCCTTTGCTCGAAAAATGTTTATACCGTTTTTAAAATCAGGTTGTAACAAAACATCGAGCGTCATGTTCGAGTAAATTTAAAAACAGCGAATGCTCGATGTTCTGTTACAAGTCTATAGTCACCTTAAACTGAAATGTGAAATGAAGTACTCAAGATAAAGATATCCTTATTTCCGCCATGTAACAGATCCTACTCTAAAATCTTCTTCATCCATTTCCCCGAATACCTATTCCGTCTTCCCCATAAAGCTTAGAAAAGCTTGCATACGCGTTCATACAATAAAGAAAACAAAAAAGCTGCCTTAGTTAAATCACATCTCTACGTGACGTATTATCTCGCTATGTGTGCAGAATGGTATACAGACAGGGCTGGTATGGTTAGTAGTTACATAGTTAGAATTATTGGTTGCGTGTCTTCAGACCAATAAGACGGTGTTCTAGACTGCCTGGTTTTTGTAGGCATTTAACATTTTACAAATATGTTTGATTGGTAAAATGTCCTATATTTTTTTATAAATAATTGCAATTGCAAAGAAGACAGTATATCTAATTAGATTTTGATTTTATTTCTTAAAGAGTTAAAACTTTTGTTATAATAAAAAAATCGAATTTTCCTAATGCAATATGTTTTCTATTTTAACTAGTACATTTAAAAACCCCCGACACATTTTTATTTCAGGCTTTATAATTTATCTAGAAGTAGACACGCTTCGATCGACAATCTATTGAACAATACAATTATTAATTATGACACGATATCATGCGAAAACACCCCGATTCAAACAGTAAAACGCCCATAACTTTAGAACGGCTGAACTGATTTCATCAAGAGCAGCCAAAAATACTCTCGATAAAGTCACCTTTAATACAAAAAAAAACGACATCAAATTCTGTTCATCCTTTTAGGAGCTATGATGCCGCAAATAGATACACAAATACCTGGTGTGATGGCCAGAAGCATGCGGCATTATAGTTTTAATTGGCCATGGGTACAAGTAATACCCAAAATCAAAGAGTAGTTGTCTGGCCTTGGGTACCGGGAGTACCCAAGCAGAAAAGATTCGGAGTGACTGTAAATAATACCTTGTTTCGTCCCGAATTGTGGTATTTACTTACAACACTGTGTCGGTGGGCTGTCAACGATTTTGACAGCTGACACTACACAGTCGAAAGAGAAAATTTGTAACGTGAACACGCGGAAGTCGGGTTTTTGTCGAAACATATCTAATCGAGATATGTTTCGCCCATTGTAAATGTCAATTGCGCCCACCGGTCGCAACCGGCGTTGTGGGACGCCCGCGAGAGTGGTGTTGAATATATTTCAAGTACATCGAGGTGCTTTTGTGGGAAACGCATGTGTGTCTGACGGAAGCCGGAACCCGGCCCAGAACGCGTTGGTGGTTTCATCCAATCATTGTCCTTTATTATATATTATATTCTCCTATCCCTAACCTCACGGCACGATATTGATCGAACCCCAGGAGTCTACCGCAGGAACCTAAGGCAAGTGCCTATAATATTACCGGCCAACCCTTGTGCCACCTTATACCCGTAGTAGGAACCAGTATATCTCCCAACAAGGAGCAAATCCCTAGTTTTCCACTGCCACGAACCGCGGTTTCGTGGGGTACAGGTTAAGACAGGGTCCAGGAGTCGCAACGCCGCTATGGGCCCCGGTGTATAACTCCTGGCTTGGGACCAGAAGACCTAGTATTTAACATACCTTGTTACACGAAATTACTACGATCACGAAGTTACTGTCAAATTTCCAAGCAAAAAATGCAGCGTTTATTTACAACCAATTAAGACAATCATATTTTTAAACAATTTATACACAGTTCAAAAGGCCTGTTCATTGGCATTATAAAAAATATCTAGTGTTAACAAAATACTCAGAAAGGAAGTCAACAATAGTTTGTTTAGAAAACGAGCCGTCGGCCCACCGCGCCGTTTCGTTTGCGGCCAGGTGACGGCTCACTCCTGGCCAAATAAATCTTGATTGACCCTGGGTACCACTGGTACCCGTGGCCAGGTCAAAGGATACACAAACAAACACACAGGTATACAAGTCAAGCTTATAACACTAACTAGTCTTACTTTCCGTCGAGGTTTAAAAACTAAGATATTTACACACATGACCTTTAAACAAAAATTTTAATTAGTTGATAAGTGTCCAGAATTTTAATCAACTTATCTTTTACCCAGAATTGGCTGGTCCGTTTGATTTCCAGTTTTAGTGACTGGCAACCCTATAAAGCACAGAGACAGGGGAACAGAAGAGAGGCTTTTACGGAGAGGGGATAAAAACTCTGTGAGTAATGGATGGTAAGACGCAAATTTGAAAAATAAAGTTGGGCCTTGAAATGCTTCTAGAGAACAGATGTGATGTGTTATAATATAATCTCTTCAATTTTAAAGGTATTCACAATAAAATTATGTTTATGGTTGGCATACTATTACATACCTATTAGGTACCATTTGCGCCAAAAAAATAACGTAGAAAAACAGTGTTCGTATTTTTGGTGCCTTTTACTTAAGGCGTATATAGGTATTTCCAAATGTATAGAAGCGAAAATGTATCGAGTGGTCAATTAATTGTTTAAAGCAAAAGTACTCGTCATACGAAAAGACCGGCCCAGTGCGAGTCAGAGACGAAGTGTTCCTTACCATTATCGCAAAAAACGGCAAAAAAATCACGTTTGTTGTATGGGAGCCCCACTTTAATATTTATTTTATTCTGTTTTTAGTATTTATTGTTATAGCGGCAATAGAAATACATCATCTGTGCAAACTCAACTGTCTAGTTTTCATGGTTCATGAGATACAGCCTGGCGACAGAAGGACAGACAGACAGACAGACATACAGGCATACCGACTGACAGACAGACAGACGGATCGTGGAGTCTTAGTAATAGGGTCCCGTTTTTACCCTTTGGGTACGGAACCCTAAAAACCATGTTTCACAAATAATGTACTTGAATAATTTTTTTTTCAAGCCTTTTAACCTAGCTCTTACTAAATAACCGCCTTAACAGTACTTTTGCCAAGGCGACAACTTGAATCGTAAAAAGTTTCGATTTGAAGAGCAAAATAAGTAGCAACATTACAGGTTCTATTATTGACAGGATACACAGCGGATTTACTTAACTTCACTTTAGAGATTTCAATAAAAGGAAACCCTTTTAAATATTTACCACTTCTGATACCCAACCTACTCGTATGTGCCTATTTCTATTCTCTTTTAATATTTATAACATTGAAATACTATTTCGTAATCCGATTACGATTAACGCTTATAGTGCAAGGTAAGTTTAGAACTATAGAGCTTAGCAACAGTAGGTAACTAAAATGGAACTCATAAGGTTGCGTGATTCCTAGGCTTTACGAAACTTACGAGTTTCGCCAAGTTTCTAATTAATAGCAAGTCGTGAAACTATTTACGCGTTTATAAGTACTTACCACGACATACTGTGTTGCTCTGTAACTTCACGCTAATATTCTCCGAAAAAGATGGAGGTAGATAGAGAAGTAGGAGTTCTTAGACATTAAGAGCCTTGCTTCTGATTTGAGTATTCAAAGTTAAGAAAGTATCAAATTCTACTTTAATGGCAACGTTTGACAGGTCTTCAGGCTTAACACAAAAAACAAAAAAAAACAATCAAACAAAAACACTGTTTTGTTTGTTTCTTATTTGTTTTTTGTTGTTTTGTGTTAAGCCTGAAGACCTGTCAAACGTTGCCTGGAGGTGCAGGCGTGTAAATAGCCGTGCCCTTGGTGCGGAATGAGAACTTATTACGACTTGTCACGTGGAGGCGTGCAAGTCCAACTTCGTCTATATTTAGCCTATAGGAAAGACACTGGGGACCATTCGACATGAAAACCTACGAGAAAATTCCAAATCGCTTACCTAGGCTGCTTGAGGGTCAGTCGCTCCAGATGCTTGAAGATTCCCGTTATTCTTCTCTTCTCTGGTGGCCACTAGTGTTCCAAATATCCAGTCAAACATACACTGTTGATATCTAGGCTGTTGTGATTATAACGTGCTCCAGTACTGGAGATGATTTTCAAATTAGGAAGAAAACCAAATTCGACGCTCAAATGAGCGTGCGCGCTACGCAGGTAGTACACATATACAATTCTGCTAGTGTGGCGCCCTCTGTGACTTTTCGGTTTTACGATAGCAAAATCTCGCAAGGCAGATGTCAAAGGTCTCCCAAGCCATCACATAGGCTATTAATAATAAATATTATGCTATAGGCTAATATGGGGCGAATATCGGCCACACCAGTTGCCATTAAAGTAGATTTAGTAGGTTTTAACAAAATCTGTCATTGGCTAACATCACACTCTCTTACTTTAAATGAGGACAAGACCAAATTCATTGTGTTCTCTATCCAAAATAGAACACAGATAAATAACCTTACAAATAACCTATACGCGCATAAGTGTAATTTTCCTCCTACTCCAAACTGCACATGTCCCAAAATTACCCCTACTAAATGTATTAAATATCTTGGAATCGAAATTGACGCTAACCTTAATTTTGAAAATCATATACAAACTATATCTAATAGAATCCGAAAATTAACATACATTTTTAAAACACTTCGTGACGTAGCAGACAAACAGACTGTAAGGTTAGTATATGAGGCCTTGGCGCAATCAATTATATCCTATTGCATCACTACCTGGGGAGGAGCTTGTAAAACAAAAATGCTAACCCTTGAAAGAGCTCAAAGAATGATATTAAAAGTAAGCCTATCAAAACCTCGATTATTTCCTACTTCTAAACTTTATGAAGAAGCGCAAGTCCTCACTGTGCGCCAGCTTTACATAATGCTATCTATACTTCATAAGATGAGTGACGTAACAGAGGACACAAGAAAGCGTATACTTCAGACTAGAAGAAAGTACGCGGTATGTGAGTCGACTGCCGTAAACACCTCTTTTGCACGAAGATTTTTTCCATACCGAGGCAGTATGCTGCTCAACAAATTAAACAAAATAGTTCCCTTCTCCGACCATTGTAAAAAAGAATGCAAAAATATAATTTATAAATGGTTACAAACACTTAATTACTCCGAAACTGAAAAAATCCTAGAGGTAACAATATAAATTGATGTGTACTATATATACATTTATCTACAATATCTCATTTTATATATCTCATTAGGTAAAATACTATATATCACTCTTCATCACAATGATTATGTTATACATTAAATTATATAAAAAAGTAATACATTACATAATATTATTATATAATATCTACATATTACCCACAATACGTAGGAACCCTATATATATTATTTAACAGAATTATATATCGCTTAACTACTCACACGCACACACACATACACACATACACATACACACACACACTCTCACTCGCAGAAATACTCAAACCTGCTTCCACTTACTCATTCAGTTCACTCACGTTCGCATCTCACATGTTGACAATCTATACAATGTTATAAAATGGGGGGCCTGGAGATCTATAGTACAGGCCTCGGCTTAGTTTAGACTCCAGATCTCCCACAAATTACAAATTTGTAAAAAGAAAAAACAATGGTTATATAATGTCAGCTGTATAATGTGTGTACTTGATGTAATTTGTGGAGATAAAATAAACATTTTTATTATTATTATTATTATTATTATTTTGAAACGTTCATGCCAGGCACCTAGGCATATTCTGTGTGTTAAAAACTATCAATTGAGATGAAATCCATTCGGTTATCAAAAGAGTGAAGATGATGAAAGAAATTTGATTAAAATTAATCCAATTAAAAATAGCTATGAAAACTTTTCGATAGGCAAGTCATCATAAGCATGTTTGTTAATAAATTACATTTGATAAAAAAGGCCTCAGCCAGTTATCTGATGGGTGAAGGTCAATCTTCCACGTCTCTTAGGCTATAAGAAGTTTGCATGGCCTTAAAATCACATTACATAAAGTTTGTATTCTGTACACGTGTCAGAACTATCTTAGTTCGACTGTAAAAAAAGGACACATTTATACAAGTCACATATATCTGTCCTATAAGTACACTTAAAATAACCTTGCTCTAAGAGATCATGGTCACCCCCCTGGGTGAAGTTAGCTGTCAGTCCCTAAAAGCATTGGCTGGATTTAAGATCTCATTTCACCTTAGTAATACATCTGATGTTAGATGTATGAACGTATTTGAAGCAAAGTATCATAGCAGGTGGCGTTCTGTAGTTTCTGCCTACCCCCATGAGAAAAGGGGGTTAGTTTGTGTATATATAGGGGCGCATGGTTGGCGCAGTGGTTGTTCGATCGACTGCTGCGCTGCGTGTCGCAGTTTCGATTCCCGCACGGTACTAACATTTGTATGACCTACAGATACTTATTCCGGCTCTAGGTGTTGTGTATTTGAATTTATATGTTTGTAAACACATCCACGATACAGGAAGAAATTCCTAGTGTCGGGCAAAGTTTAAAAAATTAATAAAAAAATGTATTGTAATAATTCTCTCTTCTCTTTCTCTTTTTTTTAAAAAACGTTGCCCCACACTAGAAATTTCTTCCTGTATCAAGTGTGTGTGTTTCTTCCTGTGTAATTGTATGTAAAATTTGAAATATGCCCAATATGAGTAGGCATTTTGCTATAAACTATTGAAATAATGAAATTGACCTAGCTTTCTAAATAAATAAACTCATTAGGATAATAAAAATATTTGTGTTTTATTAAAATATTTTAATGTAGATATTGATTTAAATATAGAATCATAGATAAGTATGATTACTATTTAAGCAACAAAGTTGAAGGCTCCTATTTTACTCTTGGAGTAATTCGTTAAAAATAGCAGTACCGCTTACAAATATTATGCTAACCAATTCTATAATCTGATCTGCTGACCAGAAAATATAATTTTTCAGTGATTTTTTTTTTCGCATTTATTTCTTGCTGAACAAATATAAAAAAAAAACAATACTAATCTACCATAATTATCGAATTGCCCAACAGTAACGTAGCAAAATATGCACAAACTTGAAACCTGCCAACACAGTATGGAGAGAAGCATGGTCAACGTCAAGTTCAAACGAAAACCAACGACGTAACCGAATGGTCATCATCATCATCATCATCATCATTTCAGCCGAAAGACGTCCACTGCTGGACAATGGCCTCCCCCAGGCGTCGCCACATTGACCGATCCCGTGCGTCTCGCATCCAGCGCCTTCCCGCAACCTTAACCAGGTCATCAGTCCACCTAGTAGGAGGCCTTCCAACGTATCGTCTTCCGGTTCGCGGCCGCCATTCCAGAACTTTTCGGCCCCATCGGCCATCCGTTCTGCGAGCAATGTGCCCTGCCCACTGCCACTTAAGTTTGGCAATTCTTCGGGCTATGTCGGTAACTTTGGTTCTCCTGCGGATATCATCATTTCTGACGTGATCACGCAAGGAAATTCCGAGCATAGCTCTCTCCATTGCCCTTTGGGTGACTTTAAGCTTTCTGATAAGGCCCATTGTGAGCGACCACGTCTCGGTTCCATAGGTGATCACTGGCAACACACACTGGTCATAGACTTTTGTCTTAAGACACTGCGGTAAATTGGACGAGAAGATACCACGCAACTTCCCGAACGCCGCCCAGCCGAGTCAGATTCGACGGTTGATCTCTTTCTCGAAATTGGACCTTCCCAACTGGACCGTTTGTCCCAGGTAGACATAATCGTCTACAACTTCGAGTGTAGAGTCTCCGACCATGATAGGAGTGGGTGTTACATGGGCATTCACCATGATCTTGGTTTTGTCCATGTTCATTTTAAGACCCACTATTTCGGAAGCTCTACTGAGGTCATCGAGCATATTACTGAGGCTCACCATGGTCTCAGCCATGACCACTATGTCGTCGGCAAACCGAAGGTGAGTAATGTACTCGCCATTAACGTTGATGCCCAGCCCCCTCCAGTCCAGAACCTTGAAGACATCCTCCAGCGCAGCAGTGAACAGTTTCGGTGAAATGACGTCTCCCTGTCTCATGCCGCGCTGGAGAAGGATTGGATTCGAGGTCTGATCCTGAAGACGGACTGACATGGTGGCGTTTTTGTACAAACACTTCAACACCTCAATATACCGGTAGTCGATCTGGCACCGTTGGAGAGACTGCAGTACAGCCCAAGTCTCTATCGAATCGAAGGCTTTCTCGTAGTCCACAAACGCTAAACAGAGAGGCAGGTTATACTCTTCGGTCTTCTGTATAACCTGCCGCAGCGTAGTATGTGGTCTACGGTGCTAAAGCCTTTTCGGAATCCAGCTTGTTTGGGGGGCTGGAAATCGTCAAACCTGCGCGCGAGACGATTCGTGATGACTCTTGAAAATAACTTGTAGACATGGCTCAAGGTACATGGTAGAAGCGGCGGAGGTCTCTTTTCAAGGATTTAGAGATCTGTCTATTGAGCTGCCGTCTATTCGGTATTTGCACGCCTCATCTGAAGACTGCAGGATCATCTCACGCCTCTCTCTCATAAGCTTGGGGGTATGATCAGAGAGCTTTTTGTTTTTGTCTGTACGAAGGTTTTGAAAAACTTAGACCCGACCGTATGAACAGCGTCCACGAACCCGTTGCTGTATTCATCCACGGAGCTCCCTAGGCATTCGAAACGATTCTGGAGTTCGAGCTGACAGCTCTCGGGGTTTAGGACCTGGATCTGTGCTGGCCGGAGCGTTGACTTCATCAGTCGAGACCTTTCAAGCTTAATATTAATGTTCAATTCGCCTCTTACCATGCGGTGATCGCTCCCAGTTTTTACCGAATTGATCACAGAGACATCATTGAACATTTGCTTTTTGGTTGACATGATGAATTCGATCTCATTTTTTGTTGCACCATCGGGGCTTTGCCAGGTCCACTTCCTGTGTTCACGCTTTTTGAAGAAGGAGTTCATCATATAGAGGCCCTCCTTCTCCATAAAACTGGCCAGTAGGTGACCCCGGTGGTTCCGTTGTCCAACTCCAAATTGCTCCACTTGCAGCTCATCCTCGTCTCGTTTGCCCAGTTTCGCGTTGAAGTCCCCCATGACAACGGTGAAGTGAGTTTTGAAACCATGCATGGCTCTGGAGATATCCTCATACATGGTCTCTACCTCATTGTCGGGGTGTGCCTAGGTTGGGGCGTAGACCTGTATGACCTGCGAATATCTTGAGGATATTCTGAGTATAAGGTATGCCACCCTGGTCGACACACTCTCGATCTTCACCACGTTGTTCACAAGGGACTTGTGGACGATAAACCCGACACCACCCTGGGACTGCCGGTCACCCTCTCGGAAATAGAGCAGGTTACCGGATTTGAGGATTATCGAGTCCTCCCCCTCTCTTCGGACTTCAGATAACCCTATAATATTCGATCGCAACCTGCTCAATTCCTCCTCGAGTTCGGTGACCTTCTCGTCGGTCCGAAGTGTTCGCAAGTTGTACGTTGCCAGGTCTAGTCGTCGGTGATTGTTGGGGTAGCCGGATCTCGTCCGGAGATTCTTAGCACCCCTTGCCATGCCGTAGCCTCGACCGCTACCGTAGTCGAGGGTAGGCAAGCTGCCGGGTACTAGGGGCCATATTTTATTTGTGCTATTCGTTGGGGGGGTTTTGCCATATTATATGCAGGCGGGTTGGCGATCGCAGTATGGTTGTAATAGAAGCACAGAGAACGCTGCTGCCCTTTCTCTGGTTTGTCCCTTAGTCGCCTCTTACGACACCCACGGGCAGACATGGGATGGTGAAATTCTTTACGTCCGGCACCATACTGAACACGAACCGAATGGTGTCCAAGGCAAAATAAAAGAAAGAGAGGGAGGCAGAGTCTAAGATGGGAAGACGATATCGGGCAAACCGCTGGTGTAACTTGGGGGAGGATGACCCATGACAGGAGAATGTGGCAGAGGCCTTTGCGAAATCGCACGCAAGACAATCTTAATACCGGTGTCAAATATTAAATTATATTTGTAGATAAGTAAATACTTAAGTACCTTATGTTATATAGTTAAGTTATTTTAGTTGTTAGTTTACTTGTAAAACCTTATTATGTAAGATTGGAAATGAAGGCTATATTATTAGAAAGTAGCAATATTTATGACAATATGATAAATATAGAAGTTTAAATCAGTATTCATTACATTGCCCGATAAGACTAGACATGATTCATGTTACCCGAGCATTATACATAGTGCCCTGATTAATCACTTGGTCCATGACACATACACCTTAGTTTTCAAGGTGAGATCTTAACAGGATAATAATAATAATAATAATGTTTTTTTTTATTTTGTGTTTTATAAAAATATTTAAAAATTTAGTTAATAAGAAAAGAAATTAAATAAAGGAAATAATAATAATTCGACTATTAATAATTTTCTAACCCTACTGACAGTTTTCACCTCCACATTTTCACATGCTAAATCTATTATTCTCTTTTTTACAGATACTATAACGTCCATAACCGAGGAACCAGACTTGGCAGACAAGTCCTCGACCAAGAGAACTCAGCCACATTCGTCGCGCATCTCCGTGGGTGAGAGCGGTAAAGCTTCCACTAGTTGATTTAGATTAGATTACACTACACTATCACCGTTAGGACCCATTAATATTGATGTTAATTTTCATCTGTGGTGCCAGGCAACTGGGCTTATCCCTTTGTGCCTATTGGCCTTATTTGTTCTGTCTCCTGCTTGATATGGAGGGAAGTCGAAATTATGTTTTGGTTTTCCTACTTTTTGTACTCCTTTATTCTTTTCTGATTAATTTCGTTGCGGGATCCAAGACAGTTATATTCATTATCTGGAACTTCGTCGAGCTTCATTGTCTCGGCGCTTTTATGGTGGTCGCCACTAATGATTCTGGCTTTCAGGAGTTGTAGTGGTTTGGGAATAGTGCGGTGGGATTATCACCATCATCAGTGAATCATCATAGTCTATGTGACAAGCATTTTAGAGCACCAACACCTTACTTCGATTGCGATGACGGTATAGTTTTAAGGTTCTTCTGGCACGTTTTTCTGTACACCAATCTAAAGTTACTTAATCATCGCTTACCATCAGGTGAGATAGTGGTCAAGCGTTAATGTTAGCGTCAAAAAAAGTTACAAAAAACAACACTACAAATAAAAACACAACAAAATGAAAAATAATATTAATTTCACACGACTTCCGAAATTGAAGTTGGTTTTCACTGTTTATTGGGCAAGTGTTATAGGAATGTACAATAAACAGACATGCGATTGCAGTAATCCCGAGAGAATTGCCGTCATTTATTGACGAGTTATGTTGTATATCTCATAAGTTCTTCATCAAAACTTTACCAAATTTACATGGAACCACCTCGCGAAAGAATACTTCAAAACAAAAATAAATTTTCAAATCCTTTTACAATTGACGATGAAAACAATGAACATACATACTATAGTCGAACATAGAACCTCCTCTTTTTTGGGAAGTCGGTTAAAAATACGACGCAATTATACGTTTGAAAAAAATTACATTCATGTTTCAATCCAAAAGCAAGCTGCTATATAATGTATGTAACTATGGATTATAAGTATTTATTCAATTTCTGAGTTTTCTTAGAATATTATTTCGAATCAAACAGTGACGAAAGGCCTTACAATAAGCCATATTCTTTATGTCTGACTATTCAATACGGAAACCGCTGGCTTGTTACGTATCTTATGCAAAAGCAAAACGTTAGCGATTTTTGCGCAATAATTGCTCTTCAATACAAAAGTTTCAGTGTTGTTGGCGGTTTTTTTAGAAATAATTGCATTTGACAAACAGCGAGCGATTAGCAAACGATTGTGTAGGACCTACCATGTAGTGTTGGTACTGCAGGTAATTCCGACTTTTATGACGTAAAGTGTTTGATCGCTATCGTTTTGCTCTTGAAAAAGATACGTAATAAGCCTGCGGATTGTTTTTCTCGTCGTGTTCTAAATCTGGAATTGGAGGAGCTCGTGGCTAAATAATAAAAGCCGCACGGGTCGATCTTCAAGTTTAAGCAACGCTTGACGAGGTCGGTCCGTGGATGGGTGACCATTTTCAACATACCGAGTTTCCTTCGTGCCTCGGAAAGCACGTTAAGCCGTTGGTCCCGGCTGTCATTTGAAGATCTCTGACAGTTGTTACGGGTAGTCAGAAGCTTGAGATCTTGACACCAGTCTAACCAAAGGGTACCGTGTTACCCAGTTACTGAGTTGTGGAGGTCAGATAAAGTCGCTATTAAGAAAAAAGAGGTTATTAAGTTTTTCGGGCAGTAACCTAAAATGTATTATACTTTAATCAAACAACGAATCGTCCCAAACCAACTAACCCTAGATATCTACGATACCCCATTTTCATTAATTTAACAATAGTTTATTTTTAGTCGCCTTCACTAACTACACTTAAGAAAGTCATCTGTAGGATAAAATACAAAATCACGCGAATGACGTTCTTGTCGTCGTCGACGGCGTGGTGAGTGCTAGTTTATAATATTATTAAGATAGTAAGATTAAGTTGCCTACCATACAACTTCCAAAATATAGCGGATTATATAGCAACTAGCTACCGCCCGCGTGTTATATCTTTATAAATTTTAGTCTATGTGTTATTCAGATGTTTAAGCTATATTTCTGTAAAGTTGCATTAAAATTTGTTCAGAAGTTTTGGCTTGAAAGAATAACAAACATCCATCCATCCTCACAAACTTTCACGCTTATAAAAGAAGTAGGATGTATTTAATTTTCTTTGTTCTATTTTTTTGGTGTACCTTGTGGTCTAGTGTTCGCAAGCACTACTGCTGCGCAGGAGGTCTTGGGTTCTATTCCCGGATTCCGTTCAATTTGTTATTGTGTTTTTCCACATGGAATTTCTCAATAGCAGTTTGGAGTTTGGACTTTTGTCCGGCTGATAACATTAGGCTTGTCCTCTATGAAATGTAGGAGTACTATCAGGTGCACGTCAGCCTAATCCCTCGGAGACTACAGACGTGATCTTAAGATATGTAATATTTTTTCGTTTATTTATTTTTCCACACATCATTTACATTTTTAAATATTTCTTCAAAAATAACAGAAAAAAGAAATGTGTTTGTCCTCCGGTGTCAGGGTCCAAGCTACCGGTAGTTAAGGCTCCAGAGACAAGAACCTCCTCACAATGCGAGCCTTATCGAGGAGTACTGCCTTCTGTATCAGGCTCTTGATCCAACCGCGTTATGACAGCCTTGACAGATGGTCGTCGAGGCTCTTGGCTATCACACCGTTGACTGTAACGACAATCAGCACGATGATCGCTGAGCCCACATTTCACGTGTCAATAACGTCATGTGCTAAGTCGAGATATTTTATTTGTTTGTCTTTCTCCGCTATCACTAGGTTCTCCTAATATTGTGTTATTATTATGTATGATGATTAATTTTATAATCATATTCTAGCCAGCATACATGCTATTTATCAGACAAAATACTGTCACTCGATACACAACATAATTGCCTATTCAGTATGGCACATTTACGAGCAACAATGCCTTAATACCTGTCCAATAACTTGCCTTATTTTACGAGTGCTTCGTTCCACTCTGAATACGGTACGGTTTGGTATTTGTTAGTCTCACGATACTCTGCGACATTGGATATAGTCCAAAGTGAATGCGTGGTGACTAAAGCACTTGTCTCACCGCCGACGAGGAAGCGATTAGCTATCAAATATTTTCTCGCTGAAGAAACGGACAAAAGATATAGATCCCGTGTCAATAAAAGATACACATATATTAATAGTTGATCGCTGGCTGTTCATACTGCCGCATGCCGTGCGAGCACTCTCTCACCACTAATTTGTCGCAGTAACAAGAGCTATCAAAGATAATACTCGGTCAGCGATTGTCGCTTACTCGCTCGGTGGTCAGAACTCACGCCGAGAGACCAACCAGCGGTAATTTCTTTCTAAAGTGCGGATCTGAGTACTAGCTAACATATTATAGACAGTTCAACTCACATGTGTGCGTGCGCTTGTAATTACCCGGCTGCAAAGAAAGGGTTATAAAAAACAAGTTGGAGGATATTTATTGTTTTGGTCAGCCAGCTCGCGAATTTGTATCTTCCGAGTGCACAGTATGATTTTCTTCTTGTTTGAATCTTTCTAGTTCGCTTAAGCAGTCGAGTTTTTTGATTTTAATAACTGTTTTTTTATACATTATGCATTTTTGTGGCAGTGACGCGGCAATCTTCGTCCGTGCAAACAACCACCCACGCATGCTTACCCACCCAAAGATGAGTTGTATCTATGTGAATTTAAAAGCAAGTGTATCTCGCTTATAGCCGAGCGACAAAACTATCGGAACTACAAACTCGTTTCTCTCTCGTTTCTAGTTTTTTGCTCTACTCACTTCTCGCTGATTGTGCGAGCGATTGTGTAGTTCCGATAGTTTTGTCGCGCGGCCAAGAAACGAAAGTTCTTATGCGACGGGCGATTACTCGCACGACTCGCTCGGGGCTGCCAGTCCTGCGCATTTCGTCTTAGAAACTTCGCGCCCGCCTTAGCACCCGCGTAAGCTTCTCACTTCGGTTAAGGTCTTAGACATTGACACTTCAAACGCCTTTATTTAGTTGTGTTTTAGCTTTATTGGCTTCTCTATGGTAGTAGGAAAACAAGGTAGATCTAGAACGGTACTTATTTTGTTTGAGCGTCGTGGAAGCTCGTGTCTTTATGGGTACGCAAATGTCATCTTGTCTACGTGACTAATTTTGTCGATGCTTACTGCATCTTAGATATCCATGGCACGGTATGTCTTAGTGGTATGTAGGCCTGAAGGCATGGATATTCAGCAGAGGTTCTACCTCAAGCTAAAACCTTTATTACACATGCACAGCATAAAGGCATGTTAGTTTTAGATCATAATGTATCTAACTAAAATAGCATGCCTTTTTGCTATACCTACATTTAGCATTGTTCAAGCCTTGCTTGTATACAATTTAAGATATTCAACCTTCCTAAATCCGCGTGTTGGTCTTTGAGACCGACGAAGCACACTTTCTTGATTTTTCTCTTATAATCAATGATAGCATTTTGTAATTTCTTTTAGCTATCGGATTTTTCTACAATCATTTTAGGGCACAAAGTGCCACCGTGCGTGTAACTGGCATAGTCGTATTTGGCGCCAATTGATATGTGGGACCGATGCGGGTATATGCGTCACAGTAAGATATTCTGTGATTTTGTACTGAAATTAAATATTTATTCTTGATAAAATATTGTGAAATTTCATTCCAAACTTCCGGTCTGTGAGACCGTACGCGGGTACAGGTGTTACAAAATTCTGCGCGGTTATAGGAAGGTTAATATTTGTCTCTTATACCTACCTAGTTATTGAACGCATGCCTACCTAATACAAAAGTATATCAAAGGTCTGAAAAAACACGAAAGAAAAAAAAAAGAAACCAGGCACATAAACTCACGCCCTTTTCCATGGAGGTAGGCAGAATCTATAGAATGCCATCTGCTACGATCCTTACATACTTCTTTTGCTTCATTTTTAACCGACTTACCAAAAAGGAGTAGGTTCTATGTTCGATATTATGATTGTTTTTTTTTCCACGCATATCTCCGTCAACTTTGGACCGATTTAAAAATTCTTTTTTTGTTTGAAAAAGTATGATCCAAAATGACCCTTCACAAATTCAATCAGAAATCAAAATTGTAGAATGAAGTTCACTGCACCTCCTAGGTTCCCCAATTTTGGAAGACAGTTTTCTCCATTTATTGACGCCAAAATAAAACATTTCAACGATATTTCGGACAAACTCTCTAAAATTAATGTACATCCGGCAATCACCCTCATTCGTTATTGTTTTTTTGGTCCAAATTTCATGTACTTTCTTCGCGCTTCGCCATTATGGAAGCATTCACAATCTTTTTTGTTGCAAGCTATCATCTATCCTAAATGTGTCCCTGGATGACCGAGCGTGCCTGCAAGCCACTCTACTCATTCGCTTCGGTGGGCTCGGCATCCGCAAAATTTCTAGTTTAAGCCTACTGGCGTTCCTGTCTTCGGTCCACAGCACTTAAAAATTAACCAGAAAAATCTTGTTGCCATCACTGGTTAACTGTGAAGTGCCGTACTCGACCGATGCAGTGAATGCTTGGAAAGTGGCTTGCCTGAATACAGCGTTACCCGAGACCACTTTTTCCCAGAGACAACGGGATGAGCCGGTCTGAAGGTTGGTACGGAATAAACTTATAGATACGTCCACCAATATTGCTGAGCGTGCCCGCCTGCTAGCTGTGGGAGAATGGGAGTCGGGCCTCTGGCTACAGGCACTACCGTCACCCAACATAGGTACTATGTTGAGTGACAATACCTACCTGATCGCTACATGTCTGCGTTTGGGTGCTCCTAGCGCAGCTCCACATCGTTGTCAATGTGGTGAGGCAGTCGACCGCTTCGGACACCATGGCCTATCCTGCAGTAGGACCGCTGGTCGGTTAGCACGGCACGCCAGCATTAATGACATCATACGTCGGGCTCTTGTCACCGCCGGGGTGCCAGCTGTTTTAGAACCCAATGGCTTGGCGCGCGACAATGGGAAGATACCAGAAGGGATGACCATAATGCCTTGGAAGGTGGGTAGGCCTTTGGTGTGGGATGCAACATGTGTCGACACCCTTGCGACATCCTATCTTCTTAGCACGGCGGGCTGTGCTGGGACAGCTGCTGCTGGTGCAGACAACCTCAAACGGCGCAAATACAACAATCTTATTGGAATTTATTTATTAGAGCCGTTTGGGGTTGAAACATTAGGTCCATGGGGTCCGAGTGCTCATCGAGTATTTCGAGATGTCAGCAAATGGTTAGTCGACTCTTCATGTGACTAGGGGGCTGGGCTTTACCTTGGCCAAAGAATCAGCATTGCCATTCAACGTGGCAACGCTGCCAGCGTTCTGGGCACATTTAACGTTGACAGCGATGTGGACGAATTTTTTGATGCCCTATGACCCCTGCCCTTTTATACGCTATCGTAGTTTTATATTATTTTTATTTAACTGTATATATAGGTAGTTATTGTTAATTAAGTATTTTATTCTATGTACATTTTAAGGATTCCTTCCAAAATTGGTCCAATTTTAATTTGGTGTATATCTGATGAAGAACTTCGAAGATATATAACAGAACTCTTCAATAAATAACGGCAAATCTCTCGGGATAGCTGCAATCGCATGTCTGTTTATTGTTTATACCATTTCATAACATAAAATCATGCCAGTACACTCTTAAGGGCGCGGCGAACAAAGCTCGCAAATGCAATTCGAGGCGAGCGAAAAATTCGTTTGGAGTATTGCTATCTCTGTTTACACGCACACGCGGTGCGCCGTACGTAGCCATGTGTGTGTGAGCAGATAGATATCCTATCCTATCGACCCGAAAGCCGGCCGACGCGAATGGCGCCCGCGTTCTTTTGTCTTTTTACCCGGCTGCAAGGAAAGGGTAATGTTTTACGCGCGTATCTTGTATGTATGTTTGTATGTATGTAATATTCTTTATTACCACATATCTTCCAAACCACTAGATGGATTATTATAATTAATACATCGTTAGATAGGACTTGGCCGCCCAAGTGTTCTTAGATAAGTGACGTTAAAAATAAACAAACATGGCGGCTTTTGTGCGCCATATTGGGGGCGACTCAATATTTTATTTCTTCGAAACCCATCGAGTGGGGTATCAAAATGAAGGATTTTTAAAGGTGATTACAAAAATATATACCACTTATATGTTTTAATGCGATTCGAAAAAAAAATAGGTAACTAGAAAGTTGTAAATAAAAAAAGTTAATTTAAAAATCAAAAACCCGACTGCGAACTAAAAAGATGTAAACAAGTAGAAAATCATGCTCTGCAGTCGGAGGATACATATTCGCGAGCTGGCTGACCACTTGATCCTCCGACTGCACAGCATGATTTTCTACTTGTTTACATCTTTTTAGTTCGCAGTCGGGTTTTTGATTTTTAAATTAACTTTTTTTATTTATGTAGGTATTCCTTCTACTTATCAAATATGTTTTGTTATAATAAATAAGGAATGCAAGTAATATATTACAAGTAAAAGACAGATATTCCAATAATGTATGCCTATTTACGCATATAAGTAGGTACAGATAAATAACAGCGCTCTGAGCTAAGAATATTAAAAATAAAAACAAGGATTTTGAATAAAAAAATATTATTTTGTTATGTTCTTACTTTATAGATCATCATTCATCTGTTTAAAAAATATAAATCGAAACTTGATAAAGTCGTGTAGGGTGACCATAATTATATTATCGACTGAACGAAAAACGAAATACAATAATGGTAATCAGAAAACATAGTGTCAAAGATCCACACTAAACACGCTTATTTTCTTTCTTTCTAGTGTTTCTTTCTAAAAACTGATGGCCAAAGGCGTTTTTTCCTTGATCGTCGTGGCTCTGAAAATATTTTTGCAGTATATTATGAAGTCGATTAGCCAGCCAGTTACCAAAGTTTATTAGATCCTCTCCACGGTAAGGGTCACCGAAGTCCAGATAAAAAGAATAATTAAATAAACTAGAACGAATTTGGATTTTTAGTTTTTTGGAACAGGAATTTTACAAAAAAAGTCCAGCAAAAACTGGAAGGAGGGCATAAAACCGCGCTTGTACATGCAAGTCCAATCGCATGGCCACCCTACCCTGGGTGAGCCGTAACGTCACAGTAAGTATAGAGGAGCAATGTAGGTAAGTCTTAGCGGTGTCCTTGAGATAATTACCTACGTCCGCTTTGTCTCATGACATGAATAAACAAACAAAAAAAACAAAGCTTCGTAAGTTGATGGATAGGTAGGTAGGTAAATACTAATTTATACAAAACTAGCTGTCCCCCGCGGCTTCGCTCCCGTCAACTGGCTACCTAACCTAATCTACATATCTACCTACCTACCCTACCCTACCCTACCCTATCTACATACCTAATCTATACTACATACATGATCGTACGCAACGCACGCAACAAAAGCTCTCAAAAAGGAATATTTTGCCCGCTTTTGCAACATTTTTCATTTACGCTCGGCTCCTACTGGTTGTAACGTGAAGTTATAACCTATAGCCTTCCTCAATAAATGGACTATCCAACGCAAAAATATGTTTTCAATTCCAACCAGTAGTTCCTGAGATTAGTGCGTTCAAACAAACAAACAAACTCTTCAGCTTGATAATATTAGTATAGATATACTAAGGTACCTATTAATTTAACTTATTGTATTATGTCATTGGGAAATAGGTACTTCCTGTGAGAAACATCCCAACGTTCGGAGACCATGTCGGCAACCGAACCATATAGTAAATAATAACAAAGTCCGTAAACGACGCAAAGTTCGTAAAAAAGTAGATTACTCAATACCAAAGTTCAAATCACAAGGCAAATCTAAATCCAAGTTCAAAGCATTATTCAATAGTGTCAGAAATATTAAAATAAGTACAATTTATAAAATAAATAAACGCGCACATAAAGCATAGTAAAGTAATCATGTAATAATGACAACAAACAATCCACAGAACAGTAGAACAAAAAACAGTGAAACACACCCGAAGCACACCCGAAGTGCCCCGAACAAACCCCACGCCGTACGAACGATACACAACCGTGAGCAGTGCGACCACGCACACATTGACATTTGCTTGACGCGACAGCAATACTAGCTATTGGAAATGTGTGATTAATTTGATGTGTTCCGTAATACCAAAAATTATGAATAAAAACTTAGTGTTTTTAAAAATTTTTGTTCGATGATTTGTAATTTGATAATATGAGCTATGTTCCTGCTACGGGATTAATAAAGATATTGTTTTTTATAATACAGAAATATCAAAAAGAAAACATGTCATTTACGCTGTAAAAATATACAAAATGGAATTCGCTAAAACTTCATTTTAGGTAAGTATTTAGAAAAAAAGAAGACGTAGGGACCTAGATAAATACTGTCTTAATCCGAATATCATCATAATATGGTGGCAATATGTTAAAATCACAAATGATTTTGGTATTATGTTTGTATGGACAATTGATGCTTCGCCGCGCTCTTAAGGGGTACACAGATCTCTCATTTCACCGGTTATGTTCGAATGTCAAGATATTCGGGTTATCTATTCTGGCGTTATAGGTACCTTACTAAATAACTTGCCTATTAGGTAGGTACAACTAAAATCTTCGTAGGTACCATTTTTTACGTTATAGACACCGAGTTCCAAAAATAAAATGATATTTCACTTTTTAGTTTTTTTGGAAGTCGGTAGTATTTTTTTGTAAAAAGTTATTTTTTTTTTGTAAAAATATTTTAATTTTTTTCGTTTATAGATCTAGTAATACACGCACGGTTATGAATACTGCGCACCTGAAATTTCTGAAGAACATCACGAATAAGAACCATGTGTGATCCGTATGTGTTTAAAGAATAATGAGTTCCCTCAGTGAAATCGGAATAATCACAAAATGCACACTTACACGCAAGCCTCAAAATTTCAAGAGGAATATATATATCGTAGAGCCAAGAGAATGTTCTAGTATATGTGACAAAATATATCACTTCAAATATCTGAATAGCCTTTTATTGTTCTGTTACAAGCTTTCGTGGTCGTAAATAACGATACATTTATGGCCACTGCATGTCATGTTTATGGGCCATGCAAGCCACACAAGTTCTAGAATTCTAGATGTAGGATTCTAGCGTGGTTCGAAACTTGGTACTTACATAAATTGTTTTAAAAATAATAGTATATGCGGGGTTACAACTTACATTGGAATTTAATTTGTAATTTATTTGTTTGAGTTGCAAGTTATTTGTCACACATAGCAGGTACAGTAAAGACCTTGGATTTTTGTAATACGAAGTTAAACTAGAAGCTGAGAGATTAATCAGAAGAGTTGCACACTAAATAATAAAACATAGGAGCAGTATATACGCTGTTTATTTAAAAAAACTATGTGTTCATTAATTCTTGAGTAAAGGCCTCTTCCATCTCTTGTTATTGGTATATTTCTTGTTCTTGTCCTGGTCCAGATGTACACTGCTTTAACGGTGATATGCAATCTGATCAGCTATAAAATTGCATTCAGCGATATCGATACCTTCTTATCCAAACAAACAAGCTAATAGCCAACTTAATGAAAAGTAATTTCCGAATGGACTAAAAGCACATCAAATACATTGGCGCTATAGAAAAAGTTATGTTTAACATATTGTAACTCCAGATGTCTATCATGCAACGTTTTACAGAATGGAGCGGCGCGACGGGTGGCCCTCCTGCAGAAGTGGTGCTGCGGTTACACCCGCCATCATCCACGTCAAGAGTCAACGCCTCCTTAGCTGACATCGGTGAGTACACTGACTAGTTGAAAAAGGGTGATTCTGGAATAGACTCAGCAAACAGGCAACAACGAGTGGGAATCACCGCATGCTTGCTCGCCTCCGCACATTCTTACTTGTTCTGTCTCCTTCGTTCACTTGGTCTGCACAAGTGAAACGATAACAAAAGATAATCTTATGAGGGCTCTAACATGCAGGATTGCAGGTGTGTAGCTCAATGCGCTAAATTGCGATATCTGAAAACACGTTCAAACTCTCGACGTAACTTGTCAAAATGTACGAAATCAGCTGGCCTATCTCATCGTGAACTCAGGTGTAGTTAACATGAAGTGAGTTCTCAATCCACTGCAGTGAATTGACTTGAAGAAAATGGAGCTTACTTCAAGTTCACTTCATCTGAGTTCGCGGTGAGATTTCTTTTTTATCAGAATAGCACTACGGAGGATTTATTGTCCGAGAACAGAATGGGATCGCTTCTTAAAACATTGATGGAAAGGGAATTGAATCATTTGTTATTAAAGTTTGCATGATATGTGCAGAATTCGATCGCTATGATGTACCAGTTTGATAGTGCTTTAATTAAATGCCTCATTTTACACAGGTGTGTACTAACACACAGATAGACGTAACACAGCAATATTGAATAACTAATATCGTATGTGACATGGAAAACGCACATGTCGCTTTTCGCGTCCTACATATCGTTGAACGAAGGAGTGTACAAGATCTCACGACTATAGAAAAACGCAAAAAGAATAATGCGGTAACATAATTAGCACCCTTACTAGCCATATCGTGCTTAAATCAATGAGTTTTAGATACATGTCGATTCCAACTTAAAGGCGGCTATAAAGTTCGCTTTTGTCTGCGCAGTATCCCCACTGTCACATGAATTCGCAACCGCGCAGCCACACAGTGATTGGCCGGGTTATTGGACAATTCACACGAATTTAACTTGCCTGAAATGTGCGAATCGAAACTTTTTAATAATATTATTTTTTCTGTTGCGATTCACACGAAGTTAATCTATTGGTGTGCAAATCGACCACTCCAAAATTATGTAGTAGGCTTCGTGCGTCGATTCGCACATTTCGGGCGAATAAAGTTCGTGCGAATCGTCCAATAACCCGATTGGCCCAGTGTTCCGAGTCGCTATTATTTTTTAATTTATCTATATCTATAAAGGGCAGTTGGTTGATATCCCCAGTGCAATTCGTTAAGTTTTAGGAAGAAACCCTAACCTTGTCCTGGGTTGCGATGAAGAAAAATCTTTCGTTTTAAATATCAAGTCTATTTTATTTATAAAAGTTTAAAATCTGCTGAGGTTTGACCTACTTTACGTTGAAACGGGCTGATATTTTAGAATAGAAACTTTATTTTAATCTCAGCCTGAAACTTTCCTATTTTTAGTTAGTTACAAAAAGTCAGGTCATAAAATGCCTAATTTTAGGTCGAAAAGAGAGCTAAAGTGGCCTTCAAGGAAGCTACTATAAAGATTGATGTAACCTCTTTAGAATACTGCCAGAAAAAAATAGTATAGAAAATAAGTATGTGTACATGTATGTAAGTATTCTCGTTTGAGTATTTTTTTTGGGCACCTATGTATTGAGCACGAAAGGTATTCCTATTTGAGCACCAATCAATATAATAGCTTAGTGCTCAATGGGGAATAATAAAAAAAAAAAAACATTCCATTTTGAGCACCTGCGGTGCTTTAACTTCTAGTGATGGGGTGTATAATAAAACATATAGATAAAAATTGGCAGTACTTTTATTATCATATTAATTTTTCTTAGGAGTTTTAGGACGCTCCACAGTTGGGGGTTCTCTGATGCCTCTAGTCTTCAGTGCTTGAGCAGCACCTCTCCGCAGACTATGATCCACCTCTCGGAGTGCCTTGTCACGTGTGCATGCAAGGACCTTATGACTGCGTTACCGAATGATATTCATCATCATCATCATCATATCAGCCGAAAGACGTAGGCCTCCCCCGAGCGTCGCCACATTGACCGGTCCCGTGCGTCCCGCATCCAGCGGATCCCCGCAACCTTCACCAGGTCATCAGTCCACCTGGTGGGAGGCCTTCCAACGCAACGTTTTCCGGTTCGCGGTCGCCACTCCAGAACCTTTCTGCCCCTTCGGCCATCCGTTCTGCGAGCAATGTGCCCTGCCCACTGCCACTTAAGTTTGGCAATTCTTCGGGCTATGTCGGTAACCCTGGTTCTCTTGCGGATCTCTACATTTCTGATTCCATCACGCAAGGGAATTCCGAGCATAGCCTTCTCCATTGCCCTTTGGGTGACTGTAAGCTTTCTGATAAGGCCCATTGTGAGCGACCACGTCTTAGAGCCATAGGTCATAACTGGCAACACACACTGGTCATAGACTTTCGTCTTGAGACACTGTGGTAAGTTGGACATGAAGATACCGCGCAACTTCCCGAACGCTGACCAGCCAAGTCGGATTCGACGGTTGACCTCTTTCTCGAAATTGGCTCTACCCAACTGGATCGTTTGTCCCAGGTAGACATAGTCATCCACAACTTCGAGTATAGAGTCTCCGACCCTGATACGAGTGGGTGTAACATGGGCATTCAACATCACCTTGGTTTTGTCCATTGTTCATCCTAAGACCCACTCTTACGGAAGCTCTACTGAGGTCATCGAGCATTGTATTGAGGTCCTCCATAGTCTCAGCCATGACCACTATATCGTCGGCAAACCGAAGGTGAGTGATGTACTCACCATTGACGTTAATGCCTAGCCCTCTCCAGTCCAGAACCTTGAAGACATCCTCCAGTGCAGCGGTGAACAGTTTCGGAGATATGACATCTCCCTGCCTCATACCTCGCCGCAGAAAGACAGGTTCAGAGGTCTGATCCTGAAGTCGAACTGACATGATGGCGTTTTTGTACAAACATTTCAACACCTCGATGTACCGGTAGTCAATTTGGCACCGTTGGAGAGACTGCAGCACAGCCCAAGTCTCGATCGAATCAAAGGCTTTCTCGTAGTCCACAAACGCTAAGCAGAGAGGCAGGTTGTACTCTTCGGTCTTCTGTATAACCTGTCGCAGCGTATGTATATGGTCTACGGTGTTAAAGCCTTCACGGAGACCGGCTTGTTCAGGAGGCTGGAAATCGTCAAACCTGCGCGCAAGACGATTCGTGATGACTCTTGAAAACAGCATGTAGACATGGCTAAGAAGTGAGATGGGCCTATAGTTCTTCAGTAGGGCACTGTCGCCCTTCTTAAAGAAGAGTACCATCACACCCCTGCTCCATGCCTGTGGTGTTTTGCTCTCGAGTATGATGGAATCAAACAGTTTCAGCCTTCTGGCCCTTGCCTTAAGGACCGGTTTTCCACCAGCCTTCAGGAGTTCGGCTGTAATTCCGTCTTCACCCGGCACCTTGTTGTTTTTAAGCTGTTTAAGAGCCATCCTAATCTCATACAGGCTGACGTCCGGAATGTCTTCGGTGTAGTGTCGGGTCAATCTATCTCTAGGATCTTTTGCTAGATTCGCGACGGGTTTACTGGTTGACGTGTACAACTGCCCATAGAATCTGTCGATCTCTCTCAAAAGCTCTGGTTTGGCGGATACGATCCTGCCATCGTCAGTCTTAAGTTTAGTGAGCTGGCTCTGCCCAATAGTCAGTTCTCTTGCAAAGACCTTGGAACCCTTATTCCGCTCAATCGCGTCTTTAATACGCTCGGTATTAAAGCGGCGGAGATCGCTTTTCAAGGACTTTGAGATCTGTCTATTGAGCTGCCGGTATTTCAACGCATCGTCTGAAGACTGCGGGATCATCTCACGCCTCTCCTTCATGAGCTTGAGAGTAGGATCAGAGAGCTCTTTGTTTATATCTGTACGGCGGGTCTTGAAAAACTTAGATCCAACCGTATGGACAGCTTCCACGAACCCATCGCTGTATTCGTCCACGGAGCTCCCTAGGCACTCGAAACGATTCTGGAGTTCGAGCTGAAAGCTCTTGGGGTTTTGGATCCGGATCTGTGCTGGACGGAGCGTAGACTTCATCAGTCGAGACCTTTCAAGCTTGATATTAATGTTCGATGTGTTTGGTTTGCCTTAATCGCCACGCTTGGCAGGCGGGTTGACGATCGCAGTTTGTTGTTAAAGTGCACAGAGAACGCTGCTGCCCATTCTCTGGTCTGTCTCTTAGTCACCTTTTACGACACTCAAGGGAAGATATGGGATGGTGAGATTCTTTACGTCCGACACCATACCGAACCGAACGGTATTGCCGTGGCTGAATTCTCGGCCAAACACAATATTTACTTTTTATATTGGCGATTGACACGGATAAAAGAAGAACAATCCTTCAAAATAGCTGGGCAACAGCATTACCACTGCGCCACGGCCATCGTTGGTAATTGATCTAAATAGCCGTTCTTATACGTCGTCATTAACTGCTTGTCCCTTTTTAGATAATAGCGTGATCATTTTTAAACACCTATTTCTTATGGTACAGATAGACATTACAGCCAGCCTAAAATTGATTTGGGGGTAGTGTAACATTACGTATAGCTCAGATGAACTCAACGTAAGCCACGTTATTAGAATAAGAGATTAAAATTTAAAAATAAAAAAAAGGATATTAAGTTTAAATCTAAGGGCTTCGCACGACTTGGGTTGCTTGAGTCAGGCAGCTAGCCAGGCAGCTGAATGGGCAGGATGACGTGGCATGCCCGAGGTAGGCAGGTTAGCAGGCACCACGACGGATAAGCAGGTAATCGGGCAGGTAGGCAGTAGAGTAGGCAGCAGGACGGATAGGCAGGTACACGAGTAGATGGTCGAGACAGCTAAACTAATAGTCAGACTAAAGGGCAGGTAGGCAGTAACACAGGTAGTTACGCAGGCAGCAAGGGGTGTGGAGGCTGGGTTGTGGCTTCATACGCCGATCAACGAGCACTTTAATATGAAGAGATGACCGATGAGGTTAATGTATCAGTAAAACAGCTCACATTTAAGTTCCACACTCAATAAATAATATTTAATGCACTTCAAAGATTTGATAAACATTCATAGGCTGAAAATATTACAGTTTAAAGGGTTTTTCAGATAAGATAGTACACTTGGTAATAATAAGTAGTAAACCAGCCTTTCGGTGATCACCGCCAGTATCAAACTAATAAACTGACGCCTGTTTTTCCTCGTTCTGTGTCATATTTTCTGAGTTTCAAACGGGGGGGGGGGGGGGAGGGGCAGTCTGCCGCTGCCCTTATAATGTATAACCAGCTTTAGAAGGTCTAGTCCATGGTATGTTATGTCTACAGATGTCAAATCAGATGAAAATGTCAGAGTATAAAATATTCTAATATTTTACAAATTAGCAGTAAAAATAAGTTGTGGATATTAAATTAATCAGATATAACTAAAAGTATGCTTTTCAGGTACTAACAGTATCAAAGAATACATAAAAGTGAGTCACATGAGTTAACACAATTTCAAAAGATAAAAAGGTGTGGTTTGTATAGTGTTATAAAACGTAAGTAGACTAAAAGATGTGGAATGAATACCACAGTAGATAAAATTAAAGTTGAGCCAACTTATTGTAAATAATAATTAAATATACTTTTATGTTAATGATGATATGTTTTAATTAAATGATAACATTCTGCAATAAAACCGCTAATTTTATCGATATGATTTAGCCCCACCCCATAACTAGATGCTACCACACCGTAGGTGCTCAATGGGGAATAAAGTCAAATTTTATGATTTGTTTCCCTTTGAGCACCACGTTACAATATTGATTGGTGTTCAAATGGGAACACCTTTAGTGCACAATGCGTAGGTGCCCATAAATAGGTGCTCAAACGGTAATACTGCAAAAATATTGCTTAAAATTGCCTCGTGTAGTACTGTCGCGATGGTCCAGTGGTCGGTTCATGGCAATAGGCCCGCCCCCATTTCAATGGGACTTAAACATATCTGGTGAAATATGGACAGACTTACCCCGGCTCCACACGTTGGTCCCAGCGCTCGTACCAACGTTGGTCGGTTAATTATTGAGGCGTACACATTTTGGCTATAATAATAGTTCTGTCTCGTCAGAGCCAATGTGAAGATGTCCGATACGGAAATTGTTGTAAGCGCTTTTACGGTACTGAGTGCATATTATAATTTATATTTGTTACTGAATAAAAAGCAAAACCACGTCAAAGAAGATGGTGGATGACGACACGTCATAGAACACGGAACCAGTAAGTACTGCAATTTTGTAGATCCACATGTTGGACGAGTGTCGTAAGACCTACGTTGGGGCCAACGTTTGGAGCCTGTGTATTGGTACATATCTGCCAAACCCTTCCGGGTATACAGGCTTTGTTATATAGTACCTGGTCGAGCATTTTTTTCGAGAAAATGAATTTTGCCCAGATATGAGACCTTGCTAGATCGATATTTCGCCTCGATTCCCCTCTCCTATATTGCAAAGTTTTATCGAAATTGTTTGAGCCGTTTTCGAGAACGTGATTACATATTTATATATAGTGCTCGTTTAATAGTATAGGATTTAGTATAAAACTAATATTATCACACTAATATTATAAAGGCGAAAGTCTGTGAGTGTGTTTGTATGTTTGTTATTCTTTCACCCAAAAACTACTGAACGGATCTGGCTGAGATTTGGCATATAGATAGATTATATTCTGGAATAGCACATAGGATACTTTTTATCCCGGGATTATGTTCCCTTGGGATAATTTTCGACATTCACGCTGCCGAAGCCGCTGGCAGAAACTAGTTATGTACCGGCCACAGGTTCCACCAAATATAAAATCAGTTTCCATTGGTATATTATTTGAGGTTAAACCCGTAACTGGGGCTGAAACAATATTTTCTGGGTTAACTGTGTCGACGTTGGCCTGTCAGTTTACGGTTTGTGGATAGAAATCGAATCAATACCGAGCTTTAGTTCACTTAGTTATGATCTATATCATGTACATATTCAATCTTCAATATGTACGGTTATGTACTTAGATGTAAAATATATAGAAGCAAGATTTAAATTGGCATTATGAGGTTATGCTCTTGTAATCTAATGTGATTAAGTTGATTGTAGCACATTTCGTGACTTAACATTTTCCTTAACTTTTTTTAAAGTACTGTAACGAATATATTTCTTAGTCGCGACCCACCCCGGCTTCGCAAGGGACAAAGTACATAAGTACCTATATACAAATCTTACACGTTTTATTTAAGCGAAAGCCGTTACATGGTTTAGAAGAAGAACTAACTCTGAGTTAAGTCTCCAGCGTAAGTTGACCTTAGAGATTACACATGATAGAGGCCTTAGTCTTGCAGTTAAAATCTATGCCAGTATTATCAAGATAGACAAAAACCATGAAGGAAGCAAAATAATAAAAATCAAAATATAGATTTAATCCCCGGCATGAAAGTTGGCAAGAGTCATTAAATGCGCAGAACTCGTTTGTAGGGTTCCGTACCGAAAGGTTAAAAACGTTATCCTATTACTAAGACTCCGCGGTCCGTCTGTCTGTCTGTCTGTCACCAGGCTGTATCTCATGAACCGTGTTAGCTAGTCAATTTAAATTTTCACAGGTGATGTATTTCTGTTGCCGCTATAACAACAAATACTAAAACCAGAATAAAATAAATATTTAAGTGGGGCTCACATACAAGAAACGTGTTTTTTGCGATAATGGTACGGAACCCTTCATGCGCGAGTCCGACTCGCACTTGGCCGGTTTTTTAGGTCTCTTTGGTAGTGAATCACGTCGCGTTCACGTTACATTCGCGCTATAATTATGGTGGTTGGTCAGTCCCACTACGCCAAAACCTTGCCAAGTTACATGCCGGGGATTTTATTATGCCTGATGAAAATGCAGTACCTATGGTTTTTTTTTTGTTCTCTTATAGCAACTCTTGGTAAGCTGGTATAGTTGATATTAAAATACATAGCTATATTTATAACTCAACCGAAATGAATAAAAAATGGATACCAGGCTGACCTCGTAAATGAAAACACAGTAACTCCGAAAATGACATTTTGAAAAACGCGGTCAAAGTTGAATTGTTAAATCATTTTATTATAAAGAAGTAAGGTAAGTTAGGTTAAAAAATAATTATTTGTATGTTGTAAAATGAGCAAAACTTTAATTCAGTGTAGAGTGAAGTAATATTTTATTGTATTTTATTTAATAAAATCAGTTAACGTGTTATAAAATATGAACAAAATTCATATAATTTAATTTTATTAAGCTACAACCCAGTAACTGAATGTTTACTGTGATCTAGGTTAATTTTACACATTACTGTGTATTAACCATTTAAAGTCAGAAACTCTAGTGCTAATACGACACAGTAACTATACACATACTTGGTTGAAATCTAATAACAGTAGGCTTCGAGTACCTAGCTGAATACCTAGTAAGTAAAGATGCTGTATTTAAAACTAATATATGATTATAACATCTAAAATGCAATAATAAGTATCTAAAAGTACTGTGTTCTATATTAACCTTTTTCATTTGTGTATGATTCTTTAAAATAATAATTACCCTGGTTTTGTCATAAAAGGTATGAAATTAAACAGTCTTCATTAATTTTATTTATCTATGTGGGATACAGCGACAAGAATAAGGAAATAGTGAAATCAAATATTCTAAGTAATTTCCCTTAGCCAGTAAATATTTTATAATTACTTTTTAACGAACTAATAAATATTGAAAAAAACATAAAAAATAAACTTCTACATCTATATAAATGCAACAAATGAAATAAAAATAATCATATGCCCTAGTCACAATCATAATTATTATTGGTACGTAAATCGACGACCAAATTATTCTCATAACTTTAAACCTTTCGCGTTTCATAATTGAAAAACATTATGACACGGGAATTTTTCATAAAACATTACCTCGTTTTGTGCAGTCGGCGAACTTACAGAATAAGGACACGGTCAGTGTTGTGTGTAGAAATGTGAGGGTAGAGGAAGAATTTTCTGCCTCAACGGAGCCAGTACACCGAGACACCAGTCTACCCGGGATCACGGTCGTTGCAACACGGCCGAAACGTCGGGTGAAATAGTTAAATAAACAATCGAAATCTTCGCGTAAATAATTTAATAAATTCCCGTGATATAATGTTTTTTAAATTATTCTCAGGTTATGCTTGCCAAAGCAAGAGTCGATTTGAAGGCAAGAGAGGCCCCACTTTCATAATAATATCGGATTTTCTTTGCTCACTAATACCTCTAGCTGTAGGTTTTGGAACAGGCTCTTGCAAACCATTTTTTAACCTTACTGCCGGAGGAGGGAAATGAGTTTATTCCTGTTTCGTTTTCAAAAACTAAAGTGCAATTTCATCATTTTCTCTGAATGATTTCTTTATATATAAATTTAAAAACCCTAAACGCCTAACTTGAACCTCTACGATTACACGCAAGTAAATTCTGGAAGGTGTATTTTTTTGACGGTATGCAGATGAACAGTCCTTGTTATTATAAAGATCTCCAATGGCTGTTACTTTTACGTCAACTTTTCCAGATCATGCAGACCGCACAGTTTTGTGAAAATCATTAAATCGTAAATGTCTGGGTTATATTTCATTGCTTGCTCCACTTGATGATGAAAGCTATAGCTGAGATGAAGCTGTGTCCAGGCTCAAAGTACTTTAATGTTATGGTAATTTATATATGATAAAAAGCTCAACACTGACCAACATTTATTTTGTGAAGCGTATAGTTATTAGTCCAAATCGTTATATTTCCAACGTCTCTTTTATGCTTGACAAACTGGTAAAAATGGTGCTGGTAATGTCTTCTTTTCTGCGCCCAGATACAGCCTCATGCCATATAAATGCATATGTTTTAACAAAATTGTAGGTGCCAACGGGCACAAAACTTTCATAAAAACGATTAGTATTGGACAAGACATAACTGACTTGAAGCCCTCTAATCTCGGCAGCATTATTACTTTTTGCAGATCAGCTAAATTAATTGTTCTTCAAATCCTGTTCTTTTGCTGCTTCTTTTTATATTCCTCCCTGGTTTCTCGAACGAAGGTAGAAAGAAGTTTGCTAGAAAGAATGCGGCGCGGAGGGCCGCCCGCGCCCATGGATCCATCCCGCAAACCCCTCCCGTACCTCATTACACGCAAAAAGTTAGCTTAAAACCCAGTAAATCAATAGTTATTTCTCCTTAACGGTGGTAGATACACACAAACCGAAAAAATTCCCAGATAGCGCTCGGTCCTTATTACAAAAACCAAAACAAACATGAAAACAGTAACTGAACTTACTGTGTTTTCAATTACGAGGACCCCGCCTCCAGAGCCCCCACTAAGGAGAGTGCCTATTCCAATTCAAATACAAAGGAAGACTGATGAAATTGATTGGCACACAATGGCTGTCAGAGACGCTTTGCATCAATTTACTAAATTAGCCCTTGTTCTGTTATTTGACGATTGTTTACCATTCATTTTGGATGGGCACTCCACGTTGCGTTTGTTTGCAGTTTCGAGAGTTTTAGAGTATTGAATTGGAATAAATATCTGCATTATGTAACGCTAAGTTCATGTGGCTACTATAGAGTAGCTGCATGTAGCTTGGGATAATAGTATCCCAAGCTGAATTTGATAATAAACAAACAAACTTATTTCTAAGGACCTAACTTAAGTTTCGCTAAAACAGCTAACGCGAGAAGTGCATCTCTCAACTTGTTTATCGCGACTGCATAGAATCATAAACTACACAAATCGTTATCGATGAAAGTTTTAATCAGCATTCATTGTCCATTGAACACTTCCAAAGCTTTAATGTCAATGGCCAAAGGATGGTACTTATTAAATTATTGTGCATCTGCAGGTGGAGGCTGGTGAATGCTGCTTCTTCATTGTTAATTGCACACAAAATCAACATAGGCGAGCTTAAGCCAGAATCGGGCCATCTAACAGGAAACCTCTAGGCAATAGAGTTAGGATAGAATAGGATAGATGGAGGCCTTTTTCGTACTTAGGCTCCCTCCCTCCCTATCAGTGTGCGTGCAGGCCTCCTCTCTGTGAGAGCGAATGGGCGTGGTGGATTACGCTACCATGCGGGCGCAGTGCGTGTTGGTGGGTGTCTTCAAAAATTTGATCCTAAGATATGCTAATTTCCTCACGATGTTTTGAGAGCAGTGGTAATGAAATAATTTACACAAAGTAAAGCGCCTGCCTGGATTCGAAGACGACCTACAACTTGTAAGTCGCGGCCGTTACCTCTGGGCCACCAGTTGACTGCTCAAAGCAATAAATAGAGTTAATAGAAAATGAGGAATGTATTTGTTATTATTAGCCTGTACCATCTCACTGTAGGGTAAAGGCTTACCTTACCTCCTTCCACCATCCTCGGTCTTCTGCAATTTTGGGCTATTGCTTTGAGAAATAATCCAGCTCATCCAGCCATTTTTGTCTGGGCCTGTTGCGTGGTCGTTTTCTTATGTTTGGGATCCACTACGTGGTAATCTTCGCCTATTGCTCCCCCAACATGGGGCAGATGTAATCAGCCCAGTTTCATTTTAACCTCACAACTGTGTGGACAGTATAACTAATTGCAAAACAAATCTTACATTTCTGAATACCTAAAATAAATGTGAAAACAAAATATTAATATTGTTAATAATGTTTTTACATCCAAGTAGTACGAGCAATATTAACAAGCTGTTTTTCTCCAACAGATGGCAGCGGTGTCGTAGTGAGAGCAGAAGAAGCTCTCATAGTAGCCTTCGTCCTCCTCCTGTGGGTGGCCGCCATAGCACTGTTCTTCAATCGTTGGGGCAAGATCAGGTGCGTCTATAAACTGTACGTAGTATTATTATGTTTTCTTTTTAATGCACTATAGTGAGAGAAACTAAGCACACAATTAGGCAAGGATATAGCGTCTTAGAGTAAGATAGTGAGACAACTATATAATTGTGTAACGCTTACCCAGCGCTTTGTGCCTTTGTCTTCGCATCTCTTGATCAGAACGCACAAAGCTTATGGGTATCATTATCACTTCAGTCGAAAGACGTCCACTGCTAAACATAGGCCTCCCCCAAGTGTCGCCACATTGACCGGTCCCATGAGTCTTGCATCTAGAGGACTCCCGCTACCCTGATCAGGTCGTCTGTCCAAGTAGTGGGAGGCCTTCCAACCCAGCGTCTGCCGGTTTGCGGTTGCCACCCCAGAATTTTTCACCCACTCGACCATCCGTTCAGCAAATGCGGTATGCGCTTTTGGAAACATAAATGTGAGCAAAACGCCTAGAATTGAATTTTGTTCCTTCGCAGTATGCGTCAACGTTGAAGAGGATTGTGTCCGGCACTGCACACCGCAGCAGTGTTGTGCGTGCTGATCAAGAGACCAAAGCTTAAGTCGCTTAGGCCTCGCGTTCATTTTAGTACCAAATTAATACAATATCAATTTGCTTTGTTTGCGATTAGCTTGATTTATACAATATCAAAGTCAGTTGTTGTGTTAACTTTGTCTATAAGACATTAAAAAGTTTATATTGCAATTTTTTTGTCATTCACAATCTAAAGGTTTTATGCCAATCTGAGCTCAGACTCTATTAAATCCCTTCACTTAGCAAAACTTTTAGCTGAAGTCAGTCTTCTCACGGACTCAAAGTTAGCTATTTTCGTGAGCTAAATCTGACAGCAGTCCAACTTTGTTTTTAAAGCCAAAGTTAAGAAGTTAAAGGAATCTTTGAAGACAATACTTAATGAACGTAGTCTGCAAGTACAAAAATCAAAACCCTTCAAGTTAATTTGTATGAACAAATTAATTATTATTAGTTTTTTTAGATACTTAACAGTAGGAGCTTAGTAAGAAGACAATATGCTAATTATTTACTTACAGACAAAACTAAAGCAAATATAATTCTAAAAACCCATCTTCAACTAATTCCATAACAATACATATTAAAATAAACAAACCTTGCCGCTCTAGTGTTTTTGTTCCAAAACTAAAATTTTCAACTGAGTCATGAACCTAATTTGTTTTGGTAGTGCCCATAAAAAGTTAATAACAATTTTCCTCCAAGTTTTATACCTTTCAGACCTTACAGAAGACGGGCGCAAAAACCTAATTCACTTATAGGGCTTTGTCGCAAATTGTAGTACCTAAATAGTTTGATCAAAATATTGCTGAAAAGGTTTCTTGGTGAGCTAAACAACAACAGGGTTTTACGAATTCTGATTTCAGTAAAGAGCGATTTTTTGAAAAAAACGACGTAAGAATTGTACAATATAAAGGTAAAATTTTAATAAATTGTTAAAAATAGTAGTTTATGCAACGATCATATAATAGGGGTTATTAAAACACGAGCGTAGGTTGTGATAGTAATATTACGCGAGTGTTTTAATACCTAATTATATGCCGTCGCATACAATATATTATCTTCACTCATACAGTTGAAATAAAACAAAAGTGGAAACGGAAAAAGATATGTAATATGGCGGGCAATTTAGATTCTCATTGCGCATGACTGAGCAGCGCGCGCATCCATAGACAATGACACAAATTGTGTCATTGTCTATGAAACAATTTATGTCATCTACATTAAGCTTAATGTAGATGACACAAATTGACGCTAACGTGCTCATTGACACTTTTGTTTGGTCAATGAGTACGTTAGCGCCAATAAATTAAATAGTAAAATTGTGCTATAAAAATTAAAAATAATTTTATGATGCAGTTGCTTGAAAATCGAAGGAAAATGTTGCACTGTAATGGTTTTTATCTTCTCTCATATCGTAATATTCGAATTATAAAATTCAAAACGATATTATATTGGCATACTTTATAAACACAATACCGAAATTTAAAAATAGAATCTTATTTTAACACTATTTCTCTAACAAAATAATGCTATAAAACATTTTTTTTTCTATTACGATACAGGACAAATCCAAGAAGTTAATCACTAAGGATTTTCCATCAATATTTTTTTTGTAATGCCATTTTATAGTACCTATTATAAAAAGATTTGATTCCAATTTTAAATTGTCTATGACAATGCCCGCTTTAGACATAGCACGCACTGCGATTTTTATTTGTGCGAATTTTGTTTCCTTATACCTGTTTATAGAGCTCAAAATATTCAAGCGAATAAAATTCGCGCCGTGGTGCGGTGGATTCTGTGGCAAAACACGGATTTCTTGCGGTATTATTTCCGCACGACGTCTTTACCGCAATGCGAACAACTTCATACAATTCCAAAGGTCGCAGAATGGGCGGAACAAAATCGCGCGAATAAAGATCGCAGTGCGTGCTAAGCCTTAGCGCATGTGCGGTTAATGCGGTGATGTGCTGGGTTTTGGCGCCATTCATACGTTTTGCATGTTTTGCTGTACTGAATTTCATGAGTTATTTAAATTATTGTTTAAAAATGTCTGATATCAGTGAATGTGAAGAAAATTTGACTCCGCCCGATATTTTAGATGCGGCGAAGGAAATTACTCTTAATTTATTACCAGCAAAGTCGAGAAAAGTATATGACAAATGCTATCACGATTATACGGCATGGAAAATGCAAAAAACGGTATTTAGTAGGTTCAATCCCAATTTATGAGTGTAGATAAAGTAGTGTATGAAACTGCACATAACTAGGTATTAAAACATTCGTGTGAAAACTATTAAAAACCTCGCCTACGGCTCGTTTTTTAAACACACACTCATGTTTTAATACCCCTCATTATGCAACAGTTTCATAAACTACTATTTTTTGTAATTTTACATATACACGAATATAAAGTACGTGTTTATACAATATTTTTTGAATTCATATTTGGAACATTATGTTGTGAGTGTAGATAAAATACTTTATTTGTGCCAGGCATAAGGCATACCATTAAAAACAGAAAAAAAACTTAGTAAAAATAGGGGAAGTATTCTTCACAACCATGCAAAGTGGCCATCTCACAGCATAATGCTTGGACTAGCGTAAGAGACAGAACCACAGCGCTGCCGCGTGCCGACTGAATGACGTCGAACCGGAGCAGTATATCTTAATCGTTTTAAACTAAATAAAATCTTGAATCACCTACGATAAAGAAGAAATTCCTACTGATAGGAAAAGTAATAAAAAAAAAGACGAATATGTGGGTTAGATTAAGTTATATCATAAAACCGGTAGCTAACCAAGAGCTAAGCTTAGTTAATCCACCTAACTGAATTTCAGTCACGGTGGCCAATCTCAACAGAGATTATCCAAGGACGAAAGAGATATTATAGTGCAAAAGTTTGTGCGCAAACATAGGTGCACTCTCTGTTTCTTTACTACGCGTTTCAAATAAAAAAGTCCGCGCCAATGATCCAGAACTGTCAACTGTCACTTGAAAAGTACGGTTTGCATAGAAAGCTTATTCGCGTAGTAATAGTATTTCAATATATAATTATATTATAATTATTATTATATTATATAATTATTAATATTTTTTAATTATTTTTGACAACATTTCGCCAGAAAGCACAGAGGACGCCATTTTCTCGTTGTCAATGCGCTTCGTTCTGCGACTAAGTTCACGTGCTAGTGGAGTATTTCTTTTGTTTATATTTAACTAATGATGACGACTATAGTGACTAACCAGAAAGTAATGCTGAGTTTTGTGGAGTTGAAGTGTTACAGCCCGATATTTTTTTTCATTCATAATTATTATAGTGAAAAAAAAAAAGTTTTTGGTTTGATGAAGTGTATTTCATTTTAGTGCACAGACACATGTCGGCATACAACATGGCATGCAAATATTTAAAACATAGTATTACAATAAAATTGTAAACCGTTCATGTATATTCTGTATTAATAGTACTCTCATTTTCCGATAAGACGGAAATCCGACACAACCGATGGGGTACGAGTGTCATATCACCAACTTCCAATCACCAGGTTGTTATTGAGAAATTTCGAATGGAAAAGTTCAAAAATACTTTTTTCCTGAGAATCGAGCCCAGATCCCACGCTTGGCAGTCGTGCTTGCGACCATGAGATTAACGGGGTAGTGTAGATATCATAGCTATTCTTGGTTGTCCAGTTGCCAAGTTCAACTGATATTCCTCAAAGTATTCCTCCTTGTTCTTTCTTCAGTTATAAGCAAAATTATGAACATACCCAGAATGTTGTTTATTGTTTTAAATTAACTAATATTTATATAATTTTCCTCAGAATGCTGGAGCCATATCAGCCGAAATTCCAGCAGCAACATCGACAGAGTTGTGCTCTAGCTGAAAACTCAGTGTCGGTGCCTCCTCATGTAAGTTACTATAACTGTTTGCACGCTTGCACTTAGACACTTTTGAAATTGAGAATACTTCAAACCCATTTCTGGAACGAAAATCAACAACCTTAAAATTTACCTCGTTACAAGTGATCAGGGGCAGAATTATGGTTCTTTTCCAAAAAAGAATGGTGCTACCGGCCATGTTTTGCTCTTACTTATTATGGCATTAAAATATTGTCACAATACGGGCCCACCATGGCTGATAATGAATAATATTTAATCAATCACAGCAGTTGACATACATTTGACAATTCGGTAGTACATATTGCGTTGGTTTTCGTTGCAGAAACCGGATGTTACTCTTGTAAATCATTTTTATAAAAAGTTATATTTTTAAGAACTTAGAAATGTATGTCGCCATTTTAAATTCGCACTAAAATCACATAGGTATAACATGTGACGTGTATAAAAGCAAATGAAATTATTTTGCAGGCAGTACATCGCAAACCTTTTCTATTACAGCAAACTGCAGAAAGTGAATGCCTAAATTATAATGATCTTGTAAGGTATTTCTTTTCCTACTTAGTGAACACGCAATACAGACTCATTTCGACTGATCACTGATTGTAGATTGTCAAGAGACAATCATACTTTTTTGGTGGACCGCACTTTCTGATTATAATTTTTATATGCTTAGGCTAGAATGTGCCCAATGTTGGGACACAGTCTCTCTCTGTGAGAGAGAGTAGGCTGGAATGTATACGGTACCCAGTGCATTTAGTACATATTATCTAGTTGATAAATGTAATAAAAATAATACCAGGCAAAGGTTTTTCTCTTACAGAGAAGACATGAGCATTAATCACCACGCTTGTTCGATGTGGGTTTGCGATTTCAAACTTATATTAACTATAAATCCAGGTTTCTTCAGTGATGTCCAAGATAAACTTGAAAATCATATATGAATTGAAAAGGTTATGTTGGTACTTGCCTGTATTTTATCCCACAATCTCAATAACGAGAGGCGAGGTAACTGGGCCACCACGACATTCTAGTTGATAATATCAAAATTAAAAACAAAGCAAACAAAAATAAAGAAACAGAAAATGCAGTCCACAAAGCAAAAGAAACATATAATTAAACTTTGGCATTGATACAAGATGTTAAAGTTCTTCACAAGCACTATCCGTGACCACCTTAGGGTCGGCTTGGCAAGATTTTTTCTAGTAATGAAAATTACTCGGCAAAGGCAGTGCAATTACACGAAAAACTTATAATATTGACGTGCCAAAAACATTCTAATTATTCGGTATTGAATTACATAAAAAAACTGATAAGTTTTGATAGTAGTAAGTACAAAGAGTCAAATAAAACAATCTACTATTGTTGCCGCTATATATTTTTATTTTATTTTCATTAACTTTAAATAATAAACTAAAACATAACATACTTATATACAAACGCGTATAAAAAGGAGAGTGCTCATTGGGCTCCATTATATATTGTTATCAACTTTTTTAAATAAAATCTATATGAAGAGTGTATGTGGCAAAGATGTTAAATTCCGAAATCCCATTGGCGTATCGTAATCCTATATAATTGTAATATTGAAACTAACCACAAGTGACATTCTAACAGCGATTCCGATCCTTAAAATTGTGCGGGATTGACACGTAAAAGTTTGTGAAGGTGGATAGATGGACGGATGGATGGATGTTTGATACTCTTTCACGCCAAAACTACTGAACGAATTTTCATGAAACTTTTCAGAAATATATCAGTATATACATCAGAATGACATATAGGTTATAATTTGTAAAGATATTGGGAGAAGTACTAATACCACACGGGTGGAGCCGCGGGCGGCAGCTGGTCCTAAATATTTAAATCTTTTGAATATCGTTATCGCTTATAGAATTTCACAATCAAAAATAGAGTTAAAATTCGTTATAAATTAAATATCATATTCATCAGTTGTTATATTGCACTACCTATCCGACCTATGGTAATGAAACACTGCTTTGTACAGCACCGAGCATCACTGTCACGCGGCTGTGTGTCATACGACTGCGGGGCATCATTCCCATCTTATCAACCATGCGGGTACCTGTCCCATAGACCGCGGCAGGTAAGGATTATCAAAATTATCAGATTTCTATTAAAAACTAACATTGGGAATAAAAAATGTGACATCTTAATGAGACAGAAAAAAATTGCTTTAAATGTTTAGTTACTAAGTACAACAAAGTCGTCAAATATGATTTTGAATAGTACCTATACAGCAACACAAGCTTGGATAGACAACACCAAGTTTTATTTATATTCCTAAGTATTTTTTAATGTGTCACATTATTAGATTGAGTCATTTTCATGACAACGGCAAATTAAATGCACATTGCACATTTGTTTGGCAAAATACTAATGCATAATTGTTTGCACTCTTTCCCATCTTCTAGAACTCGGTCTTCGTAAGTAGCATGGGTATGGGCGGTATGGCGCTCATCCCCGAGAGTCCTCCAAGGCGTTCTCGGTCAGCAGCTGATATCCCAGCTCTCGTGACACCGTCAGAAATGTCCCACCACACGCCTAGGTCTTCAAGAGCAGCGAGTCTACACAGCGCAGTGGACATCAGAGTAGCTCCATCGCCAAGAACTTCCAGAGCTGCGAGCCTACATTCAGCTGTGGACATGCCTCCAGGGTCTGTCCAAGTCCATGTCAGAGGTTCAGGGTCAAACTTAAATAGACCTAGAAGCCCGAGACGGCTGACGATAACTAATGTATAATTTAAGTGGATATCGGGATTCTAAATGTCTACGGTTTCAAGGACCAATATGTATTTTAATCTATGACCATCAAGGTGTGTATCATTTTATATATTTCCAACGTAAATTTCAAGCGATATTCAATATTTTTCAAGATAACGCTTGAAAGATTTTCCTCAAATAAAAAGGAAAGACTTTGATTCTCGAATTGATAAATGTTATTTTCATACAAAATAATTTTCTTCAAATATTCTAAATGCATTGAGACGTAGCTTTAAATAGACTTTGAAAATTAATAATAACTCGTTAATTTAATAAAGTATTGAATGTTTTGATATGCTTTCATTGAACTTTTGTGGTGTGAGATTCGAAAAGTACCAATTAATTATTGAATATAGATATAAGATTACTGATAACTTTCTATATTTCCAGTAGCTTAGACTTCTTCTCTTCTCTTCATCATATCTATTGTATACATACTAGTAGCTATATAGTGCGTGAAGCGCAAATTTTAGACGTGTGGTGCTATAATAAGTATCAAAATTATTGATTTTGTTAACAAATTCACTGTCAGTACTGATAAGATTAATTTCGTTGAAGACATTATTGTTTATTTCGATTAGAATTAAATTATTTGCTTGTATTGCCTCTATTATCTCTTCCATTGATTTTCAATCAAATTGCTTACCTCATTACGGAATCAGTGTATCTTTTCCGTAGGTACATTTTTAGAAAATATATTTGTTATGTAGGCATTATTTATATTTATCTACTACGAATATTTTGGCCCTGTCGAGTACGTCCTTCGTGTCTACGCTAATATCCTAAGCAAACTTATTAATTTTAGATAAGGTTGATATTAATAAATTCTGCTCAAATTATTCTGTAATATCATTCTCATCAATAACAGTTTGCTTTTATTTAACGTTAAGCTGGTGCCGTATTATGGTTTTTGTTATATATTGATTGCAATTGATTGAAATATTTTGTTCTAAAAATACTAGTTGATTTTAACCTTCTTCTTCTTAATGTGTCGATGGCAAATATAGTTATTTAACATTATGTTTGGCTTTTATTAATATCAATCCTTTCTTTATCTTAATAAAGTAGAAATATATTTTAATGGCCAAATACTGTTATATCTTTGTAAATATTAGCTTTAAACTGTAAATTATTTCATTATTCTATTACTACACTTTCGGGTGTAATATTAAAGTTAGGATTACCATCCAATTTGATATACAAAGCCTAGTTATTAAATATCATAATAATTATTACATTTTATAAGCTTACTCTGTTTAATATAAATGAAGTTAAATTTCAAAGGGCGTAGGAAACATTAATCCTAAAAACTTACGACTTTTAGTTTCATAGTTGTCGATCAAAATAAAAACCTTTTACATTCCTCAAACATTTTAGTCGTTATTCTAATGAGGTTACCCGAAAGTGACGTAAGAGGTCTAACTTACGTAAGGGCTATTAAATTTAGAAATGATACAATAGAAAGAACCTTCACAATACACAAACAACCACATTGTACATCAATTTGAATCCAAAATGCCACTTAATAGGAGTACTATCATGGGATTTGATCCAATGGTTACACCTGCTTTAAAACTCGAAAGAAAGATAGCAATGTTTCTGTCTAGTTAGTTGAATTTTTGATTTAGAAAACTAGAATATCAATCTATTTTAGTCTCACAATTGAATTGGGTTTAAACTTTATAAATACGTAAAGTAATATCCGCTTCTTTTAAAAAATTATCAATATTTTTACACAAGAGTGACTTAAAATCCCGATCACATCTCACACCGTCTATGTAAATAAAACCATGGTAGCACTCTACTGAATCGATACCACAACCTATCTTTAGATATCGAGACGTTTGTCATTCAAACCAAATACTGTTTAAATTACATAGTATGTACATAGCTGATTAAGGTAAAAATATATTTTATGATACTATACCTAAATCTGTAACGAAAAAATCAATTACGATCCTATGTAAATATGTATAGAGAACTCACAAATCAATCGTGCCTGCGATGTTCTCGCGTGTAAAGAGAAATATTTTTGTGCCATTCGACAATCAAAGGCAGATTTAGATTTAAGCTAAGAATATTCTAATACTGTCGGGGAAATTATTTTTATCAAATTAAAATATGTTTTGTGTTATATCTATTTTAAAAACATGACAATTGTGATTTGAATATTCATAAACGTTTCAAGCGTTAGTCAGTTTGATAAATATTAATTTTCCTGACTTTACATTAATTATTATCAAATCGTGTAAGGTCTTCACATTCCGTCCGAGTTTAACGTTATTTCGTCTTTATCTTGTTATTTGATTGGTGGATTTTGCTTGTCTAGATTTCATCTTGCCGTGTATTTATCTAATTGATTCTGTTCCTTTCTCTTCACAGTCAGATTGCACCGTTTAAGTTAAGATACCTGCCATTCAATTGCTGGATAATTTGATTCATCTTCAATGTTTGAGTTAAGCGATAGATCTTCGTCTCCAGAGGATAAATCGTTTTAGTAATTCCCAGTGCAGTCTGTCAAACTGTCGTAACTGGCAAATATCTTCGACAGTTTTCAGTATTCTTTATTGAATCTTCTGTAAAACATTTCAACTGTTGTTGTTGTTGTCATTCAAGAACGATTGAAATTCTACATATTTCCATATATTTCCTTTCGACTGGTACTGATGCGGTATTGGTGTGGTACATTCTCATTGATCATGAGATGATAAATTTCAGTTCATCAGCAATTTTCTGGTTCTTTTCCTATTTTTTTTTAGTGCAGGTATTCAACTTGATTTATGTTATGTAGTTTCAAAATAAACTTTGGAAATGAGAAAAGTAATAACTCTAGTTTTATTACTTTAGATTTAGCAACCATCCCACCTTTTCAAGATTCACCTTCATAATTCAAGTTGCGTCGTAAAGAAACGTGAGAGTTATAATACCAGCTCTTCGAAAGTTTTTAATTCACTTATGAAGAGTATTGCTCTAAAAACGGACTCTCTTCGCTCGGAACTGTCGTCGCTTGACCTGGCATAAATTCTAAATTCGGAGACGTAGCAGCAGTGAGCTCTAAAATAAAGCTGACCTTTAAAATTTTCTCAACTGCGACTCTGTGAACCAACAATTTTCCATTTTCTTGTAAGACAGGTCGCGTTGATTGTGTTTTGTATAATTGAAATAGATGAAAACTTCTCAGAAAGTTGAAATTATGAATAAGTTCTGTTCCTTTTATTATTTAATTTACTTCTTCAGCATATTTTATCTCAGTTATGTAAAGGACGTTTATAATATAAACTACTACTTTGTCAATTAGTTTAATTTAAAACTATTTTATTTACTTCTAGTGACTGGGCTTTTTAATTGCAACAATTATTTTGTTTTACAAATCAGATTACAATTTCTTTCTTCTTACTGGAGCTCGTACAAATCGTTTGCGTTCATCGCATACCTTTCAAAGAGTTGCTTTTTTCAAACATGGCATCTGACCGCTAAAGTATTTGAATCCCTTTGAGAATTCCACTGCTATGTGAAATTCTTTTACCAGCAAAAAGGTTGGTATTTCTAACGACATGACCATTATAAGTCCAGAGAAAAATTAAGGTTTCATAACAAAATGAAACGTTCTCGTAAAAATCTGAATTTCGTCTAGTTTTTAATTATATTTTTAGCTTCCATTGTTTTCGGACGGTTTTGTCGCAGAACCCCAGTCGTGACCTAATTGAGATTAATTGCTCGGTTCTTGGAAGTTGTACAGTTTAACTCAAGCCTTGAAAGTGTTTGGTTTTATTGTGTGAGAAAAAATGACATCACGATATCTGTTCAACCAGAATAAGAACTTAATCGGCATGACGCATGGTATCGTCTATCTATAGAAAACTATTTTGTTTACATCAGCTTTCATACATCATTTATCAAAAATAATTACTCTATCAGCCTTCTATTTGCCAATGAATGGCTTCAATACATTGCCGCTTTTCTATCAAATCCTTATAATGCTGATCTTTCACCCCATTCATCGTTTCCTAACGAGGCAAATATCTTACTACTTTCGGAATCCATACCAGGAAACTCTGGAACTAGTCTCAAATCTTGTGTATGCATTGTTGAGAAAAATTTCAAGCTATTACTTACTTCACAAACTGCTCAATTTGAACTAACTTTGACTTCGAAAGAGAACATGAATTCTTTTGTGCGATTCGTTCAAGGCGTAACTTTCATTCGATATTACGGTCATTGCAATTTTTCACACGTTCAAATGTTTATTCGCTTTCGTTCAAACCAATGAATATGTAATGATGTTTGTTTGGACATGTGTTTGTGTAAACAATGCATTAAGGGATGGTGTTTTTGATAAGCGACTTTTTAATTTGTTTACTGTTAGATCAATTTCGTTATCATTGTTTTAAGGCTTTATTGCTTTTTGAATACGCAGTGAAGTTTTGTCATTTAAACGAAATTTGTATCGACCAGGGGACTGTTGTACTGGTATAATATTCATGTTGTTTTATGTTATTGGGTTGTGGAGGTCTGATAAGCAGTCAATCTATGTAAATAAAATTGATTTTTTTAATGGAAATAATTTTTATTTGTTGAATTAGTTGAGTCCACAACGGCAGGGACACACATTGTTTTTGTATTGTTTCAAGTTTGATTAGGTTCTGTAGTGTTAAGGTCTATCCACACATATCAGGGCCGTGCCCGGGACGTGGACGGACCGTGCCTCGATAGGGGCTCTTTGTGTACATTTTATATGAATTCGTTCACACACGTCCGTGCACGGACCGTGTACGGGCCAGTGACGAAGCTTCAATGATTGGGCTTGGCCTTGTCAAGTCCCGGGCACGGCCCTGATATGTGTGGATAGACCTTTATTCTGTAAAAATGTCTTTGTGAAAATTTAGATGAAGTGAACATGACACCGTTCCACGTTGATTGGATGGATTGAAAGCTCATTTCAAGCCTACTAAGTGCTCACGGTGATGTTTACAGAACAGACCAGCTGATGCTGATGAGTTCATTTTTGTTATTTTCGTATCAAAAGTACATCATTTAGCTAAGTTCGCGCCTTTCTAATCATCTATCAAATTAATGTTAAGTTCTACCTACTATTTATGACTTGTTCTAGAATATTAAGCAGTGACACGAAATAAAATGATTTTTATTAAAAACCTCTTCAAATACGAACTCGTTTTATTTTCGGGCATCCTTTTCACGACCACTGCTTTTCGATAATAGGAATTTAATTTAGTCCTTTGAGAGATTACGACCTACGCAGGTACTGAGTAATGCTTATTATGATCTTTAAATTGGGGAAGGTACTAAGTACAATACAAGGTATTTCTGTGATTGGGTCATGCGATTATTTAAATTCTTTTAAGGTCGTATTTAATATGAATGCGGGCAAGATTACGTCATTTACCTGAATCCATAATTATGAAGGCTACAAAATATTAAAGTCTAGATGTTTATTAATCAATCGACATGTTAGGAAATGGGTACTTTTAGAAAAAGTAGTTAATATGGATCGTCATTCGTAGACATTTTGAAAGTGATAATCATAAAACCCCACAATTTAAAGTTCAGGGCAATATTACTAAGATAATCTCATCTTATAATAGCCAGAAATTTGGGTAGGTATAATGGCGTTGGGGTAGTAGGATTGGCGACGTTAACCACTTTTTTCATGTTTTTTTTTGTCACTTTTATTTTTATTAAAACGCAAAGTAAGCGAATGGGCTATAATATATACCTACCGATCTACATGGCTAACGACAAGTTAATGAAACACAATCGCTGCTTATTACTATGACTTAGGGCTCTTTCAATTAAGACGTTTGGTGTCGGACTTCTGCTTCGCCAGTGCCGCGCACGCACTACAGCAGGACGAGTATGTGCGTGCATAAATTGTATTGAAAACATCAACCGGTCGTGCGTAGTACGACACCCGCACCGCAGCGGTGCCGCAGCAGTCCAGCACCCAACGTTTTAATTGAAAGAGCCCTTTAACCTCGAAGGATACATCCAAACAGTGTTTAACATCACATTGCTGTCGCCAAAAGACAAATTTCTGCCTATCTGTTATTTCTCCTTCACAAATACTCGTCTTTGCTCAGACCCAACAAGCGAATAAGTACACAGTCTCAACGTTATTCGTCAGTAATGGGTAAACAAACCGAGCTTACTTATTTATTTATAAGAGTTTAAGCATAGCCTTTACGTATGTAGTTCAATGCAGCCATTTAATATTTATGATGTTAGTTAACTTCACTTTACCGTTAGAACTGCAGACATGACAGTGACAGATGTATATGACTTTATACATCTGTCCCTTACGCACACTCGAAATAACCTTACTTTAAGAGCTTATGGTCACCCCCCTGGCTGTAAAAGTATACTATGTTCAACTATACCACTTATAAGACATTAATGTGACAGCTTAAAATAGTATGGAAGTTACTACTATGGTGTTTTCCTGACATATTGGTGCCCAGAAACTATTTCTTGATTGTCATCCTATGGACTGGTTTGACGAACCTGAATGCGAACAATATTTCAGACCATCACAGTCAGATAAGTTTACATTAGGTTTGAATCATTATATTATCTAGATATTTTATGCTATATCTTGATTCTGAGGTCTGTATTACACAAAGATCACGCATTTCTTAAAACTGGTTTAAAGCCAAACCAAACCATATGACCATATTATGTAGTCAAACTACATATAGTTTTAGGCTTGAGTGAGATTTTGAAATGACTTTTTAATCGACTTCTCTTTATAATTTTTATACAATCAAATAAAAGTCACTTAGTTACCTTATTTTCTTTTCAATACCCAAGATTCACCATAAAAATAACAACAAAAAACTACACAAGAAAACCCATTTCCTCTAAATCCGTGTAAGACGGGTATCTGGTGCAGACATCGTATCTTCCATGTGACCTACTCTTGGTAGCGTCACGATGGACTATGGCGTGTCAAGGGCGTCCACAGTGCCGAGATATCGCTTTCCCGTAAGGCCGTCTTTACACTGTGAAATATATATTTTAACCTACTTCGCAACAGAAAAAATGGGGTTATGTTTTTCACACGTATCTACATTAGTGTATCTGTATATGGGGAATGCTTTATACTCTCGAAGCAACCTAAAAAGTGGTTGATCAGTCCGTTTTCTAATAAGATTGTCGCAAGTTAGCTGACTTAAAATGTACGTACGTGACCTCCGACTGCAAGTTATCATTTAGTTCTCGTTTGGATAGGTATCTCCTTTTATTTAATTTTATTTTCTACAAAGTCTTGTATTCTTCTTTTATGTTGATCCAACTCTTGACCTCGATCTCGCCTAATCAAAAGTAATGGATGAACTCTACGATGGAACGAGCGTACCTTGAAAATTCCTGTTCACTATTGATTTGAAAGCTGACTGAGATTATAGGTTGTAGGGCAGCCCCTCTGGTGGGTTCCTGCATTTTCGAGGCGGGTGAGCTCAGTAACCGTGGCTTGGTCACCCACGGTGAAGCAAAGAGGGATCCGAGGAGGGGCCGGTCGTCAGGGCTTTTGCAAATAAGCCGACGACGTAGCGGCCAACATGTAGGTTGCGGTGCCGCTTGGTAACAGGCGACATCGCAACTGAGGCGGGCCACGATATCTTATGGAGCGTCCCAGGTCCCATTCGATATCGCGGCTGAGGGTTGGAGGCCGCGGCGGGAGAGGAGTGCCGGTATTATGATGCGCCGCTCTCCCTGCCTTCCACGGCCTAGACGGGGTCATCACTGTCTGATGGCGGACGCGGTGGGGCCGCAGGGGAGGAGGAGTGTCGGTATAGAGTTGGCCGCTCTCCCTATCCCCTGCGGGCGAAAAATGGTAGGTGGCGGGGCCATTGACCTTGACCCGTCACAAGGGGACCAAGGGTGCCATACACGGGGTCGTCTGGCGCCCATGTGCTGGTTGGTCCCAGGGGTGCTCACGGCGTACTGTGTGTTCTGGTGCGCCGGTGATGGGGGTTACTCCCCAGTGGAGGGTCCGGCGACGGACAACCGCGGCGGGTTCGCGGTGAGTGCTAACGCGTGCCCGTGTTTCCGCCATAAGCGGCACAGGAGGACACCGTGGAGTTTTAGTGGGTAGGAGTCTCATATAACTGGGCTACCTCCCCGTGGTAGCGCAGTATGCATGAGCATTAATAAAAGAAAAAAAAAAAAACTACAATAAAGGGCACCTAGGCAGCACCGCAAGGTGCTGCCTAGGTGACATCGCAACTGAGGCGGGCCGCGATGTCGTATGGGACCTTCCCAAACCCAGCGGTGCGCCGCTCTCCCTACCTTCCGTGGCCTGGACGGAGTCGCCACTGTCTGAAGGCGGACGCGGTGGGGCCGCAGGGGAGTAGGAGAGTTGGTATAGCGTTGGCCGCTCTCCTTATCCCCTGCTGCGGCTGAAAAATGGTAGTTGGCGTGGCCATTGACCTAGACCCGTCACAAGGGGACCAAGGGTGCCATACACTGGGTCATCTGGCACCCATGTGCTGGTTTGGTCCCTGAGGTGGTCACGGCAGACAGAGTGTACTGGTGCGCCGGTGATGGGGTTCTCCCCAGAGGAGGAACCGGTAAAGGACAGCTGCGGCGGGTTCGCGGTGAGTGCTAACGCGTACCCGTGCTCCCGCCATAAGCGCCACATGGAGGACACCCTGGGCTTTTAGTGGGTTAGAGTCCCACATAACAGCGCTATATCCCCATGGTAGCGCAGTATGCATGAGCATTTCTACAAATTACAAAAAAAATGCCTGGGTTCACCAAATGGCGGACCGTGGTCCGGATCCGGACCGCCGACCTACTTTGTGTGGACCTTAAGTAAGCAGTAAAATATAATTTATTTGTGTTACTGGAGTACATAGTTTATCGCTTTGTCTTTACTGCCGCGGACAACGGACGAATCGTCACATCTAATTTTCATTGATATAGTATCTATATTTACATATTTAAGTAGGGGGGCAGGTGGCTGTAAACATTACGGACCGCGACAGTGATATTTAAAAAAACGGTAAATGTAAATGAATGTAATTGGTGACCCCTGTCATAGGCAATGCAGACGCTCTGGTACAACAAGACTAAGACTTCCACAATTTAGCTATATCAATAGTAATAAGCGTGAGGATATTATCTAAGCGGATGGCAAGAGAGATAGGCTGACACACGCCAGAATTTCTAGCTACACTGAGACACGATGTTGCTTCAGTGTAAAGCTAGCTTTATTTCATATCGTGTGCTATGGGGGTTTGCAGTTTTTACGGGAAAACAAGATTTCCATTTTGAAAATTCGATTTCAGATTTATCACACAGATACTTTATGGGTTGCAATATTAGATACCTACGTTGAATTTTGTTTATTATAAAAATGTCTGTAGGTACCTACTAGTACCTACCTAGTACTTCATCTTTTTTCGTCGTAGTTCAACATTCCAGTTAAACTACATTTTGTACATAAACTTTCCTATTGTATTTGTATGTTTTTGTGTATAAAAAAATAAGATACATGGACTTCCAAGAAAATCAAACGGATTATCAGTGAAAAGAGTGCCGAAACTCCCGTCTTTTAATATAAGTACATTTTGGCATCTTCTAATAAAGCGCTTCTACATTCGACAAATGCCAAGAATTCGGAAGCAAGTGAGTTATTTCATTCGAGGCTCTAGAAAGAATAACGAAATATTTTGGTAAGCGAGGAAGGATAACCGCGCATTTCTCATCATTGCTTTATTTTCCTTCCACCAATCTTACTTTCGAGGTTTGATGGGCAATTTTCTTGATTTGGAGAATAATAAAGGGTACTTCAATTTCTTTTGGCATCGCTTATGAAGCTGTAATAGGGAAACAAAGTGTATTAAATATGTTTTTTTTTTTTCAGGAAATAAAATCTGCATGAAATTTGAGAAGGCCTTTGCCCAGCGGCGCAGTAGTGTTGGTTTAATAGAATTGTCGTGGTGCCCATGTAGGCCTACGTGAAATAAAAAAAAATGATTTTGATTTATGATTTTGATTTTGAATCACTTTACCCAAAAAACTCTTTTCAAAATAGGTTTTTAAATGAAAAGAGATAGGACATAAATAAATTCAACGAATATCCCATTACCTAATACTGTTCGTAAGTAGATCATCAAACATCAAAGCCGGTCACATCTTTGAACTTCAGTTTATCAGAAAATAGTTTCTATAAATAGCCCACCTTTTCCATACATACGCAAATTCAATTATGATAATTTTATATTCACAAAAGACCAGTCTGGCTATGAATGATTCATACAAGGATGAGGTATTAGGGCTACCTTATATTCTTGGTGCTTATTTACATAAAGGGTAGAAAAATAGAATCGACTTCAAACTAACCACAGAAAGGGAAAATCTTCTTTAGTTTGTGTAGTCGGTGTAAAGTGTAAAGTGCAATCGCTGAGCGTGAGGTTCCGGTAGCTTAATTGCGTAAGTGAATTCAGCTAGGCAAAGGGTTTGACCCCATGAAAGAGAATGACAAATACTCTTGAAATAATTAGGTATTGCCAAAAATTATTGGCCGTTGGGGCCGAAAAGTTCTAGACTGGTGACTGCGTACCGGAAGACGCAGCGTTGGAAGGCCCTCTCTCTAGGTGGAGCAACGACCTGGCCAAGGCTGCGGAAGTACGGTGGATGCTAAATGCTTAGGACCGATCAGTGTGGCGAAGCTTGGGGGAGGCCTATGTCCAGCAATGGACTCTTTCTGCTGAAATAATGATGATGATTAAAAAATATTGCGCTCTTTCGAAAAGAGTATCTTCAGCAATGAAAGCGTCTTTTAATTTACGGCAATACCCAAATTATTTAAATAGAAATGGTCTAACTTTTTCATGGGTTCAAACCCTTTGTCTTGCCGAAATCACTTACGCAATTAGGATGTGGGTTCTATTTTCAGTTAAGTGTGACAAGTGATATTTATTTATTTATTTAGACTTCATGCACAAAAAGGTACAAAGGCGGACTTAATGCCTTTGGCATTCTCTACCAGTCAACCAAGGGTGGTGCAGAGATAACAAGGCAGGTGCATTATTTAAAGAATTTAAAAAGAAAAAGTTGTTATTAAAATACTAAAATAGGTAAAATACACGTACATATATATTGAATATTATATATACTTATATTAAATATATATTTATGACGTAACAGAGAAGAAGAAAGTGACTCTTCTTAGTTGTGCTGAAAATAAAACCGCAATTTCCGCTTGAATGCAAATCGACTTGCAGCTGTCCTGATCTCTAGAGGAAGCTCGTTCCCGAGAAGAATGGACTGAATATTGAAGGAAGAGTGAACAAAACCACTTGTATGAGAAGGACAAACCCAGATCCCGAGCATGTGAAGAACATAGATATTGGAATTTAGACATAAGATAGGAAGGATGGGTGGGAGAATTGAGTAGGGTGAAAAGCGTGGTCAAAGCGCGTAAACTTCTTCTCTGGCCAATCGGCAACCATTTTAGCTCAGACCTGTAGTATGACACATGGTCATACTTTCTGAGGTAAATATGAATCTAATACAGTTGTTCAAGACCCTATCTAGCTTATCCAGTAAGACCGCGTTCATGTCAAAGCAGCACACGTCACCATAGTCAAGAACTGGGAAAATTAAAGTCTGCACAAGCATAATTCTCGTTTTGGTTGGCAGAAACCTCCTCAAACGATACAAGGATCGCAAAGTACCGCTGGCTCTCTGACTGACACTGGACACCTGACTTTGCCAGCTAAGAGTCAAGTCAAGATGCAAACCGAGATCTTTCACACTAGGGCTAATGGGAATGACGGAACCATTGAAAATAATCGGGGGAATAGAGCCAACCGCCACTCTACGCATCCTGCGCGGGCTTTCAATAATAATGGCCTGACATTTTGTGGGGTTTACGGACACCCCAAATCTGTCAGACCAATCCCTGATAGCATTCAAGTCCCGGTTTACATCTTCTATGGCGTCAGATAATTCTTGGATCCGCGCCGATGTATATAGTTGAAGATCATCGGCATAAAGATGATACGAACACCGAAGACAGTGAGTTATAAAATTAATGAAAATGGAGAATAATAATGGAGATAGAATACCGCCCTGTGGAACACCAGCATCCAGGTCACGCCAATTTGACGAAGTCTCATCGACACGAACCAACTGCTGACGTCCCCGAAGATAAGAGGAGAACCATTCCAGCGCTTCGGAAGAAACCATAAGATGGGAGAGGATAGATAGGAGTATATCGTGACTGACAGCGTTAAAGGCATTGGAGAAATCAATTAATACTAACACAGTGACCTTAGTATCCTCCATTGCTTCTCTAACGTCACCAGTCACTTTAAGGAGTGCGGTGGCAGTACTGCGGCCAGGTCTGAATCCAGACTGGAATGAACTTATAAGATTGTTTCGGTGAATAAATTCCGAAAACTGCTTGCAAGCTTCGAGCACTTTGGATAGGAACGGGAGAATGGAGATCGGACGAAAATGACTAGGTAGGGAGGGATTTGAAATTTTAGGAAGTGGACGTGCGTAGGCCATACGCCACAGGGATGGGAAATGACCGGAATCGAGAGAGAAATTGATGATATGGGTAATAGGTGGCAGAAGAAGGTCGAGGATCAAGGTGACCATGTAACGACTAATGTCATCATGGCCCACAGCCTTGGATTTTAAGGACAGGAAAATCTTTTTAATTTCATCCTCGGTGGCTGGAGAAAAGCGAAATGGTTCTATGATAGGACCGGGTAGGCTAGTAACGGAATTCACCGTCTGAGACAAAATTTGGGGATCCAAATGGTAAGTGGTTGTGAAGTGACGGTTGATTTCATCCAGACCAATCGTCTTGGGGAAATCCACATGACGATTCCTACCGATACCGAGAGTTCCGAGGAATTTCCAGATATCGGCAGGAGAAGAGGCAGAAATTATTTCGAGAATATGGCGGCGTTGCGTATCATCTGATTACACCGATTTCTTGCAGCTCTGAAGAGGCACTTATTTTCATCGCTGTGATTCTTTTTAAATTTACGAAAGGCACGATCCCTGCGTCTCATCGCCATACGTTCTCCCGTCGTCAACCATGGAGCAGGTGGACGCCTAAGCTTTACTCTCTTTACAGGAGCGTGTCTGTCATAGAGGGCAAGGATCGCCCGATTAAAAGCACGCAGTTTGTCGACAACCCCTATTGCCGCTGCAAGATGATCCCAATCAAGTTCCGAAGCATCCCAACGCAGCTTCTCAACATCCAAACGTGCAAAACAACGAATGTGCGGAACTTTAGGGACAGGTTTAGGTGGTTTTAGGACATATGAGAGGAAAATGAGGTCATGGTGGGAAAAGCCAGGTGCAGGACACTGACCATGAGAGGATACAAAGGAAGGATTGGACGTAAGGATTAAGTCGAGCCACGTGTTCGCCTGAGGCATTGAGATGAGTAGGCTGCAGTGGCAGAACATGGAGACTAACGGACTCAATGATGTGAAGAAGTTTATGGGAACAAGGGGATGGATGACTAAGGTTCGTGTTAAAATCGCCCATGACGACACAATGTGCATACTCTGACCCTATCGATTCCAGTGCCAATTCAAGGTTGGAAAAGTAGTCAACAGCGGGCGGACAGTAGACTACACCAAGTAGGGTCTTGACACCTTTGACATAGATTTCCAGAAAGAGGTACTCAGCAGAAGCATTAAAGGGTGAAGGAGAAGAGGCAATGATTTTGAAAGGGAAATCACTACGGAGACAGATAGCGACACCACCTCCTCCCTTTCCAATTCTATCGTTGCGGATAAGAATAAAACCGGGAAGAGGGTAGGAGGTAGAGAGAAGATGAGGTTTGAGCCAACTCTCCGAAACCAGCACGGCGTCTTTGGCGTCAGAAAAAGTGTCAAGCAATTCACCGTAGTGACTTGGCACACTCTGTGCATTAATATGACAGACATTAAATAAATGTTCATTTTGACGATTAATGCTCCGACGCACAAAGTCACCAAGGGTGTCGGTCAAGGAAGTGAAACTTGCATTAGCGGAAGAGATAACGGATTCAACGGCCGAGTGAAAAGAATCATCGTTGGAAGATATAAAATAAAAATAACATAAATACTTAACAAAATACAATTAAATAATACCTGACGGTGCAACACCACTATCTGTGCACCACCCACCAGCCGCACCAGTATAATATACAATTATACCACTATCACCTATATGACATCATTAAAGAGAAACAATTAAATATAAAACAAAAATAAATCAAACGCAAACGAAATAAAAGATACTTGAAACAGTTACATTAAGCAATTACGAAAATACGTTGACAAAACACAAAGCGAACATGGAACGAAAAGATACTAGAAAAATGTACATTTAGCAATAACAAGACGCAATTGACAAAACACAAAACAAACATTGTACAGCGGAACATATGACATCACATTAGCATTACATGAATAAAATAATAAATATTTATCATAAATGACGGTCGGGGCGACAGTGACATAATTATAAATTCAAAACATTTTGACAAAAAAAAAGTCACAATCATTCTACAAAAACATAAAAAATTAAAATTAAGTGGGTAGACGTGCAATATAGAAATATAATGTTTACGTGAATTATGTCGCCCCAAACACAACTAAATAAGTGTAAATAGTGTAGAGTAAACGGTGTAATTAATAGTGTTTATCGTGTAAATAGTGTATATCGTGTAAGTTGTGAAAAGAGTGTAAATATATTACTGATTTCTACGCACTTCGATAGATGTCCTGCTCCCTGCTGCGGCAGTTAATTCCCCAGTCTTCTTCGGGTAATTCGCCACCAAGGGATTGAGTTAGGATAAGATAAGATAAGATATATTTATTTCTGAGTATATGGTACATTAAGATCTTAATAATAAACAGTTTCACATACACTACCGTTGCCGGTGTAGAAATATTTAAAGTAACTTACAAAATCAAAGTGTCTAAGTTCTAGGCCACAACAATATAACTGTAGGAAGTAGTTTGTAATCGAACGCTAAGAAGAGGCTATATTCCCCCATTGCGCGTCAACAAGCAGACAATAGAAACCACAATAGCTTACGCATACATGGTGTGCGCGCGACGTTTGAGGCGTACAATATTATAAATTAGTTTAGTTAAAAAATAGATAATTTTTATACAAGATAATTATGAATGAAATGTCAAAATTTAATAATTATATAATGTCAAATGCTTAAAAAATAATAATAATCAATTCAAGTTAACCAGTGTAAATAAGTATTAATAAAATGAAATGTCAAAATTTATAATTAAAAAATTCATTAACTGAATAGAAACAATTGTCTAAAAGCCAGGCAAATATTGTTTTCCTATATTTATTAGTGGGCAACACTCTGATGCGTGGGGGTAAACTGTTAAATATTTTGATTGCCATGCAATTGGAATTCCTGCTATACAATTGTAGTCTCTGGCTAGGAACAAGTAATTTGTTTGGGCTTCTGCTCTTCACTCTTTTAGAAATGTGTTCATACAATGGGAACATATACGAATACTTTTTAATAAAAATACAAATCTCAAAAATATATAGGCAAGGAAGTGTAAGAATTTTTAGTGCTTTAAATAATGGCTTACAATGATCCAAATATTCAGCTCCATACACAGCTCTGACACATTTTTTTTGTGCAATGAATGCACTGTTCACATCTACTGAATTACCCCATATCACGAGGCCGTAACGCAGCACTGATGCAACATAGCCATGATAAGCACTTAGGGCTGTTTCTTTACTTTTTAGCGCAAACACAAATTTGTCGAGACGAGTGCAGACTTTTTTTACATGTTCTTTCCAATTTAATTTTTCATCAATAACTATTCCCAGGAATAAGGTTGAAGGTACAGGTTCCAAAATTGAATTATTGTAATGTATTTGAGGTGGTTTTACTAAAGAATTATGTTTGAAATTGTACTAACTTTGTTTTTTCAATATTTACACGTAAATTATTAGATTCCATCCATTTAATTGCTTTTAGTATTTCATTGTTAGTGTCAGTTTCTAGGTCATTTCTATTTGAAGATTTTGTTGTGAGAGTAGTGTCATCAGCAAATAGTGTACAATTATATTTTAGGTTCTTGCAAAAGTCATTTATGTATATTATAAATAATGGGGCCCCTAATACGCTTCCCTGAGGAACACCACAGCTATTTATTTTTAAATCTGAACTGTATGTTTTGTTTATGTTATTATCAATTTTTGTTACTACTGTCCTTTGCTGGCGACTCGATAAATAGCTTTGAAGCCAGTCATGTGCCTTGCCTCTTATGCCGTATTTCTCCATTTTGCAAAGTAGGCGATTATGTGGGACAAAATCAAATGCTTTGCTCATATCTAAAAACACTGACAATACAGGCATTTTATTATTAAGGGCTTCAGAAATCAGTTTGACCAAAGTAAAACAAGCAAGAGATGTTGAGCTATTCTTCCTAAAACCAAATTGATTCTCAGTAAGAATGCTGTTTTTGTTTAAAAAGTTAATGATTTTCCCGTACATTGTCTTTCAAAAATCTTTGATAGGATAGGGATCAATGTAATGGGTCTATAATTGGACATATCCGTGCGGTTACCTTTTTTGTATAGCGGTTTGACAATAGATTGTTTTAATCTAGTAGGAAATGTGCCTGTCTCAAATGACAGATTAATTAAATAACTTAAAGGTTCTACTATGATTTTGCTGCTTAGTTTTATTATTTTTGTGGATATTTCATCATATCCAGTAGCGTTAGTATCATTTAAAGAGTTGATAATTTTTATAATGTCTTGTTCATTCACTGGAGACAAAAAGATACTGCCAGTGTTAGTGGTAATGTCAATGTTACTTACGTTATTACTATTGCTAAGATTAAATTTACTGGTCATTTCTATAAAATAGTTATTAAATTGATTGCACATGTCATAAGGATCATTAATTATATTATCATTTATTATTAATTCTTTGATGTCATTTTTATAATTATCATTATTATTTATATTATTTTTTATAATAGACCATGTTGATTTGCATTTATTTTTAGAATTATATAAATATTTTTTGTTATTTATCAATTGTGAATGTGATATAAATGTTTTTAAAATTCTAGAATAGGTCAGGTATCTTCTTTTATGATATTTTTTGCTTAAGGCATCATGTTGGTAATTATAATATAAAGTTCTCTTTTTTATGCACGATATTTTTATACCTTTACTTATCCATTTATTTTTTATTGGTTTATTATATTTTTTTATTCTTATTTCTGGGAAACATAGTTTGTAAAAGAGAATATATAGGTCATGAAATATGTTAAATGCAATGTTGAAATCTGTTTCTTCATATATTTCATTAAAACTTAAAGCAGATATACAGTCAAGAATTTTTTTAATATTGTTTTAATTGTAATCTCTTTTGACTTCATAAATGAAATTTGGCATCTTCGGCTTATTATTAGATATCGGAAGAAAGAACGTTAATGACTGCCCAGTATCATGATCTGAGAGGGCTAGGTTATGTATACTGCTTTTTGTGTCTAGGATCGAGATATTACTGGCTATTTGATCTATGCACCTTTTTTTCCTAGTGGGCATTTTAATATGTGTCAATAAGTTGTAATTATGCAAAATAGATATTAATTCTCTTTTTTGTGTAGTGTCTTTTAGAATATCAATATTCCAGTCTCCGCATATTACGATACGATTCCTATTTTTATGAGTTAATTTGTGTAACAAAACTTCCATTTTTTTTAGAAATATACCAGCATCGGAATCCGGGATTCTATAAACACATACTAGTATTAAGTTTTGACTCGGCACTTCTATGCCGCAGCATTCGAAAAAATAATCGCTAGACATTTCATTTGTTATTTGTAAAGGGCTAAAAACGAAATCCTCCTTCACCAATATACACGTGCCGCCCCGTTTTTTATTGGATCTTGAGTAATTTGCAGCTAACTTGTAGTTTGTGAGTTTAAGATTACATTCATGACCGGATTGTATAAAGGTTTCGCTAAGACATATACAGTCTATAACACCCATCTCTTTCGTCAACTCAGATATTGTTACTTCAAAAAAATCTAATTTATTGAGTATTCCAGCTATATTTTGATGCAACAATGTAAGTTGTTGTTTATCATTACTGGCATTGTTTTTAAAGGGAGGCACGAAAATACTTATTTTGTACATGAACTTTACTCGTTTCGTCATAATCCAATGGGAATTCTTATAAGTCAACAAGTATGCGACTGAAAATACTTCCAAACATACACTTTATACCTAGTTTATTAAGTTTGCCTGTTTTATATGAGAACATTTCCAAGGAGAGGTCACGATTCGTAACAAAGAAATATGCATAATTATAATTTTGTATGTCCATGTAAAGTAAATTATTAAACAATTCTACTCGATAATTATGAATAAGGGCTCCCCTTATGTATATAGAGAGCATACAATCACATTTGTATGAGTTGTTTGTTCTAAGGATTCTCTAATTAGTCTTACAAGTTCGATGTAGTCTTTATTATCTTTAAAGTCCCTTTCGCCAAACATTACTAAGCAATAGTCGTCCATGTTAAAATCTTGAACCTTGTTCGTAATATTTGTGAGTATTTCTTTCAGTTCCTCCAAGGAAGTAACTTTGTGCCGTGCTCCGTCGGGCGACCTGACAATGATGATCCCATCCTGAGTCCAGCATGCCTGCATCCCGAAGTGCGAACGCGCCGAACCAAAAACAGCCTGTCTAGTTCTGGTTAAGAACTCCTTGACTGTAACCATGGAGCCCTTCAAGGCAGATTTCGCCCGCCAGACCGCAGCCTTGTGATCTACATTGGAGAACCTCACCAATATTGGTAGTTTCTAGTAGCAGCAAGAAGGTGGACCGATGACCTGGTGAAGGTTGCGGGGATCGCACGAGCCGGTCAATGTGGCGACGCTTGGGGGAGGCCTATGTACAGCAGTGGACGTCTTTCGGCTGATATGATGTACTGATATGAGTAAAAATGTTTTTATTTGAAATACTTCGTAACTTCTATGAAGAATTATTTCTAAATGTATGAGACATTATTTGAAGTGTTGTACTAACAAGTGCCTCAATAAAGATCACAAAATAACCGATTTAAATGAAGTATATCTTACATACCCCTATCATGAAAATGTGTTCGTATTTATAAGATGGCTCCCTCTTTGATATTAAATTTACACTATTATTAGATATTACATTAGGACAAAGGGTCGTATGTCCAGCTGACATATGAATTTCTGTGACAGTTGAAATAGGCAAGCTCAGAACAGAATACCAAATGGCTGTCGACTTATGTATATATAATAATTTCTTCTTTTCGTCACACACAATACCTATTCCCACATAACATTTGGGAATTAACTCTTCCGCTTTCTTTTGCTACGGGATTTATGACCGTTAAATCGTTTCACCAACGCTTATTATGGGCTTTCAGGATTCGCATATGCTTGGGAATACTGAGGCGAGCTGGTCCTTAGAAATAAAAACCAACGTTTTTTATTCCATCAAGGGCTAACCAATTTTTCAATTTGTTTTATAAATACGTGAAGAAAAATGGTGATATGTAATATTTCATATTGAACCAAGCAGCTATCGACCACTCATATTTATTGCCTAAATGAAAATTATAAGATAAGCCTATGAAATATCATTGACATGACATTCCTTTGGCTCTCGTAACGAGCAGTCAGAAATAAGAATAAGAATGTATAACAAGTATTTGAAATACTTTATTTCGAAGGTCATAAATAGTAGTCATCACCATCAGTCTTATAATCCCACTGCTGGGACACAGGTATCCTTTCTATGAGAGACGCAATGGGCCTTAATTCACAACGCGGGCCCAGTGCGGGTTGGTGAAAATTCGAAGGCAAGTGCCTTCGAATTTTTGATTCCGGGACTTGCCGGTTTCCGCACGATGTTTTTCTTCACCGTTTTTAGAGCAGTGGTGATGAAACAATTTACACAAGTAAAGTAAAGCGCCTGTCGGGGTTCGAACTCTCGACCTACGACATGTAAGTCAGGGCCGTTACGTCCTAAAAATGTAGTCACTTCTTATAAAAAGTGATTTTTAATCCAATCTATCTTTATTATTTTTAATCAATCTGTTTATCTTGAAGCATTTATCTCCTTTAACATATTAAAAATACGGAGTGCGAACAGCATCTTTATCTTGCCTTCCATTACATAGTTTTCGAGCACAATATTTCATAAGAATTAATACGGCTATCAACTGCGTAGGTAGGTATAGCCATGAATAAGATAGCATCTATATTGTAGCTTCAGCCTTCAAACGATATAAGACGTTTCCGCGGCTTAAAGACTGGCGTACACTGATCAAATGCAATGAGATTATTGGAAAAAATAATCAGTCTGCACAAGCGAGCTTGTGGCTGAAAACCGAAGATTCTAAAGTTGGACACGATAAGATTTTTAAAATTATATTTCATAATGAGTCAGCTCTTGACTTTATCTTACATGATGGAAAGTGATGGTTAAAGGTTATGAACGAGCGGACCCAGAAGATGCCTGCCATTAAAACATACTTGCTACCAGAAATTATAAATGCAGCTTATAATAACCCAGGACTTAAAGGAGGTTTATTGAGTATCTGCTGGATGTACTAGTAGGTGTGTAAATGCTAGGCCGTTGGCAATTACAGACGTGGCGGTAAATTGCTAGAATTCACATGTGAATTCCTTTGTTACAAAGGAAGGCTTTAGACTAGCGCACGGTACGGATCACGTGATAGGTAATTTGCTGTACTATTGACAGTACAGTACGAAAATAAAGGACACTACTGCAAATTGTTAGATGCTTTAACGTGGTTGGCCATTACAACTGGAAGTGCATCTCATCTATTACCATTGCCTTTATCGGATTTTTTTTTAATTGTGGGTGGATCGTCAGAGTTCTCACTAAATAAAAGATAATATTTAATCATAACATTAAGGCCTTCCACTGTCTCTTAAGATACAGGTATACCCTAGTTTAAGAGACTAGGGCAACGTAAATTGTCAACAGATATACCATGTACTAACATCAACATTATCTTCCATACATTATACTGTAATTTCGTAATCTTGTATACCTTGCTTGTAACTATTTAGTGTAAGTTTTGTTTTTCTCACCATCTGTACCTTTTTGATCAATAAACAATTTATTATTTATTTATTATTATCTCTGGATCTGAATTTAAATGGCCCAGTGGTAGCGACCCCGGCTAATGTGTCGTAAGTCGTGAGTTCGACACCAGGCAGGCAATTTAAAGTTAAAGTTATTTATGTTTTGAAAACGGTAAAAAAAATCATCGTGAAGAAATTTGTATGTGCTAGAAACAAAAATTAAAAGATATGTGACTTCCACCAACCCGCACTGAACCCGCATTGTGGATTATGGCTCACCTCACAGAGAAGAGAATTGTGTCAAGGACCATCACGTGGGACGATGAACGCACACCAGTATAGTCAAAATGCGTTGTATGCGTCAGTCCTTCCACTGAATCTTATTCCGAGGCTCGAGCTTAAGTAAATCGTTCACCAGGGAGCTATAACTCGCCCGCTTCGAACGTTGCTGTGCTGTTGTATATTTTTCACTTTATGCCGGTATAAACAGCTCAGGTTTATGTGGCTCAGTTGCGTATTTTTGGATATCGATATAACGTCAGTTTATACATCATTTTTTAACGTCAGTTTATTCACCCGAGTTTTAGAGGCATATTTGTATATTACGATTTTTAAAAAGAAGACTATTCAGCTGAAGTGTAAATGTTGACATTAAAGTATTTTTTTAGTTATTTTTATATTATCGACCTGCGTTTTTCATAATCATTTGTTAGACTATGGAGAAGGCAGAAATTTTACTAGAAAGGGTTCCCATTTTTGTCGTAGATTTTTCTTTAATATTTTTTTATATACAAATATGACTATCCAGATACCACTTTTTCCACACAGGCTTTTATTAAAGCCACCGGGACAATTTATTTAAATCATATTTCGGGTTTGCCCAACATTAACTAGATATTCTTAAGACTACCCACTTCTTACACCACCCATAGCAGAGGCCGATATAAGAATCTTGGGATTTATAGGGTCATTCTCACAACGATGTGTTCTATCGATACTGTATCGATATAATGTCGATGTTATATCGATATTACGTCGCTATAAAAACAGGTTTTATCGTCGTCATATCATATGCCTTTTTGAGGACCGTTCTTTTTGTTTAGTGGTGGTACTTAAGTTTTTGTTGAAGATCGGAGGGTAAAAATGTGAATTGTTATTAGGGAACTTACTTCGATTTATTTAGGTTATGATTTTTTGGTAAGGTCTTAAAATATTACTCATGTGTTATGAAGGATTTTATATTACTACTACTTTCTGCCAGCGATTTCACCCGCCCGAAAGTCGCGAATTATCATAAAGGAAAGTACTTACTATATTCTGGGCTGAAAAGACGTATTCTAAATCTTAATCTAGAACAAAGTCTGCCCGTATGCCAAGTTTTATCCAAATCTTTTCAGTTGTTGAGGCGAGATTGATTAATGAACATCCAAACTTCCAGACTTTAACATCAATACATATAATATATCTGTAGACATATCGTTTATGTACAAAATATAAGAAAAAAATTGCCATTGTTTTAGAGGATAACCAACAGAAATCATTTCTGTTTGTCTCTTTATTTGTGCACGCATCGCGTTAAATGTACGAAACCAATGTAGATTACTTTTATACATACAAAATAACTTAACTTGAAGTATTACGTAGTTTTTGTTTCATCGCAATCGGTTCACTCTATCAAAAGTTAGATGAATTTAAAGTGTTCAAGAAGTAAAATATCGCAACACACGCAATTCAGGAACTTGGACAGTTGAACTCCATAATCGATAGAGGGCATTGTGCATTTGACATCATTTTCTGATTGGCGGTGTTATGATTCTCCGTGGAAGAATGTCACTAGAAAAAAAAATAGTAGGTAGCAAATCAAGTAGGATAGGCAGGTATAGTTCTTGCCAAACTTCTAGGCAGTCCTAAAGTTGGCTTTCCGATTCGCATGGCACGAAACGGTGCTGTTTGTGTGAGCTGCGCACCCATTTTAGCCAACTTCAGGGTCGCCAAGAAGTTTATATATATATATAGGCAGGGGGTGTCAACTCTATACGTCGAGTCAACGACTTACCTTCAAAGGCTATTTCAGGTGTGGCTAGAGTAAAAATAATAATTCGGGACCAAAAAAAATTACGTTGTATGAGGTTTCAGGTTTCTACTCATACTAATAATGTCAATGATGATGTTGACGTGTGTGCGAAATGGTTCGTAAATTTGCCGCTGCTACTGCCCGTGTGGATAGCATAATGATAAACGCGGTGTCCTACTACGCCCAAGTTTCCGGTTTTGAGTCCCAGCTATAGATAGGTTTTTTATGTTTTCTTTTCAGTGTGGTGTTCTGGAGTGCTACTAGATGGCGCGCAGAAAAACTGTCTTTTCTTTTTTTTGTATGAAGTCAATATTCTTCTCCCTGGAGTAAATAATATTCTGTACAGGTAAGTAAGTTGGGTAGGTAGGTACGTAAGTAGGGTAAGATAAGATAATATAAGATAATTTATTTGCGTAAAACATGGTATACATAGGTGTTATTATAGTATATGAGATCATACATGTTTTGCTTAAAATTAAAGCATGCAAACTTACAAATTTGAATTTACAAACATGATAATTTATGTTCAAAAAATGAGTGTCATTCTGAATTTCGACAGTTAATTATTTCGACAGAGTCTCAATTTCGAAAAACAATAGATCGACAACTCAAAAAATATCTCAATATTATAGAAATTATTTTCATTCAGCCATTTATATAATTTAATTTTGAATAACCTGCAATTTAATATTTTCAATACATTCGGTAATTTATTATAAACACGTACACACATAGCCAGACAGCTTTTATTATATTTTGTTAACCAAGGGCGCTCATCTCGTACAAGTCTGTATTGATCACGGCGATTTCGAGAACATATTTCCTCTGCTGTTTTGAACAATTCTTTATATTTCATAACAAACATACATGCTTCATACATATATAATGAAGGTAACGGTAGCAAACCAAGCTTCTTAAATATTGGTTGACATGATTCGTCAGATGGAATCCCGTATATGGCACCTACACATTTTTTTTTGGGCGACAAATGTTCTATTATGGTCTGTGCTATTTCCCCACATAATTAATCCATACCGCAACGAGGACTCAACATATGCTCGGTATGACATCACAGCCGTTTTTATATTTGTTACCTTTTTGGTCTGTCTGAGAGCGTAAACAAATTTATTTATTTTATTGCATACATTATCGACCTGAGCTTTCCAGTCTAAATCTACTCCTAAAAACTTAGTTTGTGTCACTTGTGTAATTTGCGGTATTTATTAATTTATTTATTTCATAACAATTGCTTGCTGTACTAACAGTTTGCACCAAAGCGTACAGCAAGCCAAAAACATAAACACTTATAAACTAAAGAACTTTACACAAACATTTTAACATAGCTTTATCCTTATAAATAATCGACGCCAGGTTCCTGAGCAATTAGGGCGTTCAGCAGATTGAGTGCCTGGGTTGTAGGTGCATATCGCGCTATCAGGGTACGCGAGGGAGGAGCCGCGAACAGGCATCGCGGGGCACAGGCGCGCGACACCCGTACCCGGTCCGGAGCAAAGAGAGAACAGCGAGCCAACGTGGACGAGTCGTCGATCTTATTGTTCAGCACAAAGAAGTAGTGCATCAACAGCGCACACTTACGTCGCAGTTCCAGCGTGTTGATGCCCACCATTCCCGCGACAAACAGAGATGGATATAAATAGGGATAGTACCCATACAACTTTTTATACAGGTATCTAGCAAATTTGCGTTGAACCCGTTCTATCATTAGCTTATACTTTTGCTCGTGCGGATCCCACACGAGTGAATTATATTCTAGTTTATGGGTATGTCCATTCTAAAATTAAATAGATTTTGATAAGATTGATTAAATTGTATATTTACAGATTTTTAAGATTAATAGATACATTATTATTATTTAACCAATTGATTAGATTTTCTATTGTATTATTTATGTCCGCTTCACGATCAATAATTGATTTATATTTTTTTTATCAGTAGTAACAATTATGGAAATGCCATCAGCAAAAAGAAAGCATTTATGATTGGTCACATTTACTATGTCGTTTATGTAGAGCAGAAATAAGATAGGGCCCAGTATGCTACCCTGTGGGACGCCGCGTCTTATATTTTTATATTCAGACGAATAGTGTGTCATGTCCCTATTTTCATCAAATTTAGTGACAATGACACTCTGCTGTCTGTCAGTTAGATATGATGATATCCACTGAAGTGGCAGTCCTCTAATTCCGACAGCCTCTAATTTTTGTATTAATGTGTCATGTGAAACTAGATCAAATGCTTTTGATAGATCAATAAATTACCCTGTCATCAGCCGATTGTTGTTGATATTGGTCAGTATTGCTTTTAAAAGTGAAAAGATGGCTAAGGACGTGGACTTATGTTTTTGAAAGCCGAATTGCTCCTTTCTGAAAACATTTAATTTCTCACAATAATTAATTATTCTTTGATACATGCATTTCTCAAATATGTTTGACAAGATGGGTATTAGTGTTATGGGACGATAATTATTTATATAAGCTTTATCACCCTTTTTAACCGACTTCCCAAAAACGAGGAGGTTTTCAATTCGACAGTTTTTTTTTAATGTGTGTTACCTCAGAACTTGTTACTGGATGAACCGATTCTGATGATTCTTTTTTTATTTGAAAGCTGGTGCTTGTCATGGTCCCGTTTAATTTTCATCAAGATCTGATGAAGGACTTCGGAGATATACATCAGAACTCTTCAATAAATGACGGCAAATCACTCGGGATAGCTGCAATCGCATTTCTGTTTATTGTTTACACCATTTCAAAACATAACATCACACTAGTACGCTCTAAAGGGGTACGCAGGTGTAAACAGTTCACCTTGGTATACTCTTATTCCACCAGTTTTGTTTAATGTTTCATGTTATTGGGTTAATGTATTCTGGCTTCACTTTGGGCATTATTGGTGCCTAGCCTATATAACTGCTCCTCTATGTACCACAACTAAAAAGTGAAAATCAAAAAAACTTTTTACAAAAAAAACAACCGATTCAATTTTGGAAGTCGGTGTCAAAAAACGAATACAAGAACACCGACTGCCGAAATTGAAGTTATTTTTTACTTTGTAGTGTTTTTATTTGGAAGTCGGTTGTTTTTTTTTAATATCGGTTTAACAATAGATATTTTTAATGCTTTAGGAAACACTCCGTGTGAAAAGGACAGGTTAATTAGATATGTCAACACTCCACCTATTTCATCAACACATGACTTAATTATTCTGGTGTTAAGTTCATCGTAACCTTCAGAGTTGATATTGTTCAACGACAGTATCTGTTGTCTCACCTCATTTTCGGACATGGGTGCGAGGAACATCGAGTTAGCAGTTAGAGTTTCACTACGGGAACTATTTGTACAATTTGGTGTCGGGATGGCATTTATAAAGTGATTGGTAAATGCGGAGGCTATTTCTGCTGGTTTAGTGAGTATTCTGTTGTCAATTTGAATATGTTCTTTGGTGTCTTTGGGGTTCGCCTTAGGTATTTCGTCTTTTATAACTGTCCATGTGGCTTTACATTTGTTGTCATTATTATTCATAAACTTTATGTTTGCATTTCGTTTAACATTGTAGATAATTTTTTGTAATAGATTAGAGTATTTAGTGTATCTAGTCCTGTTTGTTAAATTTTTATTCTTGTAGTAATTGTATCGTAGGAAGCGCTTTGTTTTAGAACTCTGTTTAAGACCCTTACTTATCCACTTTCGTTTTATTTTATTGTTTTCATTAACCTTTACCATAATTTTTGGAAAACAGAGATTGTAAAGCAGACATAACAATTCATGGAAACAACTAAATGCTATATTTGCATCGTTTTCCATGTAGATATCTGTCCAAGATAGGATTTTAAAGCATTCTCTAAACTTATGCATATAATCTAGAGTATAATCTCTTTTGTAAATATAATATGTTGCAGGTTTTGTTGTTTGTAACGCATTTGTGCTGTGTCGTGATCAGAGAGATGAAGTGGGAGTACTGTTGCGATTGCGTCCGGTATATTACTCAATATATGGTCTATACAAGAAAGTTTCCGGGTAGCTACATCAATATGAATTTTTACATTGTGATTGTGTGCTAGGTCTTGAAATTGTTGAGTGATTTTGTTTTTTTAGGGTTCCCTACCCAAAGATTAAAACGGGACCCTATTACTAAGACTGCGCGGTCCGTCTGTCTGTCTGTCACCAGGCTGTATCTCAAGAACCGTGATAGTTAGAGAGTTGAAATTTTCATAGATGATGTATTTCTGTTGCCGCTATAACAACAAATACTAAAAACAGAATAAAATAAATATTTAAGCAGGGCTCCCATACAAAAACGTGATTTTCATGCCGTTTTTTTGGTATAATGGTACAGAACACTTCGTGCGCGAGTCCGACTCTCACTTGGCCGGTTTTTTTTCAAGGTTTTTATTAAAGTCACCTGTTAAAATGATACGTGTTTTTGAATTGTATTTCTTGTATGTATCATTTAAAACACTGGTGTGTTCGGTATACACAAACAATCACCAATTTCTCATTTCCTAGCTCTATGCCGCATACCTCGAATGTATTTACCGATGAATAGTTTTTTATAAACGGTAATTCTTTAAAACGTAGGCCCTATTTGACGAGAATGCATGTGCCTCCTCGGTGTTTTTCCCTGCAAAAATTTGTAGCCATTTCGTAATCCGATAACTTGAGATAGTTCTCATACCCTTTTTTAATAAATGTTTCGGAGAGGCAAATCACTTGTGGGTCATTCTGTAAGTCTCGCATATTCTGTAATGTTAACTCCATTAGTTCCTGTTTAGATAATACACTTGCAATGTTTTGGTGGAGTATCCTAAATTTGTGTGATATAGGTGTTGTGTTATTAGGTACGAAAAAACTTATCGTTTTTTGTAACTAAGGGAAAATAATATGGTAAAGTACCTATTATGTGTTTTTCAGAAGGAAAACGAGAATTTTAATTTTGTTCAGCGCCGCCACTGCTGCTACTTTTGAAATGAAAGAGAATAGTCCCTTTTTTGGGTATGGTAATTGTCTCCCTCTTAGGCAAAAAGCTTGATTTGCTACTCGCGAGATGTTTCCTAAGCTCAGCTGGATTTAATATTAACATTATAAGCGGGATATTTACCATGTTTACTGTTTGTAGCGAGTTTCCCGCTTATAATGTTAATATTAGTGATAGTGACCATGACAGTTTAAAAACTTATATCAGCTGGATTTAAATATTTTTGATCATAGTACTCGCAATCTACAATGTAATTTAAGGTTTTGCAAATATCAGATAAGCTATGGTGTACAGAATTCGTGAAATGACAATTTTTGTAATGTTTACAAATATTTTCCATTCGATAATTCAATTTATCGACATCAAGGTGGTCATTTATAGAAACGCGCGCCGAAAATCCTTATCATCCTTCCAAATTCGTGCTTTTTTAAGTCAGTGGCAATGGGGTTTGTTGTACAGGATTTACTTGGAAAAATCTGTTCTTGTGTTAGTGTGGTTCTTAGAGATTGCTCAAGACTCTGTATTTGGGTAGTCAGAGTTTTAATCTCCTTTTCTGCATTTTGAAGTTCTTTTTGTAAGGCTGTGATTTTTTGTTGCAGATGCTTAAACTTAATGTTTGTGTTGCGATCAGCATTTGAAGGGCAAGGTATGCAATTGACGGGCGCGATGCTGATGACAGCTAGTTTATAATATTAATAGGACAGGATAACTTTTTATACTTGGAATATGCCAAATCTATCATAAACAGACCAGAGTCAGTAAACAGATAATCTGAATCACATACACTTCTTGAAACTATTTTAATCATTCATCCAGTATAAAGGGGACAAGGATAATTTATCGTCAAAAAAACCCTGTAGAATTTGGAACACACGATTGGTAAGGAACGGTAACCAAACGGCCCATAAATAAAATAAAATTCCTTTATTACCAACATCTGTGAACGTTCAGGCCTCGTGGCGATCGCTTCGGATCATAAAAACGGGAAAGGCGTTTAATATAACACCCTATTCGGGAATCCCCATTGCAATAAATAAAATTATCCCGAACAACGCGGTAGAAATTAACGGGATCCCGTGCAATCCCGGGTTCCCAGGATTACGAGATAACTAATGGACACGTTTTTACTGAACAACATTGTGGAATTTTCTCTTTTATTTTGCTCGTTCCAAGATAGGTGTTGATTGCAGCATGATGCTTCAGATAAATTTGATGTAAGTATCTCCTAAAATATTTTTTGTTTTTTGTCTCGATAAATAAAAGATACTGAAGCAGTCCTTCTAATTTTATTTCAAAGGCGCCATCAATTTAATTATTAGAAAGATATTTCATCTCTTCGCATTAAAAATGTACAATCTCGAAAACATTACGAAGTTACTGCTAGAAATATTTGTTATCACAAATATTATTTTTACCTGCTTTTTAATAAAACTAATGTTATTGTTAGTACAACAAATAACCTTTTACAAACAGAGAAACATGCCTACAAAATCTATTCAGGCAGTTTAAATATAAACAACCCTCAATAAATACAATCGACATAGGCCATACTGCAAACAAAATACTAAACTGCTCAAAATAATAAAAACTCAAGAGCGAAAAACCTAGACGCAATAGTGCGTGAATAAAGAAAGAAAAAAGACCCATTGAGTGCAAGGGTTTGGGCTATCGCGACACATTGCTCCGCTATCCGGATTGCTTTTATTGCTCATAAACCCTAAAGCTCTGTGATTGGCTTCGTTTAGGTCCCTTTAAATAAAAAGGTTTTTCTTTGCTTTTCTCGCAATCGGTTTTGACAAATCAAGGGCAGCTTTTGAGTGTTAATTTTCAATGTTTTGTTTATTTGGAAAAAAAAAGGGAAACTGATTGAAAATGGTTTTTTTGGGTTCCGTACCTCGAAAGAAATAAACGGAACCCTTATAGGATCACTTTTTTGTCCATCCGTCTGTCTATCCGTCTGTCTGTCTGTATGTCAAGACCCTTTTTCTCAGGCGTAGAGGTATCAAGCTGAAATTTATATCAAATATTCAAGTCTAATGTCCCGAAAAGTTGCAAAAAAAAAATCTAAGCCAACGCAATCAAAAGATACAGCCGTTTATGTCGCAAATTTCCGCAAATTTCTCGCAAGTCGCAACTCGCAAGGGAATCAAAACCTACAGGGTGAGCCCGTGAGCTCAGAATCTTGAAATTTGGTACGAAGCAACATTTTGTAGCACAGATAAAGGAATAATTGCGAAAACCGTAATTTTTTTGTTACATCATTTAATAAAAATATTTTTAATAATTTTAAACTTACTTACCCCTTTCCTCATGAACCCGTTGAGCTATTAAATTAAAATTCATATTAAATACTTAGGTCTATAATACCTTTAAGCTGAGGTTTGTACGGAACCCTCGGTGCGCGAGTCCGACTCGCACTTGGCCGGTTTTTTTTTGTACTAAGAATTGTTATTTGGGTACCAATTTCGCTGATTTTTATCTATGATCTCAAAATTACAACAGTGTGCTTACACATGGTTTCGCCAGTCGGTTTTGTAAATGATGTCAGAACACCATTTGGCGACATAATAAATGTTGGCTGTAATGTTCTTTCAGGTTGTTTTTATCTAATACCGACATCCTTTTATGTGCTTCAATACTTACTGTCGTCACATGTTTGAAAACATTTAATATTCTCTCATCTAGATGTAGAGTCCTCTAACATTTATAGAATTTTCAAAAGTAGTTTTAACCTCCTATTACCTGAGTTTGGACTTAATTAGGGACCTAACTGAACCTAATTAGGATTTTCATCTGAAAATATTTTGTGAACCTCACCGTACCTAGGATAAAAAAAAAACTATTAAGTTACAAGACTTTTCTTGTAACTTACTTCCTCGGTATATTAAACGCTTAATCCGCTATAAAAACTACTTGCGTCGTAATGAGCAGAAACTGCCCAGTGGTAACTTAAGAAGATTAAATCGCAGTAATATAAACATCCTTCAAACGTACATAAATGCAAATATTCAAAATTATGTCGATAACGCATTGAATGCTAAACTGGCAAAAGTTGATAATCCTAGACAAGATATTTGGCGTCTGACTAAATCCCTCAAACCTAGATCTACCGATATACCCCCCCTTAAACTCTCAGATGGTTCCCTCACGGCTAGCACGGCTGATCAATGTAACGCTTTAGCCAATGCGTTTTGTGAAAATATGAGCCTTACCACCAGCTGGGCTTGTGATTCTAAACTCCAGGATGAGGTATCTAATTATATGTCAATCTTAAATAACTATAAACAAACTTCCGATTCTATAAAGCCCTTAAGGCCATTTGAGATTCGAAAAGCACTAAATAAACTGAAATCCCGTAAATCTGCTAGTCATGACGAAATCCACAACTTGCTCCTGAAAAACTTGCCACAGAAAGCGATAGTTTATATTACAAAAATGTTCAATGGTTGTTTTGGTCTGGGCTATTTCCCAAACATCTGGGAAAAAGGTAAGATCATACCACTTAAAAAACCCGGAAAAGACAGTACCTCACCTTTAAATTACCGTCCGATAAGTCTGTTACCTTCTGTCGGCAAACTTTTTGAATCTTTAATTTATACCAGACTATTGGGTGCCACAAAGCAGTCTCTGATCCAGGAGCAGTTTGGTTTTCGTGCTACTCACTCAACTGCTCAACAGCTGGCCAGGGTGTCTGAACACATATCCCATCACTTAAACCTCAGGCAATCCACAGGTATGTTTCTGCTCGATATTGAAAAAGCATTTGATACCGTGTGGCACGAGGGCCTGCTGCAAAAGTTAGTAACTTTGGAGGTGCCTATGCCTCTCATTAAACTCACCCAGTCGTACCTTGCAGATCGTACATTTCTTGTTTACATCAGGGAAACCTCATCATCACCCCAAAAAGTACCAGCAGGCGTTCCGCAAGGCTCGATTATCGGGCCCTTTTTATTTCTCCTGTTCATAAATGATATCCCTATTCAACCTCGAACCAAATTAGCTTGCTTTGCTGACGATACTGCCTCGTATACCTCTTCGGATGATACAGATCTCATTATAGGTCGTCTACAATATTCAATCGACTTACTTCTTGATTATTTCAGGAAATGGAAATTAAAAATAAACGAAGATAAGACGGAAGCTATATTCTTCTCTCGTGCTAGGCAACCCCCCGTAAGAACTCTAGAAGTTGCAGGCCATAAAGTACCTTGGAAAACTTGTGTGCGTTATCTTGGTATCAAAATGGATAGTCGACTAAATTGGACAAAACATATATCTGACTTACGTGTTAAGGGCGCCCAAGCACTTGGTGCTTTAAACCCTTTATTGAATCGAAAAAGCAAATTAAGTAGCAGTACCAAGCTTAGGATTTATACTACACTTGTCCGCCCTTGTATAACATACGCTTGTCCTGTTTGGAGTAGCACATGTCTATCTAACCACCAACTATTGCAAGTCATACAGAATAAAGCAGTAAAAATGTCCTACAATACTAAATTTAAAACTAATCTCAAAAAACTTCATAAACAAATTAAACTTCCTTTACTATTCAATTATATAATTAAAATATCATCCAAATTTTATAATAAAAACAAAATGAATACTTCCAACCCCTTGATCTCAAATCTATGTTTATCAACATTAGATAAACTACCATATGTCGATAGATACGGCACTTACCGCCTACCGCATCACTATCTATTGTTCCCACCAACTGAGGTGCGACCGACCAGTGGCCTGACCCCTGAGACGCTCGCTGCCGCCCCGGCCCCGGCCGCTGTAGCACCGGAGCACGGGCGTCAGGGAGGTTCCGACCGCTGATCGTTAACTGGTCGCATGCTGCTAGTTTTCTTAAGTTACCGTGCGATCAGCTGATATTTATACTTTTAGTTACTTAGATATACCTACATGCAAGCAGCAAAATTATGTTTCCTAAATAATTTGTAAAACTATTAATAAGTTACCATAACATGTAGTTAAAAGTTTATGTTATAATCAGCTCTTGTTAAAACCATTTTGATAAACTTTGAAAGGTGAATGTTATAGCCTCATAAAGTGTTCTGTGTGATGTTTTAATGTATCTTAGGGTAAGTGCATTTCTTGTAAAAAAAATAAACCAAAATAAAATAAAGATCTTTAAAACAAACAACAACTTAGCCTGTGAATAGTTTAGATCTCTAACTCGAATTATACATATTTTGATAGAGTTTTTACTTATTCACCTCAATTTCAGCCTACAAAAGTCCACTGATTATGCCTGCCATAAGCCTTTCCAACCGCACGCCATTCATCTCCATTCTGGTTAACTCTCACCCAGTGAAGATCGTCGCTCCACGTACTCTGAATACGTTCCACTTTAGAACTGCCCACGGGGTGTTCCAAGAACACGTCGACCCAAATCTTCAACGGTTCTACGGCTAATATGACCGGTCCAATGGTACTTCTGTTGCTATTTCCGTATGTTTAACATCATTACCTACCATAATCCTAATGAAGATTATAGGAATAATAATTCTAACGAATACTGGTAGGAACGGTAATACTGGTACGGTAATACGGGACGAATCCCGAATGTGTGAAACTGAAAGCGACCTTCCTGATGGCTCGACGTGATTCGATTTATATCAAACTGATAAACCTAATTTTAATAAGAAAAACTGCAAGTATATTCATGAACAATGCAATGAGGGCGGCATTTTAATTTGCTGCTTGGGGCGCTAGTGTTACGTGAGGTCTTCAATTGACAAATTTTATAGTTTTTTGGCTTTTAGCGCGAGTTTATTTTCTACATAATATCCGAATACTTACCAAATATGGCAGATTAAGATGGTATGAGTTTTACCAACCGTTGCTTTAATAGAGTTTTACGTTTCGGAAAATTTTATCCTGCATTTTTTCGAAAAATGGGGTTGCACGTAATTGCAGCATACTCGATTTTATATTTATACGCACTTCTATGGCATTAGAAATACTTTCTCGCTGTTGGAATTTGAACCAACACTAGCGGCCAGCGCGCGCCGTCTGCACTTGGCACACTCGCACGCGGCCTACGCAGCATCGATGTGTGGGTGAGCGGCGCGACATCAACGCAGCACGGCGCGGGTCGAGGACATTCGCTACCACGGACTCCACCGCACCAGTCGACACCTCTTCCTAAAATCTAATTGTTTGTCCGGGACAGTTACTGTAGTAAATATAACGGCTTTAAAACCAACCGCCTTTTTATTCAGTCCACTCTTCATCCACGAGCTAACACTCGCATTACAACGATTAAAAGCTATATTTAAGGACCTTTCTCGCCAGTGGCGCCAAATGGTGAGCACAAAACTGTAAACTCTTGTTCGACAGGTTTGCACTTGTTTTTTTTTTAGAAAATACTTGTTCAATATCGCCTATCGACGCAATAAAAACTGCGTCGCACTATCAGGAAGATCCCTTACAATTATTTAATTGTCATCTCAAACCGGTCCCCATTACGTGAAGGGCCTTGTAATTACGAATGAATGCCGGGACACACAGGTACCTAATAACATGACACACGGCAATAGGGACCCCTGTCATTTTCCAAATTAACTGACGTAACATGGGGTATGATGAGTTGTATTCGTGGGGTGACTGGCAGGCTATTAAGTGTCTTAGGTCGAAGCGGGGCAAAGGATTGATATTTTATTTGTGTGGGTGACTTGCCTGTTGACCGTGCTTTTAGTTGATTCTAATTAGAATCACTTCAAGTAGTCCTATAATAAAAAAAATAGGCTTAGTTTCCAGAACATCAGAATAGATCAATCAGAAATCAGAGTAAATCTACTCACGTGACCTTCACTCTCAGAAAACAAACCTGCCCCCCCCATAAAACTCCATAATGAAGATATTCTCCAAGCTGAGGCCGCCAAATATCTCGGAAAGCATCTCGATCGAAGGCTGACCTGGAGAAAGCACATCTGGACCAAGCGCAAACAGCTAGACACAAAGTTCAGAACCATGTACTGGCTGATAGGTCGTAAGTCAAGCCTCTCGCACGAAAGCAAATTAGCAGTGTATAAGACCATACTGTAACCAATATGGACCTACGGGATTCAATTGTGGGGTACTGCTAGTAACAGCAACATCGAGATTCTTGAAAGATTTCAGAGCAAGACATTGAGAGCCATGTTAGACATACCCTACTACGTGAGCAACAAGTATATACACGAGGATCTAAATATTAGTACCGTCAAACAAGAGATTGCTACACACAGTAAATGCTACCAAAGTAGAATATCAACACACGTCAACCAACTGGCCTCAAGTTGGTTGACGTTGGTTGACTGGCCTCAAAGCTACAGGGTACAGGGAGTATCTCGTATAGCCGATTGAAGCGGTACGGTGTCCCTGCGCTGACAGCGAGATTTAAATAGAAAATATATATATATTTTCTATTTAAATCTATATGAAGAGGTTTCCAAAAATTCCTTCTGCCGTTGATGACATGAAATCCAGTTAATGTTAGGCGATTGGCTTATTGTGTCAATACAGATCGTCAAGTTCATCATCATCATTTCAGCCGAAAGACGTCCACTGCTGGACATAGGCCTCCCCCAGGCGTCGCCACATTGACCGATCCCGTGCGTCTCGCATCCAGCGCCTTCCCGCAACCTTAATCAGGTCATCAGTCCACCTAGTGGGAGGCCTTCCAACGTATCTGTCTTCCGGTTCGCGGTCGCCATTCCAGGACTTTTCGGCCCCATCGGCCATCCGTTCTGCGAGCAATGTGCCCTGCCCACTGCCACTTAAGTTTGGCAATTCTTCGGGCTATGTCGATAACTTTTATTCTCCTGCGGATATCATCATTTCTGAAGTGATCACGCAGGGAAATTCCGAGCATAGCCCTCTCTATTGCCCTTTGGGTGACTTTGAGCTTTCTGATAAGGCCCATTGTGAGCGACCACGTCTCGGTCCCATAGGTGATCACTGGCAACACACACTGGTCACAGACTTTTGTCTTGAGACACTGCGGTAAATTGGATGAGAAGATACCACGCAACTTCCCGAACGCCGCCCAGCCGAGTCGGATTCGACGGTTGACCTCTTTCTTGAAATTGGACCTACCTAACTGGACCGTTTGTCCCAGGTAGACATAATCGTCTACAACTTCGTGAGTCGAGTCTCCGACCTTGATAGGAGTGGGTGTTACATGGGCATTCACCATGATCTTGGTTTTGTCCATGTTCATTTTAAGACCCACTCTTTCGGAAGCTCTACTGAGCTCTACATTTTACTGAGGCTCTCCATGGTCTCAGCCATAACCACTATGTCGTCGGCAAACCAAAGGTGAGTAATGTACTCGCCATTAACGTTGATGCCAAGCCCTCTCCAGTCCAGAACCTTGAAGACATCCTCCAGCGCAGCAGTGAACAGTTTCGGAGAAATGACGTCTCCCTGTCTCATGCCGCGCCGGAGAAGGATTGGTTTCGAGGTCTGATCCTGAAGACGGACTGACATGGTGTCGTTTTTGTACAAACACTTCAACACCTCAATGTACCGGTAGTCGATCTGGCACCGTTGGAGAGACTGCAGTACAGCCCAAGTCTCTATCGAATCGAAGGCTTTCTCGTAGTCCACAAACGCTAAACAGAGAGGCAGGTTATACTCTTCGGTCTTCTGTATAACCTGCCGCAACGTATGTATGTGGTCTACGGTGCTAAAGCCTTTTCGGAATCCGGCTTGTTCGGGGGCCTGGAAATCGTCAAACCTGCGCGCGAGACGATTCGTGATGACTCTTGAAAACAACTTGTAGACATGGCTAAGAAGTGAGATGGGCCTATAGTTCCTCAATCGGGCATTGTCGCCCTTCTTGAAGAAGAGTACCACTACACCCCTGCACCATGCCTGTGGCGTTTTGCCCCCGAGTATGACGGAATCAAATAGCTTCTGAAGGGCCCTAAGAACCGGTTTTCCACCCGCCTTCAGGAGTTCGGCCGTAATTCCGTCATCACCCGGCGCCTTGTTGTTTTTGAGCTGTTTCAGAGCCATCCTAATCTCGTACAGGCTGACGTCCGGGATATCTTCGGTATAGTGTCGGGTCAATCTAGCTCTTGGGTCGTTTGCTAGACTCGCAACGGGCTTGCTGATCGATGTGTACAACGGCCCATAGAATGTCTAGACCTCCCTGAGAAGCTCCGGTTTGGCGGATACGATCCTGCCATCGTCGGTCTTCAGTTTCGTGAGTTGGCTCTGCCCAATAGCCAGATCCCTTGAAAACACCTTGGAGCCTTTATTTCGCTCGATTGCGTCTTTAATACGCTCGGTATTGAAGCGGCGGAGGTCTCTTTACAAGGATTTAGAGATCTGTCTTTTGAGCTGCCGGTATTTGCACGCCTCATCTGAAGACTGCAGGATCATCTCACGCCTCTCCTTCATAAGCTTGAGGGTATGATCAGAGAGCTTTTTGTTTCTATCTGTACGACGGGTCTTGAAAAACTTATACCCGAACGTATGGACAGCTTCCACGAACCCGTTGCTGTATTCATCCACGGAGCTCCCTAGGCACTCGAAACGATTCTGTAGTTCGAGCTGAAAGCTCTCGGGGTTTTGGACCTGGATCTGTGCTAGCCGGAGCGTGGACTTCATCAGTCGAGACCTTTCAAGCTTAATATTAATGTTCATTGTGCCTCTTGCCATGCGGTGATCGCTCCCGGTTTTTACCCAGTTGATCACAGAGACATCATTGAACATTTGCTTCTTGGTTGACATGATGAAGTTGATCTCATTTTTTGTTGCACCATCGGGGCTCTGCCAGGCCCACTTCCTGTGTTCACGCTTTTTGAAGAAGTAGGTCATCATATAGAGGCCCTACTTCTCCATAAAACTGGCCAGTAGGTGACCCCGGTGGTTCCGTTGTCCAACTCCAAATTGCCCCACTTGCAGCTCATCCTCGTCTCGTTTGCCCAGTTTCGCGTTGAAGTCCCACATGACAACGGTGAAGTGAGTTTTGAAACCATGCGTGGCTCTGGAGATATCCTCATACATGGTCTCTACCTCATCGTCGGTGTGTTGAGGTCGGGGTGTAGACCTGTATGACCTTCAGTCATCGCCAAGTTACAGAAGAGAAAAGAAAAAAAAAAAAAAAATAAGTTTCCAGAACAAAAAATATTGCCAAATTAATGTAAAAAAAAGTCAAACATATGTCATTGGTAAATGCATTTTCAACAGGCAATCATCATCAGCCTTATAATGATCCCACTGCTGGACACAGGCATCCTCTCTGTGAGAGAGGTATGCCTGTCTCCCAGGCAATCATCATCAGCCTTAATCCACCACGCGGGCCCAATGCGGGTTGGGGAATATCACATTTCTTCGAATTTTTGGTTCTAGGACATGCCGGTTCCCTCACGATGTTTCGGTTTTTACAGGCAATCGCATCATTTGATTAGAGATTAATTTGTGATGCGTTGATATTGAAAATTACTTGCCAGTAACCGAGGTTAGCTGTTGATCGTGGTTCTAATTGAATCTTGTATTCGGATTAAAAGTATAGTGTGGTAAACCAGGCCCACACCTTTATTAAAATTTGTCTTTGCGTGATTGAGTAATAAACATTCTATATTAAAATTATTATCTTGACGCTGCGACACCAGGGGTGGTTGATCATCCAAAATAAATTGTAATCATGGAAGATGCATGTTTGAACAGGTTCCCTTATACCAGAAGGAAATCTGAAAGATTAAGAAAACTCTCGTAGCAAACATGATTTGAAAACATTCATCGTAAACCTATTTAACACTGCATACTTTCAACATAAAACACTCAAAACACAACATTGTTTCACAATATAACATTAACATCGAGCTATACCATCCATCAGCAACTTATTCAATTATAGCAATTTGCCGTGCGTTCGCAAGCAAATAAAGTTATGCTCGAAAAACAGGATGAAAGGTAGAAAAATAAAGCATTTTATGCGCTGAGTGATTTTTTGAGCCTTTTTATTTATTTACAAAAGTTAAGGGATGCTCTTTTTGTGTTGTTGTTAAAATAACGTACTACACATTATTTTAACAACAACATTTTTTTTGATAATTTTAATATACTTCGTTTTATTGATTGTAGGAAAATAACTAACGCCAGCATTTGCCAACTTAAAGCTTGCGAAAGTCGAAAATTATTCCATAAGAACTTACTTACGTATCGGAATAAAAAGTCTTCCATATCCCAACTCAGGCCATATTACTACCAAAGTTTCAAACTGCAAAAATATCCGTTTTCCAGCTGAGGTGTGATAGATTAACAAACATAAAAGTTTACACATTTAGAATAGAATAGAAGATACCTACTTTATTGTACACCATGCAAATTTACACATTTAGAATAGAATATACTTTATTGTACACCATAAAAGTTATACGCATTTACAAGACAACCTTATTTATACGGGTACAAAGGCGGTCTTATCGCTGACAGCGATATCAACCAGACAACCTTTAGGTGGACTGAAAAAACTTAGAATAAAAAAGGGGGTAGTCTGCGGTGTACTGCTATTAGATTAAAACATAAATATATACAAAATTATATTACTATAATAAATACTACACATAAACTTATATATAAACATACATACATATTATTACATGAAAATCATAGAAAGAGAGAGGAAAATCAGGGTTGACTAATGATGAAAGAGATTGGATCTAAATAGAAAAGCGTTAGAGAGAAAGGAAATTTAAACCAGGTTTTTAAAAGAAAACAGTGACTGGGCTTGTCTTATTAACAACGACAACTCATTCCACAATAGCGCAGCCCGGGCTGTAAACGATTTTTCGTAAAACTTAGTGGAATGAGCAGGCATCAAAAGTGCGTTTGGTGAAACGAAATTCCTCACGCATATTCTTTAATCACCAGACCAAATTCACATTTAACTTACACATGATGTAAAATAGCGGTCATCAAAAATTTATATTTCTCCGATGATCTAAAATGCCTAGAATGTGTGTCATGAAGGAACTTAAAGCGATCTTTGAGATAAGTAGGGGTTGTAGGAATAAACAGAATACTGTAGATTAATGATAAAATATACCGGCGAAAGCGGATTGGCAGCCACTTGAGCTTTATTCGAAATTCAGAAACATGGTCATATTTGCGTAAAAGTTCTGCAGTCACTCAAGCTTATCTAGCTGCACTTCAGTTAGGTCTAAATACCTGACATCGGCATAATCGAGGATTGGGAGGAGGGATTGGGCGAGTGCAGTTTTGTTGGCAGTCGGAAGGAAATTGCGCAGTTTGCGCAAAGACCCCGTAGACGCAAACATCTTGCGGCTTACTGCCTGCAGCTGAGGATCCCATGAAAAGTCTTTGTCAACTCAAATAACCAGATCTTTCACTGAGTCGCTGTATGGAATGCAGAGCCATCAAAGACATTCCGGGGGAGCTGCGACGAGTTAATTTCAAGCGCAACCTAGGACTGCCGACAACAATGACTTAAGGCTTCGTAGTATTTATCTTCAGACCATGAGCCAAACTCCACTCAGAATACGAGCTAAATCTTTGTTGACCATGTTAACTGCCTCAGACAATTCTTCTACTAGAGCTTGAGAATATATTTGCAGATCGTCAGCCTAAAGGTGGTAGGACAAGAGAAATGCATTGGAAATAGAATTAATAAAAATTGTGAAGAGTAGAGAAAATAGACGAGAGCGTGTCTTTTTGCCACTAAAATGAGCCAGTTCCACCCGGCTCCTTCTTTAATGTTTACAACCAAACGAAAACATTTATTTTTTTAGGGCTATCAACACGAAATTGTTATATTCTTTTAAAATTACAATGATTTTACCTATAAAACCCATCAGATTGTCATAATTTTCATTTGTAATCGTCATTTATATGAGAAATCTATACATTGTAATGAACAAATCGTCAATAAGTAATCAAAAACAAAGATTAGAACCACCAGAGAATATTTAACTTTCTATCATTGCCAAACTTTCTTTCTATCAAAGGCCTAATGAATTTAATGAACTTGACATCCTGTATGAAAAACAATTGGCAGTTTTTTGACATCAAAATCATCTTTCTGTCCTTGTCCCATGTTAGTTGGGGTCGGCACAACTCTTTTTCTTCTTCCATACCGTACTGTCCCCCGTCACGCCATCCCTGACGCCCTTTTCTTTCATATCACTCCTCACACAGTCCATCCATCTTTTCTTTAGCCATTCCCTCCCTCCACATTTATATTCATAAATGTTTTAGTAACATGCGTTTCATCCCTCCTCCTCACATGACCATACTAGGAGAAACGGTTTCATTTCAACTTTATTTTCACTGGCGCCACTTTCAAATTTCCTCTAATATACTAATTTCTCACTTTGTCCATTCTCGTCACTCCGCACATCCATCTAAACATTCTCATCACTGGTATATGTCTATAATCTCTTTTCATCCATCTTTCACACAGCCCAACATTCTGATCCATAAAGTACGACAGGTCTAATCACGGGCATGTACATTTTCCCCATTAACTTGAAGGGCATCCGTGGGTCGCAAGATGTTTCAGTAACCTGTCGCCATTTCGTCCATCCCGAGTTGACCCGGTGCGTGACGTCGCGGTCTACCCCTTGGACAAGTGATCCTAGGTCCCGGAAGTCGGAGCACATCGGTATGGGTGTTCCAGCGAGAGCTATAGGCACGGAACTGGAGATACCGCCAAAATCACAGAACAAGTATTATGTTTTAGTTCTGCTCAATTTCAAGTCAACACTCTCCAGTCTGTGCCACCACAGCTCCAATCTGCTCTGGATCTCTAGGCCACTCTTGGCAACCAGCACAATGTCATCGGCCATTAGCATGCACCAGGAAGCCTCATCTTGTATGCCCGATGTCAGTGCGTCCATTATCATCAGGAAGAGGTAAGGACTGAGAGCTGACCCTTGGTGCAAGCCCAGCCCACTGCCACACTGAAACTTCCAGTAGAGCCCACTATAGATCGGACTTCTGCATCGACTGTACGTCGCTCGGGCCAACTGTACATGTTTCCCAGGCACACCTTTCTTCTTAAGGGCCTACCACAAAAACTCACGAGGCACCCGGTCGTATGCTTTCTCGAGGTTAATGAACACTATGTGCAAGTTTTAATGTGCACTTCTGTATTTCTCGCACAACTAGCGGATTGAGAAAATGGCATCTGTTGTATCCCGACCAGGCATAAAACCGAATTGGTTCTGCGATATTGCACTCTATTCTGTCAGCCGCCTTTCAATAACTTTCTCCCGAGCTTTCATACTATGCGACATTAGCTTTATTCCTCTATAGTTGTTGCACTCTAGCATATCATTTTTGTTTTTAAATATGGGCAGCAACAAAAAGTCCCACATAATTATCTTTATACTCAAGTTTAACCTTACGACTAACCAGATATTTCAAGAAACGAATTTGCAGCGACCATGTGTTTCTAATCTATAACTGAGCAAGGACTCGGCGAGGGCAAAATAAATAAAACGCAGCGTTTTCCTACTCAACGAGGCCTTTAGGATATAAAACTTGCTGAAGACTGCACACTGCGCCAACCTGTCTTCCAGTTTATGTTGCGGTACACCCACAAACCCAAATAACTAAATTTGGTTACAAATGACCACCCATTAGAAAACCTTATGTTTAAACACCAGCGTGCTGGGCCTGAGCTTGCATATTGGAAAGCCAGATTTTAGAGCGACAAACTTAACACTTCACTTTTACACTATTCGATCATTCTTCCATACAAACGTAGTCTGGCGATTACTCCACTGTTTGACAATGTATGTTCAAAATAAAAAAATATATCAATTTTTCTTATTATTCTAGCCCTGTATGGAGACAAAATAAAATATTTGAAAGTTATGAGCGTCCAAAGTTCCATATTTCAACACTTATTTTAACGCATCTTTGGGCGGCAATAAATACCATAAGAAGTAGGAAAATGGCAAAACGGCCTCCATACAGGGATAGATTAGTAATTAAAAAATGCAAATAATTTTATTTTGAAAATATACATTAAGCCGTTTTTGCATGATATCTAGACTCCTAAAGGTCTGTATATAAAATTTCGGGCGCTCGTTTTCGTCCTAAATACAAATTTGCTAAAGTGCTAATTCGTACGTGAACTAGCTTCTTACTTCTCATTACATCTATCTCTTTCGCACGAGTTGTCGGATGAGATAGCATGCATTTTAACGTCGCGTACAAAATAGTTCGTGCCGTCGACTAGGGGAACCATAAAGTCGCTCACTGTCCGTAGTAACTCTGCATCTTGTTTGTCCCTTTCAACGAAGTGGACCTTCTGGACTTAGGCACCTATTTTTCGTGCTTCAAGAGACCTCTCAAAGACATGGTGACTTGACTTGACGTGTGCGCACACACTATTTTAATAAATACTGAGGCCTACTTTTTGATTATTTGAATTTAATTACCCTCAATCAAATTGACTACTTCGACCATGATGATGAAAAATTCAGCCTCGAATTTTAATAAATAACAATCTGTGAATTTGGTGGATTTGAGTGGAGGTTTACCTACCAATAATAACTGATGTAGGTATCATGTATATAATTGTGTTGTTTCCGAATTGGTAACCTACATGTATAAGTATTTTTTGTCAGAAGTAAATGACCTGATATGATTAAATTACTCTCTCATAAGGAAAAATTACTGTTACTTTACAATAAGGATTCAGAGAGACAAAATGTGGAAAAGACATGAAAGGACATCCTTAATACCTTTTACAAGTCACCGTGTCTTTGAGAGGTCTCTTAAAGCACCAAAAAATAGGTACTTCCGTCCAGAAGCTCCGCTTCGTTGAAAGGGAGAAAAAAAATGCAGAGTTACTACGGACAGTGAGCGACTTCAAGACTTCCTGGGAATCTTCCTGTTGGCATATAATTTTAAAGCATATTATTGTTTGGCATAACTTTTTCGCATAACTTCAATTAGCTTAAAAATATTGTAGCATCATAATACTTTGGCATAATGCTAAGATTAGCATAACTGGTAGTTGGTCTAATTTGTTTTGGCATAATTTGGAGTTGCATAAAATTTTAAGGCATAATATTTATTCATCTATCAATCATGACTCAATTGAATTAGTCTAAGATGCGGCGGGATCCGCGCACATGTTTGTTTTATTATTTGTTAGTTTTTTTTCCTGTCTAAATAGTATAATGCGTTAATAAAACATTATGCTTTATAAAATTATCCTTCATTATTATTATGCCAACAGTTTTTATGGCAATATACATTATCGCAAAACATCGTTATGCCTATTAATGTTATGCATAACGATCATTATGCTGAATTTCGTTATGCTAATGTAAATTATGTCAATATATTTTGTGCTTAATTATCATTAGTTAAACCCGTATTCCTCCGTTGTTTGGACCTTCTGCACCTATCTATTAAGTACGTTAAATGAGTGGTCTTAAATCCTCTTTGAAGGATTAACGGAGCGTTTTCACTTGATTTGACCTTGTTGATACTCAAAGGGCCAAAGTGAGTGTCACTTTGATTCCAGATTACTCGCAACGTTTGTTTTTAAGAGTACGCAAAAGATTAGGAGTCTCTGTGAAGTTTTGAATTTTTAATGCCATTAAATAAAAGGTGTTGGTTCTGGTTGTGTGCAGGTTATAGATGATTTTAAATTCGGATTACCTTTTTTTGTATGGGCCCTAGAATATATAATAAGCTACCTAAGTACATAAAAGAATCTAATAATTTCAATTTATTTAAAAACCAATTAAAAAAGTATTTAATTCAAAAAGCTTATTATTCTGTTAATGATTATTTAAATGAGAAAATAATGTAATTATAAACTTATGTAATTTTTCAATAATATTATGTAATGTATAGATGATGCAATTGTTAATTAATAATGTAATATTTTATTCAATTTATTGTAATATTTGGCACACCTGCCATGGTAGGATATGGTCTAAAGAACTTTTATAAAAATGTCACCCTGAAAACTACCCATATTTCGCAAATAAATGATTTTGAATTTTGAATTTGAATTTTTTAAATTTTATTTGAAATTAATTTATTACATTTTAGCAATAAGGTTAATAGAATAGGGATACGTCACTAGAAAGGCAAAAATACTTAACTCAAAAAGTGCATTTTACAGGAGAGCGATTTAAACTTTGTTTTATATTAGTCTGGCATATCTTTTTTTCTAGTATTCCAATTTAAATAGACCGAAGTAAAAAAATCATTGTTATATTATTATCTATGTTTTAAAGTTGACATATTGACTATTAATACTGTATTTCCGAAGGTAGTGTCGCTTTTGTATAAATGCTCTGACCATTTCGTAAGACAAAAATACTAATCTTCATAAAAATATTCAGGTTCAGTAAAGCATAAACACAATTCACTAATATCCATTGAACTTTAGAAACGCCAAAACGATGCATTACAAACTGTTAAGTCTTAGTCATTATTACTTATACGTAATAATTAAGTGTAAAGATCTAAAATAATTTGACTTATTTCCTTGTAGTCGTATATTTGCTAAATATACCCCTACTATATCAAATATAACATCTCAAAAAATTAAACAAAGTCGGACTAGTTACAATATTTATAACTCTGGACTGATTCTGATCTTTGATTTTTTGCATTGGTCTCCGTACCGAATAATAGTTATTTTTTTGTGATTATTGTAGTAGTACTAGTGTAGTATAATCTCTTCTTCTTAGCATGTCGATAACAACCCTTCATGCTAGATCTCTTGCCTGGCTCAGTATAAGGCCACGGCAATGCCGTCCGCTGACGTAGCCATTAGGTCCTGACTAGAACAGGCAACAGGGCATGCGGAGCAAGATAAAAAGTGCTCTATGGTCTGCGGAGAGACGCCGCACAAACACTCAAGATCGAAACCATCCGAGAACCTCCACCTGTGGAGATTGTCTTTACTGCGGCTGACCTGAGTGCGGAGTCTGTTTAAACCCTTCCAGATATGCCACAGCAACGTGTGCCCAGGCGAAAGACTCTCCGCAGGCTCGATGAAGTGGTTGGAGTGGAACTTCTCCCGCCAGAGTTTGCACCTCTCCGAGCTAACATTGCGATCCAACGGCAACGAGCTCACGCAGTCAAGGAAACCCTTTTGACTTTTGAGCCTCCGGGCGACCGAGCTGCAGTTGTACATTGGGTGGCGCGAGTCACCTTCTTGCTTCGTACTTTCCATGCGGCTTTCCACAGTCCTACGAATTCCGGGGGTGCAAAGGCCATGTGTGGGTACAACATTTGTACCGGGGTCGATTTAAGCGGCCAGCAGAAAAGCAGAGCGCCATTCCAGTTGTTTGTTGGACCTGGGGAGACGTTCCCCATCGTGTAGACGTAAGACGACAAAGCAGGTTATTCTTAGCGTGGACTTTCTGCCTTACATTCACGCAACTTTTCTTAACGTTGAGGGACCTATCCAAAGTGATGCCGAGATATTTTGGGTGGGGACTGTGGGTGATTGGCAAAACCTGCCACGAGATGTTGAGTGTTCGGCCCACTTGACTATTACCAAGGTGGAGCTTCAACGGTTTCTGCTAAGATCTGCTGAGAAGAGGTCAATGTTGAACAGTTGCTTGTACGTCTTTAGCAGATCGCTAGAATTTTGGATTATACCGGGGATGTACAATGAGTGACACCCTTGGGGGATATATTTCCGTGCGACTACGCTTACAAATTTGTCGTATTTTAGTGGGGTAGGCGGGATGTTAAGCAGTTTGTTATCTACGGTCTTCAATAATTGTTCCCAATTAGCTTTCAGACAGTTAAAGCGGCGTTTGAAGGGAAAAGCCACTGGGAGGACGGTGGACTGGATACTGCACATGATCGGTCTATGTTGGTTGCGAGAGTTAGGTTGGCGTACAACTTTTTTGCATTGAATGGTCGATCCAAGTAGTCATTGACAGCTTTTCCTCTGACCTTATGGCTATGACAGAGTTCCTTAGGGGTCTGTTTTCTCTGCAACTCTTTTCCTGCTGCACATCAATGATGACCTACTTCAGCCTGATATTGTTGGGTACATCATTCATCATCATTTCAGCCGAAAGACGTCCACTGCTGGACATAGGCCTCCCCCAGGCGTGGTCACATTGACCGATCCCGTGCGTCTCGCATCCAGCGCCTTCCCGCAACCTTAACTAAGTCATCAGTCCACCTAGTGGGAGGCCTTCCAACGTATCGTCTGCCGGTTCGCGGTCGCCATTCCAGAACTTTTCGGCCCCATCGGCCATCCGTTCTGCGAGCAATGTGCCCTGCCCACTGCTGTTGGGTACGACAGTATTGTTTCAGAGATATACTTGACCAGCGCAAAAACCAGCATGGATGAAGTTCGTTCCTTGAGAGAGGCTATGGTGGAGCGGACAAATTTGACCTTAAGCTTTGTCTCCCAGTGGGGTGTAGACAACCTGGTCTCCTTTGATTGCAATTCAGCTGTTGGCCACGCAAACAAGTGCTCCACGTATCTTATTTATTAAAAATAGTTTAAGCACGATTTTCGTGACAAAATATTACTCAGTCTTTTGTCATAAGTGTAATTAGTGCGGACACATGTGGGTGTAAAATTTGCCCAAAAAAAACTCGAGGAAAACCGTTTAGTAAACAAGAGTGAAGTGTGACTAAGAAAGTGCAAAATTAAACAACATTATACTAGTTCAAGTGCGTTGTGATAATTACATATCAGTAACGAGACCAGCCCTACCACATATTGGACAAAAAACCAACAACGTGTGAATATTTATCTTTGTTTACTTTTTCAAGCATTGATGAGTGATGACATGCATATTTTGAACTGAAAACGGTCAACGATTTGACAACAACAAATGACATATCTGACTGGAAAAAATAGCGACATCTATGATAGATATACATCATCATTGGATAATAAGACTGTAAACAGCGACATCTATGAAAACAAAAACGGCACAGCGTAATCTGAGTAATATAAGTACCATATCTGACACGGTAGCCAAACGGCTGAGAGCTCGCCTGACGAACCGTGGGTTGCGGGATCCTATTTGAGACTGTACTTTTTGTGAATAGTATCATTGTTAAAATAACACCAATACCAATAAAACAATAAATAACGGCAAATAAACACAAACAATATAAAAATGTGTAGGCACTTCTAACGATTTCTGACGAGAGCTGTTTGGAACGACTTTGACAGATGTCAACTTGACGTAACACTAAAGACTAGTTTTTGGCGCGAAGAAGAGAGGTGGGGATTCTCGCCACGGGTTTCTTGGAGCGCACATTGTTCTAGTTTCTTGTGGTTATAATTCAGTTTTTAGTACTCTTGTGACTTGTGTGTAATTTTAACTGTGTTGTCCCTGTAAACAGGTTTGTATTGTGTACGTCTTCCTTTTGTTCCAGTTCCTATCATAATGGACAGAAATAAACCACTCGATCCTGACCCGCCTGACATTCCAAACTCCTTAACTCCCCTCCCTTCATCACCGAATCCCCTATCGCAGTTTGCAGATGTAGTCTGCAGCGTGTCTGCCATGAAAGTCCCACAAACTTCTCGCAAACGCCCCAGTAATGCAGAGCTACCTACTCCGACATCTCCCAACAAGCAGCCTAAGAGTCAAATCGGCCGGGTGAGATACTCAGCTGTGGATAAAGGTCCATTTATCGTTCATGTTTCTCGCGTCGAAGCACAGGCTAATGCTGGCACCACTCTTTACCCCGTAAACTTTGGGAAGTTTTTAATTTTAAATAGAATCACAAACATTATACGAGACGGAGTGAACAAAGTAGGTAGAAAAAAAAATGTTTCTGTTGAGTTCACATCCCCTCAAGACGCAAACGCTTTTTTGGTAAATGCCTTGTTGGCAAAACATGGATACGCCGCTGCAATCCCGACGTTCAATATTACTAGGATGGGAGGTGTTACAGGGGTTCCCTCAGACATAAACGAAGAGGAGGCATTAACCTATTTGTCTGTGCCCTCAAGTTGTGGGCAAATACTCAAAGTGAGAAGAATTAACCGTAAGGTTCAGGTTGAAGGGAGAGTGGAGTGGAAGCCTACAGAAACCTGTGTGCTTACATTTGACGGACAGGCCTTACCAAAGCGGGTATTTTGCTGTTACACGTCCCTTTCTGTTGAGCAATACATATATCCCACCATCCAATGCCGTAAGTGCTGTCGTTTTGGACATGTTGCAAGCGTTTGCAGGTCAAATCCACGCTGCAGTAAATGTGGCCACGATCACCCCGGTGATGGTTGCGGCATTTCTGAGGGCGAGCCTTCTGTGTGTTTTGCTCGGGAAACCACTTTGATAATAGCAAGTCTTGCCCCGAGCTTGGTAGGTAGAAAGCTATTAAGACTGTCATGGCCGAGAAATCGATCTCATACGTTGAGGCTAGCAAAGCTATCCCGACAGTTTCTCGCAACTATGCCAATGCCACTAAATCACAGTCTTACCGAAAAACCGTCACGCTTAAGCCCAGGACCCATGCCCCACTTTCCCAAACATATGATAAAGCTGCTCATCAGCAAATTGTAAACTCCACTCAATCTTCACAGTCCAATAGCTGTGCACTTAATAGTAATGTACAGAGCAATAATATTGTTTCAGTCATTGAACTTCTTTTAAAACTTTTACCTTCTCTTATATCATCAACTTCTAATAACAATCAATTACCGTCCTACGTTGCCGATCAACTTATCTCTCTCTTATTAAATATAAAAAATGGAGTCCCACCAAACTTTTCTTCAGTGGAATGTGAGGAGCGTGTGGCATAAAAAGCAAGACCTCATATTCCTCTTGAATAAATTCAAGCCTCTGGCTTGTTCCATAGCTGAGACTTGGCTCTCCCCAAGTCTTAGCTTCCGTATGCCACATTTCAATATTCTTAGGTGTGATAGATCCGATGGGTACGGAGGGTCAACTCTCGTCGTTAACAATCGAGTCCCACTTTCCCCCTCACCTTTGCCCCCTCTTGATGGCAATTTGAGTATTGTAGCAGGAAGGGTTGAGGGCATCACAGCGTTTTCCATTTATATTACACATACTCACCCTGATTTTCTACCTTTCTTAAGAAATATTTTTACCAATGTGCAGGGTCCATTGATGGTCATGGGTGACTTTAATTGTCACCATTATAGATGGGGATCTGAACGCTGTGATACCTTTGGTGTAGCACTGGTTGAGATTTTGGACGATTTAGATCTGTGCATTCTTAATAATGGCTGTCCAATTCGACGTTCCCTTCCCGGTCAACAAAAGAGTTGTGTAGACCTAAACCTAACATTTTGTTCAGTGGAATTGGCTGCATCAACTCACTGGGAATGTACGACCTTGTCGCATGGTAGTGACCACTACCCTATTGTCATTTCTTTAATTAATAAAACTTATTTAGAAAAAACTTCTCCTCCACTTTTGAAATATAATTTGTCCAAACCAGATTGGAATAAATTTGTGTGATTATTGGAGGATAAAATTGATTCTCTTCCTAATTTAGATTCATGTTTACCAGATCCTTCTGGTCACTACCATGCCAAAAGTTGTTATGAGGGTTTTGTCACAGCTATTTCCTCGTCTGCGGATTCCTCTTTTCCATTGAGAAACAGTGCAAGAAATAAAATCCCCTCACCTCCATGGTGGGATCCCGAGTGCACTTCTGCAGTTAAAGAAAGGAATAAGGCTGAGAGGCGCTACAATGCAGATATGAGCACCAGTAATCTTTTGGCATACCTTCAGATTAATGCTAGAGCCAAACGCCTTCTTCGCAAGAAGAAACGGGCTGGTTGGGTGAAATTCTGCACCTCCTTGTCTCCATCTACCCCAGTCTCAGCAGTCTGGAAAAACATCAAAAGGTTTAGGCGTAGATGTTCTCCCTCTACCTCTTTGTCAATAACTAGGGAAACAGCTGAACTTTTCTTTGACAAAATAGCGTCACCATATGTCCCCCTCTTATCCGAATGTACGAAATTATCTTATGCCCCTAATTCAGAAGTGGATCCCTTCGATGCACCATTTACTGTGGAAGAACTGAATGTGGTACTGCAACATGTCCGGGACTCAGCTCCTGGTATTGACGGTGTGCCATATTCCTTTATTTCCCACGCTGGTGACAAGGCTAAAACCTACTTTCTCAATATAATTAACTTTTGCTATAGTCATAGTTGGGTACCAGACCAATGGAAGCTCCAGATTATAATTCCCTTACTGAAACCTGGCAAACACCCAGATGATCCGAATGGTCTTCGGCCTATTGCTTTGTCTTCAGTCCTAGCCAAACTATTGGAACATCTAATTAAAAATCGTTTAGAGTGGATAGTTGAGTCGAGAGACTTACTGCCGAGCTTCCAATTTGGTTTCAGAAAAGGGCTTAGTACAGTATCGGTGTTCTAGTTACGGACGTGCGCTTGGCCTTTTCGAAAAACCAATCCGTTGTTGCCGCTTTCCTCGACATCTCTTCCGCATATGATAACGTTCTTCTTCCCGTACTCAGGCAAAAATTGCAACAGCTGAGTCTCCCGGCTAAGATGATACAATGCATATGTGGACTCCTTATGTCCCGGTCACTGGTTCTGAGAGTTCAGGGAGAGGCATTTGATGTGACACAGACGTGGAAGGGTCTCCCTCAGGGCTCTGTCCTTAGTCCCCTTCTATATAATTTATACACGGCTGATATTGGGTCATGTCTAAACAATGATTGTTAAATTCTCCAATACGCCGATGACATTGCTTTGTACGTGACAGATCATTCGATCGCAGACGCTGCTGCATCCTTTTCCTTGTCTTTGGATTCTTTGAACCAGTGCCTTTTAAGCCTTTCCCTCTCCGCACCTAAAAGCTCGGCAGTAATTTTGTCTCGTAAAAGACAGATCCCTCGGGTCTCGGTGTATATTTCTGGGCATAATATTCCCGTAGTTCAAAAGGCTAAATTCCTGGGTGTCTTTTTGGATCCAAAATTAACGGGTAAGGACAACGTGAATTTCCTCATCCAAAAATGTGAAAGGACTATTTCTATTTTAAAGGTGTTATCTGGTGTTTGGTGGGGTGCTCACCCCTACACCATGAAGCTAGTTTACAACGCCTTGGTTCGCAGTGTTCTGGATTATGGAACTTTTCATATGATCCCTTGCAACAAAGGCGCTCTGGCAGGGCTAGATGGGTTTCATTCCAAATGCCTTCGGATCATCTCAGGTTGTATGAAGTCCTCTCCCACTAACGCTTTGCAGGTCGAGTGCGCTGAACCTCCCCTTGCCCTGAGACGGCAATATCGTGCCTCCCGTTTTCTTTCTAGGGTAATCTCTAGATCGTCCCATCCCCTTCTGGCGAGACTGAATGAGTTAGATGTCTTATGCAGAAGCTCAAGTTTCTGGAGAAACAAGGAAATACCTTAAACCCTTCCGAATTTTGAAAAATTTAACGTGTCCGATTTTTCAGTATCCTAGACTTCCCCTTTTTAACTTTGCTTATGAAGTTATATGTTTCATCCCCAAAATTTTATTTGATATTGGTATATCTAAAAAATCCCCATCAGCAAATTTGGCCTTCAATGCGGTGGTAGGCGAGCGTTGGGATGGGTTTCAATTATTTTTCTTCAAAATTAAACGGTATGGAAAACACCGGTGCCGCTGTTTACTACCAAAGCTCCAGAATGATTTTGCAATACAAATGCCCTAAAGAGTCGTCTGTATTCACCGGTGATTGTGTGGCTATATTGGAAGCTTGTCTTTTTGTAGAGTCACACACGAACATTGAGAAAGCCGTGATCTTTACAGACTCACTTAGCTGTTTGAAGGCTCTTGCACAAAATCCGTTTAAAAGTAGATTACATAGTCCTCTTATTTTAAAAATCAAAAAGTCTTTACTGGCGTTGCTAGCAGTCAAAGGGATGTTCAGTTAGTTTGGATACCTAGTCATTGTGGCATTAAAGGTAATGAATGCGCTGATGTATTGGCCAAAGAGGCCTGTTCAGCTGTGACGACGGATCTATCGTATAATTCTCACCTGAGCTATGACTTGTTGTCCCTTCCCAAACTAAAGCTCCAGAGTTCATGGCAGGAGCACTGGAACATGTCCAGCAGGAAAAAAGGCAAATTTTTCTATGCTGTCCAACCTGTCATAACCCCAAAACCATGGTTCTTCGGTTTCCGAAAGGTTTCCAAAACTGCTATTTCTGTCATTTGTAGAATCCACTTAGGTTTTTGCTGCACCCCCGTCTTTTTTCACAAAATCCGTATACGCGACTCCTTTCTTTGCGAGTGCGGATTAGGCGAGGGTACCTTGGAGCACATATTTTTTGAATGTTCAAATGATGTCCCCTCACTTGATTTATACCGCCGTCTCCCTAAACTTAAGATTCCCCTCCCAATAAACCTTCCCTCTCTTCTGACTTTTACCTCTCCTGAACTCCTTGTGGCGCTAATGATTTTCATCCGTCACAATAATATAAAATTATGAGCCTTGCTAAACCCCAAACCTCCATCTATTTGTATGTGGTATACAACGTATCTTTAATGTGTTAACATTTATATTATATAAGTATTTTTATCTTTTTGTTTGTTTCAGTCCCGTACTAACCCAACAACTGTCAACAGTACTAAGCGAAGAACTTAAGTCTTTGTCTACAGTTCCTGGTTTTTTTAATTATTTTTTATTAATAAAACATACTTGCCTTCCATTTAACTTTAGACATTGGCAGAATAGTCGACATCGGCTTTGCTTGCCATATAAAAATATAGAATAGAATAGAAGAAGAGAGGTCAAGGATCGAACAGTAAGAATATGGCGGGTTTAATTGAATTGTAAATTTGTGATAAAAACTGGACTTGAATACAGTGATACTGACCGAATCTTCGTGTATATAAAACTACGTGTTTAGTGGAATATCTTATACCTACGTTATTCGCCAATACATAATGTGACCCTACATATAAGCAAAGAAGTTGGTTTGTCTAACTCGTATTAGCCCGAAAAGAACTCATGCAAATAATGGCTTTTCCTGACAATTACACAGTATTCCCTACATCAGATCGTGGGATATAAGGGCTTTTTATTGAGGAGACTAGTGAAATAACAATCGAATAACTTGTGATCAGTGAAGTTACCTACTGAAAGAAAGTTGGTAGCGGGAAACCTCAATTAAGTGAAGAGTTAGTGTGACGCGTATTCGGTCAGAACATTATGTTATTTGTAGCACAAGGAGTACCTACCTGGAAAACATTCCTTAACCATAAAGTTTAGTCATGATGGTTTGAAAGCTTATTGAAAGGTCTACTTCTTCTTTAATAAAATTTGGAGAGTTTACAATAATTATAACTAGTTTAAACTAATGAAGATAATGAAATTCTCATAATTATCATTTTCACTAAAGCCAGTAAATGTTAGTTTAGTTGAAAAGTGCCTGAAAAAGTTTTGTTTTAATTCAATGCTTCAGGCTTTTGAGTCCAGCTGTTTATTTTTACTGGAAGGATTCCTATAAGTTGGTACAAAAACCAGGAACTAAACTCAATGCCTGATTTTGCAAATCATGAGGAGAGAATCATGTATATTTTGGAAACATGGTTAACAAGTTTGAAAAGTACCTCAAGTGATGGGATTCTTAACTCTACCTGCCTGGTAGTATGGTGTGTTAAAAGTAATGGTAATAAAGTCTTAGATGCAGAATGTGAGGCGCATGAGAAAGTTCAGATTTACCAAACATCTGATTATGGAAAGTATCTACAGTAACTGGTAAGGTCACTTTATTCTTATTATAATTCATTGGACAAAACATTACCACCCTTTTGTGGTTCTACTGCAGTCGGTTAAATAAAAATTACAATTCATAGCCGCTGGACTTATACTACACTACAAAACACAATGTTTTTGTCTTTTAAAAGAAATTTAGTGAAGAAAAAAAAAGGCAATTGATTGCACATTACAGATTCAAGGTTGTTTCAAATTGTGGATAATTATGGCTTTCACAAAAGTCTCAACTTTTGTCTTATGAAACATAGTATGATTATCTTTGCTGTTACTCTTTGACTGTGTATCTTACTCTTAGACTGTGCATTTTACAATTTACTGGTGATGATTGATTTTTATTTGTTGTGTGTGTTTGTTACCTTGTTGGTCTGGTAATTGCTGGTGCACCTGATGGACATAGGGTCTAAACTTCAATCTCTGGACAACATGTAGTGGTATCCTATAGCTTGAAGCTTGAACTTGGTTGGTGAGTTAAGGGTGCACTATACACCTCTGCTTGCAGACATGGATTGGTGAGTGCAGACATGTTATTTTGTGTCATAAAATTGTCTTAATGTAAATGTGTTATAACATAATATAATGGTTAGTGATTTAGTGACAGTATCTCAGAAATCTTGTAATTTCTTCATATTGGTAGTGTGCCTATATGTGGTTATGTTGTTCATAAATTTTTACTGCCATTTTGATGGCGCAGTGGCTGAGTTTCTGGATGCTAGGGATGTGACCGATATATCAAAACGTGACTTATATCGGATGTGGGGATCGATATCATATAATATTAGAACGCTTTCAGTTCCTTTGTTACACACATTCTAGGTCCTTGAGATCATCGGAGAATCTAAAATTAAGTATACGTATGCTATTCCACATCCTTCTTCGACAAATCTTTTACAGTTCAAGCAGCTCGTTTGTGGAATGCATTACCTATTGAAGTGAGGCGTGCTCAATCCTTACCAACATTCAAAAAAATGGTGAAGGAGCATTTCCTTTCACTATAATTAGTCTTCTCCTTTCTTTATGATATTTTTGTTATTTATTAGTATATTATGTATTATTGTATGTATGTATTTTATGTTATTATGTCTAAGTATTATTATTTAAGATATGTTGTACACTGACAACCCTAAATTCCTCTCCTCTCGTTCAGTCCATCCAAAGGTTGTCTGTAAGAGATTGCCCTGTGCGATAAGACCGCCCATTGTACACTTGCTTTTATGATTTTTTGTCCTGTATATATATTTGTGTGGTGTACAATAAAGAATATAATAAATAAATAAATATCGATATCAATATCGGAGTAGCCGATTTCACAGAAACTGTATGTATCAAGTCAAGGCTGCTTGCTTTTCATTTTTTTTGCTACGTAAGTACATACTATGTCTATGGTCATAAGACTTTAATGATTATGACATTTGAATAACTTTTTTATTATCTGTGTTATTTCTGTTACGAAATTATTTATTTCAGTCTTTGGATGTATTTTTAAACCCGACGGCTAAAGAGGGGTTTTATAAGTTTGACGTAGGTATGTAGGCTTTATGTAATTGTTCATCTCTCTGTGGCCCCTAACTGGAAACAGAAGTTTAAAAGATTACTTTATCGAGAGTGTTCTTAGCAATGTTTGATTGAAATCGGTTCAGCCAATCAAAAGTTATGGGCGTTTTACTGTTTGAATCGGGGTATTTTCGCAAGATATCATATCATAATTAGGTGTTCGATAGAATGTTGATCGAATCGTGGCTAGTACTAGATAAAATATGTAGCATTAAATAAAAATGTGTCGCAGGCTTTTTTAAAATTTTACTTGTTATGGCGAAAGGGTGGGGGGTATAATATAATTTGCAATTTATTTTAGCACGGAATATCCGAGGGAGTTTCGTTCATCTAGTCATCGATTCATCGTTCCACCTAGAGGGAGACCTTCCAAAGCTGCGTCTTCCGGTACGCGGCCGCCACTCCAGAAATATTCGCCCCATCGACCATCTTTTCTGCGAGGAATGTGCTCTGCCCACTGCCACTTAAGAGGAAATACGGACAGAAAGCTCCGACTGAATTTCCTTAGTAAAAAGTCATAATTTGAGGTTTGGCTCTCGCCTATTTTCTCCTCCAGTATTGGATAAATTTAAAAGATATTCCATAAATTGAATAAAAAAGAATTGATATGTTGTGCTCTTGTTTTTCTTTTTTCATTTATTTATAGTCGCAAATTTGTACACTGTCTCTGTTGACAGTGCAATTTTGAGCATCTTTTAAGGTTTGTAAAGATAATGGTATCATCAAAAAAGAAAACATAGTGGCACAGTAAACAAAATATTTAAATTTTTATATTTGTCATCGAGACGCTCAGAAGAAGTATATATCTTTCTTTTTCATTTTATGGAATATCTTTTAAATTGGTCCAATACTGGAGTAGAAAATATAGTCGAGTTATGACTTTATACTTAGGATTTTGAGTTGGATGTTTGCGACCGCATTTCCTCTTAAGCTTGACAATTCTTCGGACTATGTCGGTCACCCAGGTTCTCTTGCGGATGTCTTCATTTCTGATTCGAACACGCATGATTGACTCGTGTGGATGTTATTACTAAGCCATGAGCGTCTATCCTAATACGTATTCTATACAGACCAAATTGTGTACTAAATCATGTTGTAAAATATGACATAATATTCCCAATGTAAACTGGCTAAGACCCAACGATTCATCTTAAAGTAAACTCATAAATACTCGTATGAAGTCATGAAAGATTTATTGAAACAACCGTGAAACAAAGTGTCGACAACATTGCAAAGATGCCTAGATGCCACAGATGCCTAAACAAAATTTATAATAAAATAACAAAGAGGAAGGCAAAACTGTTTGTTTATATCCTTGTAAAAGATTATCTCTGGAAGTACAGTACCCTGATTATGTAACTTTATTAAAAGATCTAACTAATTTTGTATTAATTATTTTATATTATTAAATAATTATATAATTGGGCCTTAGTGTCTTAAGCATAGAGTGTTTTTCTGTAAAAAGTGCACAATTTCTGTAAGAAATGCCTCGGGAAAAATCTAGTTCTCACATAAAGACAGCCGTCCGAACTTTAGCTCTGCGATAAAATCATGAAAAGAAACGTTCAATTTTAAGATATCCGAACAAAAAGAGATTTTACAATGTCCCAGTGGTGGCGTTAAATCAGATAGCCACGAATCGGATGTAGCACCAAGTACGCAGTCTGAATGTGTAATGTTCACTCATTGTACGAAAACGAACGAACAGTCACAGTAAATATAGGTTCGTCTTATTAAGTCCTGTTTTTGGTTGCTCCGTTCATGATAAATCATTCTAAACTATTTAATCGACTAGGTATTGCTATTATATGTCAATGTCACAGAATGACCCACAGTTCGAATTTAAAATATATGACTCTGACAATTATACAAAACAGATTAGATTTGATTAATTTAAAAAATGGTCAGTCAACTAAAAGGTTTTAATTCTATTTTGCGCGGATATTACGTTTATATTCCTGGTTGTATAAGTTATAAATTATGTGACATTTTCGTGTTTTTATGGTATGAGTCTTGCCGCAAATAAATCAAATTGCATTCTTTCTAGTGGTCGATTTAAGGATTAAGCTATTTTGACTTCTGTTTTCATGTGATTACGTTTTCAAAGCATTAGTCCCCAAAAGTCAAAAGTTAGTCAAAGATGTTTCCTAACGTCATAAAATAATGAATTTAAAAAATAAAGAAGGTATAAACGACTTGACTGTACTTCATACTGTGGGGACGTGGTCTTAAATCATTGAGTATAGACCTACTGTACCAGTGGTAGTATTTATTATGTAACTGTGATTTATGCCATTTCTATGTACGTAAATGTTCATCAGATATTTATTCATTCGCTTCAAAGATTTTTACAAAGACCAAAGAAACGATGGAAATACTGTTTAAAAAATGATAGATATGGCTAGAAAGGGTGTGAATACTAAATGCAGTTATCTGGGCCGTTTTCTGAATTGAGTATTCAGTTTTTTTATTTTTTTTAGTAATAGGCTTGCGCTTGACCACTATCTCACCTGATGGTAAGCAACGATGTAATCGACGATGAAGCACGCCTGCCTAGAAGAAACCTATTCACTCTTGACTTAAAGATTCCCAGGGTGTAGCTATCGGGAAATACAGACTCCGGCAATTATTATTATTTATTATTTTAATCTCTACTTTATTGGCAATATTTGATAGATTTTCAGGATAAAGTACAGTTTGACAAATATTCTACTTGAAATCGGGGTGTCAGAGACGTATTGAAGAAGACAATTGGCCGATTTCTGAATTGAGTATTCGAGGTTACGGAACGTGTCAAACCCTACTTTAGTGCCAAATTTTCACAGGTTTTCAGGCTAAAGTATAGTTTGACAAATACTCAACCCTCCAATACTTAATTCAGAAATTGGCCCAGAATGTTGCGCGTTCCTCTAAATAAATTGAGATACCTAAGTAAAAGTGAATAATGACGATTCTAATTTTTTTACAAGGATTATAACTAGATGCACGGAAAGATCTTATAACACTCAGTATAATAACGCGTTAGGGATAGGGTTGATATGCTGGTGGGACTGCCCTGCTTCTGTAGTGCGACAGGAATGCTGTTTTTTTTATACAACTATGTGAAAATGCGTTTCTCTGGTGCGCATAGTGTGGGCCAGCTTCAACATTATCGTAGGAATCTTTGCGAGTCGCCTAGACTGTGTGTTCGTGGGTCGCTGTTGTGCCACCTCTCATGGAGTGCCGCAACGGTGATCCCCTGTTATTTTTTTATAGTTTCATTTTGTTTATCTGTGTTACTAACATAATTGTAAATTTTACTAACCATTTTTAGTCATGGATTCTCGAATAGAGAGAAATTCAATTAAATTCTCAACAAAAAAAAACCTTGAAACCGAACAGCCGTAAGCAAATCTCCAACAACGTCCAACCTTATCTGTCAGCCTCAAATGACAGAACACATTTATCCCGAACATTTTTTCCTGAAACTTCACGCGTAACCCGAGACGGCACGGGCAGGGAGCCAGCGAGTTTTAACACCACAGATAATGAACTGTCATGAAGATCGATGGCGTAACCATAGATCACATGGAAACGCTTTTAAGGTGGTGGTGGAAGAATTATTGTCCTCGCTACAAGAGATTTAAGATTTTGCACAAATTGAAAGCTAGCATTTTCTTACTGACTTCGAAATTCGTTTCCAGTAAACGCATTATGAATTCTAAATAATTTATTTTTACAAGTTATTTTCTAGGGTTTCGTTATTAGTCTTCGCCACAAGACACGTTTATTTTTTCGGCATAGAAGTAGCTTAATATGGCACTCAATGATAGTGTAAGTGTATATCAATGAAAGAAGAAAGATTACCTCCTACAAACAAAAAATACTTCTTTATAATATTAGTTTATAGTTATTTATGCAACTGTTGGGGGTAAGGGATATTTAAAATCGAATGTGGGTAATAATAGTATCACAAGAGTGTTTTAATACATAATTATGTACAGTTGCATACAAGATTTATCTATACCTATGATATGAATCTTCTACAATAGGTTCTGAAACCATAGGTTGCTGTACAGTGTAGTAAGAACTCTATGTAAACTCATGGAAAGTTTAATTGGTGATAATATAAATATTTTTTTCATTACGGAGCTGTGGTAGTGAAACGCGCGTGTGTGGAATGTTCTTTTTTTGAAATTTATAAAAACACCACTGTGGCTGTTTTATGCGTAAGGAAGGGATCGAAAAAGCAAAGGAGTTGCATAATGAAATTTAGTACAATATTATAACACTCGTTTGAATAATATTATCAGCGCAGAAACTTATATTGAGGATTTATAGCATGGGTGTAGATAAAATGTCTTATGGTATTCGAAAGCTAACATTTCCAAGAAAACAGAATATATCCATTATAAATGTAGTTTCCTGGCCAGAAGAAACTCCATTGGTATGTTCTACAATGCCTTTGATCTGAATTGCTAGAAGCCAGAGGCATCAAAGCATGACAAAACTAGTATGGTTCCACTTTGAGAGAGAGACGGAGCCCTGGGGCCCTGCCATGAGCTCTCAGTGCCATACTTCCATAGAACGTAAATAACTTTGCTCTAAGAGCTTATGGTAGGGCCCCAAGTCATAAAATTGCCTTAAAAGGAAATACCAGTGTGAATTAAAAACATTATTAAATTACTCACGTTATTACTTACCAATACCAATCACGTGAAATGGTGATTAGCTCTGTTTAATCCATAGGTATAAGTTGTCATAATGGGGTACGAAATTTTCTCAGAAAGACACAGACCTCTCTCTACCGAGTGGACAAACAATCGTGGATCAATCGGAACAAGGCGATAATTGGGGGTAGATCCTAATGTACGTTTTTTTTAACTTCTAATATCCCCAACTATCGCCTTGTTTCATTTGATTCACGATTTTTTGCCCACCTAGTATATACGATGGATGTTAATATCTCTATATACAAGGATGTGAATCTCTCTATATATAAGGTTGTAAATCGCTTCAAAAGATGTGATGGCTTCTGTTTTGGCTCACAATGAGCCACTGCCATGAAAAAGCAAAGTTTATTTGGATAAAACTGACGTTATAAACATCATAACAGTTTATTATAAAAAGTTATACTTAACTCATGAACAATCATGTTTTAGCTTCTCTGGCATTTCTTGAGCTGTCAGTGTTAGATTTACCAAACAAAATTCAGTTTCTCTGGCGTGTGCCACGCACTATTATTCATGAGCAAATGATTCGGGATTGAAACCAAACACTTCTCGCGTGACGTACCTATGTATCTCAGGTATAAATCTCTGAAGATATAAAAACACTCGTGATTCTTCCTTGCTTTGAGAAAAAGCGCAATGCAAGGATTTTTCTAGAGCAGAATCCAATCGCTCAGCCGTTGCATAAATCGGATTGTCTGTGCCAATTGGGTCTGGTAAATGAAAATTGATTCCTCTTTTTATAAAGCAATAGCTTTGTCAAATGAAAAAAAAATAACTACTTTTAGAATCTTTCTACAACATTAGCCTTTAATTTCGGGGCGTAAGGAACGCTTTGTTTCGCTCCTATGCTTCTTTTGCTAGTATCTATTTAGCTATCCTCCTAGTCTTCTAATTTAAGCCACAGATTAAGTAATTTTTTAAGAGTAATGATCAAATGGTGGTGCAAATAAAATCTTTATCGTTTGTTCTTTCAAATATATGTGCTAATTAGCTTCTGCCAGCAGCATCACCCGCGTGAAAAGTATTTTATTATCCCAAGGGAGCATTATACCGAGATAAAAATTAGCCTATGTGCTATTCCAGATTATAATTTAACGCTGTGACAAATTTCATCCAGATCCGTTCTGCTGTTCTGGTGTGATTGAGTAATAAACATACATCCACACACATATCCATCCAAAATTCCACAATTATAATATTAGTAAGATATATATAAAGAGGTTGTTGGAAGTAATCTGTAGAATTACTGATCCGCTTACTAAATGACTTTAGCAGTTAGAAAGCTATTCGAACGCTACTTTTCATCCGCCGGCATAAAGCCACGGTTTCTGTAGAATAGGCCACAGGAGCCGCGGGAAAAACTGGAAAGAAAATAATCTAAAAGTCGTCTGAAACTACTTTATCTGTAAAGACACATGATTTTATCGTTGGTCTATATTTTACTTTCCACAAAAGGGAATCCATTTAGACAACTATTAAAGTAATTTTGGGTCTCACTAGGATAACTATAATTTAAGAATCACATAGAAGAGGAAACGGGAGGATCTTTTAGCTACATAATAATAGCCGCGCGGGTCTATCATCAAAGTTAAGCAACGTCTACCAAAGTCAGATCGTGGATGGGTGATCGTCTTACCATACCGACATTCCTCCGTGCCTCGGAAATCACTTTAAGCCGTCATTAGCTGATATTTTGACAACCATTACGGATAGTTAGAAGTCAGGAAATCAGACACTTGTTTTGCTAAGGGGAACGTGTTACCCAGTTATTGGGTAGTGGGGGTCACATAGGCAGTCGCTTCATGTAAAACACTGGTACTCAGTTGCATCCGGTTAGACTGGAAGCCAAAATAGTAGGGAAAATACTAAGCAGATTGAAAAAAGAGTAAACGTGTTTTGCTATTAATTTTGTCTAGATTTTAGACACCAGTTTTGTATCATCATCATTATCAGCCTTTTTAATATTCCCACTGCTGGGACACAGGCCTTCTCTTTGTATGAGGGAGGGTCCATTTTGTATGATGTGGATAAAATTTCATCGAAGAAACGTAAAATTCAGAACTCCTATAAAAATTAAGAACAATGTAAATGAGCTGGTTATAATTTTTGGTGTACTTAAAGAGTACAAGGTGTAACAGAAATAACGCAAATCCTGAAGTTGGGATCATTCATCATGTGTAACATTTTTTACTATAGAACCAATTCTCTGAAATATCGAAAAAAACATTACCCCGAACATTTACATCTGCTTAACTTGACAAAATGATTTATTATTATTTATATATTTATTAATATCTCCCTTAAAACTATTTTTACATGTGTATATCTTATTTGCGATAACGCGGTTTTGAAATTAACTTACTAATGTTGTAACATTATAAAACTATGAAAAACGTAAAAAACTAGTAGTACTTATAAAAAAACAAAAAAAAATGCTTAAAATATATTGAACAGTATTTTTTTTTTTCTCACTGGTGAAATATTTATTTTACTCATTTTTAAACCGTCTCCCATTAAAACGTTCTCACTTGGCTATTGTTCTCCCGCATTTAATCTTATAACTGCGACAAAAGTCAATCTTTATGGCGACAAAGAGTCTTTCAATTATTTACCCCCCGGTACATTGAGAGAGTTACAAATGTGCTACAAAGCTACAATATAGTTTCACTGCCACTACATTTATTTATTATAAAAGGAAGCCCCTCGCCGCGTCTGTCTGTACTTGGTAAACTAAAAAAAAAATTGACCCATGGACGAAGTGATTCATGAGGAAGGTTTAGGTGTGTAATTCATCAGGTTTTGTGTAAATTGGCTTTTGGAAGTCGGAAATAATCTTTCCGACTGGGAGCTTAACTGGCATGCGCCGCTTAAAACAACAGAATTATATGAAAACAAACATTCCAAATTTCATCCAGATCCGTCCAGCCGTTTGAACGTAAAGAAATAACAAACATACAAACACACACACACACACTCACAAACTTTCGCCTTTTTTATAATATAATAGATGTGATTAGTGTGATAGTTGACAAGTTATATCTGCGTTGGCAGAAGCAGCGAGCATTGGAATGGCGTAGACTGAGCCGAAGTCTGAAGCTCATGGCCGATCACGATGGAAGACTTTTGTGGACATCCTCTGCTCCACCTGGTCATAAGACATTAATTAAAATAATTAAAGCTAATGGCTCCGTTGGTTATTAGCAGAAAATGCATCTGGCATAACAGTGAAGGAAATTATCGTGAGGAAACCGACATGTTATAGAACCAAGAATTCGAAGACGTGTGATGTCCACCAGACTGCACTGGGCCCGCGTGGTGTATTATAGCTTATCTTCCTCGTCCTCCCTCTCACAGAGAGGAGGCCTGTATTCCCGTGGACATACATCACATACATCATCAGTCTTTTAGTGTAAAATACTGATGATGTATCTGGCCAATATATCTCATCACCTATGAGTGGCGTGTTGACAAAGGAGATTCAAGAGAGGTAGCATTTACGGACGAATGAAACAAACTGTGACCACTAATATTAGGATAAGAGTTAGGCAGAGAACCGGCCAAGTGCGAGATGGAATCGATCACCGAGGGTTCCGCACAAACCTCAGCTTAAAGGTATTATAGACCTGAGTATTTGATATGAATTTAAATTTCGCGTTCATGAGGAAAGGGATAGTAAGTTTAAAATTATTAAAATATTTTTACTATATGATGTAACAAAAAATTTACGGTTTTCGCAAATTTTGCTTCTTACCAAATTTCAAGATTTTGAGTTCACTGGAAGTACAGGGTACTTCTTCTTGGTTTTGATTACCTTGCGAGTGTCGAAAATTTGCGGAAATTTGCGGAATAAACGGCTGTATCGTTTGATTGCGTAGGCTTAGAAGTTAATTTTTTCACAGCTTTATGGGACAGAGACTTACTTGACTTAATGCCCTACGTCCCCTGGATGTGGCAAAGGGCGACCACAGTCGTCCTCCATCGCGATCGGTCTTGAGCTTCACGCTTCATCTCGCTCCACGTCATATCGATGCTCGTCGCTTCTGCCACGGCCACGCTTTCTTTTGCCTTGGGGATTCCAATCCAGCGCTTGCTTTTGTATGGATCAGAATCCCTTCGCAGAATGTGGCCACTCCACTCCACTTGCGACGCTTGATATGGCGGTCGATCGGGCTCTCGTGGCATTGCTCCAACAGCTCTACGTTGGAGATGGTCTCGGGGTTCAGTAAATGCCGAGTATGCGACGAAGACAGCGGTTGACGACGACTTGGATCTGGCGTGAAATGTCTTTTGTGACCATCCACGTTTTGCACCCGTAAAATAGCACGGATTTGACATTTGACCCGAAGGTTTTGAGTTTAATCTTTCGGGTCAGTTTCCGCAATTTCCAAACAGGTCACAACTGCGCGAAGGTCGCGAAGCTCGTGCTTTGGCGATCCTTGAAGCGATGTCCTCTTCACTACCTCCAGTTTCTGACAAGACGCTCCCGAGGTAAGTAAACTTGTGGACGCGTTCTACTGCCTCTGTGCCAATCAGCAACGGTGAAGTATTCTTCACACCAGATCTCATCTTTTGGGTCTTCCGGGTGTTTATTTTTAGTCCCGTTTCTGCCGGCTCCTTACTAAAATCATTCAATTTAGCTTGCATGTCAGCGTAGGTATGGGCAGCATAGGTCATCGGCGTAATCCAAGTCCTCTAAGACGTTGGATAATCCCCACACTATCCCGCGGCGCTTGTTGCCCAAAATGCGAAGCAAAATCCCGTCAGGAACTAATAAAAAGAGGAGCGGTGAAAGGAGGCAGCCTTGGCGGACACCTGCGTGTACTGCTATATCATCCGAGATGAGACCGTCGTGATTTACTTTACAGGAATAATTCTTGTTTATACTCTCCAACAGACGGACAATTTTTGGTGGCACTCCGATGTCCAGTAGGCGGGCCCAGATCCTGGACCACTTCAGCGTATCAAATGCCTTTTCGAAATCGGCAAAGGTGAGATAGATCTCCCTCTACCATTCTGATACCTGTTTTAAAATGGTACGGAGAGTGTTGATCTGATCCGTGCACGAGCGGTTCGCGCGGAAGCCAGCCTGGTCTTTGCGTAGGAGAGGATCCACGGCCTTCGATAACCTATCCAGGATAATCTTGCAGAAAACCTTCGAGGGAATTGAGAGCAACGTAATACCTCTCCAGTTATCGCATTGACTAAGATCTTCCTTCTTGGGTACAGTTATCAAAAGACCCTTGTTTTTTTTCGTCCGGAAGCTCTTCAGTGGCCCATATCCTTTCAATGAGAGGCGTCAAAAAGTTGACGGCGGAGGATAAGTTAGCTTGTGGCATTGCCGCAGTTATCAGGTCGAGTCCTGGTGCTTTGCCAGTCTTCAAAGAGAGGACAGCTCTTGCAACTTCCGAAGCTGACGGTGGATCCGTGTCGATGTTGAGAGGCCGGGATGGTGTAGAAATGACTTGCAGCGCGTCTGGTGTTGATGTTGCTGACAAACGGAAGACCTCCTAAAAGTGATTACGCCAGCGTAAGAGCTGCCCTTCCAACGTCACTATGAGCTGACCGTCTTTAGACTTGAGCGGCTTCTTAAACTTGCTGGTACCTGCCATGGTTTTGATAGCTTGGTGCAACTCCTTCAGGTTACCGGTGTTTGCAGCTTGTTGAGCACTATCAGCAATACCATCAGCCCACTGCCTCCTATCTTTGTGGGTGCTGCGTTAGATTTCTCTGCGTTTCTGATGGTATTGCATGATAAGGTCAGCTCTCATGACGTCATTACTCAAGCAATCTAAGATGAAGGTTTCTTTTGTCTTCGATCAGGCTCCAGATTTGCTGTGACATCTAGTCTTCGCGAGAATGAGTCGGTTTATGTCCTAGAACGATGGAGCTGGTTTCTCTATAGGCCACTTTGATGCGTTTCCACTCCTCGTCCAATGAGTCCGAACCGGTATCAAGTCCCGAAAAACGATTACGCAGCTTGATTTGGAACGTTTTACGGATCTTCTTCGGATCTTGCCACGTCCTCCAGCCGCACGGGCCACCAGATGATGGTCGCTATCAATATCGGCGCACCTGCGGTTTCGGACATCGAGCAATGAGGAACGCCATTTGGCGCTAATGGCAAGGTGGTCAATCTGGTTCTTAGTGACTCCATCGGGTGAGTTCCACTTGTACTTGTAGTGGTCACCATGTATAAATAATGTTCCTCAAATGGTCAGGTCGTGGTTCTGGAAAAACTCGACAAATCTGTCACCGTTCTCATTACAAACTCCAAGCCCCTGCGTATCCTTGTGCCGCTCGCGGTTTGTGTAAACGCTCTTAACCTTTGCATTCAGATCCCCCATGACTAGGACGATACCTTGTTTCTTGATGTTAAGGGTGGCGTAGAGGGTGTTGTAGAAATCGTCTTTGGTATCCTCTGGCGATGCATTAGTTTGGGCGTAGCATTGTACGATGGAGATCTTCCGGGCTTTCGAGTAAAAACGGGCGTACATGATTCGGTCCGAGATCGGTTTCCAGTCCAGGAGGCTATACTTAGCTGCATTAGAAAGGAGGAGCCCTACGCCGTACTCGCGCACATCTTCCTCACTTTCTTTACCAGAATGCAGCAAAGTCAAGCCCCTGGACGTTCACAGCACACCAGAGCCGTTTCTTCTCACTTCGCTTAGACCGAGTATTTGCAGGTTGTAATTTAGCATTACTGCTTCTGCATGGGCTAATCTACTGTCATCGCTAAGCGTTCTTATATTCCAAAAAGCAATTGGTGTCTGTTTTAAAGCCAAAAGTCGTCGATAGGGTGTCGGTCCCGTTTCTTACTGTTTCAGTTTCGTTAATCTATTATTGTCGGGCAAGCGAGTGATTAGCCCACTGTGCCTTAATCCGCTAGCGGGGCTGCCGCTTTAGAGCTTTTAGCAGATTTGCTTGGTTTTTTTTTGTCGGGTATCCTCCCCAGTGAGTCGATTCTGTTTTGGGGCGCAGAATATTCACCCTTCGCCCTGCATCCGTTAGCTCAGCTGCAACTCGGGGTGGTGGACGCGCGGCGGCGCGGTTGCAGCTGGTCCCAGGGATAACGACGGGGACGTGAATGATTCGGACTGGCTAGGGCTCTGCTTGTTACGGTATTCTACCACGAGTACAGCAGAAGGTATTTTTGGCTCTTTATGCTTTAACATTTGCTTTTTATAATGCTGTTCTCACCAACAGCGATTCCCACCAAAACTTACCCTAGCTTCTCTCCCCTCCTCTCTCTCCAAGGGACAGTAGACCTGATTATTTGATATAAATTTCAGCTTGATACCTTAACGCGTTCCTAAGAAAAAGAATCTTCACAGACAGTCAGACGGACGGACGGACAACAAAGTGATCCTATAAGGGTTCTGTTATTCCTTTCCCTCTCTCAATAGTAGGTACCAACACCCACATATTGGCAATTGTGTCCCATGTAATAGTGAGTGAGCCTATTGTCATTAACCGAGCACAAATCCACAATCCAAACTACTACTGAGAAATTTCAGACGAGTGGATTCCACCTATTTGTCTACCAAATGACATAGGGATTCTGGCATTTATGGACCATTTACACTAGTCCATTCCTTTATCCAATCCAGTAATGGCATCGTGTAAATAGAGACAGTCCACTGCTTTGGATTGTCCTCAAGCCATTGATGAATCCAGTCTATTATAATAGAACGATTTCAAATTTGCGCCAATGCTTCCCCCACCACTCACGCATTGAATTATCTCTATATTGGCTTGTGTACTGACTTCATTTGAACGCTTGCTGTAGGCTCTAGTTTAGTCTCGACAGGATCGCCCGGTTAAGCAGTAGCCAATCACTCTGATTGAACTGCGAGACGCCACACACTAAAACTTATAAATAAAACATTTGGTCGCGTGTTCTCGTCCGAGCCAGTTAGCCATTCCACTAGCTGTTTTTAATAGCCGGGCATATGTGTTTTAATTTTTATCTAATGTATGTTTTTTCTAACATATCCAAAATCTCTTTATGCATTAAAATAAAATAAAAAAATACGTAGCCTTCAAAGCAATTTTATGTCTATCCATAGCGTTTGAATCTTAACTTGCATACTCGGCTGGCTTATGTGTAAATGAGCGATACGGTTTTTGCGCTTTTCATTGGATTGGCGTTATGGCTTGGCTTAGAATGGCTCATCGTATGGCTTCGTGTAAATAATCCACCGTACTTCAATAGGTACCTACTGAAACTGCGGAAATATTCACATACTTAACAAATCTTTGTAAAAAAACCTGATACAAATGTATAAGCGACTCGTAACCTCAACTCTCCCTAATCACGGCAGTAATTCGACCAAACTTGTTATTTATAAAAATGTAATTAAAACCAACCCAACATCCTCCATTAAAATGATAAAAAAATAAAGCATCTTCAATCTCGTAACAGCTAATTAAGCCATTATCTTTTTTCCGCTTACTCAGCTTCCTGACAAACAACTTTGGACTTAAACGCGACCGAGTAAAGTACAAAATGACATCAGCAAAAACGTTGGACGGGTAAAATTTCCATTTAATTAAATTAGAAACAACGTGGTTCTGTGAAAATCACATTTTCATTCGTTCGCCTGACACTAAATGAACGTGGCTAAGCAAAATGGTAAATGTCCTACATATCACAAGGATACTAGTTTAATATTTGGTACGTAAGTATACCTGATTATAGATTTACTGACTAAACTTATTTTGTAATTCATGAGTTTTCCTAGAACTACTTTAATAAAAAGCAAGATATTTTCATCTATCTGATTATACATTTTTAGGGTTCGTTCCTCAAAAGAAAACCCTCATATGATCATTTTGTTATCTGTCTGTGTGTCAAGACATTTTTCACAGGAACGCGTAGAGGTATCAAGTATTTTATTAATATCAAATGCTTCAAGTCTACAATCACTTGGGAACTGTAAAAAAACAACAAAATTCTAAGTGAACGCAATCAAAAGGTATGGCCATTTTTCATGTAATTTAAAAATATACAATTAAATCTTTCAAGTAGATAGATACCTCTCCGAATTCCTACTTATGCACCAAACAGTCATTTTCATTGCTCGGTTCAATTTTCCTTTTAGTTTTCTGAACAGTTGTTTTCATAACATAACTTATTTGCTCCCTAAGAATACCACACCAGAGTACTAAATACCCAAGCAATAGGAAGGCTTACCGTACCTTGTACGGATACCGGCACGATTTTAGAACGCTCGGCAAAAGTGGTGGGGTGATTTGCGCATGTGTACATTCACGCAAAAAATTACTTAATGTGATTTGAACAAATTCTTTGTTTGTAGGTAGTTTAAATTTTGTGAATAATGAATATTGAAATGGCTAATTTTAACACAGTCTAGTTTAGGCACATTATCCTATCATCATACTAATAACTTTAACTCTTAAAATACAGGTATACTCTAGTTTAAGAGGCAGAGTATTATTCTTGTACAGAATCTGCAACTTAAACTAAAATTATTCTTATTCTTATATCTTATACCAAATATCAAACTGTATGTAACTCTGTATGGTTTTGGATACATGAAGATATATATATATATATAAATACTTAATCCGTAATAACGGATATAAATATGACACTAAAAAAATATAGAAAGAAAGAAAAGGGTTTTTTTTTTGTAAGTTTTTCGTGCTTGTCTCGTTAAAACTTTTTTTATTCATCTTTCATCGGAAACGAAACGCACGAAATTATTAAACACTATGGAACGGAACTTCTTTTTTAACACAATAATGCGCGACTGTACATAGGGGACACGAGACGTATGAGCGCGGCAAGACGTGGAAAGACGACATTGATTTGACTGATTAACCTATAAGTCACCGGCACCGGCCGTTTCACTGTTGCACCTCACTCCCCCGCCAAAAATCGACATCTGCGCATTCAAGGTCAGCGCTCTTAAACCGCGCCCATACCTGTGACATATTCATATTATTTATTGTACACAAAATATACATTTAAAATACAAAAGGAAAACTTATGTACACAGGCGAGCTTAACCCATAATTGGGTTCTCTGACAGCAAACTTCAGTGCTAAAGAGAGATTTACAAAATTAGGACAGTTAACAAAAGCGCACAACAAATATTAAAAAGACATTTTAATTCTTACTAAGTATACTACACAAATACGTGTATAGCAAAAAGTCCAAAACTTTAAATAATGCATAAACATAATACATACATATATCTAAAATACATACATATTTATTGCGTCATGTTGACAGGAAATGTTCCTTAATTCTTCTCCTGAATATCCCTAGTGAAGGGCTATCCCGAATTGAATGAGGAAGATTATTCCAGAGGCGGACAGCACGAACAGTAAATGATCCACCGTAACTACTTGATGAGTGGGGAGAAAAACGAAGGATAAGAGACGATGAGGAGCGGCAAGGCTTTCCTCTCGAAACAAGATACTCAAAGCGTTTTTTAAGATACGAAGAAGAGGTAGGATTGTGAAGAACAGAAAAGAGTAGATAAACAGTGTGGGTATCTCGGCGCTGCCGAATAGGCAGCCATTTCAACCGCCGACACATGGTCGTACTTTCGGAGGTCAAAAATGAAGCGAATGCACAAATTCTGCAAACGCTCGAGCTTATCAAGAAGTTCCTCAGTCGCATCAATGAAGCAGACATCAGCATAGTCAAGAAGAGGAAGAAGAAGAGACTGAGCGAGAGTAACTTTAGTTGAGAAAGGCAGGTTCTGGACACGTTTTAGAGACCGAAACAAGTAAAACACCCTCCTGGTTACTTCAGCAATGTGAACATTCCAAGATAGGTTGCAGTCCAAGTAAACACCTAAACTTTTGACTTTTTTGGAGTGGGCTATAGCGACGGCATCATAGTAAACAGGTGGGAGAGACTGGTTGCTCAATAAATTAATGAAATATCTGCCACCAATAATGAGAGCTTGTGATTTTGTTGGGTTCACTAAAAGTCCAAAACTTTTAGCCCACTGATATTATTTTCAAAATCATTATTGATGGCATCGATAGAACCAGTGAGCTCCTAAAAGTTTGAAGCGGCGGTAAAGCTGCAAGTCGTCGGCATAGAGATGATAGTGTGAAGATAAGACCTTAGTGATAGCGTTTATAAAAACGGAGAAAAGAAGAGGAGAAAGGACGCCACCCTGAGGAACACCCGCATCAAAATTGCACCAGTCAGAGAAAGCCTCCTCTGAGCGGACGGATTGCGAGCGACTCCGAAGATAAGAATTAAACCACACGATCACGGCAGGAGATACATTAAGAGAGGATAGGATACCTAAGAGGATGTCAAAATCAACTGAATTAAAAGCACTGCTAAAGTCCAGTAGAATCAATACTGTAAGGAGTCTGTTTTCCATGGCCAGTCGAATATCGTCAGTTATTTTGACTAAGGCCGATACAGTGCTGTGGCCAGGACAGAATCCAGATTGATAAGGACTTAGCAGGCCATTAGAGGAGAGGTAATGAGACAGCTGATTATTGACAACACTCTCAAGGACTTTAGATAGGATTGGAAGAATCGAAATTGGACGGAACTGGGATACTGATGAAGGTTTAGGGACCTAGGACCTAGGGCTAGAGGCAGAACATGTGCTTTCTTCCAAGCTGAAGGAAAGCAGCCAGAAAAGAGTAACAAAGAACTCATCAGCAACAACTGGCACAATTAGTGGTCTTACTTCAGACTAGTGTTCACAAAAACTTACTGATGCTCTATAAAAGTATCATTAATATTCTATGTCAGCGCTAGCCATGGTCGAAAAGCCAATGTAGTACGTAGCACGATAGAGTAGGAACAATAGCAGTAGCTTTGTTCTTATTCTGCCATGATACTATACCATTAACTCTGCCCACTACACCAGGCTTAAGAGGAAATGCGGTCACAGACATCCGACTGAATTTCGTAAGTAAAAAGTCATAATTCGGGTTATGGCTCTCGCCTATTGCCTCCTCCAATATTGGACCAATTTATAATATACTAGCGGACGCCTCACGGTTTCACCCGCGAAGTTCCCGTTCCCGTGGGAATACTGGGATATAAAGTAGCCTATCTCACCTGGGGATTGTGCAGCTTCACAACGGTGAAAGAATTTTTGAAATTAATCCAGTAGTTTTTAATACAAAGTTACATACAAATATACAAATATTTCCTCTTTATAATATTACTTATTCATTTTTTTTTTTTGTGGTCGGTTTTCTCTTGACTCTAGTCTAGGTCAGAGGTGACAGAGACAAAGTCGACGATGGAGTGAGCATACCCAGAAGAGGCCTGTTCAGTCTAATTTTGAAAAGATACGAGTATATACGTATACTGTTTTTTCCTTTTTGATGATCTTTAGAAGCACTAAATATTCATTTTATCCTGTTTTTAGTGTTAGTTAAGTTATAGCGGCCACAGAAATAAATCATCTGTGAAAATTTCAACTGTCTAGCTATCACGGTTCATGAGATACAGCCTGGTGACAGACAGTCAGACGGACAGTGGAGTCTTAGTAATATTTATTTATTGTAATTATTTAATTTGATTATTGTCTTAAATTCTGATTATTTGATTTATAATACTGTAGGATTGATAACACTGTGCTGTGTCACACAGAACATCCAATTTGCCTACTCTAAATTTTGTTTAATTGGGCCACCAAGATACAGGCTATGCCTAGTTTGGGGCCCATGGCCAATTCCATTGTGTTGTGTTGTTTATTTATGTTTTTTTTTTCCATTGTGTAAATTATGTGTCTGATGTAACATGTGTGTGTGGCAATAAATTTAATATAATAGGGTCCCATTTTTACTCTTTGGGAACGAAACCCTAAAAATTCATTATGACTTTTTACTCAGGAAATTTAGTCGGATGTCTGTGACCGCATTTCCTCTTAAGAGATTGATTATTTGACATTTGGATAGCGTTTGACATTACCATACAATTTAGCCATATTTCCAATCCCTATCGCCACGCTTTCGATTATAGAATGCCACTTGTCTAGGGCCTCTGATGGCTCGACGCGATACAATTTATATCAGACCTAAAAAGAGATTTATACTAAACGAAATTGCAAGTACGTTCAAATGTACGAAATGCAATGCATTTAGACCGATATGCTCTTGAAATTTTCCTTAAAAATTAGTGCGCAATATTGGCTATCGAAGCAATTTACTTTGCGTCGCGCCTTCAGAAACCCTACTGTACAAACATTGAATATGTTAATTGAAGCTTTCAGCAAATTGTCGGGTTACGTGAAAAATACTGAACGTGTGAAAAGTTACATATTTTTGAGATGCCGTATAATATTTTTAAGAAGAAAATTAATTATAAAAAGACCGTATCTGATCAGTAGTTCTGAGATTGTCTTATTAGTTAGTAAATAATTTAAAAAAAACATACAAGTATGTACCTTTTCAACCGACTTACCAAAAAGGAGGAAGTTCTATGTTCGACTTTGTTGGTTTTTTTTTTGTATTTTCTATCTCCGTCAATTATGGACCGATTTTGAAAATTAGTCCCATTTTAATATAGAGAAGATCTGATGAAGATCTTCGGAGATATACAACAGAACACTTCAATAAATAACGACAAATTTCTGAGGATTGCTGCTATCGCATTTCTGTTTATACCATTTCATAATATAACATCACGCCAGTACGCTCTACAGGGGTACGCAGATTTGTGCAGTTCGACTTGGTACACTCTCATTTCACCCGTTATGTTCAGGATGATATGATAGGTACCATACTTAACTACTTGCCTATTAGGTAGGTACAACTAAAAAGTAAACAAAAAAAAAAAAAAAAACAAAAAAATAATACCGACTTCCAAGTAAGAAAACTACAAAGTGAAAAATTACTTTATTTTTGGAAGTCGGTGTCCAATTACGTAACGCATTGTAACGCAATCCTTTAGGTACCTTACTATAGAACTTGCATTTGTTTTGTGATGGTGTACTAAAACTAATAACCGACTTTCCAAAAAGGAGGAGGTTCTATGTTCGACTTCAAGTTTGTTTTTTTTTGTGTATGTTCACCGATTACTCAATTGTGGACCGATTTTGAAAATTCTTTTTTTGTTTGAAAAAGTATGTTCCGAATTTGGTCCCATTTTAATTTGGTGAAGATCTGATGAAGAACTTCGGAGATATACAACAGAACTCTTCAATAAATAACGGCAAATCTCTAGGGATTGCTGCAATCGCATGTCTGTTTGTTGTTTATAACATTTTATAACATAACATCACGCCAGTTCGCTCTTAAGGGGTAAGCAGATCTCTCATTTCACCGGTTATGTTCAAGTTTCATGAAATCTATTCTGGCGAAATAGTTCCCTTACTAACTTGCCTATTAGGTACGTACAACTAAAAAGTGAAAAATAAAAAAACTTTTTGCAAAAAAATACTACCGACTTCCAAATACAAAACTACAAAGTGAAAAATAACTTAATTTTTTGAAGTCGGTGTCTTTCGTAGATACCATTTTTTTGCGTTTAGGACACCGACTTCAAATGCTTCAAATGCAATCCCTAGAGATATGCCGTTTTGATTGACGGAGTAATCGGTGAACATACACAAAAAAAAAAAAAAAACAAACTTGAAGTCGAACATAGAACCTCCTCCTTTTTGGAAAGTCGGTTAAAAAGAGAGAAATAAACACTATGTCACAAAAAGAAGAACTTGTAGAACATGCGAAAAAAATAAAGGAAATTAGTATTATCCAAAATAGGGTTGGTATCATAACATTATGAATATTTAATGCGGAAATTAAAAGATGGGAGCAACCTCTGTTGTTATCTTTTAAGCGCCAAGTGTTGGAAAATTAATATAATTTCCCTTTCAAATATGGCGAATATTATAAAGGATAATTACGTGTATAAAAAATAAGGATGGTGATAGTGACCTAGAGGTGCCACTAAACTTCGTTAATATCATTAAATTTTAAACCAATAGATACACATAAACGTAAGTCTTTTCCAAATTATGTTCGTGTAAGTTCTGTATGGTTTTGTATCACGTCACATCATCAGTCTAAGCCAGTCCCCTGCTGAACACAGGCGTTTCCCAATCACACGAACTGATCTTGTTTCTTCCAACCTGCCAAACAGTAACTGCCAGACAGTCTCAAATCTAATTGCAGTCCATCCTGATGCTACAGAGGACCCGGTCCAAGCTGAGAGGGTGTCTCAAAACAGTGTCTTCGTACAAGACATATCAAATGTAGCACAGGATTTGCCTCAAGTAGACCGGCCTGAGAGTGCTGGCTTTTCATCAAGTCAAAGTAAAGAAGGTTTTCATTCAGTTATATTTTCAGACGGTATTGGAAAAGGTTTCGGTAAATTACTAAATGGCAATCAGAGTCATTCCACTTTTAATTATTGCAAGCCCGGGTCATCTTACAAGCAAATAATGGAATCTGTGACAAAGAATATTTATAAACCAGATACCAATTTAACTGTATTTGTAGGTAATAGTAAAAAAGTAAACAAAGATGACATCACTGAGTGTGTAAAAGAGATGTTAAAGTTAAATTGTAGTAAAATTATTTTGTGTGCCTTCCCTTACTTGGATAAATTGTCAAATAGACAAAATAATCACATTCACATGCTTAATAAGCATCTGCACTTTCTTGTGAGTCACTATAGTGACAAACTTGTTTTTTTTTGACATCAACATTTTTGTTGATAAATTAAAGTCGACAGGCGATACTTTGTATCTGCCTCTTAGGGTAAGACATCAAATAGCTCGGCTATTATCTTATACAATAAACTCAGACATAAGTAGTATGTCGAAGTATACAGTTATTATTGATATTAGTAATAGTACTAATTTAAAGGTGGTCAATAACTTGAATAACGTTAGCAAAAATGCTATTAATATTTATTCTTTAAACTAGTTGATAGGACAAGGGAGGGTATCAATAACGGAATAGTTGCGAGTATGTCCACCATTAAAAAGGTACCTTCTTGCTCGCAAAAAAATAATTTAAGAAAAGGGTCTGAGCAGAATTCTCTGAAATTATTTCACCAAAATATTCAGGGTTTTTCTTCAAAGGAATTAGAAATCGAACTGTTTTTAGAAAAAACAATGTTTGACATTGTTTGTTTCACTGAGCATTGGCTGAAAGATTACGCAATGCTAATCAATTATGAAAATTATACTGTGGGCAGTTGTTTTAACAGAAATATTGTGTTGCGTGGGGGTTCACTTATATTAATTAAAAATGGTATTAAATCAAAACCTCGTAAAGATATAGTAGACCTCTCAGTTGAACATAGTGTTGAACTGTCCTGTGTTGAGCTGGATAAGCATGTCATAGTGTGCGTCTACAGACCCCCTAATTATAAGAACTACTCTATATTCGAGTCAGTGATGGAAGATGTTTTGGCAAAACTCGCAATGGGTAATAAACTAGTAATTGTCTGTGGTGACTTTAATATTAATATTCTAGAAGATAATTCAGATAGAAGTAGGTTATTAAATCTCTTTAAATCATTTAATTTGTCACATGTGTTTACGGAACCAACCCGAACTACGCTGACTTCTGCTACATGTATTGATAATGTTTTTTGTTGCTGCAACTACTTGGACAATGCCATTATAAATTATCTGCCTTCGGATCATAGTGGGCTACTTGTGACATTTGAGTCCAATATGCTAATTAAACAAGTGCAGATTCAATCCAGACCAATAACATCCGGTAAATTAAATAAATTTAACAGCACTTTAATCGCTAAGTTAAGCGATCAGGACCTCACAGTGAATGACGGTAATATTTTGTATGATGAAGTTTTTTCAGTGGTTCAAAAAGAGTTTAATAACACTTTTAAGAAGATAACTAAAACTGTATGCCCTAAGTTTTTATTCAGTGACTGGGCGACTACAGGACTTAGAAAAAGTAGGGAAAGACTTTACGAGCTATATGGCCTTAAGCCTTGTATGAACACTGAAACGTTTAATAAGTATGTTGCTACTTACTCGAGAATTTTTAAAAATACATGTAAGGCAGCTAAGGCCTTGTATATTAGAAATAAGGTTAAATTAGCAGAAAATAAAATCAAGACGGTTTGGAAAATTATAAATAATGAAACGAACAGGAATAAAAGAAATAATCCTGATTACACGCTTGAGACCACACACGGACTTATTAGAGATAACAAAAAAGTTGCGCAAGAATTTGTAAATTTCTTTACCAACATCCCAATTAAAACTACTGAAACCTTAAATTCTTCGCCCGCGCTTGCTTTTGGATTATTAAACGCGAACGTTTCAGCCTGCCCGAATGTATTTAACTTTTCACATATAAACCCCATAACAGTAATAAAAGCTTTTAAGCAAATCAAGATCAAACCGACTGAAGATCTGTGGGGAATGTCCATCAAAGCTTGTACCTCCATTATTCAGACTATAGCGCCGTACTTAGCTGTAATTTTTAATTTGTGTGTGGATCAAGGAGTCTTTCCGGATCTAATGAAATATAGTAAGGTTATACCACTTTTTAAATCCAGGGACAGTAAAGACACAAATAATTATAGACCAGTATCCGTGTTGCCGGTTTTCAGCAAGGTATTTGAGAAGATAATGCTTAATCAAATGCTCATTCATTTTAATACGAATAAAATCTTGCATGATAAACAGTATGGTTTCACCAAAGGACGTTGTACAACTGACGCTGGTGTCACCCTATTAAAACACATCTTTAATGCGTGGGAAGAGTCGCAGGATGCCATAGGTATCTTCTGCGACCTGTCGAAGGCGTTTGATTGCGTTAATCATGAAACATTACTTCTGAAACTTGAGCATTACGGGCTAGGTCAATCAGCGTTAAGTTTGGTTGAATCTTATTTAAGTGATAGACAGCAATTAGTTCAGATAAACGGTGTGAATTCGTCGGGGTTAAACGTGAAAATGGGGGTACCCCAGGGCTCAATATTAGGTCCTTTCTTATTTTTAATATACATAAACGATTTACCCCGTTTATTGGAAAACAAACTAAACATGGTGTTATTTGCTGATGACACATCTTTAATTTTTAAAATAAATAGACGTACTTATCAGGTTGACGACGTAAATAACGCGCTACGGCAGGTTCAGGATTGGTTCACTGCAAATAATTTAGTTTTAAATGGTAAAAAAACCAAGTGCGTAAAATTTTCCTTGCCGAATGTAAAAAGTACTGATTGTGACATTATCTTAAACAAGGAGAAGCTAGAATTCGTCGATAAAACGGTTTTCCTGGGGATCACGCTAGACTCAACGTTACAATGGGGTCCTCATTTAATATCACTTGCAGGGCGGCTAAGTTCGGCAGCTTATGCTGTTAGAAAGATTCGTCAATTTAGTGATGTAGATACCGCGAGGCTGGTCTATTTTAGTTACTTTCATAGTATAATGTCTTACGGTATTTTACTATGGGGAAGGGCTGCAGACATTGAGTCAATTTTTATTCTGCAAAAACGAACCATCAGAGCGATATACAATCTTCGCCGGCGCGATTCTCTAAGGGAACTGTTTAAGGGCATTAACATCATGACGGTTCCTTGTCAATATATTTATGAAAATATCATGTACGTGAGAAAAAATTTACATCTTTTTAGTAAAAACGGAGATAGACATAATTACATTACTAGAAATAGGGACCAATTAGTTCAACCAGGTTTCAGACTGGCTAAAGTAGCCTCTTCTTTCATGGGGTACTGTACAAAATGTTACAATAAAATTCCTCCCCACATTCTAGAACTGAATGAGACGAAATTTAAAACTTGTATAAAACGCACACTATGCAGGCAGGCATATTATAAGTTGGGGGATTACATCACTGATAAAAATGCTTGGCTCAATGCTACTCTTGCTCCACAACCACTAGGGCGCAAAAACAAGTGATATGCAGAACATTATTGTTTTGTAGAATTGTTGGACCTGCTGAAGACTGTATGAATATATTTGTATTATATAGACTCAATTTCTTTTAGTATAGTATAACTGCGCAGCACGTGTGTGAGTACTATGTACCCAACTGTAAATCTACCATTTGCTGTACCTCGGTGTCGTTCGTTGACTTGTGTTTGCCCTGGCAGTTGAGTGTGTCATGCTCTCTCAAATGTCTCTCTGATGGTGGCGTGTGTGTTGGATCATTCGGTTCCCTTCATGATGGTTGAGCTGGGTGGTGCCGATTCATGCGTCATGTTCGTGAACGGGCGCCGTCAGTTGGGATTGGTCTTAACTTAACTGCTTCGGATGCTAGTGTTTTTCTAGCGCTTATTATGTAACTGCACAGTACATGTGTGAGTACTTTTAATACTTTGTACCTGTACGTAGTATAGTATGTAGTGATTCTGGGTGCATTGTCCTCACACATATAAATTTATTAATGTATGTACTTATGTACCTAAATATTGTAAAAAAAACATATTTTTTTTAAAAGAGTTAGTATGGAGTTTCTTGTGCGTTCTTCTCCATAACAAGCTACTTTCCGAATGCACGGTAGAATCAATTTTTATTCCCTGTAAATTTTAATGTAACTAACGTTCAAAAGTGCCGCTTTGTGGCCTAGTTGAAATAAAATATCTTTTTGTCTTTGTCTTTGTCCTGTTCATCCAACTGCTACCAGCCACCCAGCAAAGACCGTCGTTCGACCAAGCCAGACCGACCCGTCCGTTCCATCCAAAGACAAAGACAAAGATATTTTATTTCAACTAGGCCACCAAGCGGCAGTTTTGAACATTAATACATTAAAATTTAAAAGGAATAAAAATTGATTCTGTTCGATGTCTCCAATCAAGAACACGTCAAAACCCACTTCTGTTTCGTGTCGATGATTGTTCATAATTTAAATCTTCATCGACCAGTAATCGGCCACGAAGTTTTCATTTAACTACTAAAGAAAAATACCAAAATTAACAATAAATGTAAACTACCAAATATTTAGAGGAACAAAAGTGGTAACACACGCAAAAAAAGTTCCATGTGTGACGAATAGATGGCACTTTTCACAACTAAAAAAAATGTTCTAAGTTACCAGGGCATGGGTCTCCCATGGTGCAGGCACAAAATAAAAATTATACAGAAGGGCCACTCCCGCCGTTTAGAAAATTGACAGCTAAACATGACATATTCACTGGGGTTGCTAATATATTGATTCTGAATTAAAAAAAGAGTAGGTTGTATAAGTTACAAACATAAATACATCGATTCGTCTAAACATACATCATATCATACTTACATGCCTTAGAGGGCAGACAGAGATATCCATTAAATATCACGACGCCACATACGACTAAGATTGGAGGGTAATAAGACGTAACAATAGTGTAATAATGATCCCACTAAAAACACTAAATTGTGAATGAAAAATTCTAAATTAAATTCAACAGCATATCACCATCAAATTATTGGGGCCCTGGAGAACTACCTCAAGAGTTTTGGACATTTTTTAAGAATACACGTAGACGAAAATCCAGAATCTTGGAGTACTTGGTTGCCATTCTGGTGTTTCGCATATAACACAACCGTTCATACATCGACTAAATTCACGCCATTTGAACTTATATAAGGAAAGACATGCAATCTGCCTAGCAATCTTGCCAAAACTATAGAATCCCTATATAATTATGATAATTACCCACTTGAGCTCAAATATCGGCTACAGGTCTCACTATCAGCAGCACGACTAAATTTAATCATAAGTAAATTAGAAAGGAAACTTAAGTATGATGTAAAAGGCCCACAAACTATAAAAAGGGTGATAGTATTTCGATAAAAAGTGAAACTGGCAATAAACTCACAAACCTTTATACGGGACTATACACGGTCATTCAAGACTTGTCACCAAATGTTGAGGTGAATATTAATGGGAAATCCGATATAATTCATAAGAATCGAACGAAGTTGTATAATGTATGATTATAACGTGAGTAGGCTGAAATAATAATAATAAAATAATCCGATGTTCTGAACAGTTACGATGACAATAAAGTGCATGCACAAAGGTTGCACTGGATGGTTTTTAGTACTTACTCGTATTACAGAATATGTTATTGTTTAACTTACACCATGAATAAATTGATAAAATCAATCATGTGACATGCGCCTAGTATTAGTTTAATTTCGTTAAGCACTATGTTCTACAGTATAAACATGAATAATCAATCAATTTAATGTTAAGGGCCTACATACGCTTTAGTGCCGTAAAACGGTAACTTTCTAAAGCATACTCCTCAGTAACAGCTAGGTGAAAAGATTTGAAAAAATATATATTTATTATTGATTCATGTACATAATTTTGAACACAAGGTTTTTTCGTGTAACTAATAGTTTTGCTTTAAAAAAATTATTAACAACACGATATTTTTTCGCATCTTTTGGAAACTCCTCCAAAACGACTTGGATGTTTAAAAATATTTTTATACAGGAAAATTGATGGCTGGAATTACTTCATACCTAACATAGCATATGTAAATCAAATAATATTTTGCAAAAAAAACTATTCAAAAGGAGGTTCAATTTTGATATTTTGGCATCGAGCGGGCGCACGGCCAGTACTGCGTTACATTGGGGCGTATATATCACCTTAAGCTAGAGGTTAATAAAAAAAACTTATACCTATATTTTTTTTTATATTCGGTGGGAGATGTGACGTAGTATGTAAGTACTCTATATTATGCTTGTGTGAGTGCATATAAGATGTATCAATGCACCAAATATACTCAGTGTTTGAAATGTTTCATTTCCCTTAAAGTCCTGTCCTTATAATTTATTCCAATATCAAGTGTCATTCATAAAATCAAGATTTATAAAATACAATTTACCTACAAACTTTTGCGGTGGGATCTCGTACTATTAATAGAACAGAATTCTTGAAAACAAAACACTCGTCATCATAATGAAATTCCCTAGGGTCTAGCATAACTGAGTCGCCTCAGGCATCCAAGTCTTTTGTTAGCGAAAGAATGTTTGTCTAAGAAATGTCGGGAGACCTCATAATACAAATATGTCAACTCTGCCTCTTGTGACTTGGCAATGAGATGGTTCGAGAAACTGTATTGCGCTCGGGAATTGCTTGACTTATTTCTAGTATATTTTAAATTTTTTGTCAGCAAATCATGTTGGTATCGTTAGATTGATTCCTGGGGAAAAAAAAAAAATTTTTTTTTGAAAATTTTGATTTTTATTTTTTATTTAAAAGCTGGTGCTTGTCATGTGGTCCCATTTATTTGATCATGGAATTAACGTTAGGATTAGTGCATCACTAGCCATTAGTCACTAGCACTAGTAGAGAGTGGACCTGGCAGAGCCCTGATGGTGAAACTAAATATGAGATAGACTTCATCATGTCAACCATGAAGAAAATGTTCAATGGTGTCTCTGTGATCCATTCGATGCAAACCGGGAGCGATCACCGCATGGTAAGAGGCACATTGATCATTAATGTCAAATGATAAAGTCTACGCTCCGTCCAGCACAGACCCAGATCCGAAACCCCGAGAGCTTTCAGCTCGAACTCCAGAATCGCTTCGAGTGCCTTGGGAGCTTCGTGAACAAATACAGCGATGGGTTCGTAGAAGTTGTCCGTCAAAGTTTTTCAAGACCCGCCGTACAGAGAGAAACAAAAAGCTCTCTGATCCTACTAGCTGTTTGATTCCGTCATACTCGAGTGGAAAACGCCACAGGCATGGTGCGGGGGTGTGATGGTACTCTTCTTCAAGAAGGGTGACAATGCTCTACCGAAGAACTATAGGCCCGTCACACTTCTTAGCCATGTCTACAATCTGTTTTCAAGAGCCATCACGAATCGTCTCGCGCGCAGGTTTAACGATGTCCAGCCTCTCGAACAAGCCCGATTTCATAAAGGCTTCAGCACCGTACACCACATACATACGCTGCGGTAGTTTATACAGAAGACAGAAGTGTACAACCTGCCTTTCTGCTTAGTGTTTGTGGACTATTAGAATGCCTTCGATACGATCGAGACTTGGGCTGTACTGCAGTATCTCGAACGGTGCCAAATCGATCGTGTTTGTACAAAAAAGCCACCGTGTCAGTCTGACTTCAGGATCGGACCTCGGAACCTCCTTCACAAATAATCCAGTTGGGTAGGACCAACTTCGAGAAAGTGGTCAACCGTCGAATCCGACTCGGCTGGGCAGCGTTCGGGAAGTTGCGCGGCATCTTCTCGTCCAACTTACCTCTGTGTCTCAAGACGAAAGTTTATAACCAATGTGTGTTGCCAGTGATATGGCTCCGAGACATGGGCGCTCACAATGGGCCTCATCAGAAAGCTTACATTCACCCAAACGGTAATGGAGAGGGCTGTGCTCGGAGTTTCCTTTCGTGATGAAATCAGAAATGTAGAGATCCGCAAGAGAACCAGGGTTACCAACATAGCCCGAAGAATTGGCAAACTTAAGTGGCAGTGGGCAGGGCACATTGCTTGCAGAACGGACGGCCGATGGGGCAGAAAAGTTCTGGAGTGGCGACCGCGAATCGGAAGACGTTGCGTTGGAAGGCCTCCCACCAGGGAGACCGATGACCTGGTGAAGGTTGCGGGGATCTGCTGGATACTGGCCGCACGGGACCGGTCAATAAGGTGACGCTTGGGAGAGGCCTATGTCCAGCAGTGGACTTCTTTCGGCTGATATGATGATGTATGATGAGCCAAAGAGAGTACTTTGACGGGTAATTAATTTTTTAACCGACTTTTGATATAGCCTTACTACTTTGGTCGTAATAAATTATCCACTGTATTATGTTATCGCAGTTAAGTATAGGTACAGGCTCTCATGGAAACTGTTAAATTTCAATGCCAAACCGGTTTCGCATAAGCCTTTTTCCGAAAAGCGAATCTCATCCTATCAAGATTAGGGCAGTTTTTCTGTCTCGTGGGCGCTTCAACATAAATAAATGACTCGGGAAAATCCGCCAAATCCTGGAGATCATACTTAACGTCTATCAATCACGAGTAATTGGCTTATTTATACTTTTTGTTTTATACTGGTTGAGTTTTTGATTTGCATGGCGAGAATCTATATAGTACGTGAGCCTGATAGAAAACACATACTTTGTCTCACACACTTACTCAAAAACTGACTATTTAATGTACTGATTTTAGGTTTACAAAGCAGTGTATTTCACAAACATATGTTAAACTTTTCTGGTATGGGCACGCTCAACGCAATTTGTGATTGTATGTTTTCTTCTCTTTTATTCTGTGTCCCTGTTGTTTTGTGTCTGTGTCGAATAAAAGTTTTTCTATTCTATTCAATTTTCACTTGTGCATTTTGGCCGCTTTTATTATTGTTTACCTTGCTTCCATACGTGTGTCTGGCAAGTAGTAAACGATATTTCAATTCCTTCCTATAAGCTGAAAGTAGGCGTACTTATTTAATTTTGGAAGCTGGTCTCGTGATGGAGCTGGAAGGTGAACCTAACAACACCTCAAACTAAATACCTAAGATATATACATAGATTTATTAATAAAAACTTATTATTTAATTAATTACAAATAAAGACAAAGAGCTTAAAGCAATAAAACAACAAAAAAATACCTAACAATAATATCATAACACAAATAAAGTTGAGAATTAACAATTACTATTTAAAACATTAGGTTTTTTTTGGGCACAACCTGTATGAACTTAAAAACTATCCACCACTATTATTTTAAAGATGGAAGGCCGGAGTGATTTTATACTAACAAGTGCACATCAGTGTGCACTTGTTAGTATAAAATAAAATATCGTAAATACCCGCTGTAATTTTTATTATTTTTGTTGCACTAGAATGCAGATTTTAGAGTAAAATCTTTACAAAATCGAATATTGGTCTTTTGAAAAAAGTAAAACTTACAAAATGTTCGTTATCAAATTGTCTATCCATTAGTGTTAGTACAAAAAATTATTAATGAACACTTTACGAGGAGATGCGTGCTATCAATCATTATTTCTCATTTGTATGATTTTGTTGGAAGAAGATTAGTGTAACATAAACTAAACTTAAAAAAAAAAAACTACAATTTTGGAATCAATAATATGTAGTAATTTAATGTATTTTTATTAGTTGATATTTCATTTTCAATAACGAGTAGATAGCTAAAAACTGCACGAAAAACGGCTAGCGCGGCGTTTTGCTCGGGGTAGCGCCTTAAGGCGGAAGCGGAGCGGAGTGCCACAGCGTGAAACAAATCTGCGACGATAATATCGCATGGGACCACCGGAGCTCCGCAGCGCCAGAGCCGTGACAGAAACCATGCCTGCTGAGAAAACAAGCATACATCATACTGCATGCTTGATGCATGCTCCGTACGCAAAATACTCGCTTGGTCGTGGAGTTGCGGAAATAGCCCGTCGAAACTAAACTAAACTAGGGATTTTGTAATTATATCATATATGACTTACCCCCTTACTTAAGTAGTTTAATTTTGTCTATATTATGTAGTCGATGTTTTTGGTGTACGATAAAACTCTAATGAGTTTATGTTGGCATCAACTTAGATATATAAACCAGGCAGGATAGCACCATTGAGTTCGGACTCTTGCGATATTACATTCCGTTATGGTCCATTAAAACTCGTATAAAAAAGATTTTTACTTTTAATTATTTATGTATCCAACAATTATTTGACCTAAAACTACTATTAACCTATTATTAGAACTTGTCTAACCTTAAAATTGTCAGCTTTTAGACCAGTTACCACAACAAAACGGTTTATTTTCTCGTTTTCTTTGTTCACTTTACATCTTGCAATATAGACCAGCTACTGTACCTATTTAGTTTATTGTATTTTTCATTCAGTTTTAACTAGCATGAAAAAATTAAACGAATTAGTTTAAACTGACCGCAGCATTTTGTATTTTTAACCGACTTTCCAAAAAGGAGGAGGTTCTATGTTCGACTTCAAGTTTGTTTTTTTTTTTTTTTTTTTTTTTTTGTGTTTGTTCACTGATTACTCCGTCAATTGTGGACCGATTTTGAAAATTCTTTTTTTGTTTGAAATAGTATGTTCCGAAATTGGTCCCATTTTAATTTGGTGAAGATCTGATGAAGAACTTTGGAGATATACAACAGAACTCTTCAATAAATAACGGCAAATCTCTCGGGATTTCTGCAATTGCATGTCTGTTTGTTGTTTATAACATTTCATAACATAACATCACGCCAGTTCGCTCTTAAGGGGTAAGCAGATCTCTCATTTCACCGGTTATGTTCAAGTTTCATGAAATCTATTCTGGCGAAATAGTTCCCTTACTAACTTGCCTATTAGGTACGTAAAACTAAAAAGTGAAAAATAAAAAAACTTTTTGCAAAAAAATACTACCGACTTCCAAATACAAAACTACAAAGTGAAAAATAACTTAATTTTTTGAAGTCGGTGTCCATAACGCAAAAAAATGGTACCTACGAAAGACACCGACTTCAAAAAAACAAGTTATTTTTCACTTTGTAGTTTTGTATTTGGAAGTCGGTAGTATTTTTTTGCAAAAAGTTTTTTTTTTTTCATATATTGTATTTAAAGGAACAAATCGGTTCGAGTTAGTGTTTATTAGTGCTAGTGAATAATTTGAGTGCTACAAAATAAACTCTAGAACGAAGTGTATTTTCTTTAAAAGATCCAATAATAACAGTGCTATGGGACACATTCTTAGTTAATTATCATACTAATCCTACTACTACTACTACCACTACAAACGTAAAAGTTTATGAGGATGAATGGATGGAACTTTACAGAAATATAGCTTATAACACATAGACTATAATTTATTAAGATATTGGGAGAAGTTCTAAAACCACGTGGTCGGAGCCGCGGGCGGCAGCAAGTATTATAAATGTGAAAGTTTGTAAGGATGTTTGTTACTCTTTCATGCAAAACTACAGAATGGATTTTGATGATACTAGAACTTGAAGGAAGCTAGTCAATATGTATACAAAGAAAGATTGTAATCAGGGATGTTATAAATAATTTTGAAGTTCAGGATATAGAAATAATATATATTTCGGATATGAAATTATTTCGGATTATCCGATAGATTCGGATAGTTTTGGCCACGGATATTTTTTTTTTCTAATAAACAAACATGCGATTGAAGCGCGCGGCTACTGTGTCGGCTCGGTTGGGCCGCAAAACCTTTCCTAATGTATTTTATGTAGACTTCACACATATCCGAAATTATCCGAAACGTTTATATCGGATTTGGTTACGGTTACGGATAGATTTTCGATTTAGAATATTATCCAATAGTTTTGGTTGCGGTTACAGCTCCATAACATTCCTGATTGTAATATGATTAAGGACGGTCCTTACAAGGAACCCTAAGATAATGGAAAATGCCACATAATGCTACAATTGGAGCAGAAAGTATATCGGGTTCGCAAAATATAATTTAATGTTGAAGGGAATGGGAGAAGGTACTGTGAAGGCATAGCTCAGAGAGCTATAAATAATAAACAGAAATTACTTTGATAGATTATATTGTATCAACAACATACCCGCCCTAAGGCGGCGTGTACCAAAGTGACAAGCAAAGCTAAACAAAAACCTCTTGAATTATTTTACAAGCGTTCAGATCAAAACTCACAAATCACCTTCCAAAACTTAATAGTTATCTATTGCCAGCCTTATAACAGGCAAAACGTTTGCCTCTAAATAGGTGAGTCCTCACAGTACTAATTTCGCTAGTTTTGGCTGACTTTTTTAAGTGCGATAGCTTTCTTAATGTAGTTCTCGGAAAACTCATGAATTACAACAAAAAAGATGTGTTGGTGCATTATTATTCAGATACATCGTACAGTTTATTGCCGTACCAAATATTTAATCTCCTACATTCTCGAAATTTGTGGCACATTCATCATTTTGCTTTGTCATATTCATTTAGTATCCGCCGAAACAGCCGAGCGAATGGCACCGTGATTTTCACAGGAACACGTTGTTTCTAATTAAATTAAGTGGGGTTTTACTGTCAGAGGTTTTTGGTGCCACGTATTTTGTACTTTACGCTGTCGTGTTTAAGCCGAAGCCGAGTAAGCGGAAAAAGATAACGGCTTAATTAGCTGTCAGGAGATTGAAGACGTTTTAGCTTTTAATCATTTTAATGGAGGATGTTGGACTGGGTTTAATTACGTTTTTAAAAATAACATGTTTGGGTCGTAATACAGGCGTAATTAGGGATGATTGAGGTAACGGGTCACTTGAACACATATAACAGGTCTATTATTTGTTATATAGAATTATTATGAGTATATTCATCTGAAAAATTACATCTTTATACAGATGATACGCACGCCTTCAGTCATCATCTGTATGCAGATATCTTTCAGTTATACTGTCAAGGGAGTGTTGAGGAAATACCTGACGTTATCAGCAATTTAAACAGGGGCTTATCTGCTATAAAAACTTGGTCCGATAGATTCGGTGTGGCAGTAAACCCCAATAAATGTCAGGCGATCATCATTGGGAGTCACATAGAAACGATATAAAAAATTATATATCATAGAAAAAAAATCGCAGTAGCACCTCGGGAAAATACTCTTCTAAACGAAAAAACAAGAACCATTAAATCAGTAAGGAAGTCGGATGTAGCTGAACGTACGTAAAAGAAAAACATTCAGTTATGTAATTGAGAATGTACTTTTTAATTTTGGTTAAACATGTGATTTGAACCTGTTTTTCAGAAATTTAGGCATGATGTATATAGCTTAATTAAATAAATTTGCCAAAAAATACTAAACACAATTTATACCCGGCATGTGTTACTACGCTAAAAAAGAAATAACAGCTAGCTTCTGGCAGCGGCTTTGCCTGTCAATGGCGAAAATTATCCCAAAGGAACATATTCCCGGGATATAAACTATCCTATCTGCTAATCCTAACTATAATCTATATCTGTGCCAAATTTCATCCAGATCTGTCCAGCAAATTTGAGCGTTAAAAAGTAACAAGCATAAAAACACACACACACACTCACTCCCACTATATAAATACATATATATTATAGTGTGACTAGCTGTCTCCCTCGGCCTCGGCCATAATTTTTATGTAGCGCACGCCGAATCATGATTTTTATAGGCAAAAATTTTCTACATTGGGATAAATTATTGTAATTTTCTTAAGAATCACAAATATTAAAAAATTATAGCCTATGTTACTTCTTGATAATTTAGCTTTATATTGGTGAAAGAATGGTTAAAATCTATAAAGTAGTTTCTATTCTGTACAAACAAACAAAAAATCTTTCCACTTTCTAATATTATTAGTGTTTATTTTTACTATTATTAATTACACCAAAGTCACTGTACTAGTGTTGGTCGATTTCTCGAACGCCTTCAATACCGTTAGTCACGACATCCTATTAGCCATTCTGTCCTATTTGATGGTCTCTTCCGAAGCGCTGAAATGGTTCACCTCTTACCTTCGGGAACGCCAGCAGTCGGTTCACGTTGGGGATTCCTCATCTCACTAGTGTAATTTGGAAACTGGCGTTCCTCAAGGTGGCATTCTTTCTCCTCTTCTTTTTCATAAATCTCATTACTTTCGCAAGTAATCTGCATACAGATGATACGCACACCTTCAGTCATCATCTGTATGCAGATATCTTGCAGTTGTACTGTCAGGGGAGTGTTGACGAAATACCTGACGCTATCAGCAAATTAAACAGGGACTTATCTTTTATAAAAATCTTGGTCCGATAGATTCGGTGTGGCAGTAAACCCCAATAAATGTCAGGCGATCATCTTTGGTAGTCACCGAAGCATCGCTAAAGTGGATGGTACAACTTTGCCACCTGTATTGTTTGACAGTATAATTGTTCCTTTCAGCACTGATGTAAAGGACTTGGGCTTGCAAATCGATAATACCCATAACTGGCGTACTCAAGTCGCTAGTATGAGTCGGAAGGTCACTGGAACGCTGCGGGCTCTGTATCGTATGAAAAACTTATTACCATCGAACACGAAGGCAATGCTTGTGCAGGCCCTAATTTTCCCTATCATCGATTACGATGACGTGTGCTACTATGACCTGAATGCAGATCTTCTCAACAAACTTGACCGTCTTCTAAATTACTGTATTCGATTCGTTTTCACTTTGCGCAAATATGATCATGTCTCTGCGCATCGATCGCTTCTAAAGTCGTTGTCTATACGCCAGCGCAGAGAGCAAAGGGCACTAACTACGTTGTTCTCATTTCTCGCCCCTCCTAATTCCCCTTGTTATCAGTCCCCTTACTTTAACTACATTTGCGCCAACCACAATAAAATTTACAGTCATCCCATAACCACCTTCTTCAATGTTCCTGCACTCACCGCACTGACTTCATTCACTGTTCTTTCTTCGTTCAGTCTATTTCTCTGTGGAATGCGCTCCCCCAGGAAATCAGGATGGCAACTAACCGGTTAACTTTCAAAGTTAAAGTTCGCGAGCACATTCGCAAGAAGTTGGCAGTAGTGTCGTCACAACGCTAATGTTTTTCAATTATTAATCTAATATTACTAATGTTTAAGTATATCTATATATTTAGTTTATCCTTTTGAGTATAATGTATAATAATATGGTATAATGTTCTTGATTCTATTGTATTTATAATTTGTATATATTTTTTGCATAAACCTGATTCGTTTAATTGTCAATATTGCACCTACCACTAGTTGTCTCTGCATCACCCAAAGATCGACTGTTAGAAAATGCCTAAGGCATTAAGTCCGCATCTGTAGGTTTGTGTGCATGTAGTATTAAATAAATAAATTCCAACCAAGAACCTCGGCAACAGTAACTAAATAAAATAAAATAACAGTACCATTTTCTCCAAAAGAAAAAGCAAAAATGAGTTTTACAAGAATGGGTCCACAGAAATCTAAACGCTTTAAATCCACTAAGAGAAGCTTTCCTTTCATTTCAAAGTCATCCATTTTGTTCGTCTTCTTGTGGCCTATTTGTGGAACCGTTTTATCTTTAAAAATGTAATTTGGAACGTCTTAAATACTGGCAGTTACTTAAGGCTCTATAAACTATTTGAGATAAAATTAGACATTTAAATAATCCCATATTACAGCCCGTTCAACCGATTTTGACTTTTATTGCCTTGGTGATATGACAAATAATGGCAGATGTATTAAACAGTTTGTTTTGGTAACAGGTTTATGTTTTTTAAGCCATCTTTATATTTTCGGAATATATCTCAAAATCGGTTAAACGGACTGTAAAAAAACACTACAAAGTGAAAAATAACTTCAATTTCGGAAGTCGGTGTTCTTGTTTTGGTTTCTTCGTTTTTGGACACCGACTGCCGAAATTGAAGTTATTTTTCACTTTGTAGTGTTTTATTTTGAAGTCGGTTGTATTTTTTTGTTAAAATTTTTTATTTTTCACTTTTTAGTTGTGGTACATAATGGACCATTTCTCCAAAGTGAAGCCAGAATAGATTAACCCAGAAACATGCAACTTAAACAAAAACGGTGGAATTAGAGTATAACAGGGTGAACTTTTCACACCTGCGTACCCCTTTAGAGCGTGCTAAAGTGATGTTATGTTATGAAATGATGTAAACAATAAACAGACATCCGATTGCAGCTATCCCGAGTGATTTGCCGTCATTTATTGAAGAGTTCTGATGTATATCTCCGAAGTCCTTCATCAAATCTTGATGAAATTTAAATGGGACCACATGATAAGCACCAGTTTTTTCAAATGAAAAAAGAATCATCAAAATCGGTCCACCCAGTAAAAAGTTCTGAGGTAACAAAAAAAAAAAAAAGCCGAATTGAAAACCTCCTCCTTTTTGCAAAGTCGGTTAAAAAGGGGATGTAAAAATTTCTAATGTTACTTTAAATTGAGTTTAGATAAGTGATATTGATCATCGAAAGCGTGGCAATAGCAACTGTCAAAAAGGCTAAATTGTATGGGCTTGACAAGCGATATCGAAAAACCCCGTGATCGATCCCTTACATTTTGACATTTCGACTATCGTCTTCGCTGACAATGCCACTTGTGCAGAGCCTTTCCAGAGTCTGAGCTAGGTACGAGTGGCGGTTTCCGATTCGACTCTTAAGTTTGTTTAAAATCCAAATAAACTGTTTGTTAGTACCAAATGTAATGTAATATCAAAACACGTTTCCTCTTCTGTGTGTTCGTTCGTAAATTATATACGCGATCCAAGGACTTTAATAGTTATCTTAATGGATCCGATAAAAAGGTTTATGGAAAGCTAAAAGATAGCCCAATTGATTAAAGATTATTAAAACAGTATCAATAAATTAATATGATACTTTAACTGATGAAATGCTTAATAAATACTACCAGAACGTACGTGACCTGCGCTCAAAAACAAACGGCTTATATCGTAACATTTGCATGAATTCTTATGATGTTATCATATTTACGGAAACATGGTTAGTGGATAGTATTAGTAACAGTGAGTTGTTTGATGGACGATATCTTGTCTGGGGGCGGGACCGGGATTACTGTCGAACAGCACAGACACGGGGAGGTGGAGTGTTGATCGCGGTGAGGAATGACCTGACCGTTGTGGAAAGATGTGACTGGCAGACCTCCGCCGAGGGTAACCATCGTTCTGAAGCGTTCTAGACCAGCGGTAAGTTACAACATCAATATCTGTAGCTTGTATCTGTGCAAGGAAAATGTTGGTAACTCATATTTAACTCAATTACAAAACTTCCACCAAAAACTTAACTACTTAGTGTCAGCCCACCCTTTAGATACATTTATAATAACAGGGAATTTTAATTTCGACGGCGATGTAGAATGGCGGCAGTCTGATGATGGTACTGGATTATGTCCAGAGAATGTGTCCGTTCGATGTGTTTTGGATTTCTTTGATACAATAAATGCGTGTAACTTGTCCCAGTTTCATGGTGAGCGTAACGTCAACGGTAGATTACTAGATCTTGTTTTCTCAAATAGCGCAATAAAAGTGAATGATTGTGGTGACCCCCAGGCAGTGCCTGTTGATCTACACCACAAACCGTTGATTGTTAATGCTGATTTCGTTGAAGTCCATAAACTCATTGAGAAACCTAGTACTAAATACATATTTCATCGAGGCGATTACAATTCAATTATGTCTGCACTAGATCTTACGGACTGGAATATTCTATTGTCTGCTGGATCCCTGGACCAGGCCCTTAGCCTTTTCTATACCAAGCTATACGAGCTCAGGGACTTGTACATTCCGGTTAAAACGTTAAAAAAATCAACACTCCCCCCCTGGTACACTATTGCTTTAATAAAAATATTAAACGAAAAACACAAATATCATAACAAATACAAAAATTACGGCAACTTATCCGATTACCACTCTTTTCCCTCTTGCGAAACCGAGCAAAGGAATTGGAGGCTATTTGTTTTGATGCTTATATGGAAAAAATTGAATTCTCAATTGCAAAAAATCCTAAATGTTTCTGGTCGTATATCAAAGGTAAAAGAAGTGGTAATACATTGCCTAACGTGTTACATTACATGGACTCGTCCGCAGACACTGGTGAGGGTATCACTGAGCTTTTGTCTTCTTACTTCCAGTCTACCTTCCAAGAGAGTGAACCTGACTCAGAATCTAACGATCAGGATGTTAATATAGACACTTTTTCTGCTAGCTCGGTGAACCTGAGTACAGTCAGAGTGTGTCCAGAGACGGTACTCAAGCTACTTAAAGGTTTGGACCCATCTAAATCTGGTGGGCTAGATTTGATACCCCCCATTTTTATAATTAATTGTGCGAAGAGCCTGGTGGCGCAAGTCTGTGTGCTATTCGAGTGGTCATTGAGAGAGGGAATCGTCCCGAGGATGTGGAAATCAGCCTTTATTACACCAATTTTTAAAAAGGGGGATAAATCTAAAGTAGAAAACTACCGTCCCATATCTAAATTATGTCTTTTTTCGCAGTGCCATCTCGGCGACGAACAGCATGGTTTCCTAAGAAAACGGTCAACCGCCTCCAACCTGATACTATCCAATTAAATTATAACCGCTGGGATAGATGAACGATGCCAGGTCGACGCGATATATACGGACTACAGCAAATGTTTTGACCGTATAGATCATCGGGTGCTTCTTCAAAAACTATTTTCCGCGGGAATTCACGGTGATGTGTTCCGGTGGTTATCGTCATACATAGATAATCGAACACAGGCTGTGGTTTTGCGTGGATACATGTCTGTATGGAAATCTGTCCCATCAGGAGTGCACCAAGGCTCAATCCTGGGACCATTGTTGTTTAAAATTTTTATTTTGGGCATAAAAACTGCTTTAGAAACTCAAATATCCTACTATACGCTGACGACATGAAGGTCCTAAAGTCCATACGCACATTATCTGATACTGAGCTACTTCAGTCAGACCTTGACAGATTCGTACAATATTGCAAAACCAACAAACTACAACTAAATGTGTCCAAATGTTTTCACGTTATATTCACTCGCCAGAAGTCTATCATTGGCCCAGGGTATACTCTGGATGGTGCTTACATAAGTAAAGAAACCAATATTAGGGATGTTGGCGTGGTACACGACAGCAAGCTGCTTTTTGATGATCATGTTGAAACGGTTGTCAACAAGGCGTACAAGGGCCTTCGGCTTTATTATTAGAGCTTGCTCTAGCTTTCGTTCCCTAAAACCATTAAAAGTTCTTTACTGTTCTCTAGTGTGTAGCCACCTTGAGTACGTTTCTCAAGTATGGAACCCACAATATGAGATCTACAAATCTCGTATTGAGTCTGTTCAAAGGAAATTCTTGCGGTACTTGGACTACAAGGTTAGGCAATTATCAGTTGAATATGAACACCGTTGTAAGCGGTATTATTTCTTACCGTTGGAAGTAAGACGCAATATCAATGATATCTGATTTTTAGTGAGCATTGCAAACGGCTCCGTCGATTGTCCCGAACTACTAAGCAAAATACATCTTCGCACTAATATAAACAACTTAAGAAAACGGCCGCTACTCCATGTACCATCCACATCGACTAAGTACAGGCGCAACGCCTACTGCATACGTAGTGTTATAGCCTTCAATAGTTTACCATCACACCTAGAAATCGATTTATTTGCCACCAGCGCACATAAAATAAGAAAGATTTTAAACAAGGAGTATTTTGGTGACAACCATAAATAACTTTTAATTCTGATTTTGAGGTTGCACGACTTGACATACCTAATATGTTGTCTCGACACGCCTAATGTGTTTACATTGTTACCTTACCTTACTGTTTGTTTGGTCAAATCACTGTAACTGGTCAACGCAAATAACGCGTAATTATCTAGATATTTACATGTGGAAGCTTGTAATTAGCAAATGTCCTTACTTACGCATGATATTCAAGATTTTTATTAGTATGTAAGCTTTCTTAAAATTAAATAAATGAATAAATAAATTATTTGGCATTAACCATTAAATAGCTGCCATTTTTATTAATCTAATGCCTTTTTTAAAATATCTCTACGTGTACGTATTAAACTCAATTAGGTACTGTGAGGACTCTGCTTAACTAGAAGGCAACCTACTTGCCTATATTAACACTGGCAATAAGTATTACTTGAAAGGTAATATGAATTTAGAATATAAAATAATTGATGATGTTTTCGCTAGACTTTTCCCGTGTATATAAGGGCTCCTCTGAGCTTTGATGTGATAGTCCGATAGAAGGTGCCTATGGGTAGGCACCTTGCTGCTGTAATATAACTAGAACAGTAAATCCAGAGTTTTATTTAAGTAGCGCTTTCTGGCTACGTCCCCACAAATGGTGGAGGCGCCGGGTACAGTACAGAATCCCAGAAGATATAAATATATAAAAATAAATACGCGTGTATACGGCGTACAGTATACGTAGTAAGTGAGTGAAAAACGTTGAAAGTGTTAAAAGACGGAAGTTCGCGTGTGCATGGCGATAAACAGTGCACGAAGCCCTATCGGCGTACATAAAGCGAGATAAGTTTTAACAGAGAGGGTTGTTACCTCTCATTCCCTCCCTTAAGCGGATGGAAATATAAGGAAGAGTCGGAGTAAAGCTAAGTGGTTTTATTATTTAGTGTAATTGAGCATAAAGCAAGCATGATGGATAGTTATTACAAGGGAACGAACGGGTATTGTCTAGAAGAATTTTTAACCGAATTCAAGTCGGTGGCCAGAATAAATGAATGGAGAGAGAGCGACTACAGTCTGATCTTGGGAGGATTCCTGCAGGGGGCTGCATATCATTTTTACCGTATGATTTTTAAATATGACATGGACTTTGAAGTGTTATGCGATCGCTTGAGGAGTGAATTCTCTATATTTCACCGCAGATGCCGTTATTGCGAACAGCGCATAATAATTGCTAAAATAAAAGCTGATAAAAAACAACCTGATGTATTGTGTGAGGATGTTAATGCACATTTATTTTCTAGTATCGTGATTAAGGACGAACAAACACAAAACAATATACAGTGCAGTGAAAAAAGCGTTGACCACGTTGACGGAGAAGGCGACGCAGTTGATGGCGATGGCGATCACACCGACGGAGTGAGCTGCATGTTCGAGGACGATGGTGACCAGACCTGCGGAGATGACGGCCCCGTCGATGTCCAGTTGGAGGTGGAGTCTGTGTTCCAGGACGAGCGTGCGGACGGCCCGGCTGACGACGAGTTGGACTCCCTATCCAACAGCGAGTGCGCGGACGCGGGTATTGTGATGTATCGGTCCAGTCCAATTGACTCCACTAATTCCATTTGTCTTGCAGAGAACAGTGATGAGATTTTGTCGGAACAACTAGTTGTGGTTCCATCGGGACACCAATATGTATCGGATGTTAACATGCACATTAATCCAATTGATTTTAACCATAAAATTGAAAATAATATTGAAATTTCTCAATCTGACTTAAAACAAAATTTTATAAAAGTAATTTTGAAAAGAAAGAAGTTGACAGTCATTAAGAAAAAAAAATCTCGAAATAAACCGAAAGAGATCCATAGGAAATTCAAAAGAGTATTTAGTAAGATTTATTATTGCGCCAACATAAATTCAAAGAAGGCGATCAATAAAAAAATGATTCGAATTAAATACAAAAGAATTTTTATTAAAACTTCTTGGGGAGCAATGTTTGGTTCAAGTAAGATTACTATGATTGTTGCGAAGAAGAATTCCCATCATATTTGCCTAAGATGTAACATTGTGCAAAGATTTTTGCATTGCGAATACATAAAGCAATTTGAACTCGTAAAATGCAAATTTTGGAAATTTTATAGAAAGAAGATTAGGTATAAAATGTTGTAAATATAGTATTATGCAAACTGATTTATTTAATGTTTGTGTCTTATATTTTGTGCTTTATTAACCAATGTTTTCTTTTCATGTCGTGCAAAAGAATACGGTAAGGAATTTGCGATGCGCGCTGGGCATCGAATTAAATTAAATGCGAATGATTGTTTGAATTATTTATCTGTATATGTTTTTATGAAATTAAATATTCCTCTGCCTTATCTTTATTTACTAAATATGATTAGCTTTTGAAATTACTGACGAAGTCCAAATACAAATCCATAAGGACTAAGTCAGAAACAGTCAAAAATTTATAGAAAAGTCTTATAAGCCCCTAAGGCGAATAAATGCTTTGAAAGCATAGATGTCATGGTAAGAAATGGTTTGACACGTAGTCCCACAGATAATACAAAAAAGGACAGTGTCAAAACCTTGTCAAAAGTAAAGCATAGTTTTCATTATAAGAATTGGTTTGACACATAATGCCATAAACAATATAATAAGGCAGTGTTCACACCATAATTAAATTTAATTATTATCCTATGCGCCGTATTAGCCACAGATTAGTTAGGCCGAACCATAGTTAGGACTAGTTATGTAGAGATATAAGGTCCATTCCACATAGATAGAAATTGGCGAAAAGGAGAGTGGCCTAGGATAGATGCATGTAAATAGATAGATAGAAAAACTTTTTAATGTTAGAGTAGGATAAGAGATAGGTTTAAATAGTTAAGAATAGGTTAAGGTTAGTAAGGTTCCATAAAGGAAGAGGCCCGTTGTCAAATAAAAGAAAAAAATATGAATGACAACTATCAAATTTGACATATTGAAGTTAATAGGGATGGGAAAGTAGGAAAAATGTATCTATAGTTTTCTTATCGATATTTTCAAATATTATCGATATATATAATTAAATTAGTTCTTTCCGTTGCATGTGCTGATGATGTGCTGATGAGTTGTGAGCCGCAGGGGGAAGAAGAGGCTGGCAACGTTGGCCACGCATCGAAGAAATGTTTTTTGGTTATGCGATTAAGGCATAGGCACAAGCCAGGGTAATAGTATTTAACCCAGGGGGTTTCTTAAAGTAATAGTCATAACTGAAACCGACTTTGCTAACGGGGCATAGCCTTTGCAAAGGATGTCGAGTTGACATCATTGGTCCAGTTTATGTCTGATGTTTAAAATAATAAATGCATTTATAATAATAAACCCTGGTGCAAGCTCTATGAATAGGATTAGAAATTCGATGCGATCCAGCCTTTCCTTCTCTGGCCTGATAAACGCACGAGATCGAAAAATTGTATCATATTTGAATTTTTGAGATTAAACCCCATCCGGGTCGATGTGAGTTGACGCGTCATTCTTGTTAGAGTTGGGAGGACGCCTTGTTCCTTTTTCAGAGGTTTTGGTCAAGGAGGTTCAGGCATGACGGCGTAGATTTGTTAGTGTGTGTGTGCACGTTAGCTGAAGTTAAAAACACATATCGGAGCGTCCGATAACTCGTTTGTCATGATTAAGCCTTCCCCTTTTAAGGGTCGTACCTCAATTGTAAATGTGATTCCTCTGTTAGGTAAATATTCGAGTTAGGATAAGGTAGGATTCATGTAACCTTTCAAGACATAGAATAGAAGCACTTCATATGATTCTGCGCGTCTATTCGTAGGGGCGTAGCTCATGTGAGGACTCTGCTTAACTAGAAGGCAACCTACTTGCCTATATTAACACTGGCAATAAGTATTACTTGAAAGGTAATATGAATTTAGAATATAAAATAATTGATGATGTTTTCGCTAGACTTTTCCCGTGTATATAAGGGCTCCTCTGAGCTTTGATGTGATAGTCCGATAGAAGGTGCCTATGGGTAGGCACCTTGCTGCTGTAATATAACTAGAACAGTAAATCCAGAGTTTTATTTAAGTAGCGCTTTCTGGCTACGTCCCCACAGTACCTACATTTGTATATTACAATTAACAGATTTTACCTGTTACTACAAGTAGTGCTACTCATAACCAGACCAGGGCTAAGAACATTGGACCCGAAGATACTTATGCAGCTAACAGTAGCGAGGTTGATGAACACAATCATGGAATTCTTGGTGATAAAGAGAATATTAAACAAAAATACGGTGTACTTAATTTTCAGCCTGTATACACAAAAGGACGCCGCGTTGGTATGCTGGATGGTTGTGTACGCGAAGATATTATACGAAAACATATTGATAGTGTTTGTGTTGTAAAAATGGAATTTCGGTGTTTTTTCTGTGTTAATTTGGACGTTAACCATACTAGTATATATATTGTTATGCTTCATGCCCCAAAATTTCTCTAAATGGTACCTACCGAGTTTACGCATGGTTAAAATTAATAATTCTGGCAAATAACTTTTTGTTTTTCTGTAGAATCCTTTACGTTATCTTAATAACAATAACTCTAATAGAAAGTTTGCTGAGATCATAAAATCTTGTGTAATCTCATTTATATTGCTCTGTATGCCGATGATGTTTTTGATATTTTTACATTCCTTGAATTTAGTAGAACGGTGTTAGTTTCTTTCTGTATTATAAATTCCTATCAAGCGATAATGATTACAATAATATTTGTCATTCTTCCTAAGAACACTGGTAATTCAAATTAAATTTTATTGAGTTGTGTGAAAAAGTCATTAAGATAAAGATAAGGTAAAGTATAACATATTGCCGCTCAAATAGTGGTACCTACCAAACCTAAGGCCAAATGACCGATGAAAAAAAAAAACGCGGCAGAAAGAAAACAACCAGAAAAATAAATGAATATTATATGATTTAACTACGAAATTGTGTCAATTGCCATCCTATGTAACCAACCATGTCCGAGGTACTAATATTGTAAGACATAACACTGTATCTCAAAATACAGTGAATCTTGTCATATCGTAGAGTATCTACAGGCATTATGTCATAATTTATGTGTATGATGTGTCAATAAAATATGAATTTAATTGTTTTAAAAATCTTTTTAAATAATTCTTTCTTAACCTTTTAAATAATTGTTTGCTGATTATTACAACAGTTTTCTATTTCGCAATCATCATCATGTTTTCAGCCGAAAGAGGCTTATTACTGAACATAAAACACCCGCATGTGTCGCCACACCGACCAGTCCTGAGTGTCTCGCATCAAGCGGATTCTCGTAACCTTCCGTTCTGCGAGCAATATGGCCCTGCCCATTGCCACTTAAGATCGCGGCGAAGCATCAATTGTCCATACAAACATAATACCAAAATCATTTGTGATTTTAGCATATTTCCACCATATTATGATGATATTCGGATTAAGACAGTATTTATCTAGGTCCCTACGTCTTCTTTTTTTCTAAATACTTACGTAAAATGAAGTTTTAGCGAATTCCATTTTGTATATTTTTACAGCGTAAATGACATGTTTTCTTTTTGATATTTCTGTATTATAAAAAACAATATCTTTATTAATCTCGTAGCAGGAACATAGCTCATATTATCAAATTACAAATCATCGAACAAAATTTTTTAAAAACATTAAGTTTTCATTCATAATTTTTGGTATTACGGAACACATCAAATTAATCACACATTTCCAATAGCTAGTATTGCTGTCGCGTCAAGCAAATGTCAATGTGTGCGTGGTCGCACTGCTCACGGTTGTGTATCGTTCGTACGGCGTGGGGTTTGTTCGGGACACTTCGGGTGTACTTCGGGTGTGTTTCACTGTTTTTTGTTCTACTGTTCTGTGGATTGTTTGTTGTCATTATTAGATGATTACTTTACTATGCTTTATGTGCGCGTTTATTTATTTTATAAATTGTACTTATTTTAATATTTCTGACACTATTGAATAATGCTTTGAACTTGGATTTAGATTTGCCTTGTGATTTGAACTTTGGTATTGGGTAATCTACTTTTTTACGAACTTTGCGTTGTTTACGGACTTTGTTATTATTTACTATATGGTTCGGTTGCCGACATAGTCTCCGAACGTTGGGATGTTTCTCACAGGAAGTACCTATTTCCCAATGACATAATACAATAAGTTAAATTAATAGGTACCTTAGTATATCTATACTAATATTATCAAGCTGAAGAGTTTGTTTGTTTAAACGCACTAATCTCAGGAACTACTGGTTGGAATTGAAAACATATTTTTGCGTTGGATAGTCCATTTATTGAGGATGGATATAGGTTATAACTTCACGTTACAACCAGTAGGAGCGGAGCATAAATGGAAAATGTTGCAAAAACGGGCAAAATATTCCTTTTTGAGAGCTTTTGTTGCGTGCGTTGCGTATGATCATGTATGTAGTATAGATTAGGTATGTAGATAGGGTAGGGTAGGGTAGGTAGGTAGATATGTAGATTAGGTTAGGTAGCCAGTTGACGGGAGCGAAGCCGCGGGGGACAGCTAGTTTTGTTTAAATTAGTATTTACCTACCTACCTATCCATCAACTTACGAAGCTTTGTTTTTTTAGTTTGTTTATTCATGTCATGAGACAAAGCGGGCGTAGGTAATTATCTCAAGGACACCGCTAAGACTTACCTACATTGCTCCTCTATACTTACTGTGACGTTACGGCTCAACCAGGGTAGGGTGACCATGCGATTGGACTTGCATGCACAAGCGCGGTTTTATGCCCTCCTTCCAGTTTTTGCTGGACTTTTTTGTAAAATTCCTGTTACAAAAAACGAAAAATCCAAATTCGTTCTACTTTATTTAATTATTCTTTTTTATCTGGACTTCGGTGACCCTTACCCTGGAGAGGATCTAATAATCTTTGGTAACTGGCTGGCTAATCGACTTCATAATAAACTGCAAAAATATTTTCAGAGCCACGACGATCAAGGAAAAAACGCCTTTGGCCATCAGTTTTCAGAAAGAAACACTAGAAAGAAAGAAAATAAGCGTGTTTAGTGTGGATCTTTGACACTATGTTTTCTGATTACCATTATTGTATTTTGTTTTTCGTTCAGTCGATAATATAATTATGGTCACCCTACACGACTTTATCAAGTTTCGATTTATATTTTTTAAACAGATGAATGATGATTTATAAAGTAAGAACATAACAAAATAATATTTTTTATTCAAAATCCTTGTTTCAGCTCAGAGCGCTGTTATTTATCTGTACCTACTTATATGCGTAAATAGGCATACATTATTGGAATATTTGTCTTTTACTTGTAATATATTACTTGTATTCATTATTTATTATAACAAAACATATTTGATAAGTAGAAGGAATACCTACATAAATAAAAAAAAGTTAATTTAAAAATCAAAAACCCGACTGCGACCTAAAAAGATGTAAACAAGTAGAAAATCATGCTGTGCAGTCGGAAGATCAGGTGGTCAGCCAGCTCGCGAATATGTATTCTCCGACTGCAGAGCATGATTTTCTACTTGTTTACATCTTTTTAGTTCGCAGTCGGGTTTTTGATTTTTAAATTAACTTTTTTTATTTACAACTTTTTAGTTACCTATTTTTTTTCGAATCGCATTAAACATATAAGTGGTATATATTTTTGTAATCACCTTTAAAAATCCTTCATTTTGATACCTCACTCGATGGGTTTCGAAGAAAAAAAATATTGAGTCGCTCCCAATATGGCGCACAAAAGCCGCCATTTCTGTTAATTTTTAACGTCACTTATCTAAGAACACTTGGGCGGCCAAGCCCTATCTAACGATGTATTATAAAAATAATTATAAAAATCCATCTAGCGGTTTGGAAGATAGGAAAACTCAGTAGACAAATAGGGGTACGTGTGCTCACACACACATGGCTACGTACGGCACACCGCGTGTGCGTGCAAACAGAGATAGCAATACTCCAAACGAATTTTTCGCCACGAATTGCATTTGCGAGCTTTGTTCGCCGCGCCCTTAAGCTTGGCAATTGGTCCTACTGCGGATATCCTCTTTTCTAATTCGATTCTATTCCGAAAACCTTACCAAGATTTAAGTTTTCTTGAAGAATTTATCTTAACTGCCCTTAAAGATATTGCAGTTTTAAACTCTGAAAAATTAAATCTTCAAGAATAATAATATGATCTATGCAATAATAAATATTGTAACCTTTATAGAGATAAAATTATTTAATTGTGAGGGAAATTTCTGCAAGTACAGTCCAATTTTGAAAGTTCTTTAACTGATAGAAAACCATTGTATCGAAGAGTGCCCTATCCTTATTATACTGGTAATAATACACAGTTTTTATGGGATAGGCGTGTGAAAAAGCTGGCATTGGTTGAGTTAACTACGGACAAAAAAACTGGACATTAAAGAATTATCGTCAAGAGGATGACTTTTAGTTAATTTTATTTAGATATGTAATTTTGTAAAAGTACTTTACAGATTAATTGTTTTTTTAATAAAACCGATACAAAAAATGTATCCAAGTGTCATTGCGTCAATGATGCCGTGGAAGTGCGTGTTTGTGTCTATCATACCAGCAACAAGAAGACGAAAAACGGGTGTTTCATGCTTTTCAGATGATATTTTCCGTAGTCGTGTTTTAGTAGAGGAGGTTATGGATATGTAACAGCCATGCGGGTGGTCAAGCTCGGTCTGTGGATGGGCTGTCAATTACATAACAATACTCCTCTGTGGTAAATCCGTAGTTAATCAGCAAGTCATAGGAATTATTTCCAATTAAAAACGTGATTTGGATCAAAATGTTTAACTGCTTGCATCATACTTACCATAAGGATTTTGACACTAATGCCATGACTAATAGCATCAACACTTGTTTATACTGGAATTATGGAGGTATTATTCTAAACCAATATTATAAAACGGAAATATTCTTGGCTAGTTCGTTTGTTTGTTTGTTATATTTGTAAAATGTAGTCTCTGGAAGTCCTACTGATCTGAATACAAAAACTGTTATTCTGATATATAGCCATATATTATGCTAAAACAAAATTGTTTTCTGATAAAATCACCAATATATTAATCAAATCGAAGAAAAAAATGCTAACTGGCTGCTTTATCGGCGTGTGGTGGTCAAAAGGTTTGATAAAAATCAACACAATTTTCTACACAAATATTAGTCTTCCACAGTTCTAAAAAAGGTCGATGACAGTATTTAAATATCTAACTTATATACGTATAATTACTGTTTGCTGGACAAAACGAACTTCACTGGCTCGCACTAGGGAATCAAGCAATGAACCAACTTTGCAAGTGACTAACGTGAGGCAACAAACCCATTTAACATGTTCCAATCCAATGAGTCATCCGGTTCCTACAAAAATGTTTATATTCCTCGGATATTTTGAAGTTTGGTAATCAATCAACCCAAAGCGGCTTAATGAATTCATATTCGCACACTGGTGGTACAGACTTGGATTAGAACATAAGATAACTTTTTATCCTGAGGACAACAAGTGACAGAAAGTGTTGTGATAGCGATTGAAAAATTACAAAAATGTATGGGAATATCAAAAGTTATCGAAATCTATCTCGTGATCTATCCCTTTCATTTCATTATCTCAACCATCGCCATTGCGATGACATCGAATGACACATAACTAGAGCTTCTGGTAGCATGTTCCCCTGGTATAATAAAACACTATTCGCACGGGTGCAGCCGAGAGCAGTAGTTAGTTTTACCTTTAGTAATAAACTTGGATAAGGAAAATGAAATTAGTAGTATGACAGTGACCGGCATCACAGCACTTACATAAATTAACATTGAATAGTTTAGAGCGTAATTTATTAGTTAATTTGTCAATTAACACGAAAAGAAGAAAAAGAATATTATATCAAACGAAACTATGAACCCAACTGTGAACTCAACCAATCACACAGATTTATATCAGCCAAGCCCGTCAGTATACTGCATTTGGATCATCGGGATCATCTTATCATCGCTATGCCTGTTACTACAAGTAGTGCTACTCATAATCAGACCAAAGCTAAGAACATCGGACCCGAAGATACTTATGCAGCTAACAATAGCGAGGTTGATGAATACAATCATGGAATTCTTGATGACGAATAGAATATTAAGTGAGTATACGGTGGACTTAATTTTCAGCCTGCACATTCAAACGGACGCCGCGTTGGTATGCTGGATGGTTGTGTACACGAATATATTATACGAAAACATAGTGCTGGTATTTGTGTTGCAAAAGTGGAATTTCGGTGTTCTGTCTGTGTTAATATGGACGTTAACGATACCGGTAGGAGTTTTGTGCCCAGTATTTCTAAGCTTCATGTCTCATTATTTCCTTACATATTTCCGAGTTTACGTATGGTTAAAATTAATAATTTTGACAACAAATGTTTTGTTTTTCTGTAGAATCGTTTACGTTATCATAATTAAAAATTCTAATAGAAAGTTTGCTGAGATCATAAAATCTTGTGTAATCTCATTTATATTGCTCTGTCTAACGGGCTTTCAACAAGTTCCAATGTTACTTGCCGAAGATGTTTTTACATTCCTTGAATTGAGTGAAACGGTGTCAGTTTCTTTCAGTGTTATAAATTCCTATCAAGCGATAACGATTACAATAATATTTGTCATTCTTGCTAAGAACACTGGTAACTTATCATTTGCAGATGGGCCTATGTAATGAACCATGTCCGAGGTACTTATATTATAAGTGTTCCCATCATGTGTTGTGTGTGTTTTAACGTCAGTGTTCATGTGTGAATCTTATCTTATCACGGTAGAGTATCCACAAGTGTGATTTTATAATATATGTGTGTGTTATGTCAATAAAATATGAATATAATTGTTTAAATTGATTTAAAAAATCTTTGCTTATAGAAAATAACAATAATTCTTTGTTGATAACAATAATACAGATTACTATTCCTTAATCATCGTCATTATTTCAGCCGAAAGATGTTTATCGCTGAACATAGGCCTCCCCCAAGTGTCGCCAAGTCAACCTCCTGTGCGACTGTGTGTCTCATGAGTGTCGTCCTGTGCGTCTCACATCAAGCAGTTTCTTGCAATCGTCAACACACTCCAGAACTTTTCAGCTCCATCGACCATCCGTTTTACAAGCAATCCTGTCAAAGCACTGCCCACTGCCACTTAAGCTTGGCAATTAGATTGCAGATAATTATCCTCATTTCTTATTCGATCCTATGTCGCAAACCCTTATCTGCCTTTAAAGAAATTGCACTTTATTTTAGGCTCTGAAAAGATAAATCTTCAAGAATAAATAATAATAATTATTATCATAGCAGTCTGTATATTGAAACCTATAAAGAGGTAAAATTATTTATTTGAGAGGGTAATTAACTGTTGTATCTCGGAGTGGATGGATATATATATCCGGAAAATAATACGCGGTTTCTATCTGAGATCTGAGATAGGCGTGTGAACAAGCTGGTAAGAAATAATCTAAAAGTCGCCTAATACTAATTTGTATGTTGTCTGTATAACGATACATGCTTTTATCGTTGGAAAATTCAAATAAACTATACCTAGTGACAGTAATCAGAAAATAATAATAAAAATTATTTATTAAGGAACCAAGTCCCATCTTTTTAATTACACAGTCAAGAGTAAGTATTAACCTGCTAATCAAAAACTTATAAACATAATATAAGACCAATAAAATGATTAGAACTTAGTGATTTTACAAAAAAAAACATTAAAATAGGTAAAAAATCATTAAATCAACAAATGGTCAGTAAAATTCATAATTAAGTATTTTTTGTTTATGTTCTATAGTGAGGTTTTTATACATCAATTAAGACAAATAAATAAATATTATATTGCATTTTATAAATTTATTGCAGTTGCTTAGCATACCACACCGGAACCATGTCGTCTACGTTACTACGTACGAAAGTTAACATGTTATTTAGATGAGCATACTAACAGCGAACGCGAAATAATACTAAGAAAGAGAGGTAGCGCATATGGTTCCTACGTACGTATATGGAACTCAGGGGTCGGTACTCTCGGCAACACTGTTCTTGTTGCACATCAACGGCACCTTTGGGTATGCAGACGACAGCACTGTTGCTGAGAGTTACTTGTCCAACGCACGTGCTACCAGGCCACTGATCCGGTCTCTCCGTGAGGCCATAGTGGAGCGTTTGAACTTGTCCTTGCAGGCAGTCTCCGAATGGGGTGATGCCAATCTGGTCAAGTTTAATGCTGCTAAAACCCAGGCGTGTCTTTTTTCCGCTAAAAAGAGCCAATTTCACCCGGCTCCAACTTTCCGTGATGTAACCGTGCCAATAACGGACCATCTTGAGCTTCTTGGCGTTACGCTGACATCAACTCTCAATTTTGGGCCATACATTGAGGCAAAGGCTCAGCTGGCTGCCAAAAAGTTGGGGATCCTTGCGAAGGTGCGAAGGTACTTCACGCCGGAACAGCAAGTTCGATCGTGCATGGAGTACTGTTCTCATCTCTGGGACGGATCTGCCAAATATCAGCTAGATGCACTAGAGTCGATCGAAAAGCGGGCCAAGAGACTCATCGGCGATGAAGCACTGGTCAAATCAAAGCCAGAGCCTTGAACATAGTCGCCGAGTTGCCAGCTTGTCGGTATTTTATCGGTTACATTTCGGGGAGTGTGCGAAGGAAATGCATGATTTAATGCCGCCCAGCCCGTTCCATCATCGGACAACCAGACGCACGGTGATGCGTCATCGGTACATGGTGGACATCCCACCCATACGCACAAAACGTTTTGGGGACACTTTTATTATGCGTACAGCTAAGGTGTGGAATTCCCTGCCGGAGTCTGTGTTTCCCGATAGCTACAATCTAGGGGTCTTTAAGTCAAGAGTGAATGGGTTTTTTCTAGGCAAGTGTGCTTCACCGTCGACCACATCATCGCTTTCCATCAGGTGAGATAGTGGTCAAGCGCGAGCCTATTGAAAAAAAAAAAAAAAAATGTTTAATATAACTGCCGATGCGACATATTTGTGAAAAAAATATATATTTTTCGCGAATGGTGCTTTTTTTGTAATTTAGAGAATGTGTTATGGAAATTTCAAAATTGTCGGGTTGTAAGATTTTTTTCTGTCGGTTATATTATTTTAATGATATATTTATTTGTCTTGGTTTTTGTTTTTCCTGTTAAGTTTTATTTATGTTTTGTCGGATGTTATAGTACTGGCACTATTTTACACACTAAGAATTATATTCAAATTCGAGAAAGTGCTTATTTGACAATGTTCATAGCAAGAATGAGAAATATAATTGTAATAATTATAGCTTGAAATGAATTTATTATACATAAAGATGTAAAAACCGTTAGACTCAATTTAAGGAAGAAAAAAAGGCCAACAGTAAAAAGTAATATTGAACCTTGTTGTAAGCCCGTTATACATAACAATATAAATGAAGAAAAACAAGTTTTTATGACCTTTGAAAAAATTCTGTTGGGGTTCTTGCTTTTGATTATGATGACATAATCGATTCTACAGAAAAACAAAACGTTAGATGTCAAAATGATTAATTCTAACTCTGTGTAAACTAGGTAGTACATAAGGTAATATTTAGGCATAAACAATAAACATACTGGGTACGAAACTAGTACTGGTATCGATAATCTCCAAATAACCACAGACAGAACAGCGAAATTACACTTTTGCAACACAAACACCAACACAATTTTTTGTTATAATATCTTTGTGTACGCAACCATCCACCATACTAATGCGATGTCCGTTTGAAATTACAGAAAGAGACATACAAGAAAATTAGGTCCACAGTATATTTGTTAAATATACTATTCGTCATCAAGAATTCAAGAATTGTGTTCATAAACCTTGCTAATGTTAGCTGCATAAACATCTTTGGGTCCGTTGTCCTTAACTTTGGTCTGATTATGAGTAACACTACTTGTAGTGAATAGAAATGATAAGATGATCCCGATGATCCAAAAGTAGGTCAGTAGTTGGCTTGGATGTTCAGAGTACTCGGAAGTATCTTAGTCTGTGTCTTCGGTTGCGTTCAGGATTGCGTTCATACTCTTAGTTGCGTTCTGTTAGACCGTGCCTTCGTGGAGGAGTTTAAAAAAAGCAAATTTAAACAACTAAACTATTTATTTGGAAATAGTACAAAAATAGTAATTTTGAAGTAGTAATATTAGGATTTAGAAACGTGTGGCTCTGTGTGATGAAGGTTAAAGATTTACCTTTTTTGTGCTCGGAACCCGCGACGCGACGGGGTGTGGCGCCGGCGGTTGGCTGACACTTCAAATTCAAGAAATGCACATGTGTTTTAAAATACCATATGCTCTTAAATAAGGGGTATAACAACTCCCCGTTTAAGAGGAAACTTACGCTATTTAAAAGCGAAGTTTACAAAAACAAATGTTCTCGGACGCGACAAATGTGTTAATTGAATTATGTTTTTTTGCAGGTCCGGGCTATCAGAGTTGAAATAGTTACTCGTACTTTCAGACTTATTTATCATTTGAACGGGATTGAATTGATTGAAAAGAGCCATACATTTCTTATTATAATTACAACAATAATAAAGTATAAACATTACATACAAATTTAAAAAAGTATAAAACAATAGAGCGTGATGGTGGTACCTACATTAGGTGTTTCATTATTGTTAAAGGTACTGGTTATTTCTAGGATGATAACAATCTTATCGTTAATTCTAGCTGACTTAACAGTGTTCAGATATAGAAATCTTAGATAGGCTCTTATTATAATAAGGTTATTAAGATTTAAAACATGGTTTAAATCGAAATGGATATAATTTAGAATTAATATTTCTTACTTATTAGTCTTATGTAAAAAACAATAATCGTTACAGTTAGGATGTAATGTTAGTATGTTTGTGCCTAAGGTAGAATATTCAAATACTTTGCTTTCACATACAAATCTTAGTTCTAAATGGGTAAACACAACCATCTATTATTACCTCTCTCCTCTACCGATTGCTATTATTCTAGATCCATTTAGAGTACATTGTAAATAAACAATTTTTTTCATTATTTATGTTTCACAAATAGGGTTATCTTGAGTACTAAGTTCATTAAAACACTTTTACAATCAGTTAACTTATCTAGTTTAATATACTTAGATCTATCTTGACTTAAGGCTATTTATGAGGCTGACGATAATATGAGTGCATATGATTTAGACACATTAACATTATGAGGCACATTATGACATTTTTACACAATTTATATTGGCTTATCAAAGCTAAAGAAAATTTTAAAGTACTTAAATACAAGCTTATCATCTAAAATATAACTAACAATATTTGACTGATTTATTTAAGTGTGAATTCCACATAACTACTAATCTATTTTGAATTATGTGTATTTAGGCATGTTTTAATATTTTTGAAAAGGTCGTAATACAAATCACTTGGTGATAAAACTGAAGGGTGCACTTGAGTTTGCACACACAGAATGGAATAAAAAAAATGTCTTTTAATTTATAGGCGAGACTTAAAATACTTGATTTAATGTGTTTTGTAGAGTGGCTCTAAGTATGATGAGTAAGTATGGCCTACTCGGATGTGAGTAGGCCAGACCTATTATCAGTGTGGGAAGAGAGGTTTTCAATTTCAGTATTGAGGGATATTTAATAATTAAAATATTAAGGCTAAAGTTTATTTAATTTATTATTAAAATAAAAGGGATAGAATAACTTATGATCTAGTGGAACTAACAGTAGCTAATTTTACTTGATCATAATGATGTTTGACATGTTTTCTATTAATTAGGAGAGAAAGTGTGTGGTTGCCGTGGATTTTAACTACTTTATAGGGACCTTTCCACACAGGTGACAATGATTTTCGCATTCTTAAGTGGTTTTTTAGATAAACTATATCACCAACTTTATAAGTAATCGGTCGGGACCGCTTGTCGTAATACTCCTTTGATGTCTCTTTGGATTTATTTATATTTTCTATGGCTCTATTATGGGAAAGTTTTAAGCGGTGATTTAACATTTTAATGTATTCGTGATAGGTGCTAGTAGGGTCTAATTTATAAATGGAATCTGGTAAGTAAGGTTTATGACCAAACAGTAGTTCATAAGGTGTGAATTGAGTGGTTGTATGGACATTCGTGTTATAAGCAAGGATACCTGTATAAACATATTTATGCCAATCTGTTTGATCATTATTAACATAAGATTTTAGGTATTCCTTTAAAGTGGAATGACTCCTTTCTAAAGCTCCTTGTGTTTGAGGGTGATAGGGTGTTGACCATATTTGTTTTATTTTAAGGAATTCGCAGGTTTTTTTAAACAAATCGGCTGTGAAATTAGTACCTTGGTGAGTCAATATGGTTTTAGGGATACCGAATAGGGAGATAAAGTGGACAAGGCATTCACAACATTCTTCAGCTGAAGTATTAGTAATGGGGTAAGCAAACGAGAATTTTGTCAAGTCGTCCTGAAGGGTTAATATGTATTTGAATTTTAATTCACCAGCTTCAGGAAGTGGTCCCACAATGTCGAGACTAACACGTTCAAAAGGATATGTTGATGTAGAAGTAATCTGCATTGGGGTTCGATTGGTTTGACGAAGGGCTTTATTATATTGGCATTGGGAGCATTTCTTTACATAGTTTTCTATGTCGGTTTTCATGTTTTTCCAATAATATCGTTCTCTGATACGATTGTACATGCGCGATTGGCCTACGTGACCGGCTATGGGTAAGTCATGATTCTGTTTTAGGATTTTAAGAATTTCGCTTGGAACTGGAAATATTATTGTATTTTTATGTATATTCATTATATTATTTGTATTATGAAATACATATGCTAGAATATTGTATACTTTGGCGTATGAAAGTTTGACGAAAGGGTCTTTGAAATCAGAGATAGCTATTTCATTGGTTCCTACTAATAATTCGTTTCGTAGATTTTTCAGTGATTTGAATAGATCTGGATTAGGGAATTCATCAAAGTGATGCACTTTAGTGAAAAGGAAGTAATAGGTCTTATCTTTCAATTTCAGGTTTAGAAAGGAATATAGAGTTCTTTCTTTACTCAGTAAGTCAGAGGTGTCGCCGTAATTAGCAAGAATTTCTTCTATGTAAGGATTTGATTCATCAAGATCAATAGATGTCGGTACAGTGATAACTTTGGAATTTGAACATAATAAAGAGTTTGTATGCTCTTGTATTATGGTATTATAAGTGTGATTCTTTTTCGACGTAGCTTTTAGGAAATCGGAGTATGAGTTTTCAAGCACGTCTGGATTTGGTAAGTTTTCATCATTATAGTTCGCGGGATTTAGGGTATTTGGATTGGTACTAACACTGTTTTCATTTTCAGGATTAAAAGGACTCGTCGGGGGCTGTGAATCTAAAGGATTAGCACGTGAGGGTCCTGGTTTTGGGGAAGTAGATCTATTAACCTCTGTCGGATTTGATATTGGTAGGACAGGGGTAGCTTCTAAATATTCGGGCTTTATTGTATTTATAGGGGCTGATGCACATATTGGATATCTAGATAGTGCATCTGCGGTAGAGTTGAGTTTTCCCTTTTTATATATAATTTCGTATTCATATTCCTCTAATTTTAATCTCCATCGTTGTAATTTGCTAGAGGGATCCTTATGATTGAAAAGCCATTTTAATGGACGGTGATCGGTAACAATTTGGAATTTCCGACCATACAAATATGTTCTAAATGTTTTACAACCAAAGAGGATTGCTAGTAATTCTTTTTCAGTGGTATTGTAATTGGTTTCACTTTTGTTAAGAGTACGGGACGCGTAAGCTATAGGCCTTTCTGTACCATTCTCTCCTTGAGAGAGTATGGCACTTATCGCGTAATTGGATGCGTCGCACGTGAGTATGAATTGTTTAGAAAAGTCTGGATATGCTAATAGAGGCGGGGACATGAGTTTACTTTTAAGGGTTTCGAAAGCGAGTTGGTGCTCATTTTGCCATACGAAAGTTGTGTCCTTTTTCAGGAGGGAAGTCAGTGGTTTAGCGAGTTTAGAAAAGTCAGATATGAATTTGCGATAGTAGGACATGAGACCTAGAAATGATTTTATATCCTTTGCGCATTTAGGCTTTGGGAAATTCGATACGACTTTGATTTGTTCAGGATCGGGCTTTACGCCATCATCAGTGATTTGGTGACCTAGATAGGAAACTTCCTTTCGAAGGAACTCGCGTTTTAAGGTTATAGTCTCTTATACGTTGGAACACTAGTTCTAGGTTTTTGATGTGGGAATCTAGGTCATAAGAGTAAATTACGATATCGTCAAGATATACAAAGCATCGGATTCCTTGTAATCCAGATAGGACAGAGTTCATGAGTCTCTGGAATGTTGACGAAGCGTTTTTCAAACCAAAGGGCATTCTTTTAAATTCGAAGTGTCCCTGCGGTACGCTGAATGCAGTTTTAGCTGTGTCTTCGGGTGATATTTTAATCTGATGGAATCCAGAAGCTGAAAAGTATTTAGATTTTCTTAGTTGATCTAGTATTTCAGAGATGTTAGGGATAAGAGTCTCCGATAGTGATGTCGTTTAGTTTTCTGTAGTCTATGACAACTCTCCATTTTCGTTGTCCTGAGGCATCTAATTTCTTTGGAACGACCCAAATAGGTGCGGACCATGGGGACATGGAAGGTTTAATAATGCCATCGTTCAGCATCTTAGTAATTTGTTTTTGAACTTCTTGTTTATGGCATTCGGGAAATCTGTAGGATTTGACGTTGATGAGTGCGTTACTTGTTGTTTTGATTTCGTGTTGTAGTGCACTCGTTGCTGTAAACGGGTCACCTGATAAATGAAATATATCCGAGTAATTAGAGCAGGTTTGATGAAGAGCTTGAAATTCTTCAGAATTTAAATGGGATGTTCTAAGTTGTTTAAGCACTTCTTTAGTGCGGAGATAAGTGTTTTGAGGTGATATAATATTAATAGGGTATTCGTCACATTGAGGGGATTCATCGACTGGAATCATAGTAAGATTCAAATTTGATTTCTACTACGTGGAACTTGTGATTTACGAAATTCGGGGGAGAGTTGGATAATCGTAATTTAAGTGGGAAATGACCTAAGGTAACCGTTGTTCCTTGGTTAGGTTCTATTCCTTTTAGGTTTATAGGTTCAGCAATGAGTTTGGTCTTTTTTTGAATACAGCTTTTCTTAATGAGACTTATTGCTGATCCAGAATCTATTAAAAGGCTTAGTGGTAGATCTGAGACGGAAGTTTCGATAAGGAGATGTGGGAGTAAGGTTCTTCTTGGATCGGTAGTAACTTCAAATATTTCTTTGAAATTTGATTTAGTTTATTAGATTCAGTGTGTTTGGATTTAGTATTTGTATAGTCAGTGGGTTTTTTGGATGCAGTAAATTTAGGAGATATAGTAGAGTCAGTGGATTTTGAAGATTCAGTGGATTTAGAAGATTCAGTGGATTTAGAAGATTCAGTGGATCTAGAAGATTCAGTGGATTTAGAAGATGCGGTGTCCAATGGATTTGGTAAGTGATGTCTCGCACGACACCGATACGAGCCACTTAATCGTTTTTTTGTCATTTTTTATTTCGTAATAGGATTCAGAATTCTCTTTATTGGTATCCTCAACAAAATTAATTCGTTGTGGTGGTATTTGCCTGGAAGTGGACAGTTGGTCATTATTTCGAAAACGGTTATTATTATACTCGCGTTTGCGGCAATTTTCAAGTGAATGTCCCGGGAATTTACAATATCGGCAGATATCGGATCTGTTAGATCGGTTATTGTTACTGTTAGTTAGTAAGTTAGTATAGTTACTAGGAAGGACGGGTATGTTCGATTTAGAAAACCTATTTTCCGTAGACAGATTTCTTTTAAAAATCGATTGTTGAATGCGCTCCTCATTAATTGCATAATTTACAGCCTCATTTAAATTTTGTGGAGACCTGCATCTCACCATATTGGAAATACGTGGGTGTAGCCCCATCGTGAAATTATGGAGAGCTAAGTCTTCCATAGCCGCTGTACGACCGGGAAGTTCTTCGGCTTTAGCCGTGGATAACGAAACTTCTGTAAGTAGTCGTGAGAGGCATGTCTCAATTTTAAGAGCAAATTCACTTACATTTTCTTGCGGGCCTTGTTTGCTCTCTTGGAGTTCGGTAAGAAGATGGGAGTAGTGTTTTCTATCGCAAAATTGGGTTTTTAGGAATTCTTTTAATTGTTTCCAGGTATTAAATTCTCTTATGGAGCAAACAACCTCCGCTTTACCTTCTAATCGACTTAGGATATACCTAAATAAAATATGCTTTTGACTTTCCGAAGCTAGATGATACGCGTTGTTGCAGTTGGTTATAAATGAGTTTAGAGTTTCCCGTGTCCCGTCGTAAGATTTGACGAATTTGAATAAGCTATTCAAGTCCATCTTTTCAACGGATTCTGTGTTTTCTTCTGGTTTGATAGTAGTTCTGGGCATTATATTATGAGGTAGGATGTATAAATACGGTGTAGTTTCACTGTTGGATGTTGCAAGGACTCACGAAAGGCAGGCGAGTGTCAGAGCTAGCTGCTCCTGCGTGTTGTGCACTGGAACTGTTGAACGAGCCGTCTGGGTCGTCTAAGTGACGTTTGGATAGATGTAGCACTTTCACTTGCTCTTGTACTTGAGCTTTTATTAGATTTTCACTGGTTTTCACTGATTTCACTGAATTTTTGGGCGAGTTTGCCGGCGAGACGGAGACGTACCGTAGGATTCGCTCTTTTGAATCCCTTAAGCTGCCACCAATGGTAGACCGTGCCTTCGTGGAGGAGTTTAAAAAAAGCAAATTTAAACAACTAAACTATTTATTTGGCAATAGTACAAAAATAGTAATTTTGAAGTAGTAATATTAGGATTTAGAAACGTGTGGCTCTGTGTGATGAAGGTTAAAGATTGACCTTTTTTGTGCTCGGAACACGCGACGCGACGGGGTGTGGCGCCGGCGGTTGGCTGACACTTCAAATTCAAGAAATGCACATGTGTTTTGAAATACCATATGCTCGTAAATCAGGGGTATAACAGTTCGATATATTTCTTCTTCTTCTTTTCGTATTGATTGATGAATTAATTATGTTCGGAATTAATCACTGTTAATTTATATAAGTGCTGTGTTGCCAGAATTAACTTTATTTTCCTTAAACGACCATGCCGGCTAAGTTTATTAATTTAGGTAGAATAAGTTAACGTCCGCGGCTTGGCCCGTGTGAAATGTTTTTTTTATTATACAAAAGAAATATGTTTCCAGAATAAAAAGCTATCCTATGTCGTAGTAATTCAAGTCAGTCCTGGACCACCCGTGTGAAAAGCTTTATTAAAATTCGTAATGCCGTTTTAGCTTGATTGATTAACAAACTTTAAAATATTCAGATTTCCACCTTTACAGAATTAGTAGGAATAGGACGGCTCTTTGGATTGAAACTCCTAAAAAAATACTTTTTGTTGTCTCACGTTAATCATTTGCTGAGTTGGTTCATCGCTTGATTCCCTTATTGCGAACCAGTGAAATATGTTTCGGCCTGCAAACAGCTGTAAGCGTCCGATGCTGGACTACCAATCATATAAAGCAGAGATAAAATCTCTTAAGTATTATAATAAAGAATTATAATTATAGATGAGTGATAGCCATTCTGCCAGGGATGAGTACAATAACATTTATCCTGCACGTGGTAAACTTACAAAATATAAGGCATGCCAAAGCGGTGTTGCATACCAAGTTGCCTTCTAGCGTATGCCACTCACATGTGGAGTGAGACCATCGGCACGCTAAGCGCTTGCCATTTCGAAAGCTTTCGTCAGGATCTGGCACGGAAGCCTTATTGATAAGCTTCCTTCCTTCGATCTGCCTAGTGGTATGTGTTTGGATGGCAGACTTCTGAGAGATCGGTCCATTCGAGTAGTTATCGATGGCTGCTCGTCCGGTCACAGTCAGTTATAATGATAATTACCTCGGAGTCCCTCAGGGGTCGGTGCTCTCGGCAACATTGTTCTTTCTGCACATTTATGATCTGCTTAAGCCCGGAATGTTTTGATATGCAGGCGATAGCACTGTCTGAGAGATAAATGTCCAGCGCACGGGCTACTGGGCCATAGATCTGGTCTCTCGGTGAGGCCATGATTGAGCGCTTGAACTTGTCCATTATGGCAGTCACCGAATGGGGCGATGCCAATCTGGTCAGTTTCATTGCTGCTAAGATCCCGGATTGACTTTTTCCCGCTAAAAAGAGTCAAATCCAACCAGCTCCATCATTGCGAGATGTGACCGTGTCGGTAATGTAATATCTTGAGCTTCTTGATGGCGGACGCGGTGGGGCAGCAGGGTAGGTCCCTATCCCCTGTGGCCGAATAGTGGTAGGTGGCGGGGCCATTGTGCAGACCCGTCACAGAGGCCCAAGGGTGCCATACACGAGGTACATACACGCCCATGTGATGGTTTAGTCCTTGGGGTGGTCACGGCGTGCATTGTGTTAAGGTGCGCCAGTGATAGGGGGTGCCCCGCAGAGGAGGATCCGGTAATGGACAGCCGCCGGTTCACGGAGAGTGCTATCGCGAGTCCGTGTTCCCGTCATAAGCGGCACAGGAGGACAACATGCAGTTTTAGTGGGTTGGAGTCCCATAACTGCGCTATCTCCCCGTGGTGGCGCAAAATGGTGTTACTTTAACATCGACGCTCAATTTTGGTCCTTTCATAAAGGCAAAGGCTCAGCTGGCTGCTAAAAAATTGGAGGTCCTCGCAAAGGTGTGACAATAATCCACGCAAAGCGCACAGTGCTCAACTTGTTTAAAGAAAATGAAATGCGCTGTTGATCAAGCCTCCAGAGGCTTGATCATCGACTCCGAGTTGCCAGCCTGTCGGTTTTTTATCAGCTACATTTCGTGGAATGTGAGTTGGAACAGCACAATTTAATTTCGCCCAGCTTTTTCCATTATTGGACAACAAGACGTACGGCAATGCGCCATCGTTACATGGTGGACATCCCACCCACACGGATACTTTAATTCTGCGTACAGCTAAGTCTAGCGTAAGGAGTGGAGTCTTTGTTTCCTGATAGCTTCAAGCTTTAGGGTCTTTAATTCGAGAGAGAATAGGTTACAAGGCAAGTGGGCTTCATCCTCGGCCACGTCATCGCTTACCATCAGGTTATTGGAGGTCGCATATGTATGCACTGGCATGTGTGTTTAATCATATTTACACCATGCCTGTCACCGTTTTTAAATAAGCTTAGTTAGGGCTTGTTTATGTTCTTGTTGTACTCCTTGTCACTTGCATGTAAAATATTGAACCACGTAAGATTATAATTTACTAGACCAGTGCTGTTCGTATAATTGCAATCCAATACAGGTGAGATAGTGGTCAAACATGAGCTTTTCGACTATAAAACAAACTTGATTTACATAATTATAATGGTGATTTTGTGCCACATACAATGTTGTTTTAACATAATATATGGCCTTTCCTTTATCTTTCAGTGTAACAATTTCAGTAATCGTATCAGTACTTCCAGAGACTATCAATTTTTTTATTTACAAAAATAAAAAAGCTAATAATTTTTCCTCTTTATAATATTAGTTTAGATTAATCCCACCACGTTTTCAGGCCAAAAAATAGCTGGAGCTATTGGTCACGTAGAGGTTATGACTCATTTTTTACACGTTATAGCAGCAGTATGATGCAAGCAGGTAAACTTTTCGATACAATTAATAATTCCCGTGACTTGGTGATTAATATTGACCTCAAAACTCAATGTCGTGTGGTAATGTGCTCATTCTCGAATATATTAAAAAAACCTGTGGTCTTGTTTCCACGTAGAATCATCCTCGCCTACTTCCGAACTTGGGCAAGGAATGACGTCTTTGTGACAGCCTAGATGTTCGACTAATATGGAAGGTGGAAATTTTCTACTAAAACCCAACGCGACGTTACGTATCGTCACCCGATGTGACGGTGCACATATACAACATGCCACGTGATGCTACAACACGCTTCGCTAGTATCATAGCTTCGTTTCTAGTATTATTTCTAATACTTTGATCACGGTATTGGCCATATCATATAATACCGTGTACCGTTTCACTAATTCTATTAATTATTCATCCGGAATCTTAAATAAAAGCTAATAAAAAATATCTTTATACCAGGAATATTCTCGACTAATGACCCGTGGCGTCGTGTGTTATCTAGAAACACACTGCGTGCGTAGCTCTCCCGGCAACACGCTGATCAAGACTGACTAGATGTTACCGGCTGGGAATGCGTGTGATCACATGGCGGGTTGTCTATGTGTTTCTGACAATATTAAATATATGGGATTGATTAGTACCGCAATGCGTCGGATGGGGTCTCGTGGCGTCGCGTCGCGTCTAGTTTTAGTAGTATGTTCCCACCTTAAGAATTTTGTGGATTTCAATGTTAAAATTTTTAGGCGACTGTTTTTTTTTTGTGGGTCGGGTTTTTCTATATCTTACTGCTTTTTTTGAGTGCGTCTTGCATTTGCCTTTTTTTCATGGTTCATAATTGAAGTTCATATGTGACATGTCTTACATGATCGGATGTCTTACATGTCAACGAAAGTCTAATTATTCTCTCAAATGGTTCGCAGCTAACAATCTCTTACTGAATGCGAGAAAAACAAAATGTCTTAAGTTCTCTTTACCAAATGTACCACAACGTGACCTTAACTTAAATCTTGACGGCAAAAATCTTGAAGTTATAACGGAAACTGTATTCTTAGGGATTACTATCGATTCAAAATTGCAGTGGGGCGCGCACATTAGAACTCTTTCAGGAGGTTAAGTTCAGCTGCATATGCAGTAAGGAAAATAAGGCAGTTAACCGATGTAGCCACAGCTAGGTTAATATACTATGCTTATTTCCACAGTATTATGTCTTATGGCATTCTTCTGTGGGGATCAGCAGCAGATTTTGACTCAGTTTTCATAATACAAAAGAGGGCAATCCGCGCGATCCATAAAATGGGTCCTCGCGAGTCCCTCAGAGATAAATTCAAAGAGATCGATATACTGACTCTACCTTCACTTTATATTTTGGAATGTATATAATAAATTGTTTGCTAAGGTCTCGGACTCCAAGAAAGGTCCCGTGAGAAGTCAATACAAAAACCTCTTAATTACCGGTGGCTATAAAACGGCACTACTTGGGAAAAGTGTTTTCTGCATGGGCCCAACAATATTTAATAAACTACCGGACAGCATGAAAAGTGATACCCTTCAACATTTTAAGAGTAAACTCAAGGCTTTTTTGATACAGAAATGTTATTATTCGATAAGTGATTTTTTGAATGATCCTATGTGTGACATCTCAACGTTGTAATATTATTGACATTATTTGATACACTTCTGGACTTGTTAAAATAATTTATTTGTATCTTAATCAACACTATTTTATAATTTTACCCTTATGCTTATTGATGATGACATTATTGTTGAATTTTGCATGCCTATACTCGGGCAGAATGTACCCGGCTCACTTTATTTTATAACAACTATATTGTACAATACCTACATTCTATGCGAATAAATGATTGATTTGATTTGATTTGATTTGAATGTATTTTGTATGTCCGCAAAAATCGAGGGCTTTTCAAAACTAGAAGCGAATTCCATAATTTAAATACACGCAGTAAGCACGAAATTGTAATACCCAAATTCAGATTAACTAAAACTAGCAAGTCTTTTCTTATAAACAGTATACGCTTTTATAACAAGTTGCCAAAGTCAGTTGTAGAACTGACAATTGTAAAGTTCAAAAATCACATCAAACGAGTCCTTATTAAAAAAACATATTATAAAATCAAGGAGTACGATGAAAATAAAAAAAATGGCTTTAGCTCCTTCTGCGCATGCGGCTTCCCTGGTAACTCATAAACGGCACAAATATGTGGATGTCTCTAACTATTCTCAATATCATTTTTAATTTTTTTTCTTCTTTTAATTGGACTTTTTACAATAGTTCGCAATCATCTTTATAGCCCTTTGCAAAGAATAGTTACAGCACTGATAACAACATTTGTGCCACATGTTAAATTTAGTCTTGTTATATATATATTTTATTTTTTTAACTTTGTATAGATTTTTTTACCGATTATTTTGTGAATGTGTGAACATTCATTCACACACAACAATGTGTGAACATTCATTGTAGGCCTTCTAGATGCTAGTTAACATTTGTTAACTTTGTTATATATTATATAAACCTATTTTTTTTTTGTTTCTTACGACTTATTGTCGGGCATACGTTGTCCCCCCATAGTACTAATGCTGTAACATGGAAATATTGTAAAACCAAACCATTTTTTAAAAGAATAACCATGGAGTTTGTTGCCGGTTCTTCTCCATAGGAAACGACCAACCCGAACCGTGCATCTTTTGTCGACGTTTTATAAGTGCCCATGTAGGCCTAGGTAAAATAAAAATAAATGTTATTTTTTTTATTTTGACAATATTGAGCCGTATCCATACTATATAAGTATGTACTTGTGTGTTTTTGTCGTGCATTTGTTCATTTTGCAGGTCGATTTCTGAGATGTTTTTGTTAGGCAACATGCCCCTGTGTTGTTTTTCCATTAGTAAATATCATCATCATGTGGATTGTGAAATAAGATTTTAAATAAATGCAACAGTACTTGGTTTGCGGACTTGGTCCAAATTATGAAAGGGTCTTTCTAGCGCTCTTTTTCAAGTGCAAGGATTGCAAGGAAAATCTGGAATAATCCATTTTTTATCATCATCATCAGACTTTTTAATGTTCCCATTGCTGGGATACAGAATCCTCTCTGTGAGGAGGAATGGGCCGTAATCCACCGCGCGGGCCAAATGTGGGTTGGTGGATGTCACATGTGTTCGAATTTTTGGTTCTAGGGCATGTCGATTTCCTCACGAAGTTTTCCTTCACCATTTTGAGAGCAGTGGTGATGAAATTGAACACAAAGTGAAGCGCCTGCCTGGGTTTGCACCCACGACCTACAACGTATAAGTCGCACTGAGCACTTTTTATGAGATAGTTTATTACGTAATGATCCCAAAAACCGGCCAAGCGTGAGTTGCACTCGAGCATGAAGGTTTCCGTACCATTATCGCAAAAAACGGTAACAAAATCACGTTATTATTTGATGCTACTGTTTACTGAACTGTTAAAGATTTACAAATGATAGCAGTTTTAAGCAAAAGGTTTCAGATTTTCTGGCTTCTGAATGCTCTATTGTTAAAGATTTACAAATAACAGCAGTTTTCAAGCGAAATGTTTCAGTTTTTCTGACTCTTGATTACTGAATTGTCAAGGATTTACATATGACAGCAGTTTTCAAGCGAAAGGTTGCAGATTTTCTGGCTCCTTATTTTCCGTGTCGCTGGTATAAAAGTCATATGAGACCCAAAGTTTCTTCCACAGCATTGTCAAAGGCAGCACATAGATCACTTTAGCTGCATATATTGGGAGACAAGAGGTGGAGCATGGTTCGATTCGGCTCCACATGCACACCCTGCAAATGTTCCGTCGAGGTACCGTCCCCGTAATTCTTAGGTTGGCTACCACAGGCCATACGCGATTGTCCTTTGAAAACAAAAATATTTTCGTGTTCGTATTTCTGGGGTCATAAAACTTCAGTGACCCAAATCACTGGAAATCTTATGACACTACTACATGGGGGTTTTCAGCGATCACATCGGTCACGCACGGGATATAACATGGCCTCACTTCCGGCTAAACTACAGATTTATCATCACGCCACGATGAAAAGGAAATGGCCAGTAAAGTGGCCTTTTTATTTGTGCGCTCGTAAAAGTATGATCCATGAAAAGTGTGAAAGATTTATTTCTTAATTTTAATTTTTATGTGTGGTTGTGCTATAAATTGTACCGGATTTAGATTTTGATAAAAATGTTCTTTTTTGTAGTCAAATCAAATCAAACCAATAATATTTATTTGCTGGAATATGGTACATAAGGTGTTACAGTAAAAAAAATCTGCATTTATCGTGCCATAACATGGCTTGCAAATGTATTTACAATCAGCAATGTCAATTAATCTAACTTACAAATTACAGATTCTATTGACTTGTCTTCTAAATAACCTTTAATGGAAACATATATTTTAAATAGTAATAGCTTGAAAAGTATTTTTTTAAACATTGTCAGCAATAAGTCTTGAAAACTATTTGATAAATGATTGTAAATAATAATCGGCATGCATGTATACATGGTCTTAGTCAGGAGTAAACTCTTATCAGCAGCAGTTATCTGGAACCAGTATGAGAGTACTCACGCTATATTTTTTTTTTAATTAAAAAAAGCCAGGTTTTTTTTACATTCTCTCGAAGTAAGGCGACTGTTAAATACAGGTCTGCAGATCCCAAGCCAGGAGCTCATCACTGGGGCCCATTAGCAGCGTGCCACTCCTGGATCCAATCAGAACCGTATCCCACGAAACCGCGGTTCGCGGCAGTGGAAAGCTAGGGATTTGCTCCTTTTTGGGAGATATACTAGTTCCTACCACGGGTATAAGGTGGCACAAGGGTTGGCCGGTAATAGTATAGTCAATATGACTTACCTTAGATTCCTGTGGTAGACTCCTGGGCGTCGATCGATCTCGTGCCGTGAGGTTAGGGATAGGAGAATATATATATAATAAAGGACAATAAGGGATAGGCTGACTGCTGTCTGGGCCGAAGAATCCGGCCGGCGCCCACCAGGCAGCACGTTTCCCGCAAAAGAATTTCGATGCGCGTGAAAATATACTCTAAACCCACTTTAGGGGCGCCCCACAACGCCGATTGCGAACGGCGGGCGCGATTTACAAATACAATGGGAGAAACAACTCTCGATTAGATATGTTTCTACAAAAACCCGACTGTGAACGTATTCACATTACAAATGTTTTCTTTCGACAGTGTAGTGTCAGCTGTCAAAATCGTTGACGCCCACTGACACGGTGTTGCAAGTAAATATTAAAAATCGGGACTAAACATCCCCCCGTCTCGGACATAAGGAGTTATGTCCGCTAATAAATGGGCAAGCGTGCTAAATTGCCACTGCTCGCTTCAAACCCGAATCTCCGACCATGACCTTTGCAACTCTGGGATCTCCGTCAGACCCATAGAATAAATCTACAATGCGTCCACGACGCCAATATAAAGGCAACAAATTTGGTTCTTTAACAAATACAAGGTCTCCAACATTGGGAGGGTCAGTTTTTTCAGTCCACTCAACGCGCTGCTGTAAAATATGCAAATATTCTAAAAACCAACGATGCCAGAAGATTTGGGACATCTGTTGGAGCAATGCAAAACGCAGTCAATTGCGAAGATTCAATTTCCCTGAAGGGGTATTTCGGCAGGACGCTGAGGGGCCGACCAATCAAAAAAATCACCAGGGGTCATGACTTCCAGGTCATTTGGGTCTGAGGAGATCGGACAGAAAGGTCGCGAATTGCAAAATTTACAAAATACCGTAACAAGTTCCTCACATGTGAAATTTGTTTCACCAACAACACGGCGGAGAAGCGGTTTTGCTACTACCGCAATATTTACAAAAATGCCAATTAATTTCCATTTGCGCCATGGCAAATCTCAAATTCTGTTTATCCTTATTTAGATAATTACAAATATCATTTAAATATCTATCAGCGCCCTTATAATTAGTATCGTTGTCAGAACGGATCAAAGATGGTAGTCCTCGGCGGGAAACAAATCTACCTAGCACTGCAACAAACTCATCTGTGCTGAGGGCAGTTACAAGTTCCAAGTGAACCGCCTTGGAGGCCAGACAAACGAACACACACAAGTAGGCCTTGACAGCCTTGGCGTTCCGAAGTTGAGAAGTCTTCACTAAGAAGGGACCAGCGAAATCGGTTCCAACCGAAGGAAATGGTCTGCTCTCCGTCACTCGGTCGGATGCCAAATCACCCATTATGGGTTGAGTGGGAGCAGCCTTCAACTTATAACACTGCATACATTTAAAGATGATGCCACGAATAGTGCGTCTGGCCGACAAAATTCAAAATTCACGCTGCAAATGGCTACGAGGGAGTTGCAACCGGCGTGTGCGTTATTAATGTGTCGATCGGACACCAAAAACTTCACCAACGCTCCTACCATAAGGAGCGACAAAGGATAGCACCAGAAGGCAAATTCAAATTCCGCAGTCGTCCTCCGATTCGGAGCAAACCAGATTTGTCCAGGAACGGATTAAAACGAGCGATTGAGCCTTTCAAAGCTGAGCATTTCTTCAGGGCTTCAATAGTCTGCTCAAAGTGCTCGGCTTGTACAGCACGAACCAACAACATCAAGGCCTCCTGGCGTTCATGAGGCGACAAAACTGAGGATAACAATTCATTATTAGGGTTCCGTCCGTTACATATGAAACGCCGGACTCAAGCGGTAACTCCTAACAATTTCGACAAAGAACTGTATCTGTCCAAAAGATACTCCAAATTATATGCAGGTTGCCTTTCCACAATTCCAATACGCAAGCCTGGCAGAACCTCTGGAGAGGAGAACCTATTCTGGGGCCATGACGACTTGCAATGCGTCAACCAGTCTGGTCCCCACCAAAGAGAATGGTCAACAAGGGCCTGCCCTGGAGTATCTTTTGGACAGATACAGTTCTTTGTCGAAATTGTTAGGAGTTACCGCTTGGGTCCGGCGTTTCATATGTAACGGACGGAACCCTAATAACATTTAACAAAGCCTTTTAAAGTTTCCTAAATACTGATACTTAAACAAATATTGACAAATAGAAGTAGTTGAAAATTTCTAAGTTAGTAGGTCTACCTATCTTTGCATTCGTTGGACATGCTCTTATTTCTGAATTAAGTATTTGAAGTTCAGGATTTGTTTAATTGTACTTTAGAAAACTTTTTTACCCAAGTTAGGTGAAATTGAAATAGACTTTTCGATATCATATCATTTCGGCACCTAATGTGTTTGAGACTTTTTGGATTTAAATATAAAATAGACTGGTATATAATATGTACTCAAACAAACGGTCGCAGTGTTTTGAAGACTTTGCATCTTCTTTTCATAATATCGATATTATATTTTAAATAGATTGACTTGTTACTGCCACTTTGCCATTTTCCACCTATTTTAACTCAAAACCACGTTTGCTAAGCATCAATATTACATACTACCCACATTTACAGTCAAATTCACAAACGACTTAGCTTATAAGACCTCAACAGATATACACTGAAATGTAAAGTCATGTCACTCCTGTCTGAGTCCTGTCACTGTATTGGTATAGTCACCAGGGCTAGTCATACACCCAATCGTTATTCGCCTACATTTCCTAGATAAACGATATCTCACCAAAACAAAAGAAAACACACAAATTCCAGTCCACACTCACTATAATACTCACCTTACACACACCTTACTTTTTGTTTTTTTTACCCCTGACGGAAAAAGAGGGGTGTTATAAGTTTGACGTCTGTTGCTGTGTATGTGTGTGTCTGTCTGTAAACGGATGAACCAATTTTGATTTAGGTTTTTTTATTTTAAAGGTGATTTTCTCGAAAGTTTTCTTAGCTACGTTTGAATAAAATCGGTTCAGCCGTCCAAAAGTTATGGGCGTTTTACTGTTTGAATCGGGGTTTTTTCGCAAGATATTGTATAATGCCGCCTCCACACGCTTGCTGTTGGCCACAAACAGGGCGAACAGCAAACACGTCCCGAACACTGACCACAAACACCCAACACAAACACGGCATCCACACGCTTGGCGAACATGCTAGTCTATTCGGAACTGGCAAACATGGCGGACGACGAGCTTGTTGTGGCAGCGATTACTTTCGGGTTAAACTCCTCATTTTTTCTTACAGCTTCACTTAGGATACACAAAATGTCACGATTCGTAAATTTGACCACCACTATTAAATCCGTCCACCGCTCACAAGCTCGCGCGTACTACTAAACTGAACAAGCGTGCAAGCACGTTTGTTGAACACCTTTTGATTTGTGCCTAAAAACCGACACCAATGCCGAACACGGGCGAACACAAACAAAAGCAGGCGAACACAATCAAACACCCATCCACACGTTCGTGTCTGTTGTTTGTTGTTTGCTGTTCGCCATTATTCGCCAAGCGTGTGGGGGCGGCATCACAATTACTTGTTCAGAAGATTGCCGATGGAAGCGTATCTACTATGAACTAGATAAATTATGTAGCATGAAAAAGTGTCGGGGTTTTTTTAAATATAGAAATTTTACTTGTTGAATTGTTAAATAATAATACTTTGTGATAGCAATGACTATGTTCCACCTTTTGTTTTATATTATGTATGCAAAAACTTACCCGAATACTGTCTCTCAAGATAAATATTGTAACCTTTTTTAGGGTTCCGTACCCAAAGGGTAAAAACGGGACCCTATTACTGAGACTCCGCGGTCCGTCTGTCTGTCTGTATGTCTGTCTGTCTGTCTGTCTGTCTGTCACCAGGCTGTATCTCATGAACCGTGATAGCTAGACAGTTGAAATTTTCACAGATGATGTATTTCTGTTGCCGCTATAACAACAAATACTAAAAACAGAATAAAATAAATATTTTAGTGGGGCTCCCATACAACAAACGTGATTTTTTGCCGTTTTCTGCGATAATGGTACGGAACCCTTCGTTCGCGAGTTCGACTCGCACTTGGCCAGTTTTTGTATCTACCAAAAAACTTTTATTTATTTACTTAATTGGAACATAATTATCTCGTCACCGACAGGTATTTTAGCCTGGTAGGTCTTATCATTCAGGGAATATCTGATAGATTTGGTAGCTATAGATCATCCTCATCATCAATTAGCCCGGCATCGCGCCGTCTCGTGCATAGCCTGCCTTACCCCTCCTTCTGCTTGCGATATTGTCAAAGGTGTTTCTCACAACTTTGAAAATATCGCCAACTCAACGAGCTTTTGGCCGGCCTTGATCTGGTATGGACCTTAAGATAGGTAAATATAAATGAGGACCGAAAAAAAAATATCTCATCATTCCAGCCGTCCGCTGGTGGACACAGGCCTCCCCCAAGTGAAGCAACGGTCTTGTGTCTCTCACATCCATCGTATTCCCGCAGCGTTAACCAGGTCATCGGTCCCCCTACGATTTGATTAAATCAAATTGCAATCAGACCAAGATTAGTCTCTGTAATCCAAGGTCAGATTAGTAGATAATATTTGGGTAAGCTGTAAAGGTCAAGATAAGTAACGACACAGCTTAATCCTTTTGTCTGTCATACTCATTAGGTATGACCTATCTATGGCATAGAACTTCATGGGAACTTGAAACAAAAAATATTGTGAAAGTATTTTTATTATTTGTCGAAGTATTTTTTTGGAGATCTTAAACGGAGATTATTTACAGTGTAAATTATATTTTTCTTACAGATAACAAAAAAAAAGTCTGCTTTATGTGAAACACAGTTTGTAATAATTTCGCGACATATACATGTTTATATTTAACTTACGCATCCTGAAAAGCAAATGCCCGGAAAACGTCTCCATCCGAACGAACCACTCTGTTCCCGAACGCATTTACATATTTCATAAATTAAAAACGAATAGAAAAATGATCGAGAAAATTATCATCCCCGAAAAGGGTCGTGACAGGGATCGTTTATAACTTAGACAAGATGTAAGTGACGATGCAGCGATTGATAGTCCGAATCGCTTTGGACCGAGAGTGCCCCTTCATCTTATCTGTTAAGCTCCGCAAAGAATCGCGGTGCTAAGACAGTCTGTCCAAGAGATAATATTTCGACGTAAATAAAATGTCTTCATCTTGGTTAAAGTTGCAGGAATTCGGTGGATGCGAGACGCGCTTGACTGGTCGATGTGACGACACTTGGTGGAGGCGTTCAGCAGTGGACGCCTTTCGGATGAAATGCTAACTATGATGAAATAAACTTACCGGTTAATTGCTTAACACATTTATTTAACAGAGATTTTTAACATATGAGATAAATGTGAAATGTGAAAAGTGTGCTAAGCATGTGCTTAATAGAGTAAATATTGAAATAAAGGACTATGGATAAGATAGGAGAGCTTTTCAATTATATTCTAAGCCGCATATTAATTGTCTACGACACCAAAACATAAGTATCTACCTAACTTGCTAGAAACATTTGATTCATTTCGGATTTGTCATTTATCACAATACTACTTAAAGGCAGAAATATTTTTGACATTTTCTTGTTACCGAATCGCATTCAGTTTTCAGCCGGGACGTTGGTTAAATGTCCACGTCATTTCAGAGTATGATTTCGGCACTTAAAAAGGGACGCTTTTCTGTAAGTGAACACATTTCGGAAAATCTCTACATTTTACGCTTGGGATATACTCTTTCGGGACTGATTTTATATTTGTTTTTATACAATGTTTTATTTTAAAGTGTTTTGCCTACTATGTAATATCACTCTTATTAGTGTAATAAAACTTTTAAATCATTGATCCAGTATAATTCGTTGCTCGAGTATTATAACTGGAATAATGACCCAATGATAATTATCTGAATATGATTATTAAATGTTGTTGTGTTCAAATAGTAAGTTGTTATTGTGTTAGTAACATAGGTATAAGTTTATATTGTTGGTAACACCATTATTATATATGATTAGGTTCAAGTTATTTTATATGGGCCCTGTCAACTTAAATAAATTGATTAATATATATTGATTTTATGATTTTTCATAGAGCAGGTTACTTGTATTACCACAATAGACCACAAGAGGCCTTAAACAAATGATATTCTTCAGACGAAAGCGACGCAATAGCGATTGAAAAAAGTTTTAGAATGTTTGGTAAAGCAAAGCGCTATCGAAATGCCACGTATTTTAAACAATCATTTACCATCATTAATTTCATCATCAGTTCAGTTTGGCATTTTGACCATAGCCATCGCTTTTGCTTCGCTTCGCCTCAGCTACCTACAGTTATAGCATAATCTATATATAGTGTTTATCAGTACCAACTTAATCTAACAACCTGTCAAAGACACAAATCCCCTTTCAAAATCACGAATATGAAATTCATATGCTTTATTTTACAAAAAAAACATACATATACAAATACAGTAGGACTGCTTTTGTTTAAAGGCGAGCTTAACCCATAATTGGGTTCTTTTACAGCAAACCTATGTGTCATAGAGATTTTTGATTAAATGAGGACAGTAAACCCAAGTGCACAATAAAACTTAACAAACATGCATCTTTCCTTTCTGCATTTAATTTAATCCTCAAGCCTTCTATTGCAGACTAGGGGCAGACACAAGAACTCTCTACTAACAGTTAATTAACTCTTAATTAATTAATTAACTTAGCTTTTGTTATCTTAGAACGTGCATAAAAGGTTGTCTAAGATCTGAAGGCAAGGACTTACATCTAAGATGCCGTATCCGATATCCATACTAATATTATAAATACGAAACTGACTCTGTTTGTTTGTTACTTTTTCATGACTAAACCGCTAAATCGATTAAGATGATATTTGTTATGGATATAGATTGAGATCCTGGCAAGAACAGTGGCAAGTTTTTATACTGAGGCCCTAGACAACTGATATTCTGTCCTCGAAAGCGTGGCGATAGCGATTGTCTTAAAAGCAAAATTGTGTGAGATTGACAAGCGATATCGAAAAATAACGTGATCAATCTCTTACATTTTGATGTTTCGACTAACGCTTTCGCTGACATCGAATGCCACTTGTCCAAACCTCTGGTAGTGTTTTCCCTAGAGATATTAATTTTATGCGGGTGAAATCGCGGGCAGAAGTTTATAATGAAAGGTATCAAATAGTCTAGAAAGTGAGGGAAAAAATCCGTACTAAGAATAAAGTTCTTTAATTGCTTTATGTTTGTGAAAGTTAATCTTTGCAAGTATTGATTCGATTAAAATACGATAGTACTTTCATAATTAAAATATTTGACTCAATTGTTTAAAGTCATCATCATTTCAGCCGATAGACGTCCACTGCTGAACATAGTCATCGTCGCCACATTGACCGGTGCCATGCGTCTCGCATCCAGTGGACTCTCGCCACTCTCACCAGGTCAGGTTTTTTAAAGTACATGAAAAAATCAATACAAGTAACAATCATGGACGACGGATCTGAAAGCATAAAATTTTATAAAAATCACCTTCGTCTTGGATATATAATAAAATGGGTTAAATAGGGAATGATATTAAAAATACTTACTGTCTTCGCCCACAGTTGAGCATAGGCGTTTCTTGTCTTGTGCCACGCTCCTGTGGAATCCTTATCCAGGCTCAACCTGTGGTAGCCTATTGGTTAAATCCTGGCCTCTCGTGTTTGAACTCGTGGAAGTAGGTATCAAAATGACATTTTGAATTCATATGTACTTTCTTAGATAAAGGCTGATAACGGTGAAGAAAAATATCGTAACGAAACCAGCAACCTTATTGCGTAATGAATTCGGCAAGGCAAAGGGCAATGAGTATGAAAAATCGACCAATCATATATACGGAAATCCACATCGCGTCTTTGATCTAGCATCCATCAGTCTTTGTCCTTTGCCTTGCCGAATTCATTACGCAATAATGCTGCTGGACTTATAGTAAGTATAAGTTGTACTCCATTGGTGTAATTGCTGCAAGGCGTTCCAGTGCGAGGATAAACAAATAAATCATCATTAATGTTCCTAGTACTAGAACACAGGCCTGTTCTCTGTGGAAGGAAATGGGGGAAAATTAATCCACCACGCGGGCCCAGTGCTGGTTGGCGGATGCCACATTTCTTCGAAGTTTTGGTTCCAAGACATTAGGGTTTCCAGCTTTCCTCACGATGTTTTCCTTCGCCGTTTCAAACAAATAAATAAATAACATAATAGCTCACTTATAATACTCAAAAAACGAAACAAACTGAGAGAGGCTTTGTCAGTCAGCATGACAGTTTACGAGGCAACATTATCTAAACATTACTCAGTGGGTACCTACTTAGATTATAAGGCTATTCTGTGACATTTTGTTGTAGACCTTTTAAGAGGTAATGAGCTGAAGAGGAATTGGTATATATTTTGTTACTTCGTAAAATTACGAGGAGATATTTTGGAGGCTGATACTGGCAAGGAAAGTATACTGAAAATGGGATAACCAAAGTTTTGTAATTGTAAATTGAAACAAACTTTTGTTAATAGAAAATAAACTTCAAAAACCGATTTCTAAAACAAAACTACAGTAATTTAGTAGGCTTTAGAAGTCTGTTTTTTTTTGTTAAAGCGTTTTTTATTTGTAACAATTTTTAGAGTTGGTACCTCATATTACCATGAAAATCATTTATAGCCAGAGTACATCACATTTCAATTCCAATAAGCCCAAACACGACCAGGATACATTTTATTATTATGGAGTTCCACTGCCTACCTTCCGGCTTCATCATCATTATCTACCATTTTCATCAGTATCATTTATTTACATTGTATTTGCTTCATAATAGTCGGTTAACGATTTTCGAGATTCGAGTTATCTTATACTTATTATGGAGTTCCAGTGGCCATCTGTGGTCTTCTTCATCAGTCCCACTTCACCAAATGATACTTTTCGTAACCGCCAGTAAATGAGGTACAATATGCTGGTCATTTAGCATTCTTTTGCAATACAATGGTCTCACCTTACACAAAACAAAACTGTTCTTTCCTGGATTGAAGGCTATAGGACACAATTTTCTAAACGAGTCTCACAAAAAAGGAAAAAAAATACTTTCTGTTCCTGTTTTGACACAAACTGAGACTTACAAAATGATTTTTACAAAATTATTGATAGTCTAATGACAATTGGCTCTATATCCCAATGCGCTCCATGTGCCAATCAATTAATATCGAGTATTTTTCTTGTGCCTAAACCGAATGGTAAGAAAAGGTTTATCCTGAATCTAAAAAATCTAAATAAATATATACAAACTGACCATTTCAATTTGGAAAATTTACGCACAGCAGTAAAATTAATGACAAATAATTGTTTTATGGTAACCTGTGATCTCACAGATGTAATTTTTTTTATTAAAAATCCATCCAGACTCCAGAAAAAATCTCCGTTTTTCAATTTGACTATAAGTTATTTAAATTTAATATCTTGCAATTCGGTTTAAACACAGCTACATACGTTTACAATAAATTGATAAAACCCGGCGTTGGATTGCTCAGATTGGCTGGCTTTATATCTACTTTATATATATAGATGGCCTATGTTTAATTGGATATTCATACAAAGATTGCTTAAACAATATTAATATTTCAATTAAATTACTAACATGCTTAGGATTTATCATCAACTATGAAAAAAGTTGGCTAAAATCTTCCATAAGATGCAAATTTTTGGGTTATTCTTCATTCCAAATTTTTTTTTTAATTATTTTGCCCGATCATAAGATACAACGACTAATTAACGAGCTTTACATGTTTATGAAATTAAAGCGTATCAAATTCAAAGATTTTGCAAAATTTGTCAGTTGGTTAATTTCTGTTTATCCAGCCGTAGAATACGGCTGCCTTTATACTAAAGAATTGAAACGTTATTACAAGGTCACAAGAAAATTCTCTGACGCCTCAACTAATGGGTGCGGTGCAGCGTGTGGTTCAGAGACGAGTAGTCGTTGTCAGAGCAAAACAACATATAAATAACTTAGAAATTTTGGCCGCCTTTTATGCAGTTAAACTTTTTGCAAGGGACTTTCATGATTGCCAAATACTTCTACGAGTTGATAACTCAACTGCTAATAGTTATATCTAGAGAAGTCTTAAAGTTACATAAACTAGATATATTCAATGACAAGCTACCGAGGTTTAGAGGAAAAATCATACTGTCCCTGTCAGATTATTCTTAGTGTTCAGACTTTAGATTATTTTAAATTGTGTAGATTTTTTTCCGCTTTTGATTTTTATTTTATTTCTTTTTGATTTCGATTATTGTTTTGATTATAATTTGAATATGATTTTTGACATTTTTATTATTATTTGATTTGTAATGATTTCGATTTTGTAAAAATTATTATATATGTATTAAAATTTTAATTACTCCGACTTCTGACTATAATTTTGATGTATGACTTTTTGATGTTTTGTATGACCATATAATTTTGATTATGATTTGACCTTGTGGTTTTAATTTTATGTTATTTTTAATGATTTTATTTCGAACAATACTTTTTATTGACTTTTGACGTATGATCTGGATTATCCAATTTATGGTTTGATTTATGACATTATGGTTGTGGCTTTATTTTATATTGATTTTGAATTTTTATTTTATTTTGAATGATTTTGACCTTATAATTTTAAATTAACATTATGATTTTGATTTCTGACAATCTTTTTTTTAATGGTTTAATGATTTAAGTTTGATATATGTGTACTTATCGATGTGTATTTTTTGTTTAAACTACTTTTTGTGATCTGAATTGTATAATTTATAGTTATCTCAGGGCGGCAATGTTACAATGACTGTTATGTACGCCGTACTTGTCATTTGCATTGGTACAATAAGTTGCTTAGATTGTTTTGTCGATTTGTAATGCATGTGATGTGGCTGTGCTATATTTCAAATAAACAAATATCAATCGGATGGGTGTAATTCAATACCCACACTTAACCATGGTAGCAAAGGATAATTGGGCAATGGTGCGAATCCAGAAAAATGTGTGTGTATACGTATTACATTAAATCTGCAGACAATATCATAGCAGATAAAGAATCAAGACGCAACCATCCAGATATAGAATGATCCTTAACGGAAAATATGTTTTCCTATATACTTGAAAAGTTTGGCCATGCATTGATTTATTCGCGAGCCGTTTTAACAGAAAAATTATTACAAACATTGCTTGGTATAGAGATCCAGACGCTTTCGCAATAAATGCCATCACGATTAGCTCGTCTAAGATGTTTTTCTATGCATTTCCGCCTTTTCCAGTTAGACCAAAATATTTAAAAATAAAAAAAAACATAAATGATCAAGCAAAAAGCATCGTAACAGTACCTTTATGGCCTACGCATCCTTGGTTCTCATTGTTTAAACACTAATTAATATCAGAACTAATTACTTTTAAATCAGACAGTTACAATATAGTTTTTGATCATTCCACAAACCATCTCACCCTGGCTGCAGGGATTTTATCAGGGGAGCCTTATCGTTCTATCAGACAATATGATGTTTGTTTTAAAAAAATGGTTCGATTTCTGTGTTCAGAATTCCCTTGATTTTTATGCTCCATCGATTACCGATGTACTGAGATTTTTAACAATATTTTCTGATGCCTGTACTAAATACAGTAGTATGCATAGTTTTAGAGCAGCCGTATGCTTGATATTGGGACCTAGAGTCTCCAAATATGCAAGAATAATAAGGTTTTTTAAAGGTGTGTTCCGTTTACGTCCACCTATGCCTAGACGCAATGTAACGTGGGATATCTCATGCGTTCTATCTCACTTAGCTATTTGTTATCCTAATGAAACATTAGTTACTAGATCATTGACAAAAAAATGTATTATTAACTCTTGTAACGCTCATAGGGTCGAGAACTTTTCGAAAATCAATATATAGAACATTGAAAACAAACCTAACGAAATCATAATAAAAATACCTGACTTAATAAAAACATCAAAAAAGGAACCAATGAACCTATCTTGGTATTGCCTTACTTTTAATATGTCCTGCACAGACAATTAGTTGTTAACATTGATAAAACTGCTTCGTTACGTAAAGATGATACTTTTTGGCCGCCCGTTGTATATTTTTAGTTTTAAGTTTCTTTTGTTACAGTATTTTCTGGTGTACAATAAAGAATACATAAATAAATACTTTCTTTATCGGATGCAAAAACCCCATAAAGCGGCAACCACACAGATGCTGTTTCGCTGGATAAAGAGTACGCTTCATGCGAGCGGGATCGACGTATCCATATTCTCGGCGCATAGCACGAGACACACCTCTACATCTAAGGCCCGCCAGCTAGGCGTAAATATTGACCTGATCAAAAAAACTGCTGGCTGGTGTAACAATACAGATACTGTTTTCAAATTTTATCAGTGAAATATGACTAAATATGACCCGTTGGTTTTAACAAGAGCTATTATTAATAATACAGATGATTAAACTTTGTTCAAACTATGTAATTGAATTAAACATAACTATTATAATATAAAAGTTAATTACATTGCCGTACTATAGGTATCATCATCCTATCTATAATATGAACATAAAATACTAAACTATTTATAATTACGTAGACACAACATGATTTTGATGATGTGATTAAACATAAAATTGATTCTGATATTGGCGTTGATATTTTCAGAATTATACCTCTCAAAGTCTACGTCTGTAAATAAGTAATAGTTTTATTATTTCAGGTTACTAATCTCGAGAACGAAGCACGAGTATAATTGATGATTAAACGAACTTACTTGTACGTGAAGTTCGATCATAATTATACGTAGTGCTTCGTTCGAAGAGATTAGTAAGTCCCTCCCGCCCCACCCAAATCATTCCAAAAATATCAACCTTAAACGTTAGTTACAGATACTCTAAATTTAATGACAAGTGGAGTTTTGAGACACGCTACAATGCGGGAAAGGGAATGAAAAAAAAATACCCTCTTGTCTCTCAAAATACTATGTGGTGAATCCTGGGTGATACTACATGTGTAAATAAGTAATAGTTTTATTATTTCAGATTACTAATCTCTTCGAACGAAGCACTTCGTATAATTATGATCGAACTTCACGTACAAGTAAGTTCGTTTAATCATCAATTATTTATTATAAATTTTCAGACTTCTCTACGTTTGCCCACCCTGATCGGCTCGATCTTAAGCAGTAAATAAAATACGATATTTATCCAAAAATAAAAGGTATTTACGAAGTGTGAGATTGTATATTCTATCGAAAATATAAAAATTACAGTTGGCTTGCCCTGATTTCAGGACACAAGTACTTATTTTATTACTAGCTTCTTGCAGCGACTTTGCCCGCGTGTAGGTTCGAAATTATCCCACGTGCCTTTTGCCGGGACAAAAGTAGTCTATGTGCTATTCCTGAATATAATATATCTCCGTGCAAAATTTCATTCATTTCCGTTGAGCTGTTCTGGTTTGATTGAGTAACAAACAAACAACCATACATGCAAACTTTCACATTATTTTAATAATATTAGTAACATATTAATTATTTGTTATTGGACTAAAAATTTTAATGTTATTTGATTAATAAAGACTACAAAGTGAAAAATAACTTGAATTTCTGAAGTCGGTGTTACTGTTTTCGTTTCATCGTTTTTGACACTGACTTAAGAAATTGAAGTTATTTTTCATTTTGTAGTGTTTTTATTTGGAAGTCGCTTGTATTTTTTGCAAATTTTATTTTTAACTTTTTAGTTGTATAATAGACCAGTTCCATAGGTTAGGTACCTATAATGCCCAAAGTGATACCGGATAGATTAACCCAATAACATGAAACTTTAGGAGAGTTCTGATGTATAGCTCCGATTTTTTTCATCAGATCTTAATTAAAAAAGAATCATAAAAATCGGTTCTTCTAGTAAAAGCTTCTGGGGTAACACAAACAAAAACAAATAGTTGATTTGATAACCTCCTCATTTTTGAAGTCGGTTAAAAGGAATACTAATAGTGAAAACATAATCAAAATTAATCGAAAAACGAACGAGATATAACATTTTAAAGACTTTACTACGTTGTTAGTCGTTACTACGAAAACACCGTTTTCTGGCAGTTGATTAGCGTCGTGGTATCTGATGTCAGATGGCACGTCGGACTTCTCCTTCTAATTCTTAACTTTGATGCTTTAAAATCTTTATCATGATATTTGAAAAAAAAAAACATATACGTTTACGTTGTTTATAAGTATATCATTAAAAACATAAAAAAATACTTGTTTATTCCCTATTCTCCCAAACATGCACACATCAGACACCGCTTAGTAAAAGCGTCGCTCTACCCGCCCCAGTATTGTCGCCCACCCATAAGGCCACTTGATCACGTATCGCCTCCAGTGGCATCACGTACGCCTCTTAATTGCTACCCACTTACTTAAACTTACTTAGCTTGATTTAAGTTCCAAGGTCAGAGAGTTTTCTGTACGGGAATTCTGTGATTTTGGTCTATACAGACGTAAAATATAGATCAGTATTTATCTTATTTAGTCTAGTTCATTCAGTAGAAAAATCATGCAAAGGGACCCAGGGCGCGTTGCCCTATACGATGGTCTGACCAAGTCTAGCAAGTTAGCAACACCTGTATATGAAGATCTCCAACGCACTATAACAAGCCAAATATGGAGAAATTTTCTTGAGAAAATTTAGTCAGACAAATCACTCAGTAGTGAGCAAACAACTTATGGAAGAAGATCTGTTTCGATCACCAGATCCTTAAAAATAATACACAATTAGTGTGAAATTAGCTACTAGATTCTAGTTATGTTAATAATCCTCCCGTTCGAATTTCGGTCACCGTGGCTAATCTCCACGGGATTAACCAAGTACGCAGGAGGTAATATATATTTGTTTAAGTGTGTGCTCAACCACAGGTGCACACTCTGTTCCTTTGGTCTGATATTCTAGACAGAAATCTAACAAGACTGGGATCCAATATAAACTTAGTTTTATATGTTATCAAGATTAGGTGACACAAGCTATTAGTGAGCTTAGAACGTGTGTCTCAGAGGCTTACAAGTATTTTAAAAGAATTGAAAATAAGTATTTTATTATAGCTACCAGATACAATATTCTCAATAGGTCATATCTCAACGGCGTCGGCACGGCGATTAACCAAGTCCGCAGAAGATTTATTATAGTGCACATGTGTCTGCGCAAATACAGGTGCACTCTTAGTTCCTTTACTCTCATATTATAGATGGTAATCTGACACTACCGAGGACTAGATGCAAACGTTATCAAGATTAAGATAAATAAGCCATTAGTGATATTAAAACGTATGTCTTCGAGGCCTAATAAGTCTTGCCCGAAAAAGTCTTGTAAAATAAAAATAGAGAATAAAATTGCCTAAAGTAAAATGAAATTAATAAAAACAGGGGAGTTTAAAGTCGTATAAAGACAATGTTATATTTTCTGGAAATTAAATTATTTTTTGTTAGTTACGAGCATAATATCTTGGTACATTAGATCATGAAATTTTAATATTCTAGATAACTTTATGCGTATATGAAGTCTTCTGGAAATAGTCGACATAATATTATGGGACTAACTAAAAAGTAAATGTTGTTATGTTGAGACCACATTGTGTACACGATGTACACAATGTACCTACCTAAGCACATAACATGACATATAAGAATCGCAGTAACAGTGCTTTCAACATTTTTGCCATTTCGACCATTTGCATCGCTTATAGAATCACACTGTGTCTAGGCAGTTTAGAAATCACCAGTCTTAAATGACGAAGCCCGTTAATAAATTAGTGTTACTGTCAGTGGATTATTGAAAACTGTAAGTTTATGAATATCTCTAGAGATTAAAAACGCTCGATAAGTTATGAACGGAAAATTATAAATAAAATAAAACGACTTATCAGTGCACGTATCTACAATCTATCCGCTTTGGTGTGTTATTAAAATTAATAGACAGTACCTGGACCAGACAAAACGACGTTTTCTAAAAATTAAACCTAGCTAGATCGATTTACCGCCCCGAAACCTCCTGCATACTCAATTTCATGAAAATTTCGTTTCCGAGATTTAGATTATATATATACAAGAATTGCTCGTTTAAAGGTATTATTAGATATATAGATAATCACTTGAAACACTAACTGTTTTAATTTAAACTAAACCCAAACCCCAACCTAAACTCTCCAACGTCACAAGCCTTGCGACACAAAACGTCACCCCGTGCTAACCCCCAGTCTGTAGCGACCCATCTAAATTTCGGGCCGTGCTCAAAGTGGGTCTTTGTTTGTGGTGGAAAGTGCTCGGCTGTGAGGCTGTCATGTCGTCTGGCCACTGTCGTCAAATAATAGGGATGTATGTCGACGGAGTTTGGTCAGCGAGGTGAATGTGGGTAAAATTTGTGGAAATAGGTACGAGTATATATAAAGGATGAATTTATAGGGCTGCTTAGCGATGCATACCTATTCACAGTCGTAGATTCTAAATAAAACCTCGGAGTATTTCGACAATGACCACAGTGTTAGTTTGATTAACTTCAACATGTGGTTATACGTAGTTAAGAGACAGCGGAAAGGTCTACTTAATTGAAAACTCATTTATTTCGCCCCGTGCTCAAAGTGGCTCTTTGTTTGTGGTGAAGAGTGCTCGGCTGTGAGGCTGTCGACAAACAATGGGGGTGTATGTCGACGGAGTTCGGGCAACGAAAGAAATACGGATTTCAATGGAATAAGTAGTTCGTACCGATTCTACAGATTTTTTTAAGGTTATAATGAATACAACTATGACTATCTCTAGCACTTGAGCAATGACTTTATAAGGCTTTTAATTATGTACAGGTAGGTTCTGTATGCATGAAATCAGTGCTGCTAAAAGTTATAATGACATTTGAAATTGCTCGTGTTTTGTAAATGTTATAAGCAAATGTTAATTCATGAGCAAAAGGTGTCAAAGGTTAAGAAGATAAAATCAGAAAAACAGAAATTTTTCGGTTATATATATTATGCTTTACTACGTCTCGAAACTCAAATACAGAGAAGTGGCCAGTGGTATTGGCCGCACTTACATGTTGTAGGTCGTGAAGAATCCGGCATGTCCTATAACCAAAAATACAAAGACATGTGACATCGACTAACCCGCACTGCGCCCTCGTGGTTTTCCATTTCATTCCCTCTCACAGAGAGGAGGCCTGTGTCTCAGCAGTGGAAAAATTAATAGGCTGATGATGATGCTGATGATGAAACTTAAATATTCAAATCCAATTTCCACACGGGTTACACGCGCTCGCAAACCTTGGGACCAGTATGTCACGACATTCGACAAGCACCTAGTCAACCGCGCTAACAAAGCTGCGTCAGCTAAGACTTGGAAGTGCATTCCTCTTATAAAAGTGACGTCATGTCCTCATGTCATCCGAAAAGCAAAAACTTGCTATATAAACGTCATTAAAGCCAAAAAGAAATGTATTATAAAGGCCATATTAGTGCTAATATAGCACATATATATCACAATCATATATAACACAAAGAGTGGGTTTGGGCACAAATTATAAGGGCTAAAACCTTATAGAAGTTTTATAGTTACCAAATATTACGCTAAACACGCTTTTAAACGCATACTATATGGCTAATTGGCTACAAATAGACATGAAATTTGCTTGTATGTAACAAATTACCCTTATAACTGCTAACAAAATTCGGCTTTAAGGCCAATTTCTCCTGTAGAAGCAAACGCAATACGAATATGAGTTAATTACTTCATAATTATCTCAAACGCCTCAATTATTTATAAAAAAAATAGAAAAATAAATGTCTGCCTTACTAGACATTTACCACATCGCTCTTCATTCGTTTTATACTGGAAGTTTATGTGGGAAAGCAGTTTTGTAGATTTGTGGATATGTTTTATGCCATATTTTTAAAGCGCCTCTTTAATTTTATGATTTTATTATGAGAAAAATTATTAAAATTTTGAGAAGTCTTGTAAATTGCTACATAAGCATAATTAAAAAAATATATGCTTTTATAAATCAACTAAAAGTCATCTACTCTTATTGTAGCAGGGTTGTGCTAATAAACTCATCCATATTGAAAGATTTTAGTGTTCATTCTCCATTATTTTTTAAAACCACCTAACCACCAGTTATTGAATATTACTTTGAACTTTTTTATTTTACGTAACCAAGATAATATCTAATGAATTGCATGTGGACAGTTTCTTGACAAAGACGATTGCCACGAATTGTGTACTGCAGTGATACGTTGTACTCCATAGCCCATGTAGCTACATTATCATCTCTGAACCCGACCTTTTGCATGCCTCTATTTATTTCACTGTCACGCTCATCAGATGATAAATTATCACATTGAATAAAGGAATATTTTAGAAAATCTTCATTGAAAGTGTCGTTGTCAATGTTTTGTGAAATTAGTTCTAACGGAACCCATAGCATTTTCTTCCATCGTAGATGCAAAGTCAAGTACACAAATAACAATTCTTGTAGCTGTTTCATACAGTTTTTGTCAAGACTTTTATACATATAGAAGTCATATAACTTGCCATTTTGCATTAGCTTTAAAGCTGCATATTGATAGTCTTTATAAGGGTATAGCTTTATAACAGCCATATTGATTTTAAAATAGTATGACGCCAAAGCGGCTACATGGCTAAAATATTATATGTCTGAATAGCCATATTATATGCTTCTATATGTCCATTGCTTTAACAGGGCCATTTAAATTAGTTATATACCCTTGGAAGATAAAATTATAAGACTAATTTACTATATTAGCAAAAAACACTTTAAAAAGCTTTTATAAAGAGAGTTGCAAAATTAATACTGTTACAAAACATGTAAAAGAGTTAAGCCCTTATAAATCCTTCGTTATATAGCAATTTTGCTACTTGTACGACTTCATAATTGGCTGTCCGAGAGAATGTAAGCTTCCGTTTGATTTTATGTTTTATTAGATAGAGCTAAGGTAGTTTTCGTGATGAGCGATTTTATTAAAAGGTTTGTGGTAGGCAGAGAAAAAAATGGAAAATTCTTTAAAACCTTACAGAACATTGATAAAATCGGCAATTGGTATGCATTAAACAAGCGTAGTCAATATGTTGGGTTTTTGAAACACAGAAATTACAGCCTATCACCTGCTACGACCCTTACATAATCCTTTTGCTTTATTTACGTTCAAATATATATACGCCAGTTTTGAGTATCTAGTACATTATTTCTGGGCCCATAGTTGCGGCGAATTTATTTATATGGCTTGCGATTGGAGAGATCTATATCCAGCAGTGAACAACTAATGGCTGATGACGATCCTTTTCTGAGAAGTGTCTTTGTGAAAAAATATCACAATTTCAGATAGATATAATTCCTTAAAACAGCCAAACACTTAAAAAGCTTTTCATTCTATTAGTTCCAATTACTTTGTAACCCACTTTAAAGCTAAAACTTCTAATAATTGAAACTAACTACAATAGAACAGTTTAGTACTTGAAACAGACAATTAAACTAGTTGATAGTGTAGTTAATAGTGTTGGTAACGGACCGACCCGCTGTAAAACGCAAGCTTATTACTTCTGAAAATTTATTGCACTATGGCAAATGTTTTAGGGGTTGTGAGAAGTAGGAGAAAAATATTTTAAGTGTTTGAAGACATAAACGTGTCATTAAAATACATAAGGTCTTGTTTTTGTCAGCAGCTTCATTCTTGTGGAAACTTATTCCACAGGAGTTTGTTCCTATCGGGGTTAAATGTCATATATCCAAATCCAGCATCCTTATTGTGTAACTGAATTCTGCAAGGCATATAGTTTGACTCCATGAAAGAGTATGACAAATTCTCTTTAAATAATTAGGTATAACCAAAACATATTGGACTCTTTCGAAAAGAGTATCTTCACCAATAAGAGCATCTAATATTTTTTGGCAATACCTAGTTATTTAAAGAGTATATTATATCATACTCTTTCATGGGGTCAAACCCTTTGGCTTGCCGAATTCACATACGCAATTAGGCTGCAGATCATATCATATCGAAATATGATATGATCTTTTGTTGGTTGATTTTTGTCGTTTGTTAATCTTAACAAACGCATTGACTTTCGCATTCATAAAATTATATGATACGAATTACGAGTACTTATACTTACGTAGATATCTACATACATATGATTGACGACACGATTGGCGTAGTTGTTGAGCAATCGGCTGCTGCGCTGCGTGTCGCGGGTTCGATCACACAGAACAAATATTTTTATGGCCTATCTGGGTGTCTTGTGTATGTGAATTTAAGTGTGTGTTATTGCACCGCCACGATACAGGAATAAATACCTAGTGAGGGAAATAAAATAGGTACGCAATAGGTAGTTTGTCTAAAGAAATATGCCGTAAATAAAAGTAATCTACGAACCTATTAGATTTCACAATACTCTCTGAACAACGTTCAGAAAATCAACTATATAACTCAGTTTTTCAAAAAATAATTCAGCGCATTAACACTCAAAATGACACGTTGCATTGACACAATCATGTCAATTGTATTATCACAAACAAAAGTTTTTATAGAACGATAAACCTGCAATATTTTCTTTCAATAACACACTTACCTCACCTAAGTGTCCATTGATAAGTTTCCAAGCAATTCTACGCAAAGTTTTGTTGACTTTAGATGCACATATTAGTACTAAGTATACGGTCCTTTGGAAAGTAAACAGAGTGTTACTTAATACTCACATAAGCCTCTATTTATTGACGAAATCAATAGAAAAATATATAAGGACCAAGGTATCTTGATACTTTCTAACGACTCTATTTACTGACAAATTCGTCTAAGCGGTTATTTTGTATTAGAGTGGTTCTATACCACCGTACTTCACACCTCTACCGTCAAGCAGCATTGCAATGTGCAAATTTGTAGAGTGTGGTGCTAATTCACACATTAAGAAGTGTCGTATATTACAATATTAGGAACTAAGAAAAGTTAAGGGACGTTTTCTTAGAAATAAATTAACTTGGAAATTTAGGTTAAATAATTATAAATTACTTATTAGCCTACTTACCTTGTAATTAAAATTAGCAATCGTAAAAAGACCTTTGTTTATATAACGCTTTTTTTCTTAGTTTCTATGCCTCTGACATACCTACCATCGACTTCTCTGTGCCGTCAACTTCTCTGCAATCCAAAAATTAAAAAATATATGGCCATATCATTTTTTTTTAGCCTTGAGAAATGATCATGCATACTGCACTACCACGGGGAGATAATGCAGTTATGTGGTGTTCAACCCACTAAAACTCCACGATGTCCACCTGTGAAGCTCATGGCGGGAACACGGGCACGTGTTAGCACTCACTGCGAACCTGCCGCGGCTGTCTGTATTAAATCATCCTATATGTTGTCTATGTCCATGTCCTATATATGCCAATCACTTTTAGAACATAATTAAATTGCTTATCCTTTGATTGTTTGGTGTAGGTTTAATTGGAGGACTTTCCATGAGATGATTGAATAGATCACGATTTGTTAAATTAGTGCCGTTCCCAGAAAATAAAAATAAAATGTTCAGGGAGCGGTAATATGCGGCGAAAAATCAAATCAAATCTGATTCTTACATGTTACTTGAAAATTCTACGCTTCGAAAGGCAAAAATGTAGTTAAAAATACAATGTCATAATAAAGAATTATTTAAAAATCACTTTTTTAAAACAATTTTGAAAAATTTATCAAGCAAATTACACGATATAATTATAAATACCTTGATTCATTTGCAACATTTTTTCAAATCCTTCAAATCGATAACTATTTAGCACAGTGTTACTAACTTTACGCAGAAATTACAATAAAAATAAAGAAAGTTAACTTATTTTACTACTTGGACGTACCATACTACACAAACTATTGGCTTAATGACTTTTTTGTCAATATGTATTGTGTAGTAGATAGTATTAAACAGATTAAAGTATTTTTTTTTATTTATCCTCAACTTGAGAATAATGATTTTCGTACAGCTAATTCCTTGTCCACTGTGAGACGGTGGCGAACTCGTCCGGGCCGCGGAAGGTAGGGAGAGCGGCGCACCGCAATACCGGCACTCTTCTTCCGCCGCGGCCTCCAACCCTCAGCCGCGATAGCGTATGGGACCCGGAAAGCTCCATAAGACATCGCGGCCCGCCTCAGTTGCGATTTCGCCTCGTTACCAAGCGGCACCGCAACCTACTACTTGGCCGCTACGTCGTCGGCATAATCGGCTAAAGCCCTGACGAGCGGCCCCTCCTCAGGTTCCTCTTTGCTTCACCGAGGGTGACCAAGCCATGGCTACTGAGCCGCCCTGCCTCGACAATGCGGGATCTTACCGGGAGGGTATGGCCATATCCTGTACTTTTATTTCAGTTACTAATTTCATCAAGTATCAAGATCGTTGGTCAATGTTATGTTTTCCCATGACATGAAAACCATTCCCGTGTCATGATTGCTAAACTTCTACCCATAAACATTCGGTTGCCATGGAAACGGAGTATTGATGTTACTGAAAAACACTTGTTTTACTATTTGTTTAATCCTTAGTTAGTAATATTATAAGGACTAAAAAGCTTTGACTTACAATCGGTGAATGAGCGCTAAATGAAAAAAATACTCTTGTATTTTATTTTGGTCCATCATATTCATGAACTTAGAGACCGTTATTGCTTATGCTTCACGCCTGTCTGCAAAGCTAAAATACAACATCAATGCGACAATTAACGAACAGTACAACTATTTTCTTAATGACCCTCGGCAATCATCGACTTAAGCAGCTTTCCTCCCATTTTTTTTAATTAATTACATTAAGTTAAAAGAGTATTAATAACTCTATATACTTTAAAGTATTACCAGTAACATTGAATCAATTAATTAATAATTACTCTTACTAACAGCAAGCTAATCTAATCTAGTTTTAAATTGTCAATCTCTATTGTAAAGCAAGAAATAAAAGGCTTTTTTTTTCCAAGTTGATTGAGAGCGTCCGGTCGGCACCAAGTGCAAAGAGCAACTAATAGAAATCCAACGACTGCGGACTGACAAAACACGAAGTTTGCCGAGGGACATTAAGAAATTGTACTTTCATAGAGCGATAATCTTTAGAGCATATAAGAACAATTTCTATGAAAATGCATTATCACATCATTGATGCATTCTCGCATAGCACCTGTTTGCATGAGCTTTTACATGAGAAGCATTCATAGCGTCGTCTGAATCACCTTACTCCTCATTGTAAGACGTTATTAGTTCTAGTACCTACCCATAATATAACTCTCCACAAATTAGGAACAAGCTTAGGCACAAGATACTCCAAAACTTACGTTAGATAGTTACCAGACTTTTTTATTACAAAGATTACCGAAGTGGTACTTACTATCCACTTATTCGAACTTTCAACTTAGTACTTAGGAAAAATGTTTCCAAAAACTACCAAGCAACATAGATTGTCCGAATTAAATTAGGTACCTGACCGTGACAAACCTAATTTCGGCCACCTTATTAATCTTCTCGGACACCTAACAAGGAAAACCCAGCCCTTTCCAAACACATAGTGAAAAACTAATTTCAGAAACAAGCATGATCATTAAAGACCTTTACCTGCACCTTATTACGTGGAATACTGTAGTGAGGACAGTCTTGTCAAGGGGTATCTTGATACCTAAGTTACTGGGTTGTGGAGGTCCTACTAATCTATCTTAATATTATAAATGAAAATTTTGTGAGTGTGGTTTTTTTTCACCCAAAAACTACTGAACTTATTTTGATGAGACTTTACAGTAACATGGCTTACAAGCTTTTGCCCGCGGGTTTGCCAGCGAGTAAAGTGTTTTATTATCCCAGAGGAATAGAGATGAAAAGTATCCTATGTCCTAATTCAGATTCAGGTATATCCATATACCATGTTTCATCCAAATCTAATCAGCCGTTGAGGCATTAAAAGTTTCGCATTGAGTGTGGATACATCAGAATAACATATAGGCTATAATTTAATATTGGAGGAAGTATTAATTCAACGCGGGCGAAGCCGCGGGTGGCAACTAGTATAAAATACCAGACAAGATAGAGTGGAAGCCGAACTCAGCATAGCTAAGAAAAAGGCTAGGCAGTATGATTAAATGTTGTGGGGATTTTCAATTCCTTCTTTAGTAGCCTTTTATCAATACCTACAGAAGGATAATGAACTACTAAGCTTCTGAGATTTACGGGAACTACTATTGGAATACCTAGTAATTAGTAAATAACTGAGGATTGACTTAATGTAGAGATAGGCTTCCAATATTCTCTCTTGATTGAATCTCTTGAAGAATGAAATTAGACACATAGGACACTAAAACTTTTTGAATCAATTTTGTCGGTAGAATCAAAAAAAGAAAGGAGAGAACCTGCCAAAAAATCTACTTTTTTAAGTAACAAGCTGAAAATCAGCATTTTATCAAACTGTAATAAAACTTTTGTTAGAATGTAATAATTCAATTTCATTCATCCATCCAAAGTTATCTTTTGGTCCTTGGCCTGCAAAAACGTAACAAAACTTTTACGAGATCCACGTGCAAAATTGCCGAAGCCTACCTGTTATCCGAAAACCTAAAACTCCAGCCAATACCAGGTAATTATGCAAAATAAAATAAACAATTGTTTAGCATCTAAAAGGGACGCAGTCACCGATACATTTTAATTAAAGGTTGGTTTCGACACAAAATAGATTGGTGCAAAAGATCAACTTCATATAAACAGCGAAATCGCACGCACACAGACACGCGTCTTCGTTTATCTACAGCAATGGTTCCCAAATCATTCGCCACCTAAAATCACTTCGCTTGGTTGTTCGGGTAAAACTACAAGGAGCCGATAACGTGTGCTGAATACAGAAGAAAGGAAAGAAGAAGAAGAAAAAAATTTTTAATTGAAAACCAATATAAAACGGGAATTCGTCGGGTGAAAAAGGTAAATAAACAATCGAAATCATCGCGGTAAATTCCCGTGATATATTGGTTTTCAATTATGAAACGCGAAAGTTTTAAAGTTTAGGTGTTTAATTGTCACAAAACGACATACAATATAAAAACATGCTTATGCTAAACCCTTAACACAAATGAAAATCTTAATGAAAACGTCATTTAAAGGTTAAATTCAGTGGGCTTAGTGCGAGTTTTTACTCGTGCTCCGTGAACATGAATTTGTATTTTATGGATAAGCGTCATCTGGCGACAATAAGGGGAAACCTCTTTTTTTGTATACAAATTGACATATGAGAACGATTTCGTTCACGCGATCGAGTACGTTAAATAACTCACACTTATAAGGTCTCTGGTCCTTGTTTCGTCATGGTTGTAGGCATCATGATTTATTTTCTAATACCAACAACATAACGTAAGTATACAGTTTATTTTTGGAGTTGCCACGCCCCCGCACAATGTCACTCTTTTAACCCCAAGTGGGGCGCATCCCACCGATTGAAAGCAGGTAGGTACAGTGTGTACGACTGGCATTCGTTTGAGATAGCTAGATACCGCCATATGTTCGTTTACGCGTATGTCGATTTTCACTTGTTGCAAAGAACTGACCTGACGAGGAGCTCGTGGCTAAATAATAACGGCCGCACGGGTCGATCTTCAAGGTTAAGCAACGCTTGACGAGGTCGGGCCGTGGATGGGTGACCATTTCAACATACCGAGTTTCCTCCGTGCCTCGGAAAGCACGTTAAGCCGTTGGTCCCGGCTGTCATTTGAAGATCTCTGACAGTCGTTACGAATAGTCAGAAGCTTGAGATCTGACACCAGTCTAGCCAAGGGGTACCGTTGTTACCCAGTTACTGGGTTGTGGAGGTCAGATAGGCAGTCGCTCCATGTAAAACACTGGTACTCAGCTGAATCCGGTTAGACTGGAAGCCGACCCCAATATAGTTTGGAAAAGGCTAGGAAGCGGAATAAAGCCAACAGATACACTAATATTTCATAATGGCAAATCCCGAAATGTATGTATGCATTGCAGTTAAATATACCAATATTATAAAAAGGAAATATATTTTTGTTTCTTTGTTTGTTTGTACCGAATAGGCTCCGAAACTACTGGACCGATTCCGAAAATTCTTTCATCTATGGAAAGCTACTCTATCCCCGGGTGACATAGGCTACTTTTTATCCCTGTATTCCCACGGGAACGGGAACTACGCCAGTGAAACCGCGAGGCGTCCTCTAGTAACTGATATAGTGCATGAGTTGTTAAATGGGTTAGCTTTATGTCGATAACTACGTTCTATTGTATGTTAAATAGATTAATAGTTTTAATTAAATTATGTCCCTTCAATTAACACTATTAATTAAACTAAAATATAAGGCTCTTTTTATCCATATGATTAGTTTAAAGCTGGGAAAAAATTATCGGGCGCGGCTGACGGACGCGATTTACAGCCGCGACTGATATGTGAGCACAGACACAAACATCCAGCGAGCAAGATCTCTATCGGACGTCCGAACGCACAAGGTCACGTCTGCGACTTACGTCCGATAGTTTGCACAATGTAATGTACATTAATTACACAGATACTCTATAAGTCACGGCTATCAGTCGCGTAAATAATTCTTTCACTGATATGAAGCTACACCATTGCTGAGTGTTATAGGCAGTTTATCGCGAAAAATGTATGGCTCCTGCGGAGAAAAAGCTAGTATTGTATGTGATAAAAGACTTAGGCTGCAGAAGGGTGGGTTCCCGCATTGTAGAGGTGGGGGGCGGTAGCCGTGGCTTGGTCACTCACGGTGAAGCGAAGAGGACGACGAGGAGGAGCCGCTCTTCAGGGCTTTTGCCGACAAGCCGACGACGTAGCGGCCGAAAATTAGGTTGTGGTGCCACTTGGACATCGCAACTGAGGCGGGCTGCGTTGTCGTATGCTGCAATGCCTGCGGCTGAGGGTTGTAGGCCGCGGCAGAAGAGGAAATAAAAGGGAACTTCATTTTAAAACAATTACATACGTGTGCCCCGCGGCTGCGCCAAATATGTCAATTTCAGCAAAATGCCAGACAACTACGAGTTGCCTGATGCTGGTTACCGTCTGATGGCGTACGCGGTAGGGCCGCAGGGTAGGAGGAGTGTCGGTATAGCGTTGACCGTTCTCCCTATCCCCTGTGGCCAAAAAGTGGTAAGTGGCGGGGCCACTGGTTGCAATACAAGAGGTCGTCTGGTGCCCATGTGCTGGTTTGGTTCCTGGGGTGATCATGGCGTGCAATGTGTTCTGGAGCGCTGGTGATGGGGATACTCCCCAGAGGAGGGTCAGGCGACGGATAGCGCCTGTGCCGCTTATGGCAGAAACACGGGTATGCGTTAGCACTCGTCCGTGAACCCGCCTAAAGCGGCACAGGAGGACACCGTGGCGTTTTAGTGGGTTGAAGTACTACATAACTTCGCTAAATCCCCGTGGTAACGCAGTATGAATGAGCATTTCTCCAGGCAAAAAAAAAGCTGCAGTAGGTACCAATAGGAAGCTACTGGCCAGAGAGCTAGGTTTACGTAAGTGTGTCTGGAGAAGCGCCATGGCTTCTTTAAAATTAATATAGTAATTTACATAATAATAATATTTTTATCAGATTGTGTTTATTTAATTTACATCCATAAATACGTATCCAACAAGAAAACTTTAGTACTGTGCAACGCTCACTTATCATTGGATTCGTTCAAGAGTTGTAACCATCGAGCTCAGAGATGGCGTTAGCAGTCGCGTTTTGATGAAGTTATCTGCGACGTGATTGGTCGCGAGTGTCTCGACTTCGCTCTGTGATCTGTGGTGCTGTCTGTGAATTAGAGATACGATTCGAGTCTGGTTCTATTTGCTCGGACGAGAACTTTTACTGTGAAAAATGGACAAATCCTATAATCCTATGTACAAGAGACATTATAAACTGTTCTATTGCTCTTATTGTTAGCGCGGCCGTGCCTTGTGAGTTTAATTTAGTGGACATTGCTGGTGGTTGTGAACTTTCTCTGCTACGCGTCATTTGGACTGTTCGCCGGAGATATCACACAACTCCTGAGTCCTGCTCATCCTCGTGGTCTTCTCTCGAGGAGTATTGGGAGCGACACTGGTTCGATGACAAGGTGAGTGAGCGCATTTAATACTGCACGATGGAAATACTGATGTTTCTTATTGGATACATATAGGTTCACAGGTAGGGGTAGCCATTTTATAGGCACTTTCGAAAATTAGTTTTTTAGTACGCAAGTACAAAAAAGGTGTTGGCTATTTACACGCCACACCATATTATGGTCCTAACGAGACGGATTGTTCCAGCTAAACAATGTTGTGTAATGCATAATCTTAGTAGGTACTCAACAGTTTATGTTAAATTGGAGTAGGTACATAAGTTGTCAGTACTTACATACAATAAATCTCATTTACATACAATAAATCTTAGATAGAAAACGATCTTAGATTTACTTAATAAAACAATACGCAATAATTGTAACCGGCACATAATTCTTAGTGCCTATTTGTGTTACTTACACTCGTAATTCTTACTGTTACATACAAGTAGGTAGTACATATTATTTAGTACATTTTCTACTTTGTACCTAAAAGTAACACGTAATAAATTAATAATTGTAGGTAGTTGGTACATAATTGTTAGTGCCTATCTACGTTACTTATAATTCTTACTGTTTATTTCATATACCTGCAAGTAGGTAGTACATATTATTTAGTACATTTTCTCCTTTGTACCTTTATACTTACCTTACGGGTTTTGTGGTTGTTTTGTAATTACTTACCTACTCGATTGGTTTGTGTTTGTGTATCTGATAATTATAAAGATAAGTACCTGCGTGCGATCGCAGATACACTTGTGCTTTGTAGCGTACCTAGGTATAATAATGGCCTATGTGTAGTAGTAATAAGTCTTTATAAGTGCATCATTTGTGTATTTGTGATCGTGATATTGCATTAGTACAAGTAGGTATTTACCTACTCGATATTTACGAATAGATATTTACCTAGTATTCGGTAGGTAACGATTATTTGTTAAAATGGCGTTAAACCAGAGCTTTCAAAGTACCTCAGTATCTGAATCGAAGTTGAAAATATTGATTTGTAAAAAGGAGGCTATCTTTAACAGGCTGAATAATGTTTACGGTTTGTCTAAGAATATTTCGAACTTTGAGTCAAGATCGAATGAGAATTTTATGGCGGAATCGGAGATGATAGATGAGTATCGTGTGAAATTCGAACTCTTAATTGACGAAATTAACGAGATAAATTTAACTATCGACACAGATGCGAAACCGAGTTACAATGACTTGGTCAGTTTCGATGATTTGTACAGTCGAGTAAAACGTGTAAGAAATAAGATATTAAGTACTACTACTGAAACATACACCGATTCAGCCACGAAATACTCAAAAGCTTCAAGCGGAATAAAATTACCGCCGATCGAGCTGCCTAGTTTTGACGGTAGAATCGAGAGCTGGCCCATATTTTATGAATCATTCAAGTCGAACATTCACGATAACGATCAGCTGTCGGACTCGCAACGTGTGCAATATTTAGTCGGTAAGCTCACACATAATGCGCAGAAGGTCCTCGCAGGTATTGTACCTACGGGTGACACGTACCACGTCATATGGGACAGTTTGGTTAAAAAATATCAGGACAAACGCGCATTAGGTACGCATTACTTAAATAACATTTTTGACTTAAAACATTGTCAGAACACAGCTGATAGTCTCGACTCTTTTATAGAGAAATATTCTGCGTCTATTTCGGCATTGAAACAATTAAACCTGCCCGATTTGTCCGATTTTATATTGATGCATTGTGCACTAAAAAAGATGGACGTTCAGATTACGCAGGCATTTGAACTGTCGATTAAGGATAAGGAAATTCCGTCTTATAAAGATTTGATAACATTTGTTCAGACTCAAGTAAAAATATTAGAAAGATCGCATGCGAATAATTCGAGTTCTTTGTCGAATCCGCGCGCTAAGTTCAATACGAACAAACAAACGTCATCGGTCGCCGTACGCGCAAATGCTTTCGTTACGAGTAATGAGTTATCTACAAATGAAACTCACTCTTGTGTTCTGTGCAATAAGGCCGATCACTTGCAACTTGCCGAATGTTTATCTTTTAAGGGGATGGAATCGCCTAAGGTACGGTTTGATTATATTAAATCGAAACAAGGCTGCGTCAATTGCCTAAGTGTTTCTCACACTGTGTCGGCCTGTACGGCTCCCGCTAATTGCGAAAAATGTACGAATAAGTGGCATCATACTTATTTACATTTCGATAAAAATTATAATAATAACCAAAAGTCGAATATAAAATCGACCAAGACGCATATTCAAACATCTCAAGTAATGTCTACCGATTCTTGTGTCTCTGCGACATGCGTCGCCTGTGCGCCCGCTCATGTCCCGGCTATTTCCGCGGTCCCGCCCGCGCTCGGCTCGTGCGATGGCGCGTCCGCTGCAAACGTGCCACAGCGTAGCGAATTCAGTAGCACAGATTCGTTAATGTCACAGGAACCTTCCCTATGTTTGAATGCGAATTCCAAGGCTGATGCTAGTACCATACTTTTAGCTACTGCACAGGTCTACGCAAAAGTAAATAATAGTAATAATAAAAAGATAGTTCGTTGCTTGATTGATAATGGTTCGCAAAATCACCTGATAACGTTGGAATGTTGCAAGAAACTCAACATACCCGTTGTTCCTTTGAATAATTCTGTAATCAGAGGAATTGGCCTATCTTCTCGACCTATACACGGATATGTGGATTTCGAGATTGAGTCTAGAGTTAGCTCACATGATAAATATAAATTACATGCATTAGTCGTTGACTGCATAACCGACCAGTTGCCCTCACATATAATTGAAAAATGTGACATGGCATACTTATGTAACTTATCGATGGCTGACCTAACCTGGAATATTCCTGGCAATGTAGAGATTGTGATTGGAGCACAATTGTTCCCACATATTTATCTCGGTCATAAAATAAATGCCGGGTCTCAAGCGCCACCTGCTTTGTTGACTTCATTCGGATACGTGCTGATGGGTGACTTTCCCAGTAGTGCTACCGTCCCATATTCTCGAGGCGAGTCTTCGTTTTCTGCATTCGCTTTAAATGAGTTGGACTCTTCATTACAGAGGTTTTGGGAGTTAGAGGAGATTCCGTCGAAGGGTTTTTTGAGTCCAGAGGAAACTGAATGTGAAAATTCGTTCACTGCGTCTGTGTCACGTGACAATGAATGCCGTTATTCGGTCGCATTACCCTTTTGCGCAGCTCCCGATAATTTAGGTAACTCCCGAAATGCTGCTCATCGTCGATTTGTCTTACTGGAGAAGAAGTTCGCGAAAGTACCTGGACTGCGAGACAACTATAATACTGTTATAAATGAGTATATTGATAAAGGTTATCTTTCTGAAGTTTCCGATTCGAATATCAGTAGTGATGGATATTACATTCCTCACCACGCGGTTGTTAAAAAGGATAAGCCCCACCCACGTATTGTTCTAGACGCTAGTGCAAAAACGCATACCGGTTTGTCCCTTAATGATGTACTGCATGCTGGACCCAACTTGCAAGCTGATTTATTCCTGTTGTTATTGGAATTTAGATTGTTTCCTATCGCAATGACGGCAGATGTGCAGCAGATGTATTTACAGGTTGGTGTTCCTGAGGACCATCGTAAATATCTGAGGATATTATTTCGATTTAGCGAGACTGAGGAGATACGAACATTTCAGTTCAACCGTGTTCCGTTCGGGCTGAAATGCAGCCCATATTTGGCAATGAAAACTATTCACCGGCTAGCCTCAGACATGGCCACCGAGTTTCCGGAAGCTGCTTCTGTAGCAAGATCTAAATTTTATATGGATGATCTTGTGTATTCTGTGGAAGATATTCAGTCAGCTGTTCGTTTAGCTGCAGAACTCATAGCGTTGTTCAAGTCCGGTTGCATGGATTTAATAAAATGGACAAGTAATTCATCGACTCTGTTGGATAATCTCCCAAACTCGCATCGTAGCTCCATCAATTTTGATGATAGTGATAATACTTGTTCGAAGGCAAAGGTTTTGGGTCTGTCTTGGGATCCAGTTGAGGATAGATTCTCTTTGACAACAACAGATATACAAGAAAAATGCACAAAGAGAAATATATTGTCAGTTATAGCTCGCTTGTTTGATGTTTTAGGCTTAGCAGCACCAGTAATATTATATGCTAAGCTGCTCATCAAGGAGTTATGGCTTGCCAAGATTGGATGGGATGATACTCCACCCGAAAACATTATTCGGCGTTTCTCTGTTCTCATGCAGGAATTCTCACTGCTATCTACGCTGAAGATTCCTCGTCATGTGGGTGTGCTTAGCTCCGGAGACGTAGTTGTCGTAGGTTTCTGTGACGCGAGCTTGAATGGCTACGGCTGTGTTATATATTTACACGTGACTGAATCCTCTGGAAACATATCAGTCCGATTACTGTGTGCCAAGTCTAAAGTTTCCCCTACAAAAATAACGACGTTGGCCCGTTTGGAGTTGTGTGCTGCGGTCTTGATGTCCAAATTGATCAAGATTGTACTTGACACTTACCATGCGCGCATTCAGATAGCAGGTGTGTATGCCTTTTCGGACTCCACTATAGCTCTTTCATGGATTTGCTCTTCGCCACATCGTTGGTCCATTTTTGTGGGGAATAGAGTCGCGCAGTGTCAGGAAAATCTAGCTCCTCATAACTTCTATCATGTCACAGGTGCAGAAAATCCAAGCGATTGCCTTTCGCGCGGTCTACTGCCGTCCCAATTGGTCTCCCAAAGTCTTTGGTGGAATGGCCCTCAATGGCTTCAATGTCCTCCCAGTCGATGGCCGATTCGTAAATTTACACCCTCTGATATTGGAGAATTACCGGAGCATAAAACAAATGTAATGACTACCATTGTACAGGTAGAGCAGTCGTCATTATATGAGCTGTCTCAAAATGTGTCTTCTTGGGACAAACTGTTAAGAATTACAGTGTATGTCCTCCGTTTTATTAAGAAAATTAATAAACCATTCAATGTGGTCGAAAATTTGTCGGTTGCCGAGATTGCTATAATTCAAACCATTCAAAAAATACATTTTTCAGACGACATCAAATTAATTAAGAAAGGCAATCAACCTTCAAAGAAATTGCGAAACCTCTCAGTTTTTATCGACACTGAAGGAACTTTACGTATAGGAGGACGTCTTTCACGGTCAGACTTGCCGTTTGAGGTTAAGCACCCTGTGCTTTTCCCTAAACATGAACATGTCGTGGATTTGATCATCAGACATTTTCACGAATTATACTGTCATGCCGGTCCTGGGCTTCTGATGTCCATTGTGCGACAGAAATTCTGGATATTGGATGCCAGAACAGTTATTAGAGCACAAGTGCGTAAGTGTAATGCTTGTTTCCGTGTTAATCCCTCTCATCTGACGCCAAAAATGGCAGATTTGCCTCCTTGTCGTATAACGGAAGCCAAGGCATTCGTGCACACGGGCGTTGATTACGCTGGCCCACTACGAATTCTTCTTTCACGTCGACGTGGACAACATGCTCAGAAGGCATACATATGTTTATTTGTGTGTCTTGTTACCAAAGCAGTTCATATTGAACTTGTCACTGAACTTTCAAGCGACTGCTTTTTAGCCGCTTTCAAACGCTTTATTGCACGTCGTGGGCCTGTGTCCTGCATGTATTCAGACAACGGTACCAATTTTGTCGGTGCACGTGCACAATTAGATGAGATGTATAATTTGTTAATCAACTCACAACATAATGCGACTTTAAAGCGAGAACTCGAAAAACATCGCATCGAGTGGAAAATGATCCCACCCCGTGCGCCGCATTTTGGTGCAATATGGGAAACAAATGTAAAAAGTTTAAAGACCCACCTTTATAGGGTAATAGGCAACCAACTGCTGACTTACGAAGAATTACAAACTGTGCTAGTGCAGATAGAGTGCGTAATGAACTCAAGACCTTTAGGTGTAATCAGTTCAGACCCACATCCTGAGATTCTGACACCGGCAAATTTCTTAATGTCCACTCCTCTGACATATTTACCAGCTTCAGATTTATCTGACTCGTGCATCAATCTCGTAAAGCGTAAACATTTATTGGATAATATAGTGGCCTCCTATTGGAAGAGATGGCGTACTGAGTATTTGCACACCTTGCAAGTCAGACAAAAGTGGCAAAACAATGATTGTCCCATTCAACTGGGAACCATCGTATTGATTGGACAAGATGATGCTCCTCCATTATCGTGGCCTCTGGGAGTTATTACTGAAATCTTCCCTGGGATTGATGGTATTGTTCGGGTGGCAACTGTCAAGACTAGGCATAGCTCCTTTAAACGTCCAGTCGTCAAACTATATCCGTTACCCAATCAATAACCTAACCATATAAGAAAATTCTTCAAATCTTAAACCGTAGATTTACTGACAGACAATTATTATAATGTTAAATAAACCAATAATACGATGATTTGAGATCTTTTAGATTGTAAAGTAACTGTTAAAATAAAGTAAGTCCATGTTCTCTTATAGTTCAGTGACTGAAGTAGGATCATATTATCTGTAATATAAATATTGTTTAATATAATATATAGTATAGAAAAGACTTCTTTACTCAACATTGTTTAACTGTGTGACTGTTCTGCTCGTGTTGGAAAGTCTTGCGACCTTCCAAGGCGGGGTGCATGGAGAAGCGCCATGGCTTCTTTAAAATTAATATAGTAATTTACATAATAATAATATTTTTATCAGATTGTGTTTATTTAATTTACATCCATAAATACGTACCCAACAAGAAAACTTTAGTACTGTGCAACGCTCACTTATCATTGGATTCGTTCAAGAGTTGTAACCATCGAGCTCAGAGATGGCGTTAGCAGTCGCGTTTTGATGAAGTTATCTGCGACGTGATTGGTCGCGAGTGTCTCGACTTCGCTCTGTGATCTGTGGTGCTGTCTGTGAATTAGAGATACGATTCGAGTCTGGTTCTATTTGCTCGGACGAGAACTTTTACTGTGAAAAATGGACAAATCCTATAATCCTATGTACAAGAGACATTATAAACTGTTCTATTGCTCTTATTGTTAGCGCGGCCGTGCCTTGTGAGTTTAATTTAGTGGACATTGCTGGTGGTTGTGAACTTTCTCTGCTACGCGTCATTTGGACTGTTCGCCGGAGATATCACACAACGCCTGAGTCCTGCTCATCCTCGTGGTCTTCTCTCGAGGAGTATTGGGAGCGACACTGGTTTGATGACAAGGTGAGTGAGCGCATTTAATACTGCACGATGGAAATACTGATGTTTCTTATTGGATACATATAGGTTCACAGGTAGGGGTAGCCATTTTATAGGCACTTTCGAAAATTAGTTTTTTAGTACGCAAGTACAAAAAAGGTGTTGGCTATTTACACGCCACACCAGTGTCCGAGGCATCAATAGTGGGTCTTATCTGAATACCAGCGCAGCGTTTTTTTTAACCGACTTCAAAAAGGAAACCCGCAGAACTTTTTACCAGGGTTTTGATGGTTCTTGTTTTATTTGAAAGCTGATGCTTCTCATGTGATCCCATTTAAATTTGATCATTATGTAACGAGTAGTTTTTAAGTTATTCTATTTTCATGGTAATATAAGGTACCAAAACAAAAAGAAGGGGGAAGAAGCTAGGGTATGGCTTGGTGGGAATCGCTGTTGGTGGAAACAGCATTACCTAAAAAGTGCCAGATATAGCTTCTGCTGTAGTCGTGGTGGAGTACCGAATAAAGCAGAGCCCTAGCCAGTCCGAGTAATCCACGTCCCCGTCGTTCTCCCTGGGACCTGCTGCAACCCTGGGACGTGCTGAGTTTGCAGCTGAGCTGACGGATGCAGGGCGAAGGGCGAATATTCTGCGCCTTAAAACAGAATCGTCTCACCAGGGAGGGTACCCGAAACTAAACCAAGCACATCCGAAGTTTCAAAAGCGGCAGCCCCGCTATCGGATCAAGGCACAGTGGGCTAATCACTCGCTTACCCGACAACCATACGTACCTGAAACTGAAGCAGTAATAAGAAACCGGACCGATTTTTTACCGACGACATTTGGCTTGAAATTACGGACACAAATTGCATTTTAGAATGTGAGAACGATGAGCGAGGACAGTCGACTAGCCCAGGCAGAAGCAGTAATGCTCAGCTTACAAGCTGCAGATTCTGGGTCTAAGCGAGGTGAGAAGAAACGGATTTGGTGAGCTGAGACCGACCGGAGGCTTGAATTGCTGTATTCGGGTAAAGAAAATAAGGAGGATGTGCGCGAGTATGGCGTGGGGCTCCTTGTTTCTAATACAGCTAGGAAAAGCCTATTGGGCTGGAAACCGATCTCGGACCGGATCATGTGTGCCCATTTTAACTCAAGAGCACGGAAGATCTCCATTGTACAGTGTTACGCCCCAACCAATGCATCACCTGAGGATAACAATGAAGACTTCTACAACGCCATCAACACCACCCTTAGGAGCATACAGAAGCAAGACGTCGTCATCGTCATGGGGGACCTAAATGCAAAGGTTCGGAGTGTTAACACTAACCGCGAACGACGTAAGGGAACACACGGTCTTGGAGAATGCAATGACAATGGGGATCGATTTATCGAGTTTTGTCACCACAAATATACCTGGAATTTACCCGCCGGAGTCACCAAGAACCAGATCGACCATATTGCCATTAGCTCCTAATGGCGTTCTTCATTGCTTGATGTCCGCAACCGTAGAGGCGCCGATTTAGATAGTGACCATCATTTGGTAATTGCTGAAGTTCGGCTCAAGGTTTCGGTAACCCGTGCAACTGGATAACAGGGCAAAGTGGGGCGAAGGTACGATGTAAGTAAACTTTCTAATTTAGAAACTCGTAAGAATTTTTTTTTGGCTTGAGCTACGCAATCGGTTCTCTGGACTGGAGGATGCTGCGGACTCTGTGTACGAGGAGAAGAGCTGCATTAGAAACGCCTATACAGAAACCAGCTCCGTGGTCCTTGGGCATAAATCAACTAATGCGCGCGAGGATTGGATGTCACTTCAAACGTGAAGCCTTATTGAGGATAGAAGGAAGTTACACCTCGAACTGCTTGAAACGCGTGATGATGCCGAACGAGCCGACCTCAATGCTCAATACCGCCAGAAGCGCAAGGCGATTTATCGCAGTACGCGAGCAGATAGAAGGCGTTGGGCTGATGATATTGCTGCTGATGATATTGCTGACCGTGATCAACAAGCTGCGAACAGCCACGAAGACCTTGGCAGGAAACGGAAGGCTCAAGAAGAAGAAGCCGCTTAAATCAAGAGAGGGGAAATTTATTGTGACGTCGGAAGGGCGGCTGCAGCACTGGTGCCAACACTTTGAGGAAGTCTTCCGATTGACAGCATCTCTAACGCCTGACGCGCGGTAGGTAGGTTCTACACCACCTTGACCTCTTGACATCGATATAGAACCACCGTCAGCCTTTGAAGTGACTGAAGCGATCCTCTCTTTGAAGGCAGGCAAAGCACATGGACTCGACCTGATAACTGCGGAAATGTTACAAGCAGACTTAGCATCCGCCGTCGACGTGCCGACGCCTTTAATTGAAAGGATATGGACCACTGAAGAACTCCCGGACGACTGGAACAAGGGACTTTAATTACCGTGCCCAAGAAAGATGATATCAGCAGTTGCGATAACTGGAGGGGCATTATGTTGCTGTCGACTCCCTCTAACGTCTTCTGTAAGATATTACTTGATAGGCTGTCGAAGGCCGTTGAGCCTTTTCTGCGCGGGGAGCAGACGGGTTTCCGTTCGAGCCGCTCATGCACGGACCAGATCAACACTCTTCGTATCATTCTCAAGCAGGCAACAGAATGGCAAAGGGAAATTTATCATACTTTTGTCGACTTCGAAAAGGCCTTTGATACGTTGAAGTGGTC